>JAPEUZ010000006.1:0-1200000 GCA_027946495.1 Didymella sp. IMI 355093
ATATAGCTTTGCTGTGTAGCAAATTAGAGGCTATTTGCAATACACGTTATGTGCGTGCAATATAATACTATAAGTCTTCTAACTATAAATAGTGTAGTGTACTAGCAGTGTTACGGCTTAGCAGCAAGGCTAGGCTCTAAGGGGGCTTAGACAGAAGAAACATTATATGTTATAGTTAAGAGAAAGGGTGCTAACTTAATTCTAGGTCTAGCTTTATCTAAGCCTAGAATTGCCCTAGGGAGCCTCGCAGTATAGTTATTAGAAGGGCAATATTAAATCCTAAGTTACCTCTATAAAACTAAAGTATATTATTAAGAAGTTAAACTAGCGTTATAATAACATGCAACTAGAAAAGACATATAGGAAGTAGTGCTTATAGTAATAGACAAGATACAAATAAAGTAAAGGTAAGCTATATTAATAGTCTGTGCTAAAAGATAGAGGAATATTATATAGTAGTAACGTAGGCATAGATATTAGGCAGCAATAAGACATAGCTAGAGGCAAATATAATATTTAATTACACACAGTAGGTGCAAAGGCAGATCTGTATATAGTAGAAAACTCTATACTATAGAAAGATAACAAGAAATATGTTACTAAATTTAGGTGTAGAGGGGAGGCACTAGCAGGTTAATTCTAACTCCTTCTTAAGAATCTAGAATTAAGCTAGAGGCCTTTTAGCAGGACTAAGAAGGTAGGATATTTAATATTAATTTGTTTACAATTAGATGGAAAATATATATAAGTTAGGTACGTTGCAAACTCTAGGCTAGATTGCTAGTAGATTAGTAACAGATTTATAGTAGATTAACAGTGTAACTAGGACGTTAGGAAAGAGTACTTTAATATTATACAGCTTAGCTGCACTAGTAAGTTGTAGAGACTAAAAGGCCCCTCTAAGGCTATCCTACAAAGTTATAAGGACTCTAGTTTATGCTATTTTCTCTACCTCTAGGTAGAATGCGTGTATAGCAGGTTTAAGCTTAGGTAGACGCTTAACTTAACGTTATTGTTAGATCTCTAGGGGATTAGCAACAGATTAACAGCAGATTAGCAGCAGATTAACAGCAGATTAATGTTAGGAATCTAATATCCTAATATCTACAGCCTTGCATCTTAACAACTACTAGACAGATTTTAGATCTAACTAAAGATTTAGATTCCTTGCTAAATTCTACACAATATAAGTCTGCTAATCTTATTTATTACTGTTGTTCTGTTATTAATCTGCTGTTAATCTATTTCTACTCTATATTTTCTTAATTTTTCTTGCTTACTTAGCGTGCACGTACCGGCTTGGCACAGATTCCTGTTAGGAATCTAATATCCTAATATCTATAGGCACAATCCTATTAATACTGTTAGCAGACCTACTAGCTAGCCTTAACTACTATCTATCTATTTTATCTAGGCTTTCTTTAACTATAGGAGCTATAAGCCTAGCGCTTAAGCTCTAACAGCTTTTAGGGTTATACTAGATCTTATAATTAAACTAAGAGTGTTATCTATAGCACTAATAAATATTATATAGCTTAAATAATCCTCTAAGTATAGAGTGTACTTTATCTATCTGTCTCCGTTGTACTAAAATATATATTAGGTATCTGCAAGAAATAGATTTCTAAGAATTACTAAGTTTAATAGTAATTTAAGAATAAAAAAGTTTATAGAGACTATAATAGTGCTAATTATAATAGGCGCTCTCTACACTATGCCTGTAAAGAGCTTAAATAATCTATTAGCTGCTTATATTTAGTAACTTGCTATTTCTTATAGTATAGACGTAATTACTATGCCTGCTGCTTGCGCTGTCTTTAACATTATAGTGTTTAGTTCTGCACCTAAGTCTAATAATACTAACAGCTAGGCTCTATTAATATTAATAGGAGCCCTTAGGCAATCTCTTTGTACGTGCTTAAAGCTATAGTTATAGTTATACTCCTAGCGTTCTATTATTATATGCCCTTTATCTTCTTCTTCTATTATTATACTTAATACTTAGAATAGCTAGCTGCAGGGAAGAGCAGGAACAGGGCTAATAGATCTGTTAAGGCTAGCCTTCTTACTACCTACCCTTATAATAAACCCTTAATATACTTCTACTTCTACCTACTCTAGGTACGTAAGGTTCTTTAACACTATTAGACTGTTGCATTATAATAATCTATTAGTCTTATAATCTAATCTCTAGTGCACATCTACCTCTACTTACTCTAGGCAGGTAAGTCCCTTTAATATCTTTAGGCTGTTACACTGCAATAATCTGTTAGGCTTATAGTCTAACTTCCTTAGCCTAAGGAGTTCCTCTATATGCTGCGTTCTGTAAAACAGCTTTCTAAACTATCTTTATAGCTTAAGTGCTACTGCTAATAGGTCCTTTAATAATACTATAATAGGTGTTTAGAGAACCTATATAACTATATTGTTAGAGTCTGTTATAAGAGAGTCTAATAGGCGCTTCTTAGGAGGCCCCTTAGTTACTTAGTCTGCTATTCTTTCTATAGTGTTAATATCTATTACCTTATTAAAGCAGACTAATCTTAGATGCACCTATCTATTATTACTAGTCTTATTATTGCAGACTGTTAGCGTGTGCCCTAATAACACCTTAGATACTATATTAACACTAAGGCTATAGACTAATTAGAACAGGTCTATAATTTTAGTATTATTAATTATAAGCAAAGGGCCTATAGAGGTAGAATCTGTTACCTTAAATATAGCTTTTAACACTGCCTAAGAGAAGGCATTATTACTAATAAGTTCTATATCCTTATCTAGGTTGTGCATATACTAGATTGATGCTAAGTTATTACTAATAGATCCTTAGAGTATATCTTTATATAGGAATAGGTAAACAGTCTCTAGTAGGATAACCTTGCGTTTATTCTGCCTTAACTAATTTCTAACACTGTCTATAATTGTCTAAATAATAGACATACCCTTTATCTTTAGCACGTGTTCCTTTAGGTGTTCTAGAGTACACTATTAGAGACGTCCTACTAATTAATAAAGACCTATTAATTCTTAACAAGCTTCTATTAGGCAGGGCATTTATCTTTTATATATCCTATCTCCTTGCATGCATAGCACTGCAACTATAGTTAAGGTCTTATATTATAGTTCCTGCGCACTGTGCTAGTTAAATAAGTCTGCGCCTATCCCCTATATAGTAGCTGTGCTTAGTATTATTATTATTATAGCAGAGGACAGCTGTATACTAGTGTATGCACTAGTAACTGCCTCTGTACTAGTACTAAGGGTCTGTTAGGGTATACGCTAACACTATTAAGCCTTGTCTCTACTTCTTACTGCACCTTAATATATAACAGGAGTTCTACCTTATAAAGTTCCTAGAGTGCAAGACTAAGGTTTATACTATTAAGCTTAATATAGGTAAACTTCTCTATAAGGTTATTAACCTCTAACTATATAGGTTTATAACCTAGAGGCACCTGTACTCTACGTTCTCTTTAGGGTCTTCTAGTTGCTATTAGGTGCTAGTGCTGCTGTAGGATCTTAGTGTCTAGCTAGGGTGCTTAGAATAGCTAAGGCGCTAGACCTAACAGAACATTAGGGTTTATAGCTCCTTCTCTAGTCCTAGCAGATTTCTTGCTTCTAAATGCTAGGTTAAATGCCTTAATCTTAGCCTCCCTTAATACAACCTTTAAGAGGAAAGCTACTAGTTCTAAGAACTTAAAATCGCTTAGCTGCGTAAGCGTAAGTTTAAACTAGTTAAATACCTTGCTTAGGCGCTGCTTGCTTAGTCCTTTAGCAAGGTAGTAGCCCTTATACTCTATTAGAACAGTACCTGCGTCTAGGCAGCAATTAAAATAGGGTTTAAAGGCGTCTAGATATCCTTAGAGGGACAGGTTATTAGTAACAGAGCATTAGGCACACTAGGCCCTTAATAACTCTTTAGTTTCTTTGTGTTAGGCCTAGTCTTAGCTGCAGAAATACTTATACAGCACCTTACAGATAAGAGTCTAGTTATTTTTATCTTTAGCGTTAATAAACTTAGAGATGCTAAGTTTAATAATCTCCTAGCAATTATAGTTGCAGTAACTAAGAAGGCAAAGAATACAGTCCTTAATAGTCTATTAGTAGAACTCTAAGCGCTGCTTAATCTCCTTAAGAAAATAGGTAATATTCTCTCTATTAAATAGAGAAAGGGTTTCTGCAAAAGGGGCGCGTTTATTAATATAAATGCGCCTATTCTCTAGGGCAATATTACTAACCCCTCTTATAATAAGCTTAAGCAGGTTACAAACTTCCTAGTTAGCTAGGATATCTATTAGAGCTGTCTTAGTCCTAGGAGTTTTAGAAGTCTTTAGCAGTTCTTTAGACTGTCCTAAAGGTTTATTAGGTAGCAGTTCCTAAGAGTTATTAAATAGGGTATCTTCTCCTAGTAAGATAAGAGGTCCTGCAGCTAAGGGGTTCTCTAATCCTAAATAATTATTAGGGTTAATTCCTATAAGTTTGTTAAAGTGTTAGTTAGACATATTAAGGTTGCTAAGAAGCTAATTAAGGGCTGTAGTAATAAGGGCAAGTGCAGTAATTGCAGTAATATAAAGAAAGGCAAGGAGCTGTTAGATAAGGCTGCTAAGCTAATATTTCTATAGTATCTCTATAGCAGTTTTATAGGCTAGTTTCTAGATAGCTTGTGCTATTGTTAGCTATATAGGTATCTATCTAGGCCTATTAGAGTGTAGCCTAACAGCCTACTAGGGCTTGCTGTTTAGGGAAGGTTTACATAGTTTAGTCTATGCTAGGAATGTTAGTGTGTAAGAGCACAGTTTCTTATTAGCACCTCTATACGCTGTGCATAGGCCTAATAAAGACTTTAGCCTTATAATTATATTAGCTGCTTTATATATTTATACTTAACTACTTTAAGCTAGTCTAGGCCTTGCGCATGTTCTGTGTTAATTTTTAAGGTCTGTAAGGTCCCTATAATACTAGTAGCTAAGAGACTGTTCTGTATATCTTGCTATTCTGTTAGTAGTTTTGCCTAATAGGCTATTAGGGTCTCTAAGACTGTTGCTGCAGATATCCTAAGGACTAAGGCTAAAGTGTTTAAGTTGCACGTTAGTTGCTATTTATAAGGGAAGGTTATGCTTAATGCATGTTAGGTAGGTTAAGTTGTTAATTCTCTCTCTATACTAAGCCCTAATAAAGTATTAGGCTTACTACCTAGTTACGTGCTGCCTAGACCCCTAATAAGCCGATCCTTATTAGGCTTAACCTTACGTGCTAGCTACTTTACTCTACTATATTAGTATAATAACTATGCTGTATTAGTTAGAATTATTAACATTAGAAACTAGTTGTTTAGGATTATAACAGTACATCTCTAGGCTAACGCCTCTTAGTATAGCTTAGATAGTACTTATATAAGACCTTATTCTAAGACTACTTCTTAGTAAATAGTCTATAGTCTACTAAATAAACCTATAGTCTACTACCTAATATTGTCTTATTCTATTAACTAATATCTTTACTAACCTTATGCATCCTAGGTATAGGTTCTAACACTAAGGCATTTAGTCTAAGAAAGGAGATAATATTAGTACTAGAAGTATTTCTCTAGGCTAATAGCTCTTAGCAGAGTAAAGTGTTACGATTCTTAGGACATAAAGGGTTATAATAAGAATTACACCCTAAGTGCAGCATAGTAGAAGTACTAATAGAGGTAATTACATGTAGGAGACAGGGCACTAGCTACTAAGTAGGCTTACACTACGTAACACTAATTAGAGTATCCTTAGCAATAATTAGTATAATTAGTGCTTAGTATAATTAGTAATTATTATAATTAGCAGTCCTAACACGACTAAGCACCCTGTATATCTCTTAGTATATAGTATATAAGAACACAACCCTTATAGTTCGTGTTTAACTTTGTTAATTAAGTTTGTCTTTAGAATCTTAACCTCGATACTATAGCCAGTTAATCCTGTTGCCTGTTATCGAACTAACCTAAGTTGTATATCGGACCTTGTCTGATAACTCCCCCTACTGTTCCAGAACTAGCACTTATCCTTGAGAACTAACAGAACCCGTATTAGAGGACTTCGTCCTACGTACGACTTCAACACAAAGATAGTACTTATATAGTATTTTATTATAAGAAAGAGCCTTAGCAATAGACTAAAAGTATCTATAAATAAAGATTTCTATAGAGAAGGAACTCTTAATAAGGGTGAATTATTAAGTTTCTATATCTTAAGACATAAACAACGCTCTACTGTTAAAGCCTACTTGCTGCTAAGGCACAGCCAATGCAGGTTTGCTGTCTCTACTACGCAACTCTTTTGCGGCGCTCTCTTCGAAACAACTGCGCTACTAGCGCTTTGCACCCATTCGCGCAGATGCTGTGGCCCAAACTGCGCGGGGTTCCGGACATTGACTACGTAAGGAGGACCACTATCTACTTCTGCGTCACTGTTGCCTGCGAGACTGCTATACTCTAATTTCATAACAATCTCGTCATCCTCTGCGCTGAAGCTCACCTTGCTCGGAAGCCAATCGGGAAGTTCTTCTCCGGCCATGCAGTCCAGAGCCTCCATCCAAGCATCCTCGTCGACTTGTGTAATGTGCAACTCGTTCAATACGTCATTGCAGTTGCTAAGCACCCACTTCTTCATCCTCAAAGCGACACGCAGGTCTCTTCCTCCGTGCATGTGATGTGCGATTGGGACGCCAGGCGCAGAATACTGCTTTGAGAGATAACGAACTCGCCTGTGCCATGCGCCGATTGATCCCGAAAATGCACCATGGGTACGGACCAACGTCAACGGCGAAGGATTGCTTCCGAGTGCCAGCACTACTCTGGCAAGCTGCATTGCAGCAGAAACGTCAATGCCCTGGAAAACGACGGGTGCAGGAAGTAGAGACAATCCGAACTCGACCGGAAACCTTCTGTACAGGGTATCGAGCGTGCCGCAGAGAAAGACCTGAAGCAGCCAATACCGTGTAGCAATAACCATATTCTGGGGAAAGTCGAAATCGATACCGTACTCCAAGATGTCTGCTACCGAGTCATCGTTGAAGCCAGCGATAATCTTGATTGAGGCATTGATGTAGTCGACAAAATATCTTTGACCAGTCAGATGCCACAGCTTCTCCGCCAGCGACACAGCAGACGCGATGGCATTGACATCGTTTGGGTTGCGGATCGCATGTCGGAGGACTACCGTCAGGCGTGGACATTGAATGGTCACGTGCATCATAGCTCGGCTGATGCGTTGGCGATCGTTGAGGTCAAGGTTTACTAGAACCTCTGGATGCGTTGATGACAAGTACACATCGTTGTCGTATATCGAAGGCCTGCCAGCGGACATGGCCATGGTCACCTTTGCACCGTCAGTACCCAGGCCTCAATGTATTTCCTGAACGCTGATGAAAGCTTCTGGGAGCACCGATGCGAGTGCTCGATCTAAACAACGACTTGCATTGTGTAGAGCCTGAGGCGCATTGATTCATTGAGTACGAGCATGCAGCACTACTGCAGTCGCCAAAGCTGCCAAATCTTGGGGAGTACGAATCTGCACTTACATCATCGACGTACGTGTTGTCTAAAATGTTCCAGAAGTTCTCCTCATCGGCGCCCGGGACTACTCCGGACCTCAGAAGGTCCATCAGTCCTAGGGTATGAATCGCGTAGTGTAGGTTGGTGACTCCGAGTAGCACCTGTTTGATTCAGCAAGTGTGAGTTCGAGAGCCGGAGTTCGTTACCTCAGACGCATAATGCATCTTAGTCGCAAGCAACAAGTCGTACGTAGGAGCCTGCTGCGATGCGAGCAAGCTGAGCTGGAGTTCCTTCAGTGCTTTATTCTTAGCCTGCAACGCTTGAATCTTCTTCGAATGGGAGCCTTCGTCATGAGATTCGAAACTGTGGATGAGAAACTCAGCAGCCATAGTGACGACTGGATTAGAGCCGATGCGTGGCGGAATTGAGGTGATCCAGTCGCCTAGCGCGAACAAAGGCCCGTACTTCGCAGACTCTGGGCGAAGCATATTGACGAACATCGCTGCAAGTCTTGTCTCTGGAGCCAAGGGGCGATGCGATGCAAGCGATGATTCGCGTTGCAGACGAAGCAGGTGCTCGTGAAGACGTTTCCGTTGGTTCGTTTCCAGTCTTTTTGATGTTTTGATAGCCTTTGACTTTCCCGGCGCCAGCGTCTGAAACATCCCTTGGCCATCTGCAGCCACTATGCCTCCCCTGAGGTGCAATGCTGCCATGTTCAAAGTGGACGTAGATGTCGAACCCGGCGATAGGACTGATGCAGAATCTGTTGTGGAAGACTCATCGTTCACTTGACCGGTAGTGCTTAGTGGGTAGATGACCGACGCAGCCATGGATCTGCCATACCTAGTCATTCGGCTTGGATCCTGCATCACAAGTGCAAAGCCTTGTCCTTGGGAGTAGGGATAGTTGCACGTTCGGCTTCCCTTTTGGCACCCTCCACATGATGGCTTCTTCTCATCGCATTTGACTTTGCGTCGCCGGCAGCCATCGCATTTGCCCAGCCGCCTCATTTGCGTACTTGTGCTGACGTGCCAAGACTGCTCGATGATGCTCCGCTGCTATGGAATCTGGTGGGTGATAGGGAGGGAATTGTCGGCCGCAATTCAAGAACCCGAGTACGGTCAGTACAGACTTGCGAAAGAACCACGTTACACTTTTGCGGTACCACCTTGCAACACGCAAGCAGCCATTGACGATTGAGTTTAATGAGGCTCGAAGATCAGTCGCTGTGCAAGCAGGGCGAGAAGAGAAGATGTGTCAAGGGCGACCGATCAGGCAGCAGCTAAGCAGGATGAGGGGCGCTAGCCTTCGAAGAGCCCAGTGCTGATTCGCTTGGCCTTACCAAATCACGTGAACGAGCGTGCGTTGTCATCATCGTTCGAGGGTATAGATAGGCCTGTTGACATCGTACTTTACAGCATCAAAATCTTACGGGATACCATCCTGGAGAAATATTCGGTCAGTAATAGCATGCGTGGCTGCAGTTGCAGTCGCGATCAATGTGAGCAGCATGTTCGGTTTGTCCCAGAGCTTGTGTACATATACCAGACCTTGATCGATGTCAAGCTGAGCTGGGTCTCCAGCATCTGGTTGTGGAACCGTCGCAATACTTGGCACGATTGTCCAATGCGTGTCACGGCCGCCCAGCAAACCAAAACACTGAGCGTGCCGTACCTGCTCAACTACTACCATGATATCACGACAATCGCCAATTGCCATCAGAAACGATATGCCATGGGTTGCGATCGTCTTAGCTCATAGATAGCAGGGGTTTGTATGCCCCGAACGATGCACCTCCAAGCTGTTGAAGGGCGACCAGCGTTGCTTGTGTATGAAGAATTTGAGATTCGGAGGGCGTTGCTACGGAAGTAATCTTTCCGCTGGTCGTACGCGGGGCTTCAGCAGCAAAATCACGCGTCAGGAGAGAAAGATGGGTTGAGTCCTCACGATGTTTGGCTTTAGGGCCGGCTGCTACGTTACTCTTCGCGGCGGGAAGGAGAACCGATGGTGCTGGTCGCGTCAGCAAGGCCAGCTCAACGATGCGTGTCGCATAGGGACAGGACAAAGGTGTGAATCTTGATTGATTACTGTTCAAGACGGATGCAGTCAACGTGTGAGCCAAACAGGAGAATGCAGGGGCCGCATCGCTTAGGTGTGGTGCTAAGACTGTGCATGTGCGACAGCCGAGAGGCAAGTGGGGCGTCAACCCCACATTCACACATCTTACCTAGGTTGCGCCGTCGGACTCTAGCATCTTGCTCTAGCACCAACAACATGAGTTTGACGGACGCGAACAAGGCGGATTCGTCGGGCGCTCGTGCCCCTGCAACCTCAGGTGAGCTTCGAGAAGCATCCAAGGTTGAAATTTACGACCGCGTTGGCGAGAAGCGACCACTTGGTGACATCATCATGGGCAAGAGATCCGTGTTGATCTTCACGAGACACTTCTGTATGTCAGATGCTCGACGTTCACTCTTCTAGCATGGACATAACGCTGAAGTAACCCAGGGTGCCTGAATTGCCAAGCCTACGTGCGCATCATCAGCGAAAAGCTACCGCCTTCTACTTTACCGCCGAACACCCAGAGTACGCTCCTTCGGCTGGCGGAATACATTACACTAAATCTGTCCAGTCTTGATCATCAGCAATGGCTCGTACCAGCCCATCGACACCTATGCGAAGACCACATCATCTGCATACCCCATCTACACAGACCCTACATGCCAACTGCACAAGATCTTCAGATTCAAATCTGCACTCAAAGAGCAAGGCGATGGAGAAGAGAAGAGAGACTACATGCAAGATGCGGGTACGGCTATGAGCAGGGTCTTTGGTGGCATCAAGGCTGCCCTCGGCGATATCAAGAACACGCCGTACATTGGACCCAAGGCGCAAAACGGCGGCGAGGTGATCATCACAGCTGGTTCGTACTGTTCGTCGATCACATTGAGCGATGCTGATTCTCTGAAGATGGTGGTTGTGAGTACATGTATCGCATGCAGAACACCGTTGACCACACGAACGTTGCGGAGCTGATGAAGGTTGTCGGAGCAGGACCTGCTGCTGACAACCGAAGTCAGGGCGGCGCATTAGCTGATATAGCATAGCATCTGCAGCAAGGCATGTCAAAGAATCTTTCCGCGACCTCCTCGAGCTTCATCAATATCACGCGACACTCCTTTGATCGGGAGTGTTAGCAGTTGTCTCGCACTTGCGATACGTGTTGCAAAAAGCAGAAAAGGTGTATTTGCGACTAACTTGTTTTGACGAAGTCTAACCTCAATGAGGACGAGAAGATAGCACGACTGGGTATTCTTAACTCAACACATTTTGTATTATGTCGATCGCTGAGCTGAACAGCTGTACCGATTGTATCGAGATTTCAGAGTGGAGCTATTGTACATACCAACGCCAAACCATCAGATCACCATCTAACACTCACTACAGGCTCTTTTCCTATTAGGATATCTACAAGGCCTTGGAGGTCTCACTGGTGAGGCCAGCGGCACCAGCGGTGCTCCTCTTCTGTCCACCCACTTCGGCATCGAGTGGCACATTCAACCCCAGACGATCGCGAGTTGAGTAAGTCGTGATACCTCCCTGTGGGTCAGACTCGGTCACTAGCTCCTTGCGACGAGTATCGACAAGAAGACGGATAAGATCGGGGCGCATGTAGTGGCCCGAGAAATCAGCAAGTGCCTTGGTGAGGTGGCACTCGTTGAGGTCGATCTACGATACTGTTAGTGCCATGCTGAGGCTTTCGGGGCGAAACACTCACATCAACGAAAAGAAGGCCATCAAAGTCCTTATCAGGCTTGGCAACGAGGGTACCGTCAGGCTTGTAGATGCGGGCGTGGCCGTTGTAGGTCGATGGATCGGTCTCGGGCTCCACACCCTCGGGTGTAGTCTTCTTGAGACCTTCCTTACTAAGCCTCTGGAAGGGAGCCAGGGTCCAAGTCCCAGTTTCGATGGCGTACGCAGGGGTGACAAGATCAGAAGCTGGTTCAGCGACGTTGGTGGCTGGGTCGGGGTACTTGAGCGTCTCCTTGCCGGGATAAACAGGCCACGCTGCGATGTGGATTTGCTCGCCCTGAGAGACATTGAGGGATTTCAAGAACGGGTTCATATTCTCCCAGCAGTTGAGCTGTCCCAGACGTCCAAGCTCTGTCTGGGTGACACTTTGGAAAGTGTCGCCTGCGCCATCGCCGTAGACGAGCTTCTCGACATGAGTCGGCTTGATTTTGCGGCGGTGGTTGATGACCTCACCGGTAGGGTCGATCAGAGTCTGGGTAAGGTAAAGAGTGGCGTGGTCAATTTCTGAGAAGCCGAGGGATACATAGCTGTGCAGTCAGATCTCTGCGCTCAACTTCGTACAGTGCGAACTCACATCTGATTATCACGAGCCGCGCGACGAATGCGTCGAAACTCTTCGGAGTCGATGGGAAGAGAATGTTCGCGGTACTTCTTCAGCATGGGGAGCGATTGCTGGTAGTTAACCTTCCACATCCAGTAGGGGTAGCCCGGGATCCAAACTTCAGGGAAAGCAATGAGTTTGCATCCAGCTTCACCGGCCTCGTTGATGAAGGCAATAGTTTTCTGGACACCAGCCTCGAGATCAAACCAGCAGGGCTCGGAGGTGACGGCGGCGGCTTTGTACTTCGTGAGAGGCATCTTGACGATTGTCTTGGATCGAATAAATCTGAGTGTTCGTGGATTGTGATTATTGTTTTCTTGCTGTGATGACTTTCTAGACAGCTGGAGCAGGTGGTTATATATGATTTCCAGAAGCTTCATGCATCTTGTCGTCTGCAGTGTCGTTACTAAGCAGTATCGACAGTATGCATTTCAGCTCTGCCGATGCGCGGACTTCGCTGCTTGCAGCTTCCCTGCTTGTTTCATGTACGGTGTCTCCTGATGCTCTGATCCTGCCGAAGCCTGTCTGCAGTGTACGCGAACTTGCAGGGAAGCAGAGTGTATCTGTGGAGCCCGCATGCTCCAAATTGTGTAATATCCTCGACTAGACCACCATGCACGTAGCATTTCGGTGAACGGCAGAGTGTCGGCAACGCCGGCGTAGGTGCCGCTCACGCTGTGACTACGGCAGGTCTTCGGCATAGTCGGCATGTCGTGACACTCGCGGAACGTGGACATGATGCGAACAATGTGCGGCCATTGCGAACATCAATATCGTGTGTTGATCGTGTCTACAATTGATTTAGTGCGATGATATAGGTAGTCATCATGTAACAACTGCATCCATAATGTTCGCAATCTATACTGCTTTGAGGTTATTCGGCGAAGGTACACCTGTCGCCGAATTTGCGCTCTTATCTTCGCATGCAGGTCAAAATTTGGATAGCGAGGTTGGTACGCTTCACTTTCGCAAATTTTCTCGAGCATGGCTTTTGCTATGAGCAGTAGACACAGGGCCGTGCAACTGAGAGAAGACGACACAGCATAGCAGCTTACTTGCCAAAACGAAGGAAACAGCGATGGTTCTAGTACCCATATGCAACTTCAACCTCTGGATGTTACGAGATTTCTGTTTGACATTAGTCAAGTCTACCGAGACACGCCCGAACTGTCAGGACCCGTCTGGGTCCTTCTGCTCTGCTCTATTCCGTCCAACATCTTGTTTGAAGACCTGGTCCTTCTGGAAGGTCGCTCTGGAGATGGTGGTCAAAGTCTATCTGCAAGTACTCTGTAAATGAACATCGTGGTTGTTCAACAGCTCTTTATACGGTCACGAGGAGTCGGACTTTAGCACAAGTCATACAATAGACTATAAGACCGCGCGTTATCTTTCTCTGGGAAACATGCGCCCTCATCACCTACGCCTAGCGACATCCACTGCAGTTCTTGTGGGCGACTGGGATTCAGATAACTAACGTCAGTGCAGCTGTTGCGCAGATGACCTCAACGCTCTGAGTAAAAGGGTGCGATTAGCACCACTTGAAAATATCGACCACTGTATTTCCCTCCCCTCACCAACATATATCGACCGCTTCTACCTGTTTACTTACCCACTCGACCGCCCCGATCGACTCGAGTACTGAACTCAACATTCGCAATGGCCGATGATGAGAGTTCAGCACCAGCACACAAGGCTCCGC
Organism: Didymella sp. IMI 355093; assembly: GCA_027946495.1. Classification (NCBI taxonomy): domain Eukaryota; kingdom Fungi; phylum Ascomycota; class Dothideomycetes; order Pleosporales; family Didymellaceae; genus Didymella; species Didymella sp. IMI 355093. The sequence continues at coordinate 13,648 of JAPEUZ010000006.1, forward strand.
AAATGCGCAAAATGCACTGTCATGTCCAGTTCCCAAAGCGGCTTATTAAAGACCTTACCCCCGGTTCGACACTAGACCGCATCATCCTATTCCTGAACGACACCACAGGCAAGAACCTACGCGCAGAAGCTTGCCTTGTCGGTGATTATCTGTATCGTGACATTGTCATCGACGACCCGAGAATGCTAGGAGCCTTTGACGTCCGAACCGACTACGGTGGATACGTCCGGTTCCTACCAGCGCCAAAGCTTCAGTTTGAGCCAGCGCACGAAGGAAACACTAACGATTGTGCGGCCCACCCGAGCACAGCGCGCTTGGTGGACGTCACTAAGGTACCCGCATCGGAGGCGTATGCGCGGGGACATGTGGTAGATGTGCACAACCGTCCGGTGACGAAGAACAGCGAGTGGAAGCTGCGTAATGAGGCTGTCAGAAACGAGGCATAAGCAAGGCATGATCGGTGCGAGTAACGAGAATCAAGTCGAAGCAGGTTGCTCGTCGAAGCGTGTGCAACTCTACTTACGGTCGGAGTCAGCAGTTGCCACGCCGCTAGCAGCCCCAGCTCAAAGCGATGAGGCAAGCAAAGGAAGCGGAGTCGTTGACTTGACCAGTGAGCTCTACGATGAAACTTACCTGATGCAGTCTCAGGGTATTGACTGAACTGCAGGCAGACGAAGCGCTGGATCTGCATTCTCCAACGTCAATGCCGGAGCAGAGAGCGAAGATACACTTGCGAACTCCGACTAGCTACCTGCCTAACGCCTTCTGCGTCTGAGCGGCAACAAGCAACAACAAGCACGCCCAAGAAACTTGCCTTTATTGCCAATCTCAATGCTCTCTGCGCTTGAGGGAACAATCTCTGTGATTGAAACGATACAATCTTCACTACTGCGTTCCAGAAGCCCGACCTGAGCTTTGCGCAAAACATGAACACACCTATGGCCAAGCATTTTGAGATCTGCAAAGCAGATAGTCCATTGATCAGAGCGGAAGTTGAGCTGGAAATAGCGGGAGTGCAAAGGGGGCAGGGGTATGCAAGCCCCTCTGAACTGGCTGAGCTGGAAGCGCGGGTTCTAGAGTCTGGAATTGAGATTGAAGAAAGCCGTTCTACGCTATACAATATTACGGCAACGTCGACCGGAGAGTATAACAGTTACATGGCTGCGCGATCCAGCCGGGTGCCTACCGTCGCCCAGTCTGGACCGGCCAACACACGACCCGCATCTTCCGCCCCAGCACAACTAGCAGCTGTAGCACGGGCTCCACGCACTACCACCGCGGCGTCTAAGACAACAGCAGTGCATGTACTCTTCGCCTCCATGAAGTCCAATCACCGCTGCAGTAACCGCGTCACCCGCAAGATCTGCCGTTTCACCCCGTCACTTCTCTGGCTTCCCTCCAATGGCAACGGCATGAGGATGGTGGAATTCTTGGTTCGTATGGAAGCACATCTGAGTCAGCATGAGCAGTTCGAGTTTGGTCGCAAGTACAATCTCGACCGCATCACCGTATCGAAGAAGTCGGGCGCCATGAAGATGGAGTTCCACGATAGGCTGCAGACCTTCGTGGCACGCCATGGAGTCTTGAACGAGTACCGTGAGTTTGCGGACTTGCAGCAAAACGAGGCAAAAGATCGGTACTATCGACTCCCGCTATTTGAGGACGCATGGGACATGTCAGAGAACTAGCTCGAGGTTGCTTCAGTACATATTGTTTCTGCTATAGTGGTCGACCTTGATGCAAAGACATGGCAAAGATAAGTTAGTGCCGATGCGCTCGCATACAAGAGCATGGTGACCATGCTTGGGGAGACTTTATAGGGGCCGGTGAGAGTTTCCATACTTGGCTGTGTACCGCATGTCCAACGTTAGATGCAATCTTGAATGCATCGCTGCTCTCGCTTTCATGTCTGTTCTCCGTGCATTCCTATCCTATGCTCTATAAGTTGAGCGTTTCTGTACTCTGGGTCAGCTATTACTTCCTTTTGATGGCGCGCAGTAGGCAATATCTTTTAGCGGATGCCTACCAAATTCCCCATCTACGGAGCGGCGGCCTCCCACATATCAATCGTGACCCCAGTCGTGCCACTCCTCTGCAACACACCCACAGCCACAACATCGTTCAACCAATTGTACGTCCCATTCGTACTCGTCTCAAACCTTCCTCTCAACAAGGATCTTCCATCTGCTTGCGTCGGCCCCTCGGTCTGCACGTAGATCCAGGTCCCGTCGTCTGTTTGGAGGTTGTACCGTGCGTCGGGACGGATCTTGCCGTCTTTGTCGGTGAGTCGCCAGTCTGCTCCCAGGTCAAGGACTCTACCTGAGAGACGTCAGATGAGTGTGCCCCGAACAAACGCGTGAGGGTTACCTTGCAACTTGGGACCCTTGAAAGTGCCGCCTGAGATGGGGATGACGATTCGCTCTTGGCCATTAGGCACAGGGCCCATTGAGAAACGCTCGCCAAGTTGCACTTCCATATGGTACAACAAGGTCATCCTTGGTGGTTGGGGTTCACTTGAGTTCTGGGCCATCGCGTATGATGCGAATGCTGTGAGTGCGGTGAGCGGTATAAAGAAGCGCATTGTGAAGTCCAGGACTGATCAATTGATTTGAAGCTACCATGCTAGCGCATTGACTAGATATATATAAGCTAAGCGCATGCTACCGAGATCTGATGCCGTTGTTCTCCAGATTTACGGGGCTGTCGTCATTCAGGTCGGCGGCAGTTGTGGGCTCGATAGATTCGGAAGGAGCTCTACTAGGTACCCCGCACTCCGAACATCGCACCTTCGCAGCCCCATCGTCGTCACCACATCAAGCAGGCGGAATTCCAGCAATACCGACGACAGCCTGGTAAATCGGCTTATACAAGTTGCATCGGTAGTCCAGCTGCCTCTGTGGATAGATGGTCGCGCCTCCGCCCTTCACTCTGCCAATATCGCCCACGATAGCCAGATTCCAATCACCCATAGTCGCGTTCCCGCTGCCACCGTAATAGATCCCGTCTACAGCCGAGTCGTACGCACCTGAAAGGACTACGCCTGCCTGTCCAGTGCCAATAGGACTCCAGCCGGGGCCACCATAGGGATTCTTTGCAAAGCGCGCCCACGCTCCCTGCATGTAGGAGGAAAGAGCGTACTCTTGAGTCGTGGTGTTGGTCTTCGGGTACGTACGGAAGACGAGTGGGATCTCAGAGGCATGATACGCGCCGAGTTGAGGGTAGGCTTGCGTATTTGCAAAAGACGCGTTGAAGTAGTAACGCCAAGTGGGTATGCCAATGGAGGCTGTCGCGTTAGCCCATAGCGCTGCCGGCTGGAAGATTGTCAGCCAACTCTTCTTCATAAATCGAAGAAGTCTCATACGCATTGAAATGTCAGGTCAGTGATGATCGCAGATATAGCATCATAGTCATTGGTGATCCTTGGGCTGCCCATGGAATACGCTGCTGCGACGGCTGGAATCAAAGCAGGTGCCGCGCTGAAGGTGGTCTGCAGGAAAGCTGTAAGGTTGGATTGGCCAACGGCGAAGACTCTACGACCATTAACAGAGTACTGATGAGCGTAGGTGAGTCGACTCACCGTCCCTCTTGCGCGTTCGAACCTGTCAGCACAGGAATATGCGAGATGTTGCCGCTCAGTCTACGAGCAGCCGGGTTTGTTACGAGGGTTACATTGTCCGCTACTGGATTGAAGATCAGGGAATTGACTTCAATAATTCGCTTGACCTCTGTCGCATTTGCTGCACGCACGCACGTAAGATTGTTGCCGTAAGTGCCAGGGCAACCCAACGATGCTGTGAGGTTATTCCACGCTGGGATACTCGAAGTTGGAGGCGCAGCCCTGTAGCTATATTGACCACTTTGCAGGATTGCAGCACGGAATGGAGGCTTGCTATTCCTGGGATAGCTAGTCAATAGTGCATCAACGGAGAAGCCTCCAGCACTCTCGCCGAAGATCGTCACTTTGGTTGGATCGCCGCCGAAAGCGTGAATATTACGCTGTACCCAATCCAGAGCAAAGCGCTGGTCAAGAAAGCCAACATTCTGTGCACCCACTGGTAATTCGGGAGACGCAGGAAAGCCAAACACTAGGAAAGTCATTATTTTGAAAGCTGGAGAGTAGATCTAAACTTACCGTTGGTCCGGTAGTTCGTAGTCACAACAATGACGTCCTCGTAGTCGGCGAACGCGCTGCCGTCGTATGTCGAAAGGCCTAAGCTTACGTCAATTGTAGTCAACATTGGCCGTTGTTCACATGCATACCGGCAGTGCCAAACTGCAGAGAGCCTCCGTAGAGCCAAAACATCACGGCTCTGCCATTACCGCCTGGCGATCCAGAAGGGGCATACACATTGAGATACAGGCAATCTTCGGATTCGACAGGAGGCGGCCCACCAGGGTTGTTGAACACCGCCAGTGCGAACTGCTGGCTTGCAAGAGGATCTTCTGTCTATCAGTGGGGCTGTAAATGTCTGTCTCGCGACAAGACTTACATCTGAATTGTTGAACGCATGCTGGCTTCCATGCTGTGGCATTGAGAGGCTTGCTGAAAGCATGGACTTCACGCGGAGGGGAAAATCTCTCTGGAGGCGACTGCGCGAACGGGATGCCGAGGAATTGGTTCACAGAGGGTCCCAGGCCGTTTGGAAGAGCTGTTGCTTTGCCGACCACAACTCCAGCATCGATAGTCGCTGTTGGTGTGGGATTGTAGCTCAAAGCTGAGGCAAACGCGGGGAAAGCCAACGAGAGTGCACTGCTACCGAACCGCATCATGGAAGTTTTCCAGAGTACAATGGTCAACAATCGGCGTTACCTGTGGTGCTCTTCTATGTATACGCTGTCTACCATGGATCATGGTGCATGACCAATCCTACATGCAGGCTTGGGGAACCGAGGGCGCTTGGACGGGCCAGGCCGTGCCGTCAATACCTGCCAAAAGCATGGCGCTCCCGTCTGTCATCCTACATCCATACAGGCGGTCTGAATCATTTACGATACCGAGGCATAGCTGGTGAAAGACCCCGACGTGCCTGATCTTAGCATGGTCGATTGCAAGGCTAGTACGCTAAGTGGGAATGGTCGTCTTCGTCTGTGGAGCTGTCGCGACATGTAGACGCGGCACTGCCTCCACAATTGTGGCGCGTCTACACTATTCGAGATGCTGCCTTTCGCGCAGATTACTGTAATCATGCAGACGGATGCATCGACGAAAAACGCGTTGTTGTGTAACAACTCCTCGAGGAAGGTGTTGAAGTGAGGAAGATTCGAAAGGGCAGGTGAAAGCGGGCCGAGGCAGGCGCAGTGGATCCTGTTTTGCGGGGTATGCCGGCCACTTACATCGCTTGCGCATCTTCTGTACCCTGTATCTCGTACATGACGCTTGTCGAACTATCGAAACGCCTCTCCTCGGAGTGTGGGCGCTTCAACATGGACAGGATGCAATCCGTGTGGATGACACCACTAGAACATAACATAAAGCTCTTATGCATCGAAAGAAACACCACGAACAAGAACAACAATGGACATCGTGTTAAAAATTTTGTGAGCCGTCTCAACGTTAGGGATGAACTCTGGTAAATTGCTGTTGCATCTGGAACACTTTGACCGAGCAAAAGACATCGTGGCGTTACTTCATGCAACTTCGAGACCCAATTGCATTTTCAAAAATTGTCAACTATGTGACCAGAGCTAGATCGTGTCACAAACCAGGGGAATTGATAGAGAGTTGCTGGATGTGTATTCTCCAGATAAAGTTTACGGATGTTAAGGTGACTTTGCTGCGCATGGCCAGTTCTACAGATGAGTTTACTGTAGTAGTGTGCAGCATCATGTTTCACTGTGCCCTTGACACGACTGTTTCATAACAACATCTCATCTGGGCGATGACGTCGCAGCTCCTGCTCCGTCATTGTCGGTACATACAGAACACCACCACATCTGCCTACCAACAGCTTGCGGACGGCATCTCCGAAGTCTCCAACCTTGGTATCCTTCGCCACGATCTTATTCTTGATAGAAAGCTCCGCAAGCACCTCACGAGGCGGCAGTTTCTGGCTGGCTCCATCCTGCAAGATATGGCCCTCGAAGTGAGCATTGAAAACGTGCGTGACAAGGACAAGTTTGGGGAGCTTGATGTGCTCGCTGGCCTCGGCGCGTGCCCTGATTTTGAGTGAAAGAGCTGGAGATAAGCTTCTCCGTCCGGATGGTAGGAAATCCTGACGTGGCTAACGATTTTCGCTACTGGCTCATCTCCGAAAGATGATTGTGAAGTAGCGCGCTTGCGGAGATGTTGCTCTTCTTCCGCAATCTCTGACGAAAATATATCGTTCTGCTCGAGGTACGGCTTGAAGTATGGCTTAGGCGACTTCCGCAACTTAGTGTTAGTGTCTCGCGCCGTCATATTGCCAAGGAGTCAAGTGTTACCTCTGGCTTAGATTACTTAGTGGACGGTATGTCAGTGTAGAATTGATTGTGAGCCACTGCTGGATCAGCGTCTGTAGCATTGATGTGGTGGATTTAAGATACGTTGTCGAAGTACTTTCCGGGCGCACTAGCGTCGGCTACTCGAGCGAGATCGGCGCAGTCTTCTTCTTGCCGCTGCTGGAAGTCCTCCATGAACTCTTCCATATCATCTGTAGTCGTCTCACGAGGCGGCAAAAGCGCTTGACGTCCAGCGCGACGCATTGCTCATCGAGGCCCACTCGACGGCGGATCGTTCGTTGCGGGCCAGCCCAATGGCGTGAGTATTGCAGTCATGAATCGAGATACCCTCATCAGTTCCTCTGCTGCAAATTCCATGGTAGAGGATCCTCGTGTAGGCGCAGTGGGAGCGTTTCCTCGAGCCTTTTACCTGGACTTAGTCGCTCGCTCATATCTTCTGCGCTGCGAGATCGTAGTCATTTTTATAGGGGTTGCTTGCCAGGAAGCCTTGCAGCTCATGAGCCTCAGTCCTGAGGTTCTTCATGCAGAATCTCGGAGAGTCCATTGGCCAGCCATTTGCATCGACTTCCATCTCTTCAATATCAACTACTCGCTCCGCCACAATACAATGCGGTTGGGGATGCCATGAGCCCTCGCGAGGATGAAAACAGGGGGGATATGACGGAGGGATCGAATTTGAACTCCATGTATTGTGCGACAAGGTCAAGAAGAGGCGAGCCTCGCGCCCGCGGAGTGCTTAGACCACGCTAAATCTCTCCTCGTCTTGGCAGCATCTTTTCCGAAGCCGCTCCTCGATCATCGCGTGACCAAAACATCGACATAGGTGTCTTGCCGAGTTGATTTGATCAGGTTACCATGCCGTCTTGATGGAACTCACACCGTGACCGGAAGGATGAGTTGCAAAAAAACTGGGTCTGGGACCATAACCCCAGCTGCTAGCCAGTCTAAAAAACGATAACTATTAGGGGAAAGCTGCATACGCGAGCAACTTTCCCGTAAAACTCGCCTGTAACAACGTATCAGTCTTGCCGTACGTGTAAGACGAAGTGCAACAACGATATTCATCTTCCGGCTTGACCAAGCTGAACGACACCAGCCATATCCCGGCACCACCACTTGCAACTTCTGGGAGGCAAGGGCGCCAAATCCGAAGGCTTCTTTCGACTCCTTTCGGAAGACCCAGTAGTCAGCTGCGGACTCACATCAATATACAACACGATTCGAATCGTATATCGGCCGGTGTCTCAGGACAACGTCCCACAAGTCACATGTAAGCCTCTACAAGAGGATCGATGCTTACCTTGACTGTGGCTCGGAGACCTCCCGACTGCGCAGCATAGTGGCACCTGTCACCTCAGATTACCGACACGATGCACACACGGTCCTGTTGCTTAATCATTGTGAAGCTTTCGAAATCAGCTCGCACGCGGCGCAATGCAAGGACGCGATCGAACTGCCAACTGGTGGCCTTATGCCAGCCCCCCGGCCAATCGCTGCTCGGTCGTTTGCCGAAGCCACCGTACGTCATCGTCCTTGCGAGCTTTGGCGGACTCTGAAAGCCCTTACACACAACTACTACTTGAATCGGTCAATAATACACAGCGTACCTCTTATTGTGCTATGCTACCATCACTAGGGTCACTAAGCCGAAAGTCCCTGCTGCCGAAGCCTCTGCCAACATCCTTTGTGCAACTCGGTGTTGGCTTGGCGTGAAGCTTTTGCTCCGTGCACCCCACGCGGAGCCTCCCCGAAACTTGCAACGGCGTCGCGGCGGGTTACCGAGTTGGGACGACGAATTGATCCCGCGTCCCTCAACTTCCCGGATAGACGCATAAGTCGACACAAAAATGCGCTCCGTTGGGCGTTGATACTTCGAGCGCTGCAAGCTAATAGATGCTACCGTAGCTTCCCCTAAATCTTGGGTCTTCGTGACGCGAGTTTGAGATCGAATCTGGGGCCTCCACGGCTGGGTCCCATGGGGTGCTCTCCCCACAGTCATGAAAATGCGGATCCTACGACGACATGATTCGTTCCCGCTGAACCTGCCTTCGCATAAGGTCCACATATAAAGGTATCGTCATGCCTTGCTTTGGAAGACAGGAAATCTGCGTTTCTCCCACAGTCGCCCCTCCAGCTGTTTTGACAGTATCTCACGTCCCCGTTCGTCTCACGTGCCCGTTGGCCTTTCCACGTTATGGATCAAATTCACAAGCTCAATGTCGTGCACCGATATGAAAAGCGCAGCCTCCTTATCGCGTACGAAAACTCTGCTGCGTATCTGTGTCAAACTAACAAACTTAGGATCAACTGCATCGCGGGTCTTTCGATTCTGTTCTTCGGTTATGACCAGGGTATGATGGGTGGTGTCAACACCGCGTACGATTACTACACCCTTATGGGTTTCGGTCACAAGGGCGCAGATGGCGAGCCGGTTGTCGACAATGCTCTGTTACAAGGAGGTATTGTGTCTGTGTACTATCTCGGAACCCTGGTCGGCTGTCTCGTGGGTGGCTCCATCGGCGATCGCTTTGGTCGCATCAAGACTATCTTCGTTGGCGCTGCAGTCGCAACCATTGGCGCGTGTCTGCAATGCTCGGCTATGAACCACGAATGGATGATCTGCGCGCGTCTGGTCAACGGTTGGGGCACGGGCATTCTCAACTCCATCATTCCCGTCTGGGCTACCGAAACCGCCGAGCACACCTCACGTGGTCAGTTCATTGCTATTGAGTTCACCCTGAATATCTTTGGTGTAGTCATCGCATACTGGCTCGAGTATGCTTGCTCCTTCTACGGCGACGGCACCTCTTCCTTCATCTGGCGCTTCCCGATCGCATTCCAGATACCCATGCTTATGATGCTCATGGCTGGCGTACTGTTCTTTCCAGAATCTCCACGTAAGTCCTTTCCTAATCGCTGTAAGCACTCGGAGCTAACAGAGAAATTAGGATGGCTCATCAAGGCCGGCCGCGAGGCTGAAGGGCGTTATGTTCTTGCGCGGCTTCGTGGCGACACAGGCGAAGACAAGAAGAAGGCAGAGGCAGAGTTCCAGGATATCGTGGCGTCTTGCGAGCTTGAGCGGTCCAACTTCCGCAAACAGAGCTACTTCCACATGCTTTTCGGCATTGGTTCCGGCAAGTTGCACACTGGCAGACGTGTCCAGCTCGTGATCTGGCTTCAAATCATGCAAGAGTGGGTCGGTATTGCAGGTGTAACCGTCTATGCGCCCACCATCTTTGGTCTTGCTGGTATGAGCCCGGCAAAGCGACAATGGATCTCAGGTCTCAACAACATCTTTTACATGTTCGCGACACTCATCTGCGTCTTCACGCTCGACCGCATCGGCCGCCGCTGGACGCTTTACTGGGGCTCTGTTGGTCAGGGCATTGCGATGGCGCTTGCTGGAGCGTTTTCATACCTTGGTCAGCAGGCAACAGATAGCGGCAAGGCTGCTTCTTACGGAAATGCCGCCGTGTCTATGGTCTTCATCTTCACATCCATCTTCGGCGCGACCTGGTTGACGGTTCCTTGGCTCTATCCTGTAAGCTTCCAGCAGTATCTGTCTGGTATACGTTTGACTGATGAATCTACAGGCCGAGATCTTTCCGCTTGAAGTTCGAGCTAAGGGCAATGCTTGGGGCGTTGTGGGTTGGTCTATTGGCAACGGATGGCTGACTCTGCTCTGCCCCATTATGTTTGAGGCGATTGGCGAGAAGACACTCTACGTCTTCGCGGCCTGCAACGCAATCACTATTCCCATGGTGTGGGCTTTGTACCCCGAAACGAACCAGCGCACACTTGAGGAGATCGATCTGCTGTTTGCTTCCGAAAGCATTTGGAACTGGGAGGCGGAGAAGAACTTCCAGAACCTGCGCGATCAGATCACATACGAGCACGGCAACGGTTCAAAGGAGGATGTCGAGTCGGTCTCGCAGAGAAAGGGCAGCGTTGTGAGGGGTATGAGTCTGCATGTGGAAGACAGTAAGTTGCAGAATGCTTAAGCGTTGCTTTTCTCATGGTTCATACGCAGTACCTCTGCTATCTTACTACGACCAATGAAGCGCCTCTCCAACCACTTTAGTGATTCTTCACTGTCGCAATTTTTGATGCATGTTTCCATGAAATATCCCTTTGGATTATAGCGCTGGTAAAGCTTCGAGTCGCCACTACAAGGGTTGCGCATGCACGGCAGTTGGTCCCCTAAGACGAATCACCTGGTACGCTGTACGTACCGTTACAATGCCGGAACACAGAAGTACAATGTATTCGCTATGGGAGATGTGTGTTGAGTATATTGCTAGAATCCATCGATCAACAATGGCTGATCCCTGAGCGTGGAGGCAGGATAAAACCAGTCAACGTAAAGGCCCAGCTTTTATATCTCCTCGAAACACCCTAAGCTTCTGCAAGATAACCAAGAAAGATCTGTCTGCGCCTCTCAAACCCGGTCATGCTTAAACTGGGCTCTCTACTCAGGGCATCGAAGCAGTCCTGAAGACCATCGCGAGCCTCATCTTTCTGCAGCTCTGTCCCGCCCTCCCGCACACACACATTCCAAACAACAACACACGCGCGCGTGAATTCCGCCTGTAGAACCATACGTTTATTTCCGGTCTCCTTTGCAGCCTTGAGCAATGCTTCGCCGTACTCCTTCGCTTCTTTGATGTGTCTGAGTCGGTCCTTCGCGTTGGGGGCGCAGATACTGCAGTCCGTTGACGTGTCTGTGAGCCTCTGATATAAGCGCATACGCTCTTTGGGTATGGATTGTGGATCTCGCGCTGATAGTCCGAGTGCTTGTTTGAACAGAGCGAGGGCTTCTGCGAGCGTCTTGTAGTTGGGTTGCTGTGGCGCTTGCTCTCTCTTGGCTTTGCCGCGAGCTATCAGCTCATCTAAATAGTCAATCAGGGTATTGTGGATGTGAGGGATGCATGGCTTACTGATGTCGCCACGCAGCGTTTCTTGATTTCTGTGGTGACTGCTCTGCTTTCATTAAATTTTGCCTCTTCTCAGCTTATATGCGTGTTTCAACTCACAGGCACTTAGCAGTGTGATCTTAGTGTCTGCGTTCAATGACTGATTTCGGGGTTCTACGTACGTTGTCTCAACCTCAGCTGTTTGGAACATCGCAGTAGCCGGTCTCTTATATCTGTCTGAGCCAAGTACAGAGACGTGCCTTGCTGGATGGTACCGTGTTCCTTGTACTCCGCAAGCGTGACTTTCTCCAGTCCATGATCTACATTGAACCGATAGTAGCGACAGTCTCCATCGCCGTCGTGCCATCTCGATGACACATCCTTGTGAGTAGCTTCCGTCTCTGTTGCCTGGGCTTTCAAAGCTTTGACCAGATGCTTGACGCTACGATCCGAAATGCTTGCAGGATTCATGCGCCCTGTTCCCAAGGAGACGAAACATGCCACTCGTTCGTGCAGATCGTTTCTACCCTTGCAGAAGATCTCTATCGCTTCTTGCTCAAGCTCAGCAGCTGGATTGTTCGAGCCCATTGCGCCGTCTATGAAAGAACTCTTGTCGATCTTGGCCTCGGAAAAGTAGCTCGGCGCAGCCGATGTCGCAAGCGCAGCTTCTACAATCGTTGGGTCGAAGTCATTACCGCCACGCACGTGGTAGTTCCGCAAGTGAGTGACCGCATTCATCCTTTTGAAGGTGGTGCAGACGAATCTGCGAGTTGAGTCAGGGTCATTGTCGGTGAGAGACATGATGCCACGGGTGAGAGAAGGAACGTACACTTTGCACTGAGGCTGTGTGGTTTCCTCAAACCTCTCATCCAGTTTGAGGCCCTTCTTCGTCAACACTTTCTCGATTGCGCCCCTGAGCACCTCTGAAGAGAATTGCGCCTTGACTTTGCCTGTGAAACCGATGCGCGAGATGTTTACTTTCTTCGCAAAAACCTCTTCCATGAGCTCAGTGTAAGCATCGATGCATTCCTGAACCGTCATTTTCAGCCGACCTAGCATGATGGCTATAAGACTGAAGCCTGCGTTAACTCCATTGCACCAGAGTGTTGGCCTCTCTTACCCTCCAGTACTGGTACCACCCATGAGATCGAAGACGTCGCATGGTTGCACTTCTGGGAGACCTACTCCAAGACGATCGTCGTTCAATCCTCTCATCAGCTTCTTCAAGATGTACAATGTTGAGAGGCCTCTAACACCACCTCCATCCAAGGCTAAGAGGCAGTACTTTGGCGGGGCTGTTCCTTGTTCAGGTCCGGCATTGGGGGTTGATGCCGTCGTTTCTGCCTGAGCCGGCACCGCATTCGGAGAAGATGAAGTCGTCATCCAGAGATTCCAAGTCGATATGCAGATTCAGCTTCTGTTGCAGCGCTAAGGCCATGTTATGGTATATTAAACACCCAACACCTGCAGGCTGAGGCGCCCATCCCACGCCTGACTCTCAGCTCTCATATGCTTTTTTACCAATCCTTACCCAATCTTCGCGTACTCCGTGATACCCTTCCAGCGTGCGACGAGTCGACCAATCGTTGCGACATTTTCTCGCTTATGATTGTACCCTGGATGCATGTCGTATCATGAGGCTATCCGATCGGGGCTAGAACACAATGCGAAATGCTGCGTACAAGCCAATAGCAAGTGTATATTGATATTGTGTGGAAGGTTTAAGTAGCACCAAACGCTAGAAAGCACCAACAAGGCTAGAATAAATTATTCCTTTGACAAAACAGGGAACCTGGCTGTGTCTGGGCTTCAAAGAAATGTGAGCACTAGGCGGGCTTTGCATAGTACCTGTATGGCAAAGGCGCAGGGCGAGCGCATCCATCCGAATTTTAATTCCACCTCGCTCCCAGATGACCGAAGGGCTGTGACATATCGGTCTGACCCGATTGAATCGACATGGGCCCTGCGATCTGGCGATGAGGTGCATGCGGCCCAGGATTATTGGCGGCCTCCCCAAACGTTGGCTCGATGAGACAATCAAACCGATTGATGCTGTCCGAACTTAAAGGATAAATGTACGGAGGCGGGGGATGCGGCTGTGGCACCGGCGCTGGAGGGCGTGGAGTCCGACCGCAGTACCACCACGTAAGACCTGCCAAGAGTGCAAGAACAACAACGGCCGCAAGAATGATACCTACGAGAGCGGCGGTCGAAAGGCCACCGGAAGTCCCATCCGTCGTATTGGGAGGATTCCCTTCTGTCGGGCTCGTGGAAGTGGGACCCGCTTGGGATCGCGTCGAGGAGGTCGCCTTTGACACACTGGTAGTAGATGCCTCTACTGACGCAGGCGCTGTCGTGTCGTAGCCTTTTTCTGCGCAGTAGCGCTGGTAAATGCTGGCTGCGCTGCCTAGAGCGACCGAGGGATCGCCAACAGAACAACTTTTCGAGATGCACCCGTCCAAGTACTCTTGTGCAGGCTGCTGAAAGTCCAAACGACAATAGCAGTCATTCTTCGCCTGCCACCCCTTTGACGAGCAGCCCATTGATGCGCACCCGAGCGCGATTCCAAGCAGATCCATAGGACAGAAGTCGTTGTTCATCTGAAAGCATGTCTGGACACACTGTTGCTGTAAGGAATAGTCCTGGATTGTGGTGATGTCTTGAGTGATGGTCCCGACGCTGCCAACCTGTGCAGTAGCTTGGAGGAGTAGTAGAGCAATCAGAACAGTGATTATCTGCTTGCGGCACATGTATTGTCGTTGTTTGCTCATTTTTGCTCATAGGAAGTTCGCGTTTCGAGAGCAGGCGTCGTCGACAATGCGGATGAAGTGGACCAGAGATTTGCAAAGATCGTCTTAGTGATGGTTGCACAAAGAATGGGAGCTGGATAAGAAAGCCAGCGCACAGATGGGGCGAGTGCGTTGGGCAAGAACTACTGCTCGCTTACCCATTCCCCATCGGTCGACCGAGGCGTTCTGCGCGTGTCGCACAAACATCGATTCAGCTTATGGAAGCCAGGTCATGTCAGCTATGTGCAGCCTTGTTGTTCGCAATCCTAGCATACCACTGGGAGATATGATATCGTACTTTGCCTGGATGGACTGGGTGACCGGATCGCATGTTCAATTTTGCCAATTTCTCGTAAACAAACCTACCGCCCATGCGGGACCAGCAGTGGCTCAGACGAAGCCCACAAAATCACGCGAATGAGGGTGCGTACCGTACCCAGCCACCCTCCGAGCGAAGCTTCTCGGTATGGATTGGCCAAGAGGTGGAACAGGGAAGAACGCCTCAGAACTGTATCTAAAGTCTGCTCCTCTATGGACTGTCGGCAAAATCGGTGCTTGGTAGAGCCGGCGTGACGAGCCTGTGTGTGGCTTGCGGGACTTCAGCTCCACAGCTAGGTTCGGAGCCACATAACGTTTGGAAAGTGAGCGTGCATGCAGGGACTCGACAGGATCTTGGCTCTTCACGGATCGATCTTGCCAACTGATAAGCTCGATTGCCTGAGACACATACTAGGTGCTGAAACGTGCTTTGCAATCTGACGCCAGAAGTTCCAAATAGTCCCACGTACACAAGGCTCGGTGTGGGAAATGTTGCAGATACAATAGGCATTGGACCATGAACTCTACTGTTAAGATCATTACTTGTAACCCATCATGAACTCTTAGCGGCTAGCAAAAAAGGACAAGCGGCGCTTTTGCTCCCTTCAAGCTGACTCTCTCGCACTTAGTACACGAACCTCCATCCACGCTCGACACCGCTGTGCTCAGACCAGCCCTCAGCCTCGTCCAGCTTCTTATTCAAGCTCTTAGCGCGGAACTTGACCAACCAAGCGCTGGCCACACAAGCTAAGCAACCGAACAGGATCAGACCACCGCCGAGACGGTAGAATGGCTCCTGACTGGTGGGGAAGAAGTACGGGCTGAACCAATGGCTGGACTGACTGATGCAGTTGGCAATGGCGATTAGAGCGGCCTTTTTGGACCTAGGCGCAGGAATCAGTGTCGTTTCCCAAGACAGTTGCAAGTTGAGGCCAGAGTATGTGCCGCTGATGAGCAGGATGAGACCGAAGTAGCGCGCGCCTACATTCAGGGTGCCGATCAGCATGCTGGCGCCGGTGGCACTGAAAATTATCGGGATCACAATGTGCCAGAAAGATTCCTGGAAACGGCCAGATGTGTATGCGAGACCACAAGCTACGGCGTAGGCAATGGCGTAGGGTGGAGCTTGGACGAGGTAGGTCGTCAGCTGGTCAAAACCGAATGTCTTCATGATCTGTGGTAGCTGTTAGATGGTATCCATGGTCGGAAAAGATGGACTTACAGAAGGCATGAAGTCCTTAAAAGACTGAGCTGTGATAAGAGCAAAGTGCATGATACAGAAGTACCATGTGAAGGGGTCCTTTGCCGCCTCCTTGAGACCGTCCCAGGTGCCACCTTGTTCTTCGGCCTTGCCACCGTTGGAGACCTGAACACGGTATTGAGCCATCTCAGTCTCTTCGGTAGAAAGCCACTTGGTATTGTGGGGCCATGAAGGGAGGAGGAAGTAACCGGCGCCAGCGACGACAATTGACGCAGCGCCCTCAATGATGAAAAACCATTGCCAAGCGTGGATATCAAGGACCTCATCCATGTTGGTGAGGATACCGGCGGCAAGGAAACCAGAGAGAATGTTGGACACGGTGTTACCCGCATGCCAGATAGCCATGCGCATTGGATTCTCCTCTTTGGTGTACCAAGACGAAGTCACTGGATGTCGTTAGTGGTATCAACACGAGCTTTGAGAAGGCTGACTTACTCAGTGTAATACCAGGGAAGAAAGGCGCTTCAGCGAAACCGATAAAGAAACGGCAGACAGCGAAGCCGGCGCCACTGGTCATGGCGGGCATGCAGATTGTACCGAAACTCCAGGCCATCATCATGGTGGGCAACAGCCATCGGGGGTCAGCTTTGGCCAGCCACAAGTTACCAGGAAGCTGACCAATGAGGTAACCAATGTAGAATGTAGAGATACCAGTGTTCCACACAGTGTCGCTCATATGCAAGTCCTTCTGCAGACCGGCTAGACGTGCATTCGATACATTGATGCGGTCGAGATAGCTGCCAACCATTAGTGTAGGCATTATTGGAGGTGCAGTGAAAAGCTTACTTCATCAGGAACATGAGAGTGATGCATGGCATGAGCCTCCAGTCGAGCTTGCGGAGAACCTTCTTGTTCAGCGCTGCCATCTGCTCCTCGCTCAAGTCCCTGAGCGTCTCAAAGCGCGCCTGAATTTGCTGAGGGGTGATGATGTGGTTCCCCTCAGCGACTTCCTTGAATTCGACGTCGGCCTTCTTCTCGTCGATTGTGATGTCTGACATGGTCGCGGACTGGTTCAGCTGGTCGGTCTGAGGTTGATGGAACCTTGGAGAAATACCCGGACGCTGCTTGTGGGCTTGTCGGTGCCTTCTTTCGACGGCATCGCCAACCCATATATACCACTACAGTTTTCATATTCCATCTTGAGATTCTCGGTCGTCGGTAAACGATAGTATCCTGGGCACAAAGCTCCAGCAGAGCTAGAAACGCGGGGCCCCAGGTTCGGACGAACCACCGCGACGGCCTAACGCCACACCGTGCGCTAACGGTATTCCTTGTTAAGGATGTCTCGACGCGAGGCTCTGGTGATGCTTGTTGGCCAATTCATCGTGGTGTTGAGCTACTCTGGCGGAGACGGAAACGGATGCGGATGCGGATGCGGAACGGGTAGTATCATGTCTCCCCTCGACTCTCAGCCTTAGCCGGAAAGGAAAAGGGCGCGGAAAGGCTGCACACCGGATGCTGAACGGGAACGCACGTCGCAGAGTGCATTGTAGAACAGAGATTCATCAATGATGATGGGAACTTGACAAAGGTCCTGGAGTTGGTTGAGATCGAGCTCGTGAGCTGCTGTTCCTGATGAGATTGGAAGCAAGGAGTCTAAACTGGGTTGGTAAGTGGATGCGCCACTTGGCAGGCCCAGAACAACGTAACTAGTGAACTTTCGCCTCGCAGCTTCTCACAACCTCTCACGACCTCTCACAGTCTTGATGAGATGTCCCTATCCATACGAACTGGCGACCAGCAACCGATGGACGTCAATGAGCCGGATTCGAGGGAAGGGACAGATTGTGGTGCAAATGTGGACAGAATAATCTTATAATTGTAACAAGAAGGTAATATGACATGTTGAGGCACGTGAAACAATATAACCCTCGATGATACAATTGACTTCCTCAGGGCCATTGCGGACGGCGACATGCCAAGAGAATTGAACAACGACCGTGTGCACAGCACCGTGTCGTAATACAGATAGCTGCGCCCCAGGGAACTGCGCTCACAATCAAGTAGGCAAACACCATGATATATGAAGCAATTGATCAGCAAAGGCTACTTCTCTCTCTTCACCGAGTGGAAGCGCGTTGTGCTGTCACAACCAGTGCGCACCTCGCATCGACCTCGAGCTCAGACTGAACCCCAACATGACAAGGATTCCGCTGCATGCTTCCAGCTATTGACCAGCACCTCGTCACTGCAACGACGCCGCCACATGTGTATATTGATAGCTCCGAGATTTGAAGCACATGGCGATCTCTAGCTCTTCTGACGATTCGCACCGCACCACACGTCTCTTCACGACGACGGGCTTAGCACAGCGGCAATCTTCTCATACACGGTGAAGACAATGCCTCCGCTGAAGATCAGACGGCCCAGACGCATGGTGCTGCCGCTCCAGAAGCCGCGCAGGCCAGACTGCAGCAGGACGCTGCGGAAGGCCTCACTGGTACTCGCGCCGCGGGCACTCTGAGCCCTCGTCTTGATGGTGTCGAAGGGCTGGGTCGCGTAGACGGTAATGGTTCCAGCGAGAGCACCGATGGCGAAGGTGGTGGCACTGTTCTGCGGCAGGCTGTTCTTCTTGGAGGCCTCCTTGAGAACGTTGTAAGAGCCCATCCTCACGGCCGACGTCGCTGACTGCTTCATGGTCGTCGAGACAAGGCCCCGGTAGAGGCCAGGCAGACCCTGGTCGGCCACGATGGATCTCGTCGCGTCGAAACCGCCCCTGAACTGGCTGTGTCCGGCCTTTGCGTCGTCGATCAGGGCCGTCTTGATGCGCTCGGTGGGCGTCACGGCAGCGACGCTCTCGACGGCACCGGCCAGCATGCCGGCCAACATACCTCGCCCTGGCGACAGCACTCCGCGCTCGTCGACGAGGCGGTTCCGGATGGCATCAAAGGACAAGAAGCGCACGCCGGCCTTGAAGGCAGTGCCCAGGATGAGCGTCGAGCAGCCGGTGTAGATGGCGACCACGCCGTCGGAGCGCGCTACCTGAGCCATGACAGCGAACGGGTTCCTCGAGCCATTCGCGGCCGACTGCAGCTGCGCGCGCGTCTTTGCAAACTCGAATGGATAGGTCACAGTCGCCTCGACACCACCAGCAACGGCGCCCGCCAGCAGCGACACTGCAGGAGATGGGGTGTGCTTCCTCTTCTCTTGCGGGCTCGCTGAGACAGTGGCCTGGGTCCGGCGTGATAGCTGAGGCACCGCCAGGGCAGGTGTGGCGCTGACTGGCATTATTTCAGATGTTGGTGCGCTCATGGCTGTGAAGAGAGCTTGAATTTGGACCTGGTTTGACGGCCGCCATGGCGCTGTACATGTACATGGTATATCTACGTCGTTGAAAGCAGTCGCGGCCGTGGTTCGGATGGTCTATTCGCAGTCCTGCGTTGGTGTTGGCTCCTGACTGCCGCGAACTGCACCGCCGCACCGAGCTTTGGAGGAAGCGTTCCGTCGGCTGCAAGCTCCCGCCGCAGACGTTTCCGTCCCAGCAGCCTGTCACTGCACGCGTCCTATACCACCGCGCCCATAAGACGACGTGCAGCAGCCTCCGCACATCCGTGTCGCGTCATCGTCCCGTCGCGCAGCCCTCCAACAAGGGAGTGCATCGTCGTGCCTGTCCTGCCGCCATGAGCTCCAGGATATCCGTTTCCGCTCCGGAGAGGGTGCGCAAGCGCGTTGCCGAGGCGTGTGCCTTCTGCCGCCGGCGAAAGGTTCGTTCACCACAACACCCACGCACGCATCCAGCCGCGACGGTTGCTGATGCTGTAGTCCGCAGATCAAGTGCAGTGCGGAAAGGCCCTCGTGCGCGGCATGCCAGACATACAACAAGGTCTGCAGCTACGAGGGCGGCCGCGACGCTCACAATGCCGCTCGCGCCCGCCAGCCTAGGCTACCCGTATCCGCGTCCGTGACTGCCTCCAGCGCTGCACACACGACGCCCACCTCTGCGCCCGGCTCCGTTGAAGACGTCCGCTCTTCTGCGTCCGGCGCTGAGCGCTTGGTCAGCGTGTCTCGCATCGTCACTGAGCAGGGCATGTCGAGCTACCATGGCCGCACGAGCACCCTGTTTGACGAGAACGCCAGCCATGACCGTCCAGTCTCTGCGCCCCGGCCAAAGATGCCTGAGGCCTGGATTGAGAACGCTCTCGTCGCTGAAGCTACCCGCCAGCGTCAACTTGAAGACTACAACTATCGAAGGGGCATCCTAGACTTCGATGGTGTTGACCCTGACCTGGGCATGCACCTGCTGAACTTGCACTGGAACCGCCAGCACCACGCCTTTCTAGTGACATACCGCCCGGCGTTCATGAGGGACATGGCTTGTGATGGCCCGTACTTCTCCAAGCTGCTTCTGAATGCCATCTACTTTGGCGCCTCCAAGTTCTCCCCAAGGCTGGAAGTGCGACGAGACCCTGACGATGCCCGCACGGCAGGTTGGCAGTTTCGCAAGCGCGTCCGTCAACTCCTAGGAGAAGCTCTTGATCGAAGTGAGATAACCACCATTCAAGCTCTACTTGTCATGACCAACTCCCTGTTTGCGCTTGGCGACGAGCGCAGTGCCGCCTGGACATACGCCGGCATTGCATTTCGAATGATTGTAGATCTCGGCCTCCACGTAGATACTCTCGACCTTGCGAGCACCTCGAACATCTCCGACGAAGATTTTGAGATTCGCAGGCGCGTCTTCTGGGCCGCTTTTGGTATGTACTTACACTGTATCACCCTGATATCCTTCAATGCTCACCGTCGTCGCAGTCGTCGACAAGATTCAAAGCCTGTATCAGGGCCGACCTGTCAGTATCAAGGAGTCTGACACGCTTGTACCTATGAAGTTCCTTGACACATACGAAGAGCTCGAACACTGGACTCCGTACGCCTACGGAGCTCAGACTGACAGCTACCCAGGTTCGCCTGCATTCAGTGTCTCTACGTTCAGACAGCTCTGCCTTCTCTCGGTCATCCTGGGCGAGATCCTCACGGGCATCTACACCGAGAGGAGCACCAAGAAAAGTCCTACAGACCTCTCCACCAAGTTGCAGAGTATCCAGGAGAAGCTCACAGCGTGGCGGAAAGACCTGCCGGACCACCTCACCTTCAATGCTTCAAAGGCTACCTTCATACCTCCACCTCATGTCATGAGTCTGCAGTGAGTCTTGGCTACCATCGGCTCCAGCTTCGATTACTGATTAGACGCCAGTGCGTTGTACAACGTACTCACCATACTTCTGCACCGTCCCTTCGTCACCGACGGCCACCTTTACAGCACCTCACGAGCCATCTCGGTGAGCTCGTTCAAGACGTGTGCAAATGCTGCCGACAATATCATAGATCTAATCCGTGTCTATGACAGGGCATTTAGTGTACGGAAGGCTCCTTACCTGATCCCATACGCCACCTATGTAGCGGCAACGATACACGCACGAATAGCTGCCAAACGAGGAGCTGACTCCCATGCTCACACCAACCTTGTTGCATGTCTGGCAATCTTTCGAGAGAATCAGGAAACGAACTGGGCGGTGCGGCGTGCGTATGGGGTGGTGCAGAACCTAGTGAAGCGCCTTGGTCTCGAAGTGCCTGATCTCGAGAAAACCAATGCTTCAACTAACAGCGCTGACACTGTGTCAACACAATCGGTTGAGCAAGAAGAAAGTCTGCAGACACCTGACATTGACGGCATCATCGAGAGCTTCATGCGGGAGCAAGAGAACGCCCAGATGCTGCAGACGGGACAGCATGCCCACAACCGTACACAGTCTTCTGACATGGCTCCCACAGCTCCGATGCGACCACCGTACGGTCCGCCTCCAGATGCACAGGGAGCATATACGGATGACCGCAACGGCGTACCTATACAGGAGTACCCGTACGGAGCTCAACAAGGCCAGTATCCGCAGCAGATGGAAGGACCCATGACTGTCGATGACCTACTCTACGGCCTCAATGGATCCGCGCTCGACAACTATGCCTTCTTGGACTGGGAGCCGATGTGAAGTCGCTGTAGTGGAGAGTTTCCGATGTCTCACCGGCTTCCTGACGGTACCCTTCCGTCTGAAGACATCCGTGTCGACCGCGATGCCACTCGGGCAGACGGCATGCATCTAGACGGACTAAACCTTCTATCCGTGTGGTGTTGAGGATACTCATACGATCGACTGGCAAATCTACACATCGTCACTGCTTATCCGTTCATCTAGACGGCATGCTTCCGTTCTGTCTCGAGACATCCGCGCATGGTGTTGAGAATACGGGCAGGAATGTGGTGGCGAATCTCTGACCACGGCGATTCTACCCGTCGGAACAGCTCTGCGGTGCCGATATCTGAGCCACTTCTCTGCATGTCGGCATGGTATTCGTGATTCACCTGCCACATTGGGTAGTTTCGAATACACCCGTCTGGGGGCTATCCGCGGTTAATCCTCGGCCCTCAAACTTCTCTACACAATGTCTATCCGCGGATGGTCGACCAAGCGGCAGTAACCAAATTCTTACAGAATCTAGCGCGGCCGAGCTTCCGACGCTCGTCACCTCTGGTAAGGCTGTCAGTGACTGTCTGGTGTTCGAACTGCGTTCTCTGTCTACATCACGGCCATGGCTACCATATATTTGGGCCTGCCAGCCCCAATCATGGATGCACTTGAGATAGAAGATTTGTAGATGCTGCGTACACTTGCTCGAGTCTTCCAAAGTCAACCTATTCATCATCCCGCCATCCAACCTCTCAGTCCATTCATACCCCTACACATGCCCTCTGAACTCGTTGCAGTCCCTGTTCGCAAGCACAAAAGGGTACGATGTAGTCTCCCGGCTGCCCTCATGCGAGCAGGTACTTCGAAAGGACTCTTCATCCACCGTCACCAGCTGCCTGCTTCCGAATCTTTATGGGCAGGCCCACTACTCGCAGCCATGGGCTCTCAGAACTCGGACGCTAGACAGATTGATGGCATCGGCGGCGCTACATCCACGACGTCTAAAGTCGCAGTGGTCTCGCTATCATCGAGGCCAGGGATTGACGTCGACTACACGTTTGTTCAGGTCGCTGTCGGCCAGAAAGCCGTGGACTTTAGTGGCAACTGCGGGAACATGTGCGCTGGTGTTGGACTGTTCGCTGTCCAAGAGGGCCTTGCGAGACTAACATCCGGGGAGCGAAGCGTGAGTGTTCAAATCCTGCCAGGCAAGGTCTTGGTTAATGTTTACCGCTAGGTTGATGTTCGCATTTTCAACACAAATACATCGCGAGTCATCGTTGACACCGTCCAAGTAGACTCCGACGGTTTTCCGATCGAAGACGGCGACTACTCCATCCCCGGCGTCAAAGGCACAGGCAGCGAGATCAAAGTCGCCTTCGTCGACCCAGCAGGCAGCATGACAGGCGCGCTCTTCCCCACCGGCCGCAGGACCGACACAGTCACCATTAAAGAGCGCAGCGGCACATGCTTCTCAGTGAAAGCCACCCTGATCGACGCTGCAAACCCCTTCGTCCTCGTCGACGCATCAACACTCCCAGCGTACCTGCAGAGCGCTACAAAAGACTCGACGGGATACCTCGGCCACATGGAGTCAATCCGCCGCATCGGCGCTGTCGCCATGGGGTTGGCGAGCAGCACAGAAGCTGCGGCGAAGGTGCGCGGAACGCCTAAACTTGCGCTCCTATCCCCATCCACGGAATCAATGCAAGCAGACGATGAAGCAAGTATTAAGGTTCTGGCTTTTAGCATGGGAAAGCCACATCCCAGTCTGCAGCTCACAGGCGCCGCGTGTCTCGCCGCTGCTGTGTGTATCGAAGGCACTGTCGCACATGCACTCGCCTCCCAGGACCAGCGTCTCTCGCGTGCGCTTGCAAGCCGCCTCAGCTCAACAGCATCTCTTTCTCCGCTGACCACGCCGTCCAGACACTCCAGTCCGGAGAGTAACGTCTCTGAAGACGGCGCGAGCAATACTTCCACGCCACCGTCCGAGCTTGCGCCTGAGGAGCGGAAAGTCAGGATCGTGCACGCGAGCGGGGGAATCGACGTTGGCGTCGTCGCTGCGTGTTCGGACGAGTGGGCGGTTATTGATCGGTGCAGTGTGAGTCGGACGGCGAGAAGGTTGTTCGATGGGGTCGTGTATTATTACGAGTAGAGCGGTGTGATAGGAGTGGTGAGCTGTTGAGGATGCGGTGGAAGTCACGTGGAAGCGATACAGCAAATCTGGATATGACAACGGGCCGACAGAGCGGCGCTGTAGAATTGCATGTGAGCGTGAAGCTATGGAGTTTTGACGCCTAGACCAGGGGATGTATTGGACGGATGGCTGGAAAGCTAGTCCACATCTAAGTCGTTCAAGAGATGCACGCATACATGATAATAGTTCTATCTAATGAGCAGTTAAGCGTTATACTCCAGTACAAAAAAGATAGTAAAGAGGATTTACGAGGTTGTCTTTGTCTGCAACGGCATCTGATAATCTACATACATACCCACGACCACGCCCGTTTCTCAGCATACACGTCGCCCTCTACAGCCGCTAACAGAAACTTATACCTTGGAGAGCGAGTAGAGCGAGGCAGGTACAACCAAACTACGAAAAGCGAGCCAGTAAGTGAACAAGCAGACTTCTCTCAAGACCAGCGCACTAGCTTGATTGCAGCGAACACAAGCACATAATGCCGGGGCTCAAGCGGCCTTGCTTCACTTCGCGACGCATGGTTTCAGCGAGTGCGTCTAGATACCGCGGCGCTGGTTTCTGTGGGTCGCTAGGGTTTGGAGGATCTTCAACATGTTAAAGCTACAGACTGGACTGGAAGTAGTTCGCTCGTGCGGACTTGGGGTGCTTATTTAGAGGCGGGAAGGGGACTGATGTATAGCTAGCTCGCGAGATGCAGGATCGTAAGCACAAATTTAGAAGTCCTGTGAGATTGTACGTTCAGGCTAGGAGTTGGACGGAGGCTAGGTGGCGGATACGCGGGGGATATCAGCACTGAGGTCCCGGTGGAGGAGGGGGGACACTGTCAGTGTATGATGTAGTGAGGAAGAGAAAGGTCAGATGGATATAGACAGAGTCAAGTACTTCGTTCACGAACATCTATCGCAAGGGTAACATCGTGGAGTAAGTCAGGTCGGCTGCTTACACGTATCCAGACATGTCACACTATATCCGGACCTCCAACATCAACAACCCCAAGCTTACTTCTTGCCCTTCTTCAGTCCCTTACCCTGCAGCTGCGACATCGTCTTCGGCACAACTCCCTTCGCATACACATCTCCGAACCGCTCAACCTCCTTAGTCAAACTTGAATGGCTCCTCTCCGGCCTCGATCCTTCGCACCCTACGAGTGTCTTGCCCTCAAACTGCCTATTGAAAGCGTCAACAAACTGCTTCCAGCCGCCTGTCGGCTTGCCGTCGGTCAGATGGGTGAGGATCCACTCGCGCTCCTGCTTGATATACGGCTCGACGACTTCGCGGAAGCGGACCGATGTGTTGCGGCGAATCTGCTGCACCGTGCGCTTGTTAAGTGCTGTGATGGCTTCTTGGTTGGTCCAATCGCGCGGTGGCGGGTTGAGGAAAATGCGCTGCCGGTGTTGTTTGTCGGTTAGTTTGATGATGAGCTTGCGCTTCTGGTCCGAGGCGCTGCCGTCAGGCAGGCGCTCGAAACGGCAGGGTACAAACTGTGTGCTGAGTTTGTTAGTAGCGTGGCTGGAGAAAAGGGTAGGACTACTCACAACTCAGGCTCGGTGGTGAAGTCGGAGGGGTGAGAGTAGTCGGTTGCGAGCGAGCCCCACCTCACGTTGCGGAACAGGTGCGGCTTATTGGTCTCTTTGACATTGCCGGGCAGCTCGTCAGCGTCACTGTCGTAGTACTCTGAGCCGGCTTTGGTGGCAGCGGCAATGAGCTTTGCGTCATCAGGGTTCGCGGGATCGAGTATGCGCTCAGAGCGTTTGAGAACATTGCTAGAAAGGATGAGCTTGCAGTCAGGCGACCTGTTGGGTGAGCTCTGTTCGTCGCCAGCGTCAAACTTGGCATCATCCTCGTAGTCGCTGTCCTCTTGCATCATCTTCACCTTCTTGGCCTTGCGGGAGGTTGTGCGCTTTGCCCGCCGCTCGATAATAGGCCTGATAACTTTTCTGCTAGGAGGCATGAAGTCGATCTCTGAGTCAGTGTCAAAGTCATCGTCAGATACTGCCTCGAAGGAGGTACGCTTTGGGGCGGACGATGTGTCAGAAGGAGCGAAAGAGCTATCAGTGGTGTGAGGTGACTCTTTGATGGCGGCTTCGATGCCGCGCAGCTTCAGCTTGAGGCCGGAACTGAAAGAGACGGATGAAGAAGAGTGAATGCCGAAGTCTTGCGTAACGTAAATCGCCTCATCTGGGTTGGAGTCTGTGGGGGACGCCGTGGCCTCTGCTGGACCAAGGGTCAGTCGCCGCTTGAGGGGTGGTGACCGGGATGGTGACAACGCGGTCGAGAAGCTCGCATTCTGGACTAGCTCGGCTGGGAAGAGTGAGCACGTTGATCTGGAACGTAACTTTAGCTCACTTACGCAAGAGTGGACTGTAGTGGACGTCGTGACTATCGTCAGCGAGCCTGCCTTGTGCCACTGACGTAAGGCTACAGCGAGGCGTATCGAGGTGACTTGAAATTGGTGATACAGACTCGTGCTTGATGGGAGTAGGAAAGATGGATGAGCTGTTTATGGTGCGAGAGCTCAATGTCTGGGTGTGCGCGGTCGTTATGCTTTTCGGCGCGATCGCGCGGTGAGATTTGGTAGACATGAAGTAAAGATGGAACGAGACTGTGCGAGGACTTGTACAACAAAGCACTGCCAGGGGAAACAAACTTTGGTGCTGGCCGCCGTGGGCGAAATGCGTGATGGTTGCAAGCTTCGAAGGTATGGAAGTTGAGTGTCAAGCTGGAGATGGACTGGGCGACGTGTAGGCGAAAGCGGGAGGCTGTATGTGGGCGCCGGCACGAGATTCTTCCGTTAGCTTTATCGTGCGCAGGACAAGCAAGTCTCAACAGTAGGGACATCTTCACGGTGAGCACTGGTCAGTGCGGAGTAGTGCTTTCGAGGTGAAAGCAAAGTAGTTCTGTGGCTTCCCTGCAGCATCATTTGGTGCAGCAGTACTGACCATTAGAGCATTGTTTCCGTCATACTGACAGCAGTGTTGTCATTAAGCCATGATACTCTGAGAACGTGTAGAGCCTGACAAGTCTTGGCGTGGCAGTGCATTGAGGGACGTTCCAGTGATGCACCTTCGCTTCAATGTGTCGACCGACGTGCAGGCCAAGTGCGAAGATATTTGCCCGCGTCCCTTTAATATGAAACCTGAGTCCTGCCGTTCATGTCAAGATAATGTGTGCTGAGGCCCGAGAATGTGGAGTGAAAGGAGGTTTGGGAACGCGTCGCGCGTTGTGCGTAGTACCTGACAAATAGCAAGAGCGTGCAGCACCAGAAAGGCTTGCCCTATTTATTAACCCTGACTGCTACAGCAGAGAGTACGTGATTACTCCAGAATCTCAATACCGACGTCGGGCGCCCAGCTAGTCGCATTTTCAAAGCCACCAATCACGACCATGTTGTTTGCACCTTGTACAAAGCCATCAGCTTCAATGACCAGACGACTGCTCTCATGCCGAAGTGGAAGCGCTTTTCTCCTCCTGACAGAGCGTTGGGACCGAGGATAAGCATGTTCATGTCGACGAACGCACCCACATTCATATGTCTGTAACAGGGTACGATCTGATTCGTGATGTGCCATATGCTGCGCCAGGCGTTGTAGATCTCGTTACTGATCCTCCAAGAGTTATCGACCTTAATTATCAGACCATCGGTACTGTGTTTGATCTTCTCCTCGCACGGAGAATAGCTGTAGCTATTGTATGAATTCCGTACCATGGGTAGCGTTGGTGAGCGGACAGTCCTCGCCAAAGCTGGCGCCGCAACAGCGGCGATGAGCAGAAGTGCAACTGTCATCCTCGCGAAGACTGGAAATGGCAACCCGCTGTTCGAAGTCAGTATATCCCATTGACTTGTACGGCGCTAGAGCTTGGCAGCATCATTTGATCTTTGCATGCGTGACATCGCGGTCATTGGGGAAAGTGACCGCGGAGGGAGCCAAGACTTTATTATAGTCTTTATGTTGTACAATGTCTGCTGGAATCTCTTGCTCGACAATCTAATCAATGCTAAGACTTGCGTATGAGGAAGCTAGCGCCCGCTTCGCAGGTCAAGGTCTTGGGCAACTGCCCTGAAAGGCCGGAGACAAGGCACGATAATCTCAACGACCCGAATGTAGTGAGGGTTTTCCCCCGCATCAGAGGAAAAATCTCGCGATAAAGTGATGGCGGTAGACGTGTCGTGCAGCCGAGCTTAAGAAAAAAAAAAGAGGGGTTGACGTCATCGGTGTTTTCACTGAAAACGCAGTCACACTTTTCGCGCCCTGCACCAACACTACACGCCAGATCATCATCAATAATCGCGCTGCAATACTACAGTCATTCATGACCTCTGAGCCTCCTTTGGTAGCTGCATGCTTGTCACTGTGCTGGGTCTTGCGCTCTACACGTCGTCCTGAACCCTAGTCGTGGTGACTGTGATCAGTCCTGCGAGATCCGCCAGTGCTTCTTGACTTCCATGGCCATCGGTCCACAGCTCCTGGTTTCTACGATTCGGCTTGTTAGTGTTTCCACTCTCTAGGCTTTTCATCTTGACATCATCTGTCGACCGCTTGACATATCCACGGGAGTTGTATGAGACATCAGGACTGCCGAATTGACGGCGAATGAGACCCGCGAAGGCTGGCGCACAGCCAATGATTACGGCTTTCGACGGAGTCAGCAAGGTAATCCGATGTTGCGCAAGTCAGAGACGTACCCATTGAAGTCTCTATGACTGTCCACATCTGCAGCCACTTTGGATCGGGGGTAGATGGTATTCCGTTCTTGACACCAACCTGGACGACACGAAGCGTTGCGAAAAGCTTGAAAGTCACGATGTTAGCGTCATGGGAATTGCAAACATGTCGAGGCACATACAATACATATCCAACCACTGCCAAAGAGCACGAAGATGCCAATCTTTTGCGTTTTTGGTAGTTGAAGGCTCCAGGTCAATCGGAACGGCAACGACATCACTTCTAAGGTCAGCAAGATCAGATGCGTCGTACATGGCATACAGACCTGCAAGATCTGTCGCAACGTCGACAGCGTATGCGAACCACAAACTAATCTGCGCCCGCTTCTGTTCGTTGGGCTTTGCACATATGCCCTGGTTGTACTTCGCTTTCTGGTCGTCGCACACGAAGATGGTAGTCATAGAGCTGCCGATAAAAGACTTGGAATCGGTCAGCATGACTAAATTTCAGCGACATCAGACGACTTACGAGTAAACAGAACGCCAGAATACTCCACCAAATTACGCTGTACTTCAAAGGCATGCGGTCCAGCAACCTGCGATACAGGGCCAAAAGGGATAGCTTAACAAGGGTGAGTGACGCATAGAACAAAAATTGGCCGGCGGTGATCCATCGATAGATCATGCCAGCATCGTGCACTGAACGGCAAGTATGATCAGCTCTTGGCTGCCTGCACTTTTGGTGTGCAGTATTCACTTACGTATCTCAGGGTATACCGGGATTTCTCCTCTTTGCACTCCCTCGGCGCGCCAGAGAGGGTCGTTCTCTTGCCAATACATGATCCACATTGCGATATAGCAAACGAATGCTGCGTGGCAAAGGAAGTCATGCAATTCGTATGGCTTGCGTTGATTGATTCGGACTGCAACCCTCGCAACGAAGACAATACCAGTCAATATCAGCATCGCAATGTTGACTCCTTCAAGCTGTCCTCTGGGCATGGTTTCTGGGAGCTCCACTTCATCCCACTTGACGCCATCCAGGCTGTCTGAACTCATACTAGGTGAGAAACTGAGGAAGAACAAAAGGTCGGGCAAACTTGAGGCTAGTCTCAATGAACTCTGTGCGGTTGAAAATGAGTGTGAGAAATGACGGACTGACAGAGGACGTTAAGTGGCGACTCTGCTCATCAGTAGCTAGGACACACTTAATTCGGCACAGCAAGGATTCGAACGATCTCTACGCACAAGTCGCTCTACGACAAATTCTGTCGCTACCAGTATCCAATAGGGCAAGTCGGGAGGTCCCAATAATGTGGGTAGGCCGCAGACAAGACCTAAAGATGCACACTACAGTCGCATTGCACAGTGCTTGGCCGTCCGGCCACACCGCAAAGGGTGGAGGAATTTTTGGTATCATACGACGGCACAGAAGAAAAGTTGGTGGCACAGTCAGCCTTCTTTGACTTGGACGCCATCCGTTGAGGCTAACGAGACGCTGCCAGTAGAGGTACACACCATTCTGTTACAGCAGCAAAACAGGATGGCGCAGATCTAGCAACAACTCATGTTCTTGTTGAGAATGCTTCCAAACTGGTTCGACAATGTCATTCGGGTTTGAAAAAGACGGCTGTGGAAGGATCGCTATCCTTGCTAAGTTTTAGTCTGCGCTTCGCATCGCCTTTTGCAAGACGATCCCGGAGTAGACCAAGGTCTACTCCGCCAATACCCTCACATGCATCCGGTCTCTTAGCGGTGGCTTTTCTATGTCCACTTGAGGAGGTCTTGTGGTTTCACAGAATTTTGTTCGTTGATGTCCTGACTCCTGAGCCAGGACCGTAGCCACCTTCCTTGTGCGGAAGTCCGTGTTGGTTCCCGTAGAGCCGAGCCGTGCACCTAATAGTTAGCTAGTCCCAGAAGGGCAACTAAGTAACTCGATCTCATGGCCATGCATGTCCGTTTACATGCGCGAGCGGCTGTGGTGCACGACGCAATCTCCCCTGACCCATGGCTGTGGTTGTGGCGAACATTCCTGTTCAAAAAGACTCAATCACCGCATCCGCAGTTATTGTATCACTGTCTTCCGATCTTCCTTGTTGTACCTTCCCAAGATGAGAATTGACCGCGTTGTTTTATTGGCAACCTTTGCAGCGGGTACGACGGCCCAAGCCAGTGTTGACAGCTTTGAGCCACTCGAGTTCAATGTCACAGCGGCTCTAAAAGCTCTGGGCGTTCCTGTCGAGACTCTGCCCGCTCCCTCATCTAATTTGTCGAGTCTTGCAGAACGATCCTTGTTCGTTCCGTGTTCGCTTGCCGTAAGTCAACTTTTTCGTGCAATCGTGACCTTTGTTTGAGCTGACGAGGGGTGCAGTGCACCTCCTTGAGACTCCTTTTTGGCAGTGACAAGGTGCTATCTGAAGGATCAGCAATATACGACAGTTTCACTGCAGGGTACTGGTCTGCTCAGCAAGGCGCAGTCAACCCGTCCTGTGTGTTCAAACCAGCCAAGATCCCTGAGGTATCTACGGTAATCCTCATCTCACGACTGTATCAATGTCCCTTTGCTGTAAAGGGAGGGGGTCATGCTGCATGGGCAGGCGCCTCTAGTATCGAGGATGGCATTACCATATCTTTGGAGAGCTTTAAGCAGGCCGTAGTCTCTTCCGATAAGAAGACTGTTGATATCGGCCCCGGACTGCAATGGCTGGATGTATACACTGCTGTAGAGAAGGATGGTCTCAGTGTAGCAGGCGGCCGTGTAAGTGCAACCGAAACATCACTATACTCATTACTGACGGAAACTTAGATGGCACCAGTTGGTGTACCGGGACTGATCCTTGGTGGCGGCATCTCACACTTTTCCAGCAGGCTTGGATGGGCTTGCGACAACGTGGCAAGCTTTGAGCTTATCACTGCGTCTGGAATTCCTATCACTGTCTCAGCGAAATCCTACACTGATCTTTACTGGGCGCTAAAAGGTGGAGGAAACAACTTTGGTATTGTTACCAACTTCAAGCTTAATGCGTTCCCACTGGGCCAGATGTGGGGCGGACAACGAATATATCTTGAGAACACCTTTCCCAGCGTTTACGATGCGCTAGCTCAGTTCACTATCGAAGGTTCGAAAACGGACCTGGATGCTGCGCAGATCGTCGTAAGCTTCGATTGGTGTGTCGTTCAACATTCTCGCTAACGAGACTGCAGACTTTCGCTACGTATCCTGGCATTGGCAAAGTCGCATTCGCCAATCTGCACTACGCAAAGCCGATAGCCAACGCAACTGCATTTGACAGGTGGAACAACATAACTGCTTTGCAGGATACAACTGGTCTCCGTTCTATGTCGGGTATGGCCAACCTTCTCAACGAGGGAGCTCCTGCGCCAGGCGCTTACCAGACCTGGTGGGGCATAAGCCTGAAGATGGACGCGGAATTTCTGCAGTTCGTTGTCGATACTTTCTTCGAGCGTGAAGCAACTGTCGCAGATGTGGAGAAGATCCTCCTCATTATGGCTATGCAGCCTATTACTGAGGGCGCGTTGAGGGCCATGCAGAAGAACGGAGGTAACGCTTTGGGGCTCAACCCCGACAATGGCCCTTACTTCGTTCTGAACTTCAATGCGGCCTGGAACAAACAGGAGGATGAGCCTAAGTTTCACAGGGTTATCTCGGATGTCATTGAGGCTGTGAAGGCTGAGGCTCAGAGACGTGGTTTAGACAATGATTTTGTCTATCTGAACTATGCCTCTGAGTATCAGAATCCTATCAGCAGTTATGGCTCCGCGAACAAGCAGCGCTTGGTCCAGATCTCGAAAAAGTACGATCCTGCCCAGGTATTCCAGTACCTTCAGCCTAGCGGCTTCAAGCTAGTGAAGGGTGCCCCAAATGAGAGCACACCATAAGGTAGCTTTTGCTTGTGATCTCATACCCTATGTAGCATTAATGCTTTATGTCGCACGGATGATTGATAGAGTATCGCAGAGCCCTCAATGCACGCGTGTTCCTGAACGAGTACCATTGATGACCTGCTTGCTAGGGTAATTATACCTATCGCCCACACTCGCCACACACGCAGTAGTTCTGGTCGATGATCTTGCACACTTGACTCCAGCCTCTGTGATCACTGCCCTCCTGAAATCTTTCGAAAGCTTTATCTCGACTATCAAAAACCATTCCGTACTTATCGTCTATGTGCTTATAGTCAAACATCCGCCTACCAGGGAACCGGTCTCGTAACAGCTTGACCCTTGCCATCTCGTGGTAACGCCAATCTGTCTCTTCCACAGGCATCAAATACTCGAGGTCAGTCCTTTCGATATCGAAATCGAGCAAGGCCTTCATGCTCTTGGCAGCAATGCTGAAGAAGAAGTCGCCCCACGTAATTGCTTCCTCTGCGGGCCACTGGGAGTAGCATTCAGTGAAAACTATCTTCTCAAGCGTGTCCCCATGGGCAGTGATGAAATCGGCAAGATTACCACTGATGAAGACGAACCTTAGTGAAAGGCTTTGCAGTTGCGGCATGTGCTCTTCAAGGAGCGGCAGAACCGCGTTGTTCATATCCCGACGAATTCCTGGTGGGCCATCGTGGGTTGCAGCGAAGCTGAAGTACTTCACATTGGTGAGGTGTCTGAAGAAGTAGGTGTCGAGCTGGGAGACGAAGTCGAGGTAGCCTTCCGTCTTGTTGATCTTCCAGCCAGCTCCGTTGTCACCTCCGCGGAGGTTGATCCTGAAGGAAACGAGGCCCTCGAGCAGAGCCCGAAATCCGTCAAGACGCCAAGCCGAGCATTCTTTGGCCACGACGTTTCTTAATTCGAGATGTTTGACGGTAGTTTTTGTGTTGCGCGCTAACGCTCTGTAGGTCTGCATCATCAGAGACCGGTATGCTTCTAGTCCTTCCGCTTCCAGAACCTTTTCAAGGTCTTCAGGCTCCTCAAAGGTGTAGTAGCTATTCAGATATATGCTCACGTCTTCTTCCTCTTCCTTGTCGCAAGCAAAGCGCACGGTAAGTCGGTCCAGATTTTGGAATCTTGACAGACTCGAAAGAACCTTGTACACGGATTCGGGAAAGTCTTTTGGTGATGGCTTTTCTACTGGATCCTCCCTGGCTTCCGGGTCATCTGGCATGGCTTTGATTCCAACGTAGTGTAAGCTCCGCACATGCCTTGCTTGAGTGCTGTCAAGGATGGCAGAAACTGAGGAGCCGATCTTCTCGTCATTGAGCAAGGTAATGTCTCGGAACACGAACGGAGCGGTCAAAGCCCGGAATACACTGGACACTCTACCAAGATTCAACAAATCTCGTGAAGGGGTCGGGACGGTGTAAGTAGACGTTAAGTCCCTGGAGCTGAAATTGAGCTGCTCAATGATGTTGAGCTTGAGCTCAGCGGAGAGGGAGAGGAGTGATGCCATGTCTTCTTTGATAACGACTGAACCGGCACATTCCCGTTCTCCATTTGTCGACTTTTGTTCTGTGAAACTGAATTTGCGATATCATGGTTTTTAGGGGTTTCGCGGGACCCACACTAAGCCAGGCAACCGCGCTGGATGCCTGAAGTAGAAAGAGGCACTGACCAATCACCCATTGCGTGACCATACAAGCTGACATGCCAGATAAAAGCCACAGCCATGCAAAGATTGTGACTTGCGAGTCGGCATCTTTGCAATGGCATGCCGGGCAAAAGGAAAGAGCGCATTAGCCAAAAGTGGACTATGACGTCAATATTCCGCTCGTGAGCGATACAACAGCACTGGAGATTTCCTTACGACTTTCGAACACTCATTCCTTTGGTTTCAGTCGAGCCTATACACAGTGCCCTTTGGCGTTACTCTTGAGTTGAATTCAATTCTGACCCAACCATCGCATGGCAGCTTTAGCGCAAGAGCAATTCATGCTTTGATTGAAGACGAGCGCATAGTTGTCTATACGATGCCACTACAGACGTGAGGCACGAAATTCGCCAACGCTCATCACGATGCACAGGTTTCACAATGGATCCGAACATGGTGAGCTTGCGCCCAGGAATTGCTGTTGAACCTTCGTTGCGAACTTCAACTGCCCGTTCAGCAAAGCTATCGCTGTCCGGCTGTGGTTCTGAATTTCTCGATCAATCTTAGCCCCAAGATTCACAAAGAATATGAGCAGATCGTAATCGCCTGTGTCGGTAGCCAGATGGAACACCGGGTTGTACGGAGTCGTGAGATCACAAATGTCTATGGATGTGGAAGCCTGGTCGTGATCGATGCATCGTCTGGCCTCGCGTAGTCGCTCCCAAGGCTCCTCGCAAGAGTCCAACCGAGACAAAAGCCGAAATTTCGCTGCTCTCAATTCTTCGAGTCCAGTGCCGTGCTTTTGGACGTAGAAAGGTGTCGGGACGCCATAATCTTCGATGTAAGTCTCCAGGTATGGCAAGCTCTTCAATGCTCGGTCCCAGTCTCTTTGCTTGAAATGAATGGTGAACCTGATCTCTTTCACAGCGACATCAAAGGGATACAGTCCCTTGGAGGCTGCGTTTAGAAGACCAGCATGGGGTTCTTGAAGTTCCGAGGCCTGTGGTTGGACAGAAATCACCCCTTCGACGAACCAGTACGGTTCCTTGACCATTTCACCTTTCTGCAGGATCGGCGCTGCTGAATCTGCGGCCTCCCAATCTAGCTCCGAAATGGTTCTTTCGAGGAACCCCGGAGCTTGCACAAAGAGCATGAAAGCACTCAAGCGATGATACTATAGTGTCGCATGGATTCGTGTCTTCCTGTTGACATCTACAGCTCTTGAACAATGCGACCAAGGCTGACAGACCCGGGTTGAAGAGCTGTTCGCGGATAGAGAAGGGAACACGCTCAACACATAGCTCTTGTACTTCGCTCTTTCCATCACATCGAGCACCTACAGCTCCTTATCGTGAAGGGTCCACTTAATCCTCAAAGCGGTTAGAATTGACGTCACCGGCAAACCTGCCACTTGAGAACTGCGAAAAGTTGAAGGACCAGCACGACAAGGAGTCATCGCACCAGTACATTTTCAGAGTCAGTCGCTCACAGACACGTCCTTGAGGTAGCTCAAATCCTCTGGGCTTCACATTGTCACTGCCGAGCCAAGCTACCTATATACCTACCCACAGGAAGCTGCAGCTGCAGTTGCAGAAGGTGACTCAACACCCCACTAAAACCAGAGACCATCACGAAGATAGCGACATCATCACCGACATGCCTCCAAGGATTCATGTCATTCGACATGCGCAAGGCGAGCACAACGCGACGGTAAGTTGTAGGTCCAGAAGCCTTGTACCTGAAGATCTCACACCACTGCAGCGCAACTACTCGATCCGTGACGCAGTTCTAACCCCAAAGGGGAAAGGGCAATGCAGCACTCTCCAATCCGCCTTCAAGTACCACAACGATATCGACATTGTGTTCTCATCGCCCTTACGACGAACCATACAAACTGCATCGTTGAGTCTGGGCCCAACACTGGCCCGGGAAGAGGTACCATTTGTGCTCCTGCCACCGTTGCAAGAAGTCAGTAACATTGGGTGCGATGTTGGCCTTGCAGACACCGCAGATGATGTGAAGCGGATGTTACCTACACTTTTCGCGGATGGCGAGCTGCCTTTTGACTACACAAAGATTGATGCGACGCATGTGACCAAAGGGTGGAACAGCAAGGTAGGTTGAGAATTGCAGCACACGGTCAACTGACAGCTGAACATCAAAAAGACAGGATACTGGGCGTACGAGCGAGATGCGATATCGAAACGAGCTGCGGAATTAAGAAGCTTCCTGCTACAAAGACCGGAGAAGCAGGTGCGTACTATGTCTGCAGGTTTCTGTTAGCCAGGCTAATAGAACAGGTCGCTCTTGTCACCCATGGCGCATTTGCCCACTTCCTTACCGAAGACTGGGACGTTGCGGATCCTATGATAGGTACAGCATGGCTGAACTGTAGGTCACCGTGTGGAACATGTGCCAGCTTGTAGCTGACTTCGCTAGGTGAACACCGAGTATTCGACTTCACACCTGACTCGACTGCTGCAGATGCCCATTTGCAAGAGACTGACGAGAGCATGTCTTCAAGGGGCGCAGAAAAGAGGGAACACGATCCTCACGTACTGGAAGAGCTCATCAAGGTATCCTCGAACGAGAGCCAGAGCTAGACTCCGCTTTGAGGATGATGGCTGCGATAGCGGGTTGAACGTCTGCAAGAGCGTGCAGCAATGACGCCACCCTGTTACAAAGTAAGATACGAGCGTACCAGTGCACAGAACTGATCCGGGTCATGCGTACTCGATCAGGGAACTATTTTCATGGATACCCAATACTTTACTGCGATACTGATCACCGATCGTTTCTCCAGACTTCATGACCGACTCTTACCCCGCAGTGCTTGTTCCAATTCTGCGTCAACATCCCACAACCTTCAGAGTCCAGCTCTCCGAGGCGTCCAGAATATCGTGAATGTTCTCCACTCGTTTCCAGACTACAAATCGCGCACAACACCGACACGGAAGTCCAACCCGCACAAAGGGCCGATTTCCAATCCATATCTCCGAGCAAGCAGTCCGTTCCGAGAACTCACAAAGGGTCTGGCTGGGGTGCAGAAGGTTGCTTAGCACGCGCCCTGTCTGGCTTGTTTGTACTGGCTGTAATTGGCTCATCTCTGAAACCTTCTTGACCCCAGCATACACTCCAGGATACGCACGGGGTAGAGATAAGCACGCAAGCGTCAAGGGCGTTGTTTGCCTATTCTATTACCATTCAAACAGCTGTGGAACCATTCCATTACCCTTCCAGAATTCACGGATGGTACGAGCATCACGAACACGATGTCAGAAATTACTGCATGGGGCCTAGACTCTGGTGTCAGCCGGGTGGAGCCTGACTAACTAGCGCGCCGGCATCTGCTCGGCTAAGATTGCTAAGACCCGCCTCTGGCCGGGATGGCGCGCTGATCGAAGGCTTGACTGATCCCGCCGAAGCCTAAGGAGGAAGGCTTTCGCGGGTAGGGCTGCAGTGGCTCTCGTCAGTGGCGTTCCATAATGCATCGTCACTGTGCGTCGTTGCCATCTGCGTCCAGCAGCGTATCCAACGAACCCGACCGCGCATATCGCAAAGGGCGCGTCGTGATGTCACTTATCTCTCCTTGTACCCAAAACAGAGCTCCCACGCGTGAGAACTGCACGTCCCTCAAGTGCAGGTGTGCGCAACGTAAAATTTTCGAGATTTTACGTCAACTGCAGCGCACTAAGTGGAGCGCGCCATCCATCGCCGCCGCAGGGGCACACGATGCACGCTGGGAAGCCTTAGACGCGCACGCCAGCGCAACAACAAAGCGTCTTCACGATGCTGTCCGCTGCGACGCCGAAGGGCGTGTGGTCCCCAGACTGTGCTGCCAGAACGCGCCCCGACCTGAGATCTGGAGAACGCGGAGCGGAAGAGCGTTTGATCGAGACGTTCAAACGCCCTGGGAAGCCAATAAAGTCTCTTCAAATTGGGATTTCTGCGAGGTTCAGCCTCCCGCTTGGCACAAGGCTTGTCGAGATGCAACCTCAGCGGTGGGCCGACTGCTGCCGCTGTGAATGGCTACCTGGATATGCCCGTTACCAGTATCCAGCCCCGAAGTTGACCCCGACTCGAGCTGTTCATTGCCGCGCCCGGTCAATTCCGGTCACAGCGTCTTGGAGCGCGGAGCGGAGTCGCTGATAGCCATCATTCTATTACACATCTGGGGAAAGTGGCAGATAAGCTGGATGAGTACAAAATGCAGCAAGTCGCCGCCCCAAAGGCACGAGAGTCCTATTGCAACTTTAATAACCACCTGCCCAACTAATAACGGTACGTCGTTGAAGATAACCGCCCAACCCGCCGTCCGTTCCAAGGTTTGGGTGACCTGCACTGCGACTTCTGCTTTGAGCCTCGCCTTGGCCTAGCTCGCCGCTCAGAACCGAACATCAAAACGAGGCCTCTCCCCGCCTTTTCGACGGCCTCATCCTCACCAATATTTCAACAGCCAACAGAAGAGCATTTTCAACATGCAGGAAGTCCAGAGGTCCTACCCGGAGCGTGGCTTCGAAACAGCACCCCCAAACTACCATGTCGGTGACGATATCTCGGAGGGCAAGAAGAGCGACCCCGAGCTTAACATGCCTCTCGACAAGACTGCCACCGTTCAGGAGGGCTCCGAGCGATTCAATAAATTGGGATGGAAGCGTCTCACCATTTGTCTGATTGTCGAGGCCATCGCCCTGGGATCCCTCAGTATCCCTAGCGCATTCGCAAAGCTGGGAATGGTCGCTGGAGTCATCATGTGCGTCGGTCTTGGTCTGGTGGCCATCTATACGTCATATGTTGTGGGTCAGGTCAAGATGCGGTACCCGCACGTCAACCATTACTCGGACGCTGTGCAGCTTATCTGGGGTCGCTTCGGATACGAATTGGTCGGTGTCATGTTCGCGCTATTCCTGATTCTACTCGTTGGATCCCACGCTCTGACAGGAACAATCGCCTTCATCAACATCATCAATAACTACGACATCTGCGCGCTGGCATGGAGTGTGGTCTCTTTGATCATTCTGCTGCTGCTCGCTCTGCCTCCTTCGTTCGCCGAGTTCGCCATCCTGGGATACATCGACTTTGTTAGTATCATCGTTGCTATCCTGATCACCATTATCGCAACCGGCATTCAGGCGCACAATGCACCTGGTGGTCTTGCGGCGGTTCCTTGGACCGCAATGCCTCCGGAGGGCACCACATTCTACGAGGCGTTCCTGGCAACCACCAACATCGTTTTTGCCTACTCTTTCGCTGTGTGCCAGTTCTCCTTCATGTCTGAGATGCACACTCCTAAGGATTACGTTAAGTCCATCTGGGCCCTTGGTTTGATCGAGATTTTCATCTACACCATGACTGGAGCCCTTGTCTACGCCTTCGTTGGTATTGATGTCAAGTCTCCTGCTCTCCTCTCAGCTGGTGACACCGTCTCTCGCATCGCCTTTGGTATCGCTCTTCCCGTTATCTTCATCTCTGGATCGATCAATGGAACCGTTGTCGGCAGGTACATCATGGACCGCGCATTCCCCAACTCACCTATTCGCTACGTCAAGGGTGTTCGTGGCTGGGCTGTCTGGATCTGCCTGATCACCATCATCACCATTATTGGATGGATCATTGCTGAGGCCATTCCCTTCTTCAATGCGCTGCTCGGTCTTATCTCCTCCTTGTTCATCTCAGGATTCACCTTCTACTTCCCTGCACTGTTCTGGTTCCAGCTTGTCCGTGAGGGT
Organism: Didymella sp. IMI 355093; assembly: GCA_027946495.1. Classification (NCBI taxonomy): domain Eukaryota; kingdom Fungi; phylum Ascomycota; class Dothideomycetes; order Pleosporales; family Didymellaceae; genus Didymella; species Didymella sp. IMI 355093. The sequence goes on from JAPEUZ010000006.1 coordinate 53,461, forward strand.
GGCTGCTTCTCCAGCCGCAAGAACATATTCTTGACTCTTCTCAACGGCGCTATCTTCATTATTGGTATCGTTACCCTCGGCGCGGGAACATATGCCTCGGTTGAGGATATTATTCACCAGTACACCAGTGGCGCCGTTCGCAGCGCGTTCACTTGCTCGGCGATATCCTACACTTAAGCATGAGTGCATTTAGCAAGGCGTTTGTTATTTATATGACAGCCCATGAGGGCGGGTCGGTGCATTTGGGTATTCTTGCATGAGCGGCGCGATACCAACACATGTACTATGTTATGATGATACGAAATGGACATTTTACCATTCACAGGATTTCTTCTGCATCTTGTCTTATTATTCTTGATGCCCGCGTTCTTAACGTCACACTAGATTCTGCAACGATGGATTCAGCCATGGAGGTAATGTACCGCTGATAGGGCATCTCGCTGCGACACGTCGTAGTAAGACATGAATGGCAGCAGTCTTGGACAACAGGGCTGCGCGACCGTTCTTATCTCGAGGAAGGTGGAATGACAGGAAGTTGAGGCTGCCCAGAAGTCTCGCAATCGGCCTGTGTGAGTCGCAACAATTAGTGCGGCGACAACGCCTTTGTCTATAGCTATACCTTGACCTCGACTCAGTTGCCAGGGGATCGGCGTCATCATATCGTCAGGAAACGACTTTCACGGGTGCTCAGTTTATGGCTTACACCGTCTGACCCCTCTCATCTCAAGACGAGCACAGCCACGCAACTCTTGCAAACTTGCGCAACTGACCTACGGCTGACATTCATCACACGGGATCCTGAGCATTACCCTAGCCTCGACTGCTGCACTCAGATTGCTAGAAAAGTTACTTTACAAATCCTGCGATCACTGGAATACCGGAAGTAAAGTGTGTAGCGGTAGATCTTGTTCCCGGTCTAGTTGTAAGGCTTCATTCGATGTATGAGTTTTCAAAAGGACAACGCTCATAGAATTGTAGCAATCAGTGAAATACAGAATCGGCACGACAGTACACATGCGTATCGTACAAAGGACTGGCAATGAAAGGCTTCGGCGAGTGAAACTACAAGCAGTCATCGCGAATGTGCGACGCAACAAGGCAGGCTGGATGGAATATCAGTTTAAGACTACAGAGGATGCAACTATCTTGTACGAGAATGGAAAATGCTCTGCAGGGAGGGATTTGAAGGCAAGCTGATAAAAGGTTGAGGCTATGCCACGAATGAGGCAGGTAAGAGCAACCGATTTTAAAACAGCAGCTCGCCAGTTCTCAGCTCTACAAGCACTCGATCTACCCTTAAATCTCTCGACTCGGCCAGAAACAAATCTGTCATGAGCAGCTCGCTTCTCGGCGAGGATACTACGGATGCACTAGGTGATGAGGGGATCACTGCCAAGACTCAAGGATGTTTGCAGGCAAAGCTGAGATGGTGGCGAAGAGGGGTTGATCGAGATCATGAAAACCAAAGCTCAATGGAGGATGTGTCGGGCACGACAAAAGGATCTGCTGAACAGGACTACCTCCAGAAGGATGTGCGAATCCGTATGAGCCCCGTTCAGCCGCTAATTCGATCTCGCTGATGACCTCATTCTCAGTCGATGATTTGCCGAATGGCTATCCTCGCCTGTCAGCTTTCTTGGGCAGTGACCAAAACGTAATGTTGTTTCGAGGCTTTACGAGCGTGCACACACGCCTGCTTCTGCACTTGCAAGCTGATAGCCAAATTCTTGTTGCCGGCGAACAAGAGTACACTCGTCTCAAAGAAGACATCTATATACTGAGACGCGGCAGAGAAGGATCCAGGTTCGAGGATTTCGTAACGAATACCCTGCATCGATTCGACTGTCGCCTACTACGAGTGAGTCTCCCTTCCGTGGAAAGGAAAATCGATTGTTGAGAAGCTTGCAGAAAATGTAGTGGATCTTCCGTTCCACTGAAGGAAGTAGGAAGTCTACTGACAACGCGATGATATTCTACGCACCACATCGGATTGTGCTGGTCGTGAATACGACTATCGCAATTATCATTCTACTACTTCTAGCAGCTCCGATTCTTAGCTTGTACAAGCTATCTTTGAGAAAGATAGAGGAAGCAAGATATGCAGCCATTGGCGTCCTGATGGCGTTCACGCTGGTGTTTGCTGCTACGATGTCAACTATAACTCATTCGAAAAGACACGAAACCCTTGCTGCAAGTGCTGCCTACTGCGCAGTGTTGATCGTGTTCATGGCTGGCAAAACAATTGATATTGTTTTGCAAAACCGAGTAGAGAAAGTAGCAAGGACTAAGAGGCTATCCAGGTACAAGTTGGTATACAGAAGTTGGGCATACTAAGGCTACCCAGCTACCCCAGGCGCCTCCCCAAGCCACGACTCGCGGAGCGATCTCCGCAACCTCGAGGTGGCTCGGCGATCGATCGCCCCTGCATGTCGGATCCGCACCATGATGCGGAGTTACGCTAAGAAAACCAACAACATATCAGCCACGGCCTCTGCAAGAGGACCCAAGAACCTCAAGACGAATCTTCGAACGAGTTGTCGGGGTTTGCAGTACCACAATGGCACAGCAAGAAAGAGAACCGAGCTTACTCATTATCGGCGCGGGTACATTCGGCACGTCGCTCGCCGTACATGCATCGAAAGCCTATAGCGACGCATCGAAGATCACAATAGTAGATCGATGGTCGCCAGATGGACCGGTGCAGGACAAAAACGCAGCGGCAATCGATATCAATCGCATCATTCGTACCGACTACACCTCGCCGTTGTACTGCGACCTTGCCAACGAAGCCATCCATTTCTGGTTTTGGGGTATGGAAGTCCAGGGACACTTCCACAAAGCAGGCTGGACGGTTTTCGATGGGCCGAATCAAAGTGAGGAGTTCAGGTCGGGCGTGCGCAAGACTTTCGAAGAGCGAGGGTCGAACGTGATTAAAGAAGTCAACGCAAACGACTTTATCAAAGAGCATGAGGTCCTGAGCGGTCTTCATGGCAATAAGCTCGGAAAGGGCTACTTCAACCCGGAAGCTGGATGGGTCGATGCAGCAAGTGCGACCAAAGCATACTTGAGGGTCGCAGAAAGCCGAGGCGCAAAGCGAGTTACAGGCGAAGTCGAAGAGTTGTTGCTTCGAGATGATGGTAAGGGGTCAGCTGGTGTTAGATTGCAGGATGGGACAGTATTGGAAGCGGACAGTGTCGTGATTGCAGCTGGTGCCTGGACAAGCAGCCTGCTTTCGCCACTCGAAGACAAACTCAAAATCGCAGACGAGAACCTCGTTGAGCGCCAAGTCACCGCCGTTGGGCGGCTATCAGCATACTACGACCTCAGCCAAGAAGAAGCAAAGCACATGATGGAAACCAAACTCCCTGTCGTGGTCATCGGCGGTGAAGTCGACATCATACCTCCTTACTACCATCTACCTGCGCTTAAGGTCAACGACATCAAGACCGAGTTCATCAACACTATCACCACTGCAACCGGGCGGCGAATCACCGCACCAAGTAAGAACCATCAGATGCAAGTCCCAACAAAACTCATGCAAGAAAGCGAAAACGTCGTCAAAAACAACATGCCAGAGTGGACCAAGAACCGGGGCCCGGACCGGTGGCGCATATGCTACGACGCTGTCACACCTACGGAAGACTGGGTGCTGTCACGACATCCCGACGATCGATTGAGCAACATGTATGTTGCTATCGGCGGGAGCTTCCACTCGTACAAGTTTATGCCCAATGCGGGCAAGTACATGCTCAACGTTTTGAACGGAAAGAGTAATGGCGCAGAGAAGGATCGAGCGTGGAAGTGGAAGAGTGAAGAAGAGCTGAAGGAAAGAGGCGCGAAAGAGTTTGGCAGCAGCCCTCGCCATGGGGGAAGGAGGGAGTTGAGGAAATTTGAGGAAGAGAAGGCCAAACTGTGAGAACTTCGGTTGTCAGAGACTGACGTTCATGTCGGGATGCCTCCTATTAATTCGCGGAGGAGCTTCACAAGATGAAGTGGGATGCCACCTGTGACTTCATGATTCTGACCGAAGAAGAGGAAGCTCGCAACGCTGACTTGCGTATCTTGTGGTTTTAAAACAGTGAGCTATGTGAATTTTTCACGCAAGAAGAGATCAAGGAAAAGCTGACCCAAGACCAGCATGGCAACAAAGCGTTCATCTTGGGCGCTGGTATTGGTCCGTTTCCCGGGAAGACGGTTGCCGAAGCAGCAGTAGCTCAGCCAGAGTTGTTCAACTTGGCCAACCCATCGTATAGGGGTGGTTTTCTGACAACACCTTCGTTTGATAAACCAACATGGCTGTTGGTGCGGTATGAGGTTGAGAAATCGGAAGTCTGAATGTTGCATTATCACACCCAGAGCTATTTCAACGGTGGTATGGCGGGCATCATATTGGATGGGACGAATGAGTCGCCTTATGCGCCTGATGAGTACAAGAACTGAGAAGCATCGCTGCCCGCTAGCAGCGTAACTGTTATCAGGTATCTTATTGGTTGTATCATAATGCCAAAGCTATCATCTTAGGCTTCGAGTCTACTCCTTGACCTTGACAACAACCTTGCCAAAGTGTCCACCGCTGAACAGGTACTGCAAAGCCTTATCCGCCTCCTCAAACTTCCACACCTTGTCGACAACGGGGTGGATCTGCTTCTCCTCGTAGAACTTCAGCATGCGCGCAAACTCGTCTCTTGGGCCGTTAATGATGCCCTTGAGCGTGACGTTCCTCTTCAAACACAATAGGTTGGTGTTTGTCCGGTCACCCTCCTCATCCTGCTTGCCGCTCAGGTAGCCGATACAAGCGATCAGCCCACCGAAACGGACAGCCTCGAAAGACTTGCGCAGTGTCTGCGCACCGCCGACCTCAATGACGACGTCTGCGCCGCGATCGTTGGTTAACTTCAACACCTCCTCGTCCCAAGCAGGAGTATTGCGGTAATTGATCCCCTGCTTCGCACCAAGCTTCTTTGCCTTCTCCAGTTTCTCGTCAGATGAAGACGTGATGATGACCTCTGCGCCCGCCGCGCTGGCGATTTGCGCAGCAGAAATCGATACACCACCTGTGCCTTGGCACACGACCGTCTCGCCAGCGCCGATGATCTCGCCCTTGGGACGCATGCAGTTCAAACTCATCCACGCCGTAACTGCAGCGATAGACAAGCTTGCGGCCTCGTCGAAGGAGAGGTAATCGGGCACCTTGAGCAGGCCGTAGGTGGGGAATACGCGGTATTGTGTGAGCACGCCGGGCAGCGGGTTACCGAGGCCGTTGGCCATGTCGCGCGCTTGCACTTGACCGGTGATGTGGGTTTGCGCGAAGGTAGAAGTAACGCGGTCGCCTTCTTTAAGGGCGAACTCGGGGCTTTTGTAGGGGTCGCTAGTGTTGTTGGACGAAGGGCCAACGGCCACGACGATGCCGCACATGTCGCTGCCGGGGACTACAGCGGGAGGCTGCTCAACTTGCTTGTGGTGATTGTAGAGACCCATGCATACTAGTCATTGTTAGAGCCTGATCTTGCAGAGCGTGTGGTTTTGACGTACCCTCTGTATCTCTGTAGTTCAGCGAGACCGAATGGATCTCAACAAGTACCTCGTCCTCGCCAGGTGTTGGGATATCCGCCTCTTCCATGTACAGCTTGTCCAAGCCATTCTGGCCAGACTTCCATTGCTTGATCTTCTGGGGTGCCATCTTATAAATTCAAAAATTTGTCGCGTAGGCTTCTTCAATTCCGCAGTTTGCCAATGATGGAATACGTCGATGTAGACCTGAACGAGCTCGAAGATGAGGTCGTGAGCGTGAGCGAATTGGTGCTCTTCAGTTGGTTTTTTGCAATTGGCTTCTTCTTGCTAACGAACAATCCAGAAACCTCGCTGAGCCAGTCTCGGCGATCCTGCGAAAACGGCGGTGTCGGCATCTTTAAGTGTCTAGCTCTTTCGTTCAATCTTTGTAATCGTCTTCGGGTGCAAGTCGCCGAACCAAGAGTGTAAACCTCAGAACAATCCTGACAGCGGATATAAAGCCCCCGCGAGTGGGGAAGCCTATGACATATATACCCTATCATGACGATACGGGTGCTCAATTGTGGTGTTGGCAAGCATCGGGTCTAGACGTCACTGGCCGGGTTAGCCCGAAGCGGCCGAGGTCGAGATAACCACTCGGGTGCCATCACCCGTGGGCAACCGCTTCAGGAGTCGAGAACACCACACCACAAACCTTACAGAGCTCAGCTGCGCGGCCGGCTTCGAACGCGATAGGTTGGTGGTGACTAACAATATTGAAGTAGGCTATGCTGCCCAAGAGCTGCGATGCAAAAGAGATGGGCTGCACGAGGTGCGCGATAAAAAGTCGTGGCGCGTGATGACAACTGCTGGTTGTGGGGAGAGTTGGAAGCCGCGTGCGTGTCACAAACGATACTGCCAGCACCGCATCGTCGATATGCAAACCACGCATCGAGAGACGAATCCATAGACTGAAGCCAAGGATCGTGTGCCAAGGGTTACGTCAGACTCAGGCCGTCGTGAGCATCAGCACGAGCATCACTGCCTGCGCAGCAAAAAAGGGTGTGTACCATGTTGGACGCGTTTTGCCCGTTGGTGCGACCAGCATCGAGGCCAATTTGGAATACTCGGTACAACTCTCGCGCATCTTGGTGCTCGAGCATATCCTGGCCCGTTAGATGAGCGTCGCGAGCTCTTCGATATTCCGTCCCAGCAGGTGGCCCTCGTAAACCTACTCAGGGTTCGTCAGCGCATATGAACGAGCGCATTATATGTCCGCTTCACAGTGTGCTAAAGCACGATGACGAGAAGTTGCCAACTTTCTCAGCTGCCAGAAACATATGTACTTGATCGAGGAGGTACGAGCCATAATTTCAACACGCCTAGACCATTGGTGTTCCCGACACAGTCACGTCAACAACAGCAGATCATCGATTTTAAATTGTTCTGTATCTTCTTTAAACGACCTTCTACTTGATTGCGACCGCTTGTATCGCTCAACGACCCCCAATATGTGCGCCGTGCACCTTACCTTTAACCACTCGAGACTGGAGACCAAATTCGTGATTCCTAAAGGTGGTCTGACCAGAATGGTCCTGAGAGGTTGTACCTACACCCGCAGCAGTTGCTCTTGGCAGTATTGACACCAAACCCATGAGCATCATCTTTGTCGCCTCGGCCGCCTTTCGATCATCTTCAAGCCGCTTCACCAACTCAGCATAGGTCTCGCCATCGATGCGTGTGTCGATGCTGCTCGTTCCTGCCATCTCCTGAGACGTGTTGTTCAGCCTCCGAGCTTCATCGTCCGTCATGACAACAGCCCTCTGCAGCGCCAGCTGGGTGGCTTCGATCTCTGACTTAAGCTCGTCGGTGACTTGCAAATTTTGGAGGGAGCTGTGTCTTTGTGCACAGAACCATGTGATTAGCTAGCGCTGAGGCTCATGATCTAGGACACAAACCAACGTACAGTGTTGCAGAACCAGTGACCGAGATGATCATAAGGTTGCAGTCACGAAGTTTCTCTGACATGATATCAATCTGCGTCTGTTGGAAGGCGATTCTAACTTTGTCTTGGCTAGCCAGCTCTGGTTCGATGGAGTGTCTGGTCCATCTGTGAAGCTTTCCACGGAACCACATGCAGGTGTCGGAGCATGATTCGACAACAGCTCTGGCCTGCTGCCAAACGCTCGGACCGAGAATATCAAAGCTTTGTTGGTCGATACTCTTGAGCGATTCGAGGGTCCTGTCAACTGCCCATACTTCATACCGAAGTCTCTGAATAGTAGTGGGGGCGTCTTTGAATCGTTGCAAATCTTCGAACAACACCTTCACGCCATGAAGGCCTGCGGCTGCGATGCCGACGACACCTGCGGTAACGCTCAAAGGGTCAGCCATCCCTGCTGAGGTTTCAAAACTTTGGATCTACGTAGAGACAGTGGTGAGAAAGGAGCGATGGACCTTTGGGTGGCGTAGTTGCTCATGCGCTTGCCAGACAAGCATCAAGTCAGTCACTGATTATGTGGCAATTGCTCCCTGACCTCTTCTGACAAGCTCATGCGTCGAGCTCTTATCATGTACAGTTAGATTGTCTACAAGGTCCAAAAATTCCTTTTCATACTACATGTCTGAGATGCGCCTTGCAGATGTTGCCAACGTCCAAAAGTCCGCCACCGCAATATAGCCTTCTAATTCACCACTCTACGTCAACTACGCCGAGATAATGTCAAAGAAGCTTGCTGCTGTATACATCAGTCAGCAAAAGTTCTCAGAGGCCGAGAGAGTCATGAGTCCAATCGTCGAAGAATCAAAACGGCGGTTCGTGGTACGACTGCCAATCAAACAGCGTGTGGTGACTCTCGTCCTTCACATCCACCTCTGTCTAGGTAACATCGACACGTTTACCAACCCTTTGCACTTGAGGGAATGCGGAAAAACTCAATTCGAAGACGATTTGTGTCTGCTTAGCCTTCACAGCAATCAAGGAGAAGACTAGGAATGTGAGAGATCACGGAAACAGTGTCTCAAGATCCTTTGGGAAGAATACAACGGCCCTGGGAAAGCTTAGCGCTACTCAACATGTCTTCCTTTGTTGGAAGTCCTTAGGGTACTCACCCTGGATCTTGGTCTTTGTGTTTGTGTTTCTTTGTGCAGTGACAAGCAAAGCAAAGCGCTCTATGTACATAATGCACTGATCTTTGAAAATTGTATACAGTGCAAAACGTAGTCGCCCACAATGTCGTTGACGGATACTTACCCAGTCACTGAGCGTGCTATTTGTATACATCATCACAATTGTACAATCGCAGAATATACAACAACATTACAGCCCTCCAAAGTAAATCTTCAACTAAGATTGCGACCTGCATAGCATATCTATCACCATGTCAAAACGTTCAGCATTATTATCTCCCGTTGGGGAGCAACATGAAGCCACGAAGGCGAAGTTGAAAGCTGTTGAGACAGAAATTGTCGCCCAGAGTGGGCCCAAGTATGAGCAAGCTGTCGACAACATCACTGATGCAGTAGACCCCGGAGCTAGGACATCAGATCAGACAGTCTCTGAGGAGACCGCTATCGAAGTGGCTATGCCGCAGACTGAGTCTCCAGCATTAAAGCCCGTTAAGCCAAGAGCCAAAAGCAAGGTTAAAATTACAAAGCCAAAGCGATCCACGAAGGAGGCCTTTGACAAGAGCTGGGTTCCCGAGGAGGCGAAGAATGATTTCGAGCCGCCAGATCAAGCTGAGCCACATTGGGGTATTATCCCACGGTCTATGAATTATCGACCCACCGAACCGCAGCCATCTGCGAAGGAAAGCGATGCGAAAGTGATGCCACCTCTTTGGGAAGACCGCAAGGGCGATGTTCGTCTCCAAGGTCCCACCCGTTACATCGAAGACTATGACCAGGCACATCACATGTATTTGCGCCTGATGGATCAACGCTGCGACAGTGGCAGTGTCAAGCCTCGTCGTAGGCCCATTCATTATTGGTACAAGGCCGGTGGCATGCTCCTTGAATGGGACAATCCCGACGCCCTCAACGACCTCAATAAAGGACTCAAAGGGGCTATACGAACAAACTCACACGAGCCCGCCTGGCAACCCAATGAACGTGCTGCACTCGCTGGAATTTGCATTGCGAATAGAGACGCCTCTATATGGGACATCGCGATCATATTCAATGATGAGATCCACTCGCTTGCAGAAGGCAAAACCGAGGAAGCTGGCTACCCGAGCGGTCGCACCATTGAAAGCGTTCGCCATGAGTATCTTTGCTATAAGTCACTGTACGAAAGCGGCAACGCACCCACTAAGGCGACCGTTAAGGATATTCGCCTCGCGCAGCTCGTGAAGGCACGCGTCGCAGGTGAGAAGGAGGCGAAGGAAGCTGAGAAGAAGGCAGAGAAAGAGGCTAAGAAGAAGGCGGGGAAAAGCGCGAAGGCGGCAGAACCGAAGGCGACTAGAGAGAAGAAGTCTCGTAAACGGAAGAACGACGAAGACAAGAAGTCAACCGGAAGGATGAGGGAGACCGCTGGGGTGAAAAAGCCGCCACGCTTCACCAAGCACCCGAAACGTGGGCTGAACAAAGAGCAGTTGGACTTCGCGGACGCTAATGCGGAAGAAAACGCGAAAGCTACCACTTCACAGCTGCTGGAGCCTGCTGTCGCAGCAGTCGAGGAGTCTCATCTGCCCGAGGACGATGAACAGATGACTGAGCTTGCAGGTGCAGGGGAAATTCGCTCATCGTCCCTTCTAAGCACTCCCGTTCGAGTCACTATTACTTCACCTTCTTTCAGCGTTCCGTCTTCCACCGTTCGAGTCATGGAGCAGGCCCATGTCGTCCAGTCGCCTGATCATGGTGCTCAAGTCACGTCGTCTACTATCTCTTCCTTGGCCAGCCAGCCTTCGTCTGATATCAACGTGGAAACTCAGTATGATACTGTCGCCACGGTAGTCGCGACTCAGAATATTACCACAACCGAGGTTCTTGTTAGGGCTTTAGAGTTTGAGACTGCGCCTATCATCGAGAATCCGTCCCAAGCAGCTGTGGGGCAAGTCATGGTAAAAGAGTCGTTCATCGATAAAGCTGCGCGGGACATTAATGTTGACGATGACTATGGCGATGACGACCTCTTTTAGGTACAAGTATCAGCCTCTGTGCTCAAGATTGGATGGTACGTTTTGGTTTGTCACAGTGCGTTGATAGAGTCAGCGTTCAATTTTGAGTTAGAACTACCTCACCCTTCCGATATCTGACTTCAGTAAGATATCCAGCGATGGATAGAGAACAATGAGCTGTCACGTACTCGTTGAGAACCCTGCTATCTTCTGGATAGAGCTCTATATTGGGGTTGAACGTAAGCACCACTCTTCTACGGACAGCAGGAAGCCCATCAATTTCCCCAATAATTGTGATGATTCACTAAGCAGGGTCGTCTGAGTCGGAGAGTCTCAAGAGCTTTATCAGGATTTGCGACGGCAGTAACCCACGCATATTCCACATTAGTTGGATGGGATTAAGGAACAGACATAGTTTGCGATGATACGTCTTCTTCGGCGGTCAACGCAAAACAACATGCGGATATCGATTATTTTCAGCGGCGAACAAATGAGGCGAGGGAATGAGATGGGTCCTGATCATTACAGGTAGCATGTAGGCGTGCAGCGTCATCGATTCTCCTGGAAGAAGAAATCCAGAAAGAACACCATCTCAGATTTAATCCGGGGTTAAAGCCACTCCAAGCGAGCCGTGACGCCCACTGTAACAGGGCAGCTCTTCTTCTGGAGGCTCGGAACGCGTTCAACGCGCTTGTATACAGAAACACGCAATACGCATCTATCTTAAAGCTTGTGCTCTTCCGCCACATCAGCCTCTAACGCTAAAAAGCGTGTAGGAAACCATGCTGTCGCTCATCCTGTTAGTGCCGTCCTTTGACTATCCTCTGCCACCCCTATGTTCGCTCACGATGATAGACACTTATGAAGAGCTTGGTGGGCTGTAAATAAAATTGACATAGTAAAGATCAAAACTGAACACTTGAAGATTCAACTTGAGTAAGGAGTGTGCATTTTGGCAGTTTCTCTGTGCTGTGGACAATATCATTAAAACGCGTCTGCCTGGCCGTACGCTGTTAGAGAATCTTGGCATGCAGTAGCTTGCAGTAGGTAGTGCTTTGCCTGAGGCAGCTCCTATCGCCGACCTACAAGCAGCTAAACTCTAGACCCACACACAAACAGCCATGCTTTGTGCTAACGTCTCCTCGGAATCGTGGAACCCCCTGCAGCGAGAGGGTTTGAGTATGGCGCAGGCGCAGGAACAAAGGCTTAAGCAGAATGAAGGTGGACAAACACATCAAACACGTTACTTCCTAAGACAACATATACATAGAAGCCAGACCACGCACATGCGGGGCAATAGTTGGCCTTACCACTGGTATGGTGAAGTAGGGCGATATCGACAGGTTTTCAGCAAAGTGTCGGCTGTCCGCCAAATCTTTGCATCCAGACATAGCTGTACAATACGGCCGAAACAGAGAACTATCCGTTTCAGACCATATCAAATCAGAGCTGGCTGATTAAGTGCAGTAGTGCAGAGAAAGTGCGACTCAGGGCGAGTAAAATGTCGTTAAACGAAACGAAAGGTGTTGCTTTAGCCGCACAGCACCTTCTCTTTAGGATGATAAGAGCTGAGATTTGGGCACGTGGATCAAGCGGGGTTTACTCAGCCACCAGCCATCTTTCAATTATAAATAGTGGCCAGCAAGATAGGCTGTAGTTTTGGTGAAAGCAACACCGTGATGCCGTTACATATCCCTTTTCGTAGATACTTTCTACATCTCGGTGTGATCTTAACCTCGGTCTTTATCATCCTTTGTGCTTGCACCCTCTGGGTTACACCATCTGCGCTATGGCAATTTCGTCTTGTCCTTTATTCGGGAGTCATAGTGTTTTTAATTTTGTTCATTTTGTTTGTCGTATCTCTCTTCACCCAGCCGGCCGCCGCTGCGCAGAACGGTGTCAGGAATCAAAACCTCGTAGAGAGGATCTTCCCCTGGATGTACCAGCGGGTTCGCCAATATGACGTCAACCATCGAAATACCGCCCTCGTCATCATCATCACAGTCCCTCTTTTGACGGGCTTATATTCAGGGCGGTGGTGGCATCAGATGCAATCATATGATATACAGACCACTACAGAACCTCTTGTATGTCCTACCCCAAATCAGTCTTATCCGTTGCAGTAACCTAACCGTGGTTTGGGGCAATGTATCGTTCCCGCAGGTTTCACTTCTTCAGAAGCAAGGTTGGAATCAGCAAGCTGTACTGGAGACAACACCGATTGGACCAGAGTGCTTTATGGGGTACTACGACCCGGCAGGCCCAGAATGCACAGAAGACAATGTATCGTCAGCACACACGTGCAGATGTCAAGAGCTCTGGGACTCGAATATAAACGACAGTTTCCCGTGGGACGGCAGTCAATATCGTGCTATTCATTTCCAATCCGCCGAATGGCTGAAGCCTCAGACACGGACATTCTTGTTGTTGCTAAAAGTCTCTTTCTCTTGTAAGTGAAAATGCGATCTGTGGTTTTACAATCCAAGTCGGGAAAACTGAGGTGCAACAGTTGATACCAGCAAAGCCCTTGGCAAGGGAAACAGCTTCACAATACCTAGCCCTAGTCTCTACCTTGCCATATATGATCAAACGATTACCCTTTCCGATGCACTGCAGCATGATCGGGCCAGACTACTGGACATCAATGCCCTTGGGGTATCGTCTATCAATCTGAACGTTGTATCTCGGAAACGTAGGGACAGCGCTGCGTACTATCTCTACGAACCTACTGTCACAAGTATACCAGCAATGGGTATTACCTGCGACACTGCCAACAACAGAAAGAATTACCAAGAGGCTTGCACCACCTTCTTATACCTTCGCATTCCAGGCACTGAAAGAACTGTGCTCGAAGATAAGGTTCAGTTGGACTATCCGGTAAGTGCAGCCTAGGATAGAACTTCCTTGAGTGTATGATGCTGGTACTGACGTTTGGCTGTTGCAGGATCTGCTACAGGCCTCGGGCGCATGGTACTCGCTGGCCCAACTCATTGCCTGGATTGTCTCCTCACTTGCAGTTGCACGGGCTGGTCCCTTGCATGCCCAGCGTCTCGGAATCATTTTTGCCGTGCTCCATATATAGTGATAGTAAACATCAACCAATGTCGATTCTCCATCTATCTGTTTGTTTTCGTTCGGCTGCAGCCACGGCCGGTGTCGGTCGGTGGGTGGTAGATTGCTCATCTCCACATCGCCGCATCCGCGTTTGCAAAAGTACAACCTCGACGACACGAGCGCCCTGATTCGTTCTGAGTGGAGAAGAACAAATTGATAACTTGACCTTGTAAAGATTTTGGGTATGAAGACAGTCAATTCATTCCTACTGCCGCCGCTCGAGAAAGAAAGGGGAACATGGAATAGCGGATAGTCTTTTTTTGATATCGCGCAGGAGGGTGTGATCAGGAGGATACTATCCCGTAACAGGGTAAGAGTATACATGGCCTACCACTGCTTGAATCTCGCCAAGTCTGCAGCAAGTTGAAAGACCGGGGAACGTCTCATACGCAAACAGAAACTAGATTTCGGACTAAGAAGAGTAAGGTGTTCTGCAGTCTCGAACACGTCTTGGACCTGGAAACAACCCAGGACAGAACAGACATGGAGATGTGTATGTGCGTTCTTGAGCTGTAGTGCAAAAGAGCATGTTTAGAATCTCTCGATAATCAGAGAAGACGCGTGTAGTAAGCAGGCAAGTCTTGCAGCTGACTGAAGTTGATTCAGACACTTCCGGCTTGCAGACAGGAGACACTAGTTTGCGAGAAACGCTCAGGTTTGAAACAGCCAAGATTTGATACATGACTACATCATCTCATCGTACAACACCACCTTGGTTCTACGCAGGGTGACTAACCGCTGCCCTCCTTCCACCGCCCATCGTTCCTGCCACCTCCGTAGCCACCACCGTATCCCCACCGCCACCGTTATACCCTCCCCTACCGCGTCCTCCACCGCGGTCATTCCTCGGCGGCCGGTCACCATACGCGTTGTTGCCCTGGTACCCACCACTCCTTCCACCCTGGTAGTTATCCCTTCCACCACCATAACCATCCCGTCCTCCATAGCCTCCGCCGCCTCCGTACGAATCGCGGTTCGCGCCCCCGTACCCATTTCCTCCGGCCTGAGACGGCGGCGGGCCCCTGGGCTGCTGCTGCCCCATCCACGCGGGCCTCTGCTGCTGGCCCTGTGGCGCGAAGCCCGGCGGTCCGGCATTGAATCCACCCGGCGCGCCGAAGCCTGGGGCGGGACCCAGCCAGGTGGCGGTGGGGGATGCCGTTCGCCGCTGCTGGAGGCCAGGAGTTTGCACCTGGCACGAAGGGGGCCGGGAATCCCGGTGGACCTGATGGCTGCTGGTATCCTCCTCCGTTTCCACCGTAACCACCACCGTTGTTGCCGTTGTAACCGCCGCGATTGCCGTACCCTCCTCCGTTGCGGTCATTGTTGTATCCACCGCGGCCTCCTCGCCCACGGTCGTTATAGCCACCGCGTCCTCTGTACCCACCACGGCCGCCGCGATCCTGGTTGCGCTTGGTGGCTGCGATGTCGCCTTCTGTGAGCGCGGGGGTAGGGAGCTTCACACCCTTGAGGAGGACGGATTTATGTGCGTTCTCAGCAGTCAGAGGGGGCATCTCATAGTAGACCCTGGTGATGTTAGCATTAATCCTAAAACTTTTTATAGCAGTGTGTCGGTGACGTACCTCATAGAACCGTCCTGGACGATCTCAAAGTCCGTCGCGCCGTCTGCATCAAACGGAGGCACGAGCTGCGAGTCCGGAACGAAGAGGTCGTGAGGTTCGATCTCGCCGTGCAAGGCGCCGGATTTGGTGTGATCGATGTCCCATTTCTTGAGCGCGGTGCGGTAAAGCGCCGTATTTGCATCGTTGAAGAGCTCGCCGCCCTGCGAAAACATCAAAGTTTCTTTTCCAAACTCGTTACGCGCCTTCTCGTCGGGCGACAGCTCGGGATACTTGGTCGCCATGGCCTCGAGGAGCCGCTTTTCGTCGATGAAGGGGAGGACGGCGACACCCTGCCAAGCGAACTTCTTGCCGTTAAGATCGATGGGGAAGTCGACGGGGTAGAAATCGTAGATAGGCGACTCGGGGTCTTCCATGAGGATGCGGAAGGGTTCGGGGATGGCGTGGTTGGATGCGGCGGGCAACACACCCATGAGTTGCTCGTAAGGGTGGAAGGGCTGGCCCTTCTCGAACAGCTCGCGCGGGTTCATGTCTTCAAGGCCCACAAAGTCGGCGGCGAACGGTGCATAGTGGTGGGGGAAGTACCACGTCCATGAAGGACAGCCTTGCATATAGTATGCCAACACCCAGCACAGACCCTCAGCGTATTGGCGAGCGACCTTGTTGCGGAAGGCGATGTCATCAGGTGCGACGTGGAACTTTTGTTGGTAGTAGCGCTCCTCGTAGCCGGGCTCCCAGAGCATGATGGTGTCCTCTGGAGGTGCGTCGGGGTCCTTCTTCTCCGCCTGGACTGGGTCGTCTGGCACGACAGGAGTGTTGCGTCCAGGTGTGCCATTATCCGCATCCTCAATCTCGTCGGCCTTGCGCTTGCCGAGATGGGCAGGCGTGTCCGCGCCAGAGGCTGATTCAGAAGCGGGCGTCGACTCGTCCGTCGGAGGAGCTGAGCCGTCAGCCTTGGCCTTCATCATCTCCTTGAGACGTGCTGCAGCGCTCTTGTTGGTCTGGACGTCGCGATTGTGAAGCACGTCCTTGTGGGCATCGCGCACCTCGCTCGACTGAGCATCTTGCGGGGCGAAGAAGAGAACCCCAGAGTTCATGTAGGTGCTGGTGTCTTCCTTGACACGCTTGAAAGGCGGTGCACCGTTGTCGTGCCCTCCACGGCCTCCACCACGGCCACCACGGCCTCGGTTGCCGTGAGCCTCGCGCTGAGCGCGCTTGGCTGCTTGACGGTCTGATACTTCCTTGCGCTTCTTGAAGATGTCAGCCTCCTTGCCAGCCAGAGCGCTCAAGATCTGCTGCACACGGCGCATATCTGGAAAGCCATCCTTGGTCACGTAGTCGTCCATGTCGGCAGCAAGCTCGCGCCAGATGCTGATGAGCAGATCGATACCCTGATCACGAATCTCCAGACTGGGCAGGTGAGGAAGGAAATCGTTACCGACGAAGAAACACATGAAGACCCAGTCATCGAGGGCGCGCTCTAGGTCATACTTGAACGTCCTCTTAGGCGTGTCCATCTCGACTGCTAGATACTCGCGGAGAATGCCGGTGTGCAGCCAGATGTATGGCTTGAGCTGGTGCTCGGAGGAAGCCCACTCTTCAGCGGCTTCCTCCTCGGTGAGCTTCTTCCCGTCGTCTGGAAATTCACAGTTGTTGCGGATGTGACCCTTGCGGCCACAGCGCGTGCACACCTTGTCCTTACCCGAGTCGAAGAAGACGTCTTCTCTGAGTACACGGAATCGAGGTTCATGGGTTGCAAGACTCAACATGATCAGATCGGCATCCAAACCGTAGATGACGTGGGAAGTGTTGGGGTCATGAGTGGGCATGGCGCGCTGCGAGCGAACAAAGTTCATGATCTTGTGTTCTCCCTCACCGGGCACAGAGGCGTCAGAAATGATGACTTTCATGTCCTTCCACGAAGGGTCGGTTGTGAACTTGTAGGCACACCAGTATTGCAGAGATTCAGCAAGGAGATGCATGAAGGGTGTACCGGGAGTGATAGCGTTAGAGTCCCAGGTCTTCTCGACGACCTCCTCAATGCTGTTGATGTCTTCACCACGGCTGGCTTTTTGCGAGTTGAGCATCTTGACAAACTCAGCGCGCTCTGCGTCCTTCTCGGCGGCCTCTTTAGCGGAGCGGAAACGACGAGAGCGCTGCTGGTTCATCTTGGCACGGGGAGCGACACCGTCAACAGCCATATAGAGCAGCTTGCGCGGGCGCACCATACCGACGACACGGTCAGTGTACTCAAAGATGGCAACCATCATATCAGCCTCAGTCTTGGGCGCAGGCTTGTCCTCGGGGTGCGAACACGGATGAACGATGCCGTTCATGTCGAGGTACAAGTTATCGAACTCCTCGCCGTTGGGGTTCGGGGTGGTGCGGTCGACCGGGATGACCTGGTCGCCGACCTTCTTCGGCTGCTCCTCTATCACAGTGGACACAATCTTGGGGTACTTCTGGCTGAGCCAGCGAAACATAGCGGGAACACCCATGTTGGCGGGCGACGCGCGGTGGCGTGTAGTGTGCGGGAGTGGTGGGGCGAAGTGTTGCTATGTATTGCAATACACTACAGAAAGATGGAAATGCTGCTGTCGACCGTGCGTCGATGAATGCAGCCTGGAAGGAAAAGGCGCGAAAGGTGCGAGAGGCGAGAAAGGCGAGGAAAAGGCGAAAGGTGGACTCGGACGCTGCTCGGGAGCGACCACTGTAGAAAATCGAAAGTGTGAGGTCACGCCAATACGCAGCCGCGATCCTGTGCCCTGCTACCGGGCGACGCGACGAGAGATGGGGTGGAGGATGGTGGAGAGGATGAAGAATCAGCGGCGACGAGAGCAGCGAGAGAGGGTTCAGATTATTCTGGGGAGCCGGGGTTCTGCCGGCAGATGGACCCGCAGCTGCTGTTGGCGTCCGAGCTCTGAATTTACGTGGACGTTTGGGTACTTTCGTGTAGAGAGTCCAACACCCCCACGGCGTGTCTTCTCCATGCGTTTTCTCTGGTAGCGTTCTATTCTTCCTTCTGGCCTCTTTCTGGCAGCTGTCTGTTCTCGTAGACCCACGTTTCCTTTTCCTTGACGCCCCCAAGAAGCCGCGAATGCCTGCATAGCTCCCAGCTGTCCACACAGAACCGCCGCGAAGATGATGCGAGTGCTCGAGGCCAATGCGCCGCCCAAGCAGACGGCGACGGACACGATCAGCACGCTCAGCAGCCGCCTGTCGAGCGCAACGCTCCTCGAAGACCGCCGCGCCGCCATCCTCGGCCTGCGCAGCTTCGCCAAAGAGTACCCGGCCTCGGTCGCATCGGGCGCTCTGCGCGGGCTGATTGCGTCGCTCACCAAGGATGCCGACGACGTGGACACGCTCAAGGTGGTGCTGGAGACGCTGCTGGCCCTCTTCCACCCGAACGAGGACAGCCCCGAGAAGGCCGACGAGATCCACATGTGGCTGGCCGACGAGTTCACCATGGTGCGCCCTCCACACCCCTCGATGCGTACTGGGACTGAGCTTAACAGCGCCAAGATAACATGACGGTCCTGCTCGACCTGCTCGACACGCCCGACCTCTACTCGCGCCTGTACCCGCTGCAGCTGATCCGCGCCTGCGCCGACGCCCGCCCCGAACGCACCCAGGAATGCATCCAGACGGCCCCCATGGGCACCAGCCGCCTGGCCGCCATGCTCGACGACCCGCGCGACATGATCCGCAACGAAGCCCTCGTCGTCCTGTCCGACCTCACCCGAGCCTCGACCGAGCTGCAGAAGGTCTTCGTCTTCGAGGACGTCTTCGCCAAGGTCTTCAACATGATCCACGGCGACGGCGGCCTGACCCAGGGCGGCATAGTCGTCCAGGACTGTCTGTCGCTGCTGGCGAACCTGATACGCTTCAACCCCTCGAACCAGATGTACTTCATGAAGATGGAGTACCCCAGCCAGTTCGTCAGGCTCCTGCCGGGCGCGAAGAAGGCGAAGAAGGCGCGCGGCCCCGCTGAAGACGACGACGACTGGGTCAGTCCGCAGAGCGACAAGAACGTCTGGGGCCTGCTCATCATCATGCGCATGTTCCTGGTCAAGGGCAGCGCCGTGACGCCGCAGAACCAGGCTGCTTTTGTCCAGTACGGGCTCGTTAGACAGCTGCTGAGCATCGCTTTCGACCCAGCGACGGCCATGCTGATCAAGGTCGAAGCTCTGAGCACCTGCGCCGATCTGATCAGAGGCAACCCTCGAATGCAAGAGGGCTTTGCGCAGGAGCAAGTGCGTCCCTTTATCCAGCCCGCGACCAACGGCACAGCCACACCCAATGGCGTCGCAAATGTCTATGTCATCGAAGCGCTCCTGAACCTCGTCTTGACGCCAGCCTCGAACGACCTGTTTGACATCCGCAGTGCAGGCGCCGACGTTATCAAGGCCTACTTCCACAACCACCCTCAGATCCGCGAGCACTTCCTAAACCGCGCTATTGGCGGCCACGAGGCTGAAGGCGGAGATGAAACACAAAACTCGCTGACAATCCTGATGGAGGGCTCGCAAGCCTCGCCCGGCGACCCTTACCGGATATGGTTTGCAGCCACATTGATGTTCGACCTGATCTTCGACAACCTGCCGGCGAAGCATACACTGATGGAAGTCAAGGAAGGCGATGCAGACAGCGGCGAAGAGGTTGTTACCTGCATACAGACCTTGACCGCAAACCTGATTGCAAGTCTGCAGCTCGAGGAAGACGAGCGGATATCCATCGCCTACCTAATGCTGCTGCTCGGATGGCTGTTCGAAGATGCTGCGGCTGTCGACGACTTCCTCGGCGAAGCCAGCAGTCTGCAGAGCCTTGTGCAAGCTGTTCTGAGGCCGGGAGCCGATCAGACGATCAACCGTGGCCTCTGCGCTGCGCTGCTGGGAACTATCTACGAGTTCTCGACAAAAGACTCGCCTGTGCCACGTCGCCAGTTGCAGGATACGCTGACCGGCAAACTCGGCCGCGAAAAGTATCTCAACGCCATCACCGAGCTGCGCAATCACCCCCTCATTCGTGACTTCGAAGTCTTGCCTCAACGAGCGGGAGGCGAGGGAAGCCTACCTGACGTATTCTTCGTCGATACGTGCGTGGACTTTCTCAAAGACAACTTCAGCCGCCTCATCAGGGCCATCGACCGCAATCCGGACATTGAACAACACCAGTCACACGACGGTGTCGACCGCAATATAGTGGATGAGTTACGGGGCGAGATCGATGGGAAAGAGCACAGTATTCAGGAACTCAAGGCCCAACTGATGGCTCTCGAGCAGAAGCTTGATCAAGAGCACGCAGCCCACCGCAAGACACAGCAATCAGCAGAGGAGCAGCGGAATACGCTCAAACGCATCAACGATAAGCTGCACAACGATCTCGACACAGAGGTCAAGGCCAAGGACCGCGATCACAAGAAGGCAATGCTTGAGTCGGAAAACAAATTCAATCTGCAGATCACGGCCCTCAACAACAAGCTTCAACAGGCAGCAAAAGAGTCGACACTCGCCATGTCAAGGACAAGACAAGAGTACGACGACAAACTGCACGAAGCGCACAGATCATCGACTGAAATGCAACGCCGCCTCGAATCTGCAGAGAAGGCACGCTCGGATGCATTTGAAAAGATTCAACAGCTTGAGAAGGCCCACCAGCAGGCTCGCAACGAGCTCTCCTCTGTCAACGAAGCGCTGCGCAAGGCACAAGCGCAGTCACAACAGCACGATGCCCAGATTCAGCACCTTACAGAAGAAACCCAGTCGCTACAGTCTACTATCGACCGGCTGACATCGGATCACCAGACAGCGACCGACAAGCTCAAATCGGAGCACCAAGCATACATCCTCGAACTGGAAGCAGCAAACGAAGCCGCCAACCAGAGCGCCCTCGACAAACTGAAAGCTACAAACCAGAGCGCGACAGACAAGCTCACATCCTCACACAAGTCCGAGCTCGAGAAGCTCACATCCTCGCACAAGTCTGAGCTTGAGAAGCTCAAGTCCGAGCACAAATCCGCAACCGATGCGTCCACAAAGCAGTCTACCGCTCAGAAATCCTCCGCTGATAAACTCGCATCCGAGATCACCGCACTCAAGACACAACTGCAAGACCAGACCTGGAAAGCCACCGAAGCTAATCAGAAACTCGCGAAAGCGGAATCTGCGACCAAAGAGGCGCAGGAGAAGCTCAAGAAGGCCGAGGCCGCAGCCAAAGAGTCTGGCAAAAAGGACAACAAGAAGGATGACAAGGCGGCAGATGTCAGCAAGAAGCTCATCAAGGATCTGCAGGACAAGGTTAAGAGCGCAGAGGATAAGCTGAAGAAGGCTGAGGAGGCGGAGAAGGAGAAGCAGACCGAGCTCGATGATCTGTTCGTTATGCTGCAAGAGCTGGAGGAGAAGAGGGGCGCGGATAAGGTACGATCTCCAACGCTAAAGAATGGAAGCACGATACTGATTAGCGGCAGAAACGACTCAAGGAGCTCGGTGAGGAGGTCAGCGAGGGCGAGGAGGATGACGACGACGACGACGACGACGAAGATGAAGAGGATGAAGACGAGGATGAAGAGTCGTAGGTCGGCATTTGCTGCGTATCCGACGCCCCCCATGGACCGGATGGCGACAGCATGTCCACGTCTGGGAGCAACGCATCAGCAAAGCGCTCGACAGGTAGTCGATCTTGAAACAAAAAGATCTTCAAGCAATGACATTACACACCACCCATCTAAACACATCGCAGCCATGCCCCTCCCGATCCGTACAATCGAACAGCCCGACAGCGGTGTATAAAAATCGCTCAGTCCCAAGTCATGAAGTATACACCTCAAGAGCTTGTGGGTAGTGCCTCGCGCAGAGTATCTCAGCACTGATTGGAGTCGTAGAAGGGACTTTCTTGCGAGGTGACCGCGCTTGTCAAACACCATCTTCGCAACAGCTCCCATGGAGAGATTCAACCTGTCGTCGTTACTCTGCAAAGCCCATGTCCCAAGCAGCTAGGCTGGATTCTAACATTCTAATCCGTGAGAAGGGCCAGAAGGCGTGCCATCTGGGCATCCGTCGGGACTTTGTCGCGTTGCTTAAGTTAACCTCAGTCTTACTCCCGACATTGCAAGTCCAGATTGCGGGAAAATGGTTTCCACTACAATGGTACATGTGGCTGTCAGACTCTGGTGTGCTAGCTCAATGCATTAGAAAGATCACCGTAAAATGCTTAGCACCCAAAGGATGTATCATTGCACTGTCCTCCCGGCGTTAACGACAGAAAACCGTTAAAATCACGCCTAGTGCCCAAAGGATGTATCAATGTACCGTTCGAGGACCTCGTGTCTCAGGCCCCCAGATATTGTGGGGTTAACGGGGTTCTGTCGTTAACGCCGGGAGGGACAGCAATGTACAAATAAGAGGTGCTTTCAGGTTCCTGCAGATAAGTACTACATTGCATTCCAATTCGCGACATTCTTCCTGCGCCATGTCTTCTACTGCCGACCAAAAGATCATCCTAGTGACAGGTACTATCTGCTCTGTTCACCCTGTTGTATCGACTAACAGACAAAGGTGGAAACAACGGCATCGGGTTCGACACAGTCGCCGCCCTCACTGCTGCCTCCGCCGACTACCATGTCATAATCGGCTCCCGTAGTCTGGACAAAGGCCACGCTGCTCTCAAAAAGATCGAGTCCATGAGCCACCCCGGATCCACCTCCCTCGTCCAACTCGACGTGACGTCCGACTCCTCCATCGGCTCAGCCTTCTCCTCCATCTCGCAAGACTTCGGGCGTCTAGACATCCTAATCAACAACGCCGGCATCTGCCCCGAGCCCGCCAACAACGCATGGCCGACTCGCGAAGAGATGCGCGATATCTTCGAAACCAACGTCTTCGGCCCGACCCTCGTGGTTCAAGCCGCCACCCCGCTGCTCGCGAAGAGCAAGGATCCGAGAATCGTCAACGTCACATCGAGTCTGGGTAGCATATCCACGCGTCTCAATCCTCAAGATATTGTGGCGGGTGCGAATTATCCTGCGTATCGCATGAGTAAGGCGGCGCTGAATATGTTGACGGCGTACACGCAGACGCTCGGTGAGGTCGAGGGAGTCAAGGTGTGGAGTTTCTGTCCCGGGTATGTGGTTAGTGATCTTGGGGGAGACAGGAAGTTGAAGGAGAGTAGGGGGGTGGATAGCAGTGAGACTAGTGCGAGGGGGATTTTGCAGATCGTGCAGGGTGAAAGAGATGATGAGGTTAGCAACTTCGTTGAGAGAGAAGGAAAGAGCCGTGCGTGGTAGTTGATATGTACCTCAATTTCTCCCAAATCAAATATGTATATACATACATATACATGTATATATGCTGCTTTACCTGTACATTATCTAGGTGCTAACTAGCCTGTTTCACCCACCGCGCCTGTCCGACTATGGTTACGCTCTAAGTAGCGATGGTGTGATGCTTCACTCTCACCTTCACCTACACTAATCGAATACCCTGTTCCGGGGCCTGGCGCTCCTTCTTCCCAGCATTGTCATCCTTTCCAGGGAGAAACTTCCGCTCAACGAACTGCAATGTCTCAATACCACCACCCCAACCACGGCCTGCGCGCTCCGCGCTCCTTGACTGCTGAAGATGTGAGAGACCCAGAGGCATCTGTACTTTACGCTAACACTGCAGGCTGCAATACACGAAGTCTTTCGAGCGTATGTCAGAGGAAAGCAACGCTCGTGCAAGAGCCGCTCAGTCACCCTCAAACCTGCACCCTCGTCATTTCATTGTGTCCGCCGCTTTACACTCCAACGTCCGGGTCACGAGATCCTCAATATCATGCTTCGACGTACCAACCCCAGCCAAACATCATCGACAACGACGACTATAGACACTCTTGAGATCAAAATCAGGGTTGGAGAAGTATCGGGACAAACCCACTGGATGTCGTTTAAGCTCTGGCTCGATAGAGAGATCGCAACTTGCCCGGCTGTTTCTTTTTTGGTGGACCCATCCCGGAAGATGAACCCGGTACCATTTCGATTTCTCGACTTGCCGAGCGAACTTCGCAATAGAATTTACAAAGAAGTGACAGGTTCCTACATTTGGCCTCATGAAGGTTGGTACCCATATGGGGGTACATGGGGTACATGGGGCACATCATGGGTCCGTACCTTCGATTTCTCCAGTGACCGGAGTGGGAGTGCCCATTGGACGAACACAGATGTGAAATCATCACAGTTCAGTCTCGACCCCTCAGGTCTCCGGCCTCCTTCGTCAACAGCCCTACCCCTGGTCAGTAAGCGCATCAAGAACGAGTTCGAGCAGATCCTTTGGGAACACACCTTCAAACACTTTCAGAGTCACACCCTTTTGCAACAGATGATCCCTCTCCTGCAAGAGAGTATTCCGTATCGATCACTCCGCCGCATCTCTCTCGGTCTGCCGAACAAATCCTTTCTCGAACTAGTCGGCCTGTCTGTTACCCACGAGGGTGAGCTTTCTCAATGCGGAATAGAACCTCTGGAAGCATTGCAGAACATACCGGATTTGGAGTACCTTCACCTCCACTACCAGACAGGCCCACCAATGTACGAAAAGAAGACTAGGAAGTGGATCAGCGGCGATCCTTGGATATGCTTGCGGCCTCAGGAGAGTTCTCCGTGCGAAGTGTCATGCCAAAAGTTCATGGTAGACCTGATCCTTACCTTCATTCTCCGGTACATACGACATATTCCACATATCACGATGTCCGGTCATATCAAGGACAGCACGCGTGCAAAGTGGGAACAGATATTCGAGGACGAGCGGCGCCAAGTCGCACACGACATGACCGAACGCATGGCCGAGCTCTTATCTACTCCTGACATAAATTCGTAAGTGCTGTTGCATCTTATGATAACAGATATGCTAACAGCTCAAGGGCTCGACTGTGCACCTGCGAGCATCCTTGTTGTTGGTGGATGGAAAACGGTCCTTACCCAGAGACACAAGACTTCCGCAACAACAGAGACGGGACTCGAGAAAACGGTGATCGGTACCACTACTGCGGAGTTCCAGATCCAAGTATGCTGAATTACGAGCCAGAGAAGCATGACCTTTTCGTCTGTGAAGACTGAAGACCGGAGGTTGCTTTTGCGGGTGGTTTCTGGCTGCACTCGCCCGCACAAGAGATGGAGTCGAAACTCCAGCACAGGTTGCTCTGACCGTTTCACTATGTCAAAAGATTTAAAGGTTCGCGCAACAGCAAACGATTGCCCAGGCGTATAAGATCTCCATATTTCCAGCAGCCCGCGCTGTGTATGGGACCATAACATGTACTCCACCGAGCACATACTGAGCGCCACTAATAGACCACTTATTGCAGACCGTCATGGTACCTTGGAGGATTGCCGACCAAGCCGGCTGGGCGTCAAACACATCACCGATCTGTCACGTTTGAAAAGGATGTCCGCACTCAACATGCTGAACGGAAAACCACATGTGTATGTGTGCCTACTACTTCTTAATGAGCAGGCTTAGAGACGCGTGCAAGTCAAGCTAAGGTAGCAGCAAGTATAGCGTTTCGCGGTGACATTCGTGGGTTTAATACGTGCTGTTGCACCCATTCGGTCATATTCTTGTTGCACTCGCACTTATGCCGAGAGAGCAGTAGAGCACACGGGACAAGTACCTACGACCGAGCCGGATACTGGGTCGAGTCGACTTGCTGTCCTGCTTTTTGCAGAATGTTTTGCTGCGATCGGCAGTTCTAGGCCTGTGGTTGAAGCTGATTGGAGGTTTCGATGCCGTCAGAGTGACTCTTTACCTACCTAGGTAGTCTGTAGCTCAAGCATCCGCCTCCCCACTTTTTCATGTTTACCTGTTCGTAACACCAACCCAAGAGTACAAGACACACGTGCATGAAGAGCTGCACTGCCAGCTCAGCGCTCCACAAAGTAACGGTTCCACCAACACCCGTCATCCGTCTTGTGAGCTCGATACACCTACTCATTCCGTCGCGCGCGCTGCGGGTATCGGCCAAGGTTAGAAGGAGCCATTCAAGTGTCTCCAACAGACCGCCGGACATTAGTTGCAGATTGCTCCACAACCAGTAAGAAGCACGTGAGAGGATCGTCATTTCAGAGCCGTTTTCGTGTTTAGCTAAGGCCAAGCTTTGGGCTAGCGTGGCGATCCCCACACGCGTGAGCCTCCCCGTCTGATCTCCAACGTCACGGACGCAACTCACGATGCTAGCGAGGAGCCAGTACCAGCGCCGTCACTCAGACACACCGTCATTCATTTGGCATATCCAAACACAGTCTCGGCATCATGACCTTCCTGATGGCAGCAAGGGTCCGAGGTCGCTGACTGCGAGCGACTGCCCCTGAGATGTACAGCTCGACGGGAGTCTCGTGCGCAATAGGAAGGTATGGCCGCACCTTGCATTTACCCCGGATTTATCTCGTCCACTACTCGCGGCTATCACACATTGTCATTTCCTTGAAGAATGCGCATCCAAACATTTGTCTTCCTCGTTGATGCGCGTACGCGCCGGGCCTTGAAACACGGAAGTTTCTCTGGCTGGCGATGAATCCCCACATAGATCTGCAGGTACAACATCCTGGCACTGCCGACATCATCCAATGCGAACCGCTGCCGCTGGTCGACAGTCAAGGATGAAGTCATTTGTTTATACCTGCCGGACCCTTCCCACTAGATGCATCATGCGGCGCGGGAACAATGCTATGAATCAGGGATGAAGTGAAGGTGTAGGTCGACACTCGCCGGGGGTCCACACCCACTTTCACCCCAGGTCATCGTGACTATGGCCCACTTAGTCCCGGCACCAGAGGTCTCTCGCTTGCATATAATGTGCTCGTTCCCGCCGTGAACGCCTCTTCCACCACTTGCACCGACTCACCTACCCAACTCGAGTACGCCATGTTGGTCAAGTCCTTCATCGCGCTTGCAACGTGCATGCGCTTCGCTCTTGCCGCGCCTTACCCTCACGATGCCACTTCCCTCATTCTTCCCCGACAGGCCAACTCGACTACGTGCCCCGGTTACACAGCTACCAATGTCGATGTCACGGACTCTGGCCTCACCGCCGACCTCACTCTCGCCGGCACTGCTTGCAACGCCTACAGCGAAGATCTTCAGGAGCTGAAGCTGGTTGTTGAGCACCAGACCGGTACGTGGCATTGCACATCGTAGACCCACATTTGATCAATAGCTGACGCGAATATAGACGACCGTCTCCATGTCAAGATCTACGATGCGGGTCTCAACATGTTTCAGGTCCAGGAGGAAGCCCTGCCCCGCCCTGCCAATAACAAGACCGCTTCTTCTAAGGCAGCTGTTCGTTTCGATATTACAGCACAGCCCTTTGGTTTCAAGGTTGTTCGCAACAGCAACAATGAGACCATCTTCGACACCGCCGGCACTCCTTTGATCTTCGAGAAGCAGTATGTTCATCTGCGCACTACCCTGCCGAAGAACCCCAATCTCTACGGTCTTGGAGAGCACAGCGATTCCTTCCGATTTCACACGAACAACTACCGCCGCAGCTTTCTGAATTCTGAGTCACCCAACATTCCCAACAATGCCAACCTGTACGGCTCGCACCCGGTTTACTTTGACCACCGCGGCGACAAGGGCACGCACGGTGTCTTCATGCTGAACTCATCTCCCATGAACGTCGATATCGACCAGGATGACGCTGGCAACCAGTATCTCGAGTACAACGCAATCGGCGGTATCATCGACCTGTACTTCTTGGCCGGTCCCGGCCCTGCTGATGTCTCGAAGCAGTACGCCGATGTTGTTGGCTACTCAGCAATGTATCCGTACTGGACGCTCGGTTTCCACCAGTGCAAGTACGGCTACTGGGACGTCAACATGGTTGCCGAGGTCGCTGCCAACTACTCGACCGCCGGCATCCCGCTCGAAGTCATGTGGACCGACATTGATTATATGGATGCGCGCCAGGACTTCACTCTCGACCCTGAGCGCTTCCCTCTCGCCAAGATGCAGGAGCTTGTGTCGACTCTTCACTCACGCGACCAGCGCTATGTGCTTATCCTTGACCCTGGAGTTCATGCGGTTGAAGAAAATGCACCCTACAAGGCCGGTCAAGATCTCGATGTCTTCCTGAAGGCAGCTGACGGCAGTGACATCCTCGGTGTCCAGTGGCCCGGCGCTGTTGCATGGCCCGACTGGTTCCATCCTAACGCACAGAAGTGGTGGACTGACGAGGTTCTCAGTTTCTTTGACGCGGACTCCGGAGTCAACATCGACGGCATCTGGGTTGATATGAACGAGGCCTCCAACTTCTGCCAGAACACCCAGACCTGCAACCCCCGCCAGCAGGCGATCGATGACGGCGTTCCACCAAAGCCCGGCCATGCCCCTCGTCCCAACACAGGACGTCCCATCCCTGGCTTCCCTGCATCTTTTCAGCCCAACTCGACAAAGCGCGATCTCGAGACTCGTCAAGCCATGGGTCAGATGAAGGGCTTTGCGGATCGTGAGTGGTTCAACCCTGCTTACACAGTCTACAACCACGTTGGAGGCCTGAGCGACCTCACTATCCCCTTCAACACCTCTAACTACGATGGCACCCACCAGTACGACACGCACAACCTCCATGGGCACATGATGGCTATGACCACGCAGAAGTCGATGGCTGCCCGTCGCCCAGAGCTGCGCCCGTTCGTTCTCACCCGCTCTACCTGGGCCGGCACCGGGCGCAAGGCGACGCACTGGTTCGGCGACAATGCCTCTGACTGGGAGCACTACCGCACTTCGATCCGACAAATGCTGTCGTTTGTCTCGATGCACCAGATGCCTCTCGTCGGCTCAGACGTATGCGGGTTCAACGGCAACACGAACGAGAACCTCTGCGCGCGGTGGGCCATGCTCGGCGCCTTCCAGCCCTTCTACCGCAACCATGCTGAACTCAGCACCATCCAGCAGGAATTCTACCAGTGGCCGTCCGTCGCTGAAGCAGCAAAGAAGGCAATCGACGCCCGCTACAAGCTCCTCGACTACATCTACACAGCGCTGTACTACCAGACCACCACTGGCGCGCCCATGATCAACCCGCTATTCTTCCTCTACCCCGAGGACGCCAACACATTCGGCATCCAGGAGCAGTGGTTCTACGGCGACGCGCTGCTAATCTCGCCCGTCACGACCGACTACTCGGACACAGTGACCTACTACCTCCCCAACGACGTCTTCTACAACTACTGGACGCTTGAGAAGGTCGCAGGCACCGGCGCGAACGTCACAGAGAGCAATCTGACAACCAGCGACATCCCCGTGCACATCCGCGGCGGCGCCATCTTGCCCATGCGCGTCGACTCTGCGAACACGACCAAGGCGCTCCGGCAGCAGGACTTCTACATGCTCGTTGCTCCTGCCGCGGACGGAAGTGCGAAGGGCCGCTTGTATCTGGACGAAGGCGAGAAGATCGTGCAGAACGGTGTTAGCGAGATCGAATTCAGTTTCCAGAACGGACGATTCGAAGCTACGGGCTCGTTCGACTACAAGGGCGCGGAAGGCGAGTCCATCACTGTCGCTAGGGTTGTCGTTATCGGGCAGCAGAAGGCGGGTGCGACGGGTGAGTTTGATCAGAGCAAGGGCACGATCGAGGTCCAGGGGCCGTGGAAGCTGGACGGTGGGTTCAATTTCCAGTTGTAAGCCCGATCCCCGGATGAAATGGGTTGGATTCACAGGCGTTGCGGGAGGTGATGGATTCTGCTCCAAAGCGCTTTGAAGCGTAGCGGCATAGCGGCATAGCATGGCGTTCGGCGATCATGGGACCGTCACTTGGATGACTTGAGCATCTTGCTTATTCTCTTTGTCACAGACGTGCGATTGCAGTCTTGGCTTTCAAATCACTTATACTAGTACACAATGACTTGTTGTCGTACACCCTCGGTCTCCATCTCTCTCATCAGCTTTATATCCCACCAGAGTCTGCAGTCACCCGCCTCTCGCCCAACGGCCCCGTGGCACGTCTTCTGCAGCTAGAGTCCGTGACGCTCCTCGATGACAATGTCCTCATGACCTCGTGCATGGCAATCTCGTGATCTCGTGACGAATCACGCACCCCTCGACGTCTTCCGGCCTGACGAGCATGTGCAGGTCCTGGTAGCTGTTCGAGCGCGTACCGTCGACGATGAGGTCGAGTCGCAAACGATAGTAGGGCTGGGTCTGGAGTGCAGCCGTACACGACGCTCTCCACTACAGCGACAGAGCGGTTTACCGCATCACACTCCAGCTTGGGTAGTGCCTTGAGACATCTCCCCCGTCCTCCCTCTCTCCATCAGCTCGCTGTCTCGCGCTTCAGATTCAGAGCTCAACCTCACCCATCTGCACCCAACGTCGCAGCGGCCATCTCGTCCCGCACAGCGTTCAGACTGATATCTTGCACCCCGCTGTCCACTTCGTAGCTGAGCTCGATCCCGGCCTTGGGCCGCGCCTTGTTCAGCCCGTCGAGCAGCACGCACGCTTTGCACACGGCTTGGCTGGAGAGGTAGCCACATTTGGAGCACGAGCCCATGACCTGCTTGGGGGGGCCTTTTTTCTTGGGTGCGCCTGTGCGGAGGGCGCGGGGAGTTTTGGGGTTTGGGGAGGGTGTTGGGTTTGGCAGATGGGTTGTCGTTGGCAGGACCTTGGTTGGTAGAGGCTCGGTTGTTGGCCGTCGGTCTCGCGGGCATCTTGATCTCAGTCTCCAGCCCCTTCTCGTCAGCACGCTGATCGGCAGCAAGCGACGACTCCACTGATGCCATGCTCTTCCCCACCGCGCTCCCACATCCGCCCTCTTCCTCCTCCGTCTGCACGCCCGCACTCCCACATGCCCCGCCGCACCCCTCGTCGCTCCCCGGAACCAACGCGCCATATCCTCGCCACTGCGCACGACGTCCAGAATTGCGCTCGGGCGCACGCGCTCCAGGTTCTTGATCAGCGCGCGGGCGCTCCCGCGGAACGCCTCGGGCGAGTAGATGCACTCGGTACTGAAGTAGTCGAGCTGCTTGTGGTGCGCGTAGAGGACGATTTCCTTCTCGTAGGCGAATTTGAGCGGCTTGCTGCGCTTGATGTGGGTGTTGTCTGCGACCTGGGCGGTGGGGGCGGAGGGCGTGAGGGACGGGGTGGAGGTGACGATTGCGGTTGTACGGGAGAGGCGGGGGAGGTCGCCTCGGAGCACTGTAGGATTAGATTAGCAGTTCGCTTGGTGTGAGGAACTGAGAGCGACAGGACGTACAGTTCATTAACACCGTCTCGGCGACATCGTCAGCGTTATGCCCCGTCACCACATGCTTGACGCCCAGTCTCGCCGCGCCCCGATCCAGTGCCTGCCGCCGGAACACGCCACAGTACGTGCAGTTCCCCTTCTTCCCCACCTGCTCGACCACCTGGTCCATGGTCCAGCCATACAGCTCGCTGTACCCCAGGATCGTCAGCGGCATATCGTACTGCAGCGCATTCCGCTTGACCGTCTCGAGGCTATCGTCGCGGTACCCTTTGATGCCCTCGTCAATGGACAGCAGTACCAGGTCCAGCCCGTAGTCGTACCGCTCGTTCAGCGTCTTGAGCACCGATGCGAGCACTGTCGAGTCCTTGCCGCCCGAGGCCCCGATGGCGATGCGCTCGCCGCGTTGGAAGAGATTCGTCGAGAGGATCGTCTGGTGGATTTCCGTCTCGAAGACGTCGATGAAGCAGGCGCGGCAGAGCTTGGAGTGGTCTTTTGGCCGCAGGATGAGCGCGCGGTTTGTGCGGCACACGGCGCATATCGAGGGTGGCATCTTTGGTGCTGCGCTGGTGCGCGTTGTTTGTGGTGTGGAGGGGCGACGAAGTTTGGCGGGGCGCATGTCGAAAAAAGGTGCTTGAGTCATTTGTCGACGTTGGACAGTCGCGTTTGAGTCATTGTGCGCATGGGAATATGTTGGGTCTTGTATGCATGGAGATCTGATTTCAACTTTCCTCAACGCTTTTGCCATGTTAGGGTCATAGGAAGCTTGCGGCAGATATACGTGATAGTACAGTATATTTGAACCTTCTTGCGCCGTGTATACGGCTAAGCATGCGTAGCAACAGCGTCGAAGACCCACCTCGCGCCTCATATACCACGCTAGTCTACGAATCACGCCCTACAAGTACAACAACCAGCTATCACAGCACGCACTCATAAAGGCCGCACCCTCCCCCAAGACATCAAGACCTCCCAGCACACCACAATGTCGCCCCCACAAGACCACCTCCCCGCCCCTGGCGACGGACACCACTTCTCCACTCCCCACGCTCTCCAAATCCGCCGGCTGCGCCATCTACCTCAAGCTGGAAAACCTACAACCCTCTGGCTCCTTCAAATCCCGGGGAATCGGGAACCTGATGCTGACCCACCTCACCCCGCTCCCCCCCTCATCGCGGTCACTCGTGCACTTCTACTCGTCCAGCGGCGGCAACGCAGGACTCGCATGCGTCGTGGCCGCCGTGTCGCTGGGCGCGCCAGCCACCATTGTCGTGCCCGTGAGCACGTCGGCCTTCATGGTGCAGAAACTGCGGGACGCGGGGGCGAGCGCCGTGCTGCAGGAGGGCGCTAGCTGGTACGAGGCGGATCACTACTTGCAGAGCGTCGTCATCCCGGATGCGCAGCAGAGGGGTGAGAGGCCCGTGTACGTGCCGCCGTTTGATCGGCAAGAGATCTGGGATGGGAATGCGACGATGGTGGACGAGGTGCTTGAGGATCTGGGCCAGAGGCCTGACGCCGTTGTGTGCAGTGTGGGTGGCGGAGGTTTGTTTAGTGGCATCATGCAGGGGCGAGAGCGCGCGGGCGACGAGGCGAGGGCGATGAAGGTCCTGGCTATCGAGACCGAGGGGGCGGATAGCTTGAATCTCAGTGTGAGGGAGGGGAAACTGAGTACCTTGCCGGCGATTACGAGTATTGCGACGACGCTGGGGGCGAGGACAGTGGCGGCAAGGGCCTTCGAATACTCGAAAGAGGAGAATGTTGAGAGTGTGGTTTTGAGCGACAGAGACGCCATGGAGGGGTGTGTGAGATTCGCCGATGATGAGAGGATCATGGTCGAGGCGTCTTGTGGAGTCTCTTTAGCGTTATGTTATGGAGGCAGGCTGAAAAAAGTACTGCCGGAATTGACGGAGGAGAGTAACGTGGTCGTGGTCGTGTGCGGCGGTAAAAACATCACCGCAGGTATGTTGCAGGCATGGGAAGAGGAACTTAAGCAATCGGCGTGACCAAGGTTCAACAAAACGAATGGAGTAAAATTTATATGAGATGCAACAGATAGCGGGCAGGAGCAAGGTATATACTCCAAGACCGGAACACCAAACAAATGCGAACAATCGTACAACATGAAACCCTGCGATGTCGAACTAGTAAACAATCTCTGCGTTCAAAGGTCCGACAGTTGCAGGGCCCTTAGACCAAAGGTTTCCGCTGACCCTCCTCTTGACAAGCTCCTCCCTCCACTTCCTCTCGCCAGCGGACTCATCGTCCTCAATCTGCCATTCGAACTTCTCGGGCCTCTTCCAGCAACCGGACATCTCCTCTTTGCCAACACCAGGCGTCCACTTCTCTGGCTGGGGCCGCTTGTCTTTCCATGCCTTCTCATTACCAAACTCCGCATCGAGTGTGCGGAAAAGCTCCTCGTACTGCTGGATATCCTTGTCGAATTTACCGTGGCGCTTGAAAGCGAACTTCATGAGCTCAGTGTGCTTGTTCGCAACATCGACAGCGTTAAGACCAGGAGCAGACTGGCCCTCACCAAGACGGCAGATGATCTCCTCGTGCAGCTCAAAAGCATCGCGGTAGCGCTTCTGTGCCGTGTAGAGCTCAGACAAGAGTACGGTGAACTCGAGGGTAGACTTGTCGAGAGCGCCGCGGATGAATTCGAGGTTGTACCTGATATGGTAGCCTAGACTTGTTAGTGGTGTCTGCTCGTGGAGGGGGGGAATACAACTTACAAAGGTGGATAGCATCGGAGTACTTGCCGAGAGCAGCAAGAGTCTGCACCAGGCTGCGACCGATGTGGAGCACCAGCGGACTGGAAGAGAGGTTGTTGCGGATCGTCTTGGTCTTCCATAGAAGCTGCAGGATGCGCTCAAGGTCCTGATACCTCTTCTGCTGACTCAAGGTAGAAATCAAGTCCGTCAACAAGTGCTGTAGCTCCTGAAGCTCGATGTCGACGTCATCCAAGCCGGCCAGAGCCTCTTGCAAGATTGTGCGCGAGAGCTCAACCATGGAAGCGCACAGCTTCTCGTCACCGCACTTGTTGGTGCCGATACCTACAAGATATTTCGCAACGCTAAAACCGGCGCGAATGTAGAACTCAGACTTGTAGCCGCCATTGACGTGTACGAATCTGTCGATGAGCAAGACAAGATCGTAGGCTTCGGTGAACTTGGCAGTCTTGGTGAATTTAAGGACGGTCTCGGTGGCTTGACGAACAACCTCATGTTCATAGTGGGCCTTGTCGAGCTGCTTGAGGTACAGTTGGAAGAAGTAGTGCATTGTGGTCTCTTGTACGGCGCGAGAGAAGTTGAGGTACTTGCGGAAGCACTCTGTGAGCTCCTTCTCAATCTTGACGAACTCAGCATGGTGAGTGCTCTTCCTCTCCAAGAGATGGAAGTACAAGCTGCAACCTGACTGGATGATCGAGCGGTAGTCGGTCTGCTTCTTGGTGGCTTGGAAGTACGTCGTGTACAAAAGCATCTCAGAACGCAGCTCAGACATCACGGAAGTGAACGAAGATGACTCCGAGAAAGACTCTTGGAACGAAGCCAGGAAGACGTACGAGTTCGACTTGACCATGGTCGACGATGTGATCGATGACTTGATCTCCTCCACGATCTTGCTGCGCATCTCAGTAATGAGAGTCTCGGCGTGCTTCGAGAACTTGCACTCCTTGTAGATCGAGGCAATGCTGCAAGCAGACTCGATCAGCTTCTCCGAGCGGCTCTCGTGCTGGAAGATCTCCAAAGTGCTGCTCTTGAGGGTACTTGTGGCGATTGAGATAGACTCCTTCGTATCTTGCTTCTTGTAGGTGGCAACCAGATTGTGAAGAGCAGTAATGGTCTCCTTCGAGGTACGCTCTGTCTTGCTGTAGCTCTCATACTGCTCCTTGTAGATGCTGACAGCCTTGATGATATGCTTGGTCTCTGAAGCGTACATCTTAGCAACTCTCGTACTGCAGACGTGAAGTGTTTTCTTGCTGAACTCCGTATGAGTCTTCTTACAGTATTCGATCACCTGCTCGTAGAGAGAGATCGAAGTTTCGCGGTGCTCCTCCCTAGTCTCGCAGACGTGCGCGTAGTGCAGGGTGGCCTGTATGGTGATCTCGTGGTGGTGACCGTAAAAAGTGACGCACTTCTCATGGTACTCACGAGCGATCTGGAAGAAGACAGAGTACTCGACGTGGTGATGGTGCTCGAGGATGAACACGTAGCGGGTGAAGATCTTCTGGACGACTCTGACGTCGAGCGAGTACTCGGCGCCGAATCGAATGAAGGTACGCCACAAATAGCCATACACTTCGTAGGCAAGCTCCCACTTGCATTGGATCTCGTAGATCTGGCAAAGCAAGAAGGCTGCCTCAAAGCCGTCGAAGTGGAGACAGCCGTGGGCAATGTGGAAGCAGGAGTAGATGTAGAAGCAAGCAGTTGCAGCCTCTTCGTACAGCGCCATCTTGAAACAAA
Source organism: Didymella sp. IMI 355093 (assembly GCA_027946495.1). Classification (NCBI taxonomy): domain Eukaryota; kingdom Fungi; phylum Ascomycota; class Dothideomycetes; order Pleosporales; family Didymellaceae; genus Didymella; species Didymella sp. IMI 355093. The sequence continues at coordinate 89,434 of JAPEUZ010000006.1, forward strand.
CCCTGGCAAATTCGATCAAGACTAGGATAGTCTCTCTGTGGGTCTTGCCCCAAGCGATCGGCATGTAGACGAACAGCTCGCGGTAGATCTCAATCACACGCTCGTATTTGTAGGTCATTTTGAAAAATTCGAGGACGAGCTTGATCTTGTCGAGCAGGAAGTGCTTAGTCTCCATGTGTCGAATACAGATCAGGGCGTGGAACAAGTTGAGGTAGATCGTCTCTGCGGTGTCAATGCGCAGCATCTTAAAGTGACAGTGCGCCAGGCTGAAGGCCAACTCGAAGACCTCCTCGTTGAGGTATTCGACGAACTCAGAGACGTCCACGGATACTGTCGTCTCCAAACTTGCCCACACCTTGCAGATGACTCTGCTGTAGATCTCGCAAGCTTCTTCGTAGCGCTCCTCGTACATGTAGCTTGAGCAAAGAGCCTGGCAGACCGAGATCGTGGTCGACGTGATCTCGACTGACTCCATGCAGCTCTCGAAGATCTCGGTTAAAGTTTTCTCTTCACTCGAGACGATCGTGGTACTAGTAGTAGTGGTGCTAGTCTCGGATCTCGTAACACTCTTTGAATACGAGATTGACTTGGTAATGGTTTCAGCGAGCGAGCGAACGATTGTGATGCACTCGGTCGAAGTGCGCTGCTCGCGGCTCTCGTAGTGCTCGTATAGCGACTGGTAGATCGAGCGAGACATGCTGAACACCTCAAGGCGTGAGAAGTACTTGGCGATCTTCTGCACTTTTTTGAGCATCGTCGACTCGAAGCGAGACTCATAGCTGTAAGACTGAACTTCAGTCCATACACCACGTAGGATGACCTCCGACTCCTCTTTACGTGAATGGCGGAACAAGAACTTCGAGTACTTGAGGGCAAAATCGACCTTTAGCTCGGTAATGCGGGTAGTAGACTTGGACGTGGAGACACTCTTCCAGAAGCGCACAAGGACCTCCTCAGCCTTGAAGATCTCCTTGCGCTCTTCGTAGATCGCGATTAGTGCCAGAGTGGAGCTGATGCGTCGCTCGTCGGATATGAGAAGGGTTTCTACATGAGTGTGATACTCCAGGTAAACTTCGAGCATCTCGTCGTGAAGCGAGAGTTGTTTCAAGTATGAGATGAGGAGCTGAAAGAGGGTGTAGGTCTGCTCGTGGAGATAGCCAAAGGCATGAAGGCGCAAGCGGTAAAGCTGTCGGTAGACCACGACTGCCTTCTGAATGTGTCCGAACTCGACGTGGAGCTCAGCCAAGATAGTCATGTACTCGACTTGCCTCAACTCCACACGACTATGGCTGTGAATTTCAGCTAGATACTCGAGGACCTCAACCTTGTAAGCGCATAGCTGGGGATGCTCGGATACTGTCAATTCGTTTGAGAAGCTGATGAACGACTCAGCGAGACTCTGAATCGTGACAGCAGAGCAGGTCTCTTGGCTCAACTTCCAGGCCTCGAACGAGTACTCGCATAATATAGTGGTGCTCCTGAATCCTCGTGCAATGTACAGTTCAAGCATAAGCGTCTGTAGGACAGCAGCCGAATTCTCTCCAAGAAGGCTTTTGCGTACGTTATACGCAAGATGTTGTAGCTTTTCCGCATCGCAGGCAATAATTTCTCGGGCAAGACAAGATCCCTCGAAGAGTGCCAGGCGTACCGAACTGGACAGAGCAGCCTTGAATTGTGCCGTTGGTGTGATACTGCCAGTAGACTTGTCGTACATGGACGAGGACTTGAAGTGGTAGGTCCAGTAACGCGCTGCGTACTCAAGGAATTCATGCTGCAGGAAACCACTATGGATGCTGGTCAATTCACAAAGGGTTGACGAAGGGATGACATCCTTTTGCTGGAGATGAATCTTGACATAAGCCATGGAGCGGACAGCGAGCTCTCGGTGAGCATCTTTGATATCGATGGCAAACTTCGAAGTCTTGCTAGAAAGAAGGCGCTCACGAACGCTAGAATGCCGAATGGAAACGAGACCGTCCCTGATAGTCACAAGGGGGGTGCAGAGCTGGCGAACTGTCTTCTCGACATCCCCGGAGAACGGGCGGTAAGCACAGCCGTCAAGATCGACTTCGAGCAGGGCCTTGATCTCTCCCAAAGACAACGGACGGTGAGCAGCAACAAGCCAGGTGAGGATATGCTTTGTCTCAGGGCGCTTCGAATCGAGACGCCCAATCTGGCGGTCGAGAAGCTCTTCAGTAGTCTTCGAAGGTTTCAAAGACTTCAAGATATCTGCAGCAGAGTCCTCGGTATCGATCTGACGGAGGAGCAGCTCGGCATGCACATATGAGTGGTGGGCCGCCTCGGCGTATTTTTCGACAATCTCGTGTCGCTCGGCCTCCTGAAGGTGTCTCAATTCGGCGCGATGGTAGATGAAGTCTTGGACAAAGTGCTTGATGTCTGGCGAGCCTTCACTGTGAGCTCTCTCCAGGGAGATATGTTCCTGGCAGTGCTTCAACGCAGCATCGCTTACTGGTCGGCTAAGAACAACAGCCTTGACGTTCTTCTTCGATCTGGTGATGCGATCGAGGATCTCAAGCGCAGGCGGGTTGCCAATGCGGGGACTGTTGAGCTGATCCAAGCCATCGATGAGAATCAATAGCTTGCGATCATCAAGAGCGTGTTCGAAGCCCTTCCAGAGGGCAGCTTCGACTTCATTGGCTGAGCAGCCAGACTGCGCATGCTCTATAGCCTCGTTGATGTGGGACAATAGGTGCTCGCGACCAATCCTTCGATCTAGCAATTGCAAGAGCAAACTTTTGATGAGGCTCAACGAGCTGGTGGTATACTTGACGCTCGTGTCTGCATAATCTCAGTGACAGCGCTCTCTATGGGTTGTTTTGCTTACCAATGGTGAAAGTTAACACATCAAATGGATCATCGTCGATCGACTCCTGCAGCTTCTCGTGGATCCATCGAGCAAGAACAGACTTGCCAGTGGACGCAGCTCCAGTGACGAGAAGTACCTTCTTGCCATTTCTTGTGAATTTCCTCAAAGGAGCTGCAAACCACTCGCATGTGTACTCAGCACGGCGAGCCTCCGAGTACAGTTGGTTGGAGAGGATCGTCTTGACAACACTGTCCTGCGGTGTCAAGAACTCTCTGATCGCTCGGACATTGAAGTGAGAGCAATGCTTGTGGGATGACCACATCGAGACTGAGACACTTTCTAAGTGGCGGTAGAAGGATGCTGAGCCATGCATCATGAAGGAACCCAGTTCAGTGTGGTCGACGGGCAGCACGCCCCTGCATCGTGTCACGCAGTAGACGTGAACATCGCGTGTCAGGTGCGCAAAGTCTTGGAATGCATGTGCTAACTCGCGACGGACGTCAGGGTTCGACTTGATAAGGTGACTCTGGCGCAGGAAGACAGAAAGAGCAAGTGCGATCTTGTGAAACTGGCTGAAAACCTTCAGCAAAGTCTTGATGTGTCCAGGTCCAAGCTAAATGTAACGTCAGCATTCGCATCGAGAGCGCTAAAAGCCTGGTTAACAACATACCTGGATGAGGGATGTGCAGCTATCGCAGATGAGTCGTGTCGCCTCCTCACTGTTGAGCATGAACTCGCTCAAGACTCCAACACTGAGCAAGACAACTCCGCTAATATTATCTGCCCATTTCAGAACCTTATCCCAGCTTGAACCATCATGGGGCATGTGCCGGAAGCGCTCGTTCTTCAAAAAGCGAAGAAAGTCGTGTACTGTTCCCTTGCCCTCGAAAGCAACGCTAACAGAACGGCCGAAGCGTGGGCGAGCAGTCACAGTCAAGTCAGACTGCTCACGAATGGTGCTTAGCTTGGGCACTGTAAGGCTCTCCAATACATCAAGGCGAGGTGACATTGGACCAAGCTCGGCCACCGCGACCTCCGGACTTTTGGAGATGCCGTTAGGTGCGGAGGCAAAGTCAAGTGAAATAGGTGCCATGGCGTGCTGCTTTCCAGCCAAAGGTGAAGGGGAAATATAACGAGGCTGGGTATATCGAGAAGAGAAGCAGCAACAAATGGACTGAACGAACGAGGACTGGAGGAGAGCACCTACGCTCATAGACCATGCATGGCAGGAGGCAACTTATGTATGCGGATGCTGCGCACCTTCAATCCATTTGAGGTACTGCGCAGAAGTGCGAGCTTGGGGTATGTAGGCTTCGCCGATTCGTTCTGGACTCTCATCTGATAGATTTCGCTGAGTCTGACTGGTCGCTGCACTGGCTCGAGACCGAGGTGTGACAGACCGAACCATGGCGCAACGTAGTATAGAGGAGGCGAGCTTCGGTATGCGAGTCTGGCATTGTTCAGCTCTCATCAAGCCATAACGGAGCAGCCACAAGTGAAGACACCGTATGAAAGACGATTGACAGGGTCCTAGAGATGGCTCACGGGCTCCTAGGCCACAACCGAGCCTGTACACGGGAGGGGTCCGGTACAATCGGTTCTCGAGCGTGCCTTTTCTGGCTTCGTCGCTTTCAAAGCCAAACATCGACTTCGTATTGGGTTAGCGGTCCTTGCGGAGATCCCGCAGATCCATGTCGGTGTCAGCCCCGTCCAGAACATGTTAATGCGGCTCACAGTGGTGAACCCGTGGCCCGACTGAGGATAGAAAGCCCCCCTAATCCACCATTGGATGATAGAGGTAGAGACCAACTGACAACGGCGGTTATGCGCAGTGAGCAGGTTGCGCAAACACAGCTTATCTCAAGCACAGCTGAAGAGCTGTGAATAGAGAGTAGCATAGGCCAGTCAAGCCACAGCTCGCTTGCTACGGAGGAAGCGATTCCTTCCATTCCTCACAGGCCTTTGATGCAGAGTAAGACAGCCTCATAGGCGCGTCGATATTTCGAGCTGCATTGGTCAGGGGTTGCGTTGCTACTTCTCATTCAAAGAATTGAGTCCGCGGCGCGAAGATGCGTCGAAGACTTCGCCAGGCCGTGTTGTTCAGCGCCCATATCGGTTTTGTGGCTGGCTGTCGCGTCCGAATGAAGCTAAGATCTCGAGGTGATGGACTAGAAGAGGAAGCGTTGGCTTGAGCGGGGCAATGTTCAGCTAGCCCGTGCGCTAGGTACCGTGTCCGTGCGCGTGATGCACGGATTCGCGTGATGCACGCGATCGCGATTACACCTCGAATCTACAACCCCCCATAACTCAACGCCACCATGTCAATAAAGGACGCCCTTGCAGAGATAGCTAGTTTAGGTCCAGAAGAAGAGATTTGCTACGCAAGAATTGCGCAAAAATATAGTGTTGTACGTACAACGCTGTGGCGCCAGCACCAGGCAATCACGCAGTCTGCAACTACCAAGAACATCAACTAACAGAAGCTCACCCCACAACAAGAGGCAGAGCTTGTAAAGTATATAGAGGAGCTTACTAGTTGTTCTTTGCCTCCTACAAGAGAGATAATTGCCAATTTCGCGTTAGCAGTCGTACAAGAGCCAGTGAGCGAGAGCTAGGTTACGCGCTTCATCAACAAGTACTCTATCTATCTTATCTCTCAATACTCAACGGGTATAGACGCCAATCGCCACAACGCTGATTCCTACACTAAGTATAAGCTGTACTTCAACTTACTACAGCGTAAGATTGCTAAGTATAAGGTTGACGTTAAGCACACGTACAATATGGATGAGAAGGGCTTTATAATAGGAGTCACCTCACAGACAAAGCACGTGTTTAGCAGGCGTATGTAGGATAAAAAGGAGGTTAAAGTATTACTCTAAGATAGCAATTGTGCCTAGGTAACGCTTATAGCGTGTGTGTGCAGTAATAGATTAGCTCTGCCGCCAGGCCTCATCTACGAGTCTGCTAACAACACCATCCAATTAAGCTAGGTAGAGGAAATTAAGCCAGGAGAGCACTCTGTGCTTGTTTCTTCATCGCCTTTAGGCTGGATCAACAACAAAGTAGCCTTAGCTTGGCTTAAACAGGTGTTTGATCGCTTCACTAAGGCCAAAGCTTAGAGAAAGTACTGCCTATTAATCCTTAACAGCCACGGCTCTCATGTGACGATAGACTTCATTAACTACTGCAATCAGAACAAGATACTCCTAGCTATACTTCCTCCCCATTCAACCCACACGCTGCAGCCGCTTAATATAGTGATGTTTAAGCCTCTATCAACTGCGTACTCAAAGGAGCTTACAACACACCTTTATAAGGGTGAAGGACTGTTAGTAATTAAGAAGAGCGACTTCTTCCACCTGTTCTGGAAGGCCTAGGTGAGCACGTTTACTTAGGGGCTGATACTCAGGTCCTTTGAGGCAACGGGTATCTCACCCCTTCACCTTAACGTCATCCTCCGACGCTTCGCCAAGGATAGTCCTAAGTCCTCTGACAGCAGCACAAGCTCTTCTTTAGTCTACTCTGGCAAGGACTAGCTTAAAATAGAGACTCTGCTGCGGAAGGTGGTAAGGGAAGAGAGCAGTAAGGAGGTGAAGAAGCTTAGCCGCTCACTCCACCACATCTTAATTCAAAACTCACTTCTCCACTATAAGATAGTAGGCCTTAAAGAGGTTCTTAAGACTTAAAAGAAGCACAAGAACAAGAGTAAAGCTCTTCAGTTCTAGCCTGGCAAGGACTATTATAGTAGGGTTGAGTTCTACTCTCCTAGCAGAGTAGAGAAAGCACGCTCTGATAAGAGGACTAAACAACAGAACCAGAGGGCAGAAGAACTTAAGAAAGCTGAGATGGCAGAGCTCAGGCGCGCCAATAAGCTCTACAACGAGAAGATTGCTTAGGAGAGGCGTGAGCAGCGGGCGAAAGAGAAGGAAGAACGTGACTGGGTTAGAGCTGAGAAGGCTAAGGAAGCAGCCGAACGCAAGGCTCAAAGAGAGCGTGATAAACAAGCTCACAACGCTGAAAAAGCTGTACAATTGCCCCAAAGAGGCAAGCGCAAGGCCTCACAGTCTGCAGCACCAAGAAAGAAGCAGAATTGTGGTGCAGTGGCTGCGCGGCGTGGTGTTGTTGCTGCAGAGCCTCCTGCTGCACCTCGCACTCACACCACCCGCAGCAGCAGAACAGCAACTCTATATAATTAATTTGTATAAGAGATTATCATCGCAAAGGCCTATAGAGCACTCCACTAAATTATTTCGTGATAATAGCTATTGTACGTGGCTCTACAGCTTCATTTTTCTACAGCTGTTTAGGTGGGTAAGCGTGCATCACGCGAATCCGTGCATCACGCGCACGGACACGGTACCGAGGAAAGGCGGGTCCAGCCTCGTGGTCGTCGCCTCCTCTCTTCCCCTCACATCTGGCAGCTGCAACTGCCCACCATATGGCATCTTCGTCTGTCGCAGCGACTTTCGGACGTATCAACTACATGCGTACTGACCACTACATTGGATATTCACTAAGCCTAGTAACCTCCAGGCTGCCAGGGTTACTGCCTCTTACAGCCAGCTGCACTCTGTGCACGCGTACCCCGGAACGCCACCATGCGGGAAGGAGCTACGGGAGCGTCGCGAATCCGACCCAGGACCGAACATCAAATCTATGACTGTTCACGGACCGATCGATGGAATTTGCCGTTCTGCCGGTTGGCTTCAGCTTGATGGCCTCAGAACCTCTCGCAGCGCTCTTGACAGTTTTGCAGAGCGTATGACCGCCAGAATCTAGAGAATCATTGCGCACATTCTACCGTTGCGCCTGCCGAGCGTAATGGATTGATAAGCGCCCTTCATTCGACGGACGACTTTGCTGTACAAGAGGGTAAAGATGCGCTAGCGCCATACTAAATACATAGCTCACCAAGTTACATCTTCAATTCACAAGGCTTGAGATCACTTGGGTCGTATCCGAAGTCAACCTCTACACCTACATTGCCCTAACGAACCCTTCGGCCTCGACCTCCCACCCCTTCGGCCACACACCCCCTTCTTTCCCATCCCATCCACCAGCCATCATTCCCACTGCAAGCAACAAACCTGCCGCGCTCGGGAAGTATGGTGTAGGTACTCGTGTACCACCCTCGGGCATTCCCAGTTCGTTGAAAGCGTTATTCACGTCCAGCAGCTGTGCGACCGCTCTCTCCGCATCATCCCTCCTCGCTTCGGTAATCGCCAGCAACGGAAAATCCCAGCCATAAGAGAAGGGGAAGTTCCAGGTTTCATGCACCTTAGCTAAGGTGTTGTTGAACACTGTCTCGTTAAAGCGGAAATCTGGAGGTAGCCAGCCATAGATGCCGAGAAGACCGGGATGGTCTTCGGTATATTCCGACGTAGTCCACATGTCCTTGATACCTTCGTAAGTCACATAAGTGTCATTCTCAATTGGGAAGGGGGCGAGGTTGTCATGCACGTGTGTCCATTTGGCCGGCACGGTTTTATTTTGGCGAGTCTGCCAGGCCGATGCGACAGCGAGACCGAAGCGCCAGTATGCCAGCTCAAAGGTTGGGTTGATGGTTACGTTTGGCGATGTGTTTTCGGAGACAGGGTACATTGGGGGTCCAAGATCGTAGAATCCTGTGCTGGCGTTGTAGAATGCGTAGCTGGCCATGAAGTCTGCTATCGGGCTGAGAATGTGATCCCACTTCTGCAGCGTGGCAGCGGTTGGGAAGGATCGGTACTCCATCTCTGCAAAGTACATGGGGTGCGGCTGCTGCCAAATCAAAAGGCTGTTGATCTCGCCAGGTGCAGAGCGGCCGCTAGGGTCGCTCATCTTGCCTAGCCTCGCACCTTCGTAGCCTTGCTTTGCGGCGCGATCGAAGCTGGTGAAGAGAAAGCGATTGTAGACCCCAATGCTGCGATCATACATATCCCACTTTGACCAGAACATCCAATGGCCAAGGTGCCAGAACACCATCTCGAGGTGGAACTTGCCATACCAGCCATTGTTCACAAGCCCGGACTCTTGAGCGGGATCCCTACCAGCGCCGTTGACGGCGAGCAAGTACTGAGAGAGGATGATACGGCGCTGCAGCTCGTTGGCAGAAGAGTTGGACGCTGCAGGAAGCGAGATGAAGGCTCCAGTCGCCCAGTAGTCAGCCCACCACAGTCTCGAGCTTTCCAGAACATCGTCGTAGGAGCCGCACGTTACTTTCCTGGGGTCCGATGCATATGTCACAGTAAAAGATAGGGCTTCAGTCATGCCAGACGGCTGCAGAACATACCTGTGCTCTTGCTTGCTGAGTCGGGACAGCTTTGCATCGCCCTCCCAAGCAATTCTTGCAGTATAGATGGTTGCATCTAACGTATGCGTAATCACTGCATGACTATCTGAGGTATCGAGACTAGTGCTGTGATTCGAGGTAGCGTTGAATAGTCCTACGAAAGGTGCATCGAACTTGTTCTTCCCACTCGCGTAGGGGAAGTCGAAGATCACACCCAGGTTGCCTCTTGCAAGTAAACTTGAGGCTACGTTGACAGCGACCGCGTCCGTGTCCGGGCTACCCACAGTCGTGACTTCGACTTCTGAGTCATTCAGCGTGAATGAAGAGGTGATGACACCTGACCATAGATCCAAGGATTGCGACTTGTCGTTCAGTGACTGCTCTGTAACAGTGCTCTCCCCGAACCACAGTCCAACTTTTCCCAGATTGATTCTGTGCGGATTCGCGATCATCCACTGATTGATGTCTTTTTGCGTCGGATTTGGCTGCTCATAGTTGACCAGACGGCCATGCGTCCACCAGTCGACACCAGTGTAATCTTCAGGCTGCGTTTGATTGGTGGTTGTGGGCAAAGAGGAATTGTGCCAGCCCCACGATGAGAGCGTGTTGTGTGGGAGGAAGGTTTGGAGGCCTGTGATGTCTGCGCCGAATGCAAAGTTGCCGTTTCCCACTTGTACCGGGCTGTATGGATGCGATTGGTTGAGCTGCAGATTGTATCGTTGGACGATGGATTTGCGGTTGATAGCGCCTTCTACTGTCGACAGAGTGAGCAGGAGCGTCAGCAGCATCGAGCTGCAACCGCAAAATATTGGCATGGCTACGCAGCACTCTTTTGATAGCAAGCAACAGTATATATTGTGGCTCAAGCACCCGGTGATGATCGCCAACTCGAACCGTTGTTTGCGGGGTCGTCGATCACTGACTTCACGGGAGCCGCTACCGGGTCAATGACTGCCGACATAGAGGCACCACCTTACTCCTTAATTGCGCAACTATCCGGGGGGTTTCGAAGTGAGACCACGATTGTAAGCTGTTACTGACTGTCGGAATGCAAAGAAAGCCCGCCACAACTTATGTATATGTGGTAAGTAGTCGAACTTTGACCACGCCCTGTCTACAACAAGAAGATGTGGGGATTGCAACCAGATTTGTGCTATAGCAGAGCTCTCTCAAAATTCCAGGAGCTGACAAGAGATATTTTCCATGTTTCTGGATCTTTCGCTCCTGCATCTTCCTCTGTCATTGCTCCCTGTCCAATTCTTCGCCTAGGGCCTACCTCTCTTCTTCGTCGCTTTATATGGGAAGTCCTGGAAACTACGTCTGCTCCGTAGCAGAAGAAAATAGACACTCTCTCGCCGTTGTTTGACCCAACGTCGTACTCATAGATTCGAATTGTTTGCTCGTTACCTTTCACTCATTCGTTTCTGCCGTAGAAACACACAGCAGAAATCTTAGAGGTTGCACCCTTGAGTCGTCTTTATGATCCCAACGATATCGGAGTTGTGAGCAGGTTATAGTGGTCATGTATGAAACAGTTCAATAGTCTGCGTCGTTGGTACCTAGCTCGTGTCTGACATAGCGTGCAGTAATTGCTTGCCATTTGTTGTGGCTGAGCGGCGAGTATATCAAGAGCAGCATGTCGATATCGGCACAGGTAACTTGAATCTCTCTTTTAGTGTCATGTGGACCAGGGTCGATGTTGCTCATCTCCAAACCTGTAATCGAGTCAGCGCCATGTACATTGATGCACTCATCATTCTGCCACTTACGGTCACTCGCCGCAGCAATCACTTTGACATGCACGTACGATGACAGTAAACTCGCAGCTGACCGAGTAAAGTGCAGTCGCTCGCTGTATTCGGGGGCGATGTGGGCGTGCTGCTGAGTGGAGGGTGTTTGTTTGGATCCGTCAGATCAGCAGGCGAAGTCATCACGGCCGTGGGCGCTCCTGCAGGGACTGAACAAGCAGCGACCATCTTGTTGTCAGGATCAAGATCATAAAAACGCAGTCGCATTTGCGCTGCAGCTTGCAGATGCGGCTGCTTTAACTTGCTGCTGTTTTGTTAAGGACATCGTTCTGTCCATAGTGAGTGAGATGAGAACCAACTGGAGTGCAACGACATTGATAGAGCAGCTGTCGCGCTGGATTATATGTGGGAGAACAGCGTAGAGACCTACGTTTGGCTTTGATCCCCGATGCGCGATACTGCGTGTTGCGATGCCTTTGCTTGTATGCTTGTGTAGTCGCGTTGTTCGCCACGCAACGGGCTTGGAACACGTTGTATGGATAGTCTCCGCTCGTTCAATCATGGCAGCATGCTGAGTGAATCTTCTGCAGAAGGTATTGAGCTTTCGATGAGAATCAAGTCACAGGCATACGCAATGTTGCACGCATATGGATGCGTTCTCGACATGCAGTCGAGGTCAAGCATGTGTCGCAGCAAGGCTCTGCTTTCACGAATCGCGCACTACAGTCATCAGTCGCAAAGGAGGGTGAGTTGCTAATGCAAAAGGAATACGCGTTCAGTCGTGCGTCGCGTTATTCATGTTTACTTACAAGTGCCGTCCGCTCAAGTGCCGGCAGGGCGCACGGACACAAAAATCGTCCCATGTCAACGCAGCCTGGACGTGGCCAACACATTAGCAAAGCATCAGGAGCGCAAAAAAAGATGTTGTCAGCTAAGGGATTCGAACCCTTGCCACTTTCGTGATGAGAAACCTCTGATCGAAATTGATCTGAGAAACCATTCAGATGAACGGAAGCTTACGCTTGAGTCACACGCCATAACCACTCGGCCAAACTGACTGTTCGATGGAAGAAAGAGTTTTAGTTTGTTATATATACTAGATGTGAAATTCGAGCGCAGCCGGCTAAACCACGACCGAAGCTCTTGTCCGTGATGAGTTTTGTGGGCGGGACGGGTTTTGCCGAGATGAGTGGATCATCACTGAACGCCGAGTCTGGCGACTCCGCGTATTTCGTAGATAAGTGCATTACAGGCCGATGCGTCCGATAGACATTCGACGTCTGATTGAAAGTGTAATCGTGCATCAACAAAAGCAGCATTTCGAAGCTTGCCACTTGCTTCGTTCGAATCATAAAATACACTATGAGACCAACCGTGCAAAAGAGAAGATGTGAAGTAGGTTGACGATAGGAAATGTTTGTGATACTAGTTTTGTAGCCATCGCTTCGATCTGCGCGCAGTGCAGGGTCGCGTACTTCGGCAAAGTTTAAGCATAGTTCAGGTCCAAGGTTTGTTACCTTGTTTACGAGTTCTGTTCTAGGAAAACAGCTGCAAGCTGTATAACAATACAAATTTAGAGGGTAGCTAGTGACTATTCGAGAGTGTCTTGCAACCTCACAATAGTTCTAGAGGCTACAATGCTCTGTTGTTACATAGCCTTACCGACAACTGGGCAACTTCGGTAAGCTAACAACGTTCTGTTCCGCACCCCATGTAGTCCGCATAACACTCCTGTTCACGAGCATCTTCGCAACCATCGCGGAACCTTTCTCTGGCCAGCTCACTTTACCTGCCTAATTTGGAAGGAAGAAAAAAAGTATCGATACAGCTGTGGAAAAGTAGACGTGGCAACAAGCAAGTGATTGCACTAATTCCCACGACGAAATATCACATCCCAAGGAATATGACTAACCCCAAGACGCAGTTCGTCTACTACGTTACTCGTTTTCCCCTTTTCCTTATCTTTTGTGTTGCACTAGAAGGAGGCTGTAAGAGCAGGACCCTTGAAACTATCGGAGGTAGTTAGATTCTATCTGCTTATCTTCTACAACTAGATAATAGCTTTGGAGGCTACAATATTCTTTGTTTTCGCCCGTCCGTAGCCCGCCACGGGAGCCCATAACCACAAGGATGTTTGGACCCCTTTACTCAGCGCAACATGCTATTCAACGATTCAGATGGCATCGTTCTGTGCAAGTAGGTGCGGCTGCGGGTTGTCCGGAATTGCACCTCGCTTTTGACCGACGCGGATACGCTGAGGAACGTGCGAGCAATGCCCTTGTTCTCCTGATCTTCTTGAGTTCCATCGCCTTGTACTCGAGTAAGTAGGCCATACCCAGCCAGGAGCTGATGAGGCAGAGCTTCCTGTACGTTGTGGTATTCCGCTCTAGCGCATCGCCGTCGCTGTTCTTTCCGAAGAGCATTGAGGAAGTATCGGCGTACAGGTACTCGTAGTGAGCGCGCTCCAGATCTGTAAAGTCGCATTCGATGTTAACCCTCTGGACTTCCGGCAGGCTGTCGCCGATGCGCTTGCCATCAATGGTGGACGACAGGGAACGACGGACCATGCACTTTGCGAAAACCTTTCTCATTCGGAGACCGCGCTGCGCATTCGTGGTGTTCCTGTTGAATACCCACTGCTCTAGGGCTGCGACCGTGAATCTCAGGATTGCCCGAGGATCGTCATCAGGCACATCTCATGGGTCGAACTGCTTGAGAACACTCTTCAAGGCGCCAGTACCTAGAGCCTGATTGGATCCTAAGCCGCGTAGAGTCTCGTCGTTCTCAAGTTCCGGTGGCTGTAGGAACCGCATGGTTCCGCAGAGATAAAAGAGGTTGCTCAGGGTCAGCATGCCGCTGACCACGCTGCGGTATCTGCCTCCAACCTAACGTACAACGGTACCGACCCGTAGCGGCATGTGACGGATTTCGAGTCTATGACCGAGTATCACGCGTTCGAAACAGTCTTGCAGCTGGATGTCGCAGTTGCCGCTACACCGGCTTTTCGTGAGAGCTCGACATGTTTCTTTACCGCCTGCTGGTTGACGCCGTTCTTCTTCCTGTATTCGTCGATCAGCCAGTTCGTCTGTGCCCTGGGGCCATGTCGACTCGCCCACGTAGACTACGTTGAGAAGATTATCGTGTCGCTGTTCATCTCATCACCGTTGAAGTACTTCGACAACCGGGTCTGCTTTCTTTCTTGATACTCTACGCCTTCCTCAGCTTTCCTCCTCGATGTGCCGTAGTGCATTACGACGCAAAACCGATTTGTGAATCTGATGATCTCCTTTTTTCCATTAGGTCAGGAGTGTCCTCGGCATCATGGTCAAAGTGGGCAGCGCTCTAGACACATTCTGATCTCCGAGTCCTCAAAGGCGACAATGACTTCGATTGCAGTCGGCTGGTCGAACGCGAATGTACACGCACAACAGAGACCGTCCATTCTCGGATGATCAGGATCCTAAATACCTAGCCTGGCAGCCCTCAAACAGTCAGGAAAACAGGAGGTACTCGATGCCAATCCGCGAGTCATTTGCGTGCGGATAAATCTTCTGCTAGCTACAAAAACCCCATTCTTGAATCCAACTTCCTGTGTAACTTAGAGCAGAGTTTGTTGCATTGTCTGCTCAGAGTCCATAACCAGGCTGCGCGCCGTGCGGTTTGTGAGGTGTGCCTGCTGGTACGCGTAAAGGATCAAGGACGCGGCTTGTCCAGGTCGGGAGGCCTGCTAATCAAGTCCGTACGCAGCCATTGGCGTCTGAGATGCTGGGGTGAATGTGATCAGCGCGGTTGGAGCTGGTATCGACGACACTTCCATGACAAGCAGATTTCTGTAGCCTGCAGGAGGTGTGTCCGCATGTGAGACGCTCTTCGATTACCTCTGAATGCCTCCCGAGTTTCCAAGCTTTCGGATTGCGTTCGGCTTTTTCTGCAAGGGACATAACGTCAGATGCATTGAATCGTAAGCTGGATATTGGGTATGGTTGTGTGGTATCGAGAACGCTACGCTACGCTACATTGCATGGAGAAGAATAGAATAGAATAGATACACCAAAAACTCCGTCCATCCAGTCCTCCCTGTATACCCAATTCGGATGTTCCCAATCGCTAATAAATACTCAAAACCTCAACGCCAATGCCAAACGCCTCAAACACGAATAAGAAGTGAGAAGAACAACAACACATCACCACCTTTGTCTATCCGGACGCTATGCCGCGCTATGCAGAGGGAGGGCCACATGGTACTCAAGGAGAGGAACAGAGCGTAAAGAAATCAAGAGCAGCATGACTAGACGCTGTCGAGCTCCTCGGGCGCATCGTCCTCCCTCTCACCCCCCGTGATCCTTACTCGCCGCGGCTCCGTGCCCCAGAGCTCGCGCAGCACGCGGTGTTTCTGCGTATCCCGCACGCCCTTGAGGAAGCCGTATGTCTTCTCGACCTCCTCGAGCTGGCCCTCGAGGCCGAAGCTGCTGCTCTGCGCGCGCTTGATCAGGGGGCCGACGAGATTTCGCCGTGCCTTGTCGAGCTGGTCCTTCACGCTGTTGATGACTTGGATGTGGGATTTGAGCTCGCTCTTGTTGGTGAGGGTGCTGGCGCGGACAGACTGGAGGAGTTTGAGATTCTTTTCGTATTTGGCGATTTTAAGTTTGTTCGTTATCGTGTTGCGCCACATACTCGCCAGAAACTCGTCTTTCTTGTTTGCTAGCGAATCCTCCTCGCGCGCGACGCTGCGGTGCAGGTTGTGGAACTGCCGGTCCACGCTCTCGAAGAGGTTAAAGAGTACGTCTGCGCGTAACAGCTCGTTCGCGATGTTCTCTTCGAGCGTCGTGAGGAGGTAGTCGAAGGTGCGCTGCAGGGTTGCGCGGGAGCGTTCCTGCGTCGTGTGGCCGAGGACGTCATTCACGACGCGGCCTAGTGATGTGGGCTTGCCGTTTGACTCGAGTGCACCGGTGAGAGATAGCGCGCCGTGCACGTTAGAGACGAGGGTGTCGAGCATGGAGCTGCGGGGGGATTGGATCGAGGAGAGTTCGCGACGGGCCCATTCCATTGTGATTAGGATGCTGCAGTCGTTAGCATGTGCGCGCGGGAGCACAGCAGGGTAACGCACCTATCCATATCGCCGTCGACGTTGGTGAAGAAGGACGTCATCTTCTCGGACAGCACTTTCAGGCTGTCTCCCAGATCGTCGAGCTGGTCGATGATGACGGTCGACGCAGACATGTTGGTGGCGCGCACGCTTTCGCCCAAATCCTGCACGGCAATGCTGGCCTCGGCCAGCTCTCTTGAGCGAGGAATGACGTTCTCACTCGCGTACATGAGGGGCTCGAACTGCTTCGCCATGTTGGCGACGTTGGCGACGTCAGGAATCAGCGTTGTGTTCCACGGATGCAGCAGCACCCAGCTCAGTATCACCGTCGCGATAGTCATGACGACGTTGCGCCGCGTCCGCGTGAACATGCCCATGCCGTTCGCGAAGGTGCTGATGGTCTCCTCAATCGGCGCAGTGCGGAACAGCGTCTCTCCCCTGATGGCAAAGCGGACGACTGCCAGCGTTAGTACTGGAACACCCTCAACGGGCGGCTACGTACAGCCATCCATGGTACTCGCGTCGCCGTCGTGGTGCGACAGCGCCATCTCGTCGGCGGGCTCCTCCTTGACGTCCTCCATGGGGCTCTGCATGCGCGAGGCGATGTTCTCGGTCGCATAGCGCTGCTTTTGCTCTTCGGGCTCGGGGCTGCCCTGGGGCGTGTTCTTCATGGGCGACTCGGGGAGGGGTATGCGCGACGGTGTGGTCTCGCGGTCGGTGCGGTAGTACGAGGGCGATCGGCTGGAGTGGAGGAGCGACCGCCTATGCCACTGGTTGTTGCTCTTCTGCCAGGCGGGCGGCGCCCACGGCCCTTCACTCTCCTGCTCCGACTCGTCTGCTTCCTGCGGGGGGATGCTCCAGCGGCTGGAGTGCATGTTGCTGCGCGCGCTGTAGCCCGACTGCGAGAGGTGGCTGCGCTCCGGGTCGAAGGCCTCCAGCGAGGCGGTGAGCGAGGGGATGTCGTGGTCGTAGAGGCTCCCGCGCGAGCGCTCCATGGTGTCCATCATGCTGTGTGCGATCGTGCTCGTATGCGCTGGGCGCGCTCGGGATGCTGCGACTGCGACGGCGGGGCGGGCGCGGTACTTGTGTGGCGCGCGAGTCGAGGCTCTGCGCGCGTGTGCTGCGCCCGTGACGTCCTGGGTCGCGTTGGTGCCTGGAGGGATCGCCGTGCTTCGCGCAAGTGAGAGAGTGCTGTCCGGGTGCTATTCGAGTGCTGTTCGCAGTAGCGACAGTGCTGTGCAAGAGGCATGGCCGCCGAGAAGGTGCTCCGTGGAGCGATAGCGATAAGCTAATCCATGTCCCGCTGCCGCCAAAGCGAGGGCCAGCTCAGATGCCAGGGCTGCAGCGCGGTGAAACGAGGGTGGCTGGGGAGAGCGCGTTGATTGGAGGGCATGACGCCGCGAGCACAGCGGGGAAGGGACCGCAGCCTCTAGCGACGACGACCTAATGCACGTTGACATCTGCATGTCTGTCGTGCCCTCTGCGCGATGCACCAGGCACTCCCTCACCGGCGCTGCATCCTATGGTAGCGGCCAGTAGTGCATCCCCCCAGCCGTCATGAACACGTTCACCTCTCAGCAAATGTCGAGCCTGCATCGTTCGAGTCCCGTCTGGTGAACAGCGCTCTGCAGGTGCTCCGTGACGTCTCCACCCCGCTGCCCCGCCAAAGCTCTGGCCAATCCATGTGCGGGGAGTGGGGACCTGGACCGCGCTAGCTATCTGAGCAGTGAGCACTGAGCACCCGCGAGGCAAGGCTGCGATGCGTGGGCTGATCAGTGGATTGAGTGCCTTGCAGCGGGAGGGCCGAGCTATGTCAGATATGTGAGGGACAACGTGGAATGCAGAGCTTACGCGTGTCGTGAAGAATTGCTGTCCGAGCTGTAGCCGGCCATTTACTCATTTACGAAGCCTCAGCCCAACACATTAAAAAAATGCTCATTACCAACACAGAAGATAGAACGCGTCGAAAAATACCTCAACCGGTTGAGAATCACTTGGAGTATATCATGCAAGCAAGACTATGCGTGTAAAGTAGCCATCTTGTTCATTTTGTGTACCTGCTATGCTAGCTACGTCTCCATTCCAGACCGCATGTGTGTATGCAAATGACTGTAGTGGTCAGAGCCGAACAAAAAACAAAAATTCCACTCGTGTTACAAAGAGTGTTGAAGAGTAATGGGAGACAGAGTTCCATGTTGAATAAACTCATGCCCAAGATGCGACTGCACGATGCAGTCGGCGAGACAGTCGATGCGCAACCATGTAGGTTAGGCACGACTGACTTGATGCCAACACCCTTGTAAGGATGTTTAGCTGAATGGCTCAGTGATACTTTCAGTAGAAAGCTCGAGAGTTCGTCAAACTGTAATAGCGATAGTGTAATGTCACAAAAGCAAGACTGGGGTGGACAACGGACTACAAGTAGTACATCGTCTCCATGAGCGACGGAGCAACATCCTTGCGCCATGTGGTCACGGTAAAGTCTGTGCTGCCGTCGCCCTTCAGCACGCTGTGGAGGTAGGAGCGGCCACGCTCACACAGCAGATCAGCGTAGTAGGCGGGCGGACAGATGCTGACAGAGCGAGTCGCGCGCGCGAACGTGTAGCAGAGACTGTGCGTCAGACTCTGCAGCTGATCGGCACCCAGCTTGATGTCGTCTTTGATGACGACGTAATGTGCAGGCTTTGATGTGCCTTGGAGACCTTGATGTGCGAGCAGGAAGAAGTCGAACAGCTTCTCACCTGTGACACCCCGATCAACGACGGTACCAGGCATAGGATTGCCAGTCTTGCCGTCGGTGCCTTCCAGAGTGGCTGGATAGAAACGGGTATGATGGCGCTTGCCGACCACAATGATCGAGATCTTCGGATGCTTGTTCTTCGGGCCATACAGCTTGTCGAAGGCCTTCTCAAAAGCAGGCAGTTCGTTCTCCAGGACCAGGCGGTACTGTCCCTCAGAGACACCGTCGCGGTAGACAATGACTTTGTTGGGGAGGCGGTTCTGATTGCGCTTTTGCCAAAGCTTGAGTCGCTCGATGATCATCTCTTCAAGTTCGTCGACCATCTCGACACGACCCTTCTGCGTGCGCATACTGGCTGGGTACTGTGAGAAGGTAGCATCGACAGACGCGACTACGCCGGCGATACTCGGCGCGCTCTCCGAACTACCAGGAGAAGGATGAGTGACATCGATACCGAAGATGATGGTCTGCGGGTCCAAAGGCGACATCTTCTTCGCATCGACAGTATGGTTGACTCCACCAAGCTTCTGATTGAACTTCATGGCCACGTTCGCAAAGTATTGCGGCTGGCCTTTCTCCTTGGAGAACTTCTGGCCGATGTTGCAGATATTCGGAATACCGAATTGGCAGTCGCAGACATATTTGACGGCATCGTAGAGGGTGGCGTTGTCGTTTGGAAGCAGTACAAAGAGAAAGCTCGGCTTCGATTTAAATTTCGATCGAAGCGAGTCAGAGATCTGCTTCTGGATCTTGGCGAAGTCCTTGTTGTTCAGGTCGTTGGAAGGTACGTTGATGAAGACTGGCTGTGGCACAGGCCCTGGACTCAGGCCATAGGTCTGCAGAGCAAGTCTGAATGCCTCTAGGTGCCCTCGAATAGCGTTGGCCCCTCCAAATATGGTTTCGCGAGTTCCTGAGTCGATAACAAGAACGCTCCAGTCGCCAAGAGGCTTTGCGACACGGTGAAAAGGCTTGTCACCAAGCGCTCTCGGATCTAGGTTCCATGCGCCAACCCTTGGAGTAGCCGTCCTCTGCCGGTACAACAATTCGGGAGCCGGGAGGATGCGTCCGGGCACAGTGAGCAGTTGAGGATCCACCTTGATGCCGAATTTGTTAAGCGCAACATTGAGGCCATTGGCCATTGGGTTGATCTTTGTAACTTGAAGACCAGGCCCCGTGATTGATTCGGCATTCTCGTGGGGCCGACGAGCTGCGAATCTGATCATGTCACTCGTTTGGGGCCCAAGGAGCAGACGTTTGGCGAGTTGTCCAGGCAAGACTGTGCAGAGTTCAGCAGGGATCCACTTGGGGCTCTCCTTTGTGCCGTAGTTGACGCAGGGCGCCTGGGCAGCAGAAAGATTGATGTTGTATGCTTTCTTGAAGTGCTCTTGGACGGACATCTTCGTACGCTTCCCGTTACTGTCAGTCATGTCGAAGGTGATGTTAACGCTGTTCCTACTGAACGGGGAGAGATTGGTGATGACGTGCTGCTTCGTCTTTGTCTTTCCCTTTACCTTTCGATCTGGCAGGTAATTCGTCTCGAACCTCAGCAGCCGCACGAATGCTGCCAGCTTGCGATACTGGAAATCATTGCTTGGCGGCGGACCACCCGTGAACTCCCTCATCAGGTCCAAGAGCGGACCAGGCTTGTAGAAGGCTCCCGTGGCGACATTGACGTTGACCAGCAACCGACTCACGCTTGTTCGTACACTGGTGAAGTAGCCACGGAGCGCTTGTAGGCCGGATCCCAGATTTGCAAACTCCATCTGAGGGTGGGTGCCGAAGGGGTAGAACTTGTTGTCACCAGCTGTGGTAATGCTACGCTCACTGCTGGGACCATAGGTCATCAAGACATTGAGAGCCTGGATGGTCTCCAGCTTCAACGAGTAGTTCGATGTCGGCTTGGAGACATCGTCAAGGAGCTCCTTCAACGATACGGTTCCCAGCTCAGCAATGAGAGCTTGATGTGTATTTCGCCTCCTCGCTTCTTTGGCTCTGTCAGTGTCGTTGGGACTAGGAGCAGAAGGCGGCTCTCCATCTGCAGGATACCACTCGAGAGTGTATTCGGCCGTTTTGCCTCCAATTGGAATCTTCTTTGGCGACACAAGGAGCTGGGCCCAGTCGCTTGCAATAGCAAGACCTTGAAATGGAGGTGTCTGAAGCAGCAATTCCACTAGACGGCGCTTCTTTGCCCTCGGGATCTGGTTGTTTGGTTGGAACGAGAGGGAGTACCGGTACAGATCCATCTTGGGGTCACCCTTGAGCTCGAAGTAGTTCGTGTACAGAACGACAGCTTTGCCCAACTTCCCGTAGGCAGGGCGGGGTGGAAGCACAACTCCCAACGAGGCCGATGCCATGGCTGTAGAGAGGTCGGCTTTGACCATGGCATCCTCAAGCTTGGTAACCTCGGGATTCGGTGCTGGTGCATTGCCATTGCTAGGTCTATGTCAGCATGTGAACGGATGCGTCTTTCGATCTGCACCTACCCAAAGACTCGAGGGCCCTCGGATGCGCCACGTCCACCGCGGAAGCCTCCACCCCGATCTCCTCTGAAGCCACCACCTCGATCTCCTCTGAAGCCACCACCACGGTCACCGCGGAAGCCTCCGCCGCCACGGCCGCGGTCACCACCATCGAATCCTCCTCTTCCTCGACCACCACCAAAGTTGCCGTCTCCACGACCGCGACCACGAAAGTCTCCGCGACCACGATCACCACCTCGTCCACGTCCGCCACGGTCCGCCATATTAGTGTACTAGATAAGTCTTGTGAGGAAACGTGGTTGAGAATATGTTTAGTTGGCAGTATATCGTATTAGCTAGATGTTGTTGGCGTGTGTCATGAGGACAGGTCAGATGATGTAGTGAGAATCAACAAACGGTGGAGGTTGGCTCAGCTGGAGGAGAAGGCACGAGGAAAGATAACAGTAGCGGTGACCTAGAAACAGAGAAAGCACAATACAGTCATGAAAGAATGGTGACCTGCAACTACTGCTAAGAAGAGAAGTGACAGCGGCATATAGCATTTAAGTGACAGCAACAATGGAATCACTCACCCTGGGGCAACGGCCGGTATCCAACCAGGCTGAGACCAGTACGAACCGCCCACTGCACAGCCAACTCAACAAACCATGCAATCAGAGCAAAATACGAAACGTAACGATCAAAGAACAGTCGGGGTAAGGTCAAGTCTGGAGACTGTCGCGAGGGGCGGGGCTTTTAGCTTGAGTCCAGCCAAACGCCGTGCGCTAGACGCGTCCTCACGTTTTGACTGGGATTCGCGTTTTAGCGATAAGAATGGGGCGAATGCAGATGACTGGGACGACCCCTCAATTCTTTGCTGGTTCGAGGAAGCCTGCTGACAGCGTATGGTGAAGATCAGGATGGCAGACTGGCGTAATTGCTGGTGTTGGATGAGTGAGGCCTCACTGTAACTCTTCGACATGCCGAGCTCAGCAGGGTCTGGCCGTTGGTCGATCTTCAGGGAGCCAAACGCCGCAGACGAGCAGGCTACATCATCACGTTGGAGGCTTGGAGCAGAGAACTCCTCAATCCTCACCGGATTCCCACGTCGTGTGTAACATCTGACGTTCTGGTACCAAATTGAGGGATGCGCAGTTCTCTAGCCTCATGCTGATAGGCATTGTTGACTCCAATCAGAGATTTCGCTGTCATGAGTGTCTTTATCGATATTTTCAAGCAATGGTAACTTGCTTGTAAGCGCCAATGTCTGTATTCATCTTTCACAAGGCTGTGCCTTTGATGTGCTTCCAGGAGGGCGCTTCGCTGATGACTAAAACGGCGATCTCTAGACAGGACAAGTTGTTTGATCAGCCTGAGCTCCAAAAACGACACGCGAGCATGGA
Source organism: Didymella sp. IMI 355093 (assembly GCA_027946495.1). Taxonomy (NCBI): domain Eukaryota; kingdom Fungi; phylum Ascomycota; class Dothideomycetes; order Pleosporales; family Didymellaceae; genus Didymella; species Didymella sp. IMI 355093. Next base: position 111,971 of record JAPEUZ010000006.1, read on the forward strand.
ACAGTTGATTTTTTTCGAGCCTTCGATAGCAGAATGCAGCAAAGTGCAGCTGACAATGTTTGCGGTTGAAAGTGACAGGTGCACGTGACGCATGTTAGCGGCGACTTCGGAGAACTCCCAATTTGACGTCTCGTCATTTTGAAAGAGCGTGTATCGACATCACACAACACTGCCGCAATGCCTCCACGACTGAATGTCAGCGCTTTCTCGCGCTCAATTGCCTTCAGGCCTAAGCCTCAGGTCCAATGGCCTGCCCGGTCCGCGCTGCGAATGGCGCCCTCGCAAAGCCGCTTCTACGCCGACGACGCCCCTGCACAGGACCGATCCCACAAGCCCAGCTCCGAGCCTATTGAGCATGTTTCGGAGGAGGCCGCGAAGACTGCACAGATTATGGGCGAGAAGGGCCCCGATGTCAACCAGGGCACGCCTATCGAGGATGTGAGAAGGAGTTGTGCTAGAAACCATGAGCGCTGGCTAATGACTGCCAGATCGTGAAGGGCGACAAGGAAGCGCAGAAGAACCTCCCCAAGGTCATGCAGGATGCCCTCAAGCAAGGCAACAAGACACCTGCACCCAAGGGCTCGCGCTCTTACTCCACCATGACGACACGGTCGAACGAGGGAGCGGACATGGGTCTTGTCGACTTCGAGGCTGCCTCCAAGCTGCCAGTCACTCCCGGGCTAAAGTTCGAGGCGCCGACTCTCCCTCTGCCGAAGGATGGTCACGTCAAGCACCGGTATGACCCCGTTGTTGAGCAAGTCACCAACCTTCTCATGCGACACGGCAAGAAGAGTGCTGCTCAACGTGTACGTCGCTTTCTCCGTGGTGTTTGAAAAACAACAGCGCTGACACTGTATCACAGCAAATGGCAGTAACTCTCCAGTACCTCCGAACTTCGCCCATCCCCACTATCAACCCAGCGCGTCCACTCCTTCCTGGCGCCCCGCCGCCATCCCACCTTCCTTTGAACCCCGTCCTTTACCTTACACTCGCTATCGACTCTGTCGCTCCGCTCCTTAGAATCAAAGCAATCAAGGGCGCTGCAGGTGGTGGTGCAGCGCTGCAGCTGCCAAACCCTCTCAGCCAGAGGCAGCGAAGGCGAACAGCTATTCAGTGGATCTTGACTGCTGCCTCAAAGAGGAGAAACGTCGGAAGTGGCAAGAACAGCCTGGGACAACGTGTTGCCCAGGAGGTGGTTTCAGTGATCGAAGGAAAGAGCGGTGTTTGGGAGAAACGCAATGCTATTCACAAGCTGGGAGTCGCTGCCCGTGCTAACATCGTTTTGCCCAAGAGGAGATAAAGCTAGTCATGCTGGAATTCGGAAAAGGCTGGAGGTCTACCATTGCACCGTGTATCATATTGTAACAAGCAAGCAAGGAGTACATGCGTAACACTCAAACTTCTGCATCATCAAGATCACCGTCCACGAGAAATTCGTGTTAGATTTCTGCATCATATGAACTGATTGCCTTTCATGTGCCAAATGCACGCTCCATAGACCTGGAGAGCTCCACATGCGGAGCCACGACTCACTAGCCGCCCGCGGCTCTAGTTGTCATCCATATTAGCTCCCTACTCCGAATAGCTTGAGACAGCGGGATGAACGCGTTGCATATGAGCCAAAACCACATCTTTTTGTTCTAAGGTAAGCGGACGCATCAAGATACCATCGCCGCTCCACAGTGCATATCTTAACGAGTGGTTTTCGCACCACTTTTGACTGTGAACGTCATTCGCCAAGAAATCAGGCTGGGCATCTGGGCAAGAGGGGCCATCAAACCAAACCTAGACCACCCCACGAGACATCGTGTCGCGCTTACTGTTCCTGAAGTTGCCTCTGGTTTTCGGCTGTTCTTCTTCCCTCTTCCACATGTCGTCTGCATCCACGAATTTATTTGGGAACAATCTCTTCTCAGACAGCGGTTAGAGTTGACCATTGGACACGGTTCGGCCCGCCATCCATCAGCTCAGCTGCGATCTTTGGAATTACTACCTACCCCACCATATTGATCCCCAGCCATTCATCACGCGCTCACTCCACAAAACGAGCTCCAGTCCCGCCTGTCAGAGTGAGGGGTGCATGCGAGCTCCAGACCCCTTCTGCGACAGCTCCCTCACGCCCGTGACGCCACTACACACCTGCCGGTTGTGGTTGCAAGTCAACAGTGCCACTCTACCCCACAAACACGCCGTGTTCAAGCTCCACCAAGGTCGCGCACGTACACCGCCAGTTGAAACAGCCAGGGCACGCCAATCGCCGCCCAACCTCTATTCCTCAGTCAACACCTTCGCACCGCATTGTCACCATGTCGTCGCTCACGGCTGCCATAGATCAGGAGATGAAGGAGCACAGAGATGCTAGAAAGAATAGTGGAGGTCGCCGCGCTGAGAGTCCTCTGCCAGGAGGCCGACATCTGAGCCCTACGCCCCGCCACCTCAATACAGGCAACGACCAAGTGCGCAGTACGAGTCGCGGCAGCACTGGCATTCCGTTCGCCATGCCAAAGAGCGCACCTTCTTCGCCTCGTGGCAGCAGGATGTCCGACGCCGCCCCATACCAATTCAACTCAATCGCCAGTGTATCGCAGCCGAAGCCTCGAGCCATGTCGTCCGTGTATGGCACTTCTCCCAGCTTCCTCAACTCAGGAGGCCCGAGGGATCGACACAACTCTATGAGTGGCGCCTACAATAGGTCAAAGTCAGGGTCACCTGGGCCTGGCCGCTCTGCGTCACCTCGAACACGCGGTCCACCAATCTCCACCTCCGAAGCAATGCGCAAGATGTCTGAATCTGCCATGACCGACTCAGATGGGGAGTACACCGCGCCACCAAGACGAAAGGCTTCAGATCCGGCCAGAGGCACCACATCTGCGCCAGGCGGCGGCGTACGATTGACAACCGATGAAGATGGCGATGAGGCTGGTGAAGACAGCGCTGCTGTTGAGAGCGACAACGATTCTGCATCCAGTTCGGATTGGGACGATGGCTGGGCAACAGGCTCTTCGGGCAACAAGGCTAGAGGCCGAAGGAGATCCAGGACCGAGTCTGGCGGTACAGACCGCATGGGCAGAGAGATTGTCACAGCGCAGAGTCTGTTTAAGACAGCGAAAGAAGAAGGTAAATCACTTGGCACTCACAACACTCTCGTTGTACATACTGATCTTGAACAGGACGAGAACTTACCGCGTCCTTCATGACCCGCGAAGAAAGACAAGAGAAGCTGCGGAGGCTCAACGGCCCAATGATCAACGTCGAGGGACCTGATGGCGAGAGAGCCATGGTGCGCCGCAAGTCCACGGATGTACATCCACATACCAGCTTCGACCAGGATCACTCCAGAGTCCCGTCGCCCATGAGCTCGGACGCCGAAGACCACATGGCTGAGCTGAGGTCGGCGCAACAGTTGGCCCTGCAAATTACTCCTATTCAGTCGAGCCCTGAGGCACATCGATGCGTTCGTCAAATCGTGCGCGGAGACTACAGCCAGTTCGCGCAGGAAGCGGATAACGGCTTAAGACGGCAGCGTGTATACTTGGTATCTACAGATCTGAGTGACGAGGCTGCCTATGCCCTCGAATGGACAATTGGCACTGTTCTGCGCGACGGCGATACACTTCTCGCAGTTTACGCTGTGGATGAGGAAGTGGGCGTGACAACGGATGCTCTGGGCGCACCCATTGCCCAAGGTACGACGGGATTGCAAGAGGGCACCCATCTCAAGAGAACGTTGTCTGGCCATGATGGCATACCCCAGAAGACCCCTCTGTCTAGCACGATCGCGGCTGCAGAGGCCGATGTCAGCAAAATGGGCAAGGCCGAGAAAGATCGCTACCAGGCGTGTGTGGAGGTGTCTGACAGATGTGTTAAGTTGCTGCGAAAGACTCGATTGCAAGCCCGGGTTGTCGTCGAAGTTTTCCACTGCAAGAGCCCAAAGCACATGATCACGGAAGTTGTGAGTCTCCTGAAACCTTTATGACACCTCAACCGGTACTGACAGCCGTTCGACAGATCGACATGCTTGAGCCAACGCTGGTCATTCTGGGATCTAGAGGCCGCAACGCCCTCAAAGGGTAAGTAAGCAGCGCCAACATTGCACGCATGAACTGACTTTGGCAGTGTCCTACTTGGCTCCTTCAGTAACTACCTTGTTACCAAGTCTTCGGTGCCGGTCATGGTTGCCAGGAAACGTCTGCGGAAGCATAGCAAATACAAGCGACAAAATCTCAGGATGTCCAACGTCCTTACTGGTCCCGGAGAAAAGCTCGCAAACGCCAAGATAGACTGAGGCGCTTGTATCGAGATTTGTCAGTCTGTTTCGGTGCTCACGGGGAGATATGCCTGATCGAGCACCGTTCTCAGGCTCTGCGAAACATGCACAGTTTAGCAAACACGGCTTTGTATACTTGGTTTAGCAAGGAGTTTGGAAAACCGTGTGTTTGCATATGATTCCCTTCTCTATCGAGGTCGTGGTGTCGTTACCAACGTGCCGGTCTAAATATACATATTGATCTTCAGAGCCGGACGGGATCCGTCTCAAACGTATCACGATTCAGATGCCAACGTCCATCTTCCGCTGCTGACACAACGCGACAGCTAGGTCGCACTGACATTTGGCCAACTCCAACGTTGTTCCCAAAGTCACGTCATGGTTGCTGGCACAAAATGAAAGGACAGGTGCAGACTACACTTGCTTTTCTCTTCTCGAAATTCTAGCGTGCCTCAGCCTATGTACATGTTTCACACCAATTTCTTTTTGCATCGTGATAACGGCAACTTCTGCCGCCAATGGCCCATGGTCGTCCAATCATCCTCGAGGCTGTGTTAGAGATGCCCCGCAATCCGAACGCGGTCCCAAGATCTCGGTTCGCGACCCTCCACATCTCACCCTCTCACATCGAACATCCTACTAGCGCAACGCCTCACACTACGTGCCTCAACTGCATCCCCGCACAGACGCTGTGAGAGGCCCGTTTGTGGCGGTCGGCAAACATCGATCATGCACCGCGTCTGGGCACCGCATGATCGTGGACGGGCCAGGCTTAGGCACCCCAGTGAGCCTGGATGATGCCCGAAATGTAGTTGCGGGTGCATACGGCGAGATGCTAGACGATGATGAGGGGGCAGGGGTGTGGGAGAGGGGTATCAAAAGGTATGCATGCCTCGGTGGATAGACCGAGGACATCTACGGACCGTTGGTGATGCTTTTCCATATGGATTACACTACGACAGCGATTCCATACTTGCCGCGGCTTGGCCACCTCGCGTTTCTGGAGCTGGACGAGGAAGAGCTGGACACCTCGAGCTTACAAGAAAAACTCATCCGTTCACCTACAAGAGAGTATCTCCTTTCGAGACGACGAACATGGGACAGAGCAACGAGGGACGAGATCGATGCAGACACGCTACTGGCGGACCTCGGTCATCTGGCGCCATCGGTGGCTAAGGACTTCATCTCCAAGGAACATACCGAGGCCAACTTCGCGTTCCGATTAATTAACGACGTCGACTACCATGGCAAGGAGGAGGGATATATAGCTATGAGCTATTGCTGGAAGAAAACTAGCCGGGATACACCCAGAAAGGTTGTCGAAGAGCTGCCGTTCGCCTGGAGCCGAGAGGTCGAACAATTCCCTCTGCCCACTAGCGGCGCTCTATTCCAGGCCGTTCTCAAGGAGAAGAGTGCGGGAGAAGGGCTGTGGTTCGACCAAGTCTGCATCAACCAAGACGATGACGTAGAGAGGGCTACCACCATCGGTGCAATCGACGCCATCTACAGAAACGCGAGACTGGTGGTAGTAGCTTTGGACGACATTGTGGCTACACTAGAGGAAGAACAGTTTCTTCGATGCTACATGGACCAGTACAGCTACTCCGACTTGGCCTCCGATCAGCAACCTAATGCGCGTCAAAATCCTCCTTTCATGTACCAATACCCAGCATTTGTTTCCTTCTTTGAGCGCTTTAGTAATTCGGAATGGTTTGAGCGTGCCTGGTGTGCGCACGAGATGAGGCTGGGACAGCAGCATGTCTTTCTTTTGCGCTGTTCATCCCAGTATGACGACGAGGTGCAGACGGTGATACGATTTACAACACCATTTCTTCTGCACATGCTGGTACTGGCGAGTGAGCTTGTCACATTTTCGCTTGTGCAACAAACAAGGATACGGACGTTGCAGGACGTTCTCGTCGGACACAGCAGCACACAGGCGAAACAGCATCTTGCTATCCAGAGACCCGATACTCCACAATCGCCATCCCCTGAGTCTTCCGCGGCTTTCGTACCGACTATCGTCGACACATTCCAGATGAAGGCTGGTGGCAACCCACGCTTACCCGAGTATCTGAGAAGACTGGACGCCAACCGGGACAAAGCTTGCATTGCTTTGAGCGCTGCTAAGCTTCCGATCACTCTGGCACCTGCGAATCCTTACCAACGACCAAACATAGAAGACGAGTGTCTGCGATCGTTATTACTCGTCGGCCTAGCCGCGCGAGACCCTGTCTGTCTTTGCACGACTGGCACACCACTACAACTACACGATGGCTCAGTCTCTTGGCTGTCAAGACCCACATCATTAGATACGCATTCAGTACGATCGATACCACGGCGGTTTCCCCGAAGTTCGAATCCAATACGACAATCCTCCGACGGCAGAGCAGAGTACGGTCAGCTCGATCTTATCTTCCTCGACCTCCCGCACCGCTCGAACCCAAACCCTCTTTTCCCCTCCCACATCGCACGAGCCCGACTTTTCATCCACCTATGCGTACAATTCCAAATCCCTGGCCCAGGCATGTGGACCTTCTGGCAATCCCCTGACCACCCACGCTCCGCATCGATGCGCAACATGTTCATCCAAACACTAGGCTGCATCTTCGACTGCGGCCCGCAATGGATACTCGAGCTATCTCGCAGCGCCTCCTTCGCACACGCATCTCTTGAGCCTCACACCATCGACATGCTACTCAACCCACACCTCATCATCCAGAACTACATCCTCCTTCCCGAAGGCCAGTCCGCACTCTCCGCGCTTCTGTCCACTATATCGCATATCCTCATCTCTGGCATTCCGTGGGCAAGCGGGGCCACGGAGCGTACCCACGGCCCGCTCATCGTGTCTGCGCCCACGCCTGCATACCTATCGATGGATCCGAGTTATGGCGGCAAGGCGGTTATTTTCGCGCCGTTCGCGCATAGCAAGACACTGCTCATTGCTGTGCCTGACGCGGTCAAGAACGCCGAGTATGAAGGGTTGGCCAGGGCGTGGGTGCTCACGAGCATGAATCCATTTACGGGGAGTCCGAAGAGGGATGTCAGCTGGACAGTACAGAGTAAGGGGGTTGTGTTTGGAGATGGGAATTTCAATGCTGGGCTGGCGAGGAGTGGGGAGACGAGGTATCATCGCGTGTATGGGCCGAGTGTGCAGGTTGGTGTCTGATGTGTCTCTGGGAAGAGATTTTCCCTTCTCTCACTGGATCTTTAGTCATGGCGAGAGGTATCTATGGATGATGTTGCTACGATAGCGAAGTGTATATATCTGATCGCATGATGCCATTTTCTATTTGTACGCCCATATATCATACTCCCACTACCCACTCTGTCGTGACACCGCGAGTCGATGTTTTGCAGCGATGGCAGCTCACTCTCATCCAGCAAAATAGTCCACTGTGATTCCCAGAACTTTGAGACTCAGGAGACACTCAGTGGCTACCTACCAACACCTCGCGACTCGACAATCCTCCCGGAGCCTACAGCAAATTCACTCCCGGTGACGCACTCACGCTCCACGATATCGAAATGAGATAATCCGCACTCATTTCGACCTGACTTACTATACTCTGCTTCTTCCACCCGCAGCCCACTTCCCACCCACAACAACCCCGTCACGTCCCTACCTGCCACTCAAACACCAAGTCGTATGCGCAAACCTTCTAGACGTTTCACTTCCTTCCACAGTTTTCTTTTTCCTCGTTCCACTCACCGGTCCTCATTTGCGGCTCTGCGGGCTTTGCGTGCTCTGCGGTAGCCGCCTGATCACCCTCCCAGAACGCTCACTCGCAGCACCGAATACACACACACCGTCATGTCCTAGCTCGCGCTTGTGTTTCATATGCTTCGACGGCGTTGCTTTTTGCTTCTATGATCCTGGCGCGTGCCATGTGTGCCGGAAGATTGAATTGAATTGTGGAAGTGCTTTTTGTGCGGCTGTGCGGTTGGATCAGATCCCGGTTCGTCATATCGCATGCCCGGGGTATGTTCAGACCGGGGGTAATGTTTACAGTATGGAACGTGACGTTGACGGGCGCGCATTTGCCGATCGGTGGATAATGTGGGTGTGTCTGAGGATGTGCAGGTTGACACTAATGTTGAGTTTGCTTTTTCTGACTGCAGCGGAAAACGTGGAAAACGTCAGCAACGGTGGGAGTGCAACCGGTGGGAATTGTGGAGATCAGGGCCAGAGTGGTTCGATGCTTGCATTTTTCGATACTCGTGCAATCTACACTTTCGCAACCTTTACGTCGCGTCGTGTCGAGGGCGCTGTTGCTGCATATGGGCGCCCGTGCAGACAGGCCAAGCGAGCTGCGCTGACAGCTACGCTCGCCGCGCTCGCTCGGTCTACGAACTTTCCGCCCCCAACTTTGCCAGATCCGCTGTAACGAACTCTGTGGCGCTGTACAGTGCTGTGCTACCATACACAATCCTCCTCTTCTGCCCAGGTCCTTGCGTCCCAGCACTTGTCCGCTTCGCCCACTCCTGCAAATTGCCATACTCATCCATACTTCCTCCGCCAACGGTGAACACAATCGCCTCGCTAAAGCCTTGTCTGCGCTGCCCAAATGTTGCTTCGATGCCGCGACCGACAGTGTTTTGTTGGTTGCGGCTCGCGCTCGCAGGAGGCAGGGTGCCACGCGCATTAGCGCTACGCGGGTCGAAGTAGAGATACGACTCCGTCTTGCTGATGGCGGAGCTCGACGCATTCTGCGGGTCCATGAGCGACTCGGTGATCTTGGTGAGCGTGAGGTCGGTGTTGGTAGGGAGGAAGTTCTTGATACCGGACAGCACGCCTTCGAAGTTTGCGCCGAGTCCGGCTTCCTTGAATCTGTCAGTCACGCGCGACGACAGCGACGAGAAGCCGCCGAAGAGATGCGAAGTGCTTTGAGCCGGCTGCGTGGGCGCGGAGGTGATCATCGTCATGCGGGTCAGTTGGCGCACGGATTTGACATATTTCACGGGTGTGATGTCGGCGCCAGCGGCTTCGAGTGCTTGTGTGAAAGAATCAAAGTCCCCGCGCGATAGTTCAGTTTCGGTGGTGAGGTACCATTGCAGGAAGAGACGCAGCTTGTCGAGGGGGTCGTTGCCCTTGTCATTGTCTTTGATGACCTCGAGGATTTGTGCTTTTGTCTGCTTCGCTAGCTCTTCCTCAAGCTGGAAGTAGAAGTCCATCTTTCGGTTCTTGATACCCTCCATGACTGCCTCAAGGATGTTCATGTGCATTTCGATGGTAGCTTTTCTGTCGCGGAGCTCCGGTAGAAGTGCCATGGCACCCTTCAAGTGAGCTGCAAACTGGTTTGTCTCTCCGCTAAGGTCGTCTAGGGAGTTGGCGCCAGTCTTCTTAGTGACGTTATCTGCATCTTGCTGGTACTTGTTCCATTCGTTTGTGACGTCTTCGGCGACGTTGGGGAACGGCAACGACGCGTTCCTTGCCCAAAAATAGTCGGACGCAGTCAGGTCGTGCGACTGTTTCTTAACTCCCTTCTCTGGGTGGTCCTTGTCAACAGGGACGGAGATGCTGATTTTGTTCAGGTTAAAGTCTAGCACATCGTAGACCAAGCTTTGGTACTGTCGTATTGTCAGCTACTAGACCTATCACTAGCACTCCATCGACTTACAATCCACGAGTGGCTAAACATAGGCACCAGGTCTACATTTCGGTCCACTGTTGCTGGGTCAGTGCTTGGCTCGGTAAAGTCGAGTATCTGGACCTACCAATAACCATCACTGGCCGTGATGAGACCGCCGAAGACTTGTGGTCTGAGAAAAGGTTGGTTTTCGAGTTCAGGATGTGATCCCGCAGTTTGCGGTCCAGCTTTGCGCAAATGTCCTCTGCCGCGCCGCCTTTGGGGCAGCGTATGATGGGCACGACTCCCATGGTGACAACGACCGAGAAGAGCCCAGATACGATCCTGTCAACGACGTTGTCCAGCTCTTGATCCGACGTCTGACCGCTGTTTAAGGTATGGTACGCTCCCTTCATATTCAGGTGGAAAAGGTCTGGCTCCGAGACAACGAAGTTCAGGTACTGGTCGTAGACCTGCGCCAGATGCTCCGCTGTGTTCGTCTGGACTACCTGTGCGCCAAAGTCTTCGAGGAGGGGTCGAGGTATGCTGGAGAGGAAGTTGAGGTATGCGGGGCTGTAGAGGCCGCGAGAGAGGTCTGAGGTAATGGTTTGGAGATTCTGTGCGGTCGGCTCGACGAGATATATGACTGGGACCTGTTCATGATCAGTACGCAGCAGCTTGATAGAGGTGTTGCACGTACATCAGGGATCATGTGGCGCGTTGTTCCAATGTTCAGATGTATTGTGACCTAGTATCTTGCTCAGCGTAGCTCTCTGCAGCTTCAATGGGTGCGTCAATACCCCAGAGGCCCTCAGGTCATTCACTCGCAGAACCGAGCTTATGACGTCCCTCCCCATCTCGTCGAAGACCAACACTTTCCATATCGCGCCGCCTGCAGCTGTCTCTGGGACTTCGTTCGCATCGTTTTGGGCATCCACGTCGGTAATGGGGGCGTTGAGGTTGAGAATCCGCTTTATGCTAGCTGGGAGTTTGCGTGTCAGCCCTGCTGCGCGCTTGGAGCTGTATCTCTTACCTATTTGCTTGTCCCGCAGTGTGACAGCCATTGTGACGTTGCTCTACCTCTTCCCTGCCGTCCTGCGCACTATCTGATGGCCCGAGGGTGTGATTGTATGCCGGGAACGCGCGCGGTGAGGTCAGTACGGCTGCAGCGAAAAGACACAGTAGCTTGTCTGCCTGTTGGACACCTTCACCATGCCCGGTGATGCTGCGACCGCGGACTTGTCCCCACGCGTCTTAGTGTGCGTTGGGCTTGGCGGCGCTGCGTAAAACGTCGACTCGCCCCTGCGCGGCCGCTCTTCCTCCTCAACTCACCCCGTCATCCCCCAACACACACCCACTTCTTCCGTTTGAACACTCATGCAACTTCTCAGTGAACTTCCGCCCACCTAATAAGGGCTTCTGATCTGAGCTAGATTCATTCTTCGAGTCCCCGCTTTGGAGGAAGTGTGCACTGAGATTGGCAGCGGCGTTTACAGGAGGATTTGCGTGGAAGGCAGAGTGACATCAGCCTGGTATTCGCTACTAATACAGCTCCATCGACGACCCATCGAGCGTCGCGTCAGGAAGTTCTAGCCTGGCTTTTGCGCAAGGCAAAGCAGTTCTTCGGGCGCAGCAAGCGGCGAACCTGTGAGCAAAACGCTGCGCGTGTGTTGTGCAATTGCGTGCGCAAACGTACGTCAAGTGACAGCCTCCGCAGTGTCCCTTTCGCAATAATACGCGAGGCTAAGTGCCGTCCTGATAAAGTCAAAACCATCACATTCGTGGACTTGAGGGATCACAGCATCGCGGGCGACGGGACACGAGCGCTGCGCGTTTGAACCAGCATCCTTCTCGCCGTCGCAGCCTGCACAGAGAGACCGCAAGGCGCCTTGGGCACTGCAGCCCGCTCGACTCAGCACGACACCCACTACAACCCAATCCGGCTGTATTACCGGCCATTTCAGACATCGAATTCCTTGAATCGGCGGCCTTGTTCACTCTTCGTGATACACGCCATACCTGTTTGTGCCTAGTGCACTGCATAAGTCTTGTTTGCCCGACTGAGACTTGTGGGCTTAGGCACCCTTCAGCCAATCAAAACCATCCAACTGAGGGCTGAGACCAGTCGATCGCTCAACCATGGCTTCCAATCACGTGCCTAGTGAACAAGTACCGCTGCAGGGTCAGAGTATCTACACGGATTCTTCGTCCTTCAATTTCTTCCCCAATAATGTCGAACGCTATGGTACCCCGTCTTGGGAAGCACAGCTGCACCAGAATGCCACATTGACACCCAACACCACGAACCAAAATTGGCACGGCACATACCCCCAACAGACCTTCAACTCACACGGCCAAACATACGCAGGGCAACCACAAGCTTTCCGAACAGCATCGCCCTACCAATATGGTCAGTTCACCCAAAACGGAACCACGGGTGCCTATGGTCATGCTGGTGCAGTGGACCCGTCACTGGGCCTTGGCGGTCTGCGTCAACAACAACAATCGCCCTATCCTATGCCAGTACGAAACGTAACGCCTTCAAACCAGTCTGGTACGGTGACCCCTCAGGCACTACAGCAACTTCAAAACGCACATGCTTCGGCATCCCCATTCCAGGTAAGGCTTTCACTATGAGATTACAGTTTGGGGCATCACAGTCTGACTGCGTAACAGGTACCAAAGAGCACAGCCGAACAGTTTACGCAGCAAGCGACACAGCAAGCATTCCTCAAGCCAGTTCGCAATCCGGTGTATGAGATTCCGAAAGGCAAAAAGTCAGGTGGACTCTATGTTCTTGATATAACAGCGCTGGCGAAAGCCACCAATTCAATCCCTTTGAATAAACTTGTGACTCTTGGCACGGCACCAATCGCGCTGGCATCCAACAGAAGTAAGCCTCCATGCCATTGCAACGTTCATAAATCTGACCCATGTGTAGCTGCGTTACCTTTGTACACGGCTCGACAGTCCATCAAAGAGCTCAAGAAGATCGGAGCCGACAACAAGAAGCTTCTCGCCAAACTGTCCTCATCCAAGTCTTCACTCTCAAGGGCGATCAAATTCAGCAGCAAGAACAATGCTGGCAGCCCTGGCAATCTAAAACGCGAAGTCAGCGACAGCTCAGATTACACAGATTCCTCGGAAGATGACAGCGAATACAGTGACTCTGACGATGAGGAAGAATCACCGCTGCCTGCATCGAGACCTGACGATGATCCTCACAAGGCTGTTTGTTATGATGTTATCAAGGCATCGTGGTTCCCACGCAAATCTCCCCTGAGCTCAGAAAAGATCAAGTCCAGCATGCGTGATCTTTGGGAAGTGCTGAACACCATACAAAAGCGATGGCGAGCCGACAGCAAGGCGGTCGCGGAGGCGGAGGAAGCAAAGAAGATTGGTGAATTGCCCACATTGAAGAGCCGTGTCACAAGTCAACGAGACTTGCTGCAATCTGCTCTCAAAGCCGCACTTGAACACGCGCATCCCGATGTTCTGTATCACCTGGGGCAAGTAAAGCCATTCTTGTATCTGTGCTATCAATTCCTGGCAAATCGCTTCAAAGCCAAGGATTATGATGGGCCACTACCTTCGGCTATATATGAGATCCTGGCCAAATGTGGTACCCTCACTACAGAGCTGGTCGAAGAGACCAAAGTGTCCAAAGCATTGGTTTCCATGAAGAAACAAGCAAATGACAAGAACAAAGCTTTTATTCAACAAATCGTTGATGCCGCAGCTGCGGGGTCCAAGAAGGCCAAAGCAAACTCTCCACCTGCAGCAGAGACAGCGGAGGCGAAGGGCGCAAAGCGCCCTGCATCTGAACCTGCCGTTCGCACGGCGGGCGAGGGACTCAAGAAAGTCAAGCCAGCTGAAACCTCCACCACCACCATCAAGAAAGAAGCTGCTGTTGGAGTGCCAAAACCTACAGCGGCGGCTGCAATCGCCGCCGCAGCGAAACGACCAGGCGAGAAGCCCATAGGTGCTCCTGCGCCTGTCAGGGCTCGTGTGAACCCAACCACAAACAAATCATCAAGCATATTCGCTTCACTCAATGCAGCCACCAAGAAGCCGGCAGCGACTGCTACCGCCACAATGGCCACAAAGTCAACCGTGCAGTCAAAGGCCGGTGCAGCGGCAGCCAAAGACAAGAAGTCTGCTACGGCGGCCGCTAAACCAGCAGCCTTCTCCTTTGCATCGACCATGGCAGCGCTCACCAAACCTAAGGAGCCAGAAGCCGCGCCAACCAAAACCGAGAAGGACGTGCCGAATGAGACCCCTGAGCAAAAAGCGAAGCGTCTTCGCAAGGAAGCTCGACGCCATCTACGCGTCACCTTCCGTCCAGATGCTTCTTTGGTTGCAATCAAGTACTTCAGTCATGATCCCGAAGAGGAGCTTGGGCACGACGAGAACTTCACTCGCGATGCCGGTGATCTCGGAGGTGAAGGTCACATGTTCAAGCAACACAAGGAGCTCGAAGAGGACGACGATGACGATGATGACGAGACCGAGTTTCGCCCCTGGGCGGAGCCATCTCAGGTTGACTTTAGTATTGTTGACCCAGAAGAGCGCAAACGCAACTACGTGCCTTACGGTGGGGGTGAGAATATACCGACTTGTCCCGAGAAAGAGGCAAACGAGCAACGCGAGAAAGATATTCTCATGGTCTTCTACACAAGCTCCGCAGACGTTCCACCTTCACCTCACGAGCCTCCCGAACAGACAGAGGAGAACGCAACGACAGTAACGATGTTCGGCACTCCTCCTGACAAGTGCCTGAATAGGGCTCCCAAGGCAGCAGCACCTGCACCGGCAGCTAACTTGGACTTCGCTGGTCTTGAGAGTATTGTTGCACAGCTTGCCGCTCAGAACCAACCGTCCGCTGCTCCACCGGCGCCAGTACAAAGCGCATACGCGCCGCCTGCACCAGCTCCTGCTCAAGGCCTCGATCTCGCGGCTCTTTTGGCCTCCTTCGGAAATCAGCCCCCTCCCTTGCCTGTGCAAACGTCTGCGCCCGCTCCACCACAGCTCCCGGCCCTTCCAGCTCTCCCGGCTGGCGCGCCGCCTCCACCACCGGGCGCGCCTCCAGCCGAATTGGCGGCCTTCTTGGCTGCGATGCAGGCGCAAGGCGGTGCTCTACCACCGATGCCACCTGGGTTTCCTCCTATGGCTTTCCCTGGAGCGCCGTTTCCCTTCCCATCGCAACCACAGCCAGACGCCACTGCATACCAGCAGCAGCAGCAGCAGCCGCAGGATCAGTATTACCAGCAAGACTATCAACAGTCCAACGGTGGCACGAAGCGACCGCGCGACGATGGCAACAACAACCAAGGCGGTCAGGGCAAGAAACACAAGGCTGGCGGGAAGCCACACAAAGTGCAACCGTGCAAGTTCTTTCAGAAGGGTACCTGCAACAAAGGCGACAACTGCACGTACATTCACGACCTCAACATGTAAATTCTCGCATTACGATATATGCGTTGCATAGACGCATTTTTCTTTGACACCACAGCTTCCTCTGGAGCACCTGGTGCCGTCCCACTGGTGGACTTGTATTATACCCCATTTGACTTTGGCCTCATTATCAGCATAGACGGATGCATCACGGCGACTGGTTTGTCTGTAACAGACGGGTTTGATGCATATAGGGCGTTAATGGAAGCATTTACGGGGAGTAGCGGAGGACAGGAATGCGGCAACCAGACCAAGATCCGAGCAGCTACATAGCATATTGTAATCTACAATTCTTCACACGAACACGCGCATCTTTCACGTGATATCCAGTGGTTCGAGACCCCCCCAGATTGCCGTGACTCGCGATTGTCAGCAAGACAGGGGTGCACTTCGATTATCCTTGGTTGCACTGTTGAGCTGGCGCAATGCAGAGCAATCGCAGCGCCAAGACGAGCCTGCTGCCGTACCGTTCGTCCGTCGAATACTTTGAGTGGTCCAATCGAGTGCTGCAGCGATGTTTCCTGAGGTGACGCGCCCAGGCGGCTGGACTTCCAGGATGGTGGTGGTTCGCGTCTGAGGCCCAGCCCGTGAGTGTGGCTTGGCACGGTGACGGTTACTGTCATATTCTTTTCCGCAAGGCATCGGACATCACGTCAAGCTCGACGCAGCAACATTGCAGCCTGGACACGCCCCTCGACCCTCGCTCCATCACGACTGCCCCCACGCAGCCTTTTGGATCCGCCCCGCCCGCTCGCCCACCCTCCTGGCCTAATCTTCCCGAGCCCTGCCCGCAGAACGCACCGCCCTTCGACGTTCACGTTCACGAGCCGGCCGACTGCACCCCACACCAAGCACCTACTCCCCGCCACAGCCCTCCGCCCCCGCAAACAGACATGGCGCCCGCGCGGAAAAGGACGAACAACATTGCACGCCGCAGGCGGCTCGATGACGAGGACGAGAGCCAGTCGGTGGCCACAGAGCTGGTCGACGACTCGCAGAGCGACGTTTCAGTGCCCAGCGACATCGACGAGGACGCCAATGCCGACGCCGACAACAGCGACCTGAGCGATGCGGACAGTGGAGTGGCGCCGACAGAGGGGAAGCCAAAGCGGAGACCAAACGGGGCTCGCAATGGCAAGGCAGCACCAGCTGTCAACGCCCGCCAGCCCTCGCCGCCTATTGCTCGGTCTGATGCCGCATTCACGGCGCTGAAGGACACGGAGGCCATGATGAACGGACTGAGCATTACCGACGCAGCCAACACTGCCGACGAGGTCGACTTCGAGACGGGCGAGCCTGCTGAGACCGCGCCGGCCGTCGGTCCGCCTTCTGCACGGCCAGAGACGCTGGGTGACCGCAGGCGGCGGGAGCACGAGGAGTACAAGAAGAAGCGCGACTCGGATCCCGCCTTCATCCCCAACCGGGGCGCCTTCTTCATGCACGACTCCCGCTCGGCGCCGGGCCAGAATGGATTCAGGCCCATTGGCGGGCGAGGTCGAGGGCGCGGAGGCATTGGCGGGCCATTCTCTCCCGCAAAGTACGTACCGAGAACGCGGGCTTGTCAGTGTAGACGACTTGCTAACAACAGCTCCAGCTTGAGACAACACGCCCCAGAGGCTACAGATTCGCCGTGGCAGCACGACCTGCACGAGGCTGTCAACGCACCTCACCAGCCCACGCAACAGGCCCCGCCCAGCAACTTCCCCCACACAACAAGCATCACACGCCTCACAGCACGCCCAAAGGGCGCCCTTCGTTCCCGCCCCGAAACCACCCCAGGCTCGCAACTTCTCCACCACTGTGCACACCCACAACGCCGTCGTCCGAGTCCTCCTTCCCAGCATGAAAGCGCCCATCACCTTCCAGAACGTCCCCATCAAGTCACACACACGCCTGCCGAACCACCGTCCCCCCTCTCCGTCGCGACAAGCCTGTCCGCGTTTCGCTGCCTCCGTCCGCACCACGATACATCTTTCCCACCGTTGAGCGATCCTTCATCTTTATCCCACGCGCCTTGCGTCCTAACCAGCAAGGCTTCGGCCGTGGTCGAGGTCGATTTGGTTCCATCGGAGGTGGAGGCTTCTCGAGCAGGCGGACGAGTGCCTACGGAGGGAGCGTGTACTCGCCGAGCGTGGCCCTTAGTAGACGGTCATCTATTGCAAGGGATAACATGGTCTCGCCTGCTGGTTCCATCATGTCAAGGAATGGCAGCTTCATCGACCCCAACCGGCCCGTTGTACGCCTGCCTCCTGGCAACAATCGAATGCCTACTGGACCAGCTATAATCTCGCCCACCAACGGGTCCTACCCCCCACCGCAAAAGCCAGCATTCCGTGAGAACTGGGCCCAAGGCCAGTTGCCCATGCACCAGCCTCGCCCTCAGAAGAACGTCAACGTTGCAGGCATCGAGTCGCCTGCTTCGATGAACTTCAATCCTCCCCTACAGCAAGAGCAGCAGCCGTTCCATCAGCAGGTGCCGGCTCACATTCGCGGTGCAGGTTCATCGGGCGAACAGCCAGGTTTCTACCAGCACGCTCGTCAGCCATCATATCCTGGTCAAGTGTCCACAGGCACACCACTGAACAACATACCAGCAAGTGCCGCTCACGCAGCTGCTTTCCAACCCTTCCAGCCTGGGTACCAGCCCCAGCCATTCGTGCCAGGCGGCTACTACTACCCACCTAGTGCTCCTCAACAACCATACATGGCACCTGGTGGAATGGTCCCCATGTTCGTGCCTGGCGCACAGCAACCCTACGCCATGCCTGCACCCGCCCCTCCTGTCGCTCCTCCTGCGCCAGCTGCTGCAGGCCCTCCCAATATGGTCGCTGTCGAGCAGAATGGCATGACCTTCTATATGGACGCTAACCAGCTGTCTTACGCACCGCCTGCCGACACCTACGCGCAGCCAAGCTACACGATGCCGGGAATGGGCGGCATGATGACTCCTGCACCGGACAACGCGTACTACTCTTACCCGCAGCAGATGCAGCCCACGGCCTTCTATCCCCAGCAGTAAAGAGGCTTGGGGGCGAGGTTATTCGCATCCGCTTGAGCCTCGATGGACGTGCTGACAGGCTCGATGCAGCCTCCGACAGCGAATCCAACCGCCAAAAAGACCGTCAATCTACCCCGGTGGCGGGGCCCCTACACCACATCTTGATTTTCACCTACACCAGAACATCAGCAGCGACAAAACATCACCAGCGATATCACCACTTTCCACAAAATATGCATTACCTGCGTCACCTTTTGAGTTTTTTTCCCATCTCGGCATGGCGTCTCCGCGCGCGTCGCGATGCATGTCATTTCTAATGTACGCAATGACTTGGGTACGACTTCGTATCACTTTTACCCTGGGTTAATACTGCTTTTCTTGATTCCCCCTTCGCTTTTCTTATTGGCACGCGGGTGCGTGCGTTGCTGGATTACGCGCGTTTGGATTCGGATGTGGGTCGCATAGTCTCTGGACGGCGCGTGATATGGAGGCGGAGTGCTACGCGGCAGTTGGCCCGAATGCCTGGCATAGGTGAGCTGCAACGAATGTTGTAGCGGAGAGAGTTCGTTTAAATAAGAATTGAGTGGATAATCACTGCCTTCCCGTGTTTAGGACTGGAAGCGCGTGATGGTCTTGGTCTAGCGTGAGAGGTTAGGTGCAGTAGATGATGAATATACGACTGCGGTGGAGATGTCGGCTCTACGCGATTCAACCAACTAAGGAAGAGTGCTGTTGAAGATGGCAGAAGCACACAAGCAGTTGAACATGTACGCAGTAAACTTATACGTAGACTAAACACAAGACATCTGTCTTCTGCGTAAGGCCTCTAAAGATCCCTGAGCGTGATCGTAGACAAACTATTCAGATTCCATATACGAATAGCAAACCCAGGCAAAAAGACATGTAACTCATCACGAGACTCTAGATCTATATGAGAAATTCTACATCAATTCCTCAATCCCAACAAGATCTGGAAGCCTTGCTTTTGCATGATTTTTTTTTTCCTGAAACAAGCAGGCAGGACAAGATGGAGAAGGACTCGGGACTGCGCGATACAAGCTGCATGGTTCACGATGCATGAGCACGAGGATCTTGTCGAAAGTCCCAAATGAGAATATGGATATACAAAAGAGCTTGTCTCTCAGACATGCAAGTTCTTACTGTTGTTACTCATGTGCGCACTAGATTGCGGTGTGCCGGTTATGTGTCGAGGGGGCTGTTGGTTTTGCTTTTATCCTAGGGGTAGAAGGCTAATAGACGATTGTAACTGACACTATGTACAGCACGAGCACTCTGCAGTTTCTCGTTCGGGTTTGAGAGGACGGGTAGATATGAAGACTACTGATTGTCCTTGTTATGCTGCGAGCCAATTGCTGCGTAGAGCGTATCTGAACATGATGTGATGAACACTTTGTGAGAAACGAATGATGAACTACATGCGAATCATTTTGCTGCTGCCGGAGTTGGAGTTCGATGGCAAGATCGCGCATATAGCACATCCTCTAGCAAATGCTATGGTTCTGTGCAGTCGCTATGGTCTGTACGTTCAACGAGATATAAAATTCTGTGCATGCTCAGCAAACGGTGATCTTAGTGAAGATGGAGAGTTTTGGTCGTTTACCAGAGCTTCTTGTGATCAAGGGTTCTACGACACTGCTAGATTCAGGAAGATGAGCACTGGTACCTCCAGTCTGGAGGTGTAAGGGGATGTGATACTTTTATCCATTAAAATTAAGATTAATAGTGTTGATCGACACATACACAATCCAATATTGACATCCGCTCACCTAGATTCACACGTCCATATTTGCTGAGGCCTCTAGTATTCAACACCATCCTCCACCCCGGTAACCTCCCGGCCGGAGCTCAGAAGGACCACAAGTCGGCGCACTGTATTAGGAGTCGCTCGGTTGAGGGTAGTCTGCCGGAAGAGCGTTCCAAGGCGCATCGGTCAGCCCGAGTTTTGAAGCTGCATAGTCATAGCCGCCAGCGTCGATAGCATCTGCAAGCTCGGTGGTCTGATCGGCATCGTCCCAGGGGAGAGGGCCGTCGGGGCCAGTGTAGTTGGTGTCGAAGTCATTCTCCCCCGGCTGCTTGTCGTCCGAGTGCTGGGGGTCATCGGTGTTGTCGTTGTCCCATGGAGCAGTGCCGTCGTTGTACTGGCCATCATCGCTGCCGTCGTCACTGCCGTCGTCTCCATAGCTCGAGTCATCCCCAGGGTACGGAGTTGGAGAAGGTTCATAGTTTGGCTGATCATCTTGGTAAGATGCAGTCGCAGTTGGATAGGGAGAAGGTTCATAGTTTGGCTGGTCGTCTTGGTAGGACGCAGGGGCAGTCGCATAGGGCGCAGGCTCGTATTCTGAACTCTCGGTCGGGTATACTGGGGTCTCAGTCGGGTATTCTGGGTATTCCGTGGTTGTCGTGTCGTATTGGTCCGTTGTTGAGTAGGGCGCAGGCTCGTATTCCGGGGTCTCAGTCGGGTACTCTGGGTATCCCGTGGTTGTCGTGTCGTATTGGTCTGCTGTGGAATAGGGCTCGGCAGTCTCAATGGGGTAAGGCTCCGAATTATAGCCATCATCCGTGCTGGTGGGATAAGCAGAAACAGACTCGGGTACGTAGCTGCTTTCTGGCTTCTTGCAGTCAGTTGGGTAGCTTGTGACAGTGACAGTGTAGCCAGGAACGTTGACGGTCGACGTGGTGGGCTCCCAGCCTAGGTACTTTTTGCAAGCCTCGAAGATGGTGTCATCATCATATTGGACAAGACGGCAGGGCCTGTCAACACACCAAGAGGCACGCTCCTGCAATGAGCGGGCATTGCGACGATAAGGTGCTGGTGTCTCAGTCGGGTAGCCTTCATAGATTGTAGAGGTCCTGGCCGTAGTCAGTGAGAGTTAGGATTGATCAGGGTGCAACAACTCACAGCCAGTAGGTAGTCCACACAGTGCTTGTGACAGTGACACCGTAGCCGCCCGGTGCATAGGGCGGGGGAGACTGGTCAGGAGCCTGAAGCTGATTAGCGTTGTCCGAGACTAAAAGAAAAGAGTTTGCATTTGCGTACCTTTGTGGTCTGGTATGGTACCACAGTGCTCCCATAAGGTACTGTCGTGCTCGCATTGTAGTAATTCGTAGGGACCAAGGCTGGATAGCCCTGAGAAGACTCGGGGGTTGCTTCTGGGTACTTGGCGGTGCTGTAGCCCTCAGAAGACTCGGGAGTTGACTCGGGATACTCGGGATACTCGGTTGTAGTGCTATAGCCCTCACCCTCGCAGGTCGTTGCGTCAGGGTATTCAGTGATTGTCACTGGGGAGCCAGTAACGGTGACAGACGCGTCCTCGGGTGCGTAACCAGAAGTCCAGTCGTGACAGAAGTCGGTGGTGAGATCAGCTGGAAGATCATCAAGAACAAGCTTGCAGTTGTCGACGTCCTCCGAGAAGTCGGCATTCACTGGTCGTGCATTGTAAGCGAGAGCAAGGAGCAGTGCTCCGGATGAGACGCGAGAGAATGAGGGCGCCATGGTGTCAGTGAGCGATGTTGAAACGAGACTGTCTCAGCATGATGGACAGCTCTTTATCTGAGTCTCTAGTCAAAGAAAATCAGTGGTGATATGCTGTTTTCAGCTGAGTGGTGTAGATATAATCTCGGTAGTCCGACCAGTAGCCGCATAGAGCCGTCGCGATGGAAGCTTACCAAATACGGATGTTTGTGTAACGTTTCGTCTGCTTCCTAGAGGCTTCCGCAGCCGGTTGTGGAGACCTCCAGAGTCTCGAGTTGTGTAGCGCGGAGCACGTGATAGACTACTACAGGAACGGAAACTTCAAGAATGTAAACACCTTGTCGTTTGCAGCGCGTCCTTCTATAATGCCTTCAGAAGTCCTTCATGTTTCAAGATCCAGCTTCCGTCTTTAGGAATACCGGGAGCGTCGTTTTGTGAGCCGCGCCAACCAGCTGCGCAGTACGCGATAGGCAGAAGGAAGCCAGCATTGCCGGGCATGAACGGTGGAGGTGTGCCACCATCGCCGCCTCTAATCGCAAATCCGGCGTCATCAAATTTCCAGTGGTAATGAGCAGTAAGGTGGTAAATCGCGCGTTCAGCGTTTCCGATCCTGGCACTGTTGATTGCGAATACTGGAAGTCCCCATCCGTGGATGCGCGCGTCTCCCCATATTTCCCACATTTTGTCGGCAGTGCGCAGTGCCACTTCTGGGTCAGCTACAGGCGTGTCTGGCAGTATACTTTGGAGCATGATCAGACTGCGCGGATCACCAGTGAGCTTTGTGTCGTTCCACCAAGAATGACTTAACCCTTCGTAGACAGCATACAGACCATTGACGATGGCAGGGGCTGCAAGGTTCTCCGCAACATACTCCCACTTCTTCGGAACGGCTTGGCGCAATTTCCGTCTCCAGCCGATTGCAGCATCTAATCCGTAGCGCTAGTATGCGAGTTCATACGCCAAGTTTCGCGTCGAGTTGGGAGGTGTGCTCTCAGTCACACCATAGGCAGGTGGTCCAAGGTCGTACTTGCCAATGATGTTGTTGAGGCCAGGATATGACGCCATGTAGTCCGCTGTTGCTGTGAGCGCCTTGTTCCAACGTTGCAGTGTCTTTCGTGTAGGCCTGGCCTGATACGCTAGGTTTGCCAAGTAAAAAGGATGCGGCTGCTGCCACATCAGGACTCTATTGATGTCTCCAGGAGCGCTCACCCCGGTCTAGAATCCGGTCTTTTTGGGCCATTGAGCACCTTCCCATCCCATTGACTTCGCACGGGCAATCGATGAAGGCAGAAGCGCCTCGTACAACTTGGGAAAAACGCCATCGAAATACTGCTGCTTGACCCATGTCGCCCAATGCGCACGGCTCCAGATTACCATCTCCATGTGGAACTTCCCTGTCCACAATTAGCAATGATTGCACCGAAGCCGTTTGCAGTCGTGACGTACCGTACCGGCCATTATTCATTAGTCCACTCTCTTGTGACGGTTGGCCATCGGGTGCGCTATTGACACACATGGTATTGAGACTTGATGATTCGCCGCTGAAGCTCGGTCGCGTTGAAATATGTGGATGCAGTCAGATCAACGAAACCGCCGTCCTCCCAGTAGTCGTCCTATCCACGAATCTTCTGTCCTATCTTGGCGGGAACGCTCGATACGCAAGAGTCTGGGGAGAAGTGAGCTGTGAAAGCTAAGGAGGACGTCCTTGAGACCGGAATTAAGGAATATCGATGTGCACTGATAGCGATCGTGTTGAAAGGCTCCATTCTGTAAAGCTTAGGAGCGTCTTCTTGGGCCATCTCAGATTGACGAATTAGCTTGTTCCCTGCGACACGTGCTGAATATGCGCAAAAGTACGATCCTTACCGTCTTCTAAAAGAGCTGTGGTGTGATTCAATGGAAAGTCTTACATGCCCACAAAGACCTCGTACTGGTACTTTATGCAGTATATAGGTGGGTACGGCCAATCCAGCTCGACAATAAGGTCACCCGGCTCCACAAAACTGGATTCAATGTTAATTACGACAGCATTAGAGTCGAAGTCGCCTTGCATGACAACTCTAATAGCTTTGTGACCAATATCAAATGTCGACGAGATAACCCCACTCCATAAGTCAAGCACTTGCCTTGGATTGGTGATGTCGGATGCATTGAGTGTAGCGTCCTTGTACTGCAGACCAATGCAACCAACATTGATGCGGTTTGGACTGGGATGTCATAGAAGACTTCCCAACCATAAGTCTCTCTTGGTAGGCCCTTGTAGTCAGTAGGCACCTCGCTGTCTGCATTGTAAGTGCGGTTTTGAGAAACGATGGAGGGAACATCATGTCCGTTAGCTGGGAGTGAATCGTTGTGTCATGCCCATGAAGACAGAGTGTTAAATGGTAAAAACGTCTAGTGCAGTAGTCAGGTTTTCACAAAGCGGCGTCTCCCGCGATGACGCACTTGAAGACCTGTGTTACCCATATTGAAAGCGAAGTTGCCGTTGCCTACTGGTAGTGATGTTGTATCGTTATCGATCAAGCTGGTGCGAACGATGTTGAACTGGGACACTACGCTTTTCCTAGAGCACAGTCTTATCAGCACGCTCGTACAACTTAGGTGAGTGGCCGTACCTGTCTATCTCGCTCAGAACCAATTCGAGCGCCAGTAGGACACAGCAAATACAAGAAAAATCGAAACGCGGATTTCGGATTTCTCGATGAATGCACTACACGAAGCCTTCGAAGACGCGAAATAGCTCAAGGTCATATGCCCTGAAGAGGCGAGCCAAACAATGGAGAGGTATGAGTGCCCTTCCATGTCAGCCGCGTGACCCTATGGGGAGATCTTGTTCCAGGGTAACTGTCGACCGAAGATGTACGATCCTTAGATGGATTGGGCTAGCGTGAACTTTATACTGGGATTTCCCACCATGCGAACTACCAGTTTCTGCAACACATTGGGTTGGAGCCATTGTACATAGCATGCTTCCTGTCGCTCACTGCCATCTGTAGGCATCTCCAGGCAAAAAGAAGTTGGCTTCTTCAAAAGTGATGACGCGGTCCATATCCAAGAACTGAGCGTCCATGAAAGTATCAGAAAGGTTCAGCAAAGATTGGTCTTGCATGGTTTGCTGATTGTTCGGCGCACCAGGCATACCGTTGAATTGGGCGTTTGGTGGCATGCCGTGACCTAGCTGATAGACATTCTGACTATTGCTGGAACGGGCCGCATTCGGGTGCAATGTCCCTGCAACGTTCGTAATACCATTTGGCGATAAAGTATTGATGCTTGAAGGGCACACCACCTGCTGTTGTGCATGGTCGACTGGGGGCGTTTCGCTAACAGCTGTTGAATTATGAGAAGTCTTGCGTCGTGGGCTGAGCACGGTATGTACGCTACCTAGACTCTGGCTTCGCATATGACCATGACTAAATCGATCCTGTGCAAAGCTACTTGATCGCTGCAGCGGAGTCATAGTGTTCAGCGGACTGACGTTTTGTTGTGACTCGAGTGACTGGCAGGTATGGTCATAGAAGTCAAACCGGTACTGGGGATCCTGAGAGCATGCCTCCTGAAGCCGCTCAAGGTGTTGAGCATATATGCCGGCTTGGTTGACCGGTTTTGAATGTGCGTCGCTCATGCTATGATCCCACCGTTCCGACATTAGCCACAGGTCTCTAACAAGGCGTGCAAATTCAGGCCGTGGAGGTCCTCGATTTGCAAACAGGAGAGCCTTCGCAGCCACGAAAGCGCAGAAAGCGAATTGTACGTTGACGAACGGAATCGGTGAGTATGTGAGAAACTTGCTGACGATGTTCGATGTTTCGATCGCAGCGAGCTCGCATGTCTGAGCGCTACACTCCTTCGGCAACGCGACGTAATCGTTCCAACTCTTCGCTGGAAACGCAATGGGATGATGTAGTAGTATCATTGAAGTGTTGTGCGTAATGTGTGCGAGGGTGAGGTTCGGATCCATGTTGATCACGGTCCTATCTTCTGAGATGTTTGAATCTTTCCAGCGATGAGGCAAGAACAGCTTCCACTGCACAAGCCTCAAATCGAGTTCTTTGAATCGAGTGAGCCAACTAACTGCATGCTCTTTGTCTTGGGCGTTGATTCGTTGCTGCAAAAAGAATGTTGTGACTTGGCTCAGCGACTCTGTCGCCTCCACACAGTAAGCGAATGCGCCTAGTTTCGATGCATCGATAAAGCCATTTGCGGAGTTGGGACTGACCCCTTGAGGTTGCTCGGTATTTGGGTCCTCTTCACTGTAAGGCGCGGGAACATTGGCCAGGGAACGACCGATTCTGGCCACAGCCTTGTTCCAGATGCCGAAGAAGGGTGTGGTGACGGGTTCCTCGCGGGTGAAGTAGCCACCATCTGCTGGCAACCGTCGGTGGACATCATCAGACGTCAGGCTCGTGTCCCAACCAGTAGTGACAGAGCAGAACCGATCCAGCATGAAGATAATCCAAAACAATCTCCTGCGCTCCTCGAGCTCTGTCCAGTCATTCGACGGCTGTACTAGCCGGACTGGTCTCATGAGCAGGCTCGATTGTGACGCTGGTGAAGGTTCAGACGTGAGCTGGAGGTAGCCAATCGTCCTTGTGAGGCTGCCGATGAGCGGCCATGCGCGATGATTCTTGCCGTCATTGAGCTGTGAGATATTAGCCAGCGAAAGAATAAGGAATAAACACTGACGTAATCAAACACGATAAAGATAAGCGCCTGCAGACTTTCGATGGATACTGATCTAATCGCGTGAGTCTCTACAATAACTCGAGAGACGGTAGACTGCCGCTGAATTTGGTCTTGGTCCATGAAGAGGACATTGGATTCCATGTGACGTAGCGCAACTGCAACCAGAGCATGCAGGACGAGCAACAAGCCATTGCTGCAGACGCCTTCACTGACTCTGTCGTGCAGCCTTTTCTTATGAAGGTACGGTATCCAATGATGGAAAGACGTCGTGAAGTAGTTGACTACCTCCAAAAGCACACCTTGGGGTGGCAGATGCTGAGCAAGATCGAGCTCTTCTGTAGCAAAGAACCACCGTTCAGCCTCGGGTTCTTCGTGTTTGCGCTTCAGAGGGTTTGCTGTTGTTACCGATTCGGCTGCAGTGCTAGTCACTTCTTTCGGAAGAGTAGATGTCACAGCTGGGAGGTTTTGAGTTATCGAAGTCGCCGATTCCCGATCAATACGTGATCCGTTGTGTGGGATGTCGCAATTGTCCTGTTGTTTTGGTCGGTCTTTGTAACGTGACCGCACACTCCCAGCCTCATCAAGCAAGATTTGTTCCAGGAAAGCTGTACGTGTCAGATTGTAGACCCCGAAGGTCACGATGATGGCAGGGACGCGTACCAACGCGGCGTGTCAAGGCCTCTACTGCCCCAGGTTTTAACCCTGGCTTCTGCTTTGGATGGTACACGCATTCGGTCGCTGCATCTGAGATCAGCATTGCTCGACGGGCATAATCACACGAATGCGCTTACACAGCCTCAGACAATGCGAGCAGACTGGAACCTCCCGCGAACACCGCAGCTTGCGCTTCTTGCATGAGGCACAGGCTGGCTGATCTTCGCCGACGACCGACGGGCCATCATCCTCGCCGGTGTGGCTTCCATTGCTCACGGAGAAATTGGTCCAGCCCGCCGACATCTGTACGACATCCTCAGTCGTTAGTAAGAGGAGGATTGTGGAGAATATGGGCGCGGCGGGCGTCGGATTAAATCAGATTGCCCTTCTCACCCCGCTTGCACGCTAGCCTGGTGTCCGGCTGATCAGCCCGTCTAGAAAGCCGTCTGACCCCAGTTTCCACCCCCATGAACGTGCTAATCGTTCTGAACGTGTCCGAACGTTGAAGGCAGGGGGGATGCATTGCCAGGAAAGGATGTATTGTCTGGTAGCGCGGTGAGTTTTGCGTGCGTGCCTACATGATCGCGCTGGGCGCGCCGAAACAGCCGAGCCGCAGATGACAGCTCCGATCATAACACGGAAGTGATCTTAACTGTATCAACGGAGTTATCATGCGAACATCTCACTGATGTACTCTAATCACCTCTCGTGGTCTTGAGAATTCTTATCATACGGCTAGCTTTCTTTGCGACTTGACAGGACATGCCACCAGTCGCAGGTTTCTCCGATAACGACTTCAGCACACATGCCGACTTCAAGATTGGCGCTGTTGCGTTGCTACGTGCCATCAGACCTTACCAGTCACCAGGCGGTGCACGTATAAAGCTGCCCTTGGCCACTGGAACCCACTTTGACGACGTCGCAGCAGAGCTCGAAGGCTTTGCTCGTGCATTATGGGCTGTAGGAACTCTCTTGCACTCCAAGCTCATTACCCATGAGCTATACAATGAGCTTATCCACCCATACATCAATGGATTGGCGAACGGTACAGATCCAGAACATGTCGAGTACTGGGGTCCGGTAGTACTCAGAGATCAGCGTATGGTGGAGATGGAGATCATCTCCTACGCGTTGCTGGCAGCACCAGATGTCATGTTCCATTCTCAGAGTGACGTGGCGAAACACAATATCACAGAATGGCTCCAGACAATCAATGGCAAAGACTTCCCGATCACGAACTGGCTGTGGTTCCGAGTCATGACAAATTTAGCGCTCGTCAAAGTCTGTGGTATCCCTTATGAGCAAGTCGGCAACGCTATGAAAGACGATCTGGATTTGATGGAGCAGTTCTATCTTGATCAAGGATGGGCTGCAGATGGTGTGTGGAGTGATGAAGGGCGCCAAGCAGGTACGTTGCCTTTTTCTTGTTCTCCGTGAACGAATCGTATGGTCACTCACTGCACTATAGATTATTACTCTGGAAGCTTCGCAATACAGTTCTCGCAGCTCATCTACGCAAAGATGGCGCAGGACTTGGACCCTGAGAGGTGTATAAGATTTCGAGCGCGAGCCAGAGAGTTTGCCACAACATTCTGGAAGTATTTCGACTTTAACGGTGAGTAAGAGTAGTCATCTTTATCTATCCATAGAAATGGTCAGCTGACTGTGCGTAGGTGCTGCGATACCGTTCGGTCGGAGCCTGACCTACAGATTCGCATTCTCGGGTTTCTGGTCGGCTGCAGCCTTTGCAGAAGTCGAACTCCCCTCACCGTTGGACGACTGGGGAGTGATAAAGGGTCTGCTACTTCGTCATTTCCGGTGGTGGAGTGATAGACATGACATATTCAATGTCGATGGCTGCTTGAACATTGGCTTTGCATACCAGAACTATTACATGTGCGAAGACTACAACTCGCCACAGTCTGTTTACTGGGCCTTGAAGTCTTTTCTGGCATTGGGATTACCAGATAATCACCCTTTCTGGACGGCAGAAGAGAAGCCTCTGCCTAGCGATGTCGCTCTAGCAACACCCGTCGAACCGCCGATGCATATTTTGTGCAATACTGGAAACCATCACTATCTTCTCTCATCCGGCCAATTTTGCCCATGGCCTTTGAAAGCCACTGAAGCTAAGTATGGCAAATCTGCCTACTCTTCGCACTTCGGCTTCAGCGTACCCACCGGGCCCCTGATCCAGCAGATGGCCCCAGACAGCACGATTGCCATTAGCAAAGACGGAGGTGACACTTGGCGCGTACCGTGGAAAGTCAAGCCCAACGAGCAGCGCATTGATGCAGTACTCAAGAGAGGCGACAAGACAGTGGAGCACATACCGACATTCAACAACCTCTGGAAGCCGTGGAGAGATGCCGATGTCGAAGTTTGCACAACCTTGATCGCTCCTTGCTGTCGGTGGCCGGACTGGTATGTGCGTCTCACTCGTCTTGAGAACTCAGGTTCAACCCCTGTAACCCTCCATATATCTCAAGGAGGATTTGCGATTCAGGGGCGGGGGTCTAGGAAGGGTGAAGTTCTACCTGTTTTGGCTGTGGGCACAGCTATCAAAGCCACTGATAGTCTGTCATTTGCAGAGGGTACCCTGGAAGCAGAAAATGGCGCCTTGATATGTTCAAACGCTGGAGCGAGTGGCATCAGATCTGTTGCGTTGCGCTCTTCTGCAGAAACTGAGCACTCCGCAGGGGCCATGACTTCCACAGGACAAGTGCTGAAGCCGGATGCAAATACCAATCTGATGTGGCAAAGGACTCTGATTCCTACAATCAGATCCGAGACGAGAGTGTTAATTCCTGGAGATGGTGTGAATCTCATAACGGCTGTCTTTGCAGTGGCGAGGACTTCGGACAAAGTTGCACAATACAATGCACTGGACCTGCGAGAGATGTGGGAAGATGTACCGGTCATTCGTGCTAGGGGGCTGAGCAGTAACCTGGGCGGAGACGCTCAGGAGTACATCGATGTACAAAACCTCTCTTAGGAAAGAAGAACGAATCACCATGTGCATCAGATACTCGATCGGTCGGTCTATGAAGTAGCTGGAAAGGCGGCTATAGGCAGGCAATTTCTTAAGATAAGTGAGGTGTTTGCGACTTATCTTTACGCATCCTACTGCTTTTAAATCCACTTCCTGACTACGGATGGCTTGCGCCTCTAGATAGTCGAATGGGCGACTCCCTCATCGATGCTCCTCAACATGCTCCTTGACATCACTCACTGGGTTCTTGTCACTGAGACTGTCCTCCTCATCTCTTGCAGCGGCGCGAATGAACTGCTGCGCCTTCCTAGCCTCGCTCTTCTTGTACATGTACTGCATGATCAAGAAGGAAGCCCAGCATCCGATAACAAAACAGATGTTGACAGAATAACCCTTAGTCCAACGCGGCGCCTCGACGACGGGGAAGACAGCGATAGGGTAAAACGAAAAGACTGCCCAGCCGGCCGTGAGCATACCGCCCACCGTGACTGCGCGAGCTTCGGCGTCATCGCGGAGGGCCATATTAATGAAGGGCATGAGAATTGGGGTGACGGCTGCAGATACGCCGAGGAGGTAATAACAAGCGACTAAGGTGTTGATCAGTACATATAGGGGGTACGGACGCCGTAAATTGACTTACAATGGAGACCCTTAGGAATTACCCAAACAAGAAGCAGAACGTTGGCGATGAGATAGATAATTTGTACGATCGAGAAGATGCTCCACAATGGGTAGACCATGCAAAGTGATGTGGCAAGCAGCGCTGCAACTACCGAGACACCCTGCGCGCCGGTCGGGATTGTGTTGATTTGAGGGACGGAATAGTTGTGAAACTTTGCAGCCTGGTCTTTGAGCCAGAGCGCCATCTGACCGTGAGGATAGGAAGACGACAGGAAGAACGTGTAGGCCAGAAGACCCATGTAGAATTCCCAGCGTCGCAGAGTGCGCTTAATGATGGACCAGCTCAGCTTCTGGCTAGGTGCAATACCAGCTGCTGCTACTCGCCTCTTTGCGAGGTCGTGTTCCGCGGGGGTGAGCCACCAGGGCTTTGCGCTGCTGGGAAGACCGGGGAAGATGAGGAAACCGGCAAGAGCGATTGGCATGGAGATGACACCTACTTCTGTCAGTACCAACAGCCTGTTAAGATCTTTAAAAGCTCACCATCAATGATAAAGAGCCACCGCCACCCTGCCATACCACCAACTCCGTTGAGGTTCTTGTAAGCGGCGGCCTGGAGGTATCCGCCGAACATAACAGCGATGTTGTTCGAAACAAACCAGACACCGGTACGCTTGAAAACTTCCTCAGGCTTATACCATGAGCCCAGAACATAAGTAGTACCAGAAGCAACAGGGGTCTCAAGAAGACCGAGCAGGAAGCGTGTACCGTAGATGTCACGCTCGTTGCGCATCTGTGATTGGGTGAACGTAACAATTGACCACAGAACTTCCATCAATGGCAGGTAGTACTTTGCAATCTTTGGACGAGAAAGCAGAAGCAGAGATGGAATCTGAAAGACTAGGTATCCACAGTTGTAGAAAGTGCCGAAAAGCGAATACTGGTTGCCATAGAGGTTCAATTCCTCTTTCATGCCAGAGACGTAGGCGTTGTTGATATTCGACGAATCAAGCCATTTGAGGAAAACTGCCGGTGTCAATAACTGGTTGTCGGATGCGGCGTAGGCAGTACCCACACATGAATGAACAGAAGCTCAAGAGGCAAGCATCCATCTTCCTCAACAACTTCCTCTCTTCTGCTGGGTAGTGCTTTGGGTACCATTCCCAAAGATACATCCATGCTTTCCATGGCGATCGTTTGGGCGCATCGGTGGGTGCAATGACACTGGTGCTGAATTCGCCAGTCCTGGCCTCAACACCAGCGGTCTCATCTCGGGGTCCGGTACTTGTTGCCGCCATTGCAGATGTTGGTGGGGTATGGTAGTAGACCGTTAGTTAAAGTAGTACCCATTACCTTGGATCGAGCCGGCTACTGATCACCCTCAACAGTGTAATATGTGGACATCCCATCGTCAGACATCGAGGCTGGTAAGCGAAGATATGGTTCGTGTCACGGGCATCGGCGTATCTCCAAGATCAGCATAGCGCAATGCGGGGAGACCAAGACCGGGGCATTTCTCCACAGACGAAAACCGAGAAGGAAATGGACCGATGCGCAAGCAGTTGTGAGATCCTGGAGTATCTAGAGAACCGAAGCAGATACCTGTGGAGTTATCAGACAACAAGAACTTGTTCGAAGGACGCGTTGTGCGTCCAAACAAGGCGATATCGCTGACCGCTATACTGAGGACCAAAAGCAAGGGGCTCCCAACAGCAGTTGAAGGATGCAAGCCCATGCCTTAAGCTGTTGGCTTTGGGTTCGTTGCTGATGATCTGAAAATCACAGCTAAGGAAGTTATACGAGTGTTGTAGGAAGCAGCATCGTTACTGATTCTGAACGGTGACGTCATAGTGTGCGACATCTATTTCTTCCGTTCGTAACTGTCACGTTTGCAAGCACAATGTTGCGCAACACTTCTGGCCTAATACCTTGCAAACCTTCCTCTTATAGATTGAGCAGCCAAATGTGGACGACAGAAGCAAGGAGGTTTTCGAGAAGTTGAGAGGTGTTGGTGATCTGATATGATACGTCTACAAAAGTCCGGCCCTCAACAGCTTATTTCCAAATTCAAGCAAATAGTAGTCCGCATACACCAATCCATGGTCCTTGTACTTCTTATGGGCATCCGGGTTCCAATTCGTTGTGCTGTTCCTCAGAATCGCGTCGAAGCCGCTTTCCCTCACTCTGATGCCCGCCGCACCTGCACCATTCACTTGACTCTTTCCCGGTCGCTCGAAAGATGCGAGATCGCGATCGTATGACATATCGAGTGTTTGACTGACAATTTCAAGTGCAATGCTGAGGAAATTTGTTGATGGATCGGTGAGCTGGGAGGCTTCAGAACTTGGCAGCGATTGCAACGACTGGTGAATAATGAGCAGGCCGTTAGCAGTCGCCATAGCTGCTGATACGTCGCGCAGTGGTTCTGCAGGATCATCGATCGGCGCATCGAAATCCCACAAGGGTACCAGGGGGTGATGCCACTTCCCCTTTCCTTCTCCACAACGTCGCAGGAAGTACTCCGCGCACTTGATCGCAGTGTCGAGGTATTTGGTGTCTTTTGTCCAAATGTAGACTTGTGCAAAACCCATGATTGCCCATGCTTGACCGCGACTCCATGTTGAGTGGTCCCTCCAGCCCTGGTTGGTCATCTTTGCTTGTGGTTTCCCTGTTCGAGGGTCGAAGTTGACGAGGTGGTACGAGGAGAAATCTGATCGCAGGATCTCGTGGATGATGGAATCAGCGTGTTGAGTCGCAATGTGGATGAGTGCATGGTCTTGTTGATTGTGACCGACATAGTACAAGAGATCAAGATCTACAGCGTGTCAGTGGAGGCCCTCGAGGTATGACAAACCGACTTACTACACATGCTGTCGATGATGACAAGGAAGTTTGTATCCATATCAGTAATCGAATAGCGGTCATTTATCGCGACGTCCCAACTTCTGATGGCTTTCACCTTTTCGTCGTACCTTGACGCGAGCGCATATGCAGCGTTGATTACAGACTGCAGGCTCTCCTTGTTTCCTGTCAATTCCCAGTCTTTTTGCAACGCAGGCTGCACGATGAACCCCATGTCGTGTGTGTCGGTCCGCGAGCTCATCTCGTTGATAGCCATGTTCCAGTGTCGACCCATCTTCAGCAGCTGGTCCTGGAACTGTGGACGAACATGCTCGGGGACATCGAGCGCCTGAGGAAACCTTGCTGCGCGCTCAATGATAGTGTAAATGCAGCCTGGAAAGAACCCGCATGTCCAGAAATCTGCTTCTCGCTCTTCGTATCGTCCTGCGTCCGACCCGATTTGGGGTACTGTATGTGGGTAGGCCGGCAATGGTGCCTGTCTTGCGTGTTAGTGGTGCGGTCTTAACCCCAAGTCTGAGACCCAACCTTTTGCTTCAGGCCTCGCTGCGCAACTTGGAAAATCTTCGCAGCGACATTCTCAGAATAGATGGCGCCCAAATCAATGCCCTTGATACTGTAAATTTCTAAGCACATGGTAGCTCACTCTATCGTTCGCAACCTACCTTGAGTCAGCCTTCCTACTTGAGTCTGTTGCAGGAAGCATTTTTGCTTCTCGAGGAATTGAATTGCGTAGCTAGTTGTGAAAGTCGAAGTTGGCGTCCAAGACCGGTAGCGGCGCTGTGGTCTGGTTGATTGTGCTGCGACCTGCTGGCCGTGGAGGCTTCTTCGACGTCGTGTAACACGAATGGCCAAGATAACCCAACGACTCTGTGAAGCTATTCTAATGCAAGTATCACTCTCACTATCGATAACGGAATAGTTACGACCGAGGCTGGTGGCGTACATCACATGGACGGGACCAGCATTGACCCGATGTCCGTCGCCCGAAGAAGATATCCTCCGTCGTCCGTTCGGAGAGGCTTTGTGTCTTTCATAGTCTGCTGTAGCATGTCTTGCAAATTTCCCCAAGATTGAGCCGTTAGAGTAGAATTCTCAAGAATGTAGGAGGCAGTCAGAAGTTCTACATGCAGTATATGCAGTAAGATAATGGCTATAGGAGCTACAATAACTCTTCGTCAGAGCTGGTTATTTCTGCGACATGGAAGCACATGTACATCCAACCTTGTAGTCTCCACAATATCTCGTTAACTAGTGTTCTACCTGTTCATCTATATTCTATCACCTTCTGCTTCGCAGCAAGTCTCATCTGCCTCAAGCCTTCTTATCTGGATGTTCATGCAACTCGATCACCGCGGAGTCATTGATAACCTTACTTGCCGCCGCAGTCAATTGATCGCGCTCATCCTTCTCGGACTCGAACAAGAAGTGCAGTTCCTCTAGCGTCTTCCCGTATGTCTCCGGGAAGACAAAATAGATGAACACGATCTCGAAGCATAGCCACACAACGTAAACGAGGAGGTACTTCCAGTCGATATTTTCGAGGCCGATGGGGTTGACGAAGGATCCTGGGATACATTAGCAACAGCAGTGGGCGATGATGTTTTGATAGTCACGAGAAAGCTGATGGGTGGGCGTGAGGGAAGCCGTGACACTTGGGGAGAAGTGCTCACCGAACATGACAGCCGTTCTGCCAAAGAGCTGGAACCAACTCAGACCCTTAGTTCGGACGTAATAGGGAAAGATTTCGACCATGTAAACGTAGGTCAGAGCGTTGTAGCCGATGCAGTATGCTGGAGAGTACAAGAAAATGAACACCAATACCGCATATCCCGACTCTTTTGATCCCGTGATCCGATTGCGGGCTTGAGCGATAGTCCATGCAGTGTAGACTGCGAGTAAACAACTCGCACACAGCAAGTACATTTTCCGCCTCGGAAATCTCGGAGTGACACTCGCCATGAGCAGACTGATGAGGAAGCCCCAGCTCTCTTTACCAACGTTGTAGCGGACCTGTTCGTAGCTGCTTGTGATTCCGATCTTCTCTGCAATAGGAACGAAATACTGGCTGATCAAGTTCTGACTTCGTTAGCTCCCGTCTTTGTGTTTGTCTGCAGGTATCGAAAAGCCGGCGGTTGGCTCAGTATTTCAAGAGGCTGTCAACGGATTTCTGTAAAAATCTTGCACCCTGATGACACCCCTGGAGGCTTCAACGTCTTTGCTGTCGCAGCTGACTTATCCTGCTACATGAGAGAGGAATACTCACATTACCCGAGAACTGCACAAATAGACCCAATGCAGCAGCAACGAGACTTCGATGCCGCATCCCTTTGGTCTGGAATAGCTCTCCCCATCCCCTCGATCTCGACTCGTTCTCGATCTTTAATGCTGCTTGAATCTCTGCCAGCTCAACGTGCGGCAGCTCCGCACTCGCATCGCCCTCGGCATGGTACTTGATGAGTATATTGAGTGCTTCCTCGTGTCGATCTTTACTGATAAGCCAACGGGGACTGTGATCCATTAGTATTAGGAGCGTTCAGAGTTTCTAGTCAAAGTACCTTTCTGGGACCGTAAATGCAAAGACGATCTGGATGACAGAGGGTACTCCTTGCAGGATCGAGGGAAGTCGCCAGCTCCAATCGCTCTGGATGAGGCGTGTTTGAACGACGATTCCGGCACCAAGCACAGCACCTACGCCAAAGAACGCGTTAAACATACTGCCCAGGAACGCACGCTCTTTGGGGTGACCAAGTTCGCCCAGCAGCGCGGCGCCGGCGATGATGGCATAGACAATGCCGTGGCCGAGGAAGATGCGGGAGAAGACGAACATGGCGACTAGTGTGCATTAGTACAGGACATTGTAACCAGTAGAGGATCTATCCGCTTCCAAAAAAGATTCAGACAGACACTAACTACCTCCGATTTTCCAGAATTGAGGGGTTTGTTCCCGGTCTTCTCTACGTGGAAGGGGAAGATCAAGGACTTACGGTTTCTCGAGAGACCTTGCATAACGGCGCCTAGACGAATCAATGACTACATACTGGCTTAACTCTCGTGAACTTACCGATCACCATAATCACGCTGCCAAACACAATGCTCTTCCTCCGTCCGAAATGATCCGAGACCAGCGAGATAAACGGTATACTCGTGATTGCACCCAGGTTATAACATGCAACCAGCAGTCCCAACTGGCCGCCCTTGGGATAGTTGAAGAACTCCTTCCAGTAAGTCAGGGCTTGCATGCCGTTCATCATGGAAGAGTCGAAGCCCGATGTCGACTCGATGAAGAGGCAGAAGGGAACAAGGAGGAGGTAGAGGCGTCGTAGATTGGGCTTATTCCACCATTTGACGTGATCTTGCGCTACGAGCTTTTGGATGATGGATTCGTTCATGGGGGCGACGGAGGGTGCCATGGTGACGAAAGTTTAGGAGAGTGGGTAGACGGAGAACAACAGATAGCAAGGGGGCAGAAAGCGGGTTCTGGGGGTTTGAATGCCTCTAGAGCCCTGGTAAAGGACGCTGGACATTCATCTCGCAGCGGCTTGATATACACGCGCCGGCAACTGGTTGGTTTGTTGTATCGGTCATTGCGCCGGCATAGTGTGCAGCGGCGAATGCTACAGTGCCGATGCCCAGGCTGGGCATTGAGGGGTTCGTGGTAATACGGTGAAGCACTGATTAGGGTAGGATGTGATCCCACAAATAAGCCTTCATTGTGACCCTTTGGCTCTAAAGCTTGATTTGACATGGCAAGCTCCCAAGCTGTAGAAAATTGCAGCTTTTGTGTGTCGATACTTTGAAACCCTCCGGAATTCAGATTCAGGTCAATTTGTGGCGAGTAAACCGGTTTGTGATGCAACGCAGAGATATCGTGCTCGCGATCAACTTCCCCGCAGCCCGAATTCACAGCGTAAACCCTTTTAGCCGCGGACCGCACCGAATACGGTAGGAAGTCACACATGGTTGCCTTACCCCAGAAACCGTTGGTAGATCTTTCTTTAGAGCATTTGCGGGGCAGATGCAGTTTAAGTGCGACCAGCATTATCTTCGCTCCCGTCTTTGCGAGCTGAAAGGTCGAGGTGACCCTGGATAAGGCCACAGGTTGTATGTCAGACCAATATGCATGAAGCTAACTGCCCGAGCGGTCTCTGCATGCAGTTGCTGAAGGTTTTTTTGAGACTATGTTTCGATAGAATGATTGAATATCGGCGTATGCTACAGGTCCCGTAATGGCTGCCTGTGTTGTAACTTCTCGTACGCCTCCCAGAGGCCATTAGGGGTCCTCCTTTCTTCCACTGCTTTCAAATCGAGTAGTAGACCGAACAACTTGGCCAGACCCAGAATCACATACGAAACAAGCATCTCGGCGGCGTCAAGCACGCGCAGAACGCGTAGGTACGAGTCATGTGCCGGCAAGACATTCTGGAAGACATTAAAGACAGGACAATTGTCCAACTCCCAGAAGACAACAAAAAGCTGTAGCTCAACCCAGAGTTTACCCAGAAAAGTTTTCGCAATCATTTGCCGCTTAGGCAGAATCGAATCGTCAGGCATCGTGATAATGCCGTTCAAATTCCAGAAGAACAACGGCTTCGCAATATCGCTCGGATCAGTCCACTCTTCCACGACTACCTCCTCAGTCCAATCTTCGGGCAAGATCTCCTGTTCGTGGAGTTTGCGCCCGGAAAACCTGGCAGAGTCGTTGTAGTGCTCAAGACGGCCCCAGTTATGGATTGCGTAGCGATACACCTCGACGACCAGTCCTGGTTGTACGAGCTGACCGGCAGCATCGACTTCACCACCAGCGAGCGCGCTGATGAGTTTGATTTTGCCGTTGAGCTCAACGAAGATGGCTCCTTTCACGACGCGGAGGAACTCGGTATATGTAGCATGAAAGTGCAACCCAGAGGTCCAAGCTGAGTGCCGAGGTAGTACGATCGTAGACTTCAGTGGTGTTCCATCGTCTTTTGTAGAAGAGGTGGGGATGTGATAAGCGACCGCTTCGTGGCCTGGGCGTAAAATAGCATGCGTACCTGCCGGTGGAGGTTTCAATGCTCGAGGCTCCGGTTCGACGCGCTTTGTTTGGGCCATCGTATGCGCCTGAATGCTTGGTCGAAGTGAGACAAAACTTCATGAGCTATTTGAGGACCTTTCAGCGTTCATCTGGCTTCGCAAAACCCATCCTGATGTGTGAGGCTAGGCGGGCGCCTTGCTGAGCTGAGCAAGCAGCGGAAAGCTGCCGCTGGTTGCTTACATGTATTAGCTAAGCACTTATCCCAGGAAGGTAGATCAGCAAATATCACTGTCATGTAGAGCAAGGTATGTGTATTTGATTGTTGTATAGAGCACCTCCAAGGTAGCGCGTTGTGTTCGCGTTCGTGCCTACCCGTTTGCGGACTGGCATTCACACTGACGTCACAGGGCTCACGCTTTCGTGTCGCGTGGAATGTCAACTACAATTCAGCCATAGATGTAGCCTCCGAAGGATTATCAGTACATGCGGCACTCCTCAATAGCTCCCAGATCCTTCGCAAAATTCTGGCAATTGAACCTCACTGCTAAGATTCTGTGCGACCTGAGAGTCGCATATACAGAAAACTTGGCTATGGTGGTCTCAACGTCCCCAAATTGCAAAGATTATAGTGACTTGACCTATTGTGTCGATTCTAGTCGTCGATGCGCAACGATTCAGTGAGCTGGAACTCCGGGAAAGAGTGTTCCAAGCAGTGGAGCCGTGCAAGATATTTTGTTCTGCTCAAGCAGCAGCGGGTGGGTATTTACGATCAGTCAACGAAGGTTTCGCGACAAGGGTTTTTGATGATACAATGAACTCGCTCTGGTCAGCAAAGGGTGGGACTGGCAAACAAAGGTACTTGAGTGAACATGATTCGACGCAGGTGATCGTGATCGACGCGCGTCATGTCTGCATTACCACGCTACGAGTTCAAAGCAGGCTCCAAATGCATTGTGCATCCGACTGAGAACCGAGTTAAATCAGAATCGTATCAGCAATCTGTTGCGCAGGTACGATGCTGTCTGTCGAGTTGAACAGAAAGCCAGCCAGAAGAGTAAAAAAAACTTGATTGCACAGGAGGTAGTCAGAAGTCATCTGTGCACTATTTGCGGTATAGCAAAGATTCTGTTGGCTAGGATTGCTTCTATGCTATGGCTGGATTCTTTCTGCAACACAGGAGGCTGTGACGTGACGCACACTTGACACTATGCTCAGTAAGCATCCGAGTCAGGCCGTAGGGGATCTGTAGAGAAGAACATGGGGAAGTCCTCTCAGCAAACTCACCGAACCCCATCTTTCTCAGACTTTTCCATGTGCTTGTGCATGCGATTTCTCACAATGACCGCAGGTTTTCGTCGATGGCTTGTAAGGCACCCCACACAAGGCTCCACAATCCGGGTTCCGGGCGGCCGAGCCGTGCCCAGTGGGATGCAACACCTGCTTTTGCGAGCATCGTGATATCCACGTAGACAAGGCGGAGTGAAGCTCGAGGACGACGTGACGGGTTCCTGCTTGGACAATGTTGTCTTTCGGCAAGGATCGCCACCGTAGATCCTTTGTTGGTGAAAGTCGCGTGGAACGAATGGCAACGTGGGCAGTCCGCGGAAGTCACGATGCTGACCCTTTGTGTTGCGAAGGAGATGGCGAAGAGTTGAGCGGGCTTGCTGCTATTCTCAAATTACATCATACCGCCTCGCAGCCCTTATAACTGTCAGCTCAATATCGTGACTGCCTTCACCCTCTAGCGTACGTTGATACCCCAACCTTTCCTCTTTGTCCAGCATATCCAGCCCAATTCTCAGAAGTGATATCATGGCATCTTCACGATTGGCAACTACAATGCGTTGCGCTGCTTGCAAAAGCTCGAGCTTGTCACGGTTTCGACCTTTCACCACCCTCATCCAACGACGAGGGCACGCATCTCACCGAGACGTTACCTACAAGCAGACGCCGTACGAGAAGCGAGAGAACGTCAGCGACAAGAAATATGGTCACTTCGATATCGGCGGAAGGGTCTTCGTTGTGACTGGAGGTGGTCAGGGCCTCGGCTTCTCGATAGCAGAGGGACTTGTCGAAGCTGGCGGCACCGTGCATGTAATCGACGTATCGCCGGAGCCAACGAAAGAGTTTGAAGAAGCCAGGAGCCG
Organism: Didymella sp. IMI 355093; assembly: GCA_027946495.1. Classification (NCBI taxonomy): domain Eukaryota; kingdom Fungi; phylum Ascomycota; class Dothideomycetes; order Pleosporales; family Didymellaceae; genus Didymella; species Didymella sp. IMI 355093. Next base: position 152,726 of record JAPEUZ010000006.1, read on the forward strand.
CGTAAAGGAAGAGTTCAATGGCGACTTGTGGTATCATCAGGCCGATGTCTCAGACGAGCACGCGCTGGGCGAGATTATCCCGAGAATTGCAGCGCGGAAGAAGCGATTGGATGGTTTGGTTGCAGGTACGTGAATACCTCTAGGGCAACATATAGCTGACATGACGCACAGCCGCGGCGATTCAACAAGTGACGAAGGCCATCGACTACAAGCAGGCAGACATTGCCAAGATGATGTCGGTCAACTACAACGGGGTGTTCCTTACGGCGCAAGCTTGCGCCCGCGAGATGCTGAAGTATAAAATCCAAGGTTCGATGTGTCTAGTAGCCTCGATGAGCGGTACGATCGCCAACAGAGGATTAGATGCCCCTGTTTACAACTCTTCGAAAGCTGCAGTAGTTCAGCTCGCACGAAACTTGGCGATGGAGTGGGGTAGAAAGAGACCAGATGGATCGGGAGGAATCCGTGTCAACACACTGAGCCCTGGCCATATCGTAACGCCGATGGTGGAGGAGAACTTCCGGCGAGGCGAGGCAATCCGATCTGAGTGGGAGGACAACAACATGCTTGGAAGGGTTAGCATGCCAGAGGAGTACAAGTCGGTAGCGTTGTTCATGTTAAGTAAGGCCAGTAGCTACATGACCGGGCATGATCTGAGGATCGATGGAGGAACCACTGCTTGGTGAAGTGGTTAAACTGGCGTCTTGGGTACCTCCAGGGAACATTGTTAGCATTTGTCGGCGTTAGTGTGTATCCGCGTAGCCAGCGAACCGAGAATTTGCGATACAAGACCAACGACTTGGAACAATGTATGAGCCGTGTGAATTGTGAAGTGCAGGTAAAGGAGGGGCACTCATGTCGCCGCAGAAGCTGGCAATAGCGACTAGAATCTCGAAATTACTGAAGGTCTTCAGATACGGTTGAAGGGTATATTGTATAACAGTAGGAATCCTAAAAGTTACAGTGTTGTTGTGTGGTTGCAGCTGGTTTTTCTGGCACTATGAGAGGGGCAGGCGAAAGGGCAGTCGCGTCCAGGGTCCCAAACACCTTTCCTAATCCGGCGCTAGCTCACAACACCTGTCCTGTCGGGATGCCGACGTTGGGAATCTGTATCAACACCACTCGTTGTCCCACAGACTCTCCGGAGTGCACACAAGCCACCATGGACCGGATACTGCGTCTCTTCACATTGCTGGTCGCCGTCATCGCGCCACTTGCCGCCGCCCTCAAATTCGACCTCCACCCTGTCTCGCCGCACGACGCTGCGAAGTACGAGCGATGCATCCGTAACTTTGTCGCGAAGGACCAGCTCGTCGTTGTTACAGCTATTCTGGATGGATACAGGGGTGATGGGCAGAAGGTTGACATGCACGTATGTACACATGGTTCCGCGCAATGCCTGGAAGCAAGCCTGCAACCTCAACATGTGCTAATGAGGGGACAGATTCGCGATGCTATGGGCAACGACTACCACAAGCCAAAGGACGTTGTCGGCGAGAACCGCTACGCATTCACCTCGCACGCCGATTCCGCCTTCGATGTCTGCTTCGAGAACGTCTACTCCGGCGCACAGCAGGCTACCGGCCCACGCCACGTCGAGCTCGATATTGACATTGGCGCTGACGCCAAGGACTGGAGCGCGATTCAGGCTGGCGAGAAGCTGAAGCCTGTCGAAGCCGAACTGAGGAGGATCGAGGAGGTCGTTGCCGAAGTCGTTACCGAGATGGACTACCTGAGGGGACGCGAGCAGAAGCTGAGAGACACCAACGAAAGCACGAACGAGCGCGTCAAGTGGTTCGCGTTCGGCACCATGGGGATGCTGATTGGTCTGGGCGCGTGGCAGGTCGTCTATCTGAGGGCGTACTTCAGGAGCAAGCACCTCATCTAGATTACAGAGCAAATCTCTGTGGTCCGGCAATTGGAGGACAGAGGAGCCAGAAGCAGTTGGACCGGTGTTGAGAATGGCGTTACAGCATTGTACGAACAGCGTGCGTTTAGCGGTTGGGAATACGGCAGCCATGAGCTTGGACTCAGAGGCTGTGAGGACGGCGTTGCCTGGGCATATCCAAATGAATTATCCCAAAAGTCAAGTTTCTGTTCATCTAATTCTCAAGAGACGCCAAGTGACCAGTTCAGCTGCGCTGACAACATTCAGAACATCCAGTCAACCGACGATCGACCGCAAGAGATATTCAATCACTAGCTTCCCCTAGTAGAACTCGGTCCAGCTTCTCAACTTCCACTACCAACCTACCCAGATTCTCAACCTTCATGATCCCAACATCGGTGACGTATACGTCCAGAAACTTTGCAGAAACCAACTCGGGTGGCTCCTCAATGCCACCTGTGATCTCATTGGCAGCTTGTCTTCCTACCATCGATGATGCAATGTCATGTATATCGCCCAAAGCAACGATCTTTGCCAACGGAGAGAGCGTCCTGACGCACGCGGCAGTGCCCAGTGCCCCGTTGTGGCATTGCACATCCCCGCCAAGATAAATACAGCTCGTCTCCAGAAGAAGAACATCCGCGTTCTGGCTCGCCTTGCCAATTGCGCTGGTAGAGTGAGTGTTGACGCGCAATCGTTCGTACGACGGTGGCGGAGGCAGACCTCGATCTAACGCCGTCAAAACTGAGAGATGAATCTCCAGATCAGCATTCTCAGCGAGTGCGTACTGCAATCCCGCCAACACCGCTGTCGAAACACCTAGCGTGAGTATCCGCACTAAACTCCTGACTCTTCTCCGGAAACCATTGTATTCCCTACCCAGCCAGCGCGCAAATTCCTTGCCTAGACGCATGTCTGCCGACTTTCTTTCTTGCACCGCCTTGTCGAATACCTCTCCAACTATCCGCGCAATCTCCGCTGTTTCCCGCCTCTTCTCTTCGTTCCACCGCAGTGCAGTCCCCGCCAAACAACTGACTAGCAGGTTCCTCGCGCCGACCTCTTTAGCTGGGAGCACACTGATAATCAACTTTGTGGAGTGCAGGAGCATGGCAAAGAACTCGGGCCAGCATGTCGCAACGCAAGAAGAGAGGTCCGATATATACAACATGTGCTCTAGGATCCTGAGTGCCAAGTCACGCTCCTGCGATAGAGGATGGGAGGTCTGCAGGTCCTCGACAACAGTTTGGAGAGCGGCATCGAAGAAGTGCAATTCTTCCTGCGGCGGCAGGGGGACGGGTGGTGGGACTGTTGGCAAACCTCGCGCGGGGCTTTTAGAGAATGGGAACGCGTAAGTGGAGGGTGTTGCAGTTGTCTGACTAAGTTTTGGCAGCCCGCCGTCCTCTTTCTTCGACCCCAATAAGACATACGTCGCGGCCGTTGCGGTTTCTTGACTGAACACTGAGTCAGCCCGCGCAGCATCGTTGGGAGTTATGGTCCTGTCGCTGCAGACTGAGTCTGGCCGCTTTCGCCGCGCGAGGAAGCTGATGAATGAGTGCGAGTGATAGCTTACACTGGTACTCCGCGACGGTGCGGAAGGCGTACGAGATCGCAGCGAAGAGATAGAAGCTCGGGCGTTGGGTTTCGTTGCGAATGTTGCTGGCCGTGGAGACGCGGTTGGTGGCGGTTGCTGCAAGGATGTCAATCGTCGTGGGCGTGGCCGCGGACGGTACGCTTCCGCTATGGCAAGCTCGAGCATGGTGGAGACTCCAGTAAGTATACCAGGGTAGCTGGTACAGTGCTGCTGCTTCGAGAGGGTGAGGGTGTCCAAACACAGCGGGGTGACCAAAGTGGTGATGAGAGGTCAGCTATTATCAAACGGGGAGGCGAAATGGAGGTTGAGGTCGAATAGGCAGCTCTCCTGGACAGCATTGTAAACGAAAAGGTGAAGGTGAGATGCTGTCACGAGAGGCGCGTTTGCCGCCGTCACTTGGTGTTTTCGTCATGTCCTCGGAGGGACTGTACTGCTCTGCCACGTCAGCCAAGGTCATCGAGGCCATTTGCCTGAGGTGGACCCCCGTACTGAGATCGTGAGAACGCCTGTACAAGGCTACTTAATCAGAGCCACTGTAGTCTTCAGAAGGGATTTCGGTTTGTGAGAGCTTTACTACATGATGTCGAGTACCTCCGTAACTTCAACGATGTCGGCAGCATTAGACGTACTGAAGACACTGCCACTCGATCTTCAATCGCTCTTGATCCAAGAGAACATCCGAACACCCCTATCAAGAAGCACACAGAGCGTATTAGGGCGGCTGGAGCAACTCTTCTCCAAAACACAAGGATAGAAGTTGACATGTGCTCGATACTGACTACCTACAAAATGCACTAAGCAGAGAGAAGAGGGATACTACAGACAATTTGCGCAACTTGTGGATGCGCGCAGTAGTGGAGGCTAAGACCGCATCCACTACAGCGGATATTGAGCCCGCTCCGTCAGACGCGTCGACAGAAAGTGAGCTTTAACCTTACAACATCCATAAAGCTCTACCGTCTACTACACGAACAGCCATCTTAGCAAGGTGGCTCTTATTTTACGCAAAAGATAGGCTACAACACAGAACTTTTTGTAGTCTCTGGGGCTGTTGTCTAGTTGCAGAAGATGCACAGACAAACTCTGACTACCTCCTAATCTTCAAAAGACCTGCTCCTGTAGCCTACGTTTAGTGTAATACAAGAGTGTAGTCGCAACACAGACCAAAGCTCCTCATCATCAAATCCCAAACGCACGACACATCCCCCTCGCGCGACTCGCACCATATTCCTATTGCAATTGGTTTTAGAATTGTAAACGGGTACCCAGCGATCAGCCCTGCAGATCTGCGTCCTCTGACTCTCCAGGAAGGTCAGCAAGTCTGAAACAAGGGGCGAGAGGGTGACGCACCAATCAGCGTGTATTGGTATGGATGGAGAGCTGTTGCGAGATGTTAGTCGAGTCAGTTGGAGGCTTAGACGACGTCATGACATGCGGGCACAGGGGGTGCGGATAGAGGTGTGGCTGCGTGGAATGGAGGTGACTGTTAGGTAGTGGAGAAAGCCCTACTCTAGGTCGAAACCCTAAATTCGGGAGGTAGACAGTGTTTCTCAGTCAGTCTCTTGCGCTTTCACAGTACTTCAGGACTGTGCGTACAGTAATGTTGGAACAGATGTGGTTTTGAAGTTGTAGTATTCATTCTAGAAAGCTCAAAGTACAAGGCGCAATGTAGTCCGTTAATCCGCCCAATTGAGTAGCCTGAGCGCATAGTGCTCTAACATGGGGTAATACAGGGAAGTTCTCGTAATCCATCCAACATGGTATTTCAGATGGTTTTAGTGTATCAAGATCAAAGTCCACGACCGCGCAGCAGTCCGCCGTAGTCGTAAGACAGCCGCAACGCCATAACGCAAGACCAAATGGATTAGGGGAATCGAACAGATAGCTTAGTAAAGCAAGCTTGGCCGTGGCATAGATGTGGCGCAAGATAGTCGTAACTTGGTCAATTTTGGTCCAGAGACGCTCCGCCAACTCGGAAAATGTCCGTGACGACGCCAGGGACTCGAAAATGAGACGTTTTTACCTCTTGCGCACACAGAAGAATAGACCGGTGCGTCCGAGGAACCACAAGCATCCGAAGAAACGTACCAGGGCCAGACCAGCAGTCGCCCAAAGGAGGGCCTGGAAGAAATGGGCAGTACGGGTGGTAGCGGACGACGAGAAACCAAAACGATCGAAGTTGTCCTGAGTGACAATGACAGCGAGCAGAACGTTGGAACCGATCCAGAGCGTACACAGGTGAGTACGGAAAGCCTTGTAGGAGTCTTCCAGGGTCTTCTCGTTATCCTCAACTGGAGGAACGTAAGGAGCCAGAGCACGCTTAACGGTGGCCTCGAACTGGGAATCAATATCGGCCTGTGGTAGGTCAGGTTCTTCAATAACCGTCGTCTTTCCGTCAGCACCCTTTTCAGTCTTCGCAGAGGGAAGTGCCTCAGCCTTGTCAGAACCCTTAGTACCCCAAGAAACATCGTGCCAGTTGGAGAAGGCGTAGACATTGAGGATGTTGACGTAGGAAGACATGATCAAGAGGTACTGAGGGAACGAGGTGAACATGTGCCACGGGTCCATGTACAGGAACGAGGCGACGTAGTAGAGACCGAACGTAGCCGCAAGCGCAATGATAATGATACCAACACCACTTGAAGAGAAGAATGAGTCGGCAAACGCAGATGCGGACGACGTATCGAGTTTCTGCGATGTCGGGTTCGTAAATGCCTGGACGACAAGGTAGATGGACAAGATGACGATGTAGAACTGGACCAAGGCGAAGACGGAGAACGAGATCAGGTAAGACCAGACGGAACCCTTGGGACGGTTACCGAAGGCCAAAATGAACTGAAGACCGAGGAAAGCCAGATACAAGTAGGTGACAATGACGTTGAAGATGGGGGTAACCGTGTTTCCGAAAGGCCAGGCGTCTCGATTATCCGTCTTTGTACCAACAAGAGACATGATGACGATGGTGGTAAGGTAGAAGGAAGCCATAGAGAACCAAGCGAGGATAGTGTTACAGGTGGTGTAGATCATCTGGATGTGCAGGAAGAACATGCGGACAAGGTTGTGGCCAGACTTGTACATGCGGCCGAAGTGGAGAAGCGAGTAGATACCGGCAGCGAAGGAACCGTTGAGCCAACGACGACGCTGACCGATGAATTCGGCAACACCTTCGGGCACATCAGTCTCACCCTTGGAGGCCTTGACGTAGGTAAGATGCCACTTGGAACCAGCCTTGGCGACCAGCTCGAAACAGAGGATACGATCCTCGGCCAAGAACATGTTCTTCTTGAAGATGTTCATGCCTTCGATACCTTTCTTTCCGAGGATCTTGGCCAGGGTGTGGTCACCGTGGAAGTACTGCTCGAGCGGACGTCCCATGATGGCGCGGTAACGGTAGGCGGAGAAAGCACCGGGCAAGACAGAGACGTATCCGAAAGACGATTCCAGCGGCTTGTCGAGAATGTTACTGATCTTGTACTCGAAGTTCTGGGACGCAACGAGCGGGTTGAGCAGGTTCTTCCAGCCCTTACCCAACATAGCGTGAATTTCACCACAAGCACCACCAAGATCCTTGTCGTTGTAGAAAGCCTCCCAAAGAGCGAGGAGGGACTTGGGGCCAGGCTTGGTACCAGCATCAAGCAGGATGCATACTTCGGGGTTCAGAATGCGACCAATGGCGGTGAACAACCATCTGTGGGAGTTGATCTTCTTAGTGTTCTTCTGCTTCAAGCAGAACATCATCTGGACGGGAGGAAGCGTGCTGGCGCTGTCGTCGTGGGGACGGATGAGCTGCTGGTTGGGTGTAACGGACAATTGAGTGGTGTACTCGAACTGGTCTTTTGTCAGCAACAGTCAAATTTTCCAAAGTGACTTAGGACTCACGATGTGAGCAACTGTCTCGTTGCCGTCGATATCCTTCTTCATGACACCATCCTGGTAGATACCAATGGTGGCGAGCAGATCGAGTGTGCCCTTGTCGCAGGGGTCAATACCGTCAAAAACCAAGCAGACAACGATCTTCTGCCAGGCTGGGCCTCCCTTGTTCCAGAACTCGGACTTCTTCAGGTTGACGATGTCGCGGATATTCTGCATTACACCGTGCAGAGTACGGGCGGTGAGAACCTTGTCTTCGTTGTAATATGTCACAGCAATCAGAAGCTCAGTGTGACGGTTGTACATGGCCGGGCGCAGATTGTAGCCGTTCTTCAGGGTGAAGTCATTCGGGTCACATGTCGCGGCCGTGTCTGGCAGCTGTCAGCATCGCATCTCGGAAACACGTCGTTTTCGTCACCTACAGCGCATGTGTGTGAACTCCTCACTGCCGCTCTCGAGGTCATTGCGGTACTTCGCCTGGATGGCGTTCTGGATAGCAGAGGGCACAGGGTAGTCTGCGGACAGAACGGAGCCCTGAACGAGCTTGACCTTACGGGTCATACCACGCTTGAGCCCACCAGCGGCAGCGGCTGCACCACCGGGCTGCTGGCGCTGTCGCCAGGCCTCGGTTGAGCTCGTCTCGCTCCTCTGGTATGGGGAGGGCGCCCGGTGGGGAGCGCCAAACTCCGCAGCGGGCTCGTAGCCGCCAGTCGCCGAGTAGACATCAGACCCGCTGTGTGCCTCGCCCGGGTACTGTGTCGTACGGTCGGTCGCGTATGTCTCTGTCAGACTGTACGTCGAGTGTGGGCGGTTCTCAGGGTGGCCGTAGAAGGGGTCGTGGTTGGTGCCTGCCGCATTCTCGTGCAGGAGAGAGCGACCGACCTCCTCCTCGTCGTGCCTGCCGGGAGTGTACTGAGCATGTCGTTAGCATCTTCGTCCGGCTGCTATCATCACGTCTGGCATGCAGGCGCAAGGGGCGGCCACGCACTTCGTTGTTATGGGCCTCCCCATAGTTTTGCTGGTTGTACGCCATGACGTGCAGCGGTCGAAGGGCTGGCACTACGTATGGCGAGGGTCCAAGGGACTGTTGGTGTGGTGCTGATGAGTGCAAATGGAAAACGAAGGAAACAGCGCACAGCTGGGGTGATAAAGGGCAGGAATGTCTTGCACAGCTTTCAATTCTCCTCAGCTCGACATGAGCGACAGCGCCTCGTACCAATCGGGGGTAGCGTGCTACGCTAAGCAGCGCCCGGGGGTGTGAAACGAGACGAGCCCTGGAGGAATGGCGAACTACCTTGTTTTACAATGCGGATGGTCCAGTCCTTCATCAGAATGAGCGTACAGTACCGCCGAACCCTGTACTCGCCTGCTCAAAGCAGCTGTGATTGTCTTCACCCGCAAAGAGTGCATCCAAAGCCTGTTCGAGCTCGTTGTACGGCAGGAAAGTACACACGACCATCATGGCACCCAGTTGCGCTAGGACGCCATTGCGGCCTCTAAAATTAGAGACGCGCCTGCACACCCCAACGCCTTAATTCAGCGCCGCTGACTGGTACTGCTCAGCCTCATTACTACCACAAGAGACAACCGTGACAGCCTGCTCGCTGTGCCCGATGGCGTTGGATCTATTCCCGAAGCGCGTTCCTGCATCCGCCGAATGAGCGTCTCACCGCCGCCAGCGGCAAGTTGCTACAGCGCCGCAAGGACGTCGATGCACTTTGTTTGCACGCACCGGCGAGCGACTCTGTTGGACTGGCCGTTGCGCGTCCTCTCATGCTCCATCGAGCTAGACGTCGCCCTGTCAACGTCAGCAAACACGCCGGCAAAGACAGGCAGTATCCCCGTGCACATCCCCTTGACACTGTTGACAGCTGCTCTGCCTCATGGAGTTGTACCTCACGACGTGCAGTCTTACTGTGCATCTGCATCGTACGGTGAGCAAAGCTTCCGGTCTCAGCCCTAGCTCCAACTGAGCCCCGCCGCAATTCTGTGTTGGCATCAAATCTCACTTCTCTCGCCCATGCTTTCTTGAGGGTTTGCAGGGGCCTCCCAGAAATTAGGCTCTCCTTTTCGATGAAGTGGGCCCCGGGTCCCTGGATCTCACCGTTGGGCCACCCGCGTAACCGCGAGACCCTTTGCTGTCAAGATCAAGTAAGGAGTCGCCCTACAATCCCATCTTCTGGAAGCTATCATAGAAGAATCCATACAAATTGTGTTGATCTCTGCAGCGACACGAGTAGGATCGATCGACAATACTAACTCTCCTGGCACGAATCGTAGTTACATCGAAGTGCAAAGCTTGCACACCATGATCTACAGAAAGACCCGGTGGCCACTTTCAAGGAGCCGAACTTTTTGCGAGCTCCATCAATAATCTCAGGGAAAATAGATGAAGCTACTGACTGCTCCCGGTAGATATGGATTCACGTTTGCGGTAGAAGCATTAGTGTACTGCGCTACATGTACCTGCGCTGGCGGGGATGGTGCCAGCTTGTACTTTCCAACTGCGTCATCAGCCTCAACAAACCACCACTGACCTAGAAGCCACATCCACAGCTATGGGCATACTGCAATTTGTTCCCTATCATTTGACTGACACCTGAGTGACATTTCTTGTATGCCGTTGTAGCCGTCAAGTGTCTCGAAGTGCACTGCTGACCACGTTTTAGACATGCTGGCCGTCTCACCATAGCTGACAAGATAGCCGACATCAATTCAAGCTTTCGCATACATCCGCTATCCGTACACGAACTGGTGCCATGGCTTCAGCCGCGAATCTGACAGGCCTTCCGAAGTCTAGAGCTCGCACAGAAGGTGATCTTACTGGCACTAGGCCTATTGAACCAGCCTCTGCTTACCACAGCGACACACAAACACTCGAGAACCCAGATTTCGAACACCCAGACCAGCTAGAGTCATCAGGGCCAAAGTACAACAAGAACATCGAGGACCTTGTGATCGTCTGCTGCCATGCTATTTTCCATCCTGATGTCAAGGCCCCAGACTTCCCCACACAGAACCCTCACGATGAAGGCAACTGGCACCTGGCACCGTTCCAAAAGTCAGATCCAGCAACTGGCAAGCCCGGCGAGCATGAGACATTTCTGGCTCATATACAGGCCAGTCTTGATATCATGACGACTGGGTCGAATGCCACTTGGAAAGAAGATGTGCCATGGAACCAAGACAGCACAATCCTTGTCTTCAGTGGCGGTGCTACGAAGCAAAATCTCACGCCCTTGACCGAAGCTCGCTCGTACTATCATGCAGCACTGGCTGAAGAACTTAGTCAAGGGCATATCGGCGGTGGTCGGGCCCATCAGCTGTACAGCAAGGGAAGGATACTGTTTGAAGAACATGCGACCGACTCTCTCCAAAACTTGCTGTTCAGTATCTTGCTGTTCCGCCAGACGACAGGTCGTTATCCCAAGAATGTCCGTATCATCACACATGCGTTCAAGTCAAAACGGTTTTTGGAGCTGCACGCACCTGCGATCCGATGGCCTAAGGATCGAATCCAAGTTCAAGGTCTCGATCCCGTCATGTCAAGTGCTGAGATTGAGAGCACGCTGGAAGGAGAGGAGAAGTTCGGCTACGCCCCTTGGAAGCAGGATCCTCTTGGAAGCGGACCAGTACTTAGTGAGAAGCGCAAGCAGCGCGGGTGGAAGGAGGAGCAAGCGAGAAAGCTAATTGAGGGTTTGGAAGGGAGTATTGCAGAGCTTCTGGCGGGCAAAGCATCTGGAGAGCTACCTTGGGCACACATGCCGAAGCGAGAGGTAAAGACCTCCACTGGACCACCACCTCTTCGCTACTAGCTGCAGCGATAAGGCTCAGTCTCGCGGCGCAATTCCGCATAGAACGACATCATCTCCTAATGGCACCCATTTCACATCCTGCAACCTGGCCACTGGGACCTTGTTCCCGTCCTCTTCCCGTTCATTCGGACAGACCTGCACGCCACCCTTTCCTAACCAAACCGGTGCGATCGTGACAATAACAGTGTCAGCAAACCTCACATTCCTCGGCGCCAGCAGGTCGTTGATCACCGCACCGCCACCCTCAATCATTACGCTCTCCATGTCCCTCCTCTCAAGCTCATTCAAGATATACCCCCACGACATCCGCCGCGACGAAGGCTGCGCACCAGCAACAACAACCTCGCCTCCTACACTCTCCAACACTTTTTTCCCCTCTTCATCAACATCACCCATCGTAAATACCCAAGGCGCCCTCCCCTTCCCCTCCCGTGCCAACTTGATAACCTTACTCTCAGCACTCCATTGCCATCTCGCCTGCGGATCAATAACAACTGGTCTTGGTTGCCCCATCAGCCCTTCGCCGCCGTATCCTCCAACACCTTCGAAACGGCAGTTCAAGGAGGGATTGTCGGCGATGGCGGTCCCGACGCCGACGAGAATGGCAGAATGCTTGGAACGCAGGTAGTGCGTCATTGCTTTGCTTTGAGGGCCAGAGAGTGCGGTTTGAACACCAGGTGCGAGAGATAGGTTGCTGTCGAGGGAGGTTGCGAAAGTAAGGGTCACGTGGGGACGGCCGTAGGGTCTGTTGGGGTGCTGGACGCCTGTCTGAGGGATGTATGGTTCGATTTGGGAGATTGAGGATTGGGAGAGAGTGAGGACGTCTCGTGTGGGAGGTGCCATCTTGAATGGTCGAACACGACTGGTATCGTAGTTTCAGAGTTAATCCTTAGAAGCAACCCAAGTGTTGATGTCAATCTCCAAGTTCTTAGTGGGAAGGTGTGTTCGAATGCTGTTGCCTGAAGTCAGTCGGGGTATAACTCAATCCATACTCCTAAAAGCATACGTCTTTGTTTCTACGACGCTGTGTCTTTCTCCACAAGCAGTTACTTCGCTTTCGTGGTACTGATTGTACCTGTAGTGGCCACCAACCAAACAACAGGCAGCACGGCAGAACCGCGGCACGAGCCAATCGCCCCACATCCTGACTATGGTGGCACGCCTCCGTCCGCAAGAACTACCTTTTCATCGCAGGTGGAGAGTACAAGTTGCCTTCGTCTTCTTGATCCTGAATCTTCTATTGTGGCGGCTGCTGTTTTGGAGTTCTTGAGAGCACTGTCACTAGTCTTATCGACCCAGCTTCACCGCGCCGCTTGCTGCCCGCCATTCGCCCCACCAGCCGACTCACTGCCTGCGCCCAACGCGACTTTCGCAATCACACTCCTCTCACACGCGGCACCGCACACCTCTCCCAACCGCGGGCACTCTCCTATACAATACTGCCAAGATGATGAAAATATGGTCCATGGTACGTCTACGTCATGGTGCTTTGCGCCAGAGCTATCGAACAGTACGTTAACGTCTATACAGAAGAAGAAGCAAGCGGAAGACGACGCCGCAGCCGCCGCGACAAGCAAGAAAAAGAAGGTCACACCCGCTCAGCTGCGCGCTCAGAAAGGTACTGCGTTCTCTCTCCACAAGCATGCGCTTGGACTAATGACGATCAGACCTCGAAGAGCTCTCCCTCGGCACGACGATGAAAACGCACTTCCCCAACCCCGACGATATCCTCAACTTCACCCTGACCATCGACCCCGACGAGGGCATGTACAAAGGCGGACGCTTCGTATTTAGCTTCGCAATCAACCAGAACTTCCCGCACGATCCGCCCAAAGTCAAGTGCACGCAGAAGATCTACCATCCGAACATCGACCTGGAAGGCAACGTGTGCCTGAACATCCTCCGCGAGGACTGGAAGCCGGTGCTCAACTTAAACGCGGTGGTGGTCGGACTGCAGTTCCTGTTCCTCGAGCCGAACGCGAGCGACCCGCTGAACAAAGAGGCCGCGGAGGACTTGAAGGTCAATCGCGAGGGGTTCAAGAGAAATGTCAGGAGTAGTCTTGGTGGTGGGACAGTGAGGGGGCAGACGTTTGATCGTGTGCTGAAGTGAGTGCGATTCGCCTAGACTGCAAGAGCAGACGGGCACTGTCGAGGCACAATAAACACAAGAGCGCGAGCGATTCGCGGCTGCAAACTTCTCGGCAGACATGACACGAGCATATTGGTTTTGCCCTGACATGTGCTGACGCGAAGCGGAAGAGATGGATGGACTATGATGGATCATGATAGATCACACGACATACTACCCTTTTAGAGCGAGCATCTAAACTCGGCGTACTTTAGAGCGCGGCGTTTACATATAGGCTGCTTAGCAATGGATCAAACTACACATAATACTCTATCATAATAACCTATCTGTGTATGTGAAACGTCAGTTGGCTATTCTGTTGCACGTGTGTTCGAGCAGCAAAAGTCCGCTTATTGTTGAAGAGACAACTGTCATGGGTATCGCTGCTGTTGTGCGCCTTCGGCCGTCGTGCTCAAGACTTCTGTGCTGAGTGGTATACACTCATAAATTCGGTGCATGTCATGAAGAACTTCAATAAATTCCAGCACCTGCATTACTCACGGAAATGACTCAAACTCGATTGCTTCATCGATACCCACAGAGATACAATCAGCAGCACGTCGATCATGTTCCCCGGAGGTCGCCGAATTGATTCTCGTGGTTCTTTATGCTTTGCGGCTGGTACAATGTTGCAGCTGAAATAGATACCAAGAGCATATCCATCACGGAATCACACACAAAGCCTACCAAATGCACCCATCATAGCTAAACACTTTGAATAATCTCATCATGTTCACCACAAATTCAAGTCGTCTTGGTCGATTGACAGTCCCTCATGCCAGTCCAGCCATCGCCATACGTGAACGCCCGTGCTTTATGACGCAGCTGGGGAAAAATTTGGCAGTTCGTCGATCCAAGGTGGATGCCTGACGTCGTTCGCTGTATTGACCCTCTCTGGAAGGCTGATGAAGTTCGTGAGAATGAAGAGAGAGAACAACCAAGTGACTGGCCGCGCATTCGGAGCCTCAGAGTGCCTCTGCAGAGGGCCAGACATGTGTGACTGTGATGGCAGGCCCGATTTTCTGGGGAGCTTCGTCTGCTGTGCGCGCTCTGATTGGCCTCGGGGAGGTATGCGCGTCTCCGATCAGCGCTCCAACAATGCTCCAGCCCCGAGTTCGGCTGGAGCTTGGACAGAAAATCGACTCCCCACAGCAGCCAGACGTCGCCCATAAAGAGACCCAGTCCCCCATATTCCTCCCATCAAGATACCCTCACACACTCTTCGCACATTCACAATGGCCTCAAGACAAGCTCCCCGTGCTCTCCGCAACGCCGCCAGGCAATTGGCTGCCGCTCCTGCCCAGAAGCGCACCTTTGTCTCGGCCATCAACGCTGCTTCGCGTGCTGCCCCCAAGGCTGCTGTCTCTGCTCAGTTCCAGCAGACCCGCGGCCTGAAGACCGTCGACTTCGCCGGCCACAAGGAGACCGTCTACGGTAAGCAATGCTGCCATTGAGTAGGATGGAATGGTCGCTGACAAGATTCACAGAGCGTGCCGACTGGCCTAAGGAGAAGCTTCTTGTAAGCTGCCCGTGCCTCGATGGCATCAATTGCAGTCTCAATGGCATTGTGGCTAACAGTTTCGCAGGAGTACTTCAAGAACGACACCCTCGCCCTCATCGGCTACGGTTCGCAGGGTCACGGCCAGGGTCTCAACCTCCGCGACAACGGCCTGAACGTCATCGTCGGTGTACGAAAGAACGGCGCTTCGTGGAAGGAGGCCGAGGCCGACGGCTGGGTCCCCGGCAAGAACCTGTTCGACATTGACGAGGCCATTGGCAAGTCCACCATCGTCATGAACCTGCTCTCCGACGCCGCCCAGTCCGAGACCTGGCCTCAGATCAAGCCCCAGCTGAAGGGCAAGGTGAGCATACACTGTCCAGCGATAATTGCCATCAACACTAACGCCTCCAGACCCTCTACTTCTCCCACGGCTTCTCGCCCGTCTTCAAGGACCTCACCAAGGTCGAGGTTCCCACCGACATCGACGTCATCCTTGTCGCCCCCAAGGGCTCCGGCCGCACCGTCCGCACTCTCTTCCGTGAGGGCCGTGGTATCAACTCTTCCGTCGCCGTCTTTCAGGACGTCACCGGCAAGGCCGAGGAGAAGGCTGTTGCTCTCGGTGTCGCCGTCGGCTCCGGCTACCTCTACAAGACCACCTTCGAGAAGGAGGTCTACTCCGACCTGTACGGTGAGCGCGGTTGCTTGATGGGCGGTATTCACGGCATGTTCCTTGCCCAGTACGAGGTCCTCCGCGAGCGCGGCCACTCTCCCTCGGAGGCCTTCAACGAGACCGTTGAGGAGGCCACCCAGTCCCTCTACCCCCTCATTGGCGCCCACGGCATGGACTACATGTACAACGCCTGCTCCACAACCGCCCGTCGCGGTGCCCTCGACTGGCAGAAGCGCTTCAAGGACGCCCTCAAGCCCGTCTTCAACGACCTGTACACCTCTGTCGCCGACGGCTCCGAGACAAAGCGCTCGCTGGAGTACAACTCCCAGCCCGACTACCGCGAGAAGTACGCTGCTGAGCTCAAGGAGATCGACGACCTTGAGATCTGGCGCGCTGGAAAGGCTGTCCGCTCTCTCCGCCCTGAGAACCAGTAGATGGCTGATGGTGACGTGAGAGGAGGATAATGTGTGTAGATATACTGTCTTGTATGAAGATTTACGATTGCGCTTTGTCCGCGCTTCTCTTCTGGCGCAGGGTTCTTGGTCACAAAAAGGTGGGAACTAGTGGAAAAGCTGAATGATACCTTACTTTCATGATCAACCTATTGTGCTATTGCCTTAACTGCACTGACGTGTCTCATATCTAACTGTGTTTTGATCAGTACTCGATGCACCTACGTAATGTATAGATTTAAAGAATCTTTCTTTCTGATTGTTCACATGTGTAATTTCAATTCTCGCGCCGCAGATACTCTTGCTCAGCAGCAACATTCCATCATCCACTTTGCCTACAACCTCCCAGTGCACCCTCGAAGCGAACTTATTAGTGGCCAGCATCCTCATATTCAATGTACTCGTAGACCTCTGACAGATTCGTGCCGCCTCCCAAAGCAATAGTAGAGACTGGAGATGGCTTCGTCGATCTTAATATGACCGGTCTTGAGTTCAACAATTCTCCCAATACCAAGTGGCTATTCAAAACGATTTTGAGCAGGGCATCGATTATATCCTTCTGCTTGTCGAGGTAATAGCGGTCGCCTGTCTTGATCTCGCTGCGGTCACGCTTAACGTATTTAGGATTTGCGAGACCTTTGCCTGCGGTGGCAGCTTTGCGGGCACTTCTGAGGTATTCCTTCATGACCGCCTCCTCAAGTCTGGTGAGCTCGCTGATATTCGTCCGCAAGACGACGATCTTGTTGCTTAGTTGTTGGAAGTCCTTCTTCTCTAAAGGACTGACGTCTTCGATTTGGTAAATCTCGATGTCATGGTGGTGGGCGGACATTGTGGATTCTTGAAGTCGTTACAAGGTTAATCAAGTCTGGAAGGAAGAGTGTTGTAACGGCATCTTCTATAGCTTTCGAGCTGTGTCTGTATACACCAGCGGCCGTGCAAGACCTACTGGAAACTAATGTGAGTTCTACTGGCTTGCAAGGAGCACTGTGATAGGAAGTAGCGCAAGTGCCGTGAAACTTTCCAGCCGGCGGTGTCACTGCAACGTGCCTTCATCTTGAAGAAACTGCGTCAACAGCTTCCTAGCACTTGCCAATCCGATCCGTCATGTAGGAGTGTGGGAAGCTCAAATTGTTATTATATTTGCATGAATACAACAAACAGTGGGTATCATAGTTGCGTCCGGCGCCAGCGTCAGGATGCAGTCACATCATCTAGCCGTCTATCCCATTATCCCATCTTCCTATCTCTAATAACTAAACCCCCCAGGTTTACGTCAGTAAATGGTTTTATATGTTCTTGCCATTACATTCCTCAGTGGTTCAGCGCTGAAGCAACTCGTTCTCGAACTTGACGCGGTCTTGGGCCACTTGGTTAGCTCGTCGCTCCTTGAGGCCAGAGAGTGCTGTTTCCTCCTGCTTGATCTGATCCTGCTAAGTGTTAGTCCCAGTTCGTCTCTCCTCACAGGGAATTGCTTACGATCAGAGTATGCAACTCGTTGATGCTCTTGACCCACAAGTTGTACCACTTCTTTGTCTTTTTGTCTTGCAAGCTCTGGTACTTCTTGGACATGAGCTTTGTGCGCGCTCGGACGTACGTCTTGTACGATTTCTTTTCGGCCTTGTATAGCTTCTCGAGATCTTGTTGTCTCTCCTTGATCTCGGAAGTGAGCTTGAGGATGCGTGTAGGGAGCTGTGGAGGAAGTCAGTGCCATGAATCAGAACAAGTGTTACATGTTGACTTACAGTGGAAAGAGCCGGCATGGTACGTCCTTCGAAGAGGGTTGGAGAGTGGTTGGGTTGAGGTAACCGTAGAGGCGAGGGCGAGAGAACTTTGAGGAAGGAAGTTCTTGGAGGCCACAGGAGGTACCTTCACTTCGCAAGAGCAGCAAAGTTTAGGTGAAGGACCAATTGCGCGCCAATTGCGGGGACGCAGTGAAAAGGCATTGATTGATATATATCGTAGAGTAAGAAGTGGATTGAGAGGTGGAAAGTGACACCGGTGGACGGGAGAAGGGTTCTTATGATGAACCTTCGGGCTTTCAGTTTGCTTCTGTAGCAATTTGTACAGTCACTTGGGGGTAGACAATCCATACCAGAATTCCAGCCGACCTAGTGCTTCTGCAAAGCAAATTCATTGTTCGCAGCAGCACACAATCACCTACTATAACGTATTCTTTGCACGGCGATTCTGAAACACACAAATTCAATAAATATATATAGATCTGGAGCCTCGCCTGCGACGCCTGTCACGATTGATGTGGCTGTAAATTTAGACCATCACTCAGCATCCGATCAATGTTGTGGTATTCTGGAAGAAGGAGCAGACCTGAGTAAACGCAACGAGAGATATAAACAGCCAATTTATCGGCCGTAGATGTTACAATGTGGTAGGTTGTTCGAGGTTTTAGCGAATGCCATGAGAAAAGAAGTTCACAATCATGCCGTATGGGCTATTCCTGGATATCTCTATTTCATGTCAATCGAGCCCTTGATGCGATAGTTGTCCCTTTCACACCGTACATGACGCGCAAGCGCAGATACGGCTGCTTTGAAGCTGTAAACCGACGCACTCTTCTAGGTACTCTCTATCACTGCCTTCGTGAGGCCTCTGAGATCACTCTGCAGCACTCCGAGCTTAGCCTACGAGTAATCAACTCTGTAGTCCCTTTTCTGATTTTGCACTGACCACTTGCGACTCCAGCTTCCTCAAACACTCTTCGAGGGCCTCTAGCGCAGTGTTGAAAAGGCCTTGGTTGGTGATAGTGTCGAGCATGGCTTTGATGTCGTCTCTTTCGAAGAGTAGGGTCTTGATTGAGTCTGAGATCGCCTCGAACTCGGACTTTTTCTCGTTGTACTGCTTCGCTAGCTCCTCTATGCGCGCGCCAAATTTTGGTACCATGGTCTCCCCATTGCCGTACCTGAGAATTGCTAGCGATGCCGGTGAGGTCGAAGACATGACTGAGAGATGTTGGAGAGGGTTTTCATGTCGGTATAACTGTTTACAGCGCAAAAGTCCAGGAGATACTGAGATTTCGATGACGTAACAAGCTCAATTTCACTTCACTCTCACTCTCATGTACGTGACCGCATAATCTACGTAGACCTCAAATTGAGATGATCGACTACAACGAGCCTTGGGCGTGAACGATCCAAATCTTGCGCAGCTAAGACACTTTGCAACCCTCCCCTAAAGTTAGAGACAATGTAACTTTTGCTGCGTTTTGTTGCTCTTACTCGCATATCATTTACACATTCTGTCTTCCTCTACACATATTCCTTCTTCTGTGCGCTAGCTGTTACCTGCGCATCTGATCTTGTTCTTTTGTGACCTATTTTGTAGCTACTTCCTCCACTACCTACGCCTGCAGACGCCTCCTCCTTCCTCAACTACCACGTGAGGAATTACATCTTGGCGTTCTGTTAACTGATTAAATTTCATGCTATTCTGCCATACGAGGTCAGAACATGTTGACGTTGCTTGCCTCGTCGTTTCGCTTTTCAGCTGCGCAACAAGACCAGTCTGTCACAACTTATGACAACCCTGAAGAACACCGGGCTCGTTGTCGGAGTTTTCATTGCGGCGGCGGCGGCTTCCTGCTGCTTATTGCTGGCAAATCTTGCGGCGCCATAGGGCGTAGCAGACGAGATCCGTAGGTGGTGGTCCTGGTCGAATTCGATGTCTTGTCAATGAGTCTCTGTATTCTCTCCGATCGTTATCTTGCATGTTGCGGATGAGAAGGTAAAGATTTATGGCTGATTTTAGGACAAGCATATTGAGTTGTGAACGCTTTGTTATTCCTTCGGAGGTTGTAAAGCTGTTGGAAAGTTTCTTTGAATCTGGAGTTATGCCGAGTACGAAGGAATCGAGCAGAGCTCACAGGAACGAGAGGATTCATGTTGTGCAAGAAGTGCTGAATCATTCTGGAATATGGTTCACCAATACGCTCCAGGGCGACAAGTGATTTAGTGCTATCTTCATGAGCCGACTTCTTACCCCAGTAGAGCCAGATCGTGGCGCCGATAAAAATTAGCACTTTCAGCGCTCCCGAAAACCTAAACATAACTTTGAGGATGTATGAGTAGTCCCAGTTCTTTGTGTCAACGTCCCTGTCCCTTTCTGGATCGCAATTTTCATGCTGAAGTAGGAAGTGACGAACGACAGTGGTATTCCTACCACTGTGACGAAGGTGAATGTGAACTGAATCTGTGACTGCAAATCGGCTGCATCTTCTTGTGCTTGCGCTGAGAGGGCTTGCTTGGCTGCGAAAAGTGCCTGTTGATCGGCGAATTCGGCTTCACGAATGCTGGTTTCTTTTTGCTGGAGGTCCAGGAGATCTGAGCTATTCCTTTGGATCTGCTAAACCTCTTACGTCATGCGCTGGATTGAGGAAGGTGTGATTCTCTGACTGTCCTGTAGGTGTCCGCCATACTATCGTTCAAGGATTATGGTACCCCTGGGTCGTCCAGCTTATCAATGCCCACAAGGCCCTGCTTGAGAACCTGTTCTTGATCGACCATGACCTGTCGTAACATCCCGAGCTCCCAGCAACAGCTGCATGGCTTCCAGGTGGTACGATGTTCTGTCCTTGGCGTTACCATCCCCTAGCTCGAAATGCTCTGTTTCTGATTGGCGGTACACCATGCTACCCTGGTAGGCAGTTCACTCGTAGGCTCACACCGAAAGTCGTGCCATTGTGGAAGCTAAGTTACAGGTGCCGCTTACATTTGGGAACAATCTGGTGCCTTCAGACTGCCAGATGATCCTACTCTTGAGCCCACAATTCAATTGTTTCGATCGTGAATCTCGTCTTAAAAGCACCCCTGTGCGATGTGGGGCGGTAGACAGTGCTCTCATCGATCCCTGATGGTCTGTGGGTGAAGCAAGCTTTCTCCAAGCGAGACCCATCCAGCGACAGGGCCACACCATGACCTTCCCGGCCGAACATGACCTTGTCGTCTGTCGTTGACCATGCGAGTGTGCCATGCATACCTCGGAACACATCATGTATAGGGCTGAGCTGGAACAATATTGCAGTGCTCTCAGTAGCGGAGTCCAAGTCTTGGATGCGGTCCCCGTAAGTCTTTGGGTCGGTGAAGTGCACCCCAAATATGTACGCCTCACCTGTCTCGGTGCGACCTGAGACGATGAGCAGTGTCCAGCAATTGGCAGTCTCGATGCTTTGTATGAGAGTAGCCGGAGTAGGCATAGCAAGCCTAGAGTAAACATGAAGAACTTGCGTATCCGCCATACACAACGAGTTGTAGAGAAAGCTTTCCAATTGTACCATACGTGGAAGGGTCAGGACCGAGCCAAACACGGCTCTTGGGCTCGCATGAGGGTTATATAGACAGGTTCCATCCAGAAATACTTCGCTGACCAAGCTAGATAGAGAGTCGAGAAGATTGGGCTGAGGATTATCAGACGTTTGCAACAATGAGGATAACGGAAACGACTTACGAGCAGCTTGTTGACGGCGAAATGAAACATGGGCCATGTTGCACTACCGTTAGATACTCCGATTGTCTGGCCGTTGTGTTGATCCAGGGCTTGTCGTTGATGAAAACTTGCAGCGATACATTGTGTCACAAGCTCAAGATCTTGAGTCATCGCCAGCGGCGCTTCGTCAAAGCTGGTTGCGACCAGCAATGAGAGGAATGACTTCAGGCGTAACGATGGAATGACAAGCTCATACAAGGAAGGGGCCCCCTCGTGCAGCTTCTTCGCCAGCGGGCGAAAGGCGTCTCGTATGGGTTCTGCGTGTCCAATAGGAATGTGAGGTTGTGTTGACCAGAGAACATCCATAACATCGTGAAACATCTCGTCACCGTCCTGATCAAAATGCTGACTGTGATCCCGGAAGGAATAGATATGTTCGGTGGGGACCGTAGCCGTATCGAAAACAGTAAGAGACTGTACCGCGCGGAGAGGCAGAGGCACTTCGATCTTCTCATGCGAAGTTGCCATGCTTTGGAAGATAAGCCTCAGGTGGTCGGTCGGACTTCTGACTCGCTCATTGACGTCTGCGATGCAAACAGATTGCTCTTTACCGGGAAGGATCCACACCAATGCGCGCTTCAGGCCATTGAGCGTCAAATGAACCGGCGGTGGTGAAGCAGTCTGTAACGGGACCTGGCTGAGGTAGCAGAGGCTATTGAACAGAATGTGAATTGCTCTGGTCAGATCTGGTGAAATCCTGCCCTTCGAGACGACAAAATTCGTGAATTGTGGCTCAAAGACATGACCGTGTGCGTCGCAGATGGCTTCAAAGTTCCGAGAAAGGGCAACGGCCTCAGCGTCATCGAAACTCCGGGCAACACGCTCGTCGAGTCTGGCAAAGATGGCTTCGGGCGCCATTGCCCCCACGGAAGCCCAAGCGCGTGCCTGTATGCTAGAGCTCTTGCTATTCATTGTGGGCCTGATTGTTGCGGTAAACCTTTTACGAATGAACAAAAAGGTCGATCCTGCTGGATGTGAGAAGATTTCTCTGCACGTCTGGCACAGGTGGTCGAAGGGTGTGCGAGCGAACGATCAGTGGCATATATTATAAGCAGTCGGACGCCATCATCGGAGCTTCCCGCTTGACGACGAGGGTGAGATATTTGATGCCCGGTGGAGCGTTAGGTGAAGGAGGGACCTCGCTGGACCTGGGCAGCTTTGTGACGTTCGGTCTCCGAGCGCGGATTGCGCCCCTCCCCGCACCCATGAACACCAACTTGTGGACATCGTAATCGCCTTGCACTCCCTCGAAATGCACAGATGACGATAAATGGAGGCAGATACTTTGTGAAGAGATTTCCTTGCCCGGACTCCCGAAGGCCATTCGGAGCCCGCTGCCTACCTATGGTATGTAACGAGGCTGCTGCGACAATACTTTCAATCTTTACTTCGCCGCTCGCGCGACTGGCTATGCGCTGTTTCAGAAAAGGATGTAAATTACGCCCAGAGACTGGCTCAAGCGTAGACGAGGCACTCTGCTGATCTCCGAACTTTTGGTATGGCCGTGTGACCTGTTTCCCCTCATGTCCGGAGTCAACAGCGACCCTTCGAGGCTCCTTGATATGTGAAGTCCGCAATCATGCAGTACAAATAGAAACCGAGACCACAAAGTAAGATATACAAGCACCTCAGTCACAACGCGCCATTCTTGAATTATTTTCTGATACTTAGTTGCACTCACGTTTCCAAAGTCAAGACTCGGCCAAGATGAAGCTATTCACATTGTACTCCTCGATACTCACTGCGCTGTCACTCGGTGTCAGCGCCAATCCGGTCCCTTATCCATCAATCAGCTATGCCGTCGATGTCAACATCGCCTATCCGCTCGACGTTAGAGCTGCTCCTTCGGCAAAAACACCCGCAGCTAAAGCACCTGCCACTGTTGTGCCCATCAAGACAAAGCGTTACGATGCTGCAGTCGGAGCAGCTGCGAAAGAAGGCAAGAGACTCGAACCCAGCAAATGGTACGTTTTTACCAAAGAGTGGGACCTTCCGGATCCCGTCGAAGGCACGTTCGAGAGCAAAACCGATCTCCAAAAGCTTCAACAAAAGCTTGGATTCGAACACGTAGCAGTCGTTGTTGGGCAGGTTACTGAAGTCAAGAAAGGAAAAGGCAAGAATGAGAAGGTCACCCTGGACTTTGACGCGTATTACATGGATCTAATGAAGGACGAAGATTTGGTCACCAGTATCTTGCGCGGCCCGAAGCGCCTTGATGCCGACGAACCTGTGAGGTCTAAGCAAATCTTAAAATGGTCAAAACCCACCACTGCTGCTAAGGGGTCACCGGCAGCTATGGGAAAGGTGGGAAAGGCGTACTTCCAGGAGGCGGGACATCAGAAATACAATGTGGACATCAACAACTGCGCAACCTTCCGGGATGCTGTCCTTCCCAAGCTCTAAGTATTATTCTGAGACTGTCAGATCTATGCAGCAATTTCGAGGTCGTTACCTCCTAGTCCCGGGCACCAGTTTCGCGACTGTCACTGCTAGTTGTTTTAGGATTTGATGCATCCGATGCTTACGAAGCGTTGCCGCGGGGGAGGAATCATGTCACGAAACAGTTTGTCTTGAAGTTTTATAGCGTTTTTGCGATCTATCTGTTGTTCCTTGTATACTTCCGTTATAGGTGCTAGTAAAGGTAAGCTGGAGTAGATTATAGTACCGCCTAGCTAGTCTAATCTGAAGTAGTCTACTTGTTTAAAACTAGATAAACTCTTATAGCTTTTGCCTATGTAGATTAGATTCTTAGCACAAAGTTCATTTATGCATTTATGCATTTATGCATTTATTCAATGATAGCGATACACAAAGTTCGATCGACGGCAGCGAATTTCGAATCAGCCTGGAGGTATTCGAAAGACTGATTTAGTAGAAGAGATGGAATAGCCATCTTTAGTTACTCTTGGAAATTCACTAAAGAATAGCAGCATCCAAAATGCATTAAGCAAGACGCTGGAGGCAGTCACGTCACCTCGTCGCAAAGCCCTCAACAATGCCCTCACTCCCTCTCTAGAACTCCCCACCGACAGTCCTCTGCCACATCTCGCGTTCCAAAAACCGAACAAAACTCTCGATACCTTTCAAATTAAACTCCACCCTCTCGCATTCATCCTGCGCTTCATGAAGCCATTCCAGCGCGACACTAACAAACCTCCCTCTGCGTCGCTTATCCTTTGGATCGGTGAAAGATTCCAGTCGATCCACAAGGCGCTGATAGGTTTTCTTGAGTTGTGAGACTTCGGAAACCCAGTGGTCGTGCTCGATTTTGGTTACT
This sequence comes from Didymella sp. IMI 355093, assembly GCA_027946495.1. Lineage (NCBI taxonomy): Eukaryota > Fungi > Ascomycota > Dothideomycetes > Pleosporales > Didymellaceae > Didymella > Didymella sp. IMI 355093. The sequence continues at coordinate 177,414 of JAPEUZ010000006.1, forward strand.
TGGTATTGGAGTCTCAGCTTTTCTAGGCGCGTTTTGAGGGTTTCGAAGATCTCTTCGATGCTTCCTTCGTGCATGGTGTCGATTCGTTGGATGAGAGGTTTTGGGATATGGTTGGTGTGTAGTTCTGAAATATCTGGGGGACAGTGTAACGAAGAGGGGGTGTGTGATGAACTGAGATCCCGACTAACTTGCCTTTGAACGTAATGACCAGGAAGCGATATCAAAGAGTTTTCTCTGCTGGTAGCGAAGCAGTTCAATTGTGGTTCGTTGTGATCGATAAGGACCGTTGATTTCAATGAATTATCTGGACCCTTATGGATTCGGGTAATTCGAGAAGTTATGAACCAAAGTTCGACGATTCTGCCTAGTCATCCTACAGTAATCCCAATGAACCATAGGCAGAGCACAAATGACATGAACAACTAATATCTCGTTTAGAAACAGTGAAAATATTTAGTGAGAATCGGCGGACGTGGTGCGACTCGATAGAACGTCTAGCGGCTACAACACTTGTGCTACTGCAACTGACTATCTCGCGACTGTGAAGACAGTGACGATTCTGGACAGGACGTCGGCATAGGGCCAGCCCTTCCAGACAGTAAGTAAGACGCCCGGCCGTTGCCTGCTCATTCAGTCTTGCCTTCCTCAGCTCCGCCGCTTACACCCATAGCTTCTTCTACGTCACCATCCTGTTGAGTTTCCATATCATCCTTCTTGAGCTCTGAAAAGACTGGCGGCGCGAAAGGTTCGAGGAATTGCATAGATGGAACCACAAGGAGCCTGCCAACTCAAGAAGATCGAGGAACTTATGGTGTTGCATTGATATACAGGGCTTGCACCCCAGATAGAACTGACGCAACTCGTTGTAGATATCTAGGATCTTGTGAACGCGCGCAAGATTTGACAGGGATTGAAAGGTTGTCAGCGAGATGGGCCAGCCAGTCTTTTTAGACTGCACTTGGGATATAACAACAGAGATTTTAATAGCCAGCAGAAGGGTTATCCTCACTCAGACAAGTCTTAGAATAACATAATCTACCTCCTATCTTTCTAGAAATCTATGGCTTGTATCCGACTTCTTCTGCAACGCGAGAGTCAGGCTGGTCTCTTATGTGGCCGCAGAAGCTGGGTATAGCCACTAAAATCTAAAAATTACTGGAGTCCTTTGATGGTAATCTAAACGATAGTTGTAAATCAATAGATCTTCTGAAGACTACAATCTAAGGTCTAGTTTCCCTGGCAACACAAGAGGCTGGTGTACAAGCGACATTAAAGTCCCTGCCGCGGAGCATCGACAACACGTACAAGTGACAGGGGACACCAAAGGGAGTCTCGAAGGATCAAGACAAGCATTGGCATCGTGGCATCGTCATCACACCTGTAAGACAGCATCGAAATTGCGATTCGTAAAGGGCATTTGTGGCCAGTGAGGTGCTCTCAATCAATCGATAACCGGACGACGGGGCTCTCGCAGCCCGCAATGGGCGCGTGTTTGCCTGAGAAGGGAAACAAGCATTGAGGCTGAAGGGTCGAAAGCGCCAATCGATCGAGGTTTTGGTGGCTGAACAGGTGTCGGGCTTCTGAAGCACCGACGCGAGGGCAAAGCGCACCTACCACATCGCATGGCGCAACGTGGGTATGACGACACCACTCTGATCACTTCAATGTGAGACAACTGAACGCGTCCAAAATGGCGGTAGAAGCGTGTTTGTACGCGCCAAAGCGCTGCTCAGTGCCACCTTTCACTCTAGTAAACAATTCGCTCGGGGTCCCCACTACCCGCGACTTCTGCGGATACCTCAACACATCTCCGACCAGAGGACTCTATCATTTGGTCCTCCATTCAGACCGATTGGCTTTCTTGTTGGCCCAGATCTGGTCAGTAGCACTTGCATCAGCCCCCCCAAAACAAGGCAATTTACAGTCTGCAGGGACACTTGAGCCTTGAGATGGCTCCAGACGAACAGCCAACGCCTTTGGCATCACATCTCCCTGGAGGCTGGATAGAAACGCCCGCAGAGTCCATGCGACAACAATCATATATTGGAACCCAGTCCCAAGCTCCAGAGGCGCTTAGTACCCACCGTGAGGGCGCTACTACCGGACCCACCTTCATCAACAACGCACTCCATACTTCCAGTGAAAGCTACTATGGCGGACGAGGCTCTGGTCTATTCTCTGCATCGAGCCATAGTACCGCCGTTCCTTCTCCAGATGCTGCTGACAACAGGAATCCCGAACTCAAAGAAGTCCAGCCCAAGGATGAGCCTACTACATACCTGAACGAGAAGCGAGAGGAGGAGGTCGTGCCGGACCTAGTCCACAACGACTCTTCGTCAGACTCCGAACCTGAAGAGCCCGTGGATGACGCCACAGAGAAGTCTGCCACCCGGCCATCTCTGCAGTCGAGGCAATCGAAACCGATGACCGAGGATGACCTGTTTCGTGTGCTTTCAAGACGGAGGACCAGTCAGACAGGGCTGGGACGAAGAGACACACAGGCTACCGCTTCCAGTGCCGATGAAGAGCAGGAGGAGATCAACAGGTTGATGTCGAGGATGTTTGGGCATACACGACAGGACGCATCGGAGGAGGAGAAGACGCGTCATGTTGGCGTGGTTTTCAAGAACCTCACTGTCAAGGGACAAGGACTTGGCGCTGCTCTGCAACCCTCAGTTGGTGACTTCTTCATGAATCCTATCCGGCTCGTCAAGAACTTTGCTACGCGCGGACCCAAGGCAGCTGCAGGAAAGCCCCCGATTCGGACGTTGATCGACGACTTCAGCGGATGTATCAAGCCCGGAGAGATGCTGCTTGTTTTAGGCCAACCTGGAAGCGGATGTAGCACCTTTCTTAAAATGCTCGGCAACCAACGTTTCGGCTACGAAGAGATCTCTGGAGACATCAAGTACGGCGGCACAGGTGCTGATGAGATGGCGAAGAAGTATCGAAGCGAGGTGCTCTACAACCCGGAAGATGACCTGCACTATGCTACTCTGAAGGTCAAAGACACGCTCAAGTTCGCCTTGAAGACGCGCACGCCCGGCAAAAACTCTCGTAAGGATGGTGAGTCGCGCGCTGATTACGTCAAAGAATTTCTCCGCGTTGTCACAAAGCTTTTTTGGATCGAGCACACCCTAGGCACGAAGGTCGGTAATGAGCTGATCCGTGGTGTCTCCGGTGGTGAGAAGAAGCGTGTCTCCATTGCCGAAGCTATGATCACCAAGGCATCTGTACAGGCGTGGGACAACTCTACTAAAGGATTAGATGCTTCAACAGCCCTGGAGTACGTGCAAAGTCTACGCTCGCTCACGAACATGGCAAACATCTCGACAAGTGTTGCGTTGTACCAGGCCGGCGAGTCGCTCTACAGTCTGTTCGACAAGGTCATGCTGATCCACGAGGGTCGATGCTGCTATTTTGGCCCTGCAGATAAGGCCGCAGACTACTTCAAAAATCTTGGTTTCCATCAGCCAGACCGTTGGACCACCGCTGATTTCTTGACATCGGTCACCGATGACCATGAACGCCACATTCAGGAAGGATACGATGACCGCATCCCTCGCACCAGCGCACAGTTTGGCAAGGCTTTTGCTGACAGCCAACAACATCAAGAGAACCTTGCCGAGATTGGGGAATTTGAGAAAGAGACCCAGCGTATGGCGGAGGACCGTCGAGCTGCTGCTACCAAGGCCACCAAGAAAAAGAACTTCACCCTTCCCTTCCACAAGCAAGTGATGGCATGTACTAAGCGCCAGGCTCTCGTCATGATCGGCGACCCACAGTCACTTGTAGGCAAGTGGGGAGGTATTTTCTTCCAGGCGCTTATTGTTGGATCTCTCTTCTTCATGCTGCCCAACACTGCTGAAGGCGTCTTTCCCCGCGGTGGTGTGATCTTCTTCATGTTGCTGTTCAACGCGCTCTTGGCCCTAGCTGAGTTGACGTCCGCATTCGAGAGTCGCCCGATCCTGCTGAAGCACAAGAGTTTCTCCTTCTACAGACCAGCTGCCTACGCCATCGCCCAGACTGTCGTCGATATCCCACTTGTCTTGGTACAGGTCGTCATCTTCGATGTCGTGGTCTATTTCATGGCCAATCTCCAACGTACGGCATCACAGTTCTTCATATCTCTGCTGTTCCTTTGGATCATCACCATGACCATGTACGCTTTCTTCCGTGCAATCGGTTCTTTGGTCGGTTCTCTTGATATCGCAACGCGCATCACCGGTGTCGCCATACAGGCTCTCGTGGTCTATACAGGTTATCTGATTCCTCCAAGTAAGATGCATCCATGGTTCAGCTGGCTGCGATGGATCAACCCTATCCAATATGGTTTTGAGGGCTTGCTGGTCAACGAGTTCTACAACCTCGAGATCCAATGCACCCCTCCATACATTGCCCCAGATGTACCTGGCGCTCAAGAACAATACCAATCTTGTGCCATCCAAGGTAGCAGGCCAGGTTCGCTCACCGTCTCAGGTGCTGACTACGCCAACGCCGCCTTTGGTTACAGGCACGACCACCTGTGGCGCAATTTCGGTATCATTGCAGGCATGTTCATCTTCTTCGTTTGTCTCACAGCCATTGGTATGGAGAGCCAAAAGCCCAATAAAGGTGGAGGCGCCGTGACTATCTTCAAGCGAGGACAGGTGCCCAAAAATATCGAGAAGGACATGGAGACACAACAGAAGCCTGGCGACGAAGAGTCAGGTGACAACGAGGCTATCGCGGCGAATGAGAAGGACGAAAGCGAGGGCTCGAACGACAAGTTGAGTGGTGTCGCGAAGAACGAGACGATCTTCACGTTCCAGAACATCACGTACACTATCCCGTACGAAAAGGGCGAGCGCACTTTACTCAAAGACGTTCAAGGCTTTGTACAACCCGGAAAGCTGACTGCCCTTATGGGCGCCTCAGGAGCAGGAAAGACAACCCTATTGAATACCTTGGCTCAGCGTATTCGCTTTGGTGTGGTACATGGCGATTTTCTTGTGGATGGCAAGCCCCTACCCTCTTCGTTCCAGCGCTCAACAGGTTTCGCCGAGCAGATGGATATCCACGAGTCGACCAGCACAGTGCGTGAGGCCTTGCGCTTCTCTGCTCGTTTGCGTCAGCCGAAGGAGACCCCTCTGCAGGAGAAGTATGACTACGTTGAGACAGTCATTGACCTGCTCGAGATGCGCGACATCGCAGGAGCAGCTATTGGCACCACAGGGTCTGGACTGAATCAAGAGCAACGTAAGAGGCTTACTATCGGTGTGGAGCTTGCCAGCAAGCCTGAGCTCTTGATGTTCTTGGACGAGCCCACATCCGGACTCGACTCTGGTGCTGCCTTTAATATTGTCCGTTTCCTCCGTAAGCTTGCCGACGCTGGCCAGGCCATTCTTTGCACTATCCACCAACCTAGTGCTGTCCTGTTTGAGAACTTCGATCAGCTTCTCCTCCTGAAGTCTGGTGGTCGCACAGTCTATTTCGGCGATCTCGGCCACGACTCCCAGACCCTTATCAAGTACCTTGAGAACAACGGAGCCAAGAAGTGCAAGCCCAAGGAAAACCCGGCCGAGTATATGCTCGAAGCTATCGGTGCTGGTAACCCTGACTACAAGGGCCAGGACTGGGGCGATGTTTGGGCTAAGTCTGAAGAGAACCAGAAGCTCAGCAAGGACATTCAGGAGATTGCATCGAAGCGCAAGTCTGCATCACAGAACGACGAGGCCAAGGACGACCGTCAATATGCCATGCCGTACATGACACAGTGGCTTGCAGTTGTGCACCGCAACTTTGTCGCCATCTGGAGAGACCCGGACTATGTTCTTGTAAGAAAATAGACCTCAAAACTACTAGTACTTTACTGATAAGCGATTAGGGTATCGTCATGCTCCACATCATCACTGGTCTGTTCAACGGCTTCACCTTTTGGGACTTGGGGCAGTCCCGGATCGACATGCAGTCTCGACTTTTCTCCATCTTCATGACCCTGACCATCGCTCCGCCTCTGATCCAACAACTTCAGCCTCGCTTCATCAACATTCGGTCCATCTACGAATCGCGAGAGGGCAACGCCAAAATCTACTCCTGGACTGCTTGGGTCTGGGGAGCTATCCTTAGCGAGCTCCCGTACCGTATCCTGGCTGGTACAATATACTGGTGCTGCTGGTACTTCCCACCAGGGTTTCCTCGCGATACGTACACCGCTGCTAGTATCTGGCTCTTCGTCATGCTCTTCGAGGTCTTTTACCTAGGCTTTGGTCAAGCGATTGCATCGTTTGCTCCCAACCAGCTGCTCGCCTCACTACTTGTACCTCTTTTCTTCACATTCATTGTTTCTTTCTGTGGTGTAGTCGTCCCCTACGCCGGACTTCCCAGCTTCTGGAAGGCCTGGATGTACTGGCTCACACCTTTCAAGTACCTTCTCGAAGGCTTCCTTGCTCTGCTCACCCAGGGTCAGCAGATCAGGTGCGATACTGAAGAGCTGGCGATCTTCCCCCCTCCGCCTGGCCAAGACTGTCAGACATATGCTGGGCAGTTCGCGCAGCAGTCAGGCGGGTATGTAGAAGCGCAGCCCGACGGGACCTGTGGATACTGCCAGTTCGCTACCGGTGAAGCATTCGCAGCCAGTTTCAACGTGTTCCCGCAGTACATCTGGCGAGACTTCGGTATGTGTCTACTCCCTAGAGCCGTGCTACCTAACTAACGATGCTGCAGGCATTATGTGGGCGTACATTTTCTTCAACTTCGCAGTCGTGTTTCTCTGCACATATCTATACCTTGGCGGCATGCACAAGATCATTTCAGTTTTCAAGCCTTCAGCGAGGAAGGAGAGGGCGGCAAAGAAGAAGCAGCAGAGCGGTGATGGAGCATAGAGCTCGTTGTAGAATTGTAGTGTAATCGTATTCCTGGGCTCGGGTGAAACCGTAAGCCCCGCGGCCGAGCCACCAGCGAACCACCCAATTGAGCTTGGGCTTTGTCATATCCGCTCCTGGTTCTTCCCCGCGAAATGCCTTGTCCGCATCTGTGCTTTTCCGAGCATCGTGAGTCTGGAGCTTATGGTGGAGTTGAGGCGCGAAGGGTAGCCTCGCGATATTTGCACGGAGGTATGGCACGTGTACAGACGAATACTTGTTAGCTGTAAAGGAGTCGGGGCGGTGTGACTGTAGAAATCACTTTCCAGTGTGTGCTCAACGTCGTGGTTTCACATGAAATGGTGAGGCTCAAACGGCTCTGCGTTCTAACGCGACGGGAACGTACCGCAGCTGTCACGAGCTGCATCTTCACGAGCCGCAGACGACCACGCGTGCGGTATTTCTCGAAATAGCCCGAGTATTATCAAAGAAAGCTCATCTCGGCTTAAGCCACTCCGCTTCACGCGCACGAGGGGCCAGCCGCTACACAGCGCTACTTGCCGAAATGCCTCAAGCGGTTCCGACATGATTACCAGATTACCAGGGCACCTTCTGCGACTGCCGCCCACCCGAACTGCTGATTTACAAATCGCGATGGCCCGCTGCAAATGCAGGGATCTGCTGGCTCACGAACTGGAATCGGAACAGCTGCTTTTTGCACCGCCTCTTCGAGCCAGCCCTACCGACTATCGTAGTCGTGCATGGAGGGTGTTTGGGCTACAGAGCCGCGGATTGCCAGCGCCCGTGATGCTCGAGTTTGCTGTGGCTTCACGATAGTTTCACGGTCTCTTCACGGACCTCGCAGGGCCATCACGAGGACTGCATTCTCTGCCTTTCCATTAGCAATCGCGCGTTGATTTGGGTTATTTGTGGGTGCGACCGACCACACGATGACGCATGGGCCCCCTCCCAAAAGTGGCGTAGATGCGTTTCCGGCAGTAGGCGTCCTTTTTTTGTGACGCAAGGCTTGCTGTGGGGTAGAACCGATCAGCCGTCTGGGGCGGCCAGACGCGCCCAAGAGTGCTGGCAGCCCTGAGCCAATGCGGTGCCTGTGATTGTAAGAGCGCACCTTGAGTTGCTTGGCTGCATCGAGGGAGGGTTGCGGGGAGGCCAGGTTGCACAGTACAATGCTACCTGCGACTGCGTGCGCGAAACCTTGCGATACTGTCTCTGAGACATGTTCAGACGCGTCGTTGCGAGGGCTGTGAGCTCGCGCAGCCGTAGTCCTGGAGGCGGTTGCCGGTCGATAGTTCCGAGTCTTTCGCGCCCTCGTGCGGACTTCCGCGTTATTTTCGTCAGCTGTGAGCCGGACACTACGAGCGCACGACCATTCACCCAATCAGCACGCGCTGGCCTAGCGACTCCCCGGTCCACATCCAGCCTGAGGGTGAGCGACGTCGTCAGTGTGGAATATCGTCACGCTATTAAAGAAGCCTTGGACCCCGGGGTTTGGAAAGCAAGCCCCAAGGTGTCCCTCCAGCAGCGAACACACTTCCATTCTTCCTCTAGTCCTGCATTTGCATTCACAATGGTTTCCCAAGTCAACAAAACAAATCTCCACCCTTCCGGCATTACGTGAGTGATCTCACCGTTCCTCCAGGTCAATTGGCCGAGGTCGAGGCAGGCACAGCTAACAACGAGCTCCAGGCCGAAGAAGGAGCACACTGAGATTGAGGAGGAGCTTCACGACAAGGCGCACATTGACTACGACCGCGTAGCTATTGTATGTCGTCGACCCTATCATCTGATAGAGCTCGCGCTGATAGGAATCTAGATCGCCAACCCCTCAGTCGCCGCTCTCTACGAAGATGCCCTTGTGTACGAGACCGGATCCGCTATCACATCCTCCGGCGCTCTCTCAGCATACTCTGGCGAGAAGACCGGCCGTTCGCCCTCGGACAAGCGCATCGTCGAGGAGGAATCGTCTAAGAACGACATCTGGTGGGGGCCTGTCAACAAGCCGATGAACCCCGATGTAAGTGCAGTTCCCTCAGTCTCCCGATTGCCCTGCCGAGCTTCTTTGGAGTGGGCACAAAATGTCTCGTGAAAATCGGCGGCAGACGTCATGCGCGCTAGGCTCATAGCCGATTGGCGTCTGATCCCAGCATGTTGGCGCTAGAGCTCGGCTCCCCCGCATTTTCTCATGCAGGACGCTTCAGCCCTCTGTTCGGGACATTCATCACGTGGGCAGCGAACATCTTGCTAACACCGCATCGCAGGTCTGGCGTATCAACCGTGAGCGTGCCATTGACTACCTCAACACCCGCAAGCGCATCTACGTTGTCGACGGTTTCGCAGGATGGGACGAGCGCTACAGGATCCGCGTCCGTGTCGTTTGCGCTCGCGCTTACCACGCTCTCTTCATGCGCAATATGTTGATCCGCCCGTCGAGAGAGGAGCTTGAACACTTCCACCCTGACTACGTTATCTACAACGGTGGTGCTTTCCCTGCCAACAGGTACACCAGCGGTATGACCTCGGCTACCTCCGTGGCTATCAACTTCGCCGAGAAGGAGATGGTCATCCTTGGTACCGAATACGCTGGTGAGATGAAGAAGGGGTGAGTTTTCCAGTGAATTGAATACCTTTACGGTGGCTAATAATGTGTAGTATCTTCACAGTTCTCTTCTACGAAATGCCCGTCAAGCACAACGTCCTCACCCTCCACTCCTCCGCCAACGAGGGCAAGAATGGCGATGTCACTGTTTTCTTCGGTCTTTCCGGTACTGGCAAGACTACCTTGTCCGCTGACCCCAAGCGTGCGCTCATCGGTGACGACGAGCACTGCTGGTCTGACACGGGTGTCTTCAACATTGAGGGTGGTTGCTACGCTAAGACCATTGGTCTTTCCGCCGAGAAGGAGCCCGATATTTTCAACGCCATCAAGTTCGGTTCCATCCTCGAGAACGTTGTTTTCGACCCCGTCACCCGTATTGTCGACTACGACGACGACACTCTGACCGAGAACACCCGCTGCGCCTACCCCATCGAGTACATCGAGAACACCAAGATCCCCTGCAAGTCGGACAGCCACCCCAAGAACATCATCCTTCTCACTTGCGACGCCCGTGGTGTCCTGCCTCCCATCTCCAAGCTCAACCCCGAGCAGACCATGTACCACTTCATCTCCGGTTACACTTCCAAGATGGCCGGTACCGAGCAGGGTGTCACCGAGCCCCAGGCCACCTTCTCCTCTTGCTTCGCCCAGCCCTTCCTTGCTCTCCACCCCATGCGCTACGCCAAGATGCTCGCGGAGAAGATCCAGCAGCACGGTGCCAACGCTTGGCTCCTTAACACCGGTTGGGTCGGTGCCGGTGCTACCACTGGTGGCAAGCGCTGTCCGCTGAAGTACACTCGCGCCATTCTTGACGCCATCCACTCGGGCGAGCTCGCAAACGTCGAGTACGAGACCTACGAGACCTTCAACCTGTCGGTTCCCAAGTCCTGCCCCAACGTCCCCGATGAGCTGCTCAACCCGGCCAAGAGCTGGAACGGTACTGCAGACTTCAAGGGTGAGGTCGAGAAGCTGGGTGGCCTCTTCGTGGAGAACTTCAAGAAGTACGAGGACGAGGCTCACAAGGAGGTCATCGAGGCTGGACCAGCTGTCAAGGCCTAGATGACACATCTCCCGCGCGGTCGATCCTGCGGACGACGTCAGCGCTCTTCTTTCTTCCTCCATGTTTCTCTTCACCATTTTCTGTGGCTGTGGGTATAGACATACCCGCTAAAGGATATTTTTATTTTATACCTATTACGAATACCTGGACTCGGAGTTGGTGTTTCGCGGTTGCTCAGGCTTGTATATTGCATGGAGAAGAGGGGAGAAGTAGTGGAAAATTGATATCGCATCTTTCAAACGTTTTGCTCCAAGCTGTTCGTGCCTGCCTCTGAAGTCCTCAATCTCCCCCCTTCGTCGAACGCTCGTAGCGCAGGACGCTGCGGCCGATCAGTGGCCTGCAGTCTCTCATCACGATTTCTTGCCCACCAGGGCCTACGTTTAAAAATATACATCAATAGACATAATTGCGAAGCTTGTTGTGCCTAATGTTAGGCGTTGTTTACGTCTCTTGGCTTTACACAAGATACAGCCGGTCTACCGCGTGTTAACAGCGCCATCCTTCACAACGGTCTCCACGTCCGTGCACATGTAGAATTACAGATCTTGATTACTAAACCAGCACGCAGTCAACCACTTACGACATATGCACAACTCAACCAAGTCTTCAAACAGCACCGCTCAAGCCACTCTATCCATTACAGAGACTTCCGAGCTCCGTGAACGTTTCCACGAGATCCAATCCCACCTCCACGATCTGATTGAGTTACGAGACGCTCTGTATGTTGAACAAGAATACTTCCGGGACGAGCTGAGTGACGCTAAAGATGCCACAGCACACAGCCTTATGCTTGAGATGATGCGAACCAGGGGTTGGAAAGTCCAGGAGACCCAGGTACGATGCCGAACGTTAGTGATGTAAGGGCCCTGATGGTTCAGAGCGAGATATGGGCTTTAACATTGTCCGTTACTTACTATCGACCCGCATGCACAGATACATACTCTCCCACTTCCTCCTGCTCCGCCTTCTCCTCTAGTCCGCTTTGCTTCTCCTACCCAAAGCTAGTCAGCTTTCCGCTTGTTGTACGTCGCTTCATCGCGAAGTTCGTCCGACCATAGTCAGCGCGTGGTGTACCTGGAGCGGTCGATATGTGAGTGGTAGGTAACTCCGCTTCCCGAAAACTGACATGCGGATAGTTTAGACAAAACATGTGGAGACAGTCATCTACGTCTCCGCACGCCTCTGTACCCAACCTAGATCGTTCGAGAGTCTGACAACTGGATCGACACGGCTGTTTGTGGAGGAGTTCTCAGTTTCTTGGGGTACTTTAGCAGTCGTGTCAAGATGCTATGCTGGCTATAAGTCAGACTCCATCAAACCTCTACTCTCTCCATCTATATCAAACTGAAGATTGAGTTTCGACGCTGACACAAGCCTTCACGAAGTTAAGTTACACATCCCGCTCTCCCCCGTCAAACCCCTCCATCTGCCCGCACTCCCTCGCCGTCTCCTTAACACGCTCCTGTATATTCATCACCGACCTGCAATTCCCGCGAATCGTATCTACAAACCAAATATGCAAACTCTCCGTCTGCAAAATCTGCGCGTGTAGCGGATTCGCGAAGATTCGCTTCATCCTATCCGAGAACCCGACGCGGTCGAGAAGCTGCTGATCGGACATATCAGCGGCGTCAGGGTGTTTGAGGACGACCACATGGGCGAACGCGTAGTGGAGAAGTGTATTCGTGCTGGCGGCGGACTTGGTAAGGAATTTTGAGTAGATCGTGGACGCGGTTGGGGCGTTGTATCCGCACACTTCGAGCGTATCGGGTGAGTCGAGGGGAATGGGCGTCTTGACGAAGCCTCTGGGAGGGAGGCTATAGACGTGACGGATTGTTGTAGTAGGAGATGGACTCGACGATGTGGGGATGGCGGATGATGAGAGGAACGCGGCGCTGACTTGGCGCTTAGTGGAATCCTTTGCTGTAGGGAGGATGAAATTATTGTTGGTGAGGTTGCTGATATCCTCAGGTGTGAGCTTGAGCTCGTCGCTTGGTGAAAGCGACATGGTAGTGCAGATGCGAAGAGCTTGCGGTATGGGTTGTAGTGTGGATTCGGCAGTATGCCTTGAGAGATTCGAACCCAGCTTTAAATAAATCTGAGAGTAGAAGATCTAAGTGAAGAATGAAAAGAAGGAACGTTGCCGGATTGCTTGGAAGATATAATTCACGAGATATTGGAGATAGCTGCAACCAGGTTTGGTCAAGAGTGTAGGGGGTTACTCTGATTCGTCGTATCGACCAACTATGGGTCGAACCAAACTACTGCTGCGCTTCTATGTCAATATCAAGGAACTTCAACAATCAACTGGCATGCAAACATTAAATTCCGCTAATGTTTATCGACTGCAGGCCTCCGGACATGTGGAGCTGCATCATGCACAACACAAGAAGACCGCAAACATGACTTCGATATCAAACGGCGACCTCATAAGCGGCATCAGCAGTCACAATACTGACATCATAACCTTCAGTGACAAACAGCGACATCATTCGCGACGGTGGCATCGACGATGGAAGCCATTCACAACGAGTACATGCCCACAGTAAAGATCTTGGACAGCTTCGACCATGAGCTGAACGAGGTCAAGTGTGAGATTGAGACATTGCTCTGCTTGCAGTTGTTGGTTTTATCCGAACTATGGGTTGAAGATGTTGTCGAGCGTTCACGAGTACTGGACGGATAGCTCTGCTGTGAGCATGCAGTCGTAGCTTACACTTGTAGCCTACAACAGCTCGCTTCATGCATGTTTGCACTGGATAATCGCACTTGCTTCGAGTTCTTGAATCGTATCTGCCGCTCTGCTAACGGGCTGAGCATAAAAGCTAACAGATTATGCTCACTCTTTCGAGATGACGTGTCAAGCTCATCAACGACCTGTGGTCGTGCCGCGTGGTGCGCTCAGCTTGTGGAAGAGGAGAGGCGAATATGAATCGTGGACTCTAGGCTGTCTATGTTTGGTGATGCTAGATGCAGGGCTTTTGAGACAGAGAGGAGGACACGCAGGTCCAGGCTAAGAGTTCTGTGAAGACTTCCAGAGAAATGGGTGACGCCTGGCAATTCGACGGTCTCAACAGCAATGAAGACTTTTGCGAACTCCCTCAGTTTCTCAACAACGTATTTCTCATTCCCAGCCCACTCGGGCTGGTTTATCACAGAAATGCAGTGAATTGTTTCCAGCCGAACGTGTCGAACCATGGCTCAGGGCGTAGTCGCACTTGAACGAAGCCAGCTAAGCTCGAGATCGAACGTGGTAGAACCTTGATTTCCTTCCTGCTCGAGAGATCAAGATCCGCAACCCAAATCGAATGGCCTCTGGATGGGCATTTGGCTCAGCTACGCAGCTGTTTGTGCCTAAAACGAGTTTTGGATGCGCCATCCATGGCCTCTACTGTCGGTTGCTCTCTTTCCTACTTCCGTTCGTCCTTTACTGGAGAGGTTTGAGTCGTGGTTGTAGACGTGGCTCATGTCCATGTCTTCAGCCCGTCCACTTCGCGATGTTGTTCGCGATCAGTCTCCTGAACATGTCCAATTGCTTCTGGTGCACCGCCATCTTCTGCTCGAGTATGTCCGGCCGCTGCTGAAGCGTCTTATCAACACGCTTCTGCGACCCACTGAAGACGACTGTGTAATCCGGCAAGGTCGTGTACGGAGGCACAACAGCCGCAGCCGAGATAGTGCAGTACTGCGCACATCAGCATCAGCATCAGCACCTCCCCACCACATAGCCTCAGCACTCACCTTCCCAACCACCGCGCCCCTCCCCACAACAGCCCCAACCTCAACACAGCTCCCTCCCCAATCTCAGCAGCTTCAACCACCGCCCCGTCTCAACCACAACATTCCTCCCCAGCACCACGCCATCGTTCCTAACCCGCTGCCGCTCTGCCTCCGCCTCTCCTCCTCCCCACCAACGCCCCCAGCACCCGTATCCGCGATGCCGACCCGCGCGCGCTCAAACACGACTACGCCCGCGCCCAGCATGACCACGCTCCCCGTGCTGTTCACGCGGGCGTGCGGGTGCAGGACTGCACCGGGCCCGATGGTGATTGGGTACGCGCCCGTGAGCTGGGCGTGTTGCGCGATCAGGGCTGAGGGGTCGATTGCGATGCTGCTGGGCCGCGGGAGGAGGGAGGTGCGTTTTGAGGCGTGGGCTGTGGACGTGCGGCGGGGGTCGCGGGAGGACATGGTAGGGGCTCTGTGGTGGAATGCGGGGTTCTGTGGCGTGTTTGTGGGTTGGGGTGCAGGTGTGGGCAGGCGCGTTGTTTGTGGTTTGGGCGCGGTGTGGTTGGCGAGGGAATCGTGCCTCACCTAATAAGTTTTGGTGGAGAAGGATCCCCATTACGCCTGTGTTCCTCACTTACCCAACTTGCGCACAACAGACTCGCGTGATATGTCAGACAGGATCCATGAAGTCAATGATTTATATTGACGCTTGAGGGATATGAGCTTTTCGCACACAGGTCCATAGGCAGAGCAGTGCAGACCTAGATACTCCCAAACATGCAAACATGGCCAATGTTCCACACACATCTTACACCCATCTACAACCCTCACATGCCTCCTCGCAGCATCGCCACACCACAGCGCTCAGTAATTGACACCTTGCACCGGCAACTTTCCCTCATTGTCCTCAATCCAGCACACCAGATCCTCAATCGTGCACACCTTGATACCCCACTTCTTTCCAAACGCAAGACACTCCTCCGTCCTCATCATGCCCCCACCCACCAACTCCGGCCGCCCATCTGCACTCTCCCCGTCCGTGATCATCTCGCAGATGACACCCACGGGCTGCTTCCCCGCGAGCCGGCACAGATCAACAGCGGCCTCGGTATGCCCACGCCGCACACGCACACCCCCGTCGCGCGCCTGCAGCGGCAGAATGTGTCCCGGCCTTCTGAACTGGGTCGCCTTTGCGTTGGGGTCCGCGAGCATTCTGCACGTCAGGCTACGGTCGTGGGCGCTGATGCCGGTGGAGATTGCGTCGGCGTTCGCGTCGATGGAGATGGCGTACGCGGTGCGGTTCGGGTCTGCGTTGTCGGCGACCATCTGCGGGAGGTGCAGGGCTGCGGCGCGGCTGACGGGGAGCGGGGCGCAGATGTAGCCGCTGCTGTAGCGGATCATGAAGGCGGCTTTGGAGGGTGTAAGGCACTCGGCGGCTATGATCAGGTCGCCTTCGTTCTCGCGGTCGGGCGAGTCGAGCACGATTACGAATTCGCCGTTGGCTGAGCATAGCGGGTTAGTACGTGCCTGGCACCGTTCGTTGGTGAGAAGGGAGCCTACCGAATGCTGCGACGCAGTCTGGTATCGAGTCGAATGCTGCGTCTGCGGGTGTGGGGTTCGACAGCGAGTCTGCGTGGCCGTTGACGCCGTTTGTGCCATTGGCGGGGAGCCCGTTGAGTTCGGCGGGCATTGTGGTGGTAGTGGTGGTGCTATGCGCTCAAAGACAGCGAGCGTCCTCCTTCTCTTGTAATATCTCGCTATGCTCGGGGTGGTTCTACCGTCCGTCGCAATGGCAGTCGTGGATTGGCAATGCTTAGCAAGAAT
This sequence comes from Didymella sp. IMI 355093, assembly GCA_027946495.1. Lineage (NCBI taxonomy): Eukaryota > Fungi > Ascomycota > Dothideomycetes > Pleosporales > Didymellaceae > Didymella > Didymella sp. IMI 355093. The sequence goes on from JAPEUZ010000006.1 coordinate 193,483, forward strand.
CGCGACGCTTTGGTAATGCGATGCCGGAGCTATCCGCAATGGTCTTGACAATACAATACGTGCTGAGTCGTGGGCTTCAGGGTCAATGGGTCGAATCCGCTCTCTTGAGGAGGACACAGTGGTATATGTGGGTTCTTATCAGGGCTCAGTGATGCATGTGAACGTCAAGACGGCGGAGGTCGAGTCAACGTGCGGCACCGCCCCTCCAAGCAAAAGTCCAACGGTGGGATGAAGTGGGCCGAGGCCCTGCATCATGCGGACGGCCACCGAGGCTCCGATCTGCCTCGCCTTGCCAGATCGTGCGGCTGCATTTAGGCCTCCGCCGATGCCGACGCTGCGTGCTGACAAACAGCCGTCGAATCCATAAGACACCGTTCAACTCATGTGCATCTGACTTCGATGACAGCCTTGGTACGAGCATCACGGTGTGGATGAGAAGAGCGGCAGTTCGGCGGGAATCTGCTGCAGCAACAGCGGGTAGCGGATGAGTCCGCCTGAAGGTACGTAGCGTCCGCCAGTTGCAGCGCCGGTGTTTCTGCGCCTGCGATTGACTTCTGACCGGCGTTGCATATCGGCAAAGGAACAGTCATCGGACTATGAACCGAGCATGGTGTTTGCATCTTCAAATTAAAGTGAGGGTATCTCTTGGCGCTCACGCATTACCAAATGCAATGCTATCAATACAACAGAAACCAGCGCCGTAGCGACTGTGCAACGCCTGGAACTTTTGCTAACCAGTCCAATCTATTCACAAAATGCACGCTCACATGATCTTCTCGCCAGTTGCTTGCTTGTCCTGGATGTAGTGCTTCTCAGCCGAGTTGTGCGTCGAGCTGCTCTCGCTCGCCTGGCCGCCGGCAACGCCATCAGACTCAGGGGCGCCCTTCCAGAAGTCCTTCCTGCCAGCAGCAATGCGCTGCACCCACGGAGGCAGGAACCCACCAGGAAGACGCCATGTCCAAGGCTCCTTCTCATCCTTGTTGGGGGGAACGACGCGGCCGCCAGACGACTTCTCGATGATGAAGACGAGGGTGTTGATGAGTATGTACGAGCAGATACCGGCGATGAGGCCGTAGGCGATTGAGTAGGTGAACGGCATAATGGCCATGGTGAGGAATGCAGGGATAGCGTCGCCCATGTACTTCCAGTTGATGTCCTTGGCCGACTGTGCCATGAGGGAACCGACAATGACAAGCGTACATCCGGTGGCCCATGGAGGGATCGAGGCGAAGATGGGTGCAAAGAAGATGGCGATGAAGAACGAGAGTCCAGTAACCATCGCGGTAAGACCAGTCTTGCCACCTTCAGAGATACCAGCACCAGACTCGATGTAGGCAGTGACTGGGGAGCAGCCAAAGAGGGAACCGATTGTTACACCCATAGCATCAATGGTGTAGGCGATGGAAGAGTTCTCGAAATCCTGGGTACGCTCATCGATGGCTCCACAGTAGCGGGCCATGGAGTACATGGTACCCGTGCAGTCGAGAATGTCGACGTAAAGGAAAGTGATGAAAGCAAGACCAAACTGGCCGGCGTACTGCGAGACATTCCATTCCTGCACGACGAGGACCTTCTGGATCGGGTGGAAGGTAACCACTTTCTTGAAGAAGTCGAATGAGTCGTTGCCGAGGGTAGTGTAGGGGAAGTAGGTGACCTCAGTATGGCGGGGCCAGGAGATGATCGAGACGAGCAAGATACCGAAGATGATAGCGCCCTTGACACGGTACAACATGAGCATGACGGTCAGAACACCACCACAGAAGATACCGATCCACATGGTCGGGTTGCGCATCTTGTGGCCTCCCGGGCAGACGCCGGTCTCGTCCTTGAACTGCTCCTGGCATCCTGCGAGTTCGAGAGGAGTCGATATGGCACCAGTGATAAGACCAATACCGGCCGAGTACGCCAGGCCAATGATTGTGAGGTAAAGTCCGATTCCGACACCTGTCGCAAGCTTGATACTAGCCGGGATAGCTCTGTACAAAATAAAATCAGCGCTGTTACTGTGGAGAGTGACGTGTGGCGACGGGGTCCAAGTGGAACCTAACCGCGCCGAGGTGCAATTCTGGCGCACAAAAATCTGACGCCAAGGGAAAATGGAAGAACACGGATGCCAACATACCTTGCAAGCCATTGACGGATACCCAGGATAGTGAGGCCAACAAAGACGAAGCCTTCGACGAAGACAGCAGTCAATGCAACCTGGTATGGGACCATACCTAAAAGCAATTAGTTATCGTTTCAGGAGAAGAAACTCGTGTGACCAAGCCAGACTCTATCGAGATGACATGTACCACAAAAAGTAATACAAAAACGAAGAAGACGATCGGTGTAACTTGACGTACCGGAACCGTGGAAACCAACAACCGTGTAGGCAAAGTAGGCGTTCAAGCCCATTCCTGGCGCAAGGGCGATGGGCATGTTGGCGAAGAGACCCATGCAGAAGGAAGTCAAAGCGGAGATGGCAGCAGTGGCAGTGACAAGATCACGCTTGACGACTTGTTTGCAGAGGAGGTACTCGTCGTTGGTCGCGCAGAGGTCAGACATGCCCTCAGGTGGGCAGACACAGGTTCCGCCGGTGTCAGCCAAGATGGTAGCTGAAGATGATGAGCAAGCTTCTTCATGTTTCAAACGGCGACCGTACAGTTGACCGAGATAATGTAGGCCATGGCGAAGAACGTCGCGAGACCAGCGCGGAACTCGGTCCAGAAACGTGCATCCTTGCGTTCTTTGGGCTGTGAAGGTTGTCAGTGAATGTATATACCTCGTGTGAAGGGCGACATACGTGACCAGAGCCATCAAGACGGAAGTACTTGCCCACGAAGGAGCGCGCAATGGCTTGGTTAGACTTCTCAGCGAAACCCATGTTGAAGAATCGCCGTGCAGGGTCGAGAGTGTCGAAAGAATGGAGAGAGTCCTCAAGAAGGGACTGTCCGAAGAGTGTCAAGGGAGCCAAGTAGGCGATCTGCACCGAGTCACTTCAACTCGAGAGTGAAGGACAAGACGAACTTTTAAGTTCAGATGGTATGAGCATGGGTAAAGCATCTGCATCCCGCACCAAGATAAGGATTTGCTGGGCGGCGACGAGGCGTGCCCACTGTGGTCTCGCCGTTACGGTATCCAATCCGACCCATGCTCTAACGATGCGCCTACGCCAGCCCTGGCTAGCTAGGCGGGTCCACGCGAAGAGACATTGAGGGCCTTGGCACGCCGCACGAGAAAGCGCAGTCAGGGTTGGGGAACCTCTGGCAGTGGAGCGGCTGAGATGCCGCACTCGAAGAGTGCTGCAGTTCGCCAATCGCCGACCAATTGGCGTTGCTTTTATCAAAATGACTTCACGACGAACGCCATATCGCAGAAGAGGAAGCGGAGGCTGCCGCATTGCGACAGCTGCGACCGCCATCCTCACCAGGAAGTCGCCTCCCCTCTATCTGGCACTCCACGAAGGCTATCATGGTTCTCTTGGCTGACTCCTCGCCGCGCATTCGACAGCGGAGCAGCGGATTGCAAATGGATTCTTGTCAGGACGATCGACTAGTTCGGCAACAGTGCCGAATCTAGTAACCGACTAGAACGCAGCGTCAGGATGGGCCCGCGCGTTGCTGAAACGGTGCAGATGCGCTGTGGAGGGCTTCCTGGTCACACGGCGCGCTGTTGATGAGCAGAGGACAGGAGGACGCGGAGCTGTGCCAGAATGCAAAGCCGTAGTGCCGCGCAGCAGCATCAGCCCCTAGCGTCTTCCTGAGCAACGCTGTAAGGAGCTGCACTCACGGCCAGGATGAGCAGCATTTGGAAGGCCGGGCTTACCTCCCCTGTTGCACAAGATGAACCGCCGTGAAGCGAGTCGCTACGACTGGTGCATCTTTTGTACGAAGAGACAGACCCTCTCCCCCGGCTTTTCCACTAACACTATGGCCCGGCAGCCGCAGCGGAGAAGCATCCATTGCAGGGTCTATACATTGCTTCTGGGCGACTCAACCCTTGCATGTCCTTACGCTACGACCTTTGTTCTGACACCTTGAGACGCATACACGAGACGCGTTGCAAGGGAGATTTTGCTGCCGACATTGGTCACGCAATTGCTCAGGCTATACCTACGGCGGCATGCCTGCGAAATACCGCCTCCCAACACTCTGGATAGAGTCAATGCATTCTCAGTCTATTGAAAAGGAGATGGACACCTGAAGCAAACCATTACTCCACATCTGGACGCCTTGCCGGACCTCTAATTGCGGCTTCGCTGTCTGTAGGCCAATCCAGCGACGTCCCCATGTTTCGACATCCTCTTGATCTTCATGCATGTCTCCAGGCCCACACCACCTACCATGCGAAAATCGTGTATCTCGCCTCGCACAACGCATGCAAGTCGGCTGCCGGCTATCCAGACAACGGACCGCTGTTCATTTCAAGATCACATGCGTGAAGGCATCATTCGAGGAAGCACCTCGTCTGGCAATGTCCAGGACAACCCTTACATTGAAGGACTATCTTAGCGATATCGGTGTGAGTGGGAAAACCTCCATTGACACCAATTCCCACGCGGAGAGTCAGCAATCTTCCACGTCATTGGAAAATGCTGACAAGGACGATCCTACAGACTTCTTAGAACTAAAGTTTGATAATTGGACAGGTACAATGCGCAACCATGTGCACTACGACTACAACCCCGAGCCATCTCATCTCATCTATTCTTTCTATTGTCCTTTCACGAAACGATTAAGCGCTCACGCTACACGTCCTCGTAGTCCCCGCGCGTCGTCTACGATGTGGTTGCACATACACAGCAAACGTCCTGTCCGGGGTGCGACGACGTGGCAATGCAGTACCGTTTGCAAACGCTGCTCGCCGCTGAGTGACACGTTGTGCCCTCCCAGCAACCCGGTCATGCCGACTTGCAGATCGCGTTCTCCACGAGGGCCAGCACATACCCACAGCGACCGTGCGACTCATCAGCGCAGATCATCGAGGCTTCAAAAGTACAATTTGGATTCTGAAGATGGCCGACTTCAAAAGGATGCCGTTGAGGCGTGGTCACACTAACCTTCGCTTGTCGCCCCTTGCGTTGTTACACGCACATCACTGCATCCGCGGGCGCGCACCAATAACGATCCTTCAAGGAGAAAAGGAAGGGCGCGTCGTGTGCAGCATCGTCTCCACCGATCGCCGCATAGCTCCAACGCTTGACGCTGTGCCACAAGGTAAACACAACGTCAACTCGCACTCAACCCTTACTCTTCGTAACACGCGATGACAAGTATTCACTGTCACCAACCAGGTGAGATGATGGGGCGACGCACAAGTAACGCAGAATGAAGAGAACGCCCCCCAGCGCGACCATCGCACGCTATGGGGTATGGTCTCGTACCTGCATGTCTGATGCTGCACGTCAGTCCTCTTCGGTCCAAAGACGCAACGCCCTGGTAGCCTGGTCATCGAGGCGCCGTTGTCCGTCGCACAGGAAACGGCTGAGGTCGCGTGGAACCTGGATTCCGGAACCTGTTCAGCGGAGATCAGCATCAGCAGAGCACGACAGGAGCTGCAAGTCAGGGGCTGCATGGTAAGCAACCCAGCCTGCTCAGCCGTAGAATGCTCTCCTGGAATTCGATAAGACAGACACGTACAACTCGACAACGCGAGCAGAGTTTGTGCTGCGAGTGTGACTTGCCACCACGACTGCGGGGTCATAACGCTACAGTCGTGGAGGTAGATGAGTGCGTAACGCGAGCCATTGCAACGTGGGAATGACAAGCCATCTCGCAGATCCCAACAATACGCCTCAAGGCTTATAGCAATTTCATCGCGCACGACGGCCTCATGGCATCTGTCACCTTATCAATTGGTGTATGGACAGGGTTACGGTATGGCTGGACTGTGGCTTGATCCGCCACCATGCAGTCGGACGTGTCAGCTACTGGGAAACGTGGCAGCGCATGGCACACATGCACTCAATCTACGCGAAACCGGCGCTGCTATCTTTGGAGCGACATGGCTGCTCAGATGGCAGAGACCGCGGGCACGTCCTTGGCTCACTGACACATGCGGCGAGACATGAGCACACATGTCGCGTCGACAGCCGGCGAATGCATAATTGCACGCCCGATTAAATCTCCTCCACTTGCGAGGTACATGTTGTTTACCACCTTGATATTCCTTCTCGATCTTCTTCGTCCGTCCGCAGCACCCACTCGTCTTAATCCCATTCGTAGCACGGGTTTTCTCACACGTACCCAACATTGTCTTGCTTGGCTCGCCCCTTGTACAAGTCGCAGACGTCGTATCAATCAAGCAGCCATCTCTGATTGTCGTCATATCCCCTCATTTCCATTGACGCCAGCCAGTGACTAACAGAGGTGTGCGGCTGCGATGAGGACGGGGATGTATGTGAGGTCTGCTGTTAAGACGTCTTGGTGAGGCATCGTGTGCTTGCAGCGTCAGACTACCATGCGATGCTCGACTGTGTGTGTGGGCTACTTGTTGTTTCGTCTTAGCTCTCCGGGCCTGGACTGATATCTCTGGCCTGTTGCGAGTCCGAGGATTGTTGAGTTAGAACTTATGGTTCAGTGACCTAGTAGCCTATATCCGACTGTCTGCGTTTGATTACACGCGGAATTCTGTATAAGCGAGCGTTCAGAGTCAGTGCGAATATCGTGATCTTGTCATCGGGTATGTTTTGTGGATGCCAGCTCGACTGTAGGAAGGTTCAACTAGCCACACGGTTGTGGCGTCCATGACGTAGCCGTGACCGCGACCCTGCTTGTCGCGTGGTAGCTCCGTTACAATCAGGGGAGCTTTGACGAGCCTCATCTGTCGCTGTGTCCTTGTGCTATCCGTCTTACCCGACTCCAGCGGCTTCACGGCACTGCATTGCTTCCTATCACAGCCATGAGGCACCGCTTATCGTCTCTAGCGTTCTCTCGCACCCCGACTGCTCCACGCGCGCTCCACACACCTCTGACGCGCATATCAGCGAGATCAACACTGCAGAATGCGACGATACAACCCCTACAGCTGAGGAGCTTCGCGATCACAGCGCGCTTGAGCGTGAAGCTCCCCAGCAAGGACACTGGCAACTACGAGAACTCGAATGCGCGCCCGGCCTCGGAGCTGAACAACAACATCTCACAGGAAGAGAAGGATGACTTTGCACGGAAGTTACAGGAGGACAGGGGCAAGCAGATACGCACGCCATGGCACAGAGAAGGCAGCGACGTGCCGCCTGTGGCCCGCCAGCGCAGCGCAGGAGCAATGACAAAGGGTACATCTCTGACAGCACATCTCTGAGTGCTCACGGCTGACCAGACACAGGTAAACTTCTCACAACGCCTTCCAGAATGCTCAAGATCATTCTTCCTCTCACGACCAAAGACACAAACTCGGACCGTAAAGACATAGAGCCCCTCGCCCTGCTCGTCCATCCGCAGCAGCCAATCTCCTACCTCGAGCGCCTGATCCAGGCCGAGCTCCCCACCATCAAGGACAAAGACGGGAAGGAGCGTATCCCACAAGTATTCTTCCGCGCCGAGGATAGCATGCAAGACCCGATGCAGGCCTCGGAAGCCAGCGAGACGATTGTCAGCGAGGACAGCGAACCTTCGCAGGGTGAGGAGGACTTCGAGCAGGTGGACGAACACCGCATCGACGGCAAGACCGTCAAGACCGGCAAGATCAAGTCAAAGTCGGACAACGAAGAAGCTGGCGCCGTCAAGAATCGCAAGACGCCCGATGAGGCCGTTGAACTGCGCGGCGGCCACGGCAAGGGTGGTGTTGAGTCCTATTCTGGCCTTGGTAAAGATGCGCCCACCGATAAGGTCTCGACCCGCAAGTTTGTGCGCTGGTCGAGCAGCACCGAGATTGGCGACTTCATCCGCGACGCAGCCCGTGGCCAAGAGTTCGCTATTGAGATCGAAGGTGCCCCCGAGGAGGTCCGCGTCGGCGTGCCGTCCTTCAACGACCGCACATACTACCTGCGCATGCGCCTAAGGAAGACCTCCAAACACATCAGCGAGATGGCAGAGATCAAAGAGATGTGCGACAAGCTCGCGCACAAGGCAGCGCAACAAGTAGCCATGGGCGGATTCGCCGCCATCGTAGGCTGGTGGGGAGTAGTCTACTACCTCACGTTCCAGACCGAGCTCGGCTGGGACGTCATGGAACCCGTCACCGTACGTCCTCTCCCCCTCACCCGTCTCCACGCTCTAACACACCACAGTACCTCGTCGGTCTCTCGACCCTGATCGGCGGTTACGTGTGGTTCCTGTACCACAACCGCGAAGTCAGCTACCGCAGCGCGATGAACTTCACCATCTCGCGCCGCCAATCCAAGCTCTACAGCCAGCACAACTTCGACCTGCGCAAGTGGGAGGTCCTGATCGAGGACGGCAACGCGCTGCGTAGGGAGATCAAGGCCATCGCCAACGAGTACGATGTCGACTGGGATGAGATGAAGGAGGAGAAGGACGAGAAGGTTGCCGACGCGTTGCGCAAGGATCGCAAGCGCAAGGAGGGCAAGAAGGACAAGGATGATGACGAGCCGAAGGAAGGGAAGACGGAGGTCGATGATGGCGGCAAGGCACGGTAGGCGAGTCTGATCAGGCTCAGCCGCGTCTGATCTTGATGTGATTCGAACACATCATTGCGTAGATACTGGATACATTAGCGCGGCGTTGAGGATAGACATCAATCAGCATTTTCATCTGCTCAAACCTATGCGTTGCTGCAAGTCTCAGGCGCATGTGCGAACTCCGTCATGTGAACAAATAGGTCAGGCAATCGGTACCTTCTCCTAGAGCGGTCTGGGTATGTAAATCAGTAGATCAGGCCTATCGGATCCACGACCACATCACGCCTGAGTAGCACACTGTGTTGTTCAAAGATCTGTTGGACTATCGACTACATCCGTAAGATCTACTCCATGTCATATCCATCGTCCACAATGCACCATCCGCCGTACATCTACCATCATTACCCTCTCGGTAAACAATCGGGATCGAACGTAAGCCAGCCACGTCTGTAACAGCTGCTGTGAGGTATCATACTGGGAAATCCATCAATCCACCCATATCGTGTCGCTGTCGTCGCAGACTCATCCATCTATGATACAAAACAAATTAAGGAACCGTGAGAACCCAACTCGGTAGATCGAGATTGGGCGACAGCCGACGTCCAGCTAAGGGGTCAGTGTCGAGAGAAGGGGAGACCGCGTCGAAATCGTCAGAACTTTTGGGTGCATTCGTGAAGCCGTCCGCCATCGTGAAGGAAACCGTGAACCGTGCGCCATTCGCCATTAAGAAAGAGTTGAAACCATAGATCGCTGTCGATCGAAAGTGATGCGGAGCGAGTCCTACTCGGTAGCAACTAGAGAAAGTTAAGCCTTGGTCTCTTCCTTGGTCTCCTCCTTGGGGGCCTCCTTCTCGCCCTCACCGTCCTTGTTCTTGACGTATTCGTCGTAGACGCTCATGGCCTCGTCGACCTTGGCGCGGAGAGCAGATTCGTCAGAAGTACTATAAGATGTTAGTAAGGTGCGAATTCTTGAAGCGAAATACAACTTACAGGTTGATGAGCTCGGAGTTGTCCATCTCAAGGAGCATACCAGTGATCTTGCCAGCAAGCTCGGGCTGCATCTCGTGGATCTTGGGGTACAGAGCCTCACCGAGCATCTGCTTCTGCTGGCCAACGGGGGCAGCGTTAAGAACGTTCAGGTCGATACCACCAGCACGGGGGAAGCCAGCCTGAGGACCCTGGCCGGGACGGCCGTTAGGACCACCGCGACCACCCTGAGGGAAGCCCTGACCACCACGCATGGCAGGAGCCATCTGGCCCTGGGGCATGCCGGGCATACCGGGCATGGGGCCTGCACCGCGGCCACCACGACCACCCATAGCCTGCTGGGCCTGAGCGGCGAGCTGCATGTACTGAGGGGTCATGTAAGGAGCGGGGAAACCACCGGGAGCCATGCCGGGGGGCATGTACATGGGAGGCATCTGCTGGGCGTTGGGGCCACCACGGCCGCCCTGCTGGGGCATACCTCCGGGGAAGCCACGGCCACCCTGCTGACCGGGCATGCCAGCGGGGAAGGGCATCTGTCCACGACCACCAGGAGGGAACATCATGGGCTGGCCAGGGGCGACGAACATCTGAGGCATGCCGCCGAACTGCTGCTGCTGCTGCTGCTGCATGCGAAGCTGGTTGCGGGCCTGGATGGTAGCCTCAAGCTGGTTCTTGCGGACATCCTTGCGCTGTGCGAGAGCGACATAGAGGGGCTTGCCGTCGAACATGCGCTGGTTCATGTCGGTGACAGCCTTAGTGGCCTCGTCGGGGTTGCTGAAGCAGACGAAACCGAAGCCCTTGCTCTTGCCGAGGATCTTCTTCTCGCCCTTGATGGTGACCTTGTCGCCAGCCTTGGTGGAGTCATCCTTCTTCTCATCGGAAGACTCATCCTTGGTCTCCTCGGCCTCCTTCTTCTCCTCCTGCTCCTCCTCCTTCTTCTCCTCCTCAGCCTCGGGCTTCTTCTCCTCAGAATCAGACTCAGCCTTGGCGCCCTCGGCGGGGACGGCGTCGCGCATGACCTTGGCGGAGGTGATGGTACCGAAGGGAGTGAACATCTCGCGGAGCTTCTCGTCATCGACCTCGTCGCCAAGGTTCTTAATGTAGAGGTTGACACCCTGGTACTTGGACTGCTTCTCGAGACGAGCAGCCTCGTACTGCTTGCGGAGCTCCTCCTCACGCTCGTGCTTCTTCTGGGCACGACCGACGTAGAGCTTCTGGCCCTTGAAGTCAGTGTCGTTCAGAGCATCGACGGCAGCGGCGGCAGCCTCGTGCTTGACATAGTTGACGAAACCGAAACCACGGCTCTTGCCCTGGTCATCTCTTGCGATGGACGCGGAGGTGATATCTCCGTGCTTCTCGAAGAGCTCGCGGAACTCGTCGTCAGTGACATCGAGGTCAATGTTCTTGACGTAGATGTTGGTGAAGTTGGCCTTCATCTCCTCGAACTTGCTCATGCGCTCCTTCTTGGGAATGTGGTGGCCGACGAAGACCTTCTTCTCGTTCAGAAGCATGCCGTTAACGTGCTTGATGGCGTTGTTGGCGGCCTCGGCGGTCTCGTAGTGGACGAATCCGTAGCCCTTGGAGTTGCCCATCTCATCCTGAGCGACCTTGCAGGACAGGATGTTACCGAAGGCGGCGAAGGTGTCGTGGAGAGCCTTGTTGTCAATGGCGTGGTCAAGGTTCTTGATGAAGACGTTGCCCTGACCAGTCTTGCGCAGAGCGGGGTCACGCTGAGACCACATGATGCGGCAAGGCTTGCCCTTGATAACAGTGTAGTTCAGCTCCTCGAGGGCCTTCTCGCCGTCCTCAGAGCTGTTGTAGTTAACATAGGCGTAACCGAGCGAGCGACGGGTAACAGCGTCACGGCAGACACGGATAGATGCGACCTGGCCAATCGAGGAGAACAGCTCGAAGAGCATGGCCTCGGTGACCGAGGGGTCGAGCTCGCCGACATAGAGGGAGGCGGAGTTCTGGTGGGCCTGCTGAGCAGTGGGGGTGGGAGCCTCGCCCTGGGCGGCGGGGACCTGGGTGTTGACCTCGGCGCCGTTGGCGGTGGCAGCGCCGTCCTGGACGGGGGAGGTGGAGTTGGCGGCTTCAGACATGGTGGTTATCTACGCGACGTGTTAGTGGCGGTGTGCTGCGAATTTTGCGGGCAGGTGCAGGGTGCGCATGTGCAGGTGCGCTCGCTTCACCAGAAAAGTTTGGACTTACCTGCGCGTCAAGCAACTTGCGACGAGGAATGTGGGAGTGCTAAGGGTCCTGGGAGAGACCTAGACTGTGGACAAGCGGATGCACTGCTTTCCTTCTACTTGCGACGTGCGGTCGTGAAAGGGAAAGGTCGCTCGACAACGGTGGAGGGGTTGACGAAGCGGGCGGAGTGCGTCGCACGGGATTTTTTTTGTAGTTTTCTGGATTTTTTTGTTTCTTTTCTGTTATGTGACGATCCGCGTAAGAGGACCGGGACTTTGGTGAGCTTTGTGTGTGGTGGTGGGAAACGGTGAGAGGTTGGAGGGCACGCTGTACTTTGAGGTGGGATATTTTCTGTGAGCCGCCGGTCAGTGCTTGCCACTAGCTGCTTTCGGGGTAGGCGGTGAACGAACGAGCTTTCTCTGCACCCGAGCGAATGGCAGTCAGACTGAACAAACTCTGCAACTGACGTCAAAGGGTAGAAAGCGCTGTCAAAGACGAGCAGTGGCCCTTAGTATTGTTTGCTACCGTTCCAGGAAGCACACAGAGGGACCTGCCCTTGCGAAACGGCCCTGCAGTCGCTGACCACATGTCAGACGCATTTGACAAGACAGGCAGCCACAGCCGCGTGCATGACGAGACGATACCTTGATCATCAACGCGCGTAGAAAAGCAGGAAAGGTCTGCTGGGAGCCGCTGCCCAAAGGTCTACACATGGTGGTGTGAGTGCTCGGAGACATAATTGACATGTGACTAGTGCCTGAGGCAATCAGCAAACATACGAACAACACAATAACATGTCATACCATCATCACATTCCAAGATATTTACAAGCGACCACAAAAAATGGGTATCTGTGCACAAATCCAACAAAGAACTAAACGAACATGCCTGCTCCACTACTCGCTCAAACTATCGTCCCAGCCCCCTTGCTCAGTGAGAAACTGCTCGACCTTTGTCTTGCACTCTTTCAAGCCCTGCCCCAGAGCCTCGCCCCACTGACTCTCCACAAGACCGACCTTCTCCTTCAAGTCATCAGTCAGACGGCGCTCTTCGTCTGCGCGAATGGCTTTCATCTCAGCGTCTACGCTAGCGAGGTCTTCGCCTTCTAGCAGTCTCTGTGTCTCGAGGAGGCGCGAGCCTGCAGTCATGACTGCGGTCTTGACTTCGTGAAGCAGACACAGGAGATTGATCTGGGACTCAATGAACTGATATGCTGAGCGGCCTGCGTGGGCGAGAAGCGTATAGAGGTACTGCAGCGGGAAGTCGTGGTACGCTGGGTTCTCACTGTACTCCTGGGCCGGGATCAGGATGCCGAACCCGTCAAGCTGGTACGGCACTTTCTGCACGATTGCCAGCAGGCCGGGTGCGATGTCCCAGAAGGCTGAGAGCTGTGTCTCGACGCCGCGCGTGACATTGCGCTCGATGACCTCGAGGAACTCTTCGTAGCGCTTGAGTATCTCCTTCTCGAAGGTGACTTTTCGGTCCTGTGCGTCGCGGCGGAAGAAATCAGTCGCTTCCTTGACCTTCTGATCGTTCTTCGCCTGGACATAGGGCAGGACGATGATGTCTCGATACAGATCGTTGCGCTCGTTCTCCAATTCGAAAAGCTCTTTGTGGAGCTGCTCACGGAGCTCGAAGAGCCACTTTAACAGCGTAAGCATCTCCAGCAGTTCAGGCTTCTCGTCACCTTCCTCTTGCGTCTGGTTGGGGTTCAACTCTTGAGCTTCGGAAGAAAGGCGGCCTTTGAGGTGTTCAATCGAGGCCGTCACCTTGGTGACACGTTCGCAGAACACAGCATGAAGCGTATTCGCAACCTCAGCTTGGAAAGTGTCAAAGATGTTCTGCACCACATCCTGCGCGCGCTGGTGCTCGCGAGCCTCAAATTCCGCATCAGCTTTCGCTGCGTCCTGAAAGTCCATCTGACCGTTCCGTAGATTCTCCTGAATATTGTACCGAATCTGCGCCCGTCGGTCGTTCAGCGACGCGTTCTCCGACTCCTTTCGTGCTTCAGTCTTCGTTGCAAACGCGGATTTGTTCGTTTTCACTTCTGCCAGATCGGTCAAGGTGCGAAGGCTGCTGCGAATGGAGGCCAGATCGGGATGGTTGTTGTTGACGGCAGGGTGGTGTCGCGGGTAAGGCGGAGGCAATGTAACAAGCCTAGACACGTCCAGCTTGTGCGGATCGATTGCAGGTGGTGTCGAGATAGGAAAGTAGTCGTACGAGGCCGGTTGTTTACCTTTGCCATCGTGAAAGCCGACCTTCTCAGGTGGGTATTCGTCCGGGCCATACGGTGCCGGTCTGCTGCTGGAGCTTGCCCGGTAGTGCTTGGGTGTAGGCTGGTTCTGCCCGTCGCGGTGGAAGCTCTCCTGCGTCTCCATCACCAGACCCATGTACTTCGACTCTCGCTTGCTTCGCTCCAACCGCCTACCACCAACGCCTTGCGAGCCATCGTCACTCTCCCACCACCGGCTCGCCGAACGACCTCTCGAATCTTCCTCATCTGGGATCGTGCTCATGGCCATGCTAGGGATCGGCGATAGCGAAGGGTGGTAGTTGTTGCTCCAAGAAGCATCACGAGCACGTTGGCTCGAAGCGCTCGCAGGTGAAGCCGGTTCGGTGTGAGGTGTAAACTGACCTCGTGAAGATGCTGGGCTTGCAGCTGTTGTAGGCATTGAATCAGAAGGCCTCGTGTCTGGTGAATCACCTGCAACGGACCCAGAGCGCTTGTTTCTTGTGTACGAAGGGGCCACTTGAGCGCTTGGAGTGATAGCTCTGCGTCCAGAGGCCTTGTTTGATCGCCACAAATCCCTGGTTAGATCCATAACATCGCCAGCCATCGCGTCGAAAGCACCCGAATACCGATCTCGACGATATCTCGATTCAGCGACTATGAACTCAGCAAAGAGCTCCAGACGCTCCTCGTCGTTCTCAGCATGCATCTCCTTCTCGATGAAGGCTTGATGCCGCTCGATAGATGCTTGGGCAAATGCGTCTCGATCCGTTGGTTTTGGCGTGCTGAGAGATGCGTCGTGTGGTGTCGAAACAGAGTGTAGTGATGTCTGCGATACGGAGCGATTTGCGACCCCTGATGGAGTTGTCAGACCTTTCTCATCCTCGGCAGAATGTGGAGGAGGTGTAGGAAGAGCTTTGGCGGGGAAGGCTGCAGGGACTCTCTGAGAAAGATGATCCGTACCTGGCGAGAAAGGCGGCGTAGGGGCAGCGCCAGACACTACACGTGGGCCTGTGATGACACGGGGTGTCGAGTTGGCAGATCCTGGATCATCGTACAAGTGTGCACTTCTCGGTGATCGCAGTGCTCCACCGCTTCGTGGTGTATTTCTTGTGACTGCACCGCGCCGTGCCAGCCCGCCTTCAGCAGGTGAGGCAAGCTCGAGATTTGCTTTCGATGTGGACACCTCGAGATCGTGCGCCCATGGATTGTTGCTTGGTTCTGTGCGTCGCTCACGTGCAGCACGGCTCTCTTCTCTGCGTTCACGAATACTGCCTCGAGTGCTGCCTTCGCGTCTGGGTCGTGAGAGCGTGCTGCCTGATCCTGAGTGAGATGTCATCGAGGGACCAGACACCGTCGATTCGCTCTCGGTTTCTGGATGTGGTGCGACATACTCGCCATGGCGACCGACTCGCGGGCTCGTATCAACATGGAGACCGTGAGCTGCTGGAGATCTTGGTAGTGGTGGCGGCGGCGGCGGCGGTGCTGGAGTCTGAGCTGGCTCGTCTTCCCATCCCATCGGTGTTGGTGGAATAGGTCCCAAGGTTGTTTGGCCAGGTCTGCGCGTTGGGGGCGCTGAAGGGTAGCCTGACGAGCGGTCCGAGTCGAAACCAGGTCCAACACTTTGTGACCTCGAGTTGCTCGGTGGAGGTCCTGGCGGTGGCGGGGGCAACGGCATACCAGGTCCCCAACTCGACTGGAGGTTTGGAGGCGTCTCACTGATGGGCGTTCGCGTCTCTGTGCCATGGCCAAGGACACCGGCGGAGGCAGCTCTGCGCGAATTCGGTGGCCTGATGGGCGACTGGGTATCAGGGACGTATCGTCGATCCAGTGGACTTGGAGTGTACTGGGCGAAGCTGCGCTGCGAAGACGATCCAGGGTCGCCTCGTTGGAGTGCATCATGCGTACTCATGTGCAACGACTCGATAGCGTTTGGCGCAGGGCTGTTGTCGTTGTTCCTGTTACGGAAGTTGGACAGACTGAACTTGTTTGACAGCCCACGAGACGACGACCGCTCTCTGCCAGGCGCTACAGGCGGCGGTGCGAACTGGGTGTTCATTGGCGCTGCAGCAGAGCCAGAAGGTATGGCTATCGAGACGGGGCGGTTGTGAAAGCTTCGAGCTGCGCGCGCAGACGACGGTGTGCCGGTCTGCGGCATGGGTGGTGGAGGGGGGTGGTTTTGGGAGTATGCATGGCCCGGCGACGAGCTCAATGCTTGCGACATGCTCTGATTCTGAGCGTGGGCAGGCGTGTACGGGGGCGGCGGGGAGGGCATGGCCTCTTCATGACCTGACAAGTCCTGTGCCCGTGCCGAGTTGATGACCATCTGCGTCTGCTGAGGCGCATACTGCACGCCCGATCTCCCATTCCCTCTCCACTGCTGCGGATTGTACGGGACGGCCATTGGTGAGCTCGCTACGGGCGATGGTGCATACGGCGAGGACGAGCTGTTCGCGAACGGGGAGAACGGGCTTAAAGAGGTTGCGCTCGCCGGAGTGTGCAGATTGCCATGGGTCTGCGCGAAAGCAGTGCCTTGCGTGGTAATGCCCGGTCGCACGGCAGCAGCACGGCCAGGAGAGATGGGCTGCCCGTATGGGGACGCGTTCGCAGGCGGAGGAGGCACGCCGGGGTAGTTGTGAGAAGACATGCTTCACACCGTTGACTGTATAAGAGGGCCTGAACGCCTCGAAGCCTCTGGCGGCTCCAGCGTGCTGCACGGCGAATCCTACTCGGGGTTCTGAGACCGTTCCTTCACCGTGTTGGGGGCTTGCAGAGCCGTGTCTGTCACCTCTTCGCACAAGCAAGCCACTGCACGAGAAACGGCCGCACCCCTGCAAGACTGGGCATGCTGTGGCCGACGGGAGGAACGCGAGGCCGCATGGTGATGGGCAGGGTGAACGCTGGCTGTCCTATTCGCTCCGTTGCCCAGCACGAGAGAAGATCCGGGCGTTGAGGAGAGAGGGTTGGCCGTCTTAGCCTGAAGCTTGACATGTTCTGCGCCAATCAAGCGTGCAGCTGAGCAGGCGAGGCTAGCGCAGGCGGCTATGTAAAGACCAAAGTGGCATCATGCCAGTCCCCACCTGTCGCACAGAGGCTCTTGTCTTATCGATATCACGGCTGCGATATAGGTGCAATCTCTCAAGATGCATATAGTCTGTGACTCTCTCTAAACTCTGCATCGCTCGAGAGAATTGTGCGTTGCGTTGATGTGAACAATCGCGCTTTCTGCTGCAAGACTTCGACAGACCCCAGGTGCACGCTAAATATAGCACGGCATCTCTCATGCAGCTTGTAATCACATCCCACATCCCACATCACCCTGCAAGCCCGTGGCTTCACCAACGTTGGACGTCTCGGATGTTGACAGTACCAGTGATTGTATGAGGCCACCGAAAGGGCTATGCAGGGCAGAGCAGGGATAAGAAGCATGCTGGTAGACGAGGCTGTCAAGAGAGGTAGGACAATCTACAGCGGTGAGCGGTGACTGAGTCGTGCCAATATCCGCTTATTGAGAATCAAGTTCGGAATGAAAACATGTTACTGAAGTGCGCAGTGAGGTTTGTACCTTCATGCAACTGGAAATCACGCCGGTCTACTTCACGATGATGCTAGTTCTCGAATCAAACGCAACCACCAATTCTTTCGGAAAACTACAGCACAACCACAGCACGTCTAAGAGCCAACCAATTCCACAGGACTGGTTAGTCGAATGAGCCGGTCAGATGTGAAGTAGTAGTATAGACTCATGATTGGTATGTAAGTAGGCGGCCGTAAAAGAATCGAAGTGGGGTATGGTTGGCATGAAGCCACCAACACCAACACGCTCGTGCTGTCGATCTCACGCATGTGCGCACCGACCAGGGTCACGATCCTCCAGTCCAAAAGCGCTGCAAGATGTAGTGTGTTTGAAAGTCGTGATATGTTCATTCATAGCGTACTGAGTATGTGCCATCCCAATGCTTTTACCAAACAGATTCGCTCAAAACTAAACCGGTCGCGAGACACCTATTTCTGGAACTTCTTGTGCGTGTCGATGACCTTCTGCACCTCCTGTTCCGAGCCCATAAAGATACCCGATCGGTCGTGGATATGTTCGGGAACCACTTCAAGCATGCGGTCCATCTTGCTGTTGACAGCCTTACCACCGGCTGCGTATGACGTCAGTGTCGATTCACAAACATGAACAAGTTGGAGGTCGTGACTTACCATTCTCAAAGACCATAGCCATGGGCGCGCACTCGTACAAGATACGGAGCTTGCCCTTAGGGCTCTTCTTGTCCGAAGGGTACGCGAAAATACCGCCATACAGCAATGTTCGGTATGCGTCAGCAACCATGGAGCCGATGTAACGCGCGCTGTATGGCTTGCCGCCCTCCTCCTGGGGGTACTTTAAGCTGTTGATGTACTCCTTGACAGGGTCCTCCCAGTAAAGCGAGTTACCCTCGTTGACCGAGTAGATAGCGCGCTTCTTAGGGATCTGCATGTTGGGATGTGTGAGGATGAACTCGCCAAACGCGGTGTCGAGTGTGAAGCCATTGACGTTGCCGCCCTTCATTGTGATGACGAGCTGTGCGGAGGCACCATACATGGTGAATCCGGAGGCGACCATCTCGGTGCCGGGCTTGAGGAGGTCCTCTTTTGTGCCCTTCGCGCCCTCAGCCAGCTTGTATACGGCGAAGATGGTACCGACTGAGACACCGGCGTCGAGGTTGGAGGAGCCGTCGATGGGATCGCATGCTACGGCGTAACGAGCGTCAGGGAACTCGTCGAATGTGATCAACTCCTCCTGCTCCTCAGAGACAAGAACGCGCACGCGACCGCAGGAGCGCATAGCAGAGATGAAGAGCTCATCGCCAATCACGTCAAGCTTCTTCTGGTCGTCACCAGTGGCATTCGATTGACCGGCTAGACCAGTAAGCTACAGATGTCAGTTCCTTTCGCACGCTAAAAGCTTCGAAGCCACGTACGTTGACCAATGTGGCTCTCCGAATGTAGTAGGCAATGCTCTTGAACGCAAATTGAAGGGCATGGCAAAGAAGTCTGGTTGATACATTAGCTCTGGCCTCACAGATCTGCGCCTTTCTACGCACGTGAAGTCACCGGTCGCTTCCTTGTGTTTCGACTGCTCTTCGGTGAGGAATCGTGTAAGGGTGATGATGTCGGTGTTGATCTTCTCCTGCTGGTCGCCGTTGGTCGCCATGATGTTCTGTATGGTAGTATTACGTGTACTTGGGGTATCCTGTGGACGAAAAGGGGTATCTGAGAGTGTGGAGGAAGAGGAAGAAGTGAAAAGGTCGAAGCAGGAAAAGTCAGAGTAAGTTCACGATCATCGACGCGTGGGGAAGGCGCCAACAGTTATTATGAAGTCAGATGTCTGGGTCCAAGTGGGTAGAGTCGGGCATGCGGAGACAAGTCGGTATTTGTTTGGGAGACACATTGGTTGGACAGCCGTGACAGCTGCCCTCGGCAAGTCACAAGCTCACGATATCTCAGCCATTGCGGCTCCAGAGCTACCTAAGTTGTAGCGGAAGAACTCGCAAAGATTTTGGAAGAAGCTGATTGATGGCTCTTCTCCGCGAAAATAACCGCGTTGTCGCGCGAGCGCCGATATCGATGCGCTTTGCGACGGCAGGGTGGGAGCTTTGACGATGATGCAAGTGCGGATACCGAGTGGAGGGGTGTTGCGGGGCTCTTTCCACACTTCTCCAGCTGACGTCCTGCCCCGGGATGTTCCGACCCGCGGATGTAATTTCAGATGCGAAGTTGCCCGCATCAGCCTCATGCATGGAGGCTGGAGACCACGTTCAGGTAAAGATCTGAAATGGTAGAGTTGACCACAGCTGTATGAAACGATGAATCATGCTCAATGCAAAATATAAAGTCGCGTACTCACTGAAGCGCCTAACTCTGACACCTTAACAGCCTCCAGTATCACGCGTACCGTGTACCTGAATTAGTCCAGCATGTTCACCTATCGTGCGGGAACGGAGGATCTCTGGCGAGACCAATATCCCGCAATTTCATCGAACGAAGGTCGAGGCCCAACGACAACTCAAGCCACAATGAGATTTATCCAGACCGCAAGCATTCGGCATACCTCGCTCCGAGCACAGTGTCCGTGCAGTGAGGCTCACGCGATGTACTTCGGAGGTGTGGATGCAGTAGTACGCATTGTTGAACATAGAAATCCGATTTTTGTACATTCTTACACATACACTCATAGCTATGCAAATGTACAGGAAGAGTCCCTATCCAACCCTTCGACAAGCTTCATGACGCTTTGAAAGGTAACCGTCGCAGAAATGGGGGATAAAACAATGCAAGCAAATTCGGACAAACTACTGAAAACATGGGAAACCTTAGCACTTCTTTCTCTACTCGCCCTTGAGCTTATCCTGCTTGACAGTGAAGGCCATCTCCAAAAGGTCCTTCTCCTCCTTCTTGTGGGAAGCCTTCAGACCAGTGGCGACGGAAGCACTGGGGTTACGTCCAGCGTACATGACGTGACGCCTGTTGTGGTGTTCTGTCTGGTTCAAAAGGGTCTCAATCCTGGGCTGTGTGAAGCTCCAAGCACCAGCGTTGAGAGGCTCCTCCTGAGCCCAAATGATGTTCTCAGCGTTGGGGTAGGAGTCAAGATTCTCCTTCAGCTGCTCCCACGGGAAGGGGTTCAGCTGCTCAATGCGGGTGATGGCGACGTCCTTGAGGTCGCGAGCCTTGCGCTCGTTGACCAAAGCAGTGTAGACCTGACCTGTGCAAAGAATGACACGCTTGATCTCCTCATTTGTGCCGATCTCGCCAGACTCGTGGGCAGGATCCTTGATGATCCATTCGAAGTGCGACTCGCCAGTGAACTCCTCAATGCTGGAGCGAGCCATGGGGTGACGGAGCAATGACTTCGAGAAGAAGAGGATAAGCGGCTTGCGGAACTGGCGGTTCATCTGGCGACGGAGCAAGTGGAAGTAGTTGGAAGGCTTTGTGCAGTAGGCGATCTGGATGTTGCAATCCTGGTGCTGGCGTTCAAGCTTCTCGGGGGCAGGGAAAATACGGGGGTCCTCGTTGACAAGCTGGAGATAACGCTCCATACGACCAGAGGAGTGCTCAGGGCCCTGACCGTCGTAACCGTGGGGCAAGCTCATGACGAGACCGGAACGCTGGAGCCACTTGACTTCAGCAGAGGCAACGAACTGATCAATGATGACCTGGGCTGTGTTGGCGAAATCACCGAACTGGGCCTCCCACATGACGAGCGCGTTGGGCGAGGACAGAGAGTAACCGTACTCGAACCCGAGACTAAGAGATGTCAGTAGATGAAGAATGTTTGTTTTGCGGCATGACTTACACTCCGTATTCGCTGAGCGAGGAGTTGGAAACGGTGAAAGTCTCCTGGTCATCGCTAAGGTTCTGCAGAGGTGTGTATGTCTTCTCGTTCTCCTGGTCGTGAAGGACAGCGTGACGCTGGGAGAAGGTACCACGCTCAACATCCTGACCAGAAACACGGACGTGGTGGCCTTCCATGCAGAGGGAACCAAAGGCCAAAGCTTCAGCGGTGGCCATATCGATGTTCTTACCGTCGTCGACAGTCTTGGTGCGACCAGCCAAGATACGCTTGAGGTTCTTGTGAACGTTGAAGCCCTCAGGAGCGTTACCGATCTTCTCGGCAATGTGCTTCAATGTGGACTCCTCGACGGCGGTAGGCAGATGCGGCAGAACCTCGGTAGCGAGCTCCTTGGGCGACTTGAAGCCGTTCCACGCGGATGTCAGCCACTCCTTAGCGGTAGGCTGGTAGTCCTTGCTGCGGTTGAAGCTCTCATCAAGCATGCCCCAGACCCAGGCCTTGTGCTCATCAATGTCCTCCTTGGTGAAGGTCTTCTCCTCCAAGAGCTGGTTAACGTAGAGGTCAAGGGTAGGCTTCTGCTCAGAAATCTTCTTGTACATAAGAGGCTGGGTGAAGAAAGGCTGGTCGGTCTCGTTGTGACCCTGCTTACGATAGCAGACCATGTCAATAACGACATCTTTCTTAAACTCAGCACGGAAATCAGCAGCAAGCTGGCAGACGAAGTTCATGGCCTCAACATCGTCACCGTTGACGTGGAAGACAGGGGCGTCGATAGCCTTGGCGATGTCAGAGCAGTAGGGTGTGGAACGCGAGAATCGAGGGTCGGTAGTGAAACCAATTTGGTTGTTGACGACAATGTGGATGGTTCCTCCGGTGTGGTAGCTGGGGAGAGCATGGAAACCCATAGTCTCGTAAACGATACCCTGACCGGCGAAGGCAGCATCACCGTGGAGCAGGACACCCATGGCGGTACGGGCCTCCTTCTCGTCGTTGTTGTAGTGGAGGATGGCGCGGGTCTTGCCGAGTACAACTGGGTCCTCGGCTTCCAAGTGAGACGGGTTAGCAACCAGAGACAGCTGCACACGCTTGCCAGAAGGTGTAGGACGCTCGAAGTTCATTCCCAAATGGTACTTCACGTCACCAGATCCCTCATCGGAGGGCTCGGCGCTACCAGCGAACTCGCTGAAGATGGACTCGTTGGGCTTCCTGACGACGTTGGATAGGACGTTGAGACGACCACGATGGGGCATACCAATGACAATGTCCTTGACACCATAGTCGACACTGCGGTCGATGAGAGCCTTCATACCGGGAATCAAACTCTCGCCGCCCTCGAGACCGAAACGCTTGTCGTTGGGGTACTTTGTTGCCAAGAAAGCCTCGAAGTTGGTACCCCAGATGAGACGGTCGAGGATGCGGCGCTTCTCGTCGACCGAGTACTTGAAGGGCTGGGGGACTTCGATACGCTCGCGCAACCAGTCGCACTGCTCCCTGTCCGGAATGTGGATGTATTCGATACCATAGGATCCGCAGTACAGGCGCTCGCAAGCGGCAATAATGTCGCGCAGGGTCATCTTGCTGCGGTTCTCGGTCTTGAAGCGAGGCAGAATACCGGGGCCAAGCTCGATCTCCTGGTCCAGGTCCTTCTCGGAAAAGTTGTAGTGGGACAGCTCCAGCTCGCGGGGCTTGCTGTAGCCGAACTGCTCGGCCTCTGTGCGGATGCCGAGGGGGTCGATCTTCGCCTTGTGGTGACCACGGGACTGGTAAGCGCGCACAAGCAGCTGGACCTTCAAGTGGTTCATGACATCGGAGCCCTCGCCAGGGCCCATGCCAAGACCAGGTCTGATATCGGAGACTCCGGAGCTGGTAGCGGGAACGATCGTGGGCGGCGGCTGGAAGGCTTGCGAAGTGGGCATGTCGCCGGACTCCATGTTGCGGAAGTAGACCTGCCACGAGATGTGGACGCTCGAGGGATCGCGCCTCCACTGCATGTACATCTCGTCGACATAGTTGGCAGTGTTGCCGCTCAGGAAGCTGTCGTTGGGGTCCTATGCGCCCAGTGTTAGCCATGCCCTCGAATTCTTCACAGCGGTTCCGGCGTGCGGCCACGTACAACGCCCTTGTCAGTCTCCTCTGCGGCGAGCGCGTAGTGGCGACGCTGGGCTATCGCCAACGGGCGGCGGCAGGTCGCGATGGCATTTGTCCTGGCGGGCGAGGCGGCGATGGTCGAGAGCCTTGCTTTTGCCGAACAGCTCTGCAGCTGCCGGGAGCATTGGCGCAACGTGGTGCGCAACATGATGAAGCGAAAGAGAGTATGGAGCGGATTAGATGGGTGACATCCAAATGGACGACGGGGTGGCAGAAGGGAAAGCTTCTGAGCAGCTGCTGCAGCGGAAGACGAGGAAGGAGCAAGCGGAGTCTGTCTCGCACGCGGATTCCGGCTAACCCCTTGCACGGTAGCGCGTCCATGAACCTCGACAACCTCCAGATGGCTGCACACCAGAAATGCCTCAAACACCTGCATGCACAGCTGCGTCTCATGTCACTGGTGCCAAGCTGGTAGCATGCGCATCTGCATCGTGCACGCAGCACCCGTCGACCCTCGGTCTCTTGGTTGAGCAGGTGCGAGACCCGTCAGATGTGCACCTGTGGCAGCCATCGTGTGGTCGCAAGAGCCTCGAAAGGCTGGCCAATAGCGGCGGCGTTATGTAAAAATCCACGTCCTGTGACGTCGCCTGAAAACACCGAGACTGCACGCGCGGAAAAGTATCCGCAACAACTCGAGCAGATACGCGAGATCCGCCTTGAAGATACAGGTTCTGCTTGCATTGATTGTTTTGGAGCCTTGCAGTCTGCCTTTATGTGCATATATTGTGAGTCTGTGACGTTGCGCATGCAAGCATCCGCGTGAGGTTCGCTGGTGGGAATGCTGCGCTCAGAGAAACGGTAGCTGTTGAGAGTCAAGGCAGTTATGCGAGCAAGTCTCGATAGCTCTATAGAGGCAGCACAGAAACTACATCAACACGACACTAGTCATTTGCGTTCGTGCAGGTGAAGCTGCAACGTGCTTTCAGCATCTGGGGAAGCCCTAGCGCGTTTCTGCTTGCGATAAGCACTCCCGCGGCGGCGCGTCAGCGATCATCGCCGCACCAGGCTTCCTCCACCAGCATGTCCAGCGCTGCAGCCCAGTACAAGAAGAAGAATGGCACCCTCTCAGTGTCGACAGACGGCAGGACGGTGTCATGGGAGGGTGAAGGACCTGGGCTGGCTATAGCAGTAGCAGATATTGGGAGTAGGTTGGCAGCGTTATACAAAGAGGATTGGAGTAGATGCTGATTGTATTGTTCCAGATCTCCAGCAAACACCCGCCACCGCCGCAAAAGCCTCCATCAAGATCGTCGTCGTCGAAACCTCCCCGCAAGCTGGCAATCATACATTCACGTTTACCTCAGCAGCTGCCCGTGATGATCAGCAGACGATCAGAGGCCTACTGCAGAAGGGCATTGAGGCGGCAAAGGCTCAGGAGACTCCAGCTGTAACACCGGCCGTGGCAACACCCAGCGGTGATGGCGGCGGTGCGTCAGGTGCCATCACCATGGCTAAGACAGTGGCCGCGGGTGCGCAACAGGACGAGGACTTGTACGCTGATGCAAAGCTGCTCAGCGACCTCGAACTCCAGATGTCGCTTCTGAATTCGAGCCCCGCGCTGCGCCAGCGCTTTGATCGCGCGTTAGGAGAGAAGCCTGCTTCTGTCACCATGGGCCAGTTCTCCAACCAATTCTGGTCGACACGCCTGAATCTTCTGCGATCTCACGCCGCCGAGAAAACTCAGACCACTGGTTCATATAACGTGTTGTCCGTGATTAAGTCGAAGAATGTCAATGGCACCCTGATGTTGAACTTGACCAAGGAGCAAATTGAGGTCGTATTTCGTCAGCATCCCATCGTCAAGACGGCATACAACGAGACGGTTCCGCCGTTAAGTGAGGGTGAATTCTGGGAACGCTTCTTTCACAGCCGGTTATTCAAGAAACTAAAGGGCGAACGCATACCAGACGACTACGTCACAGATACGAGGCTCGACAAGTACCTGAAATACGACGAGAACGCCGACGCTGCACAGCAAATGCTCGTTGGCACTATCCCTTTGTTCATCAATATCGAAGGCAATGAGCAAAATCACAGCCAGCAGAAGGGCAACCGCCAAGATTGGACCATGGTACCTTCAAGTAACGAGAAGGCGCCGATTCTGCGCGTCCTGAACCGCATGAGCGAGAAGCTGATGAAGGATGTACCGCTGGTTGATAACCATCATGCTCCCGCTGGACAAGACGAAGACACATACAAAGAACTGCAGTTGAGGGATTTGCAGCGCGCATCAGATGACAACAGAGTCGTGCTCAAGGTCCAGGATCAAAGTCGCTTTTTCTCCGCGGGTCAAAGTGTGCAGTCATCGACTAGTGCTGCAGCCTATACAAAGCGCACGCCATCAGAGGTACTCTTGACTCTGCAGCAAGACTTTGCAAGCATCAATACAAATAGCAGAACACCCGGAACCGACCTACATTCAAAAATTGCTGTCGACGACGACAGTAATAGCGAGGACGAGAGCGGCGCGCCAAAGAAGCCGAAGGTGGGAAGCAGAGCAGGGCGAACTGCAGCTACGACACAGATCATAGCGGCTATTGAGAAACGCCATCTGCACGAGGATGAATACCCTTCGGCGAAGGGCGTTCTGAACAACGAGCAAGCCGTCAAATTGGGTATCTCGGACACTATCCTCGACAACCTCACCATGACGCACAACACTACCGTCGAGTTTTTGCACTACTTCTGGGACGTGTATCACTCTGGTAACCCCGAGCGCGCCAACGAGGTTGCCAAGCTCATTGAGACGTTGGACAGATCCTTGGACCGTATCAGCGCTGTTGCAAACGCTGCTGAGGCTGAGCGCAACGCGCAGATTGAGGAATTCCAAAGACGCAACGAGCTATATACCCAGCAGACAGGCAAAAGGAGGAAGTTCAACCCCAACGCTGTTAAGGGTGGTGCGAGTGCTGTTGCTCAGATTATGCAGCCACTCAAGAGAGCCATCGATGCCGCACGAAGTCAGTACCAAAAGGCTCTCAACGAGCAATTGGCACAATCTGTTCCTTCCAATGGATTGTGAGGTCGCCTTTGACCTATCATAGTAATGGGTTTCTATGTGTTCTTGCATAGCGATGGCGTTTAGGGTTACAAGCACTGTAGATCACCTCTAGCAATCAATGCACCCCCAGAAGTGTGCGCATACCCGAAGCTACACCCGTACCAATGTCTATTGTGTCAACTGCTTTGTATCCTCGACGTCGCGGCGCAAGTGCTTTCGTAAAACACCAGCCTTATGCTCAATCAGGAAATACTATCGTCTCCCGTAGCGAAACCACGTCGGTCATGCGAAACCCCTGTCATGATCTACACTCCATGATAACAACCGCCTGATTCTGGGACGACTTTCAAGAAAGCTGCCCTAGTACGAACGTGTAAACGAAAGTTCTCAACAGCGGCCTTTCATGCGCTGACATCACGCGCAACTCGTTGCATAACGTCCTACGTCGCATCGATATTTTAGCTCACACACCGGCATCGCGCCCGTGTTGCAGTTTAATGTACCCTCCCCATCTTTCGACCATCACGTCACACTCAATACCAGGTCCGGTGGTTCCTTTCTCTCATCCAAAGCTACCTAGGTAGTGCGGCTCTAGCTCACCGTGCCCCACATTCTTCATCTCGCACCATCAGACCCCGACTTTACAATCTCCTCGTTGTGATTTCTATCCTCTGCCATTCGTCAGCATCGACTCTCAACATATCCTGCGCAAATTCCATAGAGCACAGCTGTCACATCCTCGCAACCAAAAACAATGAGGACTGAGGTTTGTTCATCTACATTCAAAGTATGCAGGACCTTGGGCATTAACGACATTGTTGAAGAAGGAGAATTGGCGACCTATACAGGAGCCAAGTAGTATTTCTCGAACAAGAGAAACATAAAGATGCTGAGAAAACGAACGCTACCGAAAGACCATTCATCCGAGGAAGCGGACTCTTGCTGACGGATCTGGCTGGGTCATCTACATCGCCCTCCGCCCGTAATGGAGACCACTTGACGACCTGCACATCTACAAAGGGAGGCATCTTCGTGGACCACTACACTTAAAAGCTGGCACGCCCGACGCGCACAAGGCTGCCGACATGAGCATTCCAATCATCGATAACGCCCATACACAGGATCGTAGTAGCCACCTACGGTGCCATATGCTGCCGTATTGCCTGCCAGCTGTCAGTTG
Organism: Didymella sp. IMI 355093; assembly: GCA_027946495.1. Taxonomy (NCBI): domain Eukaryota; kingdom Fungi; phylum Ascomycota; class Dothideomycetes; order Pleosporales; family Didymellaceae; genus Didymella; species Didymella sp. IMI 355093. The sequence continues at coordinate 221,114 of JAPEUZ010000006.1, forward strand.
TTTGTTCAAAAGCTTCCAACAATTGTTCCTCCAGATTGTTACTTGCCACCGTACGCCCGGTTCCCGTTGCTGGCCGTACCTCGAGTCCGGTTGTCTCGGTTGTCTCTGCATCAGAACGTCAGCAATCATTCTGTGGGCGTAACAAATTCCACGAACCGGTACCGGAAGCTGTGCCACAAATACCACCTTGCGACCCAATTCTCTTCGTTGACGTTGGTCATGTAGCGACCCATCCCGTAATATGGCTTCGTCTGCGGACCAGCGTTGGCCACAACAGTCAGGATCTCAGCATGCTTCGCAGTTTCGGATATCTCGTCCCATTTGTAGGGTGCTGTGACCGAAGGATCGGTCCTAGACTGGTCGGTGAGGTTCTGCGCATCTCTGCTCAATCTGTCTCTTGCAGCTTGAGCTTCGCCCTACATATGATGTCTCGGTCAGCGCTCGTTGTACGCACCATATAAGAAGAGGCACCCACGAGAAGCAATTTATGAACCTGTTCATTCAAACCGAGCCGAGCGAAAAGGAGCTGCTTGTCAGCGCTCTGTGCAAGCGGACTCAGTGCGATAAAGCTCATTGTCGAAGACAACTGGAAGGAAGCACTACTTCAAGAAAAGACAAACCGAAAAAGTCGAAACAGCGTTGAGCGGTTTGAAGTCAAGAGCACGTTACCTGGCTGCTGTCTTATAGTCAGATCCGATCCTCGATGGCTTGAGGCGACGCTGCCATCTGTGTCATGTGACGGCGAGACCCTGCTATCACCTTACCACCGCCATGGGACGCTAGATGCAGGCGCCTGCAGGACGCAATGGCGGGACATGCTGAAGGTCCGCCCTCCGATCCTAGCTGGCTTGAACGTACCAGTGCGGATGCGGGTCCATACGCCATCCCGTTGTATCGTTTCCTCTATGCGGGCCGCATAGATCAACGCATCTCGGTATACAGTAGGCTCGGAGCCTCGGCTGGTGCCGATCTCTGGCGTGAACAGGTAGATCAAGATGTCGCTCGCGTAAGCTACTGTGCAGCTTTGAGTGGCACTACCAGAACCAGCTCTGATTGCAAGAGACTGTCGCTGCACAGCAGCTGCAGAGTCCCTTGATCCCGGCCGCCGATCATCCACGTTTCTCATCCGAGGTTTTCTGCCCAAAAACACAGGCATAGACTGAAACCCCAATGAGAATTTAAAATCGACTGGGACGCAAATGACAAGCACACTAAGGTACCGACAGCCAGGATTGCGGATATGAGCGCTAGTCACAGCAAAAGAGGCGGCTGATCGCAGCATGGCAGCACGCCCGTGCAATCACTTCAGGTCCGCTCCTCTTGACTAGCCGCTAGTGGATGTAGAACCAGGTGGTTCGGGACCTTGGTGGTCGCTGCAGGTCTTGAATCCTATCGGCTAGATCTCTCGAGGCGTTTCTTAATTATCTTTGGCGCCAACCATATCTTCCAGGTCAAAACCAGGACTACAGAAGCATGAGCTCCCCAACTTGAGCCGTTCGCCACTTGCAGCTTAGATCACCCCACAAACTCGCATGATCATCAGGCCATAGTTCGCGGAGTGTGCTTTACGATCTAACAGTGTAGAGCGATAGCTTTGGGGGCTTTGGGCGGCGATGAACTACAGTTCTTTTGGGATCTACCTCCGCTATGTTTTCGAGCATGTCAGGGTGTTCTGCTGAACCAATATCCGCGTTTGTGGACAGGATCGACACAGAACCCAACGTCGTGGAAGGCGACGCGCAAACGCCATACAGGACGAGCGTATTTGTTTCAAATGTTTTCGGCCATTTCTGCGCATGTCAGCTTCCCCATCTGGAAATAGGTCTCCCAACCTGATCTTTTGCCCTCCAGAGGTGCGCCCTGCTTCCTTCTTTGCCTTGCAGCATGCCGGTCATCACGCACGGGGCGTCTTGCGTTCACCGCTTCTTCTGGAAGCACGCGTCGAAGGTCTCACAGCGTCACCATGTGCACAAACGTGCGCTCGGTTCTACCTGCCCCAAAACAGCTCCGAGGGAGGGTCTCGGGTCAAGTGGGCATGATCGGCGGAGACAATGATTTTGGTGCAGGCCTGTCCTGGCGTCGATTGGTGATCGAGCACCCGAACATGTCGCCCCTTGCACATCATGTTGTGCAGCTCGACAATCCTTGCTGTTGCTGTTCCGCCCCAGTATCTATGGGTATCATGATATTGACATCTCCACCACCAAGATCGTGGAAGTGGTACTCAACCAATCAAGACCTCATCTTTGCGACCGTCTGGTTGCATTGTTTCTTCCCAGCACATCGTACTCTGATGTCTCCGGCAAAAGGAGGCCTCACACGCTGTTACCTGTACGCCTACTATCATTACTTCAAGTGTACGCCACAAATACGTATTGGTCGTTCATGACTCGACGGGGGCTCAAGCAGCTAGCTGAAAAAGCAATGATCAAGCTGTCGCCCACCAGAACGCCAGTACCCATTCGGCTACAGCGACATTTGTATTTATCCGGCAAGAACACCCCCAGGAGTAACACACAGATGGCAGACCGCGTCTGCGAATCCGTCACGCTCCTTTAGATACTACCGCACAACGTACGGTTGCGGCGCCTGAGCATGACTACAAACTCCTGCCACGTGGGCGTCCACCAACCTCACGCTCGTACCAGCTGTAGCGAGATGGCCTTCGTTCGTGAGGATGCACGAAAAAAACGATTTCAAAGTCGACCAATAAATGCCAAAGAGCAACTTGTGTTACAACATGCCACAAACATTACAGACTCTACAGCAGTCACGCAAATTTCGTTAGGCATCCCGAGGTCCTTTCCCTTTTTCGATCCGCGGCACTGTCTACCTTATGCGGTTACCAGCATGCAACTGTGACTGATCTGGGCAAGAAAAAGCGAATTTCCAGCTCGACAAGGGCCATGAAGCTCAGGGCAAGACTGCTTGCTCTGACACTACTCGAGTGACCCTGAACCTGCACAATGTGCATGTCTACTGGTCATCCCTGGTCCAGCGAGAAAAGCGGTACAGGGAGTATACGACGACCTCACTTTCACTTGCAGATTGACAAAGTTGAGTGCTTGAGGCCCAACAGCCATGCGAGGATGCAACAAGACGAACACAGACTCATTGTTGGGTGCGGTAGATCACAGCGAAGCCACGCTCTTTGAAGATCGAAAATACTGGGTGATTGACAGATCCAGTGGTCGCGAGTGACTCCTTCCCTGATGACAGACCGAGATTGAGGTTGCATCAATTCTTGGAAAGAACGTTCGAAAGGCCGAAAATGGCAAACGTACACTGGAAAGTCTGTAGCCCTTGCTGCCTGCCATGTTCTGCCGTGCACGATTGCATCGAGTCCCTTCCATCTCAGTCAATATTTCGCAATAACATCTCTGGCTATGTTGTAACTGCTTGGTCTCTAACCACTTTCATTCTCGCACGCCCGTACACCCGAAGCCAGATGCGTGACAATGGCGACCTCGCAGCTTTTCGACGCCAGCCAGTTGGCTCATGGCTACCATCAAAGCCATTCAATCACGACCGGTATCCCCTCATACTACACCGATAACGCATTGGAGAGCCGTATACATGGAACCGGCTGTGCCGAAACAAGAGCTGCAGCTCCTCAAGATCCTTTCACATTCTACAAGACGTATTTCGGCAAGGATGTACCGCTACTTGGCGAGCAAGACTACTTCAGACCGGACGCTGATAGTTACACATGCCACCCCGGAGCTGCTGCTGCCCAAGACGGGTCGGTGGACGATGCCCAACCACAAGCCAGAGGTCACACCGCCGCGTATAAGCTCGCCGTACGCCTGGCAAATCGTTCCAATGGTGCTCCGCTTGCTACGATTATCGAGCAGGGCTCGTATTCAACACTGAATTCGCATGGGTCGCTGCTTAGTGTGGGTCGCTTCCCGTCTATCAAGGCCGCCGAGAACGCTTCGCCCAACCGGGGTTCACGGCGGAGATCACGCAGTCTCGATGAAAAAGCTTTGCACGATATTCAGGAAGACCTGGCTCGAGAACTTGATGCCTCCGCAGTGGCTGTGTCAAGGCTGAATGAGGACCATAGAACAGCTGATCCGGCAAGCAGCACCGCCACACCTTTGACATCATACCGGTTCGAGCTACAACAATCCCCAGCATCTTATTCTGGTGACGAGCCGTTCGATCATGATCACCGTAGTGTGAAAGGATTCATTCGTGGCGTTTTACAAAACGTGCGCGGCGTTTCAAAGACTCGGTCTCGATCATCCTCAATGACGCATGCGCCTATCATGGACTATCGGGAGAGCCCGCCTTCTACCCGTGGGAGCAGCCCCCGGATTGATCAACTCGACCAAGGTTCTGACGGATGTCATCTACCGATGTCCAGTTGTGAGGTCTTAACTCGCGTATCTGAAAGTGTGGCTACCGCGCCAACACCTAAAGATCAGACCAGAAATCGCGCAATCTCTCCATCGGGCACCGAGCTCTCAGCTCAGGCGCGCTTACATTCTGCAAAATTCCGCCCAGATATCCCTGAGTCATCTACTGTTTTTGGCTCCATACCTCCCACGCTGCCTTACCGAGCTGCAACGCCCTCGCATGAGCGACACTTTTCGACGCCCGTTGAACGCGCAGGAACACGCGATGTGGCGCAAAAAGATGTTACGATTCAAGCCCCAACGCCTCGTCATGACCTGTTTGACACCTCAGCTCGATACACGTTCGACGGCGACCCCGTGTATCATGGACAGTCGTCTACGATGAGAGAAGCTAGCAGTGCAAGGGAGGTATTCACAAGTCAGAACGCCAGCTTTTGTAGCACCATGACATCTTCGTACTCTGGCACGGTCCTGGGTGTCGACCTCGACCTGTATCATGACTTCAGCCGCCCAATGCGTCGTTCACAATCGCCGCCAACACCCGTATGGTTCACGCCACAGATGGCGGAACTAGAACAACAGGCCTCATCTTCAGAGTCACCTGAATCCGCGAAAGCAATCTCACCACCGAGTCATGCTCCGTCTCGTTCAATCACTTCATCTGCACTGATCTCTCTACTACCGATAGCTGCAGCGTCTGGCATCGTGCGGCTGAACTACAATACGCCGAAGATTTCTTTCTACTCGCCATCTGGCAATCTCATCCAGTCTGAGAGCAGTTCACCGCAGGGTACCAGTCCTCCGGAGTATGGTGGCTCGCCGACAGTCACATCGTCCTACTACAACAGGCAAAATGCCAATGCAGGATCATCCGCCGGGAGCCTGCCTATCCGACCTCGTCTTGTACCCATGACCACCCCACCGACCCACAAAACTCCGTTCCCATCGCATCTGCGGCATCACCACAATTGTTGTCGACCTGTGATGTCCCAAGTAAGTTCCCGTGAGTCATCTGTCACCCCGAAAGGTCCAGTCAAAGGATGCGACGGTGTGGTGCGCGAGAACAGCCTCACCCCGCGTAGCGGTGTCTTCTTTCCCCATGGCAAGGACAACGCCCATCGCTCGGTCAGATCGGCCATACACGACCTGAAGGGCGAGGCAAAATTCCATAAGGCACGTTTCGTTACTCTCGCAGTAGCCCACTCCTTTGCGCCTTCCATGCCCAAAGGCAAGACCTTGCAGAAGCGGCATATTCACAACTACAACACCTACGCTAGGAAGCCTCAAAACCCCAATGGAGAGGCGCGAAAAGGTGGTTGCAGACAGGACATGCTTGGTCCTCTGGCTGCCCATGCACTGCGCGTTTGCTTCTGCCAACCGTACGACGGTGCAGGAAGACCGACACGCGCCACTGCCGCGGGTGCATGTATGGCAGACGAGCCATTCTCCACAAGCGGGAGACCACAGGTTGATCGTCCAACGAAGGATGTAGAACGCTCATTGCCTAACGCCAGGGTTGCAGGCGACGGGAGGCGTAATGAAAGCGGAGACACAAAGCGGGTAAGAGACAGCGCGGTTGGCAGTACCGCTCGTCGAGCATCCTACACTGGTGCGGCGAGGAGGAAGATGGGTTGAGTGTTGAGGATTCAGAGGTCCCCTACCTCGGGACTACGCCGAGCAGCTCATGCGGTGCCTAGGGACATGCAGTGTGACTGATCAGCATCGCCGATCATTCAGTGTCGATTCATTACCTTTTAGACGCGATTTCAGCATCGGATTGGATAATAAGTCAGTACTCCTTCGAATCCTACGAAGAGCGTTGCTGATCATTCCCAGGACGTATTGGTAGTTCTGAACAACGCGATGGCATGATGATATTTCAGTATGCAGTCAGATACGCATCTGTACACGGGCCAATAGATTAATTACTTTTTCTGTCAGTTCTTACTTTGTGCCGAGACAGAGATGGAAACGTCAACATGATCGACGGGGCACTCCATGTCCACCAACTAGATTTCAGCCTCGATCCTTCGTGCCGTATGACCATCGGTGGACTATCCACCAATAGATGACTAGCATTGGATAATTTAGCATGCGCACTTCTACCTGCAACCTCACTACACGCACAATCCATCAAGATCTCACGAACCCATGACTCCGTATCTTAGATGCAGTGATAACGCAATACTACTTACGCAAGACTACTTCCGCAAGACTGCTTACGCCAAGCCCGCATCTCGACATCCGATCTGGATCATGCCTCACCTTTCTAGCTACAGAATCGGACCCAATGCCCCGGTACCGATGTAAGACCGCACTCGGACTCCCTGCGATCCTGCGGCTTGAATCCTATCGGCCTGACATCGTCCGGCCTGCGACCTGCAACCTGCGCATTCGGAATCGCATTCAAAGCACCGACATAGCACCGGCAGATCCAACCATGCGCGTGCCGTCGCATGTCATCTTGCATTCGGACGGAGGTCTGCTGGATACGGGCGTATCGATTCTTATTAGCGCAGACTGGACTGGTAGTGAGGCCGTGGATTTAGGTGGTGAGAGGAGGAAGGGTTGGTGATGCGGCACTGTAGGGACTTTCTCTTCGGATGCAGAGTGTTGTGTGAGAGAGGGTGAATAGGTAGTGTGTGCTGATTCAGTGGGTATACATCTCCATGGGGAAGTAAGTATCGCAGGGTGAGTTAGACTGGGAAGCGATTAAGGAAGAAGGGCCGAGGCGTGAGTGAGTGCGGGAGAAGCGCTTGGGTTTTATGGGAAGTGAAGCGTGCAGACTGCAAGAAGAGAGGAGAGCATGGCAGGTAGAGACGGGACACGAGGAGCAGGGCTGATAGGCAGATCGGTACGTCCTGCAGTGATGCAAGATACACTTGCATAAAGAGATGGAGCGAGAGAGCGTTGGAGGTACGCTACATAAAGTCGCGATGCGACATTAGCGTGTATACCGTACTAAGTGGAGTGACCTGACGCAGATGCCGACTATGAGCGCCACAAGAGTGATTGATCGAACGATCGTACCGTCGAGCAGTCTCGGATCGAAGCGAATGGACGACAGTGCAGGGTGAGTATCGTATTGAGCGGGACTGGTGGGTGTGTTGGTAAGAGAAAGAGCCAGAAGGTCAGATACTTGTGTGGTTCGCGAGGTTACGAGGCTGATGTGTAGTGATTCGAAGCGACTTGCTGAGGCATTCTAGTGAGAGAGTTGCCATCGCTGATGCACACCATCATTTAACGTGTATATATACGCGTATTCTACTGGAAGTGTCGACTGTGAACAGTCGAAGAAGGGCCGGGGCGCGACTGTGGAGCAGGATCGCGTTGAACGGTGCAGAGAGAGTTCAGATTGAATCGAGTGAACGACAGAAGCGCGATGCGAGTCAGGTAACGATAATGAGGAGCAAATATGAAGGAGACGAGTGAGCGTGCTCCGCAGGGTCGAGAGACCGAGATTGAGGTATCGAATTAATTGAAACAAGAGGCTGCTTACGATGAAGACATCCGCGGCTCCTCTTACAATATCTGCACATCGACGAGCGATTTGCAGCAACGCACGCAGGGGTTCACATTGAGATGGAGATATAATAGTGCAGTGCCGTTTGGACTGCTGAAGAGATGCTTTGAGACAAAGTATTGAGACTCTCAATTTTTCGCTGGAGCATATATTGGTACAAGAGATAGATGTTATACATACAGCTCCCTCTGGAGTCATCTTAGTAGAGGCCTCACTACGCCCAAGGGTCCTTAGGCTTAGGCGCAAACAAATCGCTCCAAAACTGCTTGAACCCATACTGTTTCGTTGTCCGCTCATCCCTGATCTTCACCGGCGCACCACCCAGCGTCCCCATGATGCCTTTTTCGCTGAGCTGCTGACCGAACGATTCATTGGCTTTCCTCACGGGTTTCCTAGCTCGATCGAGAATTGCCTCAGCCAGAAGAGGTGCGACGTCAGAGTAGCAGCTCTTCAGCTCGCGCTCGAGGTTGAAGTACGGCTTTCGCGCAAGTTCGGGCGCTTGGAGGTTGTAGCTGCGCGCTTTGGAGTTGAGGTCTGCGATGGCGGCGGTGAGGTAGGATGTCTCGTTGCTGAGCCAGAGGGGGTCGCGGAACACGACGAGCGGCGCGGTGGGTGGTAGCTCTGGAGGCGCTACTGCTTCTGCTGCCATACCTTCTACTGCGGTCTTGGCGTTGGCGGCTGGGTCTGCTATGGGGACCTCGATGGTCTGTGTTGTCGTTGCTGCAGGCCTGGCTTCTACTCCAGAATCGAGAGGGATTTTCTCTGCAGTGATTTCTGAGACCAATGTACTGCCTGTGGGATCCGAGGAAGAGCGTTTCAGCTCGCCAGACAGCGAGATCTGAGACATCTGTCCGTCCTCGTCAACTGTAGTCAGGGTCTCCTTCTTCACTTTGGACGGATTGACAATCTGCTCTGCTCGCGCATATGCCTGTGCACGCCTGACCTGGTCCTGCAGACTCCCACCCGTAGCCGCGATCATGCGCGCAGCATGCCTTTTCCAGTCCGCCCTTAGTCTAGACCGGAACTTGGACGCGGCAGACGTCAGCTCCTGCTGCTTCTCAATCCATGGTGGCACAATCTCTTGCTTTTGGATTATCTTGTTCATGAAGTACTCGGTCGTGTCGATGAAAGGCGAATTGGCGTTGTGGTCGCGCTCTACGTTCTTGCCCTTGCCGCGCGGGATGTTTTTGAACTGTCCTCGCGCGATGGCGTCTTCAATACGTTTGTTGGCCAACGAGGCGAGGCCCTGGATCGACCCTGGGACGATCGCACGTGCGCCAGGCTCGAAGCGGTCTTTCAGTGCTTGAAGTCGCTGTTGGCGCTCGGTCTCTTCGATGCTGTCGTCGGATTGCACTGAGGCGTAGACATTTGTGCGGTCGCGTGCGTTGGCGAGACGAAGGCCTTGGCCTCTATTGCTGCGGCTGCGGCCTGTGTCGATGTTCTGTGGCATTTGGACGGCGGGCCCTGGGGCTGCTCTTCTCCCCATTCGTAGCGGCTTGTGGGCGTCATTGAGCATGCGCAGCGAGGCATCGTGAACACTCTCAGTCCCCGTCCACGCTTCAGTCGTCGCGAGGTCGCGCGTGTGGCGGGACGCTGAAGCGGGTAGATTGACTTCGGGCGATTGGATAGAAGCGGCTGCTATGCGTTGTTCGAGCTGCGCCTTGAGGTCTGGGCTGAAGCCTGCTTCTTCCACGGCTTTGCGTGCGCCGTGTCCGCCACTCTCCAGTGCTTCCTCGCTCATTGAGCGCATGCGCCGCGTAAATGCTCCTTCCTCTTCTTCATCCTTCATCGCCGCCTGCTGCTCCCCTTTATGGTCCTGCTTGTCACTATCATCCTGCCGTTGTGTCGCTGCGTCTGCGAAACGCCTCTTGCTTGCCTTGGTAGCTAGCTGAACATGTACCAGACGATTCCGCGGTCGATTGGCGCGCAGGCAGCGTGCGCAGGTATATGGCCTCGTTACTAGAGATGCAGTCATACAGAACGCGGTACACAGAGCAACGACTGAAATACTGAGACACAAAAAGATGCACAAGAAAGTATCATTCACGTCATCAGCGCTGTGGCGGACATCGAAGCACTAGCGCGTTTTCTTATCGATTGTAAATCCGCCGAGGCTTGATGAGGCTCAAGCTTCATGACTCGGGACTTTCATCTTACCTCGCACCCATGTCTGCAAAGATTCAAGACATCCGCCAGCACCATGCTACCTCGTGCCCGAAACACGTTGCTATGTGTGCTGTGTAACAGGAGGTCACGCCGGCGCCGAAAGGAGCGAGGTGACACATTTTGGAGCAAGGAGGAACGAGTGCAAATAGCTTTGGGTAAGTATTGCTGTCTCAGCCTGCGTGCCGCAAAGGTTCGCCAGTGTTGTGTCCTTCACGTTGCAACCCTGGGGAATACCCGATGTTGCACAAACGGAGTAGGACGAACACAAGGGTGAGCACTGTGAAGGGCTGACCGCTAGCGAACATGAGCATGCACTGATCGCCCGGCCCGTGGGCTGTACTCTCGGAATCTCTGGATCGGTACATCATCCAAGCGAGAAAGAAGACCTTACTTGCCCGTGCAATGATAGTGGTGGGCCAACAACATGGTGCAACTATTGGGGGGTTGTTTTAAGACAAGAAGCCTCCCGCTCTATCATAGAGAATCGTACATTCGTCTTAAAAAAACAATCGTAGACAACAGCAATCGTACAAAAACCTCCTACACTCAGGCGGATCAGAGATGCGTGGTAGGGCTCAACATCTTTTGATGTAATCTGGCATGCGATTGAGTACTTGACGATTAAGATCGGAGCATGCGAGGAATCTCATCGACGTCCACCTTGACATTCTTTGATCAGATTGTAGCTCCGAGTAAACTCGGCAAATGCGTGCGGCATGTACCAGCTCTCCATAATCTTTTGATAGCTTCCGATGCTCATTCTAGTTTATCGATAGTCCTGATATGATTTCGACAGTGGACAAGCACACACAAACACAAGTACTTCGGGACGATTGAAGTCGATTATGGCATTAGGAATCTGGAGGGAAAGACGGCAAAAGTCATATGCCTCAGTGATGAGTTTGGAAAATCCTGGTCTAGGACGCGGTGCTTGAGGGAAACTTTGAGGATTATATGTATTTTCAGAAAGTTCTCTAAGAGCGACAACAAAGACGGAGCTAGCACCGTACTAAAACTTGCCTCTCACCTCCCTCGCCCTCGCTGTTCGTCTTAAAGCCTAGCCTCCGCGACACTGTGATGAAAAGCCCGCGCAAAACCGCTGCAGGTCCCATAATCAGCTCACCCTGCCCAGCGCGGAACTGGGCTATGCTCTTCACGTCGCCTGTCGCTTCCGTCTCCAGTCCCTCATTTACAAGCCTAGAAAGCAAAAACAGAGTCTTCCCGTCCCACTTCAAATCCCTCAGCCATACCATCGGATACCGACATCTACTGCGCTTGCCTGAACACGTCTGTTTCCGAATCGTCAGGCGCTGCACCGCCTGGCTTACACTCGTGAGTCGCGCATCCTTACTAGTACCCAAGTGCCCATGAAACCCAGATCTCGTTCTAGCAAAAATCCCACCTGTTCCGTGGAAGATTCGCTTCTCGTGCTCAGCATGCCGACAGGAACGATACTCACATACCCGCTGTAGCTCTGGAGGCTACAGTCTCTTCTGTGCTGCAGCCTGCCTCTCCTCTTATGCAATATCAGAGACTAAACATTGTGGCTTTTGGAGTCAGCGATGACTAGTCAAGATCGTTGGCGCTGATGCGGCTATGCAGTAACGCTGGCCCAGCTCTATATAACCTCTTGAAGTGTCTCGAGCCTGCTAAGTTCCTTCACCAAGTTGGCGGAGTCAATTGACTAGCAATATCTCAATAAGACGCCGCAGCTGTTCTAAATTGAATGTCTCTCAACCAAAGGATTTGTGGATGTGCATCCCGCACGACATATAACGCCTCAACTCAAGACTAGCATCCATGATCAACCATTGAGGTACCATAGATATGTGCCTGACGGTAAGAGTGAAGTCAATCTGAACACGAGGTTCTGGCACAAGGCCACATTAGTGGACGAGCACAGCACGACCGTCATGTGCGGTTGTAGCATCAAGCGTAGATACTAATGTAGTATCTCGAAAGGTGCATGGCAGAGCACTCACTAAACACCACGGCCATGCTGATAGTGATCAAGAGCGCAGTGCTCGATCTTGTGCGCATAAAGCTTGATTGCCGTGGGTGCGAGTTGAGCTGCTGCTCTCGCAACACGCAAAGGTTTCGCTGGTTGGATGTTGCAAAGGAATGTTAAAGAAGTTCCCACGAAACTTCCATTGACCTGACAACGTTGCTCAACAAGGCCCGTAGAAGGCATCGCTGAGCATACTGGGAGACAGTGGTGTTTCTTGCTTCAGTCGAGCAAGAAGGCGGTGATTGTATGCGCGGTTCTGGCCGATGGATAAAGTACATTCGAGTAGTCATCAAGGCTGATCCCCTATGTTCGATACTACTGACTCAGATCTGCTTGACGACGGCTTATGTAGAACCGATGTCTGTCTTCTCTTGCCTGATGCTCCTATATCCCATGCTCATCTTGAACGGGTGGACATCGTAGTAAGTTGCGTACCACTATACCGTGTGCTCATGCCGGAGTATGTCATCCTACACTTGCCAAGAGGCACTGCCTTGTGTATGCTCACCATCAGCCACGTCTGATGCGGCCGCATACCAGGTCTGGGGCAACCTTTCGCCGGACGTGCTCACCACGAGTATTGAGTAGTGCCTTGCAGAACCATGTGGTATGCTGCGAGATGGAAATACTCCGGGCCAATGCTGATGAGAGGTGGCACAAAGGGGGCAGTGTTTTCAATGTGGTCGCCGCTGTACACCGTACTCAAGAATGCACAGCTTGGCATCGTGCCTGCCGGGTGAGGCATTTGCCATGCACGTTGCTATTAAGTCTTCGAGGTGGTTGGTCGTTTCAATGGCGGGTGCTAGGCCGTGCATTCGATGATCGACGAGTCCTGAGATTGGGCCTGCTTCGGAGCCAGCAGAATGCTTGGCTCGATGACGTTGCATAGCGCTGTATGGCTCGTACAGACCGCCCGGCGCAGTGCGCAGCGTTGCTCATGTCCAAACAAGCAGCGCAACAAGCAACGCAGATGGTTGCGCACGGCAGCCAAAATGCGCACTGCTTCGCATGTTGAGGAGCTGTTTCCAAACCATTACCCGCTGTTCTGCAACGGCGCCAGGGGCAGGTGGAGCTGCGTCTCCCGCGCGAGGGACCGCTGGGACAAGCTTGGCTGGGGCAGTGCTCATTGGCGTCGCAGCTCAGCAAGCCTGCGGAAGCTCGCTCCCAGCCATCTCACATCTCGTCATCAGCACCAAGCATCAACGCAGTCACGAAGTTGCTGCGCCCTCTTCCCCTCACGCTATCGCACTTTTCACTTCTTCTCTACCGTCCTCGTGCAGCCTGATTGATCAGATCTGCAGTCAATTCTCTCGCCGGCCTTTCTAGCCAATTGCATCTCCCACCTTCCTGCTACAGCAGCCAAACCCTAGTCAGCGCACTTCTGACACGTTCATATACCTGCTATCCATTCCCGCGCTTGTGGGATCTTTGATATCTGCGTCCATCGCAAAGCAATGAGTGAGTCCGCAATCGAAAGCACCCCGAGCAGAGCTGTCCGCATTCGGTGTGCCGGCTGCAGTCCCCCTCCAGCCTTGGAACCCCAACACCGGCGCTCAAGATCCTGTGACCTGTGACCTCGATTGTAGGCGCAGCAGCACCAGCACCACTCCCTATCGACTCCGTTACAGCACATCCCCGATAGCACAAGCTACTCGGCGAGTCTTGGCTAACACGGACTTGGCAGAAAACATAAAGCGCGACTTCCACCGACTCGGTCGCCACGGCAGCACTCGCTCTTTCAGTGAACCTCAGTCCGGCATGCCGCAACCTCAGAATGGCTCAACGGAGCACACCCCATTGATTGGCACCACCCGGCCTGACGAGTCCGCCGTCACCAGACTGCCGAAGCACTTCCTGCACCTCGTGTATGCGACACTGGTCAGCAACTATGTCAACGTCCTCCTCGTCTTCGTGCCCATTGGCATCGTCGCCGGCGCCATGAACTGGAACCCGACCGCTGTCTTCATAATCAACTTCATCGCCATCGTCCCGCTCGCTGCGCTGCTCTCTTTTGCAACCGAAGAGCTTTCTGCGAAGCTTGGACAGACCCTTGGTGGCCTCATGAACGCAACCTTTGGCAATGCTGTCGAGCTGATCGTTAGTATCGTTGCGCTCAACCAGGGCGAGATTCGCATTGTACAGGCTAGCATGCTGGGTAGCATTCTCTCCAACATCCTGCTTGTGCTTGGTTGCTGTTTCCTGGCTGGCGGTATCCGCGAGCAGGAGCGCAGCTTCAACGAGACTGTTGCATCGACCATGTCCTCGCTCATGGCTGTCGCATCCGCGTCGCTAATCATTCCCGCGACTCTCTACGCCACCATTTCCGGCGACAAGCAGAACGGCGGCACCCACGAGGCTGAAAAGAATGTTTTGCTCCTGTCTCACGGCACTTCGATCATCCTGCTCATTCTGTACATCATGTACCTGTACTTCCAGCTGTACTCTCACCACGCGCTCTTCGCCGACGTCGAGAACCAGGAGGGTGGAGATGAGGAGAACGGAGACGGCCAGATCCTGTCCCCTGTCGCTGCCGGTGTCGCGCTCGTTCTCGTTACCGTCCTCGTCGCCGTATGCGCCGAATACCTCGTTGACAGCATCGATTCCATTGTCGAGTCTGCACACATTAGCAAGACCTTCGTCGGTCTGATCCTGATCCCTATTGTTGGAAACGCTGCCGAGCACGTCACCGCCTGCATCGTCGCATACAAGGGCAAGATGGATTTGGCCATCAATGTCGCCATTGGCAGCTCCATGCAGATTGCGCTTTTCGTCACACCCTTCCTTGTCATCCTTGGCTGGATCATGGGTCAGCCCATGACTCTGCACTTCCAGGGTTTCGAGACCATTATCTTCTTCATCTCGGTATTGATCGTCAACTACCTGATCCAGGATGGAAAGAGCAACTACCTCGAGGGCGCTATGTGCCTGGGAACGTGAGTACTACCAGCCTTGAGAACTCGACTTACGCTAACTTTCGACAGCTATGCTATCATCGCGCTTGCGTTCTACATCTACCCCGACAACGTTCAGGGTGACCCTACCGGTAACGGTCTCGTTCAGAGATTCTTCACTACCAGCTAAGAACTGGCAGTCAAGCCACAACCGCCCCACCCTCATCCCCCAGCTTTTTGAAATGAAAGCTAGGTCTGGAATACGAGCGCGCGCAGAGCGATGCGATCCGTTTCCTTTTGTACATGTTCTTGGATACCAGCCTTTCGTAGTAGGAGGCCTTTGTTTCCTTTTGTTGTTCCCAGCTTTTCCTTTGTACCAGTGGGCAATCTCCTAGGCGTACTGTGTCTAGTAATGAGGCGAGTCTGCAAGCAAATGCTGCACAGCAAGAGAAGAGAAAACTTACCGTGCCGCACGAAAGGGCGGTGAAGAGCGAAAATCAGGTGTAAGATAAGTAGTCTAGCAACAGCAATAATACTGAAGAGAACGTCGAAACCATATGCAGCGTAACCATGACAAATATGGATGGAGATGAAGACAAAACATATGCACGACTGTGCCACAATATGTGGCAGCGGGAGTGGCTGTCCTTTTAAGCTTTTGCGAGTTTGGGGGCCGCCCCACTCAGTATGGGGTCTGGAAGTTGCGGCATCAAGCTTGCGTAGCAGTGCGTAGCATTCAGTGCCGGCATCCGGGAGCTGAGGACAATGCGCAGGCCTGGAACGTGTCATTGCTGCACGTGTACTGGACACAAAAGTTACATTATGTGTGTGTTAGAGCGAGGTTGATGTATGCAACAGCGGCTTCTAGGTTCCATGCTCTACGATGCATCGGTTGACAGCGAGCACACTGGAGCTGCTCGGTACACTGCGACGTTCACGCTGAAGCTTGATCCAAAGCACATAGCTGGAGCGCGCAGACACTGGGGAACGAGTTAAAGCACGAGGCAAACACTTAACATGCCGCGCCCCAAACCTCTGGTGATCGTGAAGGGATCGGCTAGTGCTGATTCGTTGTAGCCTCCGCGGACCCTCTTTGAGCCCTGGCGAAAGCTGGCGATTTCCTCGAGGTCGGAGCACGGAACGCAGATCGAGTGATGCGAAAAGCACGATAGCGGTGCTTTAAGACCAGCAGGCATGGGCGACCGTTTCTGCATCGCATCGTGAAAGCGATAATGATAGTAGTGGGTTTGAACGAACCCCTCTTTGACCAATGTTCCTCAGGGGGCTCGAATGCTGCCACACTGATGGCCGGTATGAATTGAATTCGATTTGTTCATAGGCAACTTTTGTTTTCTGCAGCGGTACTGCTGAATTGACTCTTCGCAACAAAATGGTCTTTTTCTTAGGCTCGCGTAGGTACAGGACCAGTATGAAACACAACCCACCTCGAGCCCATCTTAGCAGAAGCAAGTCAAACATGATTACACTAGTTTGAACACCACACCTCCGTTATCACCCACAGTCATGCCTAGCTGGGCAGATGTGAAAGCCCAGATCCTAGAGGGAATGCAAGAAGATTCCAACGCCTTCGAAGCTTTCTCACCTCGCGCACGCTACTGGATCTTCCTGACCACGATAGTATTCCCTCACTTCATCACGACAGCGTGCGAACAGATATGATTCTCCCCTCGACTATCTCTCTGAGTGAAGAAGAACTGCATGATATCGAGTCATCTTCTTATAAGAGCGTTTCAAGAAGACAAAGCGGTCGCGAGCCTCTCAACCTCACGTCATCCCAGAGATCTCCCAACACTGGCCCTTACCGGAAAACTGGCTACGCATCGCATCACCAGCGGCCAGTATCTCAGAGCATGGGAGACGCGGCAGATCGTCGACGTATATGCATACTGCTACACACTCATCTGCGATGCTGTCGATCAAGCTTCGGCAACGTTCTGAAATATGTGCATTGATGCGACGACAGAGGTCCTGGATGACTACGGCGAAGTCACCTACGCACAATGTCGCAAGCACGGCTGCGAGGATCTTAGTGGTCAGCTGCACAGATATGTCGAGAATATCCTAGATAGGAGGAGTGAGTGTGGGATATGGCAGTTGGTTGCGCTACACTGGGTGTTGAGTATCGAAGTATGAAAGCGTGGCTAATAGGTGTCAAGAAGTCGATGCGGAGTCTGTTCTTGACAAGTCGCTGAAGCGGGAGAGAGGGCCTTCATGTTGAAACGACATGTAGGGAGATGTGGATGAATGTTATTGAGTGTAGCAGAGAGCAGTTTTACGAGACGAGAAAGAGAGAGAGAGGGAGAGCGAGGGAGGAGGGTATAGCGCAGGAGAAAGTGGAGACAAGAAGATCTGCTCTTCGAGATCTATGAGATTGAGGCTCCTGCTCGCGCGCGACTTGGAACGTGTGCGTCGTACTTTCTACAGTCAGGCAGCATATGCACACCCACGCATGAGGTTTCAACCCGTTTAATCACCGCAACAAGAACTCGAACTCGCTCGCACATCCATCAACGTTTCACACAGCTCTCAGCCGCGACCTTCCAGTTTCGCATACATGCCAATCAGACGGATTGGTCTCTTCAACATTCTCAAGACGCCTCACCAGGTTCGAAAACGGCGGTTGCGTCCATGATGGCGCGTAGAGCCACCCATCGAATAACAATCTCAAGTACTAAACATCAGCGCAGGGCAAGTCTTACCTGCTTCGTACATAAACGATTTCTAGATGGTCGATTAGTCTGCAGCAGATTTTGATCACACTGCGCATGGCTCGTTCCTTCCAAAAATCGGTCGAAATCGTGTGTTCAGAAACCTGGCATGGAGACGCTGTGAAGTTATCAAACAGGGCTTTATCGATACATCATGACGGCTGAACGGTAGAGCAGCTATTTTGAGATTTTTGAGGCTTAATTCAAGGCTTGCAATTGGGTTTTCACCACGTTAGGCATCCAAGCAGGGATGATGTGTAGATGAATCTGGCAGGATCCCGGCACTAGCGGCAATATACCGGTCGCTGATTGGTGGAACAGCTTCTGTGTAAGGTGAGCTCGCCTTGGTATCTTGGCGATGTAAACAGGTATAATATCAGACGATAGCTCTCTCGAGAGCTGCGCTACGGAGGATTGCCGTCATGGAGAAAGGAATGGCACCGTATGCCGACGAGGCCCTTCCGAACTATACGACGCAAGACGAACAACCGAACCCGCCAAAATGGAGATGGTGGTGGAGGAAGCGGGTGTGGATGCCTTCTGGGTTTTTTCTCGTCTTGCTCCTGTTCGGCATCATCTTTGGTCCAGTATATGGCGCAAGGAGATCAGACTCCGAGTAGGTACACATCTGTCGTCTCACGGTCAAGACACTAACAATTCACGAAGGAACACCCAGAGCGATCGGGATCGACTGTTCGCGGCACAAGGTTCATGGAACACATCGAGTTCTTCTAGGTGGCCAACTTCAACCGCTTACTCAAGCTCCGCTGGCCATTGGAATAACGACTACTTCCCCACCTACTCATCTTCGAGCTCCTACCCATACCCGACCCCTGCACCCCCTCAAAATGACGGTATTCTACAACCCCAAGGGCAGGTACCTCGAGATATCAGCGCTACGGTAGGAGCTCCAGGACTACTTATCTGGAACTTGGAGTCGGACAAACAGCTTTACAGAAAAGAGCAAGGAGGTAGCTGGGAGGTTTACAGCGACCGAAAATTCCTCTTCGCACCCGTAACCGCCAGCACTAGCGACACCATGCAGACAGCGGTCTCAGTAGATGCTACCAGCGGACGCATCGTGTACATGCACTTTCACGAGGGCCAATGGGGTACCTGGCAAGAACTCGAGTTCGCTGCAGTATTCCTAAGGCGGCCTGCCGTGATATCAAGGGCGCATAACAGTGTGGATATTATCAACGTCGACGGGGACGGACATGTCTGGATCGTATCCTACGACGGTACTCAGTGGAGCACGTGGACAGAACTCGGCGACAAGATCTACAGCGAAGTTGCAGCGACAACGTGGGGTGAGGATAGAATCGACGTCTTCGCTAAACAAGGCGAAAACGTGCTTCACAAGTCCTGGTCATCCGAGTCCGGGTGGGCTGGAGAGTGGGACAATCTCGGTGATCCTTGGGAAAAATACTACCACGATCCTCGGGACAGCTCTGGTTCACCGCTGACAGCCTCGTGGCGTGATGGCGACGATGGTGTTATCGACGTGTACATGGCCAGGGAAGGGCAGGGCAGTTCCCACAAGACTTTCCGCAACGGCGCATGGAGCGATTGGAAGGGCATGTTGGCCAGCCACGAGGGCTATGAATTCGCCGAGACGCAGAGCATCGCTAGAGGGGACGGACAGGACGACCGTCCATTTGCGTACCTTCTGTCAAGGGGTACCGACGACTGTATCCATCACAATGCGCACAACGGCACAGATTGGGGATCGTGGGTGATGATGTGGTGCGCGAAAGAACGCAGTCTGGATTACCCGACCCAATACATGCCTACATTCATTGCGGGAGGTGGCAGCGGGGGCGTGGAGCTGGTAGCAAGGGACATCCCGGGCAATGTGATGCGGCTGGAGGTATCTGGTAGACCCCAACAGTCCGACTGGGTGTGGGATACTGGAAACGATAAATGGGAGAACTGGGGCATGGCACCTTAGAAGTTCCCTGGTGGAGGTGGATAGTTCAAACTCCAATCGGACTAAAATGACATGAGTTTCGTAAGCCAATTGCTTCGCATCGTCGTGCCATTTTCCGTGTCCCACCTTGCACGTCCCAGTATGGTTCTTACTCCATGGGTGCCATGCCACGGCCTTCCAACCCCGCTATTTTGACTCTCTTTCGACATCAACCCGAGTTGTTTCTGGAGAAGCAGGGACGTGTCGAAGGTTCCACTCCGGATTTCGGAGGTAATGCTGCCGTGTTGTCTTCTCGAGCTTGTTCGTATGGGTAGCGTGGTTTTTCTCGACAAACATCCTCGCCGCCCTCGTCTTTCTGCTCGCGCGCTCAGCTTCGGGAGAATTCTTGAACTGATCATAAAGCTGAGGCTGAGTGAGTCAAGTCAGAAATTGCATAGTCAGCAAGCTGATCGAAACGTACTTTCCTGGCGAGACAGAGAGTGCAGGAATGCGCGATGTCAGCGAGCAAGTTCTTGTGCTTTATCTCTTCTGGTTCTCCCTCTGCTTCTGCAAGCTTGGCACTTGCTGCCGTATGCTCCTTATTTGTGACATTGAATTGCCATTGCTTGGCTTTGAGGAGGTATTGTTGCGTGGCTTGGATGCGTTATGCTATTTTGCGTGGTTGTGTTTGCTCTGAAAAGCGGAGCGAAGTGTAGACGAAGTAAGTACACGTGTCCACGGGCCTTCTTGCCATTGATTCTATCAACAGTTGCGTTACCGGGTACTTGCCTTCACTTGAAACACGCCTTCCAGACATGGACACCAAAAGCCAGTCTTTGTGTTGTCAAAGTGAATGTGGGTTATCTTCTGCACCCAGACCTCGAGAAACTGCCAGCAAGGGCGGTCGAAAGATCGAGCATCACCCCTATTATACGCAGATTCTGATCAATCATAAGTGCGGTTAATCGTATCGTAGGCGGGAACTTAATAAACATAGCAGCTGTGAAGTCTGATGGTATGTACTACCTCGAGGATTCTATGGGGATTGGGAGGTTTTTGATTTCGAATATACACAGTCCATGCTTCAAAGTACGCGCGGATGCAGACAATCTCGAAGATACGGTGTCGTATTGATTTTCTCATGACGATTGTTTTAGTCCCTCCTGAATTTACGCGGGAAACCTCGATATCAGCCGGAAAGTACTCGCGCATGCTATGCTCTACCATGGCGGATGGAAACAATCATAATTGCTGCACTATCAAAGTGTTGTTACTTCAGCTGCGTAGCAAGTGCAACGACCTGATCCAATAGCGCCTTGCTCTCGCCTGCCGCGTTCTTTGTAACCTTGTCTCTCAGATGATCAACCTGCTGTCCTGCCGCAGCGGGTGGGTTGCCTTGCGCTGTCTGGATCCTGGAGATCTGCATCTGCAGGAAGAACTTAGGCACCTTGATCGCCAAATTACCTCCCACACTCCTGAGACCCGCTTCGGTGGCCAGATAGACATTCAGGTTGTCTTGAAAGGTCTTAAGATCGGTGTTTGCGAGAGGATTTGCGGTTGCGAACTGCTGAAGTGCGAACTCGAGCGGTGTTTGCGAGGACTTGGAGAAATCGATGTCGGAGAAAGTCGCGCCACCTGACGAAACGTCAGGGACGTTGGAGATGGTCTTGGCCGAGTTACTGCAGGTGACGGCGTTCTGGATAGCGGTCACGGTGTCGGCGACTTCAGCAGGAAGTGCAGTGTTGCCGACTACGAAGCATGCTTTGGCTTGCCGGGTTGTGAGGTCTGTAGTGGGTAGCGCTGTCGCGACAGACAGGACGCTCAGAAGGGCGAGCGCTGAAGAGATGGTGGCGCGCATTTTGAAGTAGGATACACAGCTGAATTAAATGAAATTATGTGCAAGAATCGGAGGCCTGCCAGAGGATGCAGATACAGGGTCAACGGAGACAGACGTGAAGCTGACGATGGGCAAATCTTGGTGACGATGTTGTCTGGTTTTGTAGCTGCCTGAACATCGTGCTCTGATCTGAGGATCTGAATTCAGGCGCCGCGCTGTGTGAGGTTGCAGATCAGGCATGTTTTGTGGTGGTTCCTGTATCATGATTGTAATAGTGGCAGGTTTGACAGGGCTGGTCGTCCGCTTTAGGCAATCCCGCGTCTCAGGTGGAGTTTGGGGTTTGTAAGGCATGAACCACCAACTTCATTTGACTGTGAGATGCTCACAGATTCCCGTTAATGACCGATAAGAACTTGTCATACTTCGCACAAGGACAGTGCCGCTGCTCGTGTGGCGCAAGGCATAGCTACACTTGAGCGCGTGTGATCGTGTCGGAGCGTTTCGCCTCCTGCGTCTGTTGTCGTCGATCGTATAGGCGCACCCTCTGCTACTTTTGCACAGGCAATTTCTTCCAAGATCGCACCTGGTTGTCTACGCGTGCTCTCTGCCGTGTCGTTTCCTCCAGCTTTTGACACCTTCATCAATGACATCTCTCGAAACACCCCTTGGTACAAGCTTCATTGTGATGCCCAGTACTTCTACATTCTTGTTCCTGCTCTCGTCGTCGAAGAAGAGCATCTCTTCATAGTCTATCCCACTATCTCGGTGTATGCGCTCGAAGTGGGTGGTCTTGCTACCGGGGTAGATTTGTAGGTGATCAAAATAGTCAATTGCGCGAGCGGACGAGCCAGACGAGCTAGGTACTTTGAGAAGCTTGAGCATCTCGCGACCAAGCTCAGGTGCGTGTGTGCGTGAAGCAGCGCCAACCAAGATGTTCTTGGCTTTGAGCTGGGAACGGTCAGACTTTGATGATTGACAAACCATTCCTCCAAATATACTCACAGCTACCAGTATACCGCCAATATCACTGTAGAAGCCATAAGCCTCCCCATAGCGGTCCTTGACCTTCAGCCCGCCCTCCGTGGCCTTGATAGGCCCTGTGACGTGCGTGTCCACCCAGAATGGCCACAATGTGTAGTCAAGATCGAACACGACGATCTTTGGTAAAGGAAGTCCATCAGTGAATGTCGATGGCCACTGTACCTTCTCTGGGAGTGTAGTAGTGGTTGCGGTGTCGTCTGACCGCGTGGAGGTGCCGCTGCGGCGGGGCATCTCAAAGTTTGGAAGGTGCGAAAGGCTTGGCGTGAAGAAATAAGTGAGGACGACAGTGGTGATGAGGATAAGAAGGAATCGCAGCGCTGCCAGTATAGTTTGTGTTGTATTGCGATTGCATACAGAAAAAGTTCGTTGAACTGAGAGTGGCGCGCGGCGCCGATGACATCACGCGTCCACGGATGGTAGCTGCGCTTTGGTACTCCGAAGATCACGACTTATCTTATCCTCGTAACACTTCAAAGTGATGACACAACCCATATAGTAACTAATGGACAAGGGATGCATCCTAATCGAAGTTAAGGGAATATAGGTCGCCCGAAGACCCCCAGGACATGGAGCCGTACGGCTCGTTGGCGTATTGCTCAAGAGCAAAAGACGCTAAAGGGAAGAGCCCATATGTAAGGTCGTGCGTCTGAGCCGGTAAGCTCTTTATGATCGTTAGAGTAACTCTTGCATATCCAAGTATTGACACAATTCTGAAACTATTCCAGGGCCACGATAACAGCGCTAAGGTGGCACATGTAGACAGATCATTTGAGCCAAGTTCCACGTTGAGCGTATCGAACTTGACTTGGACAAGACTTGAATTGAAAGCTGACTTTAGGATCATCCTCGATGCCCCAACGATAGGGTGACCACCTAGACAGGCTTCCCATCTCGCGGGTATGACGAGTGGCGAGTTTGCATGCTTGAGTCACAAATTGGGGAGGCTCCGACAATGGTAATATAATTCTAGCAACCTACGAACGCAACCTCTCGGGTATCCATTGAGACCAGTTGCCAAAGGCGTATCGAAATGTAGTCGAAGTCGCACCCTCTCCGGACACACGCTGCCGTTGGATCGATTTGTGTTGCATCATTCAGGATAGTACTGAAGACTGGGCTCGCGAGTCAAAGAAGATGGCCAATATCTACCGAGTTGCACCATTACATGTCTTCGGTCGGCGAGCCATCAAGCGACCGCCATTGGGGTACTCAAAAGAATTTGGATCGAGGAACGCTCCGAACGATCGGTAATAATCAACTCTGAGCTGTTGGATGATGTACCGTGACGGGGTCGGGACGCGTATCCATGCACGCACATGATAAGTCTTCATTGGCTTGACCTTAATTTCGAACGCAGTTCGTAAAGCAAAGGAAGCACAAAATCCTGCCCCTTCCTAGCTGAAAGATCCATGCTTTTTGATGCGAGACTCCATCTCCTGGGTGTTTTACATGACGAGCACGTTAGACAATTGAGGAAGACATACGGTCCACCGTTCACTATGCCCTCGTGTCCATATATTCTGAAGACTCTGTATCGCCGTAGGGATGTTCCGGAAGTGTGTGCGTGCGTACACCTGTTCCATGCGATGCACGAAGAAGTCCCTTTGACTTTGGTCTGTTGAGGCTGCTCCAGCAACGAAGCATACCCAGACCAGTGCGTGTGCGCCGCGATCATTGGGCGAGATCTGCATCATGATATTGATAAGCTGTTGGATGGAGTGTGCCTGAATCGTGTTGTGGAAGTTCGAGATCGCGTCGGCATTAGCTGCACATCTGGTGTATATGTTGCATGCAGAGACGAAACACTGCCTTATCAGGTCTGCAGTGCGTCGGTCTTCACTGTCTTTGGGTAGATGCGAGTACGAGAGAAAGCTCATCAACGACTCTGAAGCTTTCATCATTGTGAGAACGCCCACCTCTTCGCCGAGCAGTGGCACGCCAAGCAACTCAAACCTGACGTCTTGGATCAGTAACAGTTTGGTCTTGTTATCCTCCGGATGGGTCACCTACATGTGCGTCTGTGCTTGCAAGAATGTCGAAAGCACAGGATCGGCATCTCGACCAGGATTGCTCGTGGACAAGCTCAGCAACATCTGAACAAAGAAGCGATAGTCCGCACTTCCTGTCACTGTCTCGCCGACCAAAAGCACGATCAGGGTTGCCCACGTGAACTTGTTGAATACCTTCTCAGCCGACTGCTGTAAGGAGTCGCTGTACAAGCGTGATATTACAGCGGCACGCCCAGCCTCAGCTGCGTCCTTAAATTCAGGCCTCTGACGGCTGAGATGTTGTGCAGCTACAACGCCTACTGCTCGACGCAGAAGGTCGTCCTCAAGTGCCATTGGGAGCACCAAAGATCGATAGCCATTCGTGTCATCATCAAGCACTACCATAGCTGGGGCAACGACCTCAGAGACTATACGGCAATCAGCAAACGTCTGAGACTAGCAAACGCGACTTACAATAAGAGAACAGCATCCGCAGCTTTGGATCAATCGGCGCGATCCAAGGGGCGATTTCGCAGTGTTGGGACCTCTTGGGGTGAGCAGTCACAACAGAATCGTAACCTCGACCGATGTCTTCCACTTCGGCATCATCCGATTCGTCAAACTTTCTAGGGCTTGACGGCGATATTGTTGCGTTGTCTTGTGTTTCTGTTC
The DNA here is from genome assembly GCA_027946495.1 of Didymella sp. IMI 355093. NCBI lineage: Eukaryota > Fungi > Ascomycota > Dothideomycetes > Pleosporales > Didymellaceae > Didymella > Didymella sp. IMI 355093. The sequence goes on from JAPEUZ010000006.1 coordinate 246,239, forward strand.
GCATGTCCAACAGCGGTATCGGTAGCTTTTTTGTGGATGGAACCTCGTCCACATCACGCTTTCTCTTCTTCTTGGCCCTTTCTTCGCCGGGCCAACAAAGTGATTGAAACTCAGTTACAGTCGGTAGCTCTTTGTAATCATCGTCACTTCCAGCTTTAGGAATCTTGCAATCTTTGAATCGCCCTCGACGAGCCACTCCTTCAGCGAATCGGATCCGGCCCAGCCCAGAGCACTCGATGCCCTTCTTGGCGCATTTGAGGCACGACGGCTCGGTCTTGTCGCAGACAATCCTGCGGCGTGAGCATTGGAAGCAGCCTCGTTCTTTTTTGACAGTTCCAGGTTGAGACATCTCGATAGTCCCGACGTAGTCCGGGATACCATCAAGGGAGGAAAAGCTATGTGCGCCTATCAAAGAAGCGACGTTGTAAGCACGACCTAGTTCAGCTGTTGCAGGAATCCTCAAGACTCGGTGCGCCGGCCTCCATTGGAATCTGGTGATGCTTGCAGGGGTGCATTGCAGTTCGTAGAGCTTGATGGTGGTCCATGGCGAGAAGGAGGCTACGCGGTTGGCATGCTTGCCATTCGGGCCGAACTCGGCAGGAGCTTGGGTCTCGCCCTTCTGTGGCAGCTGGATCGATCAAGCTTGGCCTTCACAATCACAAAAGGCAAGACAGCATATTGACGGGTTTCTGTCATGAAGGCACGACATCTTTTGTGAGTACGCGTGTGGGAAGCGTTCATTAGGTGGACGAGATGTGGTGACGTCGTGTTGATCATGAAACAAACAAACTTGTCAATTGCTTGTACTACGTACAACTATCATTGATTTACTCCAACACGACTTGCAAGCGCGGGCCATGGAAGTGTTCACGCGCATGTCCGAACCAGTTCACAACTGTAAAGATAGCCATTACGCCAATGACTGCCGACGCATAGTCTAAGAGAAGTCAGTCACGGCAACATCGAACCAATATCGACGGAACTTACTCATGCTGGTACCGGTCACCGGTATAACCGTTGGGAAGTCGTAGAAGATCACGACGAGGATTGTAAAAGACACCGTTGTCAGGTTCGCTGCCCAGCCCACGACTGCTGGCATCCTGAACGAGCGCGAATCCGGCAGCCACTTCGAAGAACGCTTGCGCATCATGAGCAATACAGCTGGAAAGGCATACGTTACGTGTTGCAAGATCAGACCAGTACCAATGAAGGCGTTGAAAGCAGACGTTGAGCCCAGGTAAATGCAGCCAATGATGAACATTATTGCGAAATTGAAGATCAAGGCAGCAATGGGCACTTGCTGCTTCTCGTGCACCTTGCCGAGCCAGCGGCTGCCGAAGAGAGCGTCATCTCGCGCAAAAGACCAGGTCAGACGAGACGCTGTCTGGTGGGTCGCATTCAGCGCGAAGACGGCTGCGAGCAGAAGAAGGACCAGAAAGACCGTGGCTGCAACATCTGATCGAGTGGCCTGGCGCCAGATCTCATAAACAGGTACGCTGTTGAGACATATCAGCGAGATCGAGATTGAACAGAAAGGGAACACGAACCCAGTCGGTGTTGTAACCACAGCCTCTAGATTGTTGGTGCAATACATCATGATGATGGCGAAGGCGAAGGACGTGACGAAGCCGATCGAGACAGTGCTCATGAGCGCCCTGGGTACGATCACTCTTGGATTCTTACATTCTTCGGCCAGATGTACTGCACCATCGATACCGGCATACATGTAGTTCGGCGAGACGAGACCAGTGAGAAACGCGATGCCGTTAGACCAACCACTGTCGTTCAGGAAGGTCGTCCACACAGACTCGGTCGGCCGGAATTGTGGTGCGGTTCGAACAAGGCAAGTGATGACGATAACACTGAAACTGCTAATTGATACAAAGACTGTACATCCATGCTGTTAGCAGCAACGCCGTGATATCGCGCGATCAGAGGGCTGACTTACAAGCAAGGTCATGGACCCACATGGTGCGTCGCAGCAAGTACATGTTATACAACAGGACCAGAATATTGATGGCTTGGTACATAAGGAAAGCGTGCCAAGCCTGTGGAGCGTACATTGGGTTCCAGGATACAGCCATACCGAGGCATAACTGAGGGACGATGATAGCAATCCCTACACAGATCGCTATCCAGGAAAAGACGTTAGTGGCCCCACAGCAGTAACTCTGAATGGTGTCAATTTTTATGTTCATCCTGTCGTCCAACGCAGTTCAACGCACCAACCCACGACTCCATTTCTCAGGAGCCAGAATCGAGACCCAATGGTATTGTCCACCTGCCTAGGAAAGGTCAGTATGCTCGGTGTATCAGCTGTATCTGGGAACTGACTGTGGGATACACGCTCGCCAGCTCCGCCAGTGAGACGGCACAAGCGCCGACAAGGACGCACATGATGATGGGTCCGTAGATGAGGGTTACTGGGCCGCCTTGTGCAATGGCCAGAGCGAGGGTGGCAGCAATACCTGCCCAGCTGTTGCAGATGATCCACCCTGCAGATATGGTCTCCACAGCGCTCATGTTTCGTATGCCTTCGTTCTGGAGTACAAGACCCTCGAGATGGACATTCTGGACCTGACCTTGATGCTGCGATGGCACTACATCTATTGTCAGTTGAGCTTTTGTGGCAAGAATGTTTCACGTATACCCACGGCGCTCAAGATCTGTAGAGGCTTTCGAGTCGAACTCCATCTTCGTTCCACTAGGATCCATGGTGATGAAATACAATGACGATAACCTGTTTGTTCGTCGTTGAGGCAGGTCCGTAACGAAGGGATTATGTATCAATTTCGCTCTTGTCTTATCACGGTTGCTTCCTGTTCAGGCAGATACAATGTATCGAAAGTGAAGTGTTCCCTATCGTCTATCAATGTAACTAAGACCCCAACCGGTCACCCGGACTATCAGCCACAAGATAGTCGTCCGTCATTAGGGTTCTCTCTTTATTGTCCCAATCCGGCAAGCTTGCACCATCTACTCCTGTGGGTCATTACTCGGATGCGGGGTTAGCGCTGGGGCTGATCACACGCTGTCAGCGGCCAGGGCGACACGCGACAAGATAGTTTTGGCGCCGATACGAGTCACGGTCTGGCCGTTGGCATGGATAGGCGATTACTAGATCTTGAGCGGATCATAACAGCGTTCTGCTACGATGGCTGCAAACAGGGACATTGCAGTGTTATCTGCTCAGCTGAGATATTGTAAAGGTATTATCGTTGATGATAGAGGATCTTCTCTATATGTTTCACAGACTGGGCTTCACAGTCTCGAGTTTCGCAAGCTCCTTCCTGACCTCGAACGCTGCCCTTGTCCCCTCCTCAATGGCTCCATCAATGAAACTTCTCCAGCCCAATGCCCAATCTGAGTTCGCAAACACCACGTTTCCGTGTCTCTCTCTCATATCGTCGAGATGATTGGCGAGTAGGCCAGGTGGCGAGAAAAACCACGCGCCCTTTGCAAACTCGTCCTTCGACCAGTTGTGGAACACCAGCCTCTCAATCTTGGGCTCCTTCTCCTGTTGTACAAACATGTTCGTTACAGCGCGCTTCGTCGCGTCAATGTTAGCCTCAGGATCGATGTGCTTGTTGCTACCGCCGAAGCAGACAATGTGCGTGTTGCCTGCAGGTGTCGTGCCGTCACCAATCGCATACATGAGTTCGTTGTGCGGGTAGGTAACGCCTGTCCATGACCGAAGGTCCTTGTTCGAGATCTCGGCATGAACTTTGACGCATTGGTTGACGTGGCCTGTTGCAATGGCTGCTCTCTTGCCAGCACTGAGAGGCGGATCAAACGTGACCTCGCCCAAGACGTTCAACGGCATTGCTGAGATCAACCGCGAAGCGTGATAGTGACGACCACCACGTGTTGTGACTTCGACATTGCGGCCAGTGTCCTTGATATGCTTGACAGGGCTGTTGAAAGCGTATGCCAAGCGCTTCGTTTCGAGCGCTTCCAGGAAGAACCTGATGGCGAAGCTCGACTGTCCGTTCTTGAACTTCCAACTGATGAGCATGTCTATACAGCCGGCGTAGGTGTAGCCGCACATCGCCCACCTGATAATAGTCAGCAGGCAGTTTCAGATGATTGGATCGACTGACTCACCAGTGCATGAACTCGTGGAAGCTCATAGTAGTAAGTGTGGCACCACTGCAGAGTAGGACGAATGACTCCAGCGCTGCGCGCTCTTGCGGGGAGAGTTCTGACTCGATCTGATTGATACGGTCTTGTGCGGAGTGCTTGTCGAGATCTTTCGCGGCTGGGATATGGAAGGTATCGTATGGTAGAGGGATGATATCTCTTCCGTAGGCTCCGTCGATATTCGTGAACTTGTTCAGAGCCGAAATGAGCAGCTCGTCCTCCTTTTCGTGGGTCATCGTGTAACCCTGCTGACCAATGTTCAGCTCGTAGTGATTAACGCCATGCGAGAAGTCGAATGACCTCTCAACATCGTTCATCATCTGGTATCTCGACATCTCCCGCCAGGTGTTGGACTGCCCCCAGTGCACCCATGTGCCGCCCATCTCGAATGGGTAGCCACCAATGTTGGACGACCACGACCGACCACCGATACGGTCGCGGCCCTCGAGCAAGAGAACCTTCAAGCCTTCAGCAGAAGCATTGCGTGCAGCTGTGAGACCACAGTACCCAGCGCCGACAACAATAACATCGTAAAAGACTTCATGGCTGGACACGTTGCTAGGAGGATTGATGGCACCAAGTGTTGGCACACCAGCTGTCAGGCCGGATGCAGGAGTCCACGTGTAACCGTCGCGAGAGGTCATGTTGGAAAAAAGAAGCGCTCAATTGCAACAGAGAAAGTATCCGGACGTGAAGAAAGTACGGCGTAGGCGCCACCAGGGCGACAGAGAGCCATCAGAAAGCGGCATCTAGCTCAAGACCCAGTTTGCTATCGATTACGATGAAAAAAGTTAAATCATTCGAGTGCGGAATACCAGTTCGCGGCATCCAAGTGAGAAAGCTATGGCCAGGACCTTTAGTTCAACACTGTTGCGTTAGTGTCCTGAGGGTGATAAGCGGGGCTTCCCGATTCGGGTATTAAGGTGAGAAAGCTTCTCCCGCACGTATCAACAGCTCGCATCCGGACGTGGTTCATCATGAAACGAGAGGTTTCTTCCGTTATGCAAATGCAATGAGCCACATCGCCTTTTAGATATCTACAAGAACGTCATCAACACGTCTCGATCGTCCTATCGTGATGCCGAAGACTTCCGAAATGGTATTGTACGTCCATAACAGCACACAGAGTCTAGCGGCCCATCGCAAGCCAAAGATCGTAATAACCGCAAGAGTGTCATCCCGTCTTGATCCAAAGAACTCCGAAATATGTGGACAGTAAGGCAGACATCGAAACGGCACAAAATGGCGTAAGCTTCAACCAATGTCCCACCCCACTTCAGTATTGTTTCTGACAGGTGGTAGTAGTTGAATCCAAGCCAATTCCACAGGCACTTCTTATTTGTTCGCTTGTTCAACCAACCTCGCTCTATATGACCGCTTTCTCACGCGGCAGAAGACGTAGCGACTCCAAAAGCAAAGCGGCACCATTAATCAGACCATAGAAGATCATGGGTATCACCTAGAGGGAATCATTATTATTGCACACCTGAGAGCATTGCAGTCACTTACACCAAAGAAAAGATTGCCCAGTAAGCCTCTGCGCATGATCGTTTCCGCCAGCTCCGTCTTCGCGATCCCAGGCGCAGCATCGCTCTTGAAAGGGCCTGTGAGTCTGTAGAAAGTAACGAAACTGGCGCCAAAGCAGTATATCAGCAGCACCTTCAGGCCATGTGTCCGCCACAGCTCGATCAGTGAAGGCGCGCCACCGAAGTCTTTTGCAAGGGTGCTCATGTACGCGCTGTGGTCGACACCGTATCTGATCCGAGCAGTGTCGGGCGCCAGGAGGTGATAATGGGGAGGATCGGTGGGCATTGGCATACCTCCAGTGATGAGTGCAGTCCACCACATTGCCTGTTGTTCAGCGATGGGTGGAATAGCGCCTACACCTGGACGGACAAACCCAATGAAGGCGACGCTTGGCTCGTCTGGAGCCACGATGTTACGTACCGTGGCGTCTGAGGCTGTCTTGTATGATGGATCCAAGTACGAGAAGGACTGCTTGTAGCCAGTACAGTAGACCACTAAAGTCGGTTTGACTTCTGCATTCTTCATGCGCCTCCAATCCTTGCGTTCTGTGTTCTTTTGGAAGATAACTTTGCCGGTCTCATCAATGCGTTCCGGGAACGTACATGTGTCGACCCATCTTTTGGACTGCGCGTCCTCTGGTGGGTCTACATAACCATTGCCTAGGAAGCCGAGAGGGTGCTTCTCCTGGTACGGACGATTTAGATAAGGCATGGCTTTACTGCTTTTGTTCAAGAACACAAAAGCTCTGCCCAATCGATCGTGAGGCAGGGCACCGACGTGTTGGTTCATGCCGGCTTGAGTACCTGTGAGGAACCACAACACACGCTTGATGACAAAGTCAGATACAAACCAGCGCATGCGACTTGCAGCAACCGCATTGTGTACGTAAGCGGTCTCGAACAGATTGGTAATGAGTCCATCGATAGGCAGCCCGCCCTTGAACTGCTTGCCAAAGACCTTGAAGCGGGAAAGGGCCTTGGGGAAAGACAGAAAACCAGTCCTGAAGCACATGGTAACTGATTTGGCATCAGCCTTGATGGCTTCGTAGGCAACATCTAGGACCGTCAGCCTCAGGTTTCAGAAGAATTCATGTACCCATACCCATGCCGGTCTCACCGCATCCCATGATCAGAACGTCTTGGCCGGTAAGTTGCGCGCGACCCTTGTATTGTGAGGAATGTAAAGCTTCTCCTTTCAGGTTCTCGATTCCGAGTATGGAGGGTACGTTTGGCTCTACATGAAGACCTATAACGGTAAGTGTACGGCTGTGTTTCAGATACACTCATTACTCACCTGTACAGATGGCAACATGCGAGCAGTCGAAGGTGCGCTCCTTGTTGTTGTTCTTTCGGTCCACATACTTGACCCTGTGCCTCCACTTGGAGTCAGATGTCTTCTCAAGAGGTGTGATACTGGTGACTGGGCACCCCAGCTTGATACGAGGACCAAGCGCAAAACGGTCGACGTATGCCTGGAGATACTCAACATATTGCGGCAATGATATATGATCTGGGGCAGAGAGCGGGAAACGATGATCGGAGAAGGTTGTCAACTGTTTTGACGAGACCAGCTCGGCGTTTTCGTACGATCGATATTGGAAAGTACCTCCAATGCCTTGTTCACTGTTCGTCACTTAGCTGCTGTCAAGCCCCGTCTAAGGCCGGGCCTCATGCTCATGAAACCTTACGCTTCGAATAATACGGCCTCAATCGGTCTATCTGGGGAAGACGCCTCGAGGAGGGTCTTCAGTGTAGTCAATCCTCCGGGACTGATTAGGTGTTAGCCACAGAAGTGCCCTATGAGGTTCGATCTGGAAGTTCATACCCAGCACCAATGACAGCAATGCGCATTGCCGGCGCTTTGTCTGTACCTGACATCCCGTTTAACTCTCAGTTGCAATTTATACAGTGGATGGAGTGCGACTACAGATCAAGCAGAGAGTATGCGTCTGCTGTTATCGTCACTACCACGGACCATTGTTGTTATTGCACCTGCAGGTCGAATGCATTGGACCTGCACTCCTCACCCAATCAGCGAATTGTTATGACGTATGCATTCGTTCCCTTAACTCCCTTCCTCAAACTTTTCCAAAAAGCGCATCGTCCGCCCCGCACATTGGCCAAACTAGGGTTTCTATGTTGCAGCTGTCGCAGGTACTGCCCCTTGCGGCCTTCCTCCGACAGCTTGGAAACCTTCAACAGCCGAGGAGCACCGCGCCAGCTCACACCATGTGCGCTTCCCACTCCATTGCAGAGCTTCTGCATAGCTCAACCGCCTACTTCGGACCCTTAATATGGAGTCGCAGCAACATGTGAGGGTTGCTGTTGTGGGCTCAGGCATGGCAGGACTCGTCACAGCCCACCTGCTGAAAAATGACGGTCGCGAAAGATACACGGTGAAGGTTTTTGAATCGGTACGTTGCGCGATTGCTGTGCACAACAGCCCAGATAGTTCTGACAATACGAACAGGGCAACACTCTTTCTCTCGACTCGGCCTCGGTTTCCATTCCCAACGCTGCGCGTACATCCTCCGACCGCATCGACCTGCCCATGCGCGCCTTCGCAGGCGGCTTCTACAGCAACCTGAGATCTATGTACGATTACCTGGGCATTCAATATCAGTCGCAGCCCTTCCTTTTCGAGTTCGCACAATCGAAATCGCCCTACTTCACGCACGCGTCGAATCTGCATCAGTTGCCCGCGCGACCATATGGCGTCGGCTTGATACCACATCTGCTGGAGCTTGGGTTTCTTATCCTGTGCTACGTCTACTTCTCGCTCTGCTGCTTCCTGATAGCTCCACACTCAGGCGAGACGTTACAAGCATACTTCGAAAGAACGTGGATGCCAGAGCGTTTTGTTACATACTACGTCCTGCCGCTCATTTCGAGCGTAACGACCTGCCCACACGAGTCCCTGTTGGCATTCCCTGCCTCTGACCTTACAGAATACAAACGGAGAACGCACCGCGCACCCCACTATACCGTTTCAGAAGGGGTGCGAGCGGCACAGGACCGCTTGGCAAAGGGGATACAATATGAACTCAATGCTGCTATTGTTGCGGTGGAGCGACAAGAAAAAAGCGTGCGGCTATCGTGGAAGAACGCCGGGGGACTGCAACAGATAGAAACTTTCGACAAGGTCGTCCTTGCGGTTGCACCGGACGTTGTAGGGCAGATTTTCGAGCCTCTGCAGCACTGCATGGCGCGCATACCAACAGCTGTCGTGCAGAGTGTTGTACACACCGACGATAGTGTACTGCATCTGGGATATGCGCAGAGATCAGCTGGCGAATCGAGCGGCAACGCTCAGCTGATCCACCTGAACACCTCAACGACCAGCAAGCACAAGACAGAGTCGCATCACATTCAGCCGTGTGGCGCAATCGTCACGACTTGTCCCTTCAGTCCCTTGGAAGAGTCTCGAGTCAACCACTCTGCCAAGTTCACACGCGTCCTTCGAAGTCCACAGAGTCAGCGTATTGTCAATGCGATATTTGGAGATACCCAGGAGTTTTGTAGCGACGAGAAGGCAGTTCCGCTTTGGAGGAACGGAGATGACAACGTTTATCTTGTTGGAGGCTGGTGCTGGGACGGCATGGTATTGCTAGAAGGCTGCGTAGTGTCAGCCATGCGAGTTGCGGAGGCGTTGGATGTAAAGATACCCTGGAGGTAGCATACCAACATCAAGCGCGTTATATGTCCCTCTACTACCTTGAAGAACGCCTTAAAGACTCGCGGCTAAGGCTGCATTGCGCCTTCTGAACTATCCCTAAATTGGTTAGAGCTACACAAAGGCGCCCAATCTCCAGTCATCGTCCATCCGCATCTCTGACACAGCACCATCATGATCTTGCGCATCGTCAAATCCGCCGCTATCGCCGGCATATGGTGGCACTTTTCGCCACGGTTTGTTGAGCAGCTCCCTGACATCGTGCTCGATCATTGGAGAAGCAGCCGCAAACAATGGGCGATACTTGAAGCTTTGTCTCTTTGGCTGCAGACATTGTTCTTTACCATAACCGTTATCAACACCTGGAAATTTGGAGAGCGGCAAGACAATGGCGAGAGATTCATCCAAATCCAGAACAAGAAGCTTTTAAAGTACTCTGGGATTCCTTTGCTTTTCATTCTGCTTCTATCAGAGCTGGCGCCGCCATTGTCTGTCGACGACGATCTGCGAATAGTTAAGCGTCGTATTGCTGCCTTCGTGTTATTTGCGGTAGCACCTACGCTACTAGAGCTTCGAAGTGAGAAGGACAAGAACATAGTGTATGGCTTGCAGCATGGGAGGCTGCACCTCGATGCGCATGTACCTATGTGGATGAACATGGGATACTGGAAGGTGAGTTTAGCTTTTCCAACTTTAAGAGAGCCTCCTGACCCATCTGAAGCCCAACAAGATCGAGTCCCACAGACCCAAAAGCTTGGCTGAGGCGAGTCGAGACCTGTTGAATCTTGTGCTTGCTGAAGCTGGCTTCTCCAAAGAGACCTCATCTAATCGTACAAGATGCCTCATCGATGTTGGCTTCGGCTGTGGTGAGCAGACAGTCCACCTCATGAGCAAGAAGCCTATCAGACCTTCCGACAAGCTGTGGTGGGAAGACGAGAACCATCAGGTATATTTTGACCACTACATCGGTATCACTCAAAACAAGGCACAGCACCAGTACGCTCAGCAACGCGTTGAAGAATTGAGGAAGGGCAACGTCAGTGTGTTTTGTGCCGATGCTTCAGCGCCCTGGCTCTGGAGCGAGGATCTATTCCAAACCTCCCACAAGGCGCAGAACATAACTCAAGAGACCTGGTGTCTTGCATTGGACACAGCATATCACTTCTCGCCCTCGCGCTGGGTCTTGTTTGGTCATATGCAGCGATACTACGCAGCTTCGATCATGGCCTTCGATCTTTGTTTGTCTCCGACTGCTACGATATCTCAGAAGATCATTCTTCGTATCCTTACGACACTGATGGGTGCACCTTGGGCAAACTTCGATACGCCTGACACATACCGGCAGAAGCTGTTTGGGATTGGGTATCCCGCAGATGGTATAAAGATCGTGGACATTTCCGAGCACGTGTTTGCGCCTCTCGCAGAGTTTATGGAGGAACAAGATCGCAGATTGAAGATGCTCGGGTACGGTCTCGGAAGCTTTCAGGCAGCGAAGTGGTTGTTCAGCTGGTGGGGTAAGACAGGTCTGGTGAGAGGAGTCGTGGTCACTGCGAGGCACGAAGCGCTTGAAGAAAGGATTCATGGAATAGGACGGACGTAAAGATCGCAGTTCACTGAGTTTTACACGTAATCCTCGACAACACTCGACTCATCGACGCTTCTCCCTGATATTGACTGTTGGGTTCTTCCTCTTCACTCAACGCTATGAGGAAGGTACGTGCTCAGCCACACCATGCTCCTTCACTCCCAACGCCGACTGGACGACCATTACACCGTATCTTTCGTCCGTTTGTATCACGCGCCTCTTCATGCGTGCAGATACGAGAAAGTTACAATGCAGATGCTCGCGACTTGTGAATGGTCGCGCGGCTGCCTGCGGCAACAAACGAATGCACCTTCCATCTACTAACCACTCTCGATCTTTCAGCCTCATCTGTTCTACCACACTGTTGTGTTTACTGTCAACTAAGTTGTTCTTCTTTCTTGACCCTCACGAATACCACACTGCCTTCTGCTGAGGTTCAGTCTCCACTCGACTATCAAAAAGCAATTGCGACCGATAAAGAATGTCCAATATGAGCCAACCACCGAACTCAATGCTGCCATACAGGTCGAAGGAAGCCTTTCTATCGCATGGCCTCAGCGCCGAGCTACTAAATGCTGCGCTTGACTGTTCTATCTGTCGGGAGCCGCTTGCAGTCACACTGGAGCACGCGGCCTGCAGTGTTCCTTCTCCAGCCGTGCTAAGTATGGGTCACGCTACAATCGATGCTGAGGAGGCAGATGACTTCGACATCTCCGTCAACGACCTCGCAATAGCAACATTGACTGGCAATGACCTTGAACCAGAACAGGCAGTGCGCATCTCACCTTGCAATCACACCTTCGGTCGTACCTGTCTCGAAGCATGGTTCACCACTTTTGAGTCCAATCGCTGCCCTGGGTGCAATCAAGAGCTCTTCCCACAACGACAAATGATTCTTTTCCTGCGTCAGCCCACTCACGCAATGCGCCTCGAATTCGCCAACTACATTGAACTCGTGTGCGGGGACGCCGAGACCGCATCACAGATCAGAGAACGACTGATGACTGACTGGACCCGCTCACTCATTCGCGAGTTTGCCATGGAGCTCTGGAGACAGCAAGGCTACGATGTTGAGTATCGGTACATCAGTGGTGCGGATGATGATGAAGAAGAAGAGACCGAGGTCGAGGTCGAGGACATGAGCGATGACGACTCCGACGACTCCGATGGAGAAGGGGACGAAGACGATATTGACGAGATTGACAACATGGACACTGACGAGTGCGAAATTGACGACCGCAAGGAGGCTGAGTACGTTTTTGTGAAGAAGGCCTGATGTCTTGCCAACACTGTTTCATATTCTTCGGTACTACGTGTTTCATTACCTGTTTTCCAGTGGAGTCTTGGCCCCTCTATTGATGTTGACTTCTCATATCACTGTTGATTGGATTCGATGTACTTCCATGGGTCTGTCATAGCGTCGGTGTGGTCACCGGGATATGCAAGGTTCTCAACTCAGGCATCAGACTACACATGTTCAGTTTCAGTGCTTGATTTTGCTGGGAGTTGGTATACCATCATCTATGTTTTTGATACAACACAACAAAATTCAATCTTCAAGACCCTACACTCGCTTGAGAACCTTCTTCGCAACAGTCAACCTCGCCAGAATAACAAAGAGAGCGGAAAGTGTAGCCATGCCACCAGCATAGAAGATGGCAGGTCGGTACACCTCAACACTCTGGCCAATACCTGCACCTTGCTTGCTACCACCTGCGGCCTGGAGCAGATAACCAGCGATCGGCGCACCCATCAAATAGCCTGCAGACCATCCGGTGACCGACATACTCATTGCAACCGTCGCTCTTCCAGGTCCGAAGATGCCGGCCACAACGGTTGGCTGCGTTGTGAAATAAGCGCCATTCGCGACTCCGTTGACCGTCGCAAAAATAACAAGGGGAGCGAGCGTGCTGGACACAGGCCAAATGGCGAGCATGCTGACCGCGTTCACCACCATTACCATAACGAACATGTTCAGCGGTCCGACCTTGTCGCAAAGTGGCCCAGCGCAGAAGCGTCCAATGGCGTTGCACGCATTGAAAGCTGAGACGAGTCCAGCACCGGTAGCAGAACTCAGACCAATGGACTGCGCAAATAGAGGCAGGTAGTACGGAGGAATGTAGAGAGCAAAAACGCCGATGGCGCTAGCGATGAAAGTTGCCACGAAAGGGATCGAGCGGAACATGCTGGCGTCGAAGAAAGGCGCAGTCTTGAGTGGAACTCGATCCTTGAGCAGGTAGGCGGCCGGCATGCCTACTACCAGAGTGAGCAAGCCCTGAAAGCGGAAGGTCCATTCGATTCCGACTCTTTGATACATGGCTTCTAGTGCAATGGCCATAACGCAGCCGCCCACGCCTCCACCAAGCTTGATGATGCCGTTGGCGAGTCCAAGTCGAGAGCTAAAATATTGAACGGGGAGCGCGTTGGAGACAGCATAGTTCATAGCCATACCAACGCCGCCAATGAGACCGAATGTCCCGAACAGACCGGCAACATTGGATGCGCAGAAGCTGGCACCAATCATGCTCATACCCATTAGAAAGACCCCAAGCATGACGGTAAGACGAGCGCCGAACCACCGCATAAAGCGGATAACGAGCAAACCGTACATCGCTCCTCCAGCAAGACCCAGAGATCCGACAAAGGTGAGCGTCGAAGCCTTCTCGTGCTTCAATGTCGAGTCCAGGAGCGCAGCTTGCAGCACACCCCAACAGTTGATGATGCCGTTATGGCAGAAAGTCGTGGTGAAGCCTGCAGCAACAATGATCCATCCATAACCACCATCCGGAATCGCTGTGGTCGAGTAGGGTGCATCTTCTGGCACTTCATCTTGATCTTGGTTGATAGAGATTGGTCGTGAGTCTGCTGGAGTGTAACCGGTAAGCGGGATCTGTGACTCTCCGCGAAGATTCGAAAGCTCGATACGCTCTGTCGTTAAAGTCGTTGTAGCCATCTCGAAGATGATATTTGAGCACCGAAAGTCAGTCGAACGTACCCGACAAAGCTGAGCAAAGAGATTTATGTTCGCAGCGAGACTCTGCGGGAGTCAAGGCCATATTTGGCTAGACCGCGCCCTTTTCCATACATCTGATGGTGGAAAGACTCTCCGAGCTCGCATCTCAATCTATTGACAGCACTTCGAGGCCGATTCGGTGACGGATCCCATGAGACTGTTATCTCACCATTGTTGGAGCTTGATTCTTCAAAACTCGGCATAGATTCAGAGGATGTGTGAAGTTATCCAAGAACGTGGGAAGTCGCAAGGGGCTGACGTCACCGTCTTCATTGCACCGAGGCTGGACCGGCGTGCTACGTTCGCGCTGTCATGAACATTCAGCTGTCGCAAACATTCGAGCTCGCTGTACACATGCACATCACCATGCTGCTCTTGCACAACATGTGATGTTATAATCTCTTCAGGAACAATTGATATGCAGATATTGCATGCAGCGCCGCGTAGCTGCGTGCCAGGCAGCCCGAAGCTCACCGCTGATCAACATTGTCCTTAGCATGAGCTTCGCCTTGAAACGCCCCCTTGACAACGCACATCATGGCATGATCCCAGCACTTGCTAGACATACAAAGAGGAACATCTAAGCACTCAGAGTGAACCCATAGCTATACAAGCAGCGTGTAGCACAGCACACGTAGGAAACCCCCAGTCCGCCATCTACGAGAGCATCGCAGTGCACAATGGCCACCGAAGAGACCGTACAACTCAGCGAGGAGCACGCACCGCACCAAGCATCTGTTGATGCTATTGAGTCTATCCTAGAGACTGTGAAGGACGAGCTAGTGAAGCTTCGCCGCGATCATGACAGTATGCCGACACCCAGTCTCCATTGGGTGTATCTGACAATTTTAGGACACGAACCAGAGTACTTCCGCGCCGTCAAACACGTCTCCGATTCTGACTTGACCTCGTTCACTGCCCACGACCTCGAGTCTGTACGCGTCGCGATCTCAGCGTACGGCCTGCATCTGTTCGGGAAGATCAAACTACCAGCTGTAGACAATGGATACATCTATGTACGCGTATTTGGTTCACCTAAGGATGGCATAGACGGCAGCAGCGCAGATGAGCGCGAATACAGTCTGCACAGTATACATACCGAAGAGGTCATCAAAGAGGACGGGGACAGAGTGTACAGGGCGATATTCGGACGCAATGATAAGCTTGAGTGGTTTGATACGTAGTACAAGCTCCAACAAGCTTGCACTTAACTAAGATCAAGCATCAATGTCGCTATCTTATGGCCATGCACCTTCCTCGTACAGTTCTGCTGACAGGCGCTAGCGATCTAGCGATAAAGACCCACCAAGGCTGCCTACAATCGCCCGGGCGTGCAACTTTACCTATGTCCCGCACGTTCCTCTCATACCCACTTCCACGCCCCTCAGAAATATGGCGACCGAGTTTGAGATCGCAGAAGCACGGCCGGCAGATGCTGAGGCGATAGCGTCACTGTTCGCGCTTTCCTGGATCTCGCCCTTCACGCGTTTGCAGTGGGGCCAAATCGAGCCATCTGCAATGACACCCCGCATCGCTGCGCGCATGGCAAAGGAAGGCTCCAAGTTTCTCGTAGCGCGCAGCCGCGGGACGAGTGAAGTTGTCGCTGTAGCGCAATGGACGATGCCAGCCAACGTGGAGAACGAGAATGTGGAGCCTGAAGAAGATTGCAAGGAGCGGCAGCAGTTTGAGGACGAAGTTTATATGCGCAATCTCCCGGAGAACAGCAACAAGGACCTCATCATGGCCTTCACACTGGGTTTGCGCCAGTTGAGGGAGGAAACCTTGCAGGGGGGACGCCACTTCTTGCTCGAGAATTTGGCCACACATCCAGATTATCGTGGTAAAGGACTGGCGAGTCAGCTTGTTGAGTGGACATTTCCATTCGCCGATGAGCAGCAAGTGGTGGTGTACTTGGACACAGCGAGCGACAACCCAGCAGCACGGTTGTACCTCAAGTTGGGGTTTGAGGAGCAAGGGCGAAACACCATCAAGGATCTCAGCAGATTTGCCAGTCTCGACACTATACGAGAGCTGGACTGCGAGATCGATCACACACATGTTGCCTTTCTACGCTTCCCAGCGGTACACAAGCAGGCTACGGTATAGCTCTTACAGTTGGACCTCGCTCTCTCACTTGAAAACGTGAGGCGTTTGTACCGTTATCTATTTACTCCATACTTAAAGCTTCAGTCTCTTTCTCTTGCAGCTCTCTCTCCTTCTCCACAACCTGCAGAAACTTGATATCTCCCATTGCGCTTCGTCATTAGTCCTTCCTAGACTGAGTCTCCCTGGTATTCGCAGCCAAGTTATCTTGTCTGACGACCCAATGGCGACATCTCAAGACAAGCGCTCTGCATACGGCGTGGATCGTTCGGCAGACGATCTGCATCCGGAGACGATCCCACCTGTGCCGCAATACGAGCAGTTATCTCAACAGTCAGATATCTCTGCAGGTATCACAGTGAAGGCCGAAAGCATTGCCGCGCAAGCGTCTGAGTCCTCACCATCGCAGCGCTCCACACGAACGAAGCGAAAAGGTATTAAAGGCCGCCATTCAAGTCTATTCAGAGCTAACGCTGCATAGCTTTTGGTGCCCCGATTGACATTGCAACCTATTTTTCAGAGCTTGACCAAACGTACAACGACGAAGGCCATGACCGAAACAAGGCTGAACAACACGATCCGAGCTCCGAGCCTGTACCTCCGCTACAGCAGTACACGCAAGCCTTCCTTCAAGCCGAGACGAAGGCCTCAGACACCGTTCGAAGAGTCTCAGAGCATGTCAAAGATGAACTCGAGCAAGACTCCGAGTCATTGTACATGCATGAAAGGCTGGTGGCAATCGAGCATCCTGCATACCCAGCGCCTGTTCCTGTAGGTATCTCTGGAAACTCAGGAATTGGAAAGTCGACACTGATTAATGCCATCTTGGGACTTCCTGAGTTGAGTTCTACGGTAAGTGCGCTCTCCCACAGTACTCATTGATACTTGTCTAACATCTACTCTAGAGTGACACCGATGCCGGCACACTTGTACCAATGGAACTCGTCCACGCCTCAGCCGATCAGCCGAAAAAGTACGCTTTTCATGTCAATCTGTACCCTCTAGAGATCTGTCTTAAGTCCGTCAGATGGGCGATCAAAGACTACTACGATAGTTGCGTGAATCAAGAGGACGAGGATGTTGAGACACAAGATGCTGATCGAGGAAGCCCAGCTTTGAAAGTACTCATCGCTATCTTCAAGGATAAAGAGGAGTTTGCAGATGAGGAAACGGCTGCAGAATATCTCGAGACACTCGAATCGGCAAATGATCCTCATGCGCTCAGCAAGATGCTCGGCTGGACACACGACATATATAAAAAGCTGCTTGCTCACATCAGTAAAGGGCTAATGGTGGCAAGCACCGCAAAAGAGCTTGCGGATATGGTGGAGCCCTTCATTCAGAGTGCTGAGTCGCCAATGATCGAACTCGACGACTACGAGACCCTCGAGTGCTGCGTATGGCCTTTCGTCAGGCTAACAAGGTAGCGCATACGCACCACAACACTTACAGCGTAGCTGACGAAGACCCAGGATCTCCTTTCCTCATCCTATTCTCGCGAAAAACATCATTTTTGCAGACCTCCCTGGTATGGCATACTTGCGGCTTTGGCTGATTTAGCTTGCTAATTAACTCAGGACTCACTGATACCAACACCCACCGAGTACGCGCGACGAGATCGTACTTGCGAAAATGCGACTTCGTTATTGTCGCCCATATGAACACCCGTGCTGGAGACGACCTGAGTTTCAAGAAAAATATTCGGATATGCCACAAATTGAGGCGTAATGGCAATGTAGCCGTTGTTGTTACCCAGTCGAATGTATGTTCAACTCAACGCTTACCTTCAGTGCTTTTGCTAATGCTGCCACAGAAAGTCGCAAATAAGAAGGGTGCTCGCATTTCTTACCAACTTGACGATTCGGGGCGACTCGAAGCCATCGACAAACATGTACAGCTCATCAAAATCGAATTGAGCAAGGTACAAGCCAGTCTCAAGGCAGCGAAAAGTCCGAACAATCCAGACAGTGGGCTAACGGAACAATTTCGCCACAAGAAAGCACAGTAAAAGCTACACATCAAGCATGCAGACATGCTCAAGAGACGAATTGCTGTTGCAGCACGCAACCGTCAGGTCACAACCGACCTGCAGAGCTTCTACCGAAGAGAAACCAAGGATCCGAACGATTTACGCGTATTTTGCGTCAGCAGTGAACAGTATCTGCAGCAACTACAGCCTCACTCTCCGCTTGAGCCACCAACGTTGCCCCTCCATCTCACAGGTATACCAGCATTGAGATACTTCATTCAGACGTTGCCAGCACGAAGCGGTAGGACCGAGGCGTTGGTTCATCATTGTGTCAACGTTATTCCGGGTGTACTGAACGCAATTACGCTCTCATGCACGGGGTTCAAGCCTATGATGAAGAGTGAGCATTTGAACAAGATAATCATCGCAAGCTGCGAAGTAAGTCCTCAAAGGTATGACATCTGGTACATATGTTGACAACTCACAGGGCCTATCAAAGCAGATCCGCCAGGGTAGGAAGAATTTTTGGACTACCCAAGTCCTCGAGACGGTGCTACGTCAGATTGACCTCCATGAGATACAGTGGCTCGACAAAGCCGAGAAGCTTTGCACCAAATGGTCCAAGTACAATCCAGCTGGCTTTCATGCCTTCCTCAGGCATGAAGGGTCATGGAGGACGGCAAAATGTCCGCGTGCCGACTGGAATTCGGACCTCCTCGAACTTGCCGAAGTGCATCTGCGTCCGGCGCTCGACAACCTCTGCGATAATGGAGCGAAAATACTTCAAGAGGAAATGACCCAGCATGTCGTTGATCTACTCGAGCAAATGGGAAGCGATGTCAGGGCTTGCCTGGACTTAAACCAACATGGCGCATTCCGCGAGTTCTTTGAGAACATGCAGAAGTACGGCAAAGACGTCGAGGTCACGCTCAAGCTCACCTGTAAGAAGTTCGGATCTGAGGCTCAGTAAGTGCTTGTCATTTCGTCTCCCATATTGGATTTGGGACTGATACTAGAATTGTAGACACATCGTATTTAATGCTATGACAAACAGCGACACCAATCCTTTTGTCAAGAAGATGCAGACAATCTACGGCATGTCCTATCACGCGACCGCGATCAAGCAGAACCGCACCAAGCACTCCGCTCGAACGCATGTCTTCAAGTCTGTGCTTTTGGTATCAAAGATCGGCCCGTACATGGAGCTCAGAGATTACCTCGAGAGCTCGCTTGAGGTTCACTTGCAAGAGGTGGAGGCTAAGCTTCTCGAGAAGTGCGATACTGTGTTTGGAAACATCCTACATGACTTCGAGAATGTGTGCCCTCGCCGGTCGGACGACACACCAGGAGCTACAAAAAGAAGGTTTACGCTTGGCAAGGTCGTTGAGGAGGCCAAGGCCACTTTCAACACGGATGTGCAGGCGAAGCTCCTGGAGTGTGGCCTCAAGCTGGACTGAGTGGTCGTTGAAGCAGTTCAGGTCCACTTTGAGAACGAAGGCTTAAGCATTCATACATGTGTGGTGGGATTTGTGAGGGAAGACACTATGCGTGGTATACATCTATGCTGTGGGGCTCTCAGCGCACTGCATCGAGACGAAACGAATTGATAATGTGACCTTTACAAGACTCATGTGACGTTATCTGACAGCCGTGCTAGCATCCCACTGACATCGAGCAAAACAGAACGAAACAAACCTGCATGCGACAAGGCGGACACGAGTCATCTACGAACGAATGATGTGCAGGTGGCGTCTATCCCAGAACCATGGTTGTCCGCGACTAAGCCAGTGAGGGCTGCAGAACAGTCGCAGGGAGCCTGGTGTAGCCGCGCTGTAGCAGCCGCAAGTGTTGGAATTGACGCGAACACGTTTACACGTGGCGGTCAGATTATAGCGGCGAATAGTAGAATTCGCAGTAAGCCATAGCGCTTTGAATGCGATGGATCGAGGGTCGGTCCGAGTGGCGGCGAAGTAGGATTGTGGGCTGGTAGACGGTAACGATGCGCCACTTTCATGTTTGTTTCATGAAGCTTGTTGCCACAGTTTAACAAAACACGCAAGGCTTTTCTCGAGTTGCGCAGGTGTGCACGATATTGCAACGTACAATCGTCGCTGCGGGCGATCGGTGCAGGTATGTTATCGTGATCTTATCGATTGCGCTTGCTGCGATTGGAGTCTAAAAATACCGAGGATCGGCAGTTCGCGCCTAAGCGCGTGAACGCACGCACGAGCAAGCCTAAACAGGATTCTTCCGCCTTGCACACCATCAGATACCGGCTCAAAGTTACCAGCGGAGCGTTTCGAACAGCTCATCAGCTATGCTAGACTTTGACAAGCTCCGACACGGCTCGAGTCATCCGACATCCTGAGGCTCGAAAGCATGAGAGCTGGAAGCGCTTATATACTGTGCCGCAATGTCATCCTCCGCACTTTGCCTCATGAGGGGGCGAAAAGCTAATAATACGAACAGCTGCATGCAATATCTTTCCTCCGGCGGCTATATTACACACTAGGCTGGCCAGCTGGTCAGACAGCGGCTACACCCCATCTCTGTAGGGCTTGACCCTCACCGGTCACCTAGGCCAACAGCAGCCGACAGCTACGCCGTACGCAAGCTTGCAGAACCAACACTCAGCCGCCTTTCTTGGCACCGTTCGCCATGGTTTTCTGGTGGCCGGGAGCAGCTCTTGCGCTTAAGCCGAAAGGTGAATGGTCGAAGGTGCCGGTTATGCACCACTTTTCGAGAATATGGCACTGTTGGTGTAGATGCCTCCAGTAAGAGTCGATCTTGGAGTTTCATGCAGCTGCAATGCATGTATCCGGCTATAGAGGCTTATGCCAAAGCCTGCATGATAATACACGCAGTAGGTACACAGGTAGAGTCGGACCGCATCTCTTCAGCCCAGCTACTATCCCAACCTTCTGTCTCCGTGAGACACTTCCTCTTTGATATCTCTTTTCGCAGCTGTTACATCAGCATTCACACTCACTACCATGCCTTATCCGATATCGACACCCGGGCAGGACTCGGCCTCTGGAAACAAGAAGCGGTGGCCAGCTTTCCCAGGAATTCCGATCTTCCTCGAGACCCACGACGAAAGGAGAGCACCGAAGACCTACGGCACCACCCCAACCACTCCGACTACACCAGAAGTGCTCACGCACAGACATTCGAGCTCCACTGACCCAGCTCATTTGGCTGCGCCAGACGTCAGTCCGGTCCCAACTAGCCCAACCACCACTATCCAAACCTCGAGTGCTCGCTCCAGTGTTTGGCCCATTCACGAGCCTCCACCGGAGATTCAGCATGAGATGCCCCGTCGCCCGGCCCTGCACTTCTTCCCGACTCAACGCCCTCGTATACGATTGGAAAGTCTTCCCACACTGCAGATACCGCAAGTCAACGAGAAAACACCTATCAGCAGCCGCCCTGGTCTTGGTATTGTCGACGGCCCTTCTAAACCTCCGACAATTCATATTTCGTCCCCAATCGACGAGAAGAGTAGTCAGAAGACGCAGACCCCTACAAACGTCGCTCAGCGAATCGAAGAGACTTTATGGAGGTACACTCGTTCTGGTAATGTCCTCAAGCGATGGCTGCTTGAGATCATCAGCTGGTTCTTTAGTTTAGCCTGCATGATTGCAATCGTAGCTGTGCTTGCCACATTACAGAACCAGAAACTTACGAAATGGTGGATCGCCGAGAAGACTGGGCTCACTCTGAACGCATATATATCGGTCCTTTCCAAAATGGCCGGCGCTGCACTTATATTGCCAGTGTCTGAGGCTCTCGGACAGCTGAAGTGGAGCTGGTTCTTGAACCACTCTAAGCAGATGTGGGATTACGAGATATTCGACAACGCATCCAGAGGCCCCTGGGGATCCTTGCTACTCCTGATCCGGACTAAGTGCAGAGCACTAGCAGCCTTGGGCGCCATCATCACTCTGGCTTCTCTGATGTTGGATCCTTTCTTCCAGCAAGTCGTCGACTTCCCAGACCGATGGGCGCTGGACAGCAACTCAAGTGCGATTCCACGGGTGGCGACCTACGATCCTTTCTACCCACCAGAGTACTTTGCTGGAGTTGCGACGAACTTTGTCGACCAAGCTTTTCGCCCGGTCGCGATGCAGTACATGGTTGATAATGGCACACAACCTGTGCAGTTTGGAAACGGAACTCGACCCGATATCCCATTGTCTTGCCCCACCAGCAACTGTACGTGGCCGGCTTATGAGACACTAGGCGTCTGCAGTCAGTGCGCAGATGTCTCTGATCTTCTTGAATATGCCTGCCTGTACACAAGGATTGACTGGAGCCAGAATCAGATCGGAGCTATTGATGAGGCCGCGTATCCCAATGGCACTATATGCGGCTACTTCTTGAACGCGACAAGCGAGACGCCAGTACTCATGACGGGTTATCTCCTGAACGAAACCGATGCCAACTCTTCCGTGAGCGAGACACTGCTTGCACGCACTCTTCCACTCACAGACATGATCTACAAAACCCCAGTCTTTGGTGGGTCCATCAACTTCAGGCACGTGCGCAACCCAATATTGGATACATTGATTGTGTCGGCCGCCGATCCCTCGAGTAGCGATCCTTGGGACAAATTGCCAGTAGCACTTGAATGCGTGCTGTCCTGGTGTGTCAAGACTGTCGAGTCTTCGTATGACCTTGGCGAATATGGCGAAAACATCACGTCGGCTTTCTGGAACACAACCGAAGGCGCATTCCCGTGGGAAGTCTACAATGTGGGAGCCGGCGATGAGACACTTACTTTTACGATCTACACCCAGGACGTTGCCATAACGCCTCCTCCCTCTTCTCGAAACCTTTCCCGACCTTTGATCTACAACGAGACTTACCACCTGTCTAACGACACCGCGTCCAACGCGATCATGGTATTCGATGACTATTTTCCCTCGAGCTACACTTCTATGGCCCATTCAGACACCCCAATGCTACGATACAAGAACTTTGCTGGCGGCCCGTCGTTGAGGAAGCTCAGATTCAACCCTCTACTGGCGCCTAACAACATCACTCGGCACTTTGAGAGGCTTGCCACCAGCCTGACAAACGCAATAAGGTCCGATACTACTAGTAGGGAGATGCTCCACGGGAGTGCATACAGTATGGAGAATTACGTAGCCGTTCGCTGGGAATGGCTCACTCTGCCTCTTGGCCTTCTCTTATCTGCATTGATCTTTCTGTCCGCGACTATAGCTACCTCAGCTGCCGAAGGACGGGAGGGGGGCGTAGGAGTCTGGAAGACTTCAGCTATTGCAACTCTTCTGTATGGGTTGCCTGATGATGTGCAAAAGAAGCTCACTTGTACCGAAGATGGTACGCCGCGTGCCAAGGCTAAGGAACTAAAAGTACGATTGCAACCCGATCGGGGCTGGAGAATATCTGGTAACATCTTCTCGCCGTTTACGCCAAAGCCAAGATTAAACCAACCCCCTCCTGGATGGATATAGGAACAGACCAGCGTTCGTTCCAAGGGAGGGTTAGAAGAAAACCACCATCATGCACTCGCCCGCAGACTACCACATAGCTTCACAACAGAATGCAGCAATCATTCCCTTCAACCACTGTTTCCGCCTTGTCGCTTTCCTCCTCTGGTTTCGAGATCTCCGACGACAGATCGTCCGCTGTTTCCATTGGGACGCTTTCCTCCTCTTGCCTCAAGGCCGTTATCAACAGATCTGCCGCTGTTTCCGCCTTGTCGCTTGCCACCTCGTGCCTCGATGTCGATGATGGACCTTCCACTGTTGCCTCCACCACGCTTGCCACCTCGTGTTTCAAGGTCATTGACGATGGAACGACCACTGTTACCACCCTGTCGCTTGCCACCGCGTGCCTCGATGTCGATGACGGACCTTCCACTGTTGCCTCCACCACGCTTGCCACCACGTCCTTCCAGGACATGGGAAGCATCAGCTTCATCCTCAACTTCGCTACTCTCGGCACGTTTGGTTTCAACTACGGCGCTGTAGGAGGCTGCGACTGGGATAGGCTCAATGACAGGACCTCGCATGACAACATCTCTGTTCTCGATCTCAACCTATCATGTATGTCAGTCCTAGTGATACACGATCTATATGGTAGTGACCAACCTCGTTTGTTGGGAGTGGCACTGCGACGACAAGCAGCACAAGGGACGTCAACAATAGAAGAACACGAGAGAGCATGATGACGATGAAGTTATTGGTCTCGTGGATAAGAGCTTGGATGCAGCTACTCGTTGATGATGTAATGGTAACTGTTGGAGTTGTACTGATCATCAACCTGGTGGGAAGTTGGAGCATTTATCCATGTGAACTTCGCATGTTTAGTACAGGGTTTCGATACTCTCTGTGCGACAAGCTCATCTCCACCTTCACCCACGGCGCTTCACATGTGGTACCTTCCAGCTCGATAACCGCCATCGAAGCCACGAATGCTATCCGATCACATTGATTGTAAGCGCATCATGCAGTCGATATGCGCGAACGGCGTCGTTATTGGAAGGGAGATGTGAAAGCATAACCGTTGGGTCGCAGCTTCGACAGCCTGAAACGCAAAGTCTACAAGTCTTGGAACGCAAAGCGTTAGGCTACAACCCATGGACGTACACATCGCTGCGCTATGGGTCAAACCATTGCCAGGAATCTCGTCACAATGAGCTATCACATTCGCCAGCGCTACGAGGGCTTCTTGCAAGGCGATTCTCGTAGGTGACAATTATTCTACAGTCGCGTCTCCTCCTGTAATTTCCCAAATTCTCGCACCTGCACGATCAGTCGTTGACCAATCACGCAGTGTTTTCAGCTCAAGATGACTTGGCAGCGTTCTGATAGCCTTGCTCGGGATCTAGCGATTGGCCACGAGTGAGCGTATGGTTACGCCAATCAACCCTTGCCGCAACCCAGGTCACACTGTGCCCGTACACGTGACCCGGCATCAGCGGTTACTGCATTCGATATCCGGTGCTCGATGCAGGTCCACAAACCCTGTTCAAGAGAAAATTGCAGAAGAGCAGACTCAACAGAATTCAAAGCCATGTCCTAGTAGCATGCAGCCACCAAAACACCGTTTGCACTGCGAGAGCGTCTAAGCATGCCGTCTGCACCGGGGTGTTGTAATGCGCAAACGACGTGATGGTTGAGAATCGATGCATATATGTACATATGAAGGATCGTCGAGCGGGCCTATTGCACTCAAGCGATAGCGGTGTCGTAGATGGTAGTGATCGGTTTGCATGTACAGCTTCTTGGAATCGACTTGCCGCAATTGTAAGTCTCGACACATGACACCACTATTCGCAGAAATATAAGCTTAAGCTTATTCCAGTATCTACATGTATTCATGATGGCACATGACAGATTACCTCAGTACAAATACTTGCTTTGTGATCCACGCAAACTCGTTGTCGCTCGCAGGCGCTCAGCCACGCAACTGCGGCTCGAAACGACATTTGTTGTGTCCCAGCTTCTTCAGCCCGTAGATGTCTGTGAATACCTGACGTTTGAACGCTCCGTTCGATCGGATTGGCCTTGCGGTTCCCCGCTGTCACTGCCGTCCACCCAAGAAGATGGCACGTTCATTCGATGGCTCTCGGCGTTAAGAGAGTCAATGTTACTGGTCGATGGTCTGGCCTGTAACGTTGGCAGGAGATTGAAAGCTTTGACCCACTCGCAGCGCTACTGCTAGTGGCCGCCTCTTGGCCTCGCTGACCAGCCCGAAGCTCAGCGCTTAACGAGCGTATTCGACGGGTTCAGCTTGATGATTCATAAACATTCAGACTTCAATGTGCAGGACAAGGCTTAATTGTCGGTATCGCATACCTCGTTGACGCCCTGACTGCAAAGTGTCGGAGACTTACGCTCCAATGGATCCCGCACTCAGAGTCTTCCTATTTGGGCAGGGCAGCGTCGAGCTTCAAAGTCAGTAACACAACACGCTGATATGACAGCTCCTGCCACAGTGCATCCTTCGAGGGACTCTCTACAGTACCATGAGTCGCTCTGTACCGCCACCATTACCTCACTCGCCAAAATTCTACAGACAAGATGAACCACCTTCGTATCGAGCTTCAGTCCAGGAGGCTTCTTCCCTTGACATTACCCAGCGCCTCGAGAGAAAGCTAGCACACTACAATGCTTCTCAAAACATATTCAAACGATGGCTGTTCGAAATCATCAGCTGGACGATGAGTGCTACCTGTATGGTAAGAGCTCTTCTCCTGTCCATAATGCTTATCGTTAAGCTAATCTAGTCATTTGTAGAGTGTCATCGTCGGTATTCTAATATATTGTCGAGATCAACCACTAAGCCAGCGGTCGCTCGCCCTCGCCGTATACAACGTCCTCTCGAAACTTGCATCGGCCGCCTTGATACTTCCCATCTCCGAGGCCATTGGACAACTGAAATGGACATGGTTCTGCGGCAATGAATCGAAAGAAATGATCGACTTCGAAATCTTCGATAAGGCGTCGCGGGGGGCATGGGGGTCCTTCCTCCTGCTATTCCGCACCAAAGGCCGCTCGCTCGCCGCATTCGGTGCAATTTTGACGCTTCTGTTGTTGGCAACCGATACGTTCTTCCAGCAGGTCACAGATTATCCCGACCGGTGGGCGCTGGAACATGTTAACAGTACGATAGCTTCGGTCATTCGCTATAAGCCAGCATATATCCCTGAATATTACCTGGGTTGGGAGGAGTCGCAGTACGACACCAACACAATGCCAACTGTGCAAAAGTTCCTTTATGGGAATGGTACGCAATCCGTCCAGTCTGGAAATGCGACGAGGCCCGAGGTCCCCCTTTCATGTCCGGCAAGTAATTGTACATGGCCGGAGTACGATACGCTTGCTGTATGCGGCCAATGCGTCCGATTGGATCCAGTCGAGTTGTTGACGTATACTTGTTTGAACACCAGCATCGACTGGAGTGCTCATACAACTGGTCCAACAAAGGATGTTCCCATTGGTCAGGTGTGTGGTTACTTCGTCAACGCTACCAGCGATACGCCCACGCTCATGTCAGGCTACATCGTAACGAACGACAGCGATTCAGGCTCGACGCTGGGAGAGGCGTTGCTAGTACGTGCCCTGTCGCTGACACAATTATACACAAAAAAGAGTTTTTACAGCTCCGGCTCGATCCATTTCAAGGACTTGCGCAACACGCTGCTCGATGCTCTGTTCGTATCCGCATCCAACGGTTCTCAGAGTGTGTATTCAAAGGCCGAACCAATAATGCACGAATGCGTCCTTTCGTGGTGTGTTAAGACAATCAAGTCAAGCTATGCTTGGGGCAGTTACCAAGAAGAGGTGACTGCTGTTGCACGGAACACGACTCCTGGTCCTTCGCCATGGGATAGTTTTGAGGTTCCTGAAGATGAGGGTGGCGGTTGGTTCGCCACCTACCAGGAAGATATCAATATCGAATCACCCGCCTCGAGTCTTGGCCGCGACAGTTCCGTTCCCACTCAGCAGCAATTTGGGGCTGACACTGGCACGGTCGAGAAAGCAATGGCTATATTCGATGACTTCTTTCCTTCTTATTATACAGTCGACAATGCTTCAGCGTCGCCAGTTCTGCGTTACAAAAACTATATGGACGGGCCGAAAATTCGCACACTCGACTTCAACGCATGGTTAGCGCCGAACAACCTCACTTCTCACATATCCAGAATGGCCACCGCTGTAACGAATGCCATGCGCTCGAATCGGGAGAGCATTACCATGGTACCGGGTCTGGCATACAATAAGAAGCAGTATGTGCTAGTGCGCTGGGAGTGGCTCACCTTTCCATTCGCTTTGCTTGTACTCAGCCTTGGGTTTCTGATTGCTACGATTTTCAGGACATCCGGAGATGGAGAGGATGAGATGGGTGTTTGGAAGACTTCTGCGATGCCGACGTTGATCTACAGTCTGCCCAAAGATTTGCAGCAACATCTCAAGGCGCCGCAGTCATTTCAGGGCAGATCAAGAAAGGTAAAGATCAGGCTTCAGCCAAATCAGGGTTGGCGAGTCTCAGGCCACGCGCTCCCCTCCCCAGCATGGATACGAAACCCCAACCATCAACCACCTCCTGGGTGGATCTAAGTAGATGTGCAATCAATTGCCGTTATGCAGCTTGGCAAACTGCATCTTACAGGTTTCCATACGCGTTCAACGCCCTTGAGGCGCACCCACGATGACGAGGCGATACTCGCGGCTCACATTTGCTTAGTTCACTTATCTCATGAGTGCCGAGACACGAGCGGAAAAGGATATCGGCATTATCGTTGGCCCGACCTGTCGATCAGACGCGAGTGTGTACCGTCCGACCAATCAGAGTAGAGTGTTACGCGCCATGGAAGAGTCAGCCCTACAGCCGCCCCGACGTAGTCTTGAGGCGGCGTCTATGAGAGAACCTACCAATATGTGACCATTTCCCCACGCGCATTATTTCAGTGTCTTATCAGATACATGGGAGTCGAGTGGTGGCTGGCGCTTGACGAAACCATGATTGGGGCTGCGCACAGAGTTTACAGAAGATAGTAAGGCCGTAGCGTCACCCGAGGTCATAGTTCATCGGAATCCTTCGAAACACACCTGTTTGCTTTTGGTGCTTCAATCACGGCCTTTTGGCCCGTACCTCCTGAACTTGAGCGGCGCCACTTTCATCATCTCCCATGCCTGGACAATTTCCACCCACCCTGAGACCTCAGAGGCACGCCTCACAGTCGTCCTTGCACAACACCATTCGAGGCGAGCGTGCCTCCTTCGAATCAGCAAATACCGTCAAGAACGCAAAGTCTACCCTGGATCTGACACAACGACTCGAACGCAAATTGGCAGAATACAACGCTTCAGACAATGTCTTCAAACGATGGATACTTGAGTTGTCAAGTTGGACAACTAGTGCAACATGCCTTGGTGCTGTGGTTGGTATATACCTTCACATCAATGGCCAAAGCATGGTACAGAGCGAATGGCTTCTGACGTGGGCCAATGTGTTGGGTAAGATCGCGTCTGCGGCGTTGATTGTACCGACCTCAGAAGCACTCGGGCAATTGAAGTGGAACTGGTTCCATAAATCAAGAGCCATGTGGGATTTTGAGATCTTCGATAAGGCCTCGCGTGGGCCTTGGGGTGCCGTTATGCTCTTGTTTAGGACTAGGGGCAAATCACTTGCGGCAATGGGTGCATTACTCATTGTTCTACTCCTTGCGATTGACACATTTCTACAACAGGTGGTCAATTACGAAGATCACTGGATTCCGAAGCTGGATCTCAACGCAAGAATTCCGCGGGTTGTACAGTATCGGCCAGATTATACGCCAGAGTTTCAACATCATGAAGAAATAGCCAACACTGACAAAGCTATCGTTGCTGTCATGAGGGAGTTTTTCTATGGCAATGGTACCCAGCCAGTGCCTTTTGGTAACGGTACACGTCCAGATATACCGCTTTCGTGTCCGACAAGCAACTGCAAGTGGCATTCCTACCAAAGTCTGGCCGTTTGCAGCCGCTGTGAACAGGTATTTGAAGATCTCGACATACTTCATACCTGTCTAAATACGGAGATTGACTGGAGCGCCGACTACACGGGACCCCTTATTGACTCTCCTTATCCGAATGGCACGGTATGCGGCTTTTTCCTCAATTCGACCACTGAGACGCCCATACTGCTGTCAGGCTATATCGCGAACAACAAATCTGACATACCTGAGGAAATGCTCTTGTCACGCCTGATTCCGCTCACAGATTTTGACACCAAGGAGCCTCTGTTCGGGGACGGTTCTATTCGCTTCAAAAACATATCATACCCTCTACTTGACGCCTTGATTACATCTGTACCGAACGGTCGGCGAGGGGTTCATGAAGACGAGCCACCACTTGTACACGAGTGCATTCTGACCTGGTGCATACAATCTTTCGAATCGTCCTATGAGATGGGTGTATATACGGAAAGCATCACAGATGAGTTTCTCGGCTCGACTGAACCAACTCCCTGGCCTTGGAAAACATACAAAGGCACAGACGGCGGTCTAGGGGTTCTATATAAACCGGACATCGCTCTCCAGGTGCCTTCGAAAGGTTCAGAAGTTGGACCCGTATACGGCGTTAGCAACGTCACTGCGGCCAATGTGCTACTCATATTCGACGACATATTCCCCGCAACTTACACCAGAAAAAACGATTCGGCCCCACCGTTACTTCGCTACAAAAATTACCCGGACGGTCCAGTGACACGAACAATGGCGTTTAACCCGTGGCAGGCTCCGAACAATCTCACCCACCATATGCAAAGACTAGCAGCAGCCATGACAAACTTCATCCGGTCTTCAACAAGCAAAGAGTACGTAGAGGGCGGAGTGTATGACAGGGCGGCGATGGTAATGATACATTGGGAGTGGCTCATCTTCCCGTTCGCGCTCTTGTTCTTGAGTCTCGCCTTCTTGATCTCTACCATGATCAAAACATCGAAGGACAGCGCAACCGGGGTATGGAAGACTTCAGCCATGCCAAGTCTGATCTACGGTCTCCCTGAGGAGACACGGGGCAGATTCGCTGCATCGTCGACGTGGAGCAGTTCCCAGGGACACAGCAGGAGAGTTCGGATCAGATTGTTGCCAGATCTAGGGTGGAGAGTTTCGGGTCAGAGTTTTCCTAAGTCGCCGCTCTTGCCTATCAAGAAGTATCAACCACCACCGGGCTGGTTGTAGTCGATGGCACAAGGTTTACAATGGAACATGCTGCAAAACTACAACGTCTCCTCGCTGCTCGACTTCACCTCTCTTGGGAGCATGTAACCTGTCAATGAACTCGAGAATTGCGCTTTAGCCTCGGTTACTCCCTTAGTGTCTGTAAGAATCCTTATGTCAGTCCTCTCCAATCTTGACCAATACGCGAGACATCCCTGTTCAGGGTGCAGGAAGGTGCGTAACCGCCCGTTGGTTGTGCCGCAGCGCCAACACCATCACTTCGACGATAACGTAGCGCTGCCCAGTAGCAGCCTTGTATGATAGAACCCGCACCGAAAGACGCATCGCAAGCGGGCGCTAAACGCAGGCCGACGATAACAATGCTAATGAAGTGCAAGCACGTGACCTGGATTGTTGCATCTATTGAAAGTCTCGAAACAGTCCCATGTAGGTAGATATGCGTTTCACAGCCTCCACAGCCATCTCATGTGCTCGACATGTTTCCACCTCGTTTTGAACCGCAACGCAAGACTCCAAGTCCGAATCACTCGATCAAAACTTCTTCATTGCACTCGAACGAAGACGTCTCGAAAATCAAATCATCTCTTGACTTTACGCAACGTCTCGAACGCAAGCTTGCCGAGTACAATGCCTCGGAAAACATATGGAAGAGATGGTTGTTTGAGATAGGATGTTGCTTAATCAGCGCGACATGCTTAGGGTCCATCATAGGGATATATGCCCATATTGACAGACAGCGGTTTGAAGATTGGGATAAGCTGCTCACGTTCGCAAACATTCTCGGCAAATTCGCATCCGCAGCTTTAATAGTTCCCACGACAGAAGCCCTGGGCCAGCTCAAATGGAACTGGTTCAACGACACTTCGAAGGCTATGTGGGACTTCGAAATCTTCGACAAAGCCACTCGAGGCCCATGGGGAGCTGCAATGCTGCTGTTCAGAACGAGAGGGCGGTCCCTGGCTGCGCTGGGGGCCCTATTGATTGTCCTCCTACTCGCTATTGACACCTTCCTGCAACAAGTCGTCACTTTGCCCAACATCTGGGCTCTGCAAGACGCTCACGGTGAAGTGCCGCGAACAGTCCAGTACAAGGCTGATTTCGGCCGGATCACTAGTGAAGGACTGCTACAAGCAGTGGAAGATAGAGATACTGGGCCTCTCGCAAGAAAGTATGCATACGGCAATGGTACTCAGCCTATACCTTTCGGCAGTGGGACGAGACCGGACATCCCATTGGTAAGCATGATCTTCTGTTACTTAGCTCTCGCTTCAAAGTCAAAACGTTGATCAGATTCTTCCTGCAGTCATGTCCGACAAACAACTGCACGTGGCCCGTATACGAGACTTTGGCGGTCTGCAGCGAGTGCGTAGACATCTCCGACATGTTGACCTACGGCTGTACCGACGGACGGTTGGATTGGGGCTCAGATCTACCTGGAGGCGAGTTCGGAATCGAGCTTACTTATCCGAACGGGACCATGTGTGGCTTCTTCTTCACCGACACATCTGGCACCCCACACATGATGACCGGTTTCGCCTTTGATGGCAACATCTCTGTGCCCACTGAGGCTCTGATCATGAGGACCATGCCCGGTCTCTCTGTCTATGAGCGGAAACCCTTGTTCGGTAACGGAACCATCAACTTTTCACAGTATCGCAATCCCATCACCGACTTTGTAATTGTGTCCTCAGGAAACGGCACAGTCGAGTCTGTGTACGGACAGGATGCCCCAGTTGCACATGAGTGTATCTTGGCATGGTGTGTTCAAACCATAAGATCTACCTACAACGAAGGCGCCTACCATGAGGATATCCTAGCCAAACACATCAACACGACGACTCCAGAAGACCTTTGGGTAACCTTCGCAGTAGTGACTGAGTATCTAAACGGCACTGACATCACCTACACGGAGAACGTCACCATCAACGTGAAAGAATCTCTTAACGGCAAGGTCACAAGCTTTGGTATGGCCAACGGTACAGCCTACGCACACATGATGCCCTTCGATGACATCTTCCCCGCATTCTACACAGTGAAGCCAAACGAGACTGAACCAATACTGCGCTATCAGACATGGCTCGAAGGTCCAGCGTACAACCGAGCTCTCGACTTCAACCCCTGGCTCGCCCCGAATAATATCACACGACACATGGAGCGACTCGCTACAGCAATGACGAACGTATACCGCTCCGTCGGCCTGGCCAACGAAGTCGTCATCGGTTCCGCCTACGCGCGCGAGGTCTACATCCATGTACAGTGGGAATGGCTCATCTTCCCTCTCATCCTTTTGATCCTTAGCTTAGTCTTCCTCATCGCAACGATCATGAAGACCTCCGACGGGGCAACGGGTATCTGGAAAACTTCCGCAATGCCCACACTCATCTATGGGTTGCCTAAGGAGGCACAGACTCAGCTTGATTCTTCTGCGCACTGGAATCATAACAATCCGTTAACGAAGAAGTTGCGTGTCAAGCTATCGCCGAGGATGGGATGGCGGGTGTCGGGACAGAATTGGGTGAATAGGTCGCCAGTGCCGCCGCTGCGCAGGGATCAACCGCCTCCAGGGTGGATATGAAGAGTGCCAGCTGCCTTAATTTTAGTCTTCGAACGAGAACGAACTGCAGATATAAAACAAACTTCTTTTCTACGGTGTAACCTCTGACCGTAAAGAGTCTGTGGTAGATCTGATTCCACGCAAGCACAACCAAGAGCTTATGGTCTGCTCCGCACTCCGGGTTGCGCTCACGAAGCACTGATACAACAGAGTAAGAAGTGCGCAGTACATCTGTACATCTGTTTTTACACATGGGTATTCATCTCCGCCAATCGTGATGTCTCACGCCGTTTTCTCCGTCTCCTTCAACCTCTTCAGACCAGCTCTGGCGTTGACCTGACCCTCCCTGAAGCCCAACGACTTCGCCAGACCCGCAGCTTCTTCATACTTTTGTCTTGCCTCTTTAATCTTTCCCTCCATCTCGTAGAACTCTCCAAGGTTGTGTGTAGCGACTGCGCAGCCAAAGTCACACTCCTCTGTCTTGTCGGCCGAGGGTATCGCTGCAGCGTGCGCGATTGCTTTTGTCGCCCACTGACGCGCCTGATCGAGGAGTACGGCACGTGGTGGAGCGTTTGTGATTGGGAAGTCTGTAGGTGCGGAGGAAAGGGCAAGAGCGTCTTTCGTTGGCGGTGGGCTTTGCTGGCTAAGGCAGATCGATATGTTGTTCACTATACGTGTTAGCACAGACACACCTTCTCGGATTTGAGTGACTTACTCAGGATAATGCTGTGACACGACTTGGGCGGACAGAGCTCCAAAGCCTTGACGAATAATGGAGTAGCAAGGTATCGAGGGCCGTACTCTTCATAATGCGAGCCAAGTGCTTCCAGCGCACCGCCTAGCTCCTCGTTGGTTAGGAAGTCGCCCTCACCGTTGTACAGACCGTTCTTCTCCCGTCTTTGCGACTCCGCCAACGCAGTCTCGACTGCCTCAACAAGTCTCTTGCCTCCGTTCTCAGGCTCATTTACGTACTTGATGTCGTAGAGCTGCCCCAGCTTGAGGTTGATCTGGACCAAATTCTTCAGCACGCGGCTCCTGTTCCCATCGTTCCAGTGCTTGTGCGAAAACTCGTCCATCCACTTCTGGGTGTCTGCCCTCATAATCTCGAGAACATCCGTTGCAAGACTATAGTATCCTGCGTCCTCGAACAACGCGGCGATTGTATATTTGACTCCCATAATCTCGTCGCTGAAGGGATCCATGCCCAGCTCGTCGGCCGTCGCGAGGGCCTGGCGGAAGTACTTATTGGCTTCGCGGATGTCAAGCCATTTGCCACGGCTATAGAAGAGAGCTTTGCGCAGCTTTTTTGCGACCGGCTCTGGGAAGTTGTGGTATGGCTTTATGATCACGTTCTTATAGTACCACGGGAGATATATCAGGCACATGCCAGCAAGGCCTGATAAGCTGTGAGTTGTTAGATTTGTGATGGATCTCGAGAGCATGCGCGCTTACATAACGACAGCAACCGGGAACATAACAGGACTCTTTCTGTATTGCTCTCGGAACGTTGCACTTATCGAGGACCGGTAGCGCTTGCCCAATTGTTGCTGGAGCGGACTGCATGTTCTTGTTCTTGTAGATAGCTCTGTCACTCTTTTCAATGAGGATTGCCCCTGGCATCGACCGATTGCGCTGATGCGCGGCGCAGCGCGCGGAATCGTCCTGGAGAACATCGTGGGCCGGACGAAGGCGAATTGATGTGACAGATGGCGACTGAAGCTTGGTGGAGCATCGAATGACGAGACAACTTTTAGCGGCATTCGCGTGCCTTCCGCGTAGGGCTGAAAGCTTATCGATTGGGCAGGCACGTCATCGACGCGTGCTCCCCTAGCTCGCCTCTCGCGTCGCTGCACCACTGTATCATGGCATAGTCAGTTCACCATGTGTGGCAGGTATGCACTGTCCTTGGTACGTATATGCGATCATAATGGTATAATTGTCAGCTGACCAATTTCTTTAGC
The DNA here is from genome assembly GCA_027946495.1 of Didymella sp. IMI 355093. NCBI lineage: Eukaryota > Fungi > Ascomycota > Dothideomycetes > Pleosporales > Didymellaceae > Didymella > Didymella sp. IMI 355093. The sequence goes on from JAPEUZ010000006.1 coordinate 281,466, forward strand.
GGCCGTCCGAGGTCCGCCAGCAGCTCGAGCAGTCGCAGATGCCTGTCGAAGAAGCTCCGAACGACGACGATGTACGACAATCATACAATTTTGCGCCTGGATATCACGGACTCGTGTATCGCGCTGAAAGCTCCGGCTATGGTGATCAGAAGGAGAAAGAGCAAGATCCCGAAGATATAGCAAAGGGGGAAAGTACTACCGATACCAAGTACAAGCTGCAGTCAATGCAATGGGGTGGGTACTACGAATCGCTTCTCAGATCATGTCACTAACATCGAATCCTCAGGCCTTGTACCATTCTGGACGAAGCGCAACCCAGACTACGGCTCCAAGATAAAGACCATCAACTGCCGGGACGACTCACTGTTCGAAGACCGCGGCATGTGGACGACCATGAAGAAGCAAAAGCGTTGCATCATAGTCGCGCAAGGCTTCTACGAATGGCTGAAAAAGAACAATGGTAAGGAGAAGATACCACACTTCACCAAGCGCAAAGACGGGCAGCTCATGTGTTTCGCTGGACTCTGGGACCGTGTTCAGTTCGAAGGTAAGCTTGTACCTCGAGTATACGCGACTGCAATGCAACGGCAGCCTGTCGTGAAGCCATCAGTTCCGGGTTCTCGTCCTGCGTACTACATTACCCACGCCTTGTGCACTTGCTGTAGCCACGACTGACAGCCTCGTTAGACAGCAATGAGCCACTGTACACTTACACTATTATCACAACCGACTCGAATAAGCAGCTGAATTTCCTGCATGATCGAATGCCAGTCATACTTGATAACGGTTCCGAGGCTATACGAACATGGCTGGATCCTACCCGCACAGAGTGGAGCCAGGATCTTCAATCATTATTGAAGCCGTACGAGGGCGAGCTTGAGTGCTATCCTGTCAGTAAGGACGTAGGCAAGGTGGGTAATAATTCACCATCGTTCTTGATACCTATCGATAGCGCCGAGAACAAGAACAACATCGCCAACTTCTTTGGTAATCAGAGAAAGCTCGCCAAGAAGGCCGACATTAATGACATCGACAAGGCGGAGCACGACCTGAAAAATTCCACGAACCAGAACGGACATGTCAAAGTCGAACACGATGCTCACGAATCTCGTGACACTACCAACTGCGTGGTAGGTACCGAAAATAATGCGCCATTACCCATTCCGGACAAATCACCCTCCAAGATTGAGAATGTTCAACAAGGCATCAAACGTGAAGCGGAGGACAACATTTCCGTTGCAGGGGATGAACCCCAAGCGAAGCGCAACAAAACGGCTTCACCACAGAAGCATCTGTCTCCGGCCAAAACACCCGCAAGAAAGCAGGGTACGCGCAGCGCCACGAGTAACGGTAGTGCGGCGAAGACACCAGCGAAGAGCGATGGCAACGCGAGGATCACATCCTTCTTCAGTAACAAGTGAGGCAGTCCTGAAGTCCGCACGTACCGACCACATCCTTGGATCCGGCGGTCGCGAAGTTCATTTCGCAATGTGCATCAGCATCCTCAGATATCGGTTCAATGTGTTTGTTCTGACATCAACACAAGTGTCGTGCATTGATAGCATCAACAAATAGCTCGTCACTCGCACTGCGTACAGGGGAGACCTGACTGCGGCAGTCAACGGCTTGAGCTGTGTAACATCGAATGGTTGGAAGAGACCAGAGCCCGCGAGCGATTTTGAGCGCGCGTAGGTAGTTATTAGAGTGCGACGTGGTAGCTCAGAGCGCCTAGCGCCCCCACCAAAAGCGCGGAGTCTTAGCAGCACAACAAGCGAACTGAAGAACATCAGCCCTGCGAAACACTCGCAGCAGCGCGGCGTCTCCGTCCCAGTCGACCCTCCAGTGCGCGACCATTCTCAATGCATGTGATTAGTCAATTTGTCCGGCTCTTCTTGGCTTTTAAGTGACAGAACGTCCACAATCTGCCCCATGCATCAAACAATGCAACTATTGCCCTCCCGCTGAAGATCATCGTGTGGACCGCCTTGAACTTCGCTGTTCTCCGCCTCCATAATAGCGAGGGGTCGAGCACCGTCTTTCTCACTGTGCGCACCCGTTGTCGCCGTTGCTGACGGCTAGTCCTGTCTCATCAGCTTCACCTCAGGATGGCATCTTTTGCAGAAATCCTGGCGAAGAAGCCGAAGGTACAAACTCGTCAGGCGCTTATGGTCCTCGGACTCCAGAACGAGTTCATCGCGTCTACCGGTCACTTGCCTGTGGATACCACTTGTGGTTTCCTAGACCGCATCCATTCCTTGATACCCAAATTCCGCGAGCTCAATGGCAACATCATCTGGGTACAAGCTCTCTACGAAGCCGACCGGCTCACAAGCACCTCCAATACTCGAGAAGGAGAAGGAGATGCTTTGGTCATTGCTGGCTTGGTTGACGGCGAAGAGACCGGCAGCCAAGCAGGCGACGATGAGTCGATCAAGGACGAACCCACGTCTGTACCTCAGCCACAGTCGCGCTCGGAGAGACACAAGCAACGTGTGCTGAACCTCTTCAAGTCACGATCATCACGGAGGAAGGCGCTTCCACTCGAGGAAGCGAAAGTAATCATTGAGGAAGACGAAGAGCTCTTCCTGCTCAAGCGCGTAAAGAAGGGTGCGGCATGCATGCCAGACAGCGAAGGCGCCAGCTTCACAATCGATATCAAGGACCTAATCGAGACGCCTCGAGATGCCTTGATCAAGACGACAAACTACTCGGCCTTTCTTGGAACCAACCTACTGTTGACGCTACGCGCAAGGCTGATTACGGAGATCTACGTGTGCGGATGTCTCAGCAACGTCAACGTCCTTGCAACAGTCATAGATGGCGCGCGTCACGGAATAAAAATCAATGTCATCCAGGATGCCTTGGGTTACCGCAGGCAAGCTCGGCACGAACTGGCTTTGAAGCGCATGGAGGACTTCTTCGACGCGCACATGGTCACCACTGCAGATGTGCTTGCGAAGGAGCACTTTACCGTCGTGGAACCTGTCAAGGAAGACGCCAAACCCGACGCGAAAGACCCTGAGAAGGCCAAGAATGAGCTTGAGGCGTTGGTCGGCAACTTATCTCTCAACGAAAAATCGAGTGCCACAGCGACGCCCTCACACAGTAAATCGTCGACGACAGCGAATGTTCAGATCGCTTCGTCAAGGATCGCTTCGTCAAGGATCGCAGGCTCGAAGACCCGAGAAGGCTCAGCAGTACAGGACGCAGACAGTGATGACGAGTTTTTCGCGTCAGCGCTTCGACGACCTCGGCGGACAAACGGTGCAGAGCAGATGCCGTCAAATACTGGCGAACCAAACCTGGTACAGAGCAAGCCGCGCATGAGGAAGAAAAAGAAGAAGAAGAGGCCAACAGAAGAATCTTCTGCTGAGCCGGGCACATCTAATGGCGACTTGGAGAAGGTGCCCAGCAACGGTGCGGTTGAGCCAGCTGCTGCAACGAGCAAAACGGCTGAACAACCGCGACCTGCTGCGCTGAATGAGGGAGCCAAGAGCGAAGCCGTAGCGACGAACGATGAAGCTAAACATATATCGACTATTGCGAATGTTTCAGAAGGAAGTGAGTTGAATAAAGATGGTTCGGCAGACAGTCCCTCTATCAAGGCACCACAACTTGAGTCAGTAACGGATTCGGCTCATCCGTTGTCAACTTCGCTCGCTCAAGCAAACTCCTCTACTGCACTATTGCCGGAAAACTCTGCGAAGGTCGAAACATTATCAACGTCTGATTCGCAACCCAGCATTATGGCCAAGCCATCAAAGCTCAAGTCTCTCGCAAACCTGCCTGTCCTCGGGCCTGGTGACCTTATCGCCGAGGGCGACTCTCGGATCATACATGACACCATACCATCCGATTGTTACCACCCATCCGACCCATCGAAGCCTCTCGCACAAACAATCTTCCAGCAGCTCTATGCCGAAGTGAGATGGCAGAAGATGATGCATCAACAGGGTGAGGTGCCACGCCTAGTATGCTGTCAGGGCGAGTTTGGCGATGATGGATCGAAGCCTGTGTATCGCCATCCTGCAGATCAGACTTTGCCTCTGCTGCATTTTTCGCCAAAGGTGCAGTATATTAGAAGACAAGCTGAAACCCTCGTCGGGCACCGACTCAACCACGTCCTCATCCAATTGTACAGAAACGGGAATGACTACATCTCCGAGCACTCAGACAAAACGCTCGACATAGCAGAAGGCTCTTCCATCGTCAACGTCAGCTTTGGCGCCCAACGTACAATGCGTCTGCGCACCAAGCGCGAGTCCAGCTCAAAGGGCCCCAGCAACGAAGAATCTCAGCGTTCAACTCAACGCGTTGCAATGCCCCACAATTCAATGTTCATTCTTGGCCTGCGCAGCAACGAAAGGTGGCTGCATGGCATCATGCCTGACAAGCGACTTCCAGCCGAGCGCAACGTTCTCGAAACCGCATACGGCGGCAATCGCATCAGCCTGACTTTCCGACACATAGCAACCTTCCTCGATGCCAAAGAGACGGTGATCTGGGGGCAGGGTGCGACGTCAAAAGATGCGCGCGGCGCTGCGGACGTCGTTAATGGCGATGCCACGGAAGCTGAGCGCATCATCCGCGCTTTCGGCGCGGAGAATCACGGCGTTGGCTTCAACTGGGACGACTGGTACGGTGATGGCTTCGATGTGTTGCATTTGCATGAGCCGCCTGCGCAGACACCGCTTCTCTTCGCCAGTACCAACGCACTTGAGACGAAGCAAATCCAGCTTGCGCTTTGGGAAGCCAAGATCGGTCATACACTGGTCGACGCACCAGATCTCGATCAGGAATTTGGGCTGGGACAGAAAGTCATGTTTCGTGATGACGATACGCACTTTACTGAATTGGAGGGTGTTGCAGCAATACTTCACTATCTGGATCGCTACCATTCTTTCTGCGCAGACAGACCGGTCACTGCCAGATCTTACGCGCTGGTCGAGGCGTTCGCGCACGTCCCACCGCCTTCGTTCGACAGCACAGTGAACGATGCGATCTCGAGGCAGTCAAAAGAGTCAGTTTTAGTCGCCCAGACTGAGCTCAGGGCAACGCTACACGCTTTGAACGAGCAGTTAAAAGACCATGGTGGACCTTTCATCGCAGGAAACCGGTTCAGCATCGCGGACTGTGTCGTCTGGCCTTTGCTCGATGGGTGCATGGATAAGTGGGAGGAATGGGATGAGTCTACGTGGCAGGAGCTGGCGGAGTATTGCAGGGCGACCTGGAAGAAGAAGTCATGTTTGAAGAAGTTAAGGGCAGAGCTGCCTGCTGCGAAGAAGACATGACGGAGACGGGGTTTGAGAATGTTATTGTAGTCTGCTCAATCATCGCTCTTTTCGATCTAACATTTCTACCTCCCATGATCTCGCGGAGCGTTGCGTTCGATAGCTTTTACGTGCACCTGCTGCTACCTCCACGCCAAGCCCATCGGCGTTTTCAACCTCCGACTTCTCAGATTCTCGGACTTGAGCTCTCCATCTCCACTCCAGCTTCGCGACGCGCGCACGCCTGAGTCCTCACCACACCTCCCCCGTCCACCATCGCCGCGGCAATGCCGAAATTCTTCTGCGACTACTGCGATGTGTACCTCACACACGACAGCATGAGCGTGCGCAAGGCGCACAACAGCGGCCGCAACCACCTGCGCAACGTGCAGGCGTACTACGAGCAGATCTCCAGCGACCAGACACAGCAAGTTATCAACAGTATTACGGATGCGTACAGCGCCGAAGGCCAGGCAAATCCGCTGTATGCAGCGAACTTGAGCGGAGGGTATCCTGGTGGTCCGATGGCGGGAATGCCGATGCCAGGTGGGCCAATGGGTATGCCGATGCCAGGAGGTAAGGATTTGGTGTTTGAATTTAGAAGCGCATGCTAATGAGGAGCAGGAATGCCCGGAATGCCACCGCCGTTCGCGATGCAAGGCGGGCGAGGCGGTCGTAAGTTCCGACACACGATGCTTAAAGAACATCGCTGACCCTCTACAGCACCGAACATGCCTCCGTTCCCACCGAATGGAATGCCTCCGTTCCCAGGCGCCCCTCCGTTCCCTCCGTTCCCTCCGCAGCAAGGACCGCCGAACATGAACGCAGGGCCACCAATGCCAATGGCTGGCGGGCCGCCAAACATGCCTTTTCCTTTCCCACCACCTGGCCAAGCAGGCTCGCCGCCAAATATGGGTTTCCCGCCGCCAGGTGCACCCATGGGACATATGCCGCCACAACGCTTCCCTCCTGGGCCGCCGCCAGGACGCTAGGCGCTTCCTGACGTGAACACGGGAGGAACGATGCCAGCAGGCTTTATGATACCACAAGACTACTTTTCAAGCAAGAGACGCAAGCACGAAGATGAAGATGCGGAGATACCCAAGATGCGCGGAGGCGCTGGCAGGGACGGGCCCGCAGCGGCGACAGGCGCAAATGCAGCCGCGCTGCCAAAAAGGCTGAGAATAGAGCCCGCAGCGGCATCAGAGACCATCTGAAATCGTTCCATCAGTGCCGGACATGCCGCACCCTCTCGATAGATGTACTCACGGTGGCAAAGCAATGCGCTTCCACCTTCAAAAGCAGCAAAGTGCAATATCCAATATAATAAACGGTAAACTTCTTACTTCTTCACTGCGAACAGCTTCATGGCATATGTCTCCACATCCATCACATCCACCCCTAGCTTCCAGTTTATCGTCCGCTCTTTCTCCCAGCGCACGCCCTCCCTAGCGAAAGCCAGTCTATACTTCTTTATCCCATCTTCCGGATCCTGCTGCAATTCACGCCGCAGATGCTCTTCGTCCCATACTTCCCTTACGACCTGGCGCATGCTCACCCGCTCTACGGTAGCCGCTAGGTCTCTGTACGTCACCGTGTCGCCTGCCACATACAGCACACTGTTAACAGCCTCCACATCGCCCCTCAATATCCGCGTCAAGCACCGTCCAATGTCCTGTACATCCGTGACCGTGACGCCATGATCCCAATCCCGGAAACATCTAACCCTAACCACACTCTCTCCCCCGTTCGACCCATCACGGTCTACGACCCCCCAAAACGGCTCAAACAAGAAACTCATGAACATCCCCGTGCTGACAACCGTCCACGCTACATTGCTAGACGATGCGCACGAGCGCAGAAGATCACGCACCCCTTTCTGCCCGCCAAACAATGGCATCACGCCCCCAACATCCCCGGTGATGTCGTAGTCCACACCCCACTGCCAGGGGAAATACCACAGCCGTCCTTTACCGCGCGAGCGACGCAGTTTCCCCGCTGAGAGTACCTCGTTCGCGAGTTTAAGAACGCTATTGGGCGAGGATGTGTAGCCTGTTGCTGAGATGACTACATCGTACTCGCTGAACTTCGGGACGAGGGTGGGCGAGGGAGAAGATAGATCGAGTTCCAAGAGTGAGGTTGTTGGGGAGGCGAGGTGGGTGTGTTTTGAGGCAGAGCGGATGCCGAGGGTGATGGAAATGTTGGGGAGGGTGGTGATGTGGGAGAGGAGGGCCAGACCGAGTTCGCCGGCGCCGAGGAGGAGGATTTGTGTGGGAGGTTCTGTTGGGATCTGGCGCGGTTCTTCACGGAGGGACATTGTTGTTGTTGAAATGAGGGCTGGGCTGGAGAGATAGATGGATGGGCTGGGTGGAAATGTAAAGATGATCAGAAGCTCTTATTTATGCGGCTGACGTCTACTTATACCTATCACTCTCGGGGTTTGCACGACCCTAAACGAGTGCAGTATTGCGTGCAAGTTCTGTGTTGATCCTGTGGAGGTGAGCAGATGTGCATACATGCTTTCACATTACAAAAGAATCGGATACAGTAACAAATCGTTTGAAGCCAGCAGAAGGTTTATCTGCAATTAAACAAATTGTCAATAAATACAGACTACCTTCTATTTTTTTAGAAGCCTATGATTTGTATCGAACTGTTTCTTCGACGTGGGAGACATGGTCGAAAGCTCGGAGTTAGCTACGGAGATAGAATGTGGAAGGTGCAACCTGGTGTGCAGTTTTCTCGAGAGGTGCATACGTCCGGATCTCAGACCATCGAGTAGATTGACAGATGTCGTTCGACATGTGAAGCGTGTACGAAGTACATTACGACACGGCGATCTCCATCGCTGATTGAACATCCTGCGGTAAAGCTGCGCCAGTCAACTAGGGTCTCTCAGCGGTGCTGCCTGCGACCATGTGTCCGCGCCTTTCCAATGAGTTGATGGGTCATGTCAGATGCCGGACAGCAGTTTGACACCACATGCTATATGCCGTTCTCATAATTCATCATACAAATTATCTTATCCAAAGGCTGTGATGTTCTGCATGTAAATACTGGCGGTGATCGGTTCTCGCGTAGCCACCCCAAAGCGGCCTAGGGTGGTGGGTCGCACCTGCCCTCAGCTGGGTCGAAGTTGCCCACATTGTCTTCAATTTTACGCTCGCGACCTTCGACAACCATCACCGTCGACTTCCCCTCAAGCCACAAATCGCAAACATGGCCGAGCAGTTGGTTCTCCGTGGTACCCTCGAGGGCCACTCTGGCTGGGTTACCTCCCTCGCTACCTCTCTCGAGAAGTGCGTATTCAGTAATTCTGGCGCACGAGCAATGCGACAGCGGAAAGACGGCGTATGCTGACCACACCAGCCCTAACATGCTCCTGTCCGGTTCCCGCGACAAGACTCTGATCATCTGGAACCTGACCCGCGACGAGACCTCGTACGGTTACCCCAAGAGGAGCCTCCACGGTCACTCCCACATTGTCTCCGACTGTGTACGTACCCGACAAGAGCAGCAATTGGCGACAGCGTGGCAGCAGAAGTGCAGGCAGCGGCGCAATTGGCAGCAGGAAGGCGCAGAGGGTTAACAATTTTGCAGGTCATCTCCTCTGACGGCGCCTACGCTCTGTCCTCTTCGTGGGACAAGACCCTCCGCCTTTGGGAGCTCTCCACCGGTGCCACCACCCGCCGCTTCGTCGGCCACACCAACGACGTCCTGTCCGTCTCTTTCTCCGCCGACAACCGCCAGATCGTCTCCGGTTCGCGCGACCGCACCATCAAGCTCTGGAACACCCTCGGTGACTGCAAGTACACCATCACCGACAAGGGCCACACCGAGTGGGTCTCCTGCGTCAGGTTCTCGCCCAACCCCCAGAACCCCGTCATCGTCTCCGCTGGTTGGGACAAGCTCGTCAAGGTACGTTCGATTCTCGTATATCCCGTTCTGCGCTTCCTTTTATGATGATTTGGTAAAAAAAGTATTTGCTACTTCAGAGCGGCCATCTACCGCTATGAGAACAACACTCACCTTTGTACTGATTTTACGCTTGCAATTCGCGTTCTTCACCGAATTCTGCAGCAGCAGTCACTGACTTCTCCAGGTTTGGGAGCTCGCCTCTTGCCGCATCCAGACCGACCACATCGGCCACACCGGTTACATCAACACCGTCACCATCTCCCCCGATGGTTCGCTCTGCGCTTCCGGTGGCAAGGACGGAACCACCATGCTCTGGGACCTGAACGAGTCCAAGCACCTGTACTCTCTCACCGCCGGTGACGAGATCCACGCCCTTGTCTTCTCGCCCAACCGCTACTGGCTGTGCGCCGCCACCTCCTCCAGCATCATCATCTTCGACCTCGAGAAGAAGTCCAAGGTTGACGAGCTGAAGCCCGAGTACATGGAGGTTGGCAAGAAGAGCCGCGAGCCCGAGTGTGTCTCCTTGGCCTGGAGCGCCGACGGCCAGACCCTCTTCGCTGGTTACACCGACAACAAGATCCGCTGCTGGGGTGTCATGTCGAGGGCATAAGCTCTCTCTCAGTAAGGTCGAGCGATGTAGTATTGTACCGTAACAGGTGCGAGGTAGTTGGCGGGCGCAATGGGAAAATTACGATTCCACATGTCAATGACATCTGCCACGCTTGCCATGGGATGTGTGACGCTCATGAATGCAAGATGGCTCCGAGGGTTTTGGGCATGATCGATTCCTTGACGGTATTAGCACTTCCAGGCGCTCAGGCAATGAAAATATCAAGTCCATTTACACAACGGCGAGCCAAGCGAGTCGTTGTCTTCTCTATTTGTGAAACATGTCCTCGCACGCCTTGAAATGTTTTACTTTTGGTCTACATCTGCGTCCTGTCGATCGCATACAATGAACACTGCCTACAGCTTCGCAAACTTCACCTTCCGCTTTTGCATCCCACTCATCATCGCCTCCTTGACGTCTTCCGTCTGCAACATGGCCGCGTTCCACACAGCCGTGTAGTTCAAGCCCTCAGCAACCGTCTTGTCACGGCTGTAGTTCAGAATCTCTTTCGTACCCAGCACGGCAACGGGGGACTTTGACGCAATCAGACTCGCCAGCTCGAGTGCTTCTTTCATTGCCGCACTCTTATCGGCGGCTACACGTGATACCAGACCGACGCGGAGCGCTTCATCAGACCCGAACACGCGCGCGCTGAGTGCGACGTCTTTGATCCAGGACATATTACCCACCGCGTGGGGAAGCCGGCTTAGCGTTCCAATATCGGCTGCAAGCCCAATGTCCACCTCCTTGACGCTGAACCTCGTGTCTTGCGTCGAGATGCGTACGTCGCAGCTCAGACTCATGTCCAGCGCGAGACCGAACGAGATGCCGTGCAGAACGCAGATGACGGGTTTCTCGCACTTTTCGAGCGAGGTAATGCAGTCTTGGAACTCGAGGATGTGGCGACGCAGACCATTGGCCTTTTGTAGTCAGTATATACGTTTCTTCGTGGGCTTATGGGGTGGGTGAAAGTCGGAGATACGAACCTTGCGTGCGGAATCAACAGTGGGAGGTGCGAATGTACCGCCCTCGCTGGCGGCTTGTACATCGAGACCTGCCGTGAAGGCGCGGCCTGCACCGGAAAAGACTACCGCGCGGACGTTAGGGTCTACGGAGAGCTTGTCGAAGAGCGCGGAGAGGTTATGCCACATACTATGCTCTTGTCAGTCCATGCATTAACGGTCTATGCCTTAGATGAGTGTATGGCGAGGAGATGAGTCCGAAAGTAGTGTGTAAGTGGAGCCTCTGGTCACTTTGACATAAACTCCTGGGGTACGCTGGATACTTTGCCCTGTGACAAAGCAAATGCAATGGATGACAAGGAGACTTGATACTCAATGAATGAAGACTGGACTTACACCTCCTTGAACGCATTAAGCTTCTCCGGTCGATTGATCTCGACATGTGCAACATACTCCGCCGGGAACGAGACGTTGAAGAATTCGTAGTTGTATGCTTCTGCCATCTTGCTCAATACTCCTTGCTCTTGCTTGTAATCCGTCCGCCTCTTTCTCTTGAGTTGTAGATAACCTTCACGTTGTCGTCTCGGGCTTGTTGGTTTTGATCAGTGCAGGCTAGACTCTAGTGAAAACAGTAGGCAACGCTCAGGATGTTGATCGAGTGTCCTGCGGCGACGTTGATGATATGCACGGTCGAGTCGCTCGGCGTCGCGTGGGGAAGCGCGTTGAGCCGAGGTAGGGATGAATGTGGTTAGACAGTCATCCTCATCTTTGCGGTAAGTTTCACGTGCTGCTGGAGACATGCTTTGAGAGCATCAATACTCAGGACACTCCATTGCATGTATGCACACTGACTACGTTTAGGATTAAGGAACACTGCATTTACCTATGGCATGAAGGAACAGACTTCTCAGCCTTGAAGGGCGTCTTCAGGTAATGTCGAACTCCGAGAGACCGAAGCCCCATCAAAGCCCATAGCTCTGAAGCCCAAGCCGAGCAATTACAGCATCCACTCCAGTCTCAGAAGGTCTCCGAAGGCTAATTCCGGCATGATGTGAGCTATCGAGCCCGTCTCACGGGCTCATGCGCGACATCCGGTACTACGTCAGATCTCGGCTATGCATCTACCCCATGCAGCGCGAATAGGACTCCTCCGTTGCCCTACCACAGGAATCAGCGGGCCATGGCTCAAGCTGTTCATGGATAAAGACCGAGCCTGGAAATAGAACCAGATTGCGAGAAAGAGTATGCCAGGCTGCTCTGTGCTGGTGTGCAAGAGCATGGTTAGATCTGAGGAACTACAGATCAGCAGTTTCGAAAAAGTCAGTGAGAACATACTTATGTACTATGAGCTGCTCATGTCCTGCTTCAGGACGATCGGAAAAATGCATTGATACTGACATCGACATTATGCCAGTGGCCTCATCGCCTACCAAAGGCACGAAAGACTGCTGCAACCGCGTTCAAGACTTATACCAAGCGTCAATGACGTCTTTCGCTTTTCGAAGTCCTCGGTCTTACACACTGTTCTGGCAGTAACGATGGACAGTCAACATCGACGTTTTCAGCGGTGATTGTTGGCTAGAGAACGACGCTACACCCGAGACACTGCCGATCGAATTCCAGGATGCATATGGCGCATAACATGAGTGTATGTTGTGCCCATACCTAGAGAAGGCGAGGTTGAAAGAGAAGGGGCTGGAATATACAAAGCGGGAGTCGTGAGTGTGTGCGCCGGAGTGAGTGGGTTTGAATGACTCACGCGGAAAAATTCTTTCACACCTCACCTCCTTGGTCTAGCATCATCGTTCTGGATATGAGCAAACAAGAGAACCTCCGGACAGAAACTAGGTGGACTGGACGGATTTAATAGGAATATATTTGCTATACCGTGTTTTACTTTTCATCGAATTCACGAAAGCTGAGTGGCGCAGCGGAAGCGCGCCGGGCTCATAACCCGGAGGACACTGGATCGAAACCAGTCTCAGCTATTGAATTTGATTTTTTTCTTCTCTTTTTGCACCTTGTCCATGCTATTACTTCCTGCTACACTTGGCTTGCCTTTGTTATATGATTCCAAAGTCTGTCCGCAGCACTCCTACGATTTCTCCATCCCATGTCGACCCACCAATTTTGTCCTCCAAGTCTCTTCAACGACAACCGTGATGTGTAGATTGGCGCTTGGACAATGTAATGGCCCCTGAGGTCCCTTACGGCATAGACCTCATACTTTTTGTTTGCACTGTAATGCATCACTCGAGGACCCTGGTGCGCTTTAGTCAAACGGCGTCTTGACCCTGGCTGCATCGACCATATGCTTCGAAGATTTTGTACACAGCATTTAACACGAAGCTCTTCTTGAGTTCTGGCCTCGTTAAAGCTTCTCTTTACCTGTGTATCCAGGGACAGTGCTTCTGTAATGGAGATCTCATCTTCGTTGACGTTTTGAATGGCTGGTACCCTCTGGACGAGATCTCCGTTGCCTCTTCTTGGCGGTCCGGAAATGGCATTCGATCGTTGGTGGTGATATCTTCTAGGGACAGATGAACTATTGTCTCCTTGTCCATACTCATCACCTGCGCGACGGACTTTACTGCGTATAGAGTCACCTCCAGGGTCGGCGGAACTGCTGTGTGCACCGTCAGAGAGACCCGCATCACTATCGTCTGTCGAGGTATTTGGGGGAAGCAGTGGGTAGTTTACAGATGCGGGCATGAGCACGTTGTGGTCATTTCGAGCAGATTGTAGTTCAGAGACGCTCCTCTGCTCAGAGTGGAAGTATTTACCCACTAAATCTGCAGACCGGCTTACTTTGTAGGTAAAATGGCTTGGTTGGTGAGGCCGTGGTTGATGGGCATGACGAGAATGGCGACTCATGTCTGGAACTTGCTCTGCTGGAGCATCGCGATGTCCAAACTTATCCTCTGAGTCACGTCCCGTCCTACGATCGCTGTAGCTGGAGGGCGCCTGCTCAACAAACATGGCAATATCACTGTTAGGTCGAGCAGCCGACAGGTTCTCGATGAAACTGGTATCATGGCCTCTCATGGAGGCTTCCGTAACCGAGCGCTTTTCTTCTTTCCTGAGCAGAGGCGCAGCGTGCTCTTCCTGAAAAGACCTGCGGTAAGGCTGATGGCTCTGTCCAGACAAGGGAACGTTGCTCACCGACTCAGTAGAACAATTGGTGTTGTTACTAAGCGGGCTCGGGCCAGGACATTCAGGATGAAATTGGCGACTCGCCATTGGCGGGTGTGCCCACGGGGAACGGTTGCGATGACTAGGCAATCCGGTGTTTGGACTTGCAACAGAATATCTGATCATGTTGCAGGTGCTAAGGTGAGCGGAACCACTTCAGTGAGCAGTCGGTCGCGTATTTTCCAGTCCTATTTCTACGTTTGCTTTACTACAAAGGACCCATGGGTGGTTTCTGGAAGCTTTAATTCGGGTTCTTGCTCCGAGGGTACTGTTGTCAATAGCGTGGCGTAGAATATCAAAGCGGTGTCTTCCATCAGTTTACATAGCGCAGTGTCCAGTTCCCTCCAACAACTTCCATTTTACTTCTTGCCTTCCTTTCAACGCGTAAGGAGTGGTGAGTAAAGAAACAGTTCAAAGATGGTATCCAGTGACGATACGAAGATTCCTAGCTAGAGCCCGCTTAGTGCCATAGCCACTTCCACGGATGAAGTGAAGGTGAGACATCCGCGCGCACTGCGATTTTTCTGCAATGATCACCTCATCACCTGCCTTCATCGTGCAAGCCTCGTCCGTCACTTACACCCCTTGAAACTCGTCTTGACATCTCTAGCTCATCTTGTCCCTCATAGGGTGCGCCAGGTTCTCGCGTTCAGAATGTAGTTCCACTCTTCCCTTTCGCCTTTTTCTTGTTGGACACCTTCTCGCCTGCGGGTCGTCAGCACATACCCTCGCTAGCAATCTGAAGACACTACGTACGCTTCATGTCTCTCGGATGGGGACCAGTGGGCTTCTTCTCCACGGCGCCGTTGGCTGCTCCGCTCTCGTACTTTGCAGCTTGCTCGTCAGTGAGCTCGACGAGTCGTGGCGTGCTGTTCTTCTTCCTTCTTTGCTCCTTGGACAGCACGATCTTCGCTCTGAGCTTAGGCGGGATGTTGAGTTTCATTGTGGGCTGCGAAAGGTTCAGAGGAGAGTCGGGTCGGGTGGGAGAGGGACGTGGGCAAGCCCCGCGTTTGTTTGACTTTGTAGTGTTTGCTACTTTCACTTCAGGCATGGTGCAGCTGGGGACCTTTGCATTGTAGAGGCTCTGTCAATACGCTTCTGGTTGCGTTCTGTTAGTCTCATTGTGATGAACCATCTGGACATCCGGCTATGGAGGAGCTGTTGCTGAGTGATGGAAAAAGAAGGAGCGGATGTTTGAGCAAGGGTTGCTGTTTGCTGCTTCCGATCTTGGTTGTGTGTTCATTCATGATGGGAACTCACGAAGTCACATTTATCAGCATGTGATGCACCCAGTAGCTTCCAAGCAGCCACTTAACACTGTTTAACGTGCATTTGCAGAAAGCCCGCTCATTAAGGTTCGCTTTCACTCACTATCTAGGTACTACGTTTTGCTATGAAGGATAGGAGGCACTTAGTAGCTGCCTAGGGCTAGCTTGCTATATAATACCAAAGGTTGAACCTCACTTAGCACCGCGTCTTGGAGTGAAAGGGTTACTGTTTTGGGTTAGTCTGCGATCCTCCCATAACACACCCGGGTCACGTCGCAAACACCATCGCTCCTACACCCCAAACAACACCCACCATGCGTCGACAGGCTGGGGAGAGATCAGATTTACGCGACAGTCGCGCGATGGCTCGCAGCCTGGTAGCACGAGTCGAAAGGAATGTGACCAGTCAGCTGCTCTCCAGGTTCATTGCTGAAGAGGTCGCGAGGCAGCTTGTGGGTAGGAGCGAACCGAAGAGAAAGAAGCAGAGAATTGCCGACACGTCTGTTGCCCCTCTTACCACGCCAGCCCGTGCCTATCCAAGAGCGTCTCTGCTGGGTCTCCCAGCGGAGCTCAGGCTCATGATCTACGACTATTTCTGGGCGACGGCTCTTATTCACGTTCACCGCCGAACACATTCAGGGGACCTCTTACCGTCAATCTTTTCCAACGACTATCAATGGCTCCAAGAGGAAAAGCTCACGTGGACGCCCTGCAATGCAGTCGACTCGCAATCGCACTGCCTTTGCGCACATCCTGTCTGGGATGGCACTGTAGGGGAAGCACAGCGATGCTCTGATCTTACGTCGACACCCAATCGCCCGACCGGTATCTTTGCGCTGCGATGGACTTGCAAGGCTCTCCGCGAAGAACTGGGAGATAGCTATCGGCACAAAGCCGCTGTATCACTCGAGTGCAGTAACAGATCTGTATCCATATTTACGAAAACCACACCGCCTTCCATACTCAACACTCTCACACGTCTTACGCTAGTTGGGGAACGCTTCAATCCCGCGTCAAGACGTGATACGTCGGACGAACGGTTCATGGTGAGGGTAGTCTTCAGAGCGGACTGCCTGTACAGAAAAATTGCAACTTCCCTCCCTCACCTCGAAGCAGTTGCCATACGCGGCTTTCTGCACGACCGTATCGCGCGGGCTATCTTGGCCTCGATTCGCGGTGAGAGGGCGTCGCGGATAGTCCAGCGCTATCTCGATCGCATCGCGAACATGTTCGACGCCTTCGGCCGAAAAACCACAGTCGTTTTCGACGTATCGTCTCGACCAAAGGGGCGTCAAGAGCAGCACGGTCTCGCCGAGATAAATAGATTCATCCTCACACGCCGCGGAACGGATTCAAGCGACGCTCCCAAGGGCCATGACTGGGCGACATGCGAGCTTAAAACCGTGGCTTTAGCGCGAGAAGCCCTGCAGGCTCATGGATGTGCGTTGATTGAACGAGGTGCTAGGAACGCAGGTCCGGACTTTCGAGACACCGGGTGCGGAAACTGAGAGAAGGGATGGTGAGATTGAGGTTGTAGCGAGAAGGCGCGCTGGGAGGGTGGTGGGAAAGTTGTTTGTGCCGGTGTACAAAGAGGCAGAGACTACAACTATATGTGAGGAGGGCGCTGAGGAGTCGAAGATAGAGAATATCGGGAAGATACCTATGGTAGGGAGGATAGGTGAGGTTTTGTCAGTGCGACAAGATCCCGAGACGGGGCTGTACTGGGCTGTTATCGAGGACCAAGACCGAGAAGAGTAATTGATTTATTCGCTTTTGTCTAGTCTGCCCATGTGATTCAAGTCGGGAGTGCAACGTCTATTCCTTCTTCGCGCCGAGCACCTCCTTGACCACCTCAATAACCTGAGCGTGGACTGACTTGGGCGCGGCGATAATGCCCTTGTTCTCCTTCAGCGTGCGGCCGACTCCGAAGTTGAGCGGTTGGCCCCACGCGTCTGTGACCTCGCCGCCGGCTTCCTGGACCAGCACGACGCCGGCGGCGTGGTCCCAGATCTTCTCTTGGTATGTCTTGCTCGTGGGCAGGCGCAGGTAGAGATCGCCGGCGCCGCGGGCGATGGAGCAGTACTTGGCCTGGCTGTCCATCCTGACGCTCTCCTTGGTGATGCCGAGTTTCTTGGCGATGGCGGCCTGGTCGCCGTGCGAGGAGTGCCCGGCTTCGACGCTCTCGCAGAATGTGGAGGAGGAGACGTCGGGCAGCGGTGCCATGGCGATGTGCTTGGGCGACTCGAGCGCGCCGTCTGTCAGCGCGCGGCTCGTCGCTCCCTGGCCCTTGACGGCGCCGAACAAGACGCCCTTACCCTCGGCTGCATCAGCGTCGACGCCAATCTTTGCGTCCAGCGGCGCCTTGTCGTCGACTGGGAGGTTGGGGCACCCGATGACGCCGACGGTCGGCACGCCGTCTACCATCAGCGCGAGACACACGGCGTACTGCCCTCCTCTCAGGAAACCCTTGGTCCCGTCGATGGGGTCGAGGGCCCATATGCGTCCCTTGTTCCCGCCCTGGCTCGCGCCGCCATCGAGCGCAGTCAGCATGTGCTCTGGGCTCTGGATGGGGCCTCCGATCTTGGCCTCGGCGTCGGGCGAGCTCAGCTTCGCGGCCTGCACGAGATCCCAGACGAGGTTCTTGAGCTCCGGGTTGGCGCGCAGGTCGTTCGCGTCCTCCTCGCCGACAACCTCGTCGTCTGGGAAGACGGCTTTTATGGAGCTGATGATCAGGGCCTGCGCGCCAAAGTCGCCGATTGTCACGGGCGATGCGTCGTTCTTGGTCAGCGTGCCTTTCGAGTGCGACGAGTACACGCTCTTGGTGAGGATGGAGGCGCGCTGCACGGCGAGCAGGGCCAGCTCGAGCTCTTTGTCGTAGGCCATGGTGGAGACGGTGCGGTTCGTGTACAGCGCGGGGGAGGGGACGACGGCGGGGAAGTGCGACTTGATCTGGAACAGACGGGCAGCGTGGCGGAAGAAGGCGGTCGGTTGCAGCAGAGCGGAAGCCAGGATGACGGCGGCGAGGAAGAAATAGTTTCTGTATGGCGCAATGGGGGGCATTGGGCTAGGGCAGCGGAGGTTGCGTAACTGGTGGGGTTGCGCGACGTGCCTTGCGACGGCCCGCGACGTTGCGGAGAGAGCTCGGTGGTGCTCGTTTTGGGCGCAGCGCGGTCGCTGCTCGGACAACGCCAGGGCCGTCGTCATTATTGATACAGCACGCGAGTGATGCGCTGGTCGTGCATGTCGGCGCCAGTTTCTGCCTGCGACCCGTCACCAGCATCGCAATTCCAATCCTCCAGAGCCGATAGTGCTGCGATCGCACGCGCACGAAGCTCCCCCGTGGCTGCGTAGACAAAGCTCACAAAAAGCCCATCCCTTCCATCGTGTCGCCAACGTCTCTCCGCCTCTCCACCCTCGCACATCCCGCAACATGGCAACGCCCTCCGACTCGCCGCCCGCGCTGGCAACCACGAAGCGCAAGTTCCACAAGCTCCTCGACAACCTCACCGCCAGCACATCCGCGACATCGCTCAACACGCTCTACTCGTCCCCCAACGTCTCCACCAGCTCGCTCCCGCGCACCGGCAGCCCTGAGCCCCTCGCCAAGCGGCCGCGCAGCTCAGAGGCCGCGAGCAGCAGCACAGAGCGGCAGCGGCAGATCTCCGCAGGGCAAGCGCGCATCCAGGCACTCAAAGACCAGCTCCTCACGCCCAAGCCCAGTCTCGGCGCCGGCGTGGAGAGGAAGAAAACGCTGCGCGTCGTCCCGTCAGCCGCTGCCCACACGGACAAGGCGAGTGCGACGCCGCGCAAGGCGCCCAACTTCCAGCCCTACAGCCAGGAGCTCTTTCTGGGTAGGCTGAAGACGTTCGCCGACGTGAAGAAGTGGAGCACCAAGCCGGATCCCGTCTCGGAGGTGGAGTGGGCGAAGCGCGGCTGGAGCTGTGAGGCCTGGAATACAGTCGCGTGCAAGGGCGGGTGCGAGAAGCGTGTTGTCGTGAAGCTGCGGCCGCGGAGGAAGGACGAGCATGGTGTGGAGATTGAGAAGAGCGAGGATGTGTCGTCTGACATTGCCGCGGGACTGGTCGAGCGGTACAGGGAGTTGGTGGTCGAGGGGCACGAGCGGGAGTGTTTGTGGAGGAAGACTGGGTGTGGGGGTACGTCTTTCTCCTTACTGTTCCCTGGCGCGATGGTGCTAGATATTGGACTGACCCATGCAGACGACATATACCACATCCCCATCGCCTCGCGCGCGCGCTCCACCGCCGACCTGCTGAGTCGCTACTCCTTCCTCCTCGCCATATCATCCGACCTCCCCCTCGCCAAAAACATCGTCACGCCGCTCATCTCCATCCCCAACATCATCTCCCGCCTGCCCTCGACCCTGTTCAGCGGCGCCGGCCTCACCGCCCCCTCGGCCCCAGCAGAGCAAACAGCCTTCGCCTTCGCCCTCTTTGGCTGGACCGGCGTGGTCGAATCGCGCATCAGCCTCGCCGTCTGCAACCACTGCTTCCAGCGGCTGGGGCTGTGGCTGAGCTCCGACGCGCGCCTGCACGAGATGAGCGCGAAGCTGGACGTGTCCGTCGAGTCGCTGCGGCTGAATCTGCTCGAGAGCCACCGCGAGCACTGTCCCTGGAAGAACGGCGTCGTCCAGGGTAACTCGGCAGACAGCCCGATCGCAGGCATGCCGGCGTGGGAGACGCTTGTTTTCATGCTCGCGGGCAAGGGGAACCGCGCGTCCCTGCAGGAGAGCGCGGGCAAGGAGCTGCCGCGACTGCCGCACGAGGAACGAATGCCGCGCGAGAGACTGGAGAGTGTGGATCTCGGCAGCGAAACGACGTATCCGCGCGGCAGCACCGACTCGGCTCGACAAGTCGCGGGCTACAACGACGAAGGCGACGAGGAGACGCTGACGAATAAGTGGAAGAAGTTCAAGGCCAAGCTGAAGCGGAGCACGAGTAAGAGGAGTCTCAAGAGCGTCAAGAGCATGAAGAGCACGAAAAGCTCAAAGAGCGTGACGAGCGGGAAAAGCGCAAAGGAGAACGAAGACGAGTAGTCAGCTCAGCCTTGAACCCCATCCCAAGTCTGTGGACTGTAGATACCCATGTATTCTCGTAGCCAATCGCGTTGGTATTCTGAGTTGAGAGAAGTGCTCGACTTGACACGCGGCATCAGGAACCTCTCATTCTTACCAAGCAGTCTGCGGCGGTAGCTCTGGCTCTGCACCGAGTAGTCCAGATTCAATGCGATCCTAGCACGCGCCGGCGCTTACAGCGTGCGATCCAGCATCCGGACGTCCGCTCTCAGCTTATCCATGTCCGAAACCCTCACTCACTCACTGCCTCTCTTCCATAGATATCGTCCGATCCATTGTCCTCCCACTACGCCATCCGCTCCCCACAAAGCCCAATCGCTACGTCCGCCGTCGCCCCGTCGAAGAAATCGTTCAGCAGCACAACCACGCTCTCCTCCCGCGTGAGGCACTTCCCGCACTCCCCGCGCAACAAAGGCAGGATCTTGCTGTCGCAGACTGGCTTGGTGGCCAGGATGGGGCTCGTGCTGACGTCGCTGTCGAGGACGCTCGCGATGATGACGTCGCGGATATTAGTTGCCGTGGCCTGGCACTGGAGCAGCGTGATGGGGTGGCCCGAGGGGGGATTCTCGCTCATGGACTGCAGCTTGGCGACCATCGAGTCGCCGGTGAGCGTGGCGTTTGCGTCGTCGTCGTAGTTGGAGACTTGGTTTACGTCGCGCAGCACGAGCAGCCTTTTCTTGTCGCTGCGCAGCTCCTGCACGCTGCGCTGCATCATGTCGTCCTGCGTGCCGGCTTGCATGTCTTTCCCCTCGAGCACAGCGTTCAGCACGTCTCGAAGCTCGTCGTCGTTCGGTCGTGGACACTCGCCCGGCACGCCGTCCCAGCGGTTCTGCACCACGACGATCTCGTCGCTGTGGTCTGAGAGGAACTGCACAATGTCCGCGAGGAAGGCGCGGTACGGCATCCCCGGGATCGCGCCGTGCTGGAAGTACCACGTATCCTCCAACGGGCTGACGGCCTGGATCTGCCGATGGCACTTGGCGGGTCTGAACTCGAAGTATCGTGCGCCCAGCGCGAGGATCGTGGCGAGAGTGTCCTTCTGCGTGACGGCGAGTGCCCGGATGATGTCGGGCGCAATGGCGTTCACGCCCGCGTCGCCGACTTTGTTGATGATGGAGAATACGTGGGGAAGAGAGCGCCCGAGGACTTCTTTGATCACGCCGGTGCCGGCTTTCTCGAGGAGAGATAGGGCGGTTGACATGCTGTTCATCCCAATATCGTGCGAGGAGGGAAGCACCATGCGGTGGAACGGCTTGTTGGCAAGCTCGCTGCCGGGCGGGATGATGTCGCGCATCCAGTTCTCGTAATTATGAGTTACGGTAACATAGCATTGGTGTTGCTTAGGCAGGGCTGCAAGACCAGGTCCAGCATCGTAGAAGCCGTATGCTACGATGAGGTCTTCAGCGAAGACTGCAGGTGTCTCGTCCTATTGCGTTCAGTCGATTATTCAGTCATGCCGGATCGTTGCTTGTGTACCATGGTCTTCATTGTCCCGTCGCCCAGCCCACCCGTCATGCTGTTCACGTCCACCCATTGCCTGACCAGCTCGCGACCATCCCGCCTCACAACGAACTCAAACCGCCCTGTAAACTTGAAATGACCAAGGTTCGAAGACTCGACCTCAAGATGGTCACAGCCGGATTGCCGCAGATCTCGCCGGGTCTTGGAGTCCTTGGGGACCGTGAACTCGATCTCGACGCCTTCTACGGCGATGTACGAGTAGCACAGAATGCCCTTCGACGGCATGTTCGAACGCAGTTCAGTGTATCCAACTCTTTCTCTCAATCCCCTTTCAAGCTCTTCGCGCTCCCTCGTTCAGTCGGTTATCGAGGAAAGTCGAATGGAACGATCTTCACACCAGCTGCAAGCCCACGAAGCAAGGAGTGCGGTCATGACGACTTGCCGCGGGGTACGCGTCTTTGTATGAAAAGCAAGCCGTCAGCCGTAGCGTTCCCGCGCGCCTCAGCTGTCATCGCTCGCGGCTGAAGACCAGCATCTTTCGTCGGTGGCTCGGCTGGTGTTGGCAGGGTTGTAAGTCAGGCACACCAATCATGTCGGCGACTAATTGGCGATCGGGCCGGCAGGGTGGGGTTGACATGAAGGACGTCGCGCCTCAGATGTTGCGTTGGATGTTGAGACGAGGTGAAGCTGCCTCGGCATCTGGGCAGGTGGGGGAGCAATGCCTGAATAGTTGCCCC
This sequence comes from Didymella sp. IMI 355093, assembly GCA_027946495.1. NCBI lineage: Eukaryota > Fungi > Ascomycota > Dothideomycetes > Pleosporales > Didymellaceae > Didymella > Didymella sp. IMI 355093. Next base: position 303,976 of record JAPEUZ010000006.1, read on the forward strand.
TCAGATAGTTGTGAAGGCATTGAATCCATGAGAAAAGGATTTGGAGGCTTGCGAACAAACTAGTGCTTTATAGACTTTTCAAGCTGCAGACAGCGTAATTGCCGTTCTCCAAACGTACAGATACACCGGGTGTACATGACCTCTGGAAGAATCCCAAGCCCATCCCTTATCCTCGCCCCTCCCGCTAGGTCTTCTGAAAATGCCATATTCTTACATCCCGAAATGGGGAATAGCTCAAATCCAGACCTTGATACTCCAGATCGTCAGAAATCCCCTACCCAAACCCGAGCTTGCTCGCTCTCACCCAAGTTTCGATCAACGTCAATTGCGACTTCGGCAGATGTATGGGCCGGTCCAAGTGAGAGGCGCATGATACACTATTGTGCGAGTAAGTTATCGCTCGAATAGGATATTGCGAGCATAAAGCATTTCGAGAATATGGTATCGGTGGAACAAGACACGCGCAAGACAGATCATGTGTCACGCTGGTCGACATTGATGATGGTCAGCGAGGGGCATGACTGGCTTGTAAAAAGTTCGTTCGGCATGGCGTCCACTGTGGCGCGCCTCCTGCTTGCTCGCAGCGCTGCTTCTTGTACATCCCAGGTATAGTACAACGCCCATGCGTATGATACAGATATACAAAACAATACAACCTCCTCTTCTTGAGTTCCGTGTCTACGAGACCTTCTTGTTCTTCAGCTTGATTGTCTCGCCGTTCACGAAGATACCCTTGCCCTTGTATGGCTCCGGTACACGCCACTTCCTGATCTTCGCTGCGAACTGCATGACAACCTCCTTCTCTGCGCCCTCAAGTAGTAAGCGCGTGGGCTGCGGTGTGCTCGCGGTCACGCCCTTGGGTATGCACAATTCGACCGGGTGGGAGTAGCCGACTTTCAAGTTGACGAACTTCTGGCCGGGAAACTCGGCAGTAACGGTAGTCGCGGTATCTTCAACAGACGCACGGAAACCGACACCAACGAAGCGCAGAATGGCGCTGTGGCCTTCGCTGACGCCGAGAATGTGGTTCTGGAGGTATGCGCGTGTTGTTCCTTTGCCCTGGTCAGCTAGAGTTAATCCATGTGTACTGAGAGTTGCGCACCCCACATAGCCTTCTGCTTCTTGTCCGTAGCATCCTCTGTCAAGCTGAGCGTGTAGCTCTGCTGATCAATGTTGATGTATGGTGGGATCTCCATTGACATCTCGCCCAGCGGCCCCTTGACATGTACTGTGCTCATCGACTGTGTCCTTGCGCCCTTGCCACCAATTGTCTTCGGCGGGATCACGCTAACAGTCACGCTCGGCGGTACTGAGAGCGGGAGCGATCCAATCTTAGATTCGCATCGTGCGGTCGTGGTGAAGGTTCTGGGTGCTGCGCACCGGGGTAGGAGGAAGGTCGGTATCGAGTCGGCAGGAGTTCTCGACTTTGCGATGGCTTGCGCGCATCGCCGGCGTGCTGGGGCGAACATGGTGTGGATGTGGGCGAGTGGCTGCTGGCCAAAAGTTTTGGGAGGCTCGATGTTGAAGTTCGAAGGTTCAGCCCTACGAGAGATCTTAGTAAGCCCAATCATCCCGTCTGATTCGCGACTTCCGTAGCTTCTTCCTCCATGAATACGACACATCGACTTCATCAGTACGAGCAATTGATAAGTCCTGCTCAACATTGGGCTGCTCACAACAGGGTGTTACCTGTTTGATTTCTGCCGCTGTAACTCCGCTTTGTGCTGCAGCAGTCTTGCTCATCAACTAACCACGCCTCTCACCATACGATTGCCGCTCTCACCCAGACTTCAGGTTATGACAGCACGCTTCAAGCTTACAGATATTGCCGCCACCAACCTTCCTTTACTTTGATATGCCTTGTCGCTGCGACTTGATTTATATCAGAACTCTAACATCGCTCTTCGGGCTCTTCTCTCCTGCTTGTTCGTCATCTGCCTCGACATCAAGAAACTATTTCCTACTACTTGCTCACGTCTTTCGCTGACCTCCCGCCGTGGTTCTACGCACTGCGTTTCATCCTTTACTGGATCTGGTCCCCAATATGAGACTTCGAAGCCTCGCGCTAACAGGCATGCTTCTGCATATTCCCGCAGCATTGTCCTACCATCACTCTTCATCAGCAGACGCAGGACCGACAGCTAACCTCGACACTCTCTTCCAGTACACTACATCCAGAAACCACAAGGTAATCTCCCAAGCGGTCGATTTCGTCACCTCAATGCAAACAGCGCCAGCGTGCACACGGATGGCCGCCTCGCACCTCATGAACGAATGCAAGATGCTCGAGCACGCACCAAACTTCGCCAAGAATCGACCCGAAGTGTACCTCGATAACGTCAAGACTGAGTATGCAGCCAAGCTTGCAGTTTGCGAGTTGCTCAGCGCTCAGCCCCTGAACAATGCCGTACCACCGCTACACTGCGACATCCTTGTCCCCTCAAGTCGAGCGTGCAACAAGGGCGGGTGGTGGTCGCAGGCCCCTGCAAACACTGACAAACACTGCTATCCGGAGCATAAAGAGTACCAGTATAGCCAATGCCTAAAAACTCTGCAGTCTTCGCCACAATACTGGACGTCTTTCAGTAATGCGCGTCAGAACGCCATGGTCATCTGCCAAGCCAGTAGGGACGCTATCGAACGCGAGGACCACCTCGATACCTTCAAAAACTTGACCCAAGTCATGGGCGCCGTGTCTTCCAGCCTTCAAAATACCACCGACGAATACGCATCTCTCCTACAAGAGCAGAAGCGGTTCGCAGATGATCTCCGCGAAGTTCAGAGTCAATTTCAGAAGGATGTTTCGGCAGTGCAAGATAAGGCTTTGGCAACGGTGGGCAGCTTGGACGACAGATTCCACACTTTCATGGAGACTTCAATTTCCGAGTTCGTTGCCGCACTTGCGGATGGCCGGACCACCGAGATCACCCGCATACGCGAAGAGATGCAGGTTTTCTCACAAGACATGATCTCTGAGGCTTCTCAACTCACGAAATCTCTGACTTCCGAGTTGCAACAGCATCACGACCGAGCCATGATCAGTATTCGGCTGAATCATCAAGCTCAGGTAGAGAGTCATGAGGTCCTCTCTGGCTACATGGGCGATATCACCAATGCAGCCACTAGGATCAATGAGACTGCAGACTCCTCTCTGGCCAAGATCGACAATATCGAACACCGACTAGACCGTTTGTCAAGCAAAGCTGAGCACATTGCTAGAGGCTTCGCGTTCTTCAGCAGCCTACCACAGCTTATTACGTCCTTCGTTCGCGGCCTCGTCGCGACAGCTGGAGTAACGTTCATCCTCATCCTGCTCTACCACTTTAGCAGACGGCTTGCGACATACACTGCCGGCGCCTGCAGTACGGCTTACCTTCTGCACCTGTGCGGAGTCTACGAGTTTGTAGCTCGCTTGCCAAACAGCTTCTCAGAACCTGTCGCCACTCCCTCTTTCACTGACCGCATCCAGGACCTCAACGCTACACAGAAAGGCTTTGGCGTGGTCGTGGTCCTTTGGCTTGCCACGTACCCGGTCTCTCGCGTCAGTAACGCTATCAACAATATCCTGCTACGCATCATCAGCTCTTACTGGGTCCGACAGTACAGCAACGACAGCGGCAGAGCTCTTCTCCCGAGCGTTGAAATACCCCGCGTCGCATCGCCCCACAAGCTCGACGATCTGGAAAAGCGTATCGACTCCTGCCATTCTAAACAGCACTCAGTGGAGCCGTGAGGATGGCGCACTTGTGCAACACTGTTCGATGCTGTTCACCATCTTCTAGACTAGACACTCGCGACGTCCACAAGGTCCACGATATCTCAACGAATATCTTGGACATCAGACTACATTTTTTCTTAGCAATATACCCAAGTTTACGCTTAGCATCATCATTGGCGACATATACTATTCCGAGCCACGTACATCGACACGTCCTTACGGTTCGCGGTCTGAAGCAATAGGGCATGCCCATCTCCCTAGCAGCTTCAGCTGTGTTACATACACCGGCGTGTCTTGGAGACTTCAGGTGGATTCTGCTGCATTCGATTACTCAGGCATGTGGAGGTAGTTCATGTATCTAGTTATCAAACCCACTCCATTTGGCATCTGCTCTTCTCCTTACCACTCAGTCCGAGTCACTCATCTCCTCGATCCTTCCACTCCTATACGCCTCCTCAACCGGATTCTTCACATCCATGACACCTGTCTTCTTCAGCCTCTCAAACAGCACAAATAGCCTCTCCGCTTCCCTTTCCTTCTCTTCCTGCGTCATCTCCGGCATCTCCACCGGCTCTTCCTTATCTAGTCGCTGCCCTGTAATCGGATTGACAGGTACACCTACACTGCTTCCCTCTCCAGCGTCCTTGATAGCGCTCTCGGGCATCGGAATGTTCTTGCTAAGCAAAAAACCGGATGCGTAACCGTACCCCACGTTCTGCACGTAGGTCGCAGGGTCTTTCGAGGAGAGCTCGTACATGAACGCTGCGATCGAGTCGCGCAGCGCGGGGGTCTGCGCCGACGTACCCAGATTCAGGAGTCGCGAGGGCAGCGAAGATGTCTTGCCGAGGGGCTGCGCGCGGTCACTGTCTGAAGGGAGCAGTTTGGACTGCATCACGGTTTGTACGTCGGACGGTGCGAGTTCGTAGATTCGCCGGAGCAGCGTGAAGAGTGGCGAGATTGTCGCGTCGAGCGAGGCGGCGGGGTAGGACGTCAGGGCTGTGTCGAGGATGGTGATCAGGTGTGTGACGTTGTTGGGCGGGTTGGTGGACGGGAAGAGTGCGGCGTGCAGGTCAGGGTCGTGGGGTTGGGAAGTGCCGCCTGTACCTTCTTCGCGCACAAGATTGAGTAGCGCATTGATGAGAAACGACACAGGTGCATCGAGGGGCTTTTGGGGAGCATCGCGGCGGAGTAGGACCTTGAAGATGTGGGGTATCGAGGAGGTGAAGTGCTGTGAGAGGTCGGGGTGGAAGTGCGTAATATTGAAGAGCAATTTGAGCGTTTCCGAGAGGGCCATGAGGTCCATGGGTGCAGTGTGCTCTTTTGTTCGTTGCCGTGGCTCGGTGTAGCGGTCCGCGTGGCGCTGCAATGCGGCATTGATGCTGTCTGCGAGGTGGTGCTCGTTCACGAGCTCGTTGTAGTCCAGGTTTGCGTCATACGTCGTGAGGAAGAGGACACGAGAGAGAAGAAACTCGTCGTCAATACTGTCGCTCTGTAGACTGTCAACACAGGCCTACTCATATGCTAATCGAGCACGCACCTTGAATTTTTCTGCTGCGTCTGGACCATGCCCCAGATCAACTAAGATCTGGCGTGCTTTTGGCTGGAGGAGCAGGGCATTGGCTATGCACCTCAGAGCTTCCTGTGAGACTGATGTGTCCTTCTCTTTGAACGCAAGTCGGCCTAATGTCCGGAGACCCTGAAGAGGTCACCTTTCGCTCTGACACTGCTGTGAGGAGCCATCATACGTCTTGTGTGAATATGGGATCGGCATTTGTGGGATCTCGGCCGTAGACCTTGAGCTGCTCGAGCTGCTGCTTTCGCTCTGATGGTGTTTCAGTATAGCCTTGAGCAGGGGAGTTCAAAATGCGTACGCTGCGAGGAGAGCTTTGGAGTGTCGAGATCGGTCTTTAGGTCGGTGAGGATCTTGGTGACATCGTCAAGCTTTGCTGCATTTTGTTAGCGCAATTGCTCGAACCTGTGAAGACTTGACGCACCCTTTCCAGACTTCGGCTGCGCAAACATGGTCATTCGGTATCAGGAGTATGAAGTGAGGAGGCAAGAAAGGAGACTCGCAGAGAGTCGGTGGACCATGTTACAGAACGCCGCGGTATGATGATCAAGGCTGCCCCACAGTGGGGATCAATCGCGTGCAAGGGTCCACAAGGCTCAGATCCGATGTCTTCAACGGGAAGATAGTTAGAGACCAGGACGATGAACAGTATGTGTCTTGATTTCGTATCAGATTGTGATGCACGATGAGAAGCTCTGCAGAATGTAGAGAGCTGCCATCGAAGTTTTCAACGGAAACCTCGACAGACCAGTAACATGCTGCAACCAAATGACTGTCATAATCTGAGATTTTGTCTGCATTCACATTTCGTGCATCTGATATGAGATCCAAATAACACGTAGTCACATATCCGGTATCTCGGCCTGAAGACGTGGAAGTGCAGTGGAGTGAAGCGTCGGGCAACCACTTTACGCGCTTGCGGGAAGGCGCGTTCGCGTGCCCCAGCAACGCGTTCGGACGTGCCGCTCTAAGCTTTCCAAGCTGGGGAACAGGACCACCACCTCGACCGTCATTCTCTACGTCGCTTTCGCGTGTATACGACCAGCGATGCGAGCCTGATCTTTTCTTTTCTTTCTTGTTTCCGTTAGTTGGTTTTCAGCATGGCCATGGTGTTGTCCAAATTCGAATCGCTCTCTGTCCGCCCGCCAACTCCACCGAAAGACGTCGAAGACAGCGACAAGGACGTCGACATCGACGAGACGCTCCAGTTCCTCGAGGATCCCTTTGGCGAGAAACCTCCGCAGCCGAAGTTTATCGCTAAAGTCGCTGCAAAGAAGCTGCTCAACACACCAGATCAGTCGCCGTCTTCCGATATCGATTTACCCTCCAGCTCAGCACGCAAGAAGAGGGTCAACTTTGAGGTTCAGACATGCGACTCCCCACAGAAGAAAGCCGTCATCAAGTCCTGGACGCCTACACGTAGCTCGCCTCTCCGCCCTCTGCCTCAGACACGCGTGTCTCTGCCGCTCAAGTCGATCCTCAAGCCCACAGACGCAACAGCCACGCCCCCACCGACCGACGAGAGCACCGCTGCTCATCAGTTCAAGTCATTTGCCGAGATGTTGGAGTCGATAGTGAAGCAGTTGGCTCAAGGAGAGCGACCTAGCAGGCTGGATGCGTACCATGCACTGCAGCGCACGATGCAGGCATACGACAAGATACCGGATGAGCAGGCGCTGAAGAACAAAATGTCTTTGTTGACGCAGTTCATTCGACGGGACACACAAGCTATCAGCCCAACTGGCAGTGGCCTCGATTCTCAGCTCATTGGGCAGGCGTTGAAGCTACTTCTGGCGCTCTTCCGGATACAAGATGTTGCAGCTACTATGGACGACGAGTTCTGCTCATACATGATTGAGCGAACCATACAAGTCATCACAGACGCTTCAATCGCAAAGAGCATAGTCAACACACATCTCGCTATGCTGATGCAGCAGAACTTCAAGCCAAAACTGATGACTGCGCTGCGGGTGGAAAAGATCATGGACGGACTGGACACAATACAGGATCGGGTGAAGGGCTTCTCGGTCCAAGCATACCGTCTGCGGATATACAGGAAGCTTATTCAGCAGCGTCCCGATCTCATGATCAGGCACGCAGAACGGTGGTTCAAGCATACCTTCAAGGCATTGGTCTCTGGCCACAAAGACATCTACCAGAGCGCTCTCGATACCGCCATCGCAGCTTCCAAAGCCGTCGGTCAAGATCGATCTGTTGCGAAGTCAGTACTCGCTGTCTTGAACAAAGTTAGGAGCGATGGCGAAACCACACTGGCAAAAGTCATGGCACTGGAGTTGCAGAAAATGCTCGACGGAGACAACGCTGCTCTCGTTCCCCAAATCTGGTCGGCTGTTACGGGACTTCTGCGCGATCATTTCGACAGCAGGCTCTTCACTGACCTTGGAGAGTGGCTTAAAGTTTACGAGAAGTCATTGCAGTCTGACAACGACCAAGTCAAGATTTATGGAAATGTGGCGTACGGTTTCCTCATTTATGCCGCCAATCCGTCTCAGGACATCGCCGCAGTTTGGTCGAAGTTCTTAATGAACGTGCCTCTGCAGCAATTGCAGCGGAGACGAGCTTTGAAGAAATCTGAACGAGACGTGATCTTCTGCGGGTACAACACACTACTGTATCACGGGTTTCGTCCTGATGCCTCTCATGAACAACTTGACCGATTCTGGAAGGAGTTCGTGGTCGACTTCTGGACACCTCTGTTACATCAATCGTCTTCCATTCAAGCCGCGCACGCATGTCGTGTGGTCTGCGCTCTCCTCAATGGATCCCGAAACCCCTGGAATGCACAGAGAGCTCTGGACCTACGCTATCAGGTCATGACACAACTTACCGAGGTTCCTTGTGTAGATCCACGATGGGTCCGCAAATCAATCTCCTCGATCTTGAAGTTTGTGGAAACCCTGCTCGACATGTCAACATGGCCCAACAACTCACAACATGAGGACGATCCGGTGGAGGGCATGTGGTCTGCCTTGATGAAATCTTTGGTTGAAGCAAGTAGCAAGGAGGTCATGGCCTCTAGCGAGACCAAGGATGCTATGGCTCACATCGTCAATCTTCTTCGTCGCGTATGGGACCGGCACACTGCTCAGCTAGCCCTCCCTCAACACAAGGAAGACAGCTGGGCAGACAAGTTTTGCTTCCTCGTCGAAAGCGTGGTGCAGAAACTTGGTGCGCAGCAATTTGCAGACAAATGTCTCACTCGAAACAGTCAAGATGAGTTCGAGGTTGCCTCAACGCCTTCGTTCCGCTCTCGGGTCAATGGGGCACGAATATCGCCACTGCTATACTTTATCGATCTTCTCGTAAATCAATCAGAGGGCAAACTGTCGGACGCTGTTCGGTTGCGCGCAATGAAGCTGATCATCGAGCCGGCTTTCAACGCTCAGAACACTCGACTAAGCAAGCTCGAACTGCTCCGAGACTGCGCTGCGATTGTCGATGGTTCTCTAAAGGCAGCTGTGGCAACGGAGTTCTGGTCACAGATTGCAACACTCTTGGAACGTTCCATCGAGCAGCAAGTACCTGATCCGAACGAGCGTGTTTCGCGTCAACTGGGCAAGGAGTACGATGTCGTGGTTGAGCTCCTTGATCTAGGGTCGAGCTACCTGCTCGACACGCCACAAGGGCTGGATGTCCTCTCAGCGTTCGTTACCGCAGTGCGGAAAGAAGCCGGAGACGGTGCGCTAGTCCTCGCTGTTATCGAGAGGATTTCCGAGCGTGTTCTCACCCGCATGGTCGACAAGTCCTCCGGTCTCACGTACATTACGATGCTCTTGGAAAACCTTCCCAGTAAGACCATCAGTCGACGTATACTTGACCAAGGTAGACAAACTCTTTGGCCATCTTCTCCTGCAGCCGGACGCAAGCACGACTTCGACCCGTACAATCACTTGTATGGTGCGGTGGTCTCCGTAGGTACTGCGGTGTACAATAGATTTGGTTTTGTGGAAGTCGAGTCGACCAAAGCGTTCCTTATCGCGCTTGGCTTTTCCGTCAAGAACTGCTCGACTTCATTACTTGCGGTCTACTTGCGTAAGATTCAAGAGGTGATTCGGGTTTGGGTCGAAGATCCAGAAAGGAAGCTGCAGACGTCGGAGCCCAATGCTAAAGCTCTGCATCGTGAGGCAAGTCACAACTATCGACTCTTGTCATCATACCTGCTAACGAACAGCAGGTCATCAATCTCTGGAATGAAGTAAGCGAAGCAATCGAAAGGCTTCCACGCAAGGACAGACAGGTTCTCCTGCACCTGGAACCGCTCATCACAGCAGGCTTTGTCAGTCGACGTCGAGCCATCGTCAATGCTTCGATAACTACTTGGAACAAGACGTTCGGCAAGGAAGACAGTCTCAAATATCCATCACGACTCGAAGCCGTTCTACGTCGCTTGCGCAGCTCCGTCGATCTTGTTCTGCCATCACTCGACACCAAGGATGATGAAAGTGTAAGTAGTCCGCCATGTGTGTTGTTAACCAACTAACAATTTGTCAGGAAGCCGAGATGTCTTTCTACGACTCTGATGACAGCAATCAAGAGCCCCGGCGAAGTGCAAGAAGCTCTCGTATCAAGGAGTCTCCTTTCAAGATCATCAAACCCACGCGCAGCTCAAAGCCTCAATCACCCGCTGTCTCATCTCCGGCTAGCAGAAGGGCTTCTTCCCGTCGAACGCCTAAAGTACGCTTACGCCATGACAACTCTCAGATCCAGTTCGAGGCCATTGTGTCATCGCCCTCCAATCCCTTCGTTCAGGAGTCGCAGATCCTGACTGAAAGGCAGAAGGAGATGATTGAACGTCAAAGACTCTCCGGAGGGTTGTTCGCAAATATGGGCGCGCCCTCTCCTAGTCGCGATGCGCCCCCATCTCCCATGGAGATTCATTCTGACGTGCAGAGTGTTGACGATCTACCTACCCGTAACACGCGCATCACACCACTCAAAGCACTAGCAAAGATGGGCCCTATGGACGCTTTTCTGGGCTCGTCGCCTACACCTCACGCACGACGCAGCTCACAGAAGATTGTCAGCGATGATACGGACATCGCTACTCCCACTGCAGTGCGTACGGTGCGTGTTGCAGAAGATGATGAGTTGGGATCGTCGCCGCCTCGATTCGACCAAGCCGTCACTACCGCGTCGAGACAGCTACCCAACGCAGCCACGGAAAGCTTTGACAACCATCGGCCTGGTTCTCTCTACTCCGCGTCCTTTGATGATGGTACTACGATGGACGAAGAGGCACTGGCAGCTGCGATGACCTTAGCGGAAGAGGCTGAGGAGAGTGAGCAGCATAGAGGTTACTACGAACCCACCGATGAGAACATGTCTGACCTGCCGAGCTCCACTATTGATCTAGAGCTCATAGCGCAGATCGACGCGGACATGCAGACTGCGGAGGCGACTGCGGACCCTGGCGAGACTGTGCCAGAATCCAACAATGTCTTCGTAGATGCTGCATCTCATGTGGCCTCACAAGATGTCCCTGCAACGCAAGATGGAAGCGACACGGAAGTCGAGCCTACACCGAAGTCGGTCCGCACGCGCAAGAGCAAGAAGGTCGACACCAACAATACCAGCCGTGTTGGAGATTCTTTCGAGTCGACTGGAAAGAGCACACCAGGCTCACAAGGAACTCGACGGTCGACTCGCCACAGCATGGAGAGTCCCATCCACATTGAGCTGGGACGCATGAAGAGACAAAAGAAGCCTAGGAGGAAGAAGCAAGGATCCACTCAGGAAGATTCGCCAGCATCCCCACAAACTTCGCAACAAGGTCATGTGGAGGACGGCGATCCTATGACTGCTGCGTCACCCACCAAGAATACTAGAAGCGCCAAAAAGAGAAAGTCGATGAACGATTCGCCAACACCTTCGGAGAACACGACGGGTAGTCCTTCGGCAGGCCGCAAACGAAGCATTCGTCGCTCGCAGTCGAACCTCAGCCAGGTCGAAAGTGCGACTGACGTTGTCGAAGATACGCCTGCGCCTTCCAAGCGCGCAAGACAGAGTCTGAACATGGATGTCAGCGAAGCCAAGTCGACACCACCACCTCAGCCCAAAGAAGCCCACTCTCTACAAAGCAAACGCATCAGCCACGTTCAAGTGACACCCAGGCACATCAAGGCGCCCGCCCTAACAGAGCAAATTGCAGCTTCCATAGCCACCATCGCCGACACCGCCCCAACTACCAATCAGCCCGCTCTGGTCCAGAGCCAGATCCAGGCCCAAGAGCAGACACCGACCGGCAGCGCGACTCCGAATCGATCATTCACTGAACGCGTCATTCTCACGCCGAGGAGCATCATCAACAAGCTCAAGGAAATCAAGAATTACTTCCTTGCTGCTCCTGGGCTTACCGTAACCAGGGCGGAGGAGAGAGAGCTGGATGATGTGCTTTTTGCGATAAGAAGGAAGGTGCATACTGCGGGACCTGCAGATACGGAGGAAGATGTATGAGGGCCGCAAAGGAAGAGGCTTGGATAGGTGGTGATATCTGGTAGATGGGTGTTGGAGTGTAGGATACAGTGGTGATGAGAGTAATGGATACCCACATTTAACGACGAGCCGTACCGTTATTCTCCTCCACTTCTTTTTCTCTGGAATCATTACGCTACGTCAATTCTATGTGAGTCGACGGCGCTTGACGAAGAACCTCACGGAAATATGGGCAGGTGCACGTGCTCCACTATAGATCCGGAAGGATACAAGAATCTCTGCTACTTTGCGTAAGCGTCACTTAAACACGTCTCACCCCTCTGCCTCTCCAAAGGTCCATCAAACACGCCGCATGTCTCTGTGTCAGAACTCCATACAGCAGTGAGGTATGTCGTCCTGTCTCCCGAAAAACTGGACTCATAGTAGGGATTATGTTGCGTGCCTTCAAGACAATGAGTGAAGGACGCTCTTCGGATTCTGACCTTCGAAACTAAGGATAGGGTTTCGGAAAGTCGGAGTGGGATCTACATTGGACGAGATGGGCTTGGTTGTCCAGAGCCGCGTATCGAAGCATGCAATAGTGACTGAGAGATATCGGTACCTACGTCTGAGGAGGATCACCACCCGCCACTTGTCCAGGTTCGAGTGTTTAATGGTGATGAGCTCCGTGTTGTGCAAAGCTTGATGATCTGTACATGTTCACTATCACAGTGTGTCAGCGCCAGAGCGAAACATGCAAAGCGTGATTGCCAGCACGAGCTGATTATTCTCGTGTTACAAAACCCGACTCAACCGGCTCTCATGTGTGATGAGTTGTAGTACTGAGTGAGTTGGTAGCTCAGTCAGGTTCAGGTGAGTCGACGACATCTGGTGAAAGGTGGACGTCGATCATGATCAGCTGCCAGGTGAACATGCGGGCGAGCTCCATCGACATGCATATCGATTGCATACGGATTTTCTAGGATGCATAAATGCTCCAATGGTAGCTGTCTGCACAGCTTAGGCGAATGCAAGAAGTGTTTCAGGTCAGTTTCACCTCGATGCGATCATAGTGGGGCAAGAGCTTCGTAGTGCCCCTCCTCCGAACTCTCGACACGCCCATCAACAAACGCCACCAACAGCAACTGAGTGCAAGCACGTCTATAACTAGCTTGACAATCGACGGCTAATCCATTAGATCAAGGAATTCATCCACCCCCAATCACCTCCCACACAAGCACGCAATCACCATTCCTGCAACAGCACACCCATACAGCTTCACCACTCCGTCGAACCTCATACATCACAATGGTTGACCGTGCCAACCGTCCCTCCGCATTGAGCGCACCCAAGAGCTCTGGTCCCTCCGCACAAGTCGATGTCATTGGTGAGGGGGGTAGCCAAAAGGTCGTTGCTTCGCTGCCCTCAGGCGAGAGCGTAGAGGTCTACCTGTTCGGTGCTACTGTGACAAGCTGGAAGAGCAATGGCGGAAAGACAGAAAACCTCTGGGTCAGCGAGGCAGCAGATATGACAGGCAACAAGCCCATCAGGGGTGGTGTTCCTGTTGTCTTCCCGGTATGTCACAAGCGATTGCGCAAACTGTGCGCGGTAACGGGCGATGGATACTAACAAACGTTCAGAACTTCGGCCCACCTCCCGCGACCGGTCCTACCTCGAAGCTCTCTCAGCACGGCTTTGCACGCAACTCACGCTGGGAATACCTGGGCAAGTCGTCCACTGAGGACGCACTGGACACCAGCTCCGTGAAGCTTGACTTTGGTCTCGACCGCAACGGCATCAGCGAGGAGCACCGCAAGGCATGGCCGCTGGACTTTGGTCTGGTGTACAGCGTCACACTGAGCAAGGACACACTCCAGACAGTCATCACTGTGCGCAATGAAGGAGACGAGAGCTTCGAGTTCCAGTTCCTGCTACACACCTACTTCAGGATCAAGGTACACATGACGGAATGGTGACAGGAAAGCAACAGCTGACATTCTCCCTGCAGGACATCTCAAAGGTCACAGTCAACGGTCTCGGCAGCGTAGAATACATCGACAAGGTCCTCGACGCGACTACCCACACACAGACAGAGCCAACTCTCAAGTTCAACGGCGAGGTTGACCGCGTTTACAAGGACATCAAAATCGACACCACAAGCGTGCTCGAAGACGGCAAGCCCCGCTTCGACATCACTCGCGACAACGTCAAGGATACCGTCACCTGGAACCCCTGGATCGAGAAGGCCAAGGCTACTGGTGACTTTGCGCCAAAGGACGGATATAAGAACATGGTCTGCGTCGAAGTTGGTGCTGTCAACGGATGGCAGAAGCTGGAGAAGGGTGAGGTCTTTGAAGGCGGTATGCTTGTCAAGAGCCACTTGTAAACAATGGCCTTACAAGGAGGTGTATGTCCGTGGACGGTTCCCGCTACAACGATAGCACGTGAAGCATAGAATGCATAATGACAGCCATGATCGGAACAAGAAAAGTCCATAATAATCACGGCTACCACGCGGCCGTTCCCATTTCAGAGTGATCATTTTCAAACGGTGTGTTATCTCCATCATATGATCATGACATATAGCTTCCAGCTAGGAAACCCTAGCTTACACCCGTCCCGGAACCCGTCCGACACCGACACCAACCATAATAATAACAACAACAACAATAACATATAACGGGCACGCCGACGGTCATGCCAAGCAAGCGCACCGACATCGAAGCAGTTTGCTGTCTTCACTGCTACTGTCTATGGGCAATTTCTTGAAGCATACTCAGGAAGCTTCTAGAGCTACATGCAGCTTCCCCGCATACGTCAGATCACGACTGCCTGTAAACAAAGGCAGACCTCAGACAAACGGATCGCATTGGCCCGCGCTTCCCTGCAGCATATTCGGCAGCCTTGCGCTGGCACAGTGAAGCTTTGCGCTGTCACAAGGAAAAGTGGAGGTGGTGGATCAGCATACAGCTGGGAGGGCTGACCGACTTTCATGGATGACCGCGAACGCCAAAGGAGCATGTCGCTCATACCATACCTGCCAGCTGAGTCGCGGGAAATTGTACTGTATGTGAAGTACCTTGCGGGCAACCTTCAACGTTGCTGGTCGCTCCGCTCTTCGTTTGTACTAACATGGCTGTAGGCGCCATGGTTCCGCAGTCGTCGTCTACGATCAACGGTCCAAGCAGCTCTCGCTGCGCGATGCCTCTAAATCCACCGCCATAGACGAAACATCATGTCCGTACTGCCACCGGGCATACCGTGATCCGTCATCACACGACAGCGACGACGATGAGGGGCTGCACTCGCCAGGCGAACCTGGTATGGACCATGGCTTCGTTAACCCGGGATACTTCCAGATGCTGCGCGGCAGTCAACCTAGCTCTACAGCAGGCTCGCGTCCACCGTCACCACACAAACAGCTAGGGCCTGCAATACCTCGCAATACCCCTGCTGAGTTTCACACACCCGATGGAGCAGAATTCGTGGACAGCGCGCCGTTGCCGCCGAGGAACCAGGGGATATCTGCAAGAGCGTTCAGCCCGAATTACTTCAAGACATTCTTTGTTGAAGAGCGGGAGCTTGGAAGAGGAGGCAAGGGAGTTGTGCTCCTGGTACAGCATGTTCTGGATGGCGTGCAGCTGGGCAAGTTCGCTTGCAAGCGAGTGCCAGTCGGCGACGATCATGAATGGCTTGAGAAGGTCCTCATCGAGGTGCAATTGCTGCAGAACCTGTCACACCAGAACCTCGTCTCGTACCGACATGTCTGGCTTGAAGACTATCAGATCAACACGTTTGGGCCTAGTGTACCGTGTGCGTTCATCTTGCAGCAATACTGCGATGGTGGGGACCTGCATGGCTACATTCTGGACTCTGCAAAGACGACCGTTACCAAAGATCAGATGAAAGCACGTCTGAGACGGCGGTCGAAAGGCCAGATGGAGGAGCCAGACGATACACTTGGGCCACGACGCATGCACTTCGAAGAGATCATCTCGTTCTTCAAGGACATCACATCTGGCCTGAACCATCTCCACGCGAACGGCTACATTCACCGCGATCTGAAGCCAAGCAATTGCCTTCTGCACCGTGACAAGTACGGTATGAAGGTTCTAGTGAGCGACTTCGGCGAGGTGCAATCAGCGAATGTTGCAAGAAATTCTTCCGGCGCTACAGGAACCATTTCGTACTGTGCTCCGGAGGTCCTTCGGCAGGAACGACCAGGAGGACCGTACGGCAACTTCACTACCAAATCAGACATCTTCTCGCTTGGTATGATAGTCTATTTCATGTGCTTCGCACGCCTGCCATACAGGAACGCAGACGGCATTGATGAAGACAACGAGGACTTGGATCAGCTGCGCGCCGAGATCTCCACCTGGGCAGGCGTCGACGATGAGCAACGCGTACGGTCTGACCTCCCTGATAAGCTCTACAGATCGCTCAAACGCCTACTCGCGTTGAATCCTGACGAGCGTCCCGGTACAGAAGAGATTCTCCATGTCCTCAAGTCGCCCTCGGTCTTCGATGAGTTCAACACCTACGCTGGTCCCTCGGGCATGGACGACTTCAGTCCTCGCATCTCGCGCGCAGACACACCCAGTCCCGGTCCGGCGCAAATGACTCGCAAGCGAAGCTCGACATCCCATCAATACACGCGACCAGGGCGCTCGAAACTGGGTGCATCAGTTATAGAGCGCTCACCCAGTCCGTCGCCTCCACAGATTGCTAGAAGGGCGAGCTCGGAGGAAGCAGCAGTGGTGCTGAGGCACAAGAAACTTGAGTTCCCTGTGCCAGAGGTTGTGAGGACGCCCAGTCCGCAAAGGCTTATGCTGCCTCCACCACCACCCGGGGACCAGAGTCGCATCACCCAATATCGTACCCGTGTCACCAACATTCTAAAAACCCCTGCTACGGCCAGTGTCGTCAGAGTGGCGCTCTTCTTTGTGAAAGTTGTCAGTCTGTTCGGTGCTTGTCAGCCGTTCGCTGCGGAGCCGTGGGCCTCATATTCGTTGCTCGGTCTTGCAAGCTTGGACTTCTTGTACCCGCACGTCGTCGTGCTTCCACCGGCGAGGCGCTGGTATGTCGGCGGCCTGGCAGGGAGTTTGGTGCTGATGACGGTGCATGCAGCGGCTGTTATGGTGCTCTGGAGGACGGGGAGGCTTTGTGCAAGAAGTCTCACGTGGGAGGAGTTCTGAGCATAAGAACCGCGCGTGAGGAGCTAATAGACGCGAGCCTGACGATGCGTTGACTTGTTATACGATATCCCTTGCAGCTAGACCCAAGAATAAGAGCATCTTACCTTTGCGAACCGTTGGCCAGTCCTTGTTGACCCCCGTTTCAGGAGTGTTCGACTCAGGGGTGGTGATTGGTCCGCGTTGAGGTGCGGGCGGGTGTTAGCGAGGACTGGCGCTGTTGACATCCCATCTCATCATCGTAAACATCCCAAACACACACGCACCTGCCACTAACATACGCAGCGGTTCCTCGAACACCAATCTCCACAGACTTTTTGGATACTTCTTCATGCTCTTGTAGTCCTAACAGAGCATCATTTTGTATCCCCTAGACAGACGCGTGTTTGTCTTCGACGCGCCGCAGCATAAACACACAACACTGCTGCCCGAGCTGCCGTTGCAGCCTCACTATAACCCACACAATGCAATCTTCTCCTCCCACAAGCATTGGGAAAGCGCGCACTATTCGCGAGCTTTCGCGCAGCTTGAGCCACAGCCCGCGCAACATCCCATCGCCATCACCGCCGCCTAGCGACTCGAATCCCACTAAGCGCTCAGGATTTGGGACCGAGACGTCCAACTTCTTCAACGACCCAGACGTCCTCATGTCAACACAGCAGCACTTTGCCGACGCGACCGACACACTGCCACAGTACCCGCGCATTCGCTCAACCGCGAAGAAGATGACCCAGTGGCGGCCGATGGTGTCTACTAGGACTAACCCGGACACGTCCATGATAAACAAAGAGTTCGCCGACTTCGACCAGAGCATATCAGATGACGAGAGCATCTCCGTCGAACAAGCGCGCGGCCTTAACCAGAGTAACCGCGGCACCCCAGTCAGACAGAGCTCCGCGTTCCACAGCCTCTACGACATCACACCGCCTACCAACAGGACGCGCAAGTCTTTGGCCGGCGAGACTGGAAGCCTGCGACGCGACGCACAAATTCGACGCGCCTCGCGCAATGACCTCGACGCGGCGTCACCGCGCCCTGCTAGTAAGCGCAACTCTCCAGCGCTGCCCGCGAAGGAGAACAAGCGCAATTCTCTTGCTCAGCTTCACGCGAAGCTGTCCGAGGACGAGTCATCGTTCATGCAGGACCGCCCACCCACACTGACTGTCAACTCGACCAAGAACACGCGCTGGGGCAACCGCCAGACTTCTCTCCAGATGGACGGCATTGTCGAAGAGCGATCGAAGCCACAATCACGTCCCTCAACCGGCCAGAACGCGACAGCGCAGTCCTTCATCCTACCTGACCTGCCCAATCTGACCGAGCTGGTATCTGGTGTCTTCGAGGATGGCACGCCTGTCTTCTCGAAAAGCGCTACATCGCGATCGCGCTTTGCTGCTCCTCCTGGCGGTAACCGCCGCCCGAACCACATCCCCATCGACAGTGTCCCCATTCCAGACGAAGAAAAGGCTATCTTTTCTGCACTCCAGCAGCTGCAAGACAAGGTCGCACAGATAGAGGCTGAGCGATCTGAGCAGGACAGGCGGATTGAGGAGCAGGATCTTGAGCTGATCGAGCTTCGCGCCAATGCACAGGCGAACGAGAAGTCGCGAAGAAGTGACAGCGCGAACGATTCGGATGCCGGCAAGGGCCACTGGAAGGTTGAGAAGACGCGTAAGTACTCTCATTCTACATGAAAGAGCGAGTGTTAACAAAGATCAAGGTCTCGACGCGACTGTCCAAACCCTCCGCACGAAGCTCGACCGCGCCGACCGCAAAGTCGCAGTCCTCGAGATCGAAAAGAAGCGATTGACTACCGAACGCGACAACATGACGAACCAGCTTGGCGTTGCGTTCCAGACATGCGAAGAGCTAAAGAATGAGAAGCTGGCACTGGCTGACGAGAATGACGCGCTTCGCCAGGAGGTCGACGCACTTCGCGGTGACAACGAGGAGCTTCGGGATCAGCTAAATCAGGAGATGTCTCGTCATCGCGAAGAGACCGTGAACTTGCGCCAGCAGTTCGATCAGGCTGCGAATGCGACCGAGAAGGAGAATGCGACCTTGAACGCGGAGCTAGCTCGCATGCGCGCCCAGAACGACGAACACACTCAGCAGTTTGCTCGTCAGGACGTTGAGCTCCGCAAAGCGCGTCAAGAGAAGGCTGAATACGCGCTTCTGCAGGCTGATCACGAGGCGCTCCAGGCACAGCTTGCGAGCATGAAGGCAAAGCGCGACGAGGAGATTAAGAGGTGGACTCAGCAGGAATCCGCCCTGAAGGCTCAGGTAGATCGCCGCGATGAGACCATTCGACATTTCCAAGACGCAACCCAAGAACAAACAAATGAGGCGATGCGTTTGGATAACGAAAACCTTCGCCAGGAGCTCGCTCAGCTCGCCGCTCAGCACGACGACGACTACGAGAGATGGGCCAGGAAGGAGAGTCAGCTGAAGCGCAAGGTTCAGCAACGCGAAGCTGCTGCCAGACAGACTCTGAATCTCACACGCGAGGTCTTGGATAACCGTGAGGCGAATGAGCAGGACTTTACCAGGGACAATACCCGTCGGGAGACCCTTCAGCGCAAGCCCAGTTACCGCCGCGAAGATACGGGTGCTCGCATCAAGAGCCGCGTACAGCAGGAGTCGCGCAACAGTCGTGCTGAGCTCGCTCAGTCCAGCCGTAGCCACGAGAACGCTCGCAGGGAGTACACTGGCGTCCCTAGAAAAGAGTTCAGCAAGTCTCTGCCCGCGGACACGCGCCGAAGCTTCTCTGCACCTGCTGCCGATAAGAACGCGCACGCAGAAACACCCGAGTCGACCACTGACCTGTCGCTCAAGCCTCACGGCACGCCGTATATGTCGCGAAGCGTTCAGTCTGCGAGGCCGACGGTTACCATCCAGCGACCTGCCGACTTGGATTTAACTGAGCTTAGCTTCATCGGTAGCGACGTGATCGCTCAGCTTCGTCGTCAACTGGAAGAACAGCGCGCCAACGCCCGTCGTGCTTCGACCGCCCCTATCGAACACACTGTCCGCGACGACACCGTTCGCTCGCAGCGCCAGACTCGTGAGGATACCGTCAGGTCTGTTGCCTCCGCTAAGAGCGAGCGTCGACCATCTCTTGTTCGCAAGTCGTCCCTCAAAGACACCACTCGCCGCACCATCGCCAGCCAGTTCGAAGACGATGTCACCGGCAACATGTCTAACCTCGATGCTGACACAGAGGCTACCCAAACGAAGCAGTTGGCTATGGACTTCTCAATGCATAGCAATACCAGCCGCCGCCGCCGCAGTGCGCCCGATAACATGACATCTGCATTCATCGTGCCAGACCTCAAGATCGAATCTCGCCGCCCATCTATCACTGTCGCCACACTCTCAAAGCACGATAAGCACCATGACAACGCCAACTGCACCGTCTGCCGCCGCGAGGGCCTGACAACGTCGAAATTCGACCTCCGTGTCCCCCGCCTCGTCCCCGTCTCAGCACGTATGCCCGACGAGATCGATGTTACCCTGCGCCCTGCGCGCTCCCCTAAGGAGGCTCTCGCCCTCGTCGTCAAGGAACTCCGGGACGAGCGCGCACATCTGCACATCGAGCTCGCAGCACTGCGTATCATGCTTGAGAATCACGATGCCTCGCAAGGCGCACGAAAGCGCGCCGACATCAACGCGAATATTCAGGACACACTCCGTCGTCTCGAGATCAAGGATACGCAGATCTACAACTTGTACGATGTGCTCGAGGGCCAGGCTGCTGATGGGGATATCACCGAGCAAGATGTCGAGGACATCACGGATATGATCCGTGCTCAAGACGAGCAGGAAGGTGTCAAGGCGGCAGAAGGCGATGTGGATATGTCCCACGTGGAGTTCTCCCGCGGCAAGAAGGGGCAGGGCAAACGCGTTACTATTCGCAGCTTCGTGTCGGAGGACTTCACCGAGGAGGAGGATTTTGGCAAGGATGCCGACCGCAAAACTATGCTGGACGATGAGACGGAGGAGTTGCCCTGGGAAGGGTTCGAGGACAGTGAGATCCCTGAGGGGTGGGGACGTGTTAACTAAATGGATGGCCTGAGGGACGGGCATTTTCTAAGGTTTAGGGATTGGGTATCGGCATCACTATGGTTGGATAAGGCGTTTGGGATAGCTCTTTTGGCCACGAACTCTGTATACGGCTTTCTGGAGATGGCGCAGATGTTGGCGCCTCTTCCGTTGTGGACTGGGACTGCAGAGAGGCAGTGGACTCCTATACTCCGAAGCATGTCTTGACTCGCCTTTGCGCTTGAGTCGGCACGCGGACGGAGTGTGGTCGAGACTACCGGCTCAACATGCTTCCCTGAGCATCGACGATGGGGTTGTGCCATTTAGTCCATCGAAGAGAGCAGATACAAAGCTCAAACAATTACTTCACCTACGAATCCGAGTGCGAACAGCCATGCGTGTGCAGTCACTTTGGAGACAGTATCGACAGCACAATTACATCCACTTCGAAGTTCGAGTAAGAAAGGACGTTATATTGGATCTCTAATCACCAAGACCGGTGCATCAATGAAATGTCCCTCGATCATTATGTATGTACACCGTCAACAATACCACCGTATAATTTTGTGCTTTCAAGCACGAAAGAGGTATCGTTAAGGACAGCGCAAATCCGAGGGTACCACAAGCAGGAAGGTACAACGATACAGGTGATGAAGATTATGATAAGATATATCATTTCTGTGCTAGGATGTAGATTCCGACATGTCTAACCCACAAGTATTGAATCTCGGTCCAAATATCCATATGATCGTCTTCGACCAACGATTTACACAGGTGCCTCACATCCCCAAGCAGTCGCAACAGTGCCACCCGGGCCGAAGATAGAGACCAGCCCCTCGATCGCAGCCCAAATACCCATGCCGCAGCAAGCAAGACCAAGCAAGACGTAGATGGTGAGCGGAGCACTCCACTTCCAGCTCTTCTTGAAACCGCGAGTCCAGCGCTTAATACCAGTATCGAGACGGATGGTTACACGAGTGTAAGGGTTGAAGCCCTCGCCAGGAAGAGCAGCAGCCTTTTGAACCTTGTGAGCCAGAAGGAGCATACCGGGGAAGCTGTAGGTGAAGTTGATCATAAAGAGAGCACCGACGAGACTGACAATGCCGCTGATGTTGGGAACGGAGGCGGCGACGACAAATGCGAGGATCCAGTAAATGGGACCAAGGCAGTACCATGCGATCTTGCCCTTTCTGCGCTCAAGTTAGTAGTCGCTCTGAGAGTCACTTGATGCTTCGCTTACCGGGTGGAGATGGGAGGGAAGTTGAAAATCGCCTGGAAGACCTCAAGGTAGATGGTCTTCATACCGATGTTGAAGTACATAACTGCAGACAGTATTAGTGATGGAATCCACAAGATAGTCGCATTGGTCTTCACTTACAAACAGCAATGAAGCCTGTTAGCATTGTCAAGATGTTACCAGCCGTCTGTAGCGGGTACGGCCTAATGACGTTGACGATATTGTTGGCGGAGTACTGTCCCCAGTACGAATAGACGAAGACACCAAACAGCAGGTAGACGGTGCAGATGAAAGCCTGGGCGCAGAACAATCCCTTCCAGAAATCCATGGGGTGGCGCATCTCAGCAAGGAAAGCAACGAAGAGCAGAGCACCAGCGTAAGCATAGACCATGGTGTTGACTGCGTTGAACTGCGAGGCAAAACCGGGTACCTGCTGTTGGTACCGATCCGGTGGTTGACCGGCGAATACAACAATGGGCTCGATGGTCTTAATCAGAGTCGACCTGGTGACAGCCTCGTAGAGCGGCTCATACGAAGCGGCTGCGATCATGATGATGAGGAAGTTGGCAATATTCATGAACACGGCTGCGTTAGACAGCCATCCGATCTTTGTCAGACTGCGAATGATTCCAGAAATCATGCCGATCGCAAGCACGACAGCCATCATGCCAGAGAAACAGACAGTATTCTTTGAGATCTACGAAGAAAGTTAGCAGGAGATAGCAATTGAGATTGAATAGGTACTAGTAGCTAATTCTTACCTGGCTGATGTTCGTTGTCTTTGACAAGATTAGAACGGCGACTGTCAGGAACTGCTGGAGACACTGTGCGACGTTGATGAAGTGACGAGATCTCTTGCCGAACAAACGGAAAAAGGGATCGCCGTAACTCATCATAGGGTAGCGAGAAGAGTCGAGTTCGAGGTAGACTTTCCAGATGCACCATCCGGAGAAAGTAGCGAAAGCACCGAAGATAAGGTAGAGGGCGATACCAACGCCGTAGCCGACACCAGCAAAAACGAATCTAGTTCGAGGTCAGTCTTGTACTGGAGATTACTGTTCGTCCCAGGGTGACTTACGGGGCACCGGACCATCCAAGAATATCAGTAGTGATCAAGAAAAACATCTGGCCCCAGCTGGCAGTTCGCATGGCCCGGGCAGCAGCTCGCCACTCAGCATCAGTAGCCTTGAGAGGGTCGACAATTTCCGAAGTGGACGATGCAGCAGTAAGTTCGCCGGCGGCGTTCTTTCCATTGGTGAAAGGTGCAGGGTTAGATTCGATAGACGACTGCAGAGCCATAGCACGCTCGGCCTTCTCTTTCTTCATACGAGCTCTGCCCTCAGAGGAGAGTTTTCCCTTGACGAGATCCAGCAGAGGATATTTGCCGTGCTCAGCTCTGAATTTTTTCTCTTCCTCTGCCTCGATCTCTCGCTCGATCTTGGCCCAATAGATGTATTCCTCATAGGTAACGGTCGGGTCGAGACGTGCTGCGTGACCCCAGACACGTTCCTGGATGACAGGCTTGTCGTCGGGGCCGGCCACCGAAGACTTCCGTGCCTGGGCGTCTATGGCCATCTCCATCTCATCTGTGGGATGGCTCACGTTGTTAAGAGGGTAGGCGTCCATGGTGAGATACTCCCAATGAACAAATTCGGGGAAGAAGGGAAGGACACATCGATCACAGAGACATAGCAGAGGGGCATATGGGCTTTTATCTTGCGCGACTATAGAGACGGGCGAATCCTGCACATCCTTTATTTCCCTATCAGACTCAGTGAATGGCAACAGACATGCCGAGTGTCTTCATTTGATCACTGACTGCCCTGCGTTGATAACCGCTCTACAGATTGCACTCGAATCCTGAAACTTGGGCCATATGGGCCGAGCACAACTGTGTGCCAGTGAAACCACGGCTTTGAGACGATCTTGTCGGTCTTCGGAACAGTATGTGGATACATGATGCCAGCCCTGTGGGCCCTTACGAGTCAAACAGCTTCGTTCAAGCAACCAAAGACTCGGGCCAAGCTTTACATAAGACAAATAGCGAAGGATTTGTATCAAACAGGAAGGAGCCAAGGAATTGCTACAAGTGACGGCGGAGTGATGCAGAAGCAAGCATCTTGGCAAGATCAGCTGGACTCTTGTCTCGCTATGCCTTTATCATATCGAAGCACCGATCTCACACCCATCCGATAAGCTTATTCATCATTTCGGCCCTACGAGCGAGAAGACAGAGATAACAGTAGTGTGCCAGGCTCATCCTTTGGGGATATCGCTTTTCAAGAATACGATATGCTGAGGCGAGTGCGGCAACGTTCAAGCTTGGCAAACGCCACCAATTCCATCAATGTTTGTGTTCAAAGTGGCGGATGTACCACCTACGTCGAGAGTGACAGTTAGATCAATAGCTCGGCGGAATACCGTAGAATTTTGCTCAAGTGAGAGATAGCTAATACCCGGATAGGCAAGCAGCTAACCTTTGGCAGTTAATACGGTCCGCTTTAATCGTTATGTAGCCACTCAGCGTCGCTCAGATCCCTACTAGCTATCTCTCAGTTGAACGAAATTCTACGGTACCTACATGGGCGTCTGCATCCTAGGATTCCTAGCGCACAATTCTGATTGTTGCTTGTCTCCAGAGTTCCACATCCCGCTCACACCATATCAGTTCCACTCACCTGCCACATGTCTACCAACCAACCATTATTCAGGCTTGTCAGGCGATTCTTGTTTTGCCGACGTCCACCTTGCGATAGATATCGGCCGACGACGCCTCACCAGCGTCATGCTAAGGTGGCAAACATCTTTACTAGCAAAATCATTGTTGTCATAGACAAAAGGTCGTCGTCGTGGCCAGAATCATATCAACCCAAACATGTGCAGAGACGATGCGCATTACTGTCACACAGGCTGCGCCAGCGTCGCTTGACTTGAACGCTTCAATGATCCCATCCCCTCTGTCGGTGGCCGCCGACAAAGCTCATTTCATTACCGTAGAAGTTCGAATAAGTAAGAAACCACTAGTACCCAACAGAGCAGAGGGCTAACGTGTAAAGGCTTACGCGTTCCACTTTAATCGTTCAATATCCATTTAGCAGCTCCTAAACCCCTGTCTAGTGGTTTCTCACTTATCCGAACTTCTACGACACCCGAGTGTTGAAACGGCACTAAAATCTGCTCAGATAAAGCTCATCCAAGCCTGCGCATGCAAGCTCTACACCTCCATTGCTCTAGGCGTCCCAGAAAACGACACGGCCCACGCGTTACAATCGGCCAATCATACTTCTACTTTCTGAACATGAGAGCAATGCCGATGGCTGTAGAGACGACGAGTCACAAGAAGGTAGTAACGACGGATCTAGCGACACGAGTAACACGATCGACACGAGCGATGAAGGTCTCAGCGAGCTGGAAAAGATCTACAAGAAGGTTCAAGATATTCTTGATGGCCTCAGTCGACTTGCATTCAAGATGAGGAGCGCAAGTCACCGGTCATTTCTGTCCAAAGCTCTGTCGTTCAAGCATATGGACGAAGTGTTTGAGGGGATCTGTTTTTGAGTTACGCAGAATACGACCGACGGCACGTCTGTGAGTTTTTGAGGCTGGTCACGCAACTTCAGCAGCCATCTGGTATTGCCAATCAATTGACCTCCGATCCTGCAGGAACATCCCTTATCGAGCGATTAGGCAAAGCAATCACAAGGATATACAGAAGTTGCCGACCTTTTACTCAATCGCGGTGCTGATGTTCACGGCAGCTGTGCTGATTTTGGTACTACACTCGGAGCTGCTGCATATGGAGGCAACTTGACGATTGTTGAACTAGTGATCACCAATGAAGCCAATGTTGATCAATCAATAGAAACGTGTGGAACTGCACCCGGTGCCGCCATTCTTGAGAAGGCGCCAGCTATCATTGAAGCACTTCTCAGCCGAGGGGTGGACGTCAACAAGGAAGGCAGACATTTCAACAACGCCCTCGGCGTCGCTGCTTACGAGGCAACCAACCAATGATCAGCCGAGTCCTGGGCCTGAGAGTCAATATCTACACAACAGGCAAATTCTTCCCAAATGCGCTTGCCGCCGCAGCTGCTGGCGGTCACCATGGAGTTATGGAGCTACTCCCAGAGCAAGGTACCAACGTTAACCAGCTTGGAGGGCTGTATGGTAGCGCGCTCACATCTGCTGCAAACGATGTGATAGTGGAGTTCTTACTCAGAGAAGAGGCGAACGTGTTGAGCGCCAGTGAAGACGGGCGTTCATCATTGCATTTCACGTCCGCCAATGGGCATGCTCGAGCGATCCAAGTGCTATTCAATCACGGCGCTGATGTGAACGCTCCCTTACGGACTGGTTGGACACCGCTTATGTATGGATACGACAGAGGTCGTAAATCGGCCACGGAAACACTGCTAGATCGTTGTGCCCACATCGGCGATGTCAGTAATGCACAGGAAGAGCGGGAGGAGAATATGTAAACCCCCTCTTTGACTCGACAAATAGACATGTGAATGTTGAGCAATAGAGGGGCCATATCAGACCTACATTCGTCGTTGATCGTGTCTTTTGAGCAAGGTCTAGCGAAGAGGAGGGACACAAAACAACGTGATGTTTTGGACATGGTCATTCGGACATATACGTCTGCACTCAATGCTTTGTGGTTTGAACAGAGCACTATGAGTGTGGTTCCCAATGTGAGAAGGCAGGGGAAGGGTGCAGCGGGATATTGCAGGGCGCGCTGAGTCGCTGTGGAAATTGAAGTTCGAGTGTGGGCAATTTCTTGCAACCCACCTCCGTGGGACAACATCAGAGCCATGATTTGGCGGGCAACGACACATGCATGGACAGCAATTTGGATCATGAATATATTGTTCATCAACACTTACTCTTTCATCAATAACAACTATCCGCATCGGTGGTTTAGTGGTAAAATTAGCCGTTGCCAAGCAACCTTCCCAGGTTACACAGTTTCGGCTAGCCCCGGGTTCGATTCCCGGCCGATGCATCTTTTGTTTTTGCCATCTATGGCGTCTTGCGCATGTTTCGTAGCTTCCGTCCATGGCGGTCGTCCGTGGATCTGGCCTTACAAGAGTCTTGAGGACATAAGCTGCGGCAGCGTATGAATGGTCCATCTCCTTCCAACTATTTTAGCTTGGCCTGAGCGTACGGAGAGCTATCACGTCTCTGTATGCTAGATTTTGGCACCAAGCTTTATGCTATGAGATTTTCGAGCAGAGGAATTCAGAGTGTATACGGTCCTCCTTTCGCTTTCTTTGCGTATCTGTAGGCGGCAAGATAAACTTTTGCGTATAGAATGAGAATACCCCTTCACAACACGCGTCGCCGAAAACGTTGTCAAGGCCAGATAGATGTTCTTTACACAATTTGCGAAATCTCTCTCGAATTTTACCAAGAAGTTACACAGAGCCAGTCTTGATTCTTTGAAGTGAAGTCGGCGACAGCTGTGGCTATCTCACTACGATCGTTTGGTTCCAGAGCCCGATCGGTTCCCCTGTGCAAATTAGTCCATTGTATGGCATTGCACTCGGATGGACACAAACCTCGCGGCAAGCGATGACATGCTGGACAGGCCGAGCCGAAAACGGCTCCTGCAAGTGGTGGCTGGCAGACTGGCAAGGTAGTCAGTCGTGTATCCACGCATGACCCAGGGATGCTTCAGACGCGATAACTACGGTATTGGAACTACACAGTGGAGGAATGTGTACGTGAGGCAGAAGACCAATGATTAATGCGGCATTACCCAATAGTGTCCGAATCTATGATTCAGCGCGGGTGCTTTCTCGAGTGGTGGATTGTAATGTTTAGTAGTAGCAAACCTAGAGGAGGCGTCGATGTAGCCATCATAGTGTGCCAAAGCGGCGCGATAGTCATATCGCTGAGTTCGAATCTGTAGTACTCAGATCTCCTCTTCTATCCTCTATCAGTATGTAAGCAAGGACGATCGTAATAAAGCCGGTTAGCATCGCATTTGACACACTAGTACCATGCGCCGTCAAATTGCTAAGCTCCTACACAATTTCACAAACATATGTTCCGAGCCAGGCTTGGTAAGCTTGTGATATAACGCTGTGCATATAACGAATGTTCTTCAAAGAGAAAATCCGAGGGAAAAGCACTCCGGTGCCAGTTTTCAAGTTGCACAACCGGGACAGAGACATGCTATTAGCATGAGGGCTCTTTGAAAGTTCCTTAGAGACCATGTGGTGTGAGAGCGGCAAAGCTACAGCAACCAGAGAATATACGCTTGTCCCAGATAGGAGCCGATTGGAGTACATTCGACGACGAAGAGTCATAGTTCTCAAATTCGTTGTCTTTGGGGCAGACATTAGTTGTCGGCAAAGCTATTTTCGAACAGAGAGAAAACACGTAGTCTGGGTATCCAGAGCGTCTGCTGATATGATCTGATAATTCATTTCAACGCAGCGTCGTTAATGAGGTCTTCTATCTTTAGAAAGCCTAACTCGAGCAAAGCTAGAGGGACCCAGATTCGCGAAGTCATGCAGGTTTCGGAAGAGCAAATCAGAGAGATCAAAGATCCGATGAAGTTCTCATTAGGTGCAATGAGGGGTTTGGCAGGCGCTCGCAAATATGGAAGATGAATCACGGGATTTGTGGAAGTCAGAGACATATAGAACGATGGTTATGACTTTTGCTAAGAAGAAGGTGAGCGTGCTTGGTGGGAGGAAAATGTCATCAGCAAGGCTTTTATGGATCTAGCGAGCTCTGGGCACATGGTTATGGGCTTGAAGGTTGGGCATCCACTGAAGGATGGTTCCTTGCATGCGGTAGTGGCATTAATCGCCTAATTCTTCGGGGTCAAGTCTCATAGTCAGCCTAGAGATCTTCAACCAGTGTTTAGGCCCTGTCTTTGAAGGCGAAAGTAGGTGCAATTCTCTAACGTTGATGCAATGAACTAGCACGCCAATTGCTCCCACGAAGACCACAGCTTTCATGAAGATCAGAGCCGCTGTGATCGTAGACACGATGGAAGTGAAAACCGTCTTGGCGCATGGAAGCGGCAGCTGCACTTTGTCATTGATAATTTGGTGGGGATGAAGATGGTGTTGGTTGCTGACGTCGATTTCAAAGGCATGTCCTTTTCTGCGCGGCTGTGCGCATTATGTTTAGCGTCTTACTATGGGTCAGATGTGCGATGTTAATGTAATAATGGTTCAGGAACAAGACCCTCTGCCTGAGCAACACAGGCTACGTGAAGAACTCCAAGGTCGTGCGAAGTCACTGAGACTCGCATTTGGGCCGTGTCAATGCAAAGTGCTGGGCAAGGCAATCGTGAACAGAGTCCTACTCGGTACCAACAGGGCTGCATCTAGACAGTCCTTTTCGTTGATCGACCGCGATGGCTGTGAGCGACGTTGGTGCGACTGGGCCAGTGGGGTGGCCTTGCGGCTGGAAGGTGCGCTAGCGGGCTGCAGCCAACGTTCGGTCACACCTCCTCCCATTGGCGCACTTGCCGCAGCTCGCGTGGACTCTCGCGTCTCCCTCGTGCACTTGCATACTTACCACATGGTGACTAGCAAGCAAGTAGATATAAGACTGCGAAGATAACGTGCTCACCACGAGTACTGCACATCGCACGAGGCGGTCAGCCTATGACGCTGCTCTGGTCTAGATGATGTCGGTGTGCGGAGCAGCAATTAATGGGATGGGCCCCCTGTTGATGCAGCCAAGGCCTATGAGTGGACCCTTCAATTCGCGAATGGGCGACAAGCTAGGCTAAGCTAATGGCGACCTCCTGATGCACCTTTCTGAGTGTCGAGGCCGTGGGCCGCTCAGCGTCTCTCCTGTCTCTACATCGTGTGCGTAGTCGTTCATTTCTCCTCCAGCTGGCAGCGCAAAGAGCTTTTCGTAGCGCGTTTCACCGCGCATTGCCCTCACAGACCCCGGTCCCCGCTCACAACCACCGATTCGAAACACGCTCGATACCAGCGTGTGCCTTCATATTGACCAATTTGAGGCTGGATGCTTGCCCCGTAACGCCCACGCAATGACGGAGGCCATAGCGACCACTATGGACGTCGAGCACAGTGTCACAACTCCCACCGTCGAGGAGTCACGACCGCCGAGAACCCATGTCAACTCGAAGCCGCTGCCGACCGACTCGATGGTGACTGTACCGCTGTCTGAGGCCGGCACAAATGACGACGATGTTCGAGAGTCGGTAATACGGCCAGACATCATAGTGGAGGAGCGAAGACTATCATCAAGACCTGGTTCAGACGAGATCCATAAGGCATTCGGCCGTCGTGCAAGTCAGGCCAGCGTCGCTGCACCGGCCTCGAGTAGCCCTACTGTATCGATCAGCGATGTCGATGCACCAGCGAGGCCCAAGTCGACACGGTCAAGAAGCGGCAGCGAAAGCTCAGCAGAGGCCAAGGTTGACTGGGCAGAGTTGGAGAAGAAGGAGACACAACAGAGCCACGAGGGTCAGGATGATGTGGGTGCCACGTTCTACCACCGCGCTGACCACGCTAACACGTGCAGTCCATGGCATTGCTCCTTGCACGCCTTGAACAGGAGAACAACGCCTTGATGTCGGACTCCAAGGCCGGTATGAAGCCAGCCTTGAAGAATGCCCGTGATCGTAGCCAATCTCGTCCACCGTCTTTCCAGCAGCTCAAGCGCCTTGTGCAGAACGACCCTGCGGAAGTTCGCTTCTCCCAGCTGCCGTCTCCTCCGCCAATGACCGAGCTCGAATTCTGGGCAGCTCTCGTCCGCGATTATCCACAAGTGGTGCACCGGTTGCCAACGTTGTGTCTGAACAAGATTCGTGGTGGTATTCCTGCACCGCTGCGAGGTGTCGTCTGGCAGAGTGCATCTGGTTCTAGAGACAAGCTGATCGAGGACCAAT
Source organism: Didymella sp. IMI 355093 (assembly GCA_027946495.1). NCBI lineage: Eukaryota > Fungi > Ascomycota > Dothideomycetes > Pleosporales > Didymellaceae > Didymella > Didymella sp. IMI 355093. The sequence goes on from JAPEUZ010000006.1 coordinate 335,059, forward strand.
ATGAAGCGCTCTGTGGAGAATCAAGTCCGTACGAGAACATCATCAACAAGGACCTCGGTCGAAGCTTTCCTGGAGTTGAGATGTTCAAAGATCCTGAAGGCGAGGGTCAAAAGATGCTTGGCCGCGTGCTGAAGTGCTTCAGCTTGTATGACAACAAGATAGGGTACTGTCAGGGTCTGGGCTTCCTTGTTGGTCCGCTTTTGATGCAAATGGGCGACAAGGAGGCATTCTGCGTGCTTGTCAGGTATGTCTTTCGTTATCATTGATGTGGCGGCTGCTGATACAGACAGGCTCATGGAAGACTATGACCTTCGTTCCTGCTTCCTTCCTGACCTCTCAGGCTTGCACCTCCGCATCTTCCAATTTCAGAAGCTGCTGAGCCAGCATATGCCTGACCTTGCGCTGCACCTCGAGGAGATGCAGATCGAGTCTGCTTACCTCTCGCAGTGGTTCTTGTCGTTCTTCGCAGTTACATGTCCTCTACCTATGCTTTTCCGCATCTACGACGTACTCTTCGCTGAAGGTGCCTCCGAAACCATCATGCGCGTCGCTCTTGCGCTCATGAAAAGGAACGAAGCCAAGCTGCTGTCACTGACTGAGATGGAAGACGTGATGCAGCTGCTGCTTGGTCGCCAGTTGTGGGATCCTTACGGCCGAAACGCTCATTCCGCAGATGATTTGGTCCAGGACTTCGTTTCATTCACTAACGATGTCACACGAGAGCAGCTGCAAGGATTAGAGCAGCAGTACAAGGAAGCCCAGGAGAAAGAATCCGCTAAGCAACAAGTTAACAAATCCGCTACGTCGTTTTTAGGCCGCCTGTGGGGCCCTTCTAATTCGTCCACGAAGTCCGTGTCTCTCAGCCCGGGCCTATCTGCGCCTTCACGTCCCGTCAGCTTCTTGAGGAGGACACCATCGAAGCAGAGCCTCGCTTCTACACTGAACTCTACTGCCGAATCCGACACCTCAGCGGCGACCCAAAGTACTGCCATGACGGACCTCTCTCGTGCTTCTCACGCAGACACCATGTCGATCAAGTCGGGACACGCATCTGTTGCCATGAGCATCTCGGCCAAGGACAGAGACCTCCACTATCAGATCGAACAGCTCCTCATGTCTGTGAGTCAGCTGCAGCGACAGAACAGTGAGCTGGAGGCTGCACTGCAGAAGCAACGCGAGGACCGCAAGGAAGACCACCGTGTTGTTCGGTCTGTTGTTGACAAAATTCGCAAGAAGGACACAACGTTGTCTGCACCGTCATCGCGCGCATCAAGACGAAGGACCACTATCACAGCTGCTACTGATGTCTCTGCCAGCAGTGACTCGTCTTCAGAGCTGTCGGGAGATGACGCGGATATTGTGGAAACTTTGGAAGCTCAGTTCCCTGTAACGCAGACACATCACCGTGCTTCTTCTATTTTCGAGACGAAGCAGCTACTCCGTGACAATCTGTCACGAACAAAAGAACAGCTGACTTCAGAGACGACACGAGCTCAGGCGCTGGCTCGCGAGCTCGATGACCGTCAGGCTGAACTCCAGATCGCGCGAGACGCAGTCAAGGATACACGGAACCGACTTGCGGACTCGTACAATCAAAATCAGAGACTGGAGAAGACAGTTAACGAGCTGCGGCAAAATGCACGCAAACCCTCTGCTGCAGCAGGCTGGTTTTCTACAGAAGACACTTCGCCCAACACTACTCCAACGTTGAGTAGGAGCACAACTTCCGAGAGTGTTACAAGTGGATTGAGAGAGCTCCGTCTTGGCCGGTCTGCTTCACAGAAGTCGACCCGCGAGCAACCGCCATCCATCACTTTCAATAAGCGGTCTTCTTCTCTCGCCATGCAGCCAGTCCTTGCAAATGACAGCAATTCTCCAGCTGAGAACGAGCAGTTGTTGCTTGAGCTCGTCAACGCAAAAACGGCGGAGGCTGTCGCGCGACAGGAGGCTGACGAGATGAGAGCGAAGTTCGAAGCTCTGAAGAGGAACGTCAACGCACAGCCCGCCATGAGTGCAACAGCGAGTCCGGTCGTCACACCAATATCGACTCCAGCTGCCGTGCCAGAGGCCAAGAAGGACGGTGCTGCAGCAGGCGGCTGGACTTGGGGAGGATGGAAGAGGACCGTCAGCACATCCAACGTCAGCGTATCATAAGGGATGCCCAAGACGTATTCGGAAGATGTGCAGTATATGTGTGCGACGACTTATTGACCAATTTGGAGGAGACAATGGTACAAGGAATGTAGGCACCGGATGCCACTACAATTCTTCATGTATGGAGATACCTGAGATATCTGTAGTCTCTTAGCTTTCCAGCAAGAGCATGATTGAGAGCATAGTTTAGAGCGTTTTGAGACGGAATAGAACGATTCATACTCTCAGCTTTGGGCATCTTGAGTCTAGCATGCATCGTCATCCCACTTCACCAACCTTTGCCGCTCGGCTGCAACGGCTATCGACGACCGTTCACAATCATCACGTGGGAAGTGATCTGTTTCCACTTCCGGTTCCGGATTAGAGGTTCTTGATTCTCTCTATCGAGGAGGCATTCGTGGGTTCACAGATGCAAGAGAAGATGCGAGCCTCTAAGTGCTAAGCTCATAAGTATGCATCAAACAAATGTACACAAGCTGATACGAACAATCGCAGGACCCGATGCAGGCGTGAGGCGTAAAGGGCGAGGTCGCACTATATTTTCGACGCGCAACAGCATACCGATACTCACAACAGCTCACGTGAACGACTACCGAGCTCCGAGGCCGTGCGGTTATCATCACAACGTGACTGCGGCCCGTGTCAGCCCGGTGATCTGGATTTTGGTGTTGTGAACACCCCAGATTCCCCCGCAACGCGCCGGTCATCTTAGTGCGCTCCGGCAGTTGCATTAGCCTCTTGGAAGGCAGCACTATGCGCCACGCCTAGCATCGTTAAGAAGCTTGTTCATCTTAATTCGTGTCAATCCACCGGTACGGCGGCTTGAAGACATGTTTGAACCCCTAGAAGGGCCTGTAAGCATTTGCCGTATCCACGACCACCCCATACCCCGCGTTCACCAGCCTGATCACCGGCGATCGCGGATGCGCAAGCGCATGAGTTCGTCCCGTGTTGGCAAAGTTGGCAACGGTCCTAAAGAGCATGCTGGGATCTTGACTGGCTAGCACAATGACTTCGATATTGCAAACCGCTTCACGGCGCAAGGAACGTGCACACGTCGAATTCCCGATCTGCACATACCTGTCACCATTGTGCTTGCCTGAAAGATGACCTGGTCGTTGGGCACAACTGGATTCGCACGTCAAGGCCTCTCGTTCAGCAGCACTGCTCCATTCTCGCATCTGAATCCATTGTTGATTCGGACCGCAACGTGTTCGATTTCACTAGCAACAATTTGCCAAAGCTGACTTCTGCCTGACTGGACGCGCAATCTCTCCGGCACCTGGGATTGTGGCTGAACTTATGCCATAGCTTATCTCATGATAGCGTGGATGTTTCCGCTTCAAGCACAAGCGCAGAACAAAGGTCCGTTTGGGAACACAGCGGTTACCAGGCCGGTGCTCAAGCTCAATCTACAAGTACCTGCTTGCACGCTCTCACAAACAGCCCTCCAGATCGCTGAACATTACTTTTGCGCAAACTGCAGTCCTAGCAGCCACAATGGCTTCCAAGGAGTACACTGAAGATGTACGCATTTCTCTGTCTCTGCCACTGACTTCATACTGACCCAATGCAGGAGCGACACCAGCTCGAGCAAGAGCTCCATGTTGAGATCTTACCCGGCACCGAGATTATGGCCGATGTAGGAAGCCACCACTTCGTCAAAGGCTCTCATAAGGATGTCCTTGTTCCACAACCGTCTGACGACCCGAATGATCCGCTGAACTGGAGCACCTCGTGGAAGGCCGCGTGTATCACTGCTACGGCTATGGCAACTTTCACGCAAGGGTTTGGGCCTCTTGCTCTTTCGCCTATGTTCCCCGCGCTTATGGAGGCATTCAACTGCGATCTTGCTGCAGCCATCCAGTTCACCGGCGTGTGTATTCTGGTGCTAGGCTTCAGCAACTTCGTCTGGTATGTCCTCGAAGCTTAAACCAGCAGATTGAGATACTGACACGTTGCAGGGTTCCCATCAGCACGTCCTTCGGTCGTCGACCAGTCTACCTACTGAGCCAGCTCATCAACTTTGGGACAAGCATCTGGCGCGCCAAAGCGAACTCATATGGTTCTTTCATGGGTGCATGCATTGTGAACGGTATTGGCGCTGGTCCTGCAGAGACGATCATGCCTGAGGTCATTGCTGATATTTTCTTCCTCCACGATCGTGGCAAGTGGAACACGCTCTACTGGGTCGTATACATGGTGTGTAGATCGGTCACTTTTTGCTTTGGGCGTTCTGACATTCCTTACAGGGATCACTGATGGTTGGGCCCATCGTCTCCGGCTCGATGACAGAAGATCTTGGTTTCCGTAGCTTCTGGTGGCTCAATACCGGACTTATCGGCGTCTCATTCCTCATGGTTGTCTTCATGTTCCCCGAGACTCGCTTCAAGCGCACCGATACAGCCGCGTCTGTCAAACATATCCACTCCGACTCGCCAAACGAGAAGGGACACGCAGCCAATATCGAGAACACGTCAAGCCCAAGCTCCGAGGACGGCGAGATCCATCACGTCACAACCGCAGCGTCAACCGCAGAGCCTCCCACTAACAACCTCACCCTCACCGAAACGGCCGCTCGCGACCCCTACCTCGGCACCGGCACCCCCGGCCGGTGGCAGTGGCGCATCTTTCAGCCCAACGCGCACCCCTTCCGCTCGATCTTCCTCGACCTCTGGATACCCTGGAAGCTCTTCACCTTCCCGATCATCGAATTCGCCGCCTTCGTTGTCTCGTGGTCCTGCTCGTCCTTCCTCACTATCAACCTGACACAATCTCAGGTCCTCTCGTTTCCGCCGTACAACTTCCGGCCTGCGACTGTCGGGTTCACAAATTTTGCTATCATGGCTGGCGCGTTTATTGGCCTGTTCACGTCGGGTCCGTTGAGTGACTGGGTCGCGGCACGGGCGACGAGGAAGAATGGGGGCGTAAGGGAGCCCGAGATGAGACTGCCGGCTATGATTCCGTATGTTGCTGTTATGTTCCTGGGGAATATTGTTGTCGCAGTGGGGTATGAGCGCAAGTGGCCCTGGGAGGCAATCGTCATCATTGGGTACACCTGTGCGGGCATTCAGGTTGCGGCGCTGCCAGGTATAGTGAGCACGTATGCGGTGGATAGCTACAAGCCGGTCGCAGGAAGTCTTTTCGTTGCCATTACGGTCAACAAGAACGTGTGGGGTTATGGTTTTGGCAAGTTTATCACGCCGTGGAGTGAGGAAGATGGGTAAGTTGAGCCCTGCTCATGATGTGTTGAAGCTCAGACGCTGACTGGCTGACAGATTCATCCCACCTATCATGACGAACGCAGCTCTTGTTCTATTATGGTGCTCGTTCGGTATCCTGTTTTACTTTTACGGCAAGTCATTCAGGAGGTGGAGCAAGAACAGCAGTGTGCACAAATTGTAGTCGGGTGAAATCTTGAATGGTGCAGTATCCACATCAGAGAAAAGAACAGTCAGGTCTACGTGTTAAGAACTATCATCGATGTCTTTCAACGATCAAAGTTGAGACTTAGTCGGCGTGTGCTGACTCATACAAAATTGAAACTTGCATAGTGCATGCTGAGATGAATGTCCGCTCATAGTCTGAAAAGGTAATATCCAAAGGTCATGAAAGATCATGTGGGCATCTTCAGGACTCGTCCGCACAAAGGATCAGAGTACGAGGGTATGTCCATGATGACTAGCATCGGCTGAGTCCCATCAAAGACTGTACAAACAACAACAGCTGCTAGAGATCCATAACATCGTTGTAAGTACCTCCAGGCTGTCATCAAGTTGCCACCTTCAGAAAACAGGTGTTCAGAGGCTCTCTCCAGCGTTCGCCTCACATGGAGTTAGTCATGGCATCATTCTATCAACATTGCGAGCTTGTATGACCTACAATACGACCCATGGTTCGGTAAGATTGAACCGTGTTGTTAGGACGGATAATGTCAGGGTGAGAGGCTCAAGGGTCCAGAGCCACAAATGTGCAATATTGGCAGCGAATTCTATTATCTTGTAAGGCTTTTATTCCTCGCTCTTTCTCGATACTGTATCGCACATCACACAAGCATATACAACCTTTTCCAGATCCGCATCAAGGAACCGACAAGAATGCCACACGATCTCACAGCCAAAATAGGCTTCAAAAACCATGACATCAACGCCTCTAGCAATGACATGACGACCAAGATAATCCTAATCAGCTTCTTTGTCTTCATCGCTCTCACCATCGCCGCCTACTCCATCGCGAACTGGCTTATCAATCGAAGCATGAAACTACACGAGCGCGCCGTGCACTACGACGTTGAGGCATACCAGCCTCTCCTTGGCGAAGAGAGTCGAGATGACTACAACACATTCTCCTCAGATCCTCGCAAAGTCGCCTCCCAAGATCGCGAGACTAGGAGGACTCTAAGGCGCGAACGAATGCGCGATCATATCTCTGGAGTGTATCGAATTTCTGTCAGCAGATTCGATGACGAGGTGTCGGTCTCAAGCGATGATTCGAACTCGGACTGCGAAGTCGGAGCAAGCTATCGGGGTCATGGTCAGGAGGAAAGGGACGAGGAGGAGGATTTGAGCGAGAGCGAGAGTGAAAGCAGTGACGATAGTGACAGCGATAGTGATGAGGCTGTGCATACGAGGGAGCTATTGAGTATGACAAGGCCTGTGCTCACGAGGGTTGCTGTGCTAAAAACGGAAGTGAAGAGGATGGTAGACTAGGTGTGAACTGGAATTAGGTATACTTTGTAGTGTTTTTGAAGAGGATAGGCTATCCCACAGAGCTTCGATGGAATATCTATCATTCCAGTATCTGAAGCCAACAGACACGGTTTGATGCAACGAGACTTGGGCGTGCAAAATCCAAATCATGCGCAGCTCAGACACTTTGCTATAAGAACGCACTTTCTTTGCCTACGCACCTTCTCCGTTCCTACGCACCCTCATTGCTGTCTGCCTACGCACCTTCTTCTCGCCTAGGTACCTTCTTTGCTGCCACATAAGATCTAAGATCTTAGCATCCTATTAACTAATTCAACCTCCTGCTCTCTTGCGATAGAACCTGTACACAGTGCTTGCCTCATCGTTTCACTTTTCAGCTGCACGAAAACTCTAATCAGATGCATACAGCAACTTTGCGCAAGATGTCCAAAGCGAAGTAGCAAAGCTGGGGGGCTATCGTTTAAAAACCACACATCGATCGCTACTGTCGTGCGTGATGCTGCCTGACTTGAAGGTCTATGCTGACCATCTCTGGTGACTAGTGGTTATTCTGAGTGCAGCAGAATGGCACCAAGAGTGACATCGTATATGATTTGATCGCAAATTTTCTGAGGAAGACCGAGAAGGGTGGGTGTGGTTGGCAGCATAGGTTGGATATGTAGACGATGTTGTCGTTATATGTGTTTGTTTTAACATGATTGATATCGTTATGTAAAAACAGAACTATCTTTACATGTTGTTCATAGTTCTCAGCACCTTGCCAGGCAAAAGCTATTCTAGAGAGGGCTTCGATGCCGTACCATGGTTGAATGCTGAGCCGCAAATACACAACAAGGAGTTCCGAGGACACACACGATCGCAGCATACAATGAGATGAAAAACACAGGGCATAGCCTAGCTGTGCTCTCTCGGCTGGAAATTCAATTGTAGTGGTGGCAGGGTGACTGTGAATGTGTCCAGCACCTCCTTGTCGAATTCCTCACCAGTCTCGCCGGGTGCAAATGAGATGTCAAAGTTCTGTACAATTGTCGACAGGGCAATGCGCAGACTCAGTTGAGCAAGGTTCTTGCCAGGGCAACTGTAGGCCCCCAAGGAGAACGGTAGGTACGGCGCTTCGTCGGTGCCCATCTCCGCCCTCTTCTCACCGAAGCGCTCGGGTACGAACTCCTCGGCATCTTGCCACCACCGAGGGTCTCGATGAATCAACGATACTGGAACCAGCACGTTTGTGTTGCCAGGAATGAAGACCTCGTCAATTTGGGTGCCTCTGCTCGGGGTTTCGCGAGGACCTCCAGTCAGAAGTGCAGGGCGCAGTCGCAGGGTTTCGCTTATCCAGTCGTCGATGTACGTCACACTCTTGACCTTTTCATAAGTCCATGCATTGTTGCCCTCGATAGTCTGGTCAAGTAATCGCTGGAGTTTCCTCTGCTTCTCAGGACATTTGGCCAGATAGTATAGAGCCCCGGCCAGCGTTGTAGCTGTCGTCTCGCTGTGAAGCTTGTTAGGATGTGACTTCCACAGATAGCACGTAACATACCTTCCGGCGATGATAACCACTCTGGTATCATCTTCCAATGCCTCAGGCGAGGGCGAAGCGGAGACATCCTTGTCTTTGACAGCTTTCAATAGCCACGAGATGATATCCTGAGGGTACTTTTCGCTATCCCAGGTCTTGTTCTTTGCCTGAATCTCGCTGGAGCAAAAGTGGAAGAAGCTTGAATAGCCAGCTGCCGCTCCAGGAATTGAGCTGAGCACATTCAATAGCCAAGGTACAGTACTCAAGATGCCCAACATTGTCATGTGATCATGCACGCCTTTGATGGCGGGATGCTCTTCACCACTTGTCAGGTTGTTGAAGTCTTTGCCCAGACCAACTTCGCCCATAACATCGAAAGAGTAGAACATGCTCCATGCAGACGCATCGAAGGGCTTGGTGGACTGGCGAAGCTGCCTCATGAAAGCATCTGCCTTAGTCTTGATGCGTGGTTCGTATGTTGCGAGAGCTTTCATGGAGAAACCTCGATCCCAGGCGCGACGTCGCTGTTTGTGCGACTCATGATCGCGAGTCATGTGGATCGAGGTCTTCTTGAGATCGTTTCCAGTCTGGCCGTACCATGTTGACTTGCGCATCTCTGAGTTTGGGCCATAGATTAACGGCACCGCCGACTTTCGCAAAACAGAGATTTCTCGGGGACCTCGCACAAATCAGCATCTCGTGGTCACTCGAATGTAGTCAACAACTAACCTGTTCGTACAAAGTCACCATACTCTTCATGGACTCTAGCAAGCTCTTTGTAGTACTGAACATTCTTGGCGCTCAAGTACGCGGCGTAGAACCGGCTAATCTTAGCTGGCAAGGGACCTGGGAAGTTGCGACACCTGTGGAAGAACAGACGATAGAGGGCGATGCTGAGCAGGACCGTGGTGTTGAAGCTCGTGGCAAATATGCTCGATCGCCAGAATGCGCCTGACACACTTTGACCCTCGAGCTGTATGAGTGCGTAGATCAGACCGAAGTATGCAACTGACGAGAGGGCCATGAAATGATACATGTAAAGCTCGAACTCCACGTTTCGGACAGCTTGGTGGAAGAGTGCGCCAAGCAGAGCAGCGCTGCCAGCAGTGCTGCTCCCACTCTGGAAGATCGAATGGAACCCAGTCGACATGGTTTCGCAAGACCCAGATTTCTAGTGAGAGTACAAGTGGGTTATTCATGGTACACGTCTGGTCTCTTTATGAAGGCTCCCTCACGGCCGAAAAACCCCTTCCCGCTGCCGTATGCAGCGCTACTCTACGGCACAGTGGTCGCGAAGGGATCGCGGTAAATGTCCTAAAAACGTCAAGCTTGCGCGCAAAGCATGGACGGAGGCTTGCCAAAAGGAGGAGACGAGCATGGACAAGCAGGAGGTCGGGGAAAGCGCGTGTGATCCGGCAGACATCGATTGGCTGTTCAGTCCCACATGGCCCACATGGATGGACTGGGTCGTGCCGCGCGCGGGAAAGGGTCGACAACAACGGCGCAGCACCGGCCTCTCACACCTGACTGCCATGTGTTTAGTTTTCTGACTTACGCATAGCTGTACTCTTCTGGAAATTCAAGGCAGGGGAGATTCGAGGCAGGGGCCAGCAGCAGTGTTTCTTCAGGCATCTGCAATTTAACCGGTAAGTATCCTAACGGCTGGTACCTGCGGCTCACCCAATCCGGTCTCAGGCACCCTTGACTATACCTTGTCGTGATAATCACCGTCTCATCTTCACAATCCTACGTATGCACGTCGCTGCACCAAGCATGCTGCATGAGGCTTGTGGAGGGGCTCAATGGGCAACACCGACACCGTTCTTGCTTTTGTTATCTCTCGAGCAGCAGTGCTGTCGTTCTCTCAATTGATGGATTTGTCTACCGATCCATGGATACATCTAGATGTGACCTTGGATGCATGTTCAAAGCCGGAGAGAACGAAAGGAGCAACCACCGAGGTTCCTTGCGACAGAAACTGCATCGGACCATGCGCACGCCTTCCGCTTTAGCGCTGCGCAGTGTTGCCAGACTGTCGGTATTAGGTACGAGATCTGGGACAAGATCTTCGCGCACGGAAAACAAATGTTTGGGGCATTTCCTGTTGGCATCTGAGGTTCATAATGAGGGTCAGAGGTCAAAGTCTCTTGATTGACAGGTTTCATTGCACATTTTGTTGTCTTTAAACAGCACCATGGCTGACACATCTTTGCAAACGTTGGCATACGGCGTGGCGTACGCCACATTCGGCATTGGATTGTCTACCGTTTTTCTTCGAGTTTACTGTCGGCACTTCCTTATGCAAGCATGGGGCTCTGATGATAATGTTGCCCTCTTCGTTGGTGTAAGTATACAAGATAGCAATGAGGGCTTTTTCTAACGATTAACAGGCAGTGAGCTGCGGACAGCAAGTAGTCCTGCACTTGTTCCTACAAGCAGGGTGTGGGCTGTGAGTAGAACAGACCCCGACATTACCCCTAACCTCGACTAACGACCGCGCAAAGGCACATGAACGCCATTAGCGGGCTACAACAACTCCAGATCCTGAAAGTTCTGTTTGTTGAAGAAGTATACTACTACTTCGTTCATTGGGTCATCAAGTTTGCATTTCTGCTCTTCTACCTGCGCCTGTCTCCAGATGTTACGTTCCGGAGCTTGGTCTACATTGGCATGGCTACGAACGTTGCCATCTTCATAATCAACATGTGAGTGGTACAGAAACATGAGTTTATCCCATACTGAACATTCCAGCCTAATTGCATGTCTACAATGCATACCTTTCGATGAGGTCCTTCATCCTGGTACTCACCCGGACGCAAAATGCCTGCCAAAACTTGTGCTACTTATCGTACCCTCCATTCTGGTACGTGTCACTGTATATACCCACGCTTTAAATTGACTCAAATCACAGAACATCCTCGAAGACATCTACATCCTGGTGTTGCCCATATCAACGGTCCTCAATCTCCAAATGTCCACCCGCCGCAAAATCGCCGTTCTCTCAGTCATTGGTTCTGGTGCTTCCGCTGTCTTGGTAGCGTGCTTTCGTCTCATACCTCTTTTCGAGCTCAACTCGTCGCCGGATACCTCCTACGTACTTGGCAAAATGGTTATAGTGGCCGCGGTTGAGATCCAGCTTGCCATCATTGCGGTCAATCTGCCTTCACTGAAGGCGCTCTGGAACAAAGTCACCGGAGGCAGCTGGACTGGCTCAGGTCCGGACTCCTCGCGGTCTAGAAGCTATAAGATGTGGAGTCTCAAATCTTCCAAGAACCGGGTATCGAGAGGTAGCATTACCAGGCTAGAGCACAACGTGAGAGGTACTGAGTCTGAGGAAGAATTGTGGAAGCAGGCAGGAGCTAGACAGGCAGCTCAGACGCCTGAGTCTGGTATCACCGTCACAAGAGAGGTGGATCTGACAAGTGAGCGCAGACCGGTAAAACATTAGCTCAGGCGCACACATGAGATTTGGACTTACTGCAACCCATCCCAGCACAGTGAAATGACGAGCAAGATCTACCGAGGGTCATATCACACAGGTGAAAGTCCAGCATGGCAGTCTTTGACGTCAGATCAATCGCAAGGTCATTTACTTTACGAAGCATTGACGCAATCTGCATTCACTTTCACCTCTCATCTTCTGACTCACTTCAACTTGGGGCTCAAAACAACTTGCTCAGGCTGTTTAAAAACCTTAACCAGAATTACACACAATGAGCGCCCTCTCTCGCCGTAACTCCCGCGCCTACAGCACCATGTCAGATGACGGCCACCCAACACCACGTCCCTCACCCGCACCACATCATCCACCAACGCGGCGCTCCGGCACACGCGGCGTGCGCACTACCTCCATCGCCTCTAAAGCGCCACCTACCGAGGCTTCAAAAGCAACCCAGCTACCACCGCACTACTTCCTCACCCCAACAGTGCCAAACCCGTTCACCGGCACCCTCGAAGCCTCGCTCGACGCAATTCTTTCATGGGGCACTCTGCACGCATCCACCACCGTCGTCAAGGAAACTTTGCTCCGTCCGGTATCTGCATCGACAAACTGGCCGTCTATCCTGATGACAGCGTTTGGGCCCTCCGGCGGTCTTGATACGCAAGTTCGCCGCATCCTGGTCGAGGAGTTGATATTTCTGGTCGCACGGACGCTGTTACCTGAACAGATTACTGAAAACAGGCTGGCGATGGGAAGGCTGTATGAGCGTAAGAAGCAGCTTGCGATTCGCTTGGTGCTGAGGTACGATATGCTTAGGGAGTGGATGTTGGGCGAGGGGCCGGTGGGGAAGAGGGATTTGAGTGTTTCTTCTGTGCCGCCAGCTGTTCCTGACGTGTCTGAGTCAAGGGGTTTGGTTGGAGTTATTAAGAATCCGATGAAAGCTCAGGACGGTACGCCGGAAGAGGAAGAGTACAAGAGGACGAGAAGTATGCAGAATATATGGCCAACGCTTATTGCTGCACCGGCTGGCGGGTATACGACGTATGGTGTAAGGGAGAGGATGAAACACTATGTCACACCCCTTGATGACTATCTGCTGTTGGCGGACGAGCAGGTGGCCAGCTGGAGCGAGAAGACGTTGGTGATCAGAGCGAGCCAGATGGTACTGCAATGGCAGTGGCTGAGACAGAAGAACGAGAGGCTGGAAGAGATGGAGAGTAATGGTTGGGAAGAGCTTGATGGACGGGCGGATGAGTGTGAATGGATCGCGGAGAAGAAAGAGGGCATTTGGGGCAAGGGGAAGGGCGATGAAGAAGGGGTGTAGAGCGGGGTGCTTGCAATGGGTCTATCCGAAGGATAGTGGCAGGGTGCTAGCGAGCACAGGGTGTCAAAATGAGCTACCTAACCATGCCTCCCACGATAGGATGCTAATTGATGCCACATCGCCAGCCAGAGTGCAGAAGTTTCTAGTTCCCATCCTCCTCCATGTCACTTGGCGCCGATGAGAGCGGAGATCCAGAGTCAAATGATGCAAACACACTGTTCTTGCGATCAACCTTCTTCTGTGGCGGCTTGCCTGCCATGATCTCGAGCATTTCCAACATGCCCAAAAGTCGGTTTGAGCTAGCTTCCATAAGTTCTCGTGCTTGCTTTTCTTCACCAGCATTGCCTCTCTTCCCTCTTCCTGAACCATGTGCATTGTGTCTTGCTTGCACGCCGGTCTTCATAGCCTCTCTTAGCGCGGCGGTCGACTCGAGCTGATCGTCTGCCATCATGAGCACGAATAGTTGCTCGAGGATCAAGGAGACCTTGGCGTTGGCTGCAAAGCTCTGGCTGCCCTTCAGCGGCAACAAGATGGACTCGAAATGCTCCTGCGTTGGTTCGTAGCGAAAGTAGTCGGGCAATGTACCGCTGGCAAACGGTATCAACAGGTTCGCAAGCCACTTGTATTTCATTGATCCAGGCACCAACAGCGTGGTAAGAAAGACGTTAAACAGCATTGTTGGCAAATATCGAAAGTCTTCCACAACGTTGTCGAACCAATCACTAAGCGTCGTGAACTGGTCGGGAAGTTTATCTGCGACTTGTGCTATCTACACAGCGTTAGTATGAAATAGGCGCAGTGTGTCGCTGCACTTACCAAGGCTAGCAGACGCTGCCGCAATGCTATTGCGTCGCTACCGCCTAGTCGCTCTATAGCATCGTGCAGATCCAAACTACCATTTTCGGTGTCACGCAGATCGGGTGGAGGTGTAACTTCGAATTTGCGCTCGATCGCTCGTGTCACTCGTGTCGGCGCCGGAGTGTCTTTCGTCTCCTCGTCGCTGTCGTAGTCTGCCACTTCACCTGTCTCAAAATCGACATTCCCAAGCTTCTGCTTCTTGTTCGGCGGCTCTTTGGGTTCCTTAGCCTCATTTTCCCAGATTTCAGGGTAGTCCTTCAAGGATTCGGGTGATGCGATCGCAAAGATTGCCTTGGCTATGCGTCGTCTTGTCGTTCGCGTTATCGCCTGCCCCTCACCCGCAACATACTGCCAGATCAGGCTCTGTTGTAGGATGGCTTCTTGCCCTTCTTCATCGTGCTGGCTTTGCTTGATGCAAACATCCCAGTCCGCTTCCAGGAAGTCGAGCATGACTGACAGCCACAACTTCCATCTCTCCCACCGCTTCTTGTATGCCGCAGAGCAATTAAACGCCCAGCCAACAACGTGCCAAAAATCGTCAGCTCTATACCAAAGGCTCTTGTCGTTGGCTGCTTCACAGTAGAGATGGTCTATATCGTCGTCTTCGTCAGGAGACAGACTTCTTGTCGCGTTCCTGTGCCCGCGAGGACGTCGCCGCGTGCGTTCGGTGGGAAAATTGAAAGCCTGCCGTATGTACGGATACGTTGGGCCTTCTATTGTAGACAGAAGGCATTGCAGATAGCGGAATGCTGCGTCGGAGCCTCTGCTGGTCTCTCTCGAAGGTGACTTGAATTTATGTGGAACGAGGGATGCGGCGAGTGCGATTTGCGAAGGGGGAGGAAGGTAGCCAACGTATGGCTGGGCGGGTGTAGATATTGAGGTGCCTGCTGCCAGCAAGCTATGAAGGAATTCGTACGCATTGCCGACTGTGAAGGATCAGTAACCCCGGTCTCGCTTTGCACTAACTAACATACACTGAAGCCCTTCGATGAATGCCTTTGAGTGGTTTGCCAACTCGTATGGGGCGGGTTTGGTAGGTCTGCGTTGAGTACGTCGCGGACGGGTGCCTACCGCCTCGAGTGCCGCTGATGGCGCATAGTTGCTAATAAGACTGGAAGGAGTTCTGCGTTGTGGTGCAGGCACTGCGGCCGTGCTCATGGCGATGGTGTGTTGTGCGACATGTTTGTTGTGGGAAGGTCTGAGTTGTGGTGGGGAAATCGGACGCGTCGCGCTTGCGCGTTGTCACATGGCTGACGCTGGGCCAACATCACCGAAATCTACCTTGCAAAGAGTGTCTGAAGTCACGCCTTGATAAGTTTGGTACATGCCCTGTGAAGTGATTTCCATGTTCAGGATCGTCAAAAATGCCCCTGCAGCGGTGGATATCATCTGACAAGTGCCGTTCGACAGCAACTACAATCGACAGTACCCTCTAGGAGTGCATTAGGAACGGGCCAGGAAGAGTTGGCAATTGCCAGAGGCTTCAATTCTGGTTAGTACAAAAAATGACTCTCGGAACGATTTCGGTCTTCCGAAGGCCCGTCAGTCTGAACTCGACTCACGCATAGACACCTCTTTCACGCTCACTCTAGGTGCCTCGACGGGCAAAGATAGAAGCAAAAATGAAGCCTTGCGACAAAGGCAGGATTCGAACCTGCGCGCCCGAAGGCATATGATATCTATTAGACGGAGTCGTTCGAGTCATACTCATTAACCACTCTGACACTTTGCCTTGTTGCTCTGATTGGTGGAACGCTGGAACAAATAATTTATATCCGGATTTATTCTCATCTCAATAGAGCATGAGAGATGGGCTCATTGCGATATGGAGTCAGACGCTTCGGTTTCGAGTTGAAGCTGTTGAGGGCTGCATGCGAGGCGCTGATCCACTGCGGGGTCATGGAAAACCTCAAGCGAGAGTTGACTTGCAGAACTCAAATACGTCCTTTGTCAAGTCTATAGCACAGCGACTTCAATGGACCTTTTAGTTTGTATGTCAATTCACTCAGCTTGGAGGTTGGCATCTTGGGTTAGTCTTTGCTGCGCACCTCTTGAGTTTGGTTAGTAAACTTGATTTCTTGAGCACTGCAACAGTATACCTTGAAAGGAGCATTAAGATCATTATACACAGTGCCTTTCATTGCGTGATAATTATACGGAGACATAGGACAGACAGTGCTCATCTGCAGATGCACTTCACGGCTCCAGAGCGACGAGTCCCACCCACTGCATGTCTAAGATACCTACCTAATACGCCAGGCTGAGAAACAATGCCACGAATTGCAAAAACTAGATTGCACTACAAGAGGGCAGTCTTGGTGGGGTATGCAGGTGTGTTGGTTTTCGCATCGCTCCTGCAACACACCAGCCATCATCGAAAACACCACGAGGGACCTTGGACTGCAAAAAAAGATCGATTCCAATACCGGGAATCGAACCCGGGTCTTTCCGGTGCTTCAATCGAATGATCGGTTGAAAGCGGAATATCCTAGCCTCTGGACTATATTGGAGAAAGTACTGTTGATGAAAGAAGTTTATTTTAGCATAAATATAACCTATTTGTCGCACACAGGAGTGAACAGTGCGATAGTGACATGTTCGAAGCATCGCAAAGGCAGTGGTGACGTCGTGAACTGTGGGGATTTCGATGGGGTGTCTTACTGAAGCTTGCCATTGGCGACACAGACTTCAACGCACACAGGGCTGGAGGCGTCAAGGTGTGGTGTAACCTAGGATGCTATAAAGGTTGGTCGTAGTCATGACCCAGATTTGAGGGAAATTGCGACGCATTGAAAGCAGTCGCTGCGAGTTACGGGTCCGCAGTTCTCCAATCCAGTCTCTCACCACAGAGATCGCCTCGTGCGTTACTCCACACACCCACCATCGTAACAGGAAAAGTGAGGACACATCTGCACAGCACTCCTCAATATTGGGTCGCCTGAAATTTGTATTTGGCGTCACGAACGGGCCGTCAGCGCCGTCATGCTCGTGCAGCTCATTGCACTCGATGCAAGTCTATTTGCAAACAACAAAGGCGTTGTCATAGCGTCCTTCCGCCCATGGCAGGAGTCGCCTTTGTCCAGGTTGCGTTCGCAGTGAGGTGTCTTGCAACCACGCCGCCAACTCCCAGGGCTTTTGGTTCGTTTTAGTCACATCCTCTATCACCAATATTGTCCGTTTGCTGCCGTCACAGGCCAGCACGATGTGACCTCGATTGGATAGCTATGTCGCTACGATAGCACCTCCGCAAAACTCTGCTTCGCACTGTGTGCTTCGAGCTGTTGAACAATACCTACAATGTCGAGAGTCTTTCAGGTCATTACGTACATCGTTACATGGAGCAGCTTTCTCGTCGCCATCGCATCCTGCATCCTCAGGATCCACTGTTGCAGAAGCGTCAGACGCAGGTGGAAAGCTGACGATTTCATGTCTTTGGTCGTTGGGGTAATAGTTCGATCAGTCCATATCCTGAAATCCTCTAGACTCACTTGATTTCCAGGTATTCCTTCTTGGAGCCCTCGGTCTCTGGCAACAAGTCTTCTCGATGGGCTGCGCTGGGTGTGTAATGACCAAGGCCCAAACACAGAATAGGTCTGACGATGCAGTGGACCAGAACCAAACAGTTGCAATTACCTCAATCCTAGTGGGGAGGTTCTCACAGTACGTTTTCTAGAAACCCTCGTTGCGATGACAGCTAACCTTTTCAGTGGTTCTTCGTGACTTCGATCATCTATGATGCCATGCTCCACTTCATTATCCGAGCTGCATTCTTGAGTTTTTACTGGTCATTCTCAGCGCAGTCAAACTTCCGTTTCTGGATCGGTCTGGGACTTGGTTCAGATGTAATGCTGCTCATCTTCAACGTCCTGGTTATCGTCTTCCGGTGCAAGCCAATCACTGCAAACTTCAGACCGATGGAACGTCTGACTGCGCAGTGTATGGACTCAGGTTTCGCTATCTTTGCTCCAGCAGCATTGGTATGTTCAGAGCGTCAGTTTCACTACACGACTAGACTGACCTCCGACCCAGAACTCCTTGCTGAACCTTTACGTCTTGGTGTTGCCCATACCCATCTTCTATTCTGTCCAGGTACCTCTTCGTCGCAAGATGCACATCTGTTGCATGTTCGCCATCGGTGGCGTTGCTGTTGCGCTGGGCTTCATCCGCATGCACTCCCTAAAAGTCATCAGCTCAGGCACCTATACGCCAAAAGCAGTCGGCGAGATGATGATCATGGGTGCGCTAGGTATGAGTCTCGCAGCAGTCGCCCAGAACCTGCCCTCACTACGAGTGTTTTGGAAGCACGTTTCAAAGTCTCGAGTGAAAGTCAAGGGCATGTCGCAGTCGCCCCTCAACAACAGACCTCGAAAACTACCTTCAACATCATTGCTGGGTACCAATGGTATTGTGTATGACGTTCGCAGTTTCTCAAGACCAATGCACCCTACTGCATCTGCTATGAGTCTCGTGGATCGGCCCTTACCAGCTCTTCCAGTAGTACCAAGACAGGCACGGTACCCAATTATCAACGATGATTTCGGCGCACGACCACGTACGCCACCCAGCGTGGCTTGGCCTACTTGAAAGCGACCAGGCCCGGCATTACCCATTGAACTTCCCTGTTTGCACTCCAAAGTGTAACGTCGCGAGGTTCAGCAGCGGCCGTTCCGGTATTGCATCGAGAACGACTTTGTCAGCCCCCGTGACCACTTGTCACTCTGTTTCCTCTTTCCCATAACGGTTGACGACTTCTGTTTGTTTTCAAAGCTCTTTGACTGGTGGCTCGAGGGCTGCAAAGTTCTGACTTCTGGAGTGGCACTGCCACTATAAACTCTCTTCGAACCATGTACCATAATCTCCGTTCCTGTATAACAGAACGACTAC
This sequence comes from Didymella sp. IMI 355093, assembly GCA_027946495.1. NCBI lineage: Eukaryota > Fungi > Ascomycota > Dothideomycetes > Pleosporales > Didymellaceae > Didymella > Didymella sp. IMI 355093. The sequence goes on from JAPEUZ010000006.1 coordinate 353,946, forward strand.
TTAATACTCTACGGTTACGTAACTACGCCAACATGTCGTTTCATCCACCATGATGACTGTAAAGTGATTGACGGACTAAAGGCTCAAAGACCATCACGTGGTGCTCAGTATGGGAGGGTGAGCAGGACATCGCACTTCTGGCTTCACATCACAAAGTCCTATTGACACGAGGCCGGATCAACGTATATGTAATGGGAGGATTGGTGATGTGATATCATATCTCATTGATGCATATCTACCCTCCAATGTCTAACGACACATGCCACAAACGCCGAACATGCTCTTGAACCATACCCAAACACACCACAGACTACTACTGCAGGAGCGGATCACGGAAGTGCTTCTGGTTGTTGCCCCTCTTCTCGTTACCAGCCTGATACCTATTCCTCGCGCGATCGGCCTGTTTCTGCTGCTTCTTCTCGAGCTTAGCAACCTCCTTCTTCTTCTCGTCGCTCACACCGATCATGCCCAGACCACCATTGGCACGGGTAACGACCTGGCGGCCACCGCGACCGCGCTCCTCACCATCTGCCATTTCGGCGTCGCCGTCTTCGTCGTTCTCGGGGGCGGTAAGGCGACGCTGAGCATTCTCCATACGCTCGGCCACGCCAGGATAGTTGCGCAGGTTCTGCCTGTAGTACTTGTTGAGTGACCTGTGGCCTGCTGTTCGACCAGACGGGAGGTGCAGCTCGTATTCGTCGTGGTAGACGGCGGTGGGTGTAGCGTGTGCATGGGAGTGGAAACCATCTGCAGCCCGGTGAGGGCGGGGGTCGGCGTGGTTGTGGTGTCTCGACTTGTGCAGGCCCTTGTGTCGGTGGGAGCGGTCGATAGGTACGGCACCGATCTCATCTGTTGGCACACTCGAGACGGTGCTGTCTGTCTCCCAGCCCTCGTCACCCTCGCCGCTGGACATATCCTCGTCGTTTTCTGTGGTTGTCTTGGCCTCGCGCCTCGCTCCGAGCTTGACTCCACCTCCTGTTGTCGATGAGGAGTCATCTGACGCCTCGGCTTCGTCTTGCATCTCATCAAACTGGGCCTGATCATCGTAGGTGCTGCTGAAGTCGTAGAACTCGCCGATCTCCACGAGCTCCTCGTCCTCCTCGAAAGCGATCATGCAGTGACCGCGGTCACGCATATGTGTCTGGATACCAGACGCTGTGTGCACTGCCTTGTGGCACTTCAAACAGGCGTGTTGCTCATGGATCTTGCTATGAAGATATTTCAGGAGGCCCTCTTGGTCCGACAAGAAATCCTTCTCTGGGATGAACATGCCGTGATAGCGACCCATGTGGTGAATGTTCAATGCCATCGTTGGCGATTTGTAGTTGCAGAACAAGCAATCTTGCAGAGGGTCGGTGATGACCTTAGATGTGGCAACTGAGCTTCGGTCGTCCTCGGTCGAGGCCTCCTCTGTAGCACCATCCTCCAAGTTGGCGCTCTTCAGGTCAGATGTAACGTCTGCGACGTCCCTATCGCCGATAGTCGTAGCCTCGGACTCTGCCATAGACTCGCCCAAAGAGAACGCTGAGCTCATAACAGAGCCATTCACAGACACAGCGTCGTCGTTCTGCCCACCCCTCGATGCCTTCATAAGGTTTGTGCGGTGCTTCTGGCTGTTCAGGTGGTTGGCGTACGCATTTTCGCTGAAGTATGTCTTCTGGCAAGCGGCGCAAGATTTCTCGAAGGACGCCCTGGCGGCGGAAGCGGCGGCGGAGGCCTTGTTCGCGAGAACCTTTTCGGTGAAAACCTCAGAAGAGAGTGGAGGTAGGGAGGCGACTCTGCGCTTGAGGTTGTAGCGGTGCCAGTCGGTTTGCATATGCGCCCGCTGCAGCTCGCCCGAGCGAAATGCGACTTGACATGTGTTGCAGGTGAAAGGATGGGTGGACTGGATGTTGGCCTGGGTAGGCGCCTGCTGAGACGCCATGGTGCTGCCTTGTGAGGGTATGTGGTTGCGCTGGGAAGTTGTCAAAGTGAGCGCTTGTGGTCGCAGAGGGGAAATGGAAGAATAATTGACTAGCAAGTGGGGGTTGTGCGGAATGGTTTTTGAGGCGTCTATGACTGGCCGAGGAGGCAAAAACTCTGTTTTTGAAGGCTCCTTCTAGCTGCGATTAGGAAGCAAGTGCAGACTATCTAATTCTTATCGAGGAAGGGTCTACTACGGCGAAAATCATGGAATCGCACGAAGTGAGCCCTTGCGGCGGCGAAACGTCGAACGTCCAAAATGCGCCGCCAATGACGTTTACGCTGTTGCCAAGCGCCACCCCTGTCATTCCCATGGCCCCTGCCCCGGATCGCAGCCGCATGGCAGCTGCGGGAGCTATGCACCCCAGCCCTACGGCTTCTGTCTAGCTGCGCAATGTGGTACTCATCATCTCTACTGCAGCATATATACGAACGATACCCCTACGCTCCCTCTATGATATGACCTCGCCGGAGGGAGGCTCTCGGCGCCCTCGAGCTGAATTACACTCATTGTCTAGTCCCAGCACATCGCCATCTAATGTGCGGTCAAACACTCGAAGAGACACCCTACAGCCACTGGAGCGCCGTCTCAGCAATGTCATCGACGTGCAGGATCCCTCCAGAATCATAGAATGCTCACAGTTAGATAGACAACGCAAGTTCCAGTACCTTATACGCCAGTGAGTCTTGGGTGCCACCTGTCAATGTTCTCTGATTACACATGCTCACATATATGCAGCTATCTGTCACAAATACTCCACGGTTGTAAGAGCGCCTATTGTGATACCACAACATGTTTCTCACGCAACAAGCGCGGTGCTTCGAAGCCTTATCGACCGCCGACCCTGCTCACCGCACGAGCCTTGGCTCACTTCCTCGCTAGCCAAAGCAACCCATACCGTGGACTATGCCCTCATGAGCTCAAGGTCGCTCCGAGCTCACTCGAGATCGAGGGCACGGTCGACCTAAGCCATGCACGTGGGTCTCATGACAGCAAGGATCACACTCAACGAGTTGAGAGAGCCAGGGTACAACATGCTGTGACACGTGCTATTGACGGTCGACATCAGGCCAAGAAGGATACAAAGTCGATCGGACAGAACCTACATGATAGTGTTTCTCTAATATACTCGTACTCGAAGTCGATACCCGGCCCTCGGCAGGCACTGGAGGCACTCCGCGCTTTGAGCGATGACACGCGACAGGGCGAACGCGCAGGCAGTGCGAACGAGTCAGCCGTCACAGAACGTCCCAACGCTATTTCCATCATCGCCAGACAACATTCACAGCAGAACCTCCGTGTGCATAGTCAGACACAGGCAGCTCGAGATCCACCTCAAGTGTTCAGCAATGGTCAGCACGTTCACAAGGTGCCTTACCGACCTACTGTTTCAAATCAGCATCAGTTCTCGAATACCCCATCCGCCTCATATCACATAGTCGACACACCGAAGATGTCAATAAAGAAAACTGGCAGAAAATCATTCACTCTCGGAGGCTCACTCGCGCCAGCCAGGAGCGAGTCAGTGTCCTCAGCTCTTGAGCAGAAAGCTACGAAACCCAGAGGTGACAAGCAAAGACACATACCTATAGTCACCAGCCTAGATTGCGAGACTCTGGATCAGCTGAAACACGAAGCGCACATACGCCAGGAGTCCAGATCAACAATTGACGATGAAAGCACCCTGACTGCCTCCCCGCGGTCTTTTGTTGATCGATCTTTGTTCTATACGCTCAGTCATACAGAAACTCTACTACGATCGTTCCGGGATCCACACGAATCTTTCCAAGACTCACCACTTCCTCACTTGAACTCCGCACGACTTGCACACTCATTCAGAGACTGGAGCCAACGCAATGGAGCCTTGATATTCGATAGTCTTTCTGTCGCTCTCGATGCCTTGTTTACCCGTCCGCCATTATTGGCCGTTGGCGCCCTGAATGCCTCCAGGCCTACCCCTCAGCCACACTATCTCGACAATTACGAGGCCGCTCATGTTGTGATGATATGTGTCCATGCCCTGACGTCTCATGTGCCTGTCGGTTGGCCGCAGTCATGGGCGCAGTTGCGTAGCCTACGCTCCTGGGGTGTCATCATCCCCAGCGCGCGGGCAGACGCTGACAGTTTCGTCGATCCGTACGTCAATATCATCGATGCATTCGAATATGAGCCGGCTGCGAGACTTGCCGATCGCCTGACAAAGGCTATTGGCGTTCGCACTTGCTTTGACCATATTCTTGCAGCGATGCAGCGGGATGCTACAGCTACAGGCGTAAGCAGTGTCGATACTGAGGAAAGCCTATCGAGCATCATTGTTCGACATCTAGCAATTGTAGAGCGCGTCGCCCTCGAAAGCAAGCGCAAGATGAAGTCAATCAGCACGGTGTCTAAGGAGCCTGGCTGGACCGTGACTGCTACGCTTATCGAGTGGTTGAAAACAACGATCATCAAACATTGGAACGGTAAGGTGGAGGTCAACAGGTGGTCTAATATTGGCACTGCCGTGATGCTGCTCCATGAGCTTTGTAAGCACCTGTTTCGTGTTGTCGATGAGCAGGAACTAACGATTGTAGACGAGAATCAGCGCCAACTCAACGTATGGTCCCGTGCGTTCAGGATACCGTATCTGCACGAGCACATGGATGCTGTCGAGGACCCAGTCAAATATCTCGATTGGAAACAACAACCCAACACATTGCACCTTTTGCAGTATCCAGAACTCCATCCAACCGACTATCTCGTTAAATTCTTTCGTGTCATCAATCTCACCAGCATGATGGCACAGTATGATCATACTCAACATACCCATCAGATGATGCGACAATTCGATTCAGTTCTTCGTGAGCCGTACCTATACATTATTAAGAAGCGCTTGAAGGTCACTCTGAACGACTATCTCATCCTAGACGTCACTCGGGAGCAGCCGCTAAAGGACACGCTCGATCAACTGTGGAAACAGGAGCGGACGAATTTGTTCAAGCCACTGAAAGTCAAGCTCGGTCAGCAGGAGGGTGAAGTCGGCCTGGACCATGGCGGCGTGACATACGAGTTCTTTCGTGTCATTCTCGGTGAGGCCTTTGCGCGAGACTACGGTAAGCAGACTGACAATTGCCTGCTTGATGTCGCTGATGTTGTCAGGAATGTTCACGTCCGACCCCAAGACACAGATGACCTGGTTCCAACCCGGCTCCCTAGAACCTCTATGGAAGTTCAAGATGCTCGGTGTGCTGTTCAGCCTCGCAATCTACAACGGCATCACTCTCCCCGTGACTTTTCCACTAGTCTTCTACAAACTTATGCTTCAGTCGCGGTTCAAGTTTCTCGACGATCATTCTAGCCTTGACTATATCCGTGACGGCTGGCCTGATCTTGCAAGATCTTTCGAAACGCTTCTTGACTGGAAGGATGGCGATGTTGCAGATGTCTTCGTGCGCGACTATGCCTTCAGCTACGAGGTCTTTGGTGGAAGAGTTGACATCGACATGGTCAAGCATGACAGGAATGCTTCATCTCTCAGCGAGACACCCCTAGTCACCAATGAGAACCGCGGCGCCTTCGTCAGAGACTACGTTACACATCTGATTCTGCACACCATCCGCCCCCAGCTGAAGGCTTTCAAAAAAGGGTTCTATACCTGTCTCAATCAACGGAGTCTTGAGCTATTCACACCCAGAACCCTCAAGAAGCTCATAGAAGGCGAACAGAACATCTCGATCTCCGAGCTACGGGCATGCGCAACGTACGAAGACTACGACGCCACACACCCTACTGTACGAATATTCTGGGACATCGTGCAAGGCTACCCGCAGCAAGATGCTGCGCATTTGTTGGAGTTTGTCACGGCAAGCGACCGGGTACCGGTCACGGGGTACAAGAGTCTCACGTTCAACATTGTGCGCATGGGTAATGATTCGGAGCAGCTGCCGACTAGCAGCACATGTTTTGGCAAGCTGTATTTGCCAGAGTATAAGGATAGGCAGAAGATGGAGAGGAAGCTGGAACTTGCCATTCAGAATGCGAAGGGCTTCGGTGTTGTCTGAACAGGCCTGCAAGAACTGCCGAAGGGTCCTACCTATCTTTGCAACGTCAAAGTGCCGAATTGGTGTAGTGCACGGGTGGCGCCGCAAACGGAGCATTTGGGTTGTGAAGTCGAACACCGGGAGTCTGCAAGGATTTGATAGTTACACAAAGAATTCTGTCATGCTCCAGCCGCCGGCCAAGCGACTATCTGCGTGCAATCTGGTACCTACGATAACTTTCCGCTGGGACAAGGCATCGCAGATAGCATCGATACACAAGTCGAAGCTCTTAAGCAAGCGCACGCGCACTTTGACTCTCGTTATGCGAAGTGGTACTTCGTTTGTGATCCTACGTCATTCTGTTTTCGATCCATCTCCTTCCGTTCGCCCTTCGATCTGCCTTCTCGAAGCTTTGCCGATCTCCCCGACTCCAACACTAAAGTCGTCTGGATCATCCCCAGATTCGCCCCGCCACCACCTCTTGCCCATTCACACCTCGCCGGCTCCAGCCCGCCGCAAAGTCCTACAAATCGCAACAGTCACAATCACCTTGCACGTGATCCAAGATCTTCAAGCTCCCCGAGGCCTGATAAGCATCGACTTTCACACTGGCCGACCACTCGCGTGACGCCGCGACTTACGAAAGTTCGTTTAAGCTACTACGCCTAGACCACTGTGATTGGCTCCAGTCTCTAGGAGTAGGAGAAGTTAGACGTTTGCGGGAGGATTCGGGGGCAATACTGGAGATAGGCCTGGGGTGACGATGTCGGAGCGTTGGGCTACGTGTGGGCTGCGTATCTGGGGGAAATATATGGGATCGTACCCCTTGAAGTACCGTTTGGGCAATATTGCACGTTCGCACCCAGGACTACTATACTCGAAAACACAGTCTGTCTCGACAAACCACAACTGCACGATCAATTGAAAAAACGGACCTCAGTTGTACAACTTCGTCATTCAAACTAAGCATCGCGCACCACGCCAAACTTGAGAATTACTTCCCTCAAACAAACCCACACAACACACGATGCCTTCATCGTCGGCACCCAAGTCCGACCCCTACATCATCTACGGCCGCGGCGGTGCAGGCAACATCCGTACGTCATACTGCCTCGCTCAGCGTCACCCGACTTCTTACTAACGCCAACCCAGACCACCGCAGCACAATACGCAGCGCCTGGAAGTCGATCAAAAACTCGCCCTCGACATCTCCCCCCCTCAGCGTATCTCCGGACAACTACTACATGGCCTGGAACGCGAAATCCGAGGACCCGCGAAAAGCGCGGCGGGAGTCGCAGCTCGCCTCGTCGGCGTCATCGGTAGCTGATGGCGCAGACCTTCGCCGCAACGCCTCCTCAGGCTCCCTCTCGTTCCTTAAGTCTTCCGGTAGCAGCACTATGAAGCGCGACTCTTCAAGTGGCAGCTTGTTCAGTCTGAGCAGGACTGACACGGGGAGTAAGAGTCACACTGGCTTAAGCGGGCTGAGCAAGATCTTCGGTAGGAGGAGTAGTGTTGGGGATGACCGCAGTGTGAGCACGAGTACGACTGTGGAGAGCGTGCAGGAGGAAGAGGATGATGCGGATGCGATGGTGATGAGAAGTACGAAGGGCAAGGGGAAGGAGAGCGCGCGAGGGTAGCGTGTGGATGTAAGGTGGATGAAGGAGGGGTTTGTTTTTCGTGTGCGATTTAGCGAGCGATACCACGGGTCTGAGTTAGATGTTAGACAAAAGTTGCGTAGTACTGGATAGGAAAAGCAATGATGTTCCATCAACAAGCAACATCAATCTGCCAGGGGATGGCTGTGTGATATCTACGGAGAGGGACATGTAGCAGATGCTCACTATGATGTTTCAACGATCTCAACCAGGCTGCAGGGTTGCTTCTCTCTCCGCACCTTGCACATTGCGATGAAACTTCGGGGAGTATATCTCTATCCCATACTTTTCCAGGTAACGATGTGACTGTTCGAAGTCTTGCATGTCTTCCATACAATCCCACTTCTCTCCCGCTGCAAAGCTTTCGTTCGCAAGCTTGATCAGTGTGTGTGCTCTATTGACCGACCGCGGAGCATCAGATCCAATACTGTCTCCGGTGATCGTGAGCTGTTGTTTGTGTAGCAGGCATCGTGCACAGATGACAGACGAAGACGGAGAAGTGACACGAACAAAGGCGATAGAAGTCATGTATGCATCAGCAGAACGTACCGTCTTGACCTGGTATAAGCTTTGAGCTGATGAACTCCGCTGGAGAGCGCAGCGCGTCTTTGGGTGACTTGAGCTTGTTTCGACTGTTCTCACCCATGCTTTCCTCGATGGTCACTGGAAAGAGATTGTCAATCTAAGACTTTGGCGTTCACAACGAGAGTGTATTGCTTTTGATCGTTGTTGCGCACTCGCTTGTCTATCTAGGGAGATGATTGTTCAAACCGGGGTGAGGTTTGCCGAAAGTGGCACATCCCTGCCACGCTAGGTATGTACGGTAAGCGTATCCACACGTCTACAGGACTACGAACACGGTCTCACACTGACTCCACAGCCGCACTGCTGGTCGTCGGTAGATCTGAGACCAACTAACAGGACGTCAACGCTATGGTAGGTCTCCGTTCCGCTTTGATTCTGCCGCGGACGTTAAGATGAGACAGCCTTCGAGTTCACACCTACTAAATATCCCATTTCTTCCGCCTGAGGTTCATTTGGTGATTGCACAACATGTCCACGCGAAGGATCTCCCAAATTTCTGCCTGGCGAGCAAAACACTTGCACGCGCAGGCAGACCGCAACTTTTCAATATCATTGTATTGAGAACTTCACCTACCAGCTGGACCGCCTGTAAGAGTATCAATGAGCACGCACAGCTATCAAGACTTGTACGGACATTGATCATAGATATCGCCCTATTCAGAATAGGGACCAGCGTCAGGGACTGGCATGAGTGGACCAGATACTGCCAGTCTCAGGTAGATCACTACACTCTTGTCGACATCGATGCCGCCCAAGCAGTCCTGTATGAACAACTTGCTGGAAGCCGACATCTTTGGGAGGCTTACATTTCGCGTTTAGAGGAAGAAAAGGCAGTGACTAAAGAGATCGCTATCGGCAACATACAATTCCCCAACCTACGAAAATTCCAACTTGCCAGGGGTATTCTTCAGGTGGAAGATCCCAACGGGTACCAATTACGCCAGCGTGGAGAATTACCTATTACCGCGCCACTAAGCGAATGGCGAGGCGATAATTTCTCTCGCGCGTCCAACCTCAGTATGCTCTGTCGTGCGGGTCATCAGCCTATTTTTGGCGCCAATGTAACCAAATGGCGACTCGATGGCCTCCGAGAAGCAGACTTTTCCTGGTATCAGATGACAGGCTCTATCATGAACCCTGGTGTTATCAGCTTCAAAATGCGGAACATATTCCCGTCCCGAATCAGAAGTAGATTTTTACAGGATCTCCGCCAGCGTGTGTGTCGCTGGCGCGATCTGGAGTGCCTCGACCTGCAGTTTCGCGAAAGCACTTCTGCTATAAACGCAACATCAAAAAGTCCGCCGAATCTAGAAGATTGCTTCGGAGTTTGCGAACTCCCTTCTGTTGATCAAAGTTCACCAACGAGTCCCTTGATCTGGCAGCGACTCCGAAAACTTTCTCTGGCGCATTTCAGCTCCACTCCAGAAGCACTGATCTCGCTCGTCAGCAGACATTCGTCAACGCTTCGGGACCTCAGACTCCACGCTCTATGTATTCCTCGCAATTTGCCTGAGGATAAGGGGATCTCAACACAAACCTCCTGGCAAGAAGTCTTTAGGGGCATTGGAGCGTCGACCACTCTGGAGAAGTTGGAGCTGTCGGGGCTGTTTCGCAACCTTGGCATCCTAAATGACGATTGGGACTTTTGTGTGGGGGAGTTCGGTGACCGCGTTGCTGCTTGGATCATGAAGGGCGACCAGCATTCGCGACGGGAAGAAGTTCTGTTACAATTGCGCTCATCTTACGGGTCACATGAACAGACGAGTGCTGATCCTTAGCCTCCGTGACAAGACGAAGCAGTGACTTCGGGTGGAGAATGAATTTTGCAAATCTGCTTTGAAAAAAGATCACGATGCACTGGAAGTTGTCTCAATTCTTTGAAGCCAGCCACAACATATTTGAACTTTCATTGCAGACGTGGCATGTCTACAACGGCACAGCCGCACCGTCACCGCGCAAATCACTTCCACCACTCCAAACAGTCATACCGTCATCCGTATGCCTCCTGATGATCTGACCGCGACCGAACATGCCCCGTCCGTAGCCATCTAGCTGCTGCACATTATGGCCTAGCGCTCTCAGCTCCTCAACGACCTTAGCATCGATACCCTCTTCCAAATACACTGTCGCGTCTGTCATCTTGCCATCAGCGCTCGGCATACCGGCGCCAATGCAGAAGCGGGGTGAGTCAAGTGCGGCTTGCGGGTTCAGCTTAAAGACCTCCTGGTTCAATAAGACCTGGACGTGCCCTTGTGGCTGCATGAAACCACCCATGACGCCGTAGACAGAGTGCAAGCTGCCGTCGCTGTAAGTTGTGAGGCCGGGGATGATGGTGTGATACGGGCGCTTCCTCGGTGCGAGCTCGTTGGGGTGGCCCTTAGCAAGGTTGAAGTTGGCGCCGCGGTTCTGAAGGGTGAAACCGCAGCCCTTGGGGATGATGGCTGTACCAAAACCGCCGTAGTTGCTGTTGATAAACGAGATACCGTTGCCGTCCTTGTCTGTGCAGCAGAAGTAGACGGTATCACTGCGTAGATGAGCGGGCGAGCCGTGCACTGGAGCGTCGGCAGCCTTCTTTGGGTCGAACAACTTGGCCCGCTCGGCAAGGTACTCTTGTGAGATGAGCTCCGCAGACGGAACCTTGACAGTGTTGGGGTCTGTGACGAACCAGTGTGCATCTGCGAAGGCGATGCGGAGAGCGTCGATCGTGGCGTGGAGGTATTGTGCTGTGTTGTGGTCCTTCAAGCCCCACTTCGGGATCTTGCCTTGCTTCTCCAGCTCTTGGATGATACCTAGTGCCATCAACGCGACGATCCCTTGCCCATTTGGAGGGTGTTCCCAAAGCTCGATGCCACCATTTGTTGACTCGCCAACACCCTGTCCTGTGTATTTGAGCGAAATGGGATCCACAGGCTCGGAACCGGTCTCAGCGTGGTGCTTCAGGTCCTCCAAGGTGATATAGCCTCCAAGATCAGATACGACCTGCACGAGCTGTTCGGCGACCTCGCCCTCGTAGAAGCCCTTCTTGCCGTGTCTTGCTAGAAGCTTAAACGTATTGGCGATGGTGGGGTTCTTCATAATCTCACCAGCCTTGGGTGCCCTGCAGCCGTCCTTTGCTGATGGGTCTTTCTTCAGCATCTCATGGCCGTTTGGTGATGCTTTCCTCAGTGCTGATTCACTTTGCGCCCACTGTCGAGACATCAGCTTTAGTCCACGGATAAAAGACAGGGCTACTGACAAACGTAGCAGAGAGCTCAGATACAGGAAACCCGTTTTCAGCAAGATCGATAGCTGGTGCCAGGATCTCCTCAAGGCTCAACTTTCCACTGCCAAAGCGCTCGTGACAGTCGACCCAGCCTGCAGCTGCGCCAGGTACTGTGGCTGCATGTACACTATCCATGGGGATCTGGCCGTTCTCTCCATCCGGAATATTAAGGTCTTTCCTGATCTGCTCTAGTGTGACCTTGGAGCCAGAACGACCAGATCCGTTCATCGCAGACACCTTCTTCGTATTGGCATCGTAGAAGAGACAAAACATATCACCACCAATACCAGTGGACCCAGGTTCTGTAACATTGATGGCGGCTGCGACAGCGACAGCTGCATCCTGACCATCGTCAGCATATTCACTGCGGACAGAGTACATTACGTCATACCGCAGCATTACCACCTTTCCTCAGGATGTCGATACCAGCAGCGGTGGCAAGTGGTTGAGTACATGATACAATGCCCTTCGTGCTGTGTACTACAGATCGTCGACTGGAGAAGTGAACGAACTGAGGTTCTGGATGGGGGTAAACGTTGGACATGGTTGGTCAATGCTCGTCGAGATGTCAATGCTTTGGGTCCCTGGGTAATGCTCAATAGTTGCAGCTCCAGCAACGGTAATTTCAACGCTTTAAGGACGTGTTTTCGAGAACTGAATGTATCAATGCGGGGTGTGGTTCAGATGAAGTCAACGGCTATCCCCGGAGATGCGCCAAACCGACGGGGAAGAGCGAAATCGGCAGTTCGCGTCCCACGTTGCCTCGGAGGTGTTGGTGTGGCTCCATTGGTGCGCCCACTGTTGATAGAGTATCGCCGTCAGAAACAGGAAGGTGGTGAGATGATGGGCGAACTGTCGTGATTATGGTTTCCGTCGCGCAGTCGGCCATCACGTGCAAGCGTTCCGAGCGTCCCTGCAGCTTCGGAAAGCGCGTTCAGCTCTTGCACTTTTTCGTCACGCTTCACGCAGCTATGCTCACAACAGCTTGGGTCTGTCGCAGCTGCCTTTCGCGCATTGCACGACCATTGGCACGGCGAAATTTACGTCATCAATCTTCGAGTATGTTTTGTATTGCGCCTCATCTATCTGCTGGTCCTAACATGTGCAGCAGCAGCTTCCGAGTCGATACCACCTGCCCTGCTCTCTCGAGCTCGCAACATTGCCGTCGAGCACAAGACACTCACCGACAAACTTGCAGATGGCTTCGACACAAAGTCGGCGAAGAAGCTGGGCGAGTATGGCCCCATTGTGGGTGCATTGCAGAAATGGGACAAAGCGAATGAGGTATGCGAGATATCTGATAAGTGTGGCTTGCGGCTGCTGATATGGGCTAAAGTCTGTCACAGAACTCACTGCAATGATACACGACTCGAAGACGGACCCCGAACTACGTGAACTAGCAGCAGACGACCTCGACGAAACTCGCAATGACCTCGTTACTGCCTCCTCGAGCCTCATCGCCTCCCTTGTACCAGTGCATCCGTTCGCACATCTGCCCTGTCTGATTGAGATACGACCAGGAGCTGGTGGATCAGAAGCGGCCATCTTCGCGGGCGACCTCTTCCGCATGTACCAGGCATTCTGCAACCACAACAATCTTCGCACAAACGTGCTGAAGTACGAGAACATCAACGGCACCTCCGAGGCTGGCGTACCGCTCTCCGAAGCCATCTTCGAGGTCGAGAACGACAACGCATACGGTATCTTCAGATGTGAAGCCGGAGTGCACCGCGTGCAGCGCGTGCCCGCTACCGAGACCAAGGGCAGAACACACACAAGTGCAGCTTCAGTACATGTTCTGCCGAGCTTGCAGGAGAATTCGGCGGCTCAAGAGGACTTTGACGACCCTGAGAGCGATTACTATATCGACATTAAGGAGGTTAAGCAAGAGGTCATGAGGGCCAGCGGAGCCGGTGGCCAACACGTCAACAAGACCGAGTCTGCCGTTCGGCTCACTCACATACCTACCGGCACGGTGGTCGCCATGCAGGATTCTAGATCGCAGTCAAAGAATAAGGAAAAGGCCTGGACCCTGCTCCGCTCCCGCATTGCGCAAGCACGACGCGAGAAACGCGAAGATGAGATCGTAGAGATGCGCAGAAGCGTGATCGGCGTGGCCAAGATGGGTCGAGGAGACAAGATTCGAACGTACAATTGGGGACAACAACGCGTGACAGACCACAGGAGCGGTACCACGGTCAACAACCTCGACGATGTGATGGCCGGCGGACAGACACTAGAGAAGGTCATGGACAGCGTGCGCAGCTGGTTGATGGAGCAAGATGTCAAGGGTCTGATCGCCGAAGAGAGCGAGACTAGGTGATCGACCGTACTACAACTGCTATCCATCTCTGCAACGGGCGGTCATGAAAGCGCGCCAATGCCGACCCTGTCAAGCGCCTGAATTGCTGCAACTCTGGGGACAGGCAATGAGGTTGAAGCCGTTCTGGAGCACAATTTCATGTCGACTTACCGAGGATCGCCGCCAAGGCTGAAGCTGAAGCAGCGTTAACTCTTGGGGCACCTTGCCCTGCGAAACGGTGATCGTTCACGCTGAAGCTTTGAGGCATGACTCTGGAAGTCGCTAAACAAGCAGTGAAGATGTGAAAGTACTCCGTAGCAGCAGCTGACAGACACAAGAACAACAATAACAACAGATGCACCCTCGCACCGACACTCTCCTCAACACCCTGCCACGCGGCTCTGCTCAGGGAGCAAGTCCATATTTCACTAGTCTCTGGGCACACGCGAAGGAAGTCAGGACGATTCCAAGCTCGAAGACGGCGTCTACATCGATACAATGAGCGAGCCTGCACACGATGAATTCTCCTGTCGTTGTCGCGAACATGTTGCCGTTCAAGTCGCGGATCACGGCAGTTACAGCTGAACTATTCTGATTGGCCGTCATAACCCGTAATTACCCCCTCTTTCAAACAAGCATTCAGCCACAGCTCCCCACATCCACTCCTGTTTCACGGTGGCTGTATTCCCACAACTGCACTGTTGATGCCCAAACCTCGTCGCGGGGTTGAGCGGCGGATTTACCGAAAAGTTCCAGTCAACGTGGTGTTCGGGCTGGGGATCGTTCAAGCCGAGTCAGCTTCAGCAAAGACATCCAGATGCCACGAGAAGATCGAGGCCATCAACAGTGGGTCAGTAACGACTTCCCCGCAATGCCCAGGACCACTACCCCGGATCTTCGCTCTGTTTGACACCTGAAGTGGGCCCCTAACGAGGGTCGCCGTACGCTACCTAACCCTGATGGCACATCGAGCGCGTGTCTTGTAGTCTAGATCGGCAAGACGATGTTACCCAAGAGATGGAGGGGCGCAATGTCGTTGATAAAGTCTACTACGAGGAGATTGACCCGGTACAGCTCCTCTTTGGAGAGTCTTCGCAATTTGTTCCTCGAAACAACCTCCCTCATACGTCTAACAGATCCAGTACTTTGATCCGGGTGGCCTGTCATGGCAAACTCAACCTCTGACAATGAAAAGCAAGAGGTCAACTACGTCGAGCATGTCGAGACGATCGATTCGACGATGAATCTCCACAAGGAGCAGACCTTGTCAGGGGTCGACATGAAAAACACTTCAGCCGTGAAAGGCGACGATTCTGATGGCAAAGTCATCTGGAGCGTTCGCAGTATGTTCGCGGCTGTCTTTCTGGCGGCTTTGTACACTGGTTTGTGTTCTGTCCCGTTGTTTGTTACTGTCCGCTGAATCCTCAGGCTCACAAATCATCCTATACTTCGCTGGTGGCTCCCTGTCGTTCATTGGAGCGGATCTGAACATCACTCGTGGGATCGTCTGGTTGCCGACCGCCAACATCCTTGCCATTGCTGCCACTTGCCCTTACGCTGGCTACCTCCAGGACTTGTTCGGCAAACGTTACATCGCTCTGTTTGGCTCCTTCTGTATTTGCTTGGGATGTGCGCTGGTAGGCTCGGCACAGAGCTTCGGGCAAGCCATCGTAGGAATGGCACTTTCTGGTGTCGGTGCTGCGATCGGAGAACTCACCGGTCTTGCTGGGTAGGTGCGCAACTATTCTGGCTTTGGTTTCGTGCTGATATGGAGGCAGCCTGGCAGAAGTTGTTCCGGTCAAGTACCGTGGCTACTCACTGGCGTTAGTCACTGGTTTGGTCCTTCCGTTCTGCCCTTACCTTCTGTATGTCGAGTTGTGGTCGCACAGAGACTCGACAGTCGGTTGGCGCTGGGGACCCTGGGTCTCGTTGATCTTCAATGGCATTGTTGGCCTCGGTCTGCTTTTCACGTACTTCCCTAAGGCTCATACTCGAGCGGGCAAGTCCCCAAGACGAGAAATTCTGAAGAAGATCGACTACATCGGTGGCTTCTTATCGATTACTGGTTTGACTTTGTTGTAAGGTAACCTGTTCTCTGACGCCCATCCCGATGCTGACTCGAAGCAGCCTCGTCGCACTCAACTCGGGTGGTTACACACACGGTTGGGGAAGCGCATACATCTTGTGTACCCTTCTCTTCGGTCTCGCACTGATTGGTGCCTGGGTCGTTTGGGAGTGGAAATTCGCGCCGTTTCCTATGATTCCCCGCGAGCTGTTCAAAGGCCAGCGAATCGTCGGCCTTGCATATGTCATTGCCTTTGCGGCTGGCATGAACTTCTTCTCGTAGGTCCCACAGAACATAGCACAGTCGGAAAGACACTGATCTTCATGACAGCATTCTGAATTTTTTCCCCATCACCTTTACATCCGTGTACGAACCTGATCCTGTCAAGATTGGACTTCGTGCGATGGGTCCTGCGTTCACAACAGCGATCGGCGCAATTCTATTTAACGCGGCGCTCTCGGTCTTCCCTGGCCGAGCACGGGAAGTTCTGCTCGTTGCAGTACTTCTGATGACGTGCTTTGCGGGCTCTCTCGCCGTCATGACCCCAGAGAATGAGCACCTGGTTGTGGGTCTGGGTTCGATCGCTTCACTCGGTATCGGAGGTGTCCTAGTACCAGCTGCTACCGTGGCTATGATAGTCTGCCCCGACGCTCTTATTACTACCGCGGCAGCACTTTCGCTAAGTATCCGTACCGTGGGCGGCAGCATTGGCTATTCGATCTACTTCAACGTCTACGCTACTAAGCTTGAGCAGAATTTGCCGAAGTATGCTGCACAGTACGCAATCAAAGCTGGCCTACCAGTCACAAGCGCTGTGGAATTTGTCACGGTGTTTTTGACCGCGCCAGCAGAGCTTGCGACAGCGCAAATCGAGGGCGTAACACCGGCGGTGATTGCTGGCGCTACAAAGGGCGTGCAATGGGCCTACAGTCAGAGTTTGAAATACGTGTGGGTGAGTTTCAAAACATGCCCGACATATGAAGATAATGCTGACAATTATAGTTCACATCCATTGGCTTTGGCAGCATCGCCATCGTATGCACTATCCTGCTACCAAGCACGAAGAAGTACCAGACCAATCGTGTCGCCGTTCAAATCTGATCGACCATTATGTTTATGCACTGATAGTCAAGATTTACGTTGACCAAGGAAAGCGGTCGACCAAATGTGTCGCTAAGATGCATGGTAATTCGTGACTCGCTCTGCTAGGTAGTCAATGTTACACAAAAACACAACATACAGCGTCCAGTGTGTCGATGTGCGATCAGTGAGGCGAGTTATCAGTTATATTGACGATATGACTGCATATGTGCGTCTCAGGTCCAGCTTGTTGGAGACTTGGTGCCACACACTCACCGGTCAATGATGCGGGGTGATTGCAGCGTCTCCGCGATTGGCTCGCATCGCTCGGTAAGACGCGAAAGAGAGAGTGGCTCCAAGCAGCTGCCTCGCGATGGCATGCACTAAAGCTGACTTTGCAGTAAAGGGCGTCCTTTTACACGTTCTCTGTTGCTGTTGGCGCACCACTGCCTTGTTTGGGCGTGCAGCAGCTTGCGTACTACGTGCTTCCACTAAATCGGTCCATTGACACAGCGACACGAGATAGCTTATAAGATGTCGTCCGCATCCAACATACTTCCTTCATCCGAAGAGCGGATTGATCTTGCTCGACTCCGGCGCGATGACACCCATGACCGTTGCTCCGCCGTTGCGGGAGGTCGCTGAGCTTAAGATCGAGCAGTTTAATCAGCTGAAGGAAGATTTCAAGACTCGATACGGCATTGGGTTTCTATCTCCTGCCCATGACAACCTTCGCGAGAGGATCGCGACACTTATCAAGAACATCAGGCAGTTCGATTCGTACCTTGAAGACGATGACGACCTCTCGATCATCGAGCGCCATGTCGAGGACTTGCACGACAGCTCCATCTCACACGAAAAGTTTCTGAGTCTCGAAAAGCAGGTCACAGACAAATTGCACAAGCAGCTCAACCGCTACGAGGCCACCTCTCTCCATCTCGACCTCATGAAGGAAGTGATGAGGTCGCACCACTCTGATGAACACCCATCGTCCAGTCTCAATGTTTTGTCCATTGACGATGACTTCGAAGTTGTTGAAGATGGGCTTGAAGCCCTGTGGGAGAAGTTCGAGGCCGAAGCCTTCATGGCGAAAGACGTTGATGTCGAAGCGTTAAAAGTACACCTTACGGGTCTCATAGAAGGGAATGGTCCGTCCGCAGATTGGGACGAACTACGAGACGAAATGCGTTGTTACGGTGAGGAATTACTCGAAGGGGAGAACGAGATCGAGGAAAATGAGCTAGAGTGGTGCATCATGGACCTACTCAAGAACGACCTCATCAGTGGCGAGAAGAAAAGAACACTTGAGGGCTACATTCAGAACCACGCCGCGACCAGAGAGCTCCTGGGTGTACTCAATATGAAGTCTATTCCCCAGTGGAACTGGAAGCGCACTAGCAAAGGACTACCTGTCACCGCTCGTCCGGATATCGAGGGTCAATACCACATCACTGTCGAGGAAGATCTGGTCGACACACTGTTCCTGCGTTGTGTAGCAATCGGCTGGGCACAAAAGCTGAAGTCGTGCCTTTCGGATTACGTACGTTACATGGCTCGAAGCAATATGCGCAGTCTCTCCTACGCCGACCTTAAGGAGCAGGAGTTCTACCTCGAGATGATGCCGTACGAGCCCCCTCCTCCACCAGAACCAGAGCTGTTCCCGGAAGGAATGTGTTGCCCCCCTCCACCTCCTCCGCCACTACCGCCAGGTTTCACGCTCATGCCTTCACTCTCAAAGAAAAAGCCAAAGAAAAGATTTCCCAGAGTTCTGCCCGATTATGGCTGTGTAATGCCACCACCTCCACCTCCCCCGCCTCCGATGCCGATCTATGGCGTGCACTCAGGCACGCTAGACGAGGAGCGGCACAGGGTCTACAAGCAGGACTTCTTCATGAACCGCCTGCCTACCCGATGTGGCTGCAGGCCCAAAATCTTGTCAGCTGAGGAGGTCCAAGCCAACCTTATCAAGACCTTAGCCGCAGATATCAAGCTCCGCACAGCCTTTGATGGGCAGGTAACATGTTCGGTGGTAGACTTCCACTCTCTTGCATCAGCACTTCCGCATAAGACAGTCCTTACCGTTCTCAAGTTCTTGGGAGTTCCCGAAGTTTTCGTCGACTTCTTCGCGCGCTACCTTGCAGCGGACCTGAACATCGGTCCTTCCGTTCGTGGCACGCGAGACCGTGTACTGAGTCGAGCTTGTGGAGTCCCGGACCGCCATGGAATGGAGCTTCTCTTCACTGAGGCAGTGATGTTCTTTGTTGAGCTGGCTGTCGTCAAGAAGATAGGCGTACCTTTGTATCGTGTTGGGTCCATGTGCTATTTCATTGGGACCGAAAAGCAGATTGATGCAGTTTCGCAAGAGCTGGCTAGCTTCTCGCAACACACGAAGCTCGACTTTGACGATGTTTCTGTACAGCCTGAGTGCCTTGGCATCGGTTTCTTGGAGCTGTCGGCGGACGTACCAATCATCAAGCAATCTGCAGTAGAGGCTCATGCCCGTCGTGTCAAAAACAAACTTGCGGCGCAGACTACAGTCCTCGATTGGGTGGCCGTCTGGAACAGCACTATGGGTAATTACGCTGGACACCTGTTTGGTCCACTCATTGACCTGTTCGGGAAGCATCACTTACATGCTGTCAAAGCTGCGTATCACAAGATGTTCGACATCATCTTTGAGGGCGGGCCAGGTCTCACTCATCACGTACAGACCATGCTATGCGCACGATCTGATTTTGCTCGAACAAGCTCACCGCTTGCACTCGAGGCCATCATCTACCTGCCACAGTCATTCGGCGGTCTGGGTGTCAAGAATCCATTGGTTCCGCTCACCCTCGCTCGCAATATCAGCTCCGACCCCAACACCATGATCAAAGACTATTTTGACACTGAGACAAAGTACTACAACACTGCTCTCAAGAACTGGTCTGCCCTTACTCCAGAGCATATCTCAAGGAAACGCACCGCCGTCTTCCCCGGCGGTAACGATCAAGCCGTTGCCACATCCCGCGACGCAGATTCTGGCCCCGCTGGATTCATGACCAAGGAAGATCTCACCCGCCATCGCGAGTATGCCCCCTTCCCCCACCTCCCTACACTCTCCTGCGAGATCCCACCCACTTTATCCCACCCCTCCACCCCTCCACCACATACCCGACTGGTACCGGATCTCTTGGATCTGTACCAGGCGCTCCTGCACGAGCCAGTTGACGATGTCATCGTCAGCGAGCGCATCAGAGATGCGGTAAGAGAGTGTGGGTCTTGTAAGCGCTGGGAGGAACTTCGCAAGGAGGATCAGTGGGTACTGATGATGTATGGCGATGAGTGCTTTGCGCGGTTTGGTGGTCTGGATATTTGGTGTGAGAGATTTGTGCCGACAATTGCGATGGAGATTGCGAGGGGGGTAGAGGGCGTGGCTGATGAGGATGGGACGAGTTATAGTAGTATGACGAGCATGCCTTGAGAGCGATAAGGGATGGGAGTGGTGGAACGTTTGGGCTGATGACTTGATGACTTTCACTTCTTTTCATATTGATATACGTTTGAATGTATCTGTGTTTTCTTTGAGCATGCATTGGGAGCGGATAGAGCACAGACATGTCATAGCAGGAGTGTGCACGTGATTGCACTGTACTCGCGGCCGGCTGGGATCTGTCGAGGCCCAGACTATCACTGGATCACAGACAAGCTTGAGTCACAGACATACTTCATTACTCACGTCTACTGCCTTCTACGTCCTATCGTCCCTCAAGCCTAACCCTCGTCCTGCTCTCCTTCCTTTTAGTGACTACGTACCAAACACTACTCGCCCAACAGAGACTCACACCAACCCAGCTATGCGCCGGCATCTTGAACATGCTCAAAAGCATGAGTTGGACTCCGCTCCTGGGCACATTGACAAACGTCGCGCTCAATGGGCTAGTCGCTTTGACCAGCATCAACGTACTACTAAATACCGCCCAGCTGCCAATCGCGCCACAGCAGATCATCAGCCAGAAGAATGGGACGTCCAGAAAGGGGATGTTGTGGTATATGTTTCCCAGCTCGCCACTCAGAAGCACAATGGGCGTGAGCAGCGCGATGGCCAGGGCGCTCGTGTAGTGCAGCGTGCGATAATACGCGCGCGTTTCCTCGCGGTTACCGTCGTCCTCCGAGCTGCGGCTGGGATACCCGCTCAGCACATCGCCCTGCGGCACGAGGCCGGCGAGTAGGGTGCGGTACGTGCGGAGGAGCAGGATGGGGTAGAGGGCCGCGAAGAGCGAGGAGAAGACACCAGCGACGATGGACTCCCATGTGACGCGGACGTTGGATCGGAGGGTTGCGAAGAGCAGGTTGAGCGTTGCGATAAGTGCGGCGGAGAGCGTGGAGCCAGATATGCTGTCTTTTTGGAGGATGCAGGAGAAGATGAGGGAGAGGGGGGTTACACCGATGCGGGCGAGTTGGTAGACGGGGAGGGGGGCGTAGCTGGGACCGTCAGTTTTGGAGATGATCGAGACATGGCATGGACGTACGCGAACGAGAAGTTGCTCAACAGCACCTTCACGACGAAGACGACTGCGAGTGGAAGCACCTGCTTGGCGATGCTGTAGTCGAATTCGAACAGACCACCGCCAGCGATGCCGCCGGAGCCATTGCTCAGCCAGCGCAGAAACTTGGCAGATCCAGACTTGGTGCTGACATTCCTGAACGCTCCTCCCTGCGGTGCAACCGGAATCGCAGGCGCAACCGCAGCACCGAGTCCGAGGCGTCGCAACGGGCTCCCAAGACCGCGTGTGAGGCTCGAGAAGCCAACAAGCAGGACATGGGTGAGGATGAGCTGGACATAGGTGCCCGTGAGCGGGAAAGGGAACCTAGGAGCACGCATTAGCACCCAATGCAACACCCCGTCCCTCCTCGGGAGACTCACTTGTACACGCCCGTCAACATGATAAACCGATTCATGAGCAACAAACCGAACCCACAGCCACCGACCCAGAACACCAGCAACCCCACCCACACCTGCCAGCCCAACCACGTCCCAAACAGCCACCCCCAAGCCCGCCCTGTCTGAAGATCATCTTCCAGCTCCCTCCATTCCGCTCATACTGCGTCCTCCCACCGCCTACCAGAGGTCGAATGCTGCTGCTAAGCTCATACTCGTCGTCTTCGTCCTCGCTCTGCACGGCGCTTCGACTGCGCGGGTACGAGTGGGGGTTGGGCGAAGCGCTGCGGCTGCCGACGTCGATGAGGGGGACTGGAGCCGCGAGGCTGCCTGAACCGCCGGCTTCTTGCGAGCCGTGGCGCGAGTGGCTCCTTCTGTCCATTATGGTACTGTTGTTGTTCTCGAGATCAGAATCTATGTCGTCGATCGAGTCGGCGGTCGTCTTGCGGCGGTGCGCGGTGCTGCTGTATTTGGATGTTTGTTTGGACGTCGAGAGCTGGACGGAGCGCAGATTGTTGCTTAGGTAGTCGAATGCAGGGCGGAAGGTTTTGGACGCGTTGCGGGCAAAGGGACGCGAATTGAAGCTGTTCATTGTGTCCGCTGCATGGCGGAGGAAGGAGCGCACATGGCGAGGGATGTGAGGGCCGATGTGGTGTGCACAAATTGTGCCTGTTGCGTTGCATGGGTTGGACCCTGCGCTAGGGGAAGTGGGTCCGGGAACGCGTCAATCAATCGGGGGAGGATTCCAGCAACACCAGCCGTTCAAGGCATGTCTTGTTCTCAAATTCTGGCGTCCACATTTTTGTAGTGATACATTGTCTATCATCGCTACTCTGCGGTGTATCACACCTACCGTGACATCGAACCATTCCCACTACCAGACGGAGTCAGGAGTATATCAGGCCATCCATACTGTCTCTCTCGCTATCACCGATTCATCGAAATACTCTTTTGAGACGTTATGATGTACCAGGCATCGTGCAATGCTCATCTGCCGACAGATCTGGACGCAAGCCATGCCATGATCAGCTACACACTGGAAAGTCTGACGCCGGACTTTCAAGGACCTGGGTCCACAAAACGCCAGGCTGAGCGGTGAATGAAATGGACAGAGGCGAAGCATGACGAATCAGCGATGGATCCGGTAGAGATGACAACTCGATGGAAGTATCATCATGATCGAAAGATTTCAATGAGCGTGGCATCCTGCTGCAGTGCGCTGGGCAGAAGCACTCTGGAACCCTATTTCAAAGTCGGCTATACGCCGTTCTCTCAAGCTGTCTGCAGTGCTTCTTGTCGAGCTTGCTTGCAAACAAGTTCGGCCTTTTAGTTCATGAAGAAGGACCTCGAAACCTTCCAACGGAAGACTTTGAAACGATGCATAGCGATACCAGGGTCGTCCCAGTATGTGTAGCACAAAGTTACCGTGCATCGAGGATGGTTCTGAGGGACTTCGACTCGGATTTGAGGGTGAATGTTCTCGCCAAGAGCGTGTTGGAAGATGATCTGACGGATCTCTTTCGGCAGCTTCATTAGTCCAAAGTGCTTCCAGTTCACTGACCACCGTATAGGTACCGATTGGCCTGTTGCGGCCCGCTTATCATTTCAAGATATCACTTAATAGCAACTGTCATTTGCCACTTGCTAATAAGGCTGATCTCGGGGGAAAGAGGGTGGAATAGAATGAGCCGCGAGCTCAAACACCTCTTACAGCCGAGTCACGAACAATGTTGATGCTTACTGAAGAGTGACTGCTCCTAGCTAGATATTAGAGCTAGCACCATATCAACAATGCTTTCACCATGAGCAGAGCGCCTGCGCGTGTGGTCATGTCCGTACTTCTAATCGCATGGGCTGTCTCGCCAAGATCCACCAAAGCACCCCCATCACTCACCATCCAACCGCTCAACTGTACGGTGAACATACCTCCGGAGAGTAAACGACAGAACAGTGGTTCCGACATCGGCTTAACAGACTCACCCGTATTGACCGATAAGAAGGTCGATTTCGGCGGCACAGGAGAGCTTGAGGCTTGCATGAAAGATGGATACGTTCGTTTGGGTTTCGACCTTGCCGAGAACGAGCACATAACAGAAGCCAGGCCAGCCATCGGGAACGCTGCTAAGTTCCGGAAGACTCAACCCAAGCAGAAGCAGCCGCCAGGCAAGTCTGCAGCCAACAATACCAAGAGCGGCAGGGTTGTGAAGACTCGGACGACTCGACAGACTTCCAAAATCATTGAAATTCAGAAAGAGGAGCTGGTTGAAGAGTCTGCCCAAGAGGAATTGGATGAGAAGTTCGCCTCCCAGTCACTCGACGCCGACAATCCGAAGCCCAGTGGCCATGACGCTAACATTTTCGGTCACATGGTCTTTGAGGAGGCCGATATCCGCAACGATCTCTACTCACGACCGAGAGGAAGCTCGGAGAAAGCTGCTCGAAGCTCGAAAGAAGTGGCTGTCCACGGTGAAGGGCTCATCAGCAGCGACCGAGATACATATACATCCTGCACAATCGTCTGAACTTCGACATCAGCCTGATGTTCGAGCAGACGAATGGAAATCGCCTCCAGAGGCCACAGATTGGCTAGGTGAAGCCTCAATATGCCTGCACGAGCGTCTTGAGGGGCTAGAAGGCATTGTCAACCTAGCCAGCGCGCATGAGTATCGCAATGGAGATTGTGTGGCGTGGCATGTCGACCTCAACCCCGATACAGGAGGTCGCTATGATCAAGCACCGGCCGTGAACGCTCTTCTCAACTCAGCCATGGCGACGTTCGCGCCCTTGTCACGAAAAGATTGTTACCCGAAGATCAGCTGCGTCTGCATGAGCTGAGCGAGTCTGCTCTTGAAGCCTACCATGCGGCCCACGATAAGGAGTATGCGGATAACAGGGGAATGGCGGATGATTGGGACGGTGGTGACAGCGACTTCAATGAGTACGAGTACCGGAATCGCTTCTACGAACACCTAAGCGAGTCTGGGTTACTATAGGAGAAACGGGAAGCGGGTCAGACAGCGGGAGAATAGGATGTTGGAGCTCATATGACAAGAGTACGAGCTTTGAGCGTTTACTGGCCTTTTGAGGTGTGAGTGGTAGAAGGTAGTTGGCGATGGATGATGTGACAACAGTAGGAGATTGCGCTAGACCCCACCATCCCCGCTCCCGACATCGCGACTTCCATCCGTATAGAGTCAACGAATTCGCAACGCGACTCATTGGTGATTGTTTTTGACCACTTCGAATGACTCATTGAGACTTGAACAACTGATAAAGACCCGGCATTTATCAGATTGGATGATCCTCGAAAAGATACCTAGCATTCAAATACCATCATCAACAATGGCAACCACACAAAATCTCGACCACCTGATCCTATTCCTCCCCGTCGATCCATCCACAGGCTTCCCAAAGCTCCCCTCATTCTTCGAGAAGAACTTCACCCTCACACCTGGCGGCACCCACGCCGACGGCCTGACATCTAACATCCTCATCCTGCTCGCCGACGGTTGCTACATCGAACTGATCTCCTTCATCGACCGATCCAAAGACGTGTCATCGCACTGGTGGGCATCTGGACTTCAAAATTCCGGCTGGACCGACTGGTGTCTGACAAACGAGCGCTCTGCACAGGAGTCCTGGGAGGCGATTGGCGGCTTAGACGGCAGCCATAGTGAACCAGTCGAGGGCGGGAGGAAAAGAGCAGATGGCGTAGATGTCAAGTGGGCTGTCACGTTCCCGAAGGGTGAACATGGCGGGCAGAAGAGCAGGGGACGCGTGCCGTTTTTCTGTCACGATGTTACGGAGCGACAGATCAGGGTGCCGTTGAGCCGTGAGAAGACGGGTCATGCATCGGGTGTGTTGGGCGTGAAGGAGCTCACAGTGATAGTGAGAGATAAGGAGCTGTTGAAAGAGACGGGCGATGTTTACGCAAAGCTGTTCGGAGAAAAAGGGGTCAGGAGAGGCGATGAGGTGTACTTTCAAGCTACGAGAGTTAAGGGAGTTGAAGATTTGGATGAAGGTGCAAGGATTGTGTTGAGGTTACCGAAGGATAAGCAGGAGTTCAAGAGGCTGGAGAAATCAGCATATTGGTACGGCGATGTTGTATTTGCTGCCCCTGCGAGTCAAGGCAAGACGTTGGGCACGCGGGAAAGACTCGATATTGGGGACGAGAGCGTGGAGGGTGTCTGGGTCGAATACGTTTGATGCAGTCTACCAATGCTAGAGCGCGCCGAGACCGCTATACAGTACTTGCTAGTGGAGTCAATGCCAACTCTCAAGAGGACATTATCTGCGCAGTCTCTTCCCAAGTGGGGTTTGAATCACAGAAGCAAGAATGCTGGTTTAGCTCCAACCCACAATATATAAACTTGTCCATGACTAGTTCGACTGATAATCCCCGTTGCTGCGGGAAACGAGGCAACGATTGCGAAAGCAGTGCCTCCTGGGAATCTACATTCAGACGAATATGATGGAGTGCAATCTGTCAGTCCTCTTCTTGTGGCTGTTCCGTTTCAGTGCTTTTGGTCGGCAAGGAAGACAAGATTATTGATGCGCATATAGAGATGGATTTGATGTACTATATATCCTGGGACATATGTGAATGTAGAACTGCATATCCTGCTATGATGATGCGCTCGCTCTGCTTCCAATGTAATGCGCTGATTTCCGGTGAAGATCAAGCGTCCCGAACTTGGTTCTTGGAGAGTGTCGAGTTAAGGGACACGCGGCTAGTTGATGGTCTTCACCGATACTAACTCGATGATTCGTTTCTGCCATCCAAGCAGTGCATTAGCGTCAACATCCCTGCGACGCATACCGAAAGCAGTTGCTTTCTAGACTCCCCCGACGGCAAGTCGATTATCAGGACTAGTCGCCTAGATCTCGGGCCGTGAGGTGTAACGGTGGGCATTCCTGTGGGTACGCATACCGCCTGGTGCCGGTGCAGTTCTCGTGCCGACAACAGGTGTTCAATACTTCCTCTTGACGCTTGGTTTTACCCAATGCGGCCCCTCTTCACAAGTGTGCTGTAAACTCCATGTCTGTATCTTGTTGATGTCCCAGCCACTGATGTACTTTCGATCTGTCTCGTTGTGGTAACCGTCCGGCACTTTTGGACGACCAACATATAGCGCTCTCGAATAATAGCAGTGTGCTCCGTGCCAAGTATACTGTTGACATTCATCGCTCGCAAAGCACCCAGCTTCGCAGGCCTTCAAGCTTGAGTGTACTGTAGAGTTGTCATCGAGCTGGAAGCCTGCATCGAAGGCTGCGTCCCAGTTCTCGCGCTGGGAAAAGTTGCCAAGGTATGAGAAGAGGAGATCCTTGTACAACAAAGGGCGCTCATGTTGCTGATGTTGATCGTTCTCCCATTTCCATAGGTCCTTCATCACGTTTGGATCGGTCTTGTGCAAAGTGATAACAGGTTCGCACCAGTAGTCCTTGCCAAGCGGCACGTTTTCGAGCCTGTGGGGACTGAACATGGGCCACAAGCCGCTGATGTCCACTCCAGCCTTGTCATGAAGGGCCCATCCAAGCATCGAGTCTCCGCAGCAATCGTTTCTGACGGCTTCTTCGTATTCGGTCGTGAGCCGTGGCCCTTGAACACCGACGGCATTACGTGGGCGATCGACCAGTCGGTGTGCAGCAGCTGTGGACAGTATGAAGCCGCTGCCACCGTATGCGAACCAGACCTGCTCTTCGTACTCTGAATTCGGGTCGGGGCGATACTTCTTCCCAGGCGACGGTGAGCCAAAGTAGTACGGGACGGACGAGTCGTAGTTGTCGAGCATACGGTAGACATTATCCCAGAACAGATAAGTGTCTGACTCTACGAAGATGTACCACTCAGCCTTGCTGTTGTGCTGAATCGCCCTCTCCACTTCTGGCAAAAATTTGTACTTGTCAATCTTCCAGCCTTCATGACCCTGGTGTAGCTCGACGCCATCACGAGTGGCATTTTTTTGTGCCTCATAAGCTTCAAAGTCCTCCTCCTTCATGTATGTCCTAGCAGGCAAGTCTGCGAGCACATCTACGGCTCTAAACCGGCCGTATTTGTGGTTCTCGTCTGAGATGACAAGCACATTCCACATGCATTTGAGAATTGTGTTGACAATAGCATCTGTTCTCGCACCGTCGTCGGCTACACCTGTCTTAAGCACAACCTGAAACTTTTCCCTGAGGTGCTTAGGGAACAGGAAGCACTCGTCCATGATGCCAACGTTCCACTCGATGTTCTCCTTCTTGTAAAACGGTGACTTGGTCTCCCAAAGCCAGTAGTCCTGCCCGTTGGCATCGTCTTGAGACTCGAGTTCATGTGGCGCGGGCGCGTAGGGCTTGGGATGGAAGGCTTGCGTGCCTAGAATTTGGCTGGGCAGCTTCTCAACAACGGTGGAGTCGATGAAGAACAGTACGTTGACACCGATGCCTACGATGGCAACGGCAAGCAGCAAGCGAATCCATCTCCGAGGACTCGAGGGGGCGCTTCGAGGCAGTCCGATCGCGTGCCCGTTCATGAAGGGGTTGGGGCTGGTGAAGAAGCGTCGCAGACCTGAGAGTGCCTGCATGTTGAAGACGAGGCGCGACTGCCAACCATTGGGTCGATTACGTCACTATCGATACCGGGGAAGTCGCGAAGATTTCGATCACCGAGCTGGCGATTGCAAGGTGAGGGTGAAGAGTCGGTACATGCTGTGGCGCGTCGAAGAAATTACACATGGTGTACGCAAGCTTGTTTCGTGACGCAGGCATGGTTGACCGCGGGAGCTAAGATGGTGCAACGCTCTTATTCGCAGGGGTTGGCCGTGTTTGCCGTTTTCGTGTGCGGCTGAAGCAAGGATGCTGAGCGGCAGATCAAGGAAATGTACCGGGATCGACATGGCATTTCCGTATGTACGATGTTACAGCCATGCGAAGGAACCCAACGTCGGAGAAACCGGTCGCTCCAATCTTATTTGAACTGCAGACTAGATGAAGCTGAGTTGGATCTCACAAAAACACCTGTTCATCAGCCCCGTGATGCTCCTCAAGGAATAATCCGGTTGAGTGCTCATCTGCACCACTCCATCAACGCCAATGTCCCAATAGAAAATGTCATCGTATCGTCACAGAGTCCGAAACTCACTGGTGCGCGCTCAACGAATGACTGGTATCGCCCAAACCAAAAGCCTGTACAAGAAGGAAAGAAATCATAAACGCTCATGACGACCAAGTTGCCTGCTGTTGATCCTTAGGCAGGCGCTTAAGTGCCTCCTCAACGTCCTTGTGGTCGACCACAACACCGCTCTCTGAGCAGCGTGCCTTCGCGCGGAGCTCTGAGCACAGGTTGTCGATGTCGATGGTACCGTCCTTGAAGTCGTTGCGACTCGACAGCTTGTCCCTGTTCCTGATTAGTGCGTCTGCTTGCTTCAGAGGATGATTTGCCACTGACCAAATCTTGTGGCAGTTGAGCATCTGGTCGATATCCTCACCAGGTACAACCTCCTCTTCACCATCTTGGATGCGCTCAATCTGCTCCAGAGGATTGGGCTTCTGCACGGCAGGTGTGTCACCGAAGTGGAAGGGACTACCGTAACCAGTGTTGAAAGCATCGTTGAAGAAGCCACTATTAAAATCGCCATCGGTGCCCATAATGGCAGTATTTGTGTCGCGGTACTCTCCGAAGAGGTTTGGCTCGAATGCGTTGTTGTTCTGGTTGGCAAAGAAGTCGATACCATTGAGATCGACGCCAGGTGATTTGGCTTGGGTGACTGTAGGAGAGGGTTTGTCGTCAGACTTGGACATTGATTTGGCACGAGGGACAGGATTGCGTGGGTTGCCGCAGGCCATGTTGAGCTTTTCGCAGAAGAGAACCTCACCTTCCGAGTTGCCATGACACACATATCCGTCTGCGATCGTATCTTTTTGATCCGGCGAGGTATGACCTGGCTCCGGCGAAGTACCGCACGATGAGTCCTGGTTTGTTGGTGAGGTAGAAGAGGTCGAGGGAGAATCTGAATGTGTCGAGGAGCCACTATTGAACTGGAAAACACGTGACTGTGATACGACCGAGCTGTCTGTGTTGCTGCGGTGAGGCTTTTGCGCGGCATTGCTGGGTTGACGTGCGCTGGCAGTGCTGCCTGAGCGAGATCCATTGGTCATGGGGCTGACGCCGTTCACTGGCGACTGAACAAGGGAGCCATTGGCTGTGTTCGGTGCACTGAAAGTCTGAACAGCTGGTCGAGCCGTAGACATGGAAGCTGACTTTGGCTTCGACAGTGGACCATTCTCCAAGAGCTGGCTTCCGGGGAGTCCTCCGAAACGGGGGAACTCAAACTGGAAGTTACTGTTGTTGGTATTGAGCATGGAGCTGAAGCCTGTAGCTGGAGCGTTGCGGCTGGCACCAGTGCTGTTGAGTGAAAGACGCTTGCGGTACTCGCGCAACTCCATCTGCAGTCGCTGGACCTGACCGCGAAGAAGACCGTTCTCGTGGTTCGCAGCATCTGATGCCTTCTCCAGTTCCTGGACCTTAGTTTCAAGATCTTTGAGATGCTTCTCCTTCCTCTCTCGAAAAGCTCGCTGGGCAGCCCTGTTCTGAGCTTTGCGCTTCTACATGCTTGTTAGTCGCCGTCTTCAGATGCTGCTGAGCGAACGTACTGTAGTAGGCTCGGAGGTTAGTGGCTTGCGACCAGGCTTCTTGGCCTGCTTGTCGTCGCCTTCCCGGCGCTTGCCGCCGCCTTCTTCATCGTCCTCCTCGCCATCCTCGTCTGGACTCTTACGCTTCTCGTTCGACTCTCCTTCGGGAGAGTCACCAGGCAGAGAGCCAATCATGCGAGCTCCGTTGTTGGCGCCATCAAAGTCGAGCGTGGTGTCGCCGTCGAGATAGTCGATGAAAGGGCTCTCATCGACGCCCATGCCGAATGCATCGGCAGGTGTACTTTGCTGCGGCGAGAAGAACGTGGAAGGGTCGAGGTTGTTGACAGGGTATTGGAACTGATTGTTGCCGAAGGTCTGCTTTGCATCTAGACCGTTGATATCAGAGAAAAGGTCGTTGGGGTTCTGGTTGTTCGAGGCAAGAGCTGCCAACAGCAAGTCTTGTTGCGTCGCGTCGAGGTAGAACGGCGCGCCGTTTTGAAAGTCGTTACCGGTGCCGGACATCGTGTCGGTGGGTGTGGGGTCGAGGTTTCTGGGGAAGTTGAGCTCTTTGACAAGACCCTTGGTGGCCTGGAGGGGCTGGCCGTCGATCTGCTATGCAGCGGTAGCTTTTTCGCCACCCGCTGAAACACTACTTTGAGAAATTGTGGGCACTCCGCGACTCGGAGTGTTTGTCTTTATGACGCAGCCGAGGGTGCGAGACAGTGGTGACCAGCTGCTCGCAGCGCGGGTCAGAGCGGAGGCGGGCTCAACCGCGGAGGTGCGTGTGAGCGTACTAGACGGAGGGTCGAGAGCGTTCTGCGCGCGCAGCACAATCGATGGGGTCCGTGGGAGAGAACAGTCTGGATATCACGATTTCGGGTCGCAAGGTGTCAAGAAGATGGAGGAGAGCCAGCAGCAAATTCGCCTGTACGTAGCCTCGCTGCCTTGTAAGCCTAGTCCGTTGGTGAACCCTGTCAGATGAAACGGGCGACTTCGCGGAGCAAGGATTGCGCACTCGCACACCGGCGGGGAGCACCGGCAAAAACGAACGGGGAGCACTGATAGGTCACAATGAGAGCTGTGACTGCGTGGTTGAAGGGGAGAAGGGCGCGGCAGAGACCAAAGACTCACGGGCTGTAAGCTTACAAATGCGCTCTGGGTGGGGTTTCTCGAACGCCATCGAAGAGCATGAGCCGATCGCCGCACTTGTTCCTGACAAGGCAGGAAAATTATCGTCTATTGCTCCACATTAGAGGTGCTCGGTCTTGACAGTGCGAGAACATGGGTTGACGCGGTGGTCGCAACTGTTCCATTCCTTTCTTTGGTGAGGCTGGCTGTGTACGGACCGAGTTCCGTGATGCATCGACGACTAGTGAGGGGTCTTCGCGGACGGCTTCGACAGCTGATCAGGCGCAAGTCAGCGTGACTGATACTGTGCACAACGCTTCTCTTGCCCACGGATGGATGCCGATTGATGTCTAGCTGCTCCAGACCTTCGCCAGCATTCCCCACGTTGTGTCACTGCTCTCGCTGCTCGTAGGGCTGGAGACAGGGTTCAAAGTGGAGAAGGCGCCAAGGCTTGCGGCTGCCTTCCGTCATGTTCGCCGCGACCCTAAACGCGACTTTTCGTACACAACGACAACCACGCAGATCAGTGCTACACGGCTAGCGTAAAGACACCAGTATGGCGGATATCAAGGCGATCAAAGACCAGATATGGTACATCAAACGCGACATCCAGAATGAGGAGAAGAAGCGCGATGAGTGGGCCACAACTGTAAGTTGTCTGAGGTTGGCAGAATCGTTGCAGTGTACTGACATGTCGGTAGATTTCTGGAATTGACGCAGAGCTGGCTGGGATGGGTCCTGGCGAAGACCGCGAGCAGTGGGAGGCCATGAAGACCGAAGCCGAGCAGGCAGTGGCAGCGCACGACGCAACCATCGCAGGATATAGGGCACAGATCGAGCCACTCGAGGCACAGCTCCCGCAAGCACCCGCGCCAGCAGCGCCAAAGTTCGACCCAGAGAAGCATCCTCTTCTGAGGAAAGCGATGGAGAAGCAGGAGCCCGAGAAGCCAGTAGTCTTCAGCACCGGCGATATGTGCGAGGCGCAGTGGACAGACAGGTCGTGGTACAAGGCAAAGATCCAGAGCATCCTTGGTTCAGCTTCTGCGCCAAAGTACCTCGTGCGCTTTATCGAGTACGATGACACTTTGACCGTCGACAGCGACCGTGTGCGCTCACCACCAAGCAAGAGGAAGCGCGAGCCCGAGCCCGCCGCTGCACCCTCACCGATCGCACCTACTACATCGACACCGCACGTTATCTCAGGTCCTGCCAGCGTCAATCCGAATGCACAAGCCGCCAAAGCCGGTGCAGCTCTTGACGAACCCAAGCGTGTCAATCGAGTGCCGAACAAGGGTCAGCTGAAGAAGAGTGTTGGGAACTGGAAAGACTTTCAGAGCAAGGGTGTTGGCAAGAAGATCGCCAAGAAGGAGTCGATGTTCAGGACAAGCAACGCCTTTGGTAGCAGAGTTGGCTTTACAGGCTCTGGCAAGGGCATGACTGAGACCCACAAACGCCAACGCTATGATCATAAGAAAGATGCTGACGATGACGATGAAGCCAAGTACTGAGTGCATCGGCGCTGACGATCGGTTTTTTGAAGGTACGCCCCCAACCTGTGCAGCATGGAACCTGGCTTACGTGGTAGTCTCGAGGTTCAGCAGCCTACATGTACCAAAGCATTTGTGGCTTCGAGCGCTATCGACTGGCTGCTTTTTCTGAACTGGGCTGACCTTGTCCTTAGGTGTCTTCACCATTTTACGACTCTATCATGGGCCCTCAAGGGTTCTACGGCGTTTCAGTACCCATCAGCATTTATCCGGTATGACTTCTGGGCTCTTATCAATCACATTCAACGGACGCCAGAGACTAAGTTCGACCGGCTCAACAGGCGTTCGATACCCAGCCTGACTCCACACTGCGATTCAGGAGCTCGGCGCACGCATCGCGGCTGAGTCCTACCCATGGTTAGGTAAGACATCGTATGCTTTGAGGATTTCAGCAGTGCAAGCTGAGGACCGGTGGTTCTGTTACAATATCTCAGTAGCGGTAGATATATGTCACCTCAAAGAAAATTGTTATTGAAACACTCCACATTCGTGTTTGATCAGGGTGTTGCTTTGTGCCGGTAGCACTCCCCCAAGTCCCGAGCTTTGAATGCCCCACGTACCCACTCCGTCCCAACCACCAATCACGCTTCAAACGCGCCGCGTAGCTTCATCTCTCTTACGACTCCGCGACTGGCTTCCTGATTGAACGATGAGGTTGTCTGGAGCATGTGGACGCCGCGTCACAGCCACATAATTCCGGCGAACGAGCCGCAACGCATTCGGCGAAATGCTCGAGAATGATTGGGAACAGGTACCTATGCCCATGCGCCCGGGGAACAAGGTGCATAGCTGATGAACGTATTGTGTAGCTTGCGTGCACACCAGTAGCGACTTTTGCCTCTCCCAATCCACCCGCCCCCATAGCGACCTTCGCCTTTGATACGTCCCAAGAACTGCTGTGGGCCGGCAACAGCCTTGTGAGCACCCAAGCTGCCTACACCCGCTGCACCCACTCACACCAACCCAGGGTCGCATCACCTCATTCTACGGTGCAACTCTCGAGCGATACACCTCCTACCGCGGCCATCCTGCATCCGAAGGGCCCGTCAAGCAATTTCTGTTCACCGAGAAGGGCGTCCTGTCCATCTCGAAGCAGAGCGTGCACTATGCCCATCGGCGCGGCATCACACAATGGCACCTTACGTACGCTTTGTTGAGCGACGTATCACATGATGGAAGTGCTGATATATGGGCAGGAGCAACGAGTTCAAGGACCTGACGTGCATGAACTTCACCTCGAAGGGCACACGAGAGATACTTGTCGCAGGATGCCAGGATCGAATGTTCAAGGTGGACGTGGACAAGGGCGCCATCACCGAGACTGCGAGTGAGGCTTGAAAATGGGTATTTGCATGCGCTGACTATGTCCAGCTCCCTGCCGAAGCCCAGTACACGATTATGAAGCGCGCGGGCCAGTACATATGCGCAGCCACTAAAAATGGTGGCATTCACATCCTGGACTCGAACTCGCTCTCGAACATCAAATCTTTCGACGGACACACTGGAAGTATTAATGATATAGACGCGAGAGGAGATTTTCTGGCAACTTGTGGCTGGTCGCCTAGGCAGCAGAACGGCTACATGGTGGACCCGTTCACGCATGTCTTTTCCCTCAAGACGCTCAAACAGTTGCCGCCAATTCCATTCCATCCCGGTGCGGCTTTTGTTCGAATGCACCCTCGTATGTCGACTACTGCGATCATCACGTCGCACAACGGACAGATGCAGGTCATCGATCTGATGAATCCTGATGCCGCGAACCTTCGGCAGGTCAACCTGTATGATTCGTACCTCAATCGTTTCGAGATGGCGCCCTCGGGTGAAGCGATTGCTCTGTCTGATAGCAACGGCCAAGTCCACCTTTGGGGGTTCCCCTCGAAAGTGCACTTTCCAGAGTACAGTAACCCTACCGAGTTCGCTGATCACCCAATACCACCAACTTCTATGGACTGGTCACCAGATACGTAAGTCTTTTGCACCATTTTGTGACTATGCAACTCACTGAAGCAGGCCTCTGAATACTGTTGGGATGCCATACTACAAAGAAAACCTTCTTTCCAGTTGGCCAAGCCATCTTGTATTCGAAGTGGGTGCGCCACCACCAAAGATCGACGCTCCAATCCTTAGCAGCATGTCGCGAACCGAGATGGGCTTTTTCGCAAAGAATCCCCGCACGAGGCGACGAAATCAGGCAGAGTCAAGACAGCAGTCAGACCGTGTTGCAGAGTCGCTGTGTGCGCCGAAATTCCTGAGCGAGCAGTCCCGTGCTGTCCAATCTTACAACAGTGAAGTTGACAGCAAGACTACCGAGACTATGGAGTCGCTAACAGACTTGCACTTGGAAGATGTTACGCGGAAAGAAGTACCATCTATGTACGGCAACGTAGAGATCAAGTACAGCAAGTTCGGTGTCGACGATTTTGACTTCGCGTATGGCCATTCCGCCTGCATTGACTGCCTCCTTGCTGACCTCACTGCAGTTACTACAATCAAACGCCCTACTCTGGGCTGGAGACGCATATCGCCAATTCGTATGCCAACTCATTGCTGCAATTGTTGCGCTTTACACCCTTGATACGTAACATCGCCCTCCAGCATACTGCTTCGGCATGTCTGTTCGAGACTTGTCTGCTCTGCGAGTTGGGCTTCTTAATTGACATGCTCGAAAAGGCTGCTGGTCTGAACTGTCAGGCCTCAAATTTCCTGAAAACGTTTAGCAGTCTGTCCAACGCGGTGTCGTTGAACCTGCTGGAAGAGTTTGCACCAAACGTTGCACTCACAAGCATGGTGCAAAACCTCAACCGATTCTTGTTGGACAAGATCTCCGACGAGGTCCGACAGATGCTGCCAATAAATTCCGGTCCATCGCCAATCGACCACGTTCTCGAGACTCAAGCCAGGGCGAGCATGAGATGTGCTCAATGTGCTAACGAGACTGCTCGCGGAGGTAAGAACTTCGTTAATGAGCTTGTCTACCCAGCAAAACATGTGATGAAGAACACGAGGATACCACGCCCAACCTTCTCACAAATCCTCAAGGCTAGTGTTGAACGCCAGGATCAGACACGAGGGTGGTGCACCAAGTGCAACAGGTATCAGCAGATGGTGCAGAGGAAGACCATTCAGACGATCCCTGGCGTCTTGATGCTGAATGCAGCAATTCAGAGCCACGAAGCAAAACTATTATGGTCTATACCAAACTGGCTGCCGCAAGAGATTGGAATCATAGTAGATCAAGGCCAGTTCTACTGCTTTGAAGGTCAGGATTTGAAGCTGCACTTGCAACGAGGTGTTTTCGATATTATGGTCTTCGAACTGATAGGTGTCGTCGCCGATATCAATAGCGGAGAGCACCAGAAGCCTCATCTTGTTGCCACGATAAACACCGCCCCGTCATCCCGCGAAACCACAACAGAAGACAAGTGGCACTTGTTCAACGACTTTCTGGTCAGGCCAATACCCAAAGAGGAGGCGTTGCGTTTCGAACCAGGCTGGAAGCTACCTTCCGTACTCACCTATCAGCTGAAGGCAGCGCGCAACAAGATTGACGATTCCTGGAAAGACAAGCTTGATACATCGATTTTGTACAGATATTGGTCATCGAATCCCGCACCTCCAGAGGACAAGTTCAAGCTTCTCGAAGCCCAGATGGAATCGCCAACACCAGGCTACCCGGTCGCTATCGATGCAGAGTTCATCCGTCTCCAAGCGGAAGAAATAGAGATGAAAGCTGATGGCACTCGGCAGACCATACGGCCCGATCGCAAAGGCCTCGCTCGTGTATCGGTCTGCCGCGGCTTAGGTGAACATGCGGGACTCCCATTCATTGATGACTACATCGCCGTTAGCGAGCCTGTTGTTGACCATCTGACAGCGTGGTCCGGTATCTCGCCCGGGGACTTGAACCGCGAGACCTCGCCCCACGCTCTCGTCAGCCTTAAGCACGCATATAAGAAGCTGTGGCTTCTACTCAACCTCGGCTGCGTTTTCGTCGGCCACAGCTTGGCCAACGACTTCCGCACAATCAATATCCACGTCCCCAAGAATCAAGTCGTCGACACTTCCAACCTCTTCTTCCTTCCCGAATATAAGCGTAAACTCAATCTCAAGTTCCTCGCTTGGTGCGTCCTCAAAGAAAGCATCCAGCAAGACACTCACGACTCGATTGAAGACGCTACCACTGCGCTGAAGCTGTGGCGCAAGTACGAAGAGTTCGTCGACGCTGGCGTGCTAGAGCAAATGCTCAATG
The DNA here is from genome assembly GCA_027946495.1 of Didymella sp. IMI 355093. Taxonomy (NCBI): domain Eukaryota; kingdom Fungi; phylum Ascomycota; class Dothideomycetes; order Pleosporales; family Didymellaceae; genus Didymella; species Didymella sp. IMI 355093. The sequence goes on from JAPEUZ010000006.1 coordinate 391,335, forward strand.
ACATCTATGCGACAGGCAGTCAGTACAGATTCAAAGCCCCCGGCAGTGGAGGCGCAAACGTAGGGCAAGGTACGATGGGTATGGTGAGCCAGGCGGGTACGGGAAGGAACACGCCGGAGCTGATGACGACGCCGAAGAAGGGAGGCATGTTTGGAACTATTGGGTTCAGGAGTCCTATGAGGTGAGATGGGAGACGAGACGGGAGTCATGAAAGAACGTGTTGGATACGAAGCGCGAGAGTGAGTTTTTTTCGTTATCGGCAAACCCTGATGCAAATACAAAAACATCTTATTCGGTCATCCCTCTGCTGCCAACGCCTTGCTTAGCGGCTTCATTTGTTGCGCTCACATGCGAGCTGCCACTGAGTAGTATATAAGATCTGCTCGGGCTGTTCGACACTTTCTTCCTTCTCTACGCTTCTCCTTTCAAATAAAAGCCCACATGCGTGAAGACCATGTCTCTTTCCACCCAACACTGCGCAGTCACATCTACATGGTCCGCCTGTTTTGCTTCTTCGAAGAATGTTATCAGAAAAGGCCTAACAACCAATCGATGTTACGGTGTGCTCTGAAAACCCAGTTGCTGAATTGCAATGCTGTTTCTGTCCTATCCACGGGTACTATGTTAAAACTCGGATCAAGAGACGTGTATGTCTTCTCCACAAACGTTGCCACAGACCATGTATGATCGTTTTGGTTTGTCTAAATCAACCTTACTCTTTCTACTGTCAAAAGTGTTTCCATTCAGAGCATGTATCAGCTGTTTTGATGTGCTCTCTGTCTGAAAACAACTGCAACACAACAACATGTTCTCTGTTACGGTTTCGCGAGCACAAAGGCAAAGGGATGTCTGTTCCTTGTCTGATAACACTCTCTGTCTCGTTGACCTATCGAGAAGAAAAAAGAAGTCTTATGTTTCTGTGTGTTCCCAATTTGACGTCGATGAGATCTAATGTGCAGCGCAAAGGTCGAATTCCATCACAACATGTTCTGCCCGCCGGATAGTCTCTTGAGATATTGTGGTTAGAAAGATGCGCGACGACTAAGGTTGTTTATATAAAGCACTCGCGATTGTATAGTCTATGGTCTTGCACTACATTCTGGTTGCTCAACTCCAGAAAAGAACATGCGAACATGCTGTGTTTGTAAGGCCTTCAAAACTGTAAAGGACTTGGTGATGTGCTATTCTTCTTTCTCTTTTTCAAAACGCATTACTTGGCGTTCATGGTTAGACACGGTATCTATTTCCGCAGGAGGAGTTATTTATGCCTGTTCGTGAAAATTCTACTTCTGCCAGACATTTTCACTGTGTTGTCTGTCCCTTTCTGCCTCCCGAATTCCTAACAACAGAAACTTACGAGGAGACGCCACATTTCTGTTGGCAGTCTCACAAATCAAGAAACCCCGTGCCAGAGAGGGATTGTGTATATGAGAATCCTCTTGCCTGTATCTCATCTCTCATGCTTCCTGATTTACTCTTGCCATTACACCAAATGGTGGCAAGTAATCGGAATGTTCTCTGACCAAGAGATCATGATTACCGAGACCTGTCTCTTTGCCTGCCCGTGGCTGAAAATTGCAATCATAAACTGCAACGGCGTGTATTCCGCGGCGTTCTTAATCGAGAGATGAGCGACTGATACGCGGTGCCTTCACGCTCAGCAAACATTCATGTCAGAGTCTGCAATCAGCACAAAAAATGTGCTTCGACTCTTTGCCTCAGTGCCTATAGGAGCGCCTCCCCCTGCTTTGATACAAAATGGGTTCTCTGGACCTTTGCCTTCTCGTCTTCTCAAAACTACAACCAGCTTATACGATGCTGTCGTCCAAAGCATCGAGGACCACAGCGATGGGTGTCTAGATCCTGAGCTTTGCCGATATGGACCTCTCATTGGCTTATTGGCATGTGAACATGGCATCTGAAGCTTCAATCTCACTCTTGATATGCTTCAGCACACCAGTCGTTGATTGAACACCAAGGCCATGGCGACCCCAAGCTCGTCCTCAACGTCGTGTATTCGACCGCTCGATTTGGAAGTGTCACTGTTCCCCATAGCTGGACTAGCATCTCACACGTCAAGCAGTTGGCGCGGTAGAATAGGATGCCAGATGGCGGACGCCACACTCCACATGTCTCAGACCCTTCATCGTGGCACTGACTGTACCATGCGATGGCGGCGGCGGTATAAGTATACTGGGATATCCAGAACACTCGAACAGCTACACCCGGTATCGATCACAGAATCTACCTTCTTTGCTTGTCTGTCGCTCTCACATTGTATGATCCGAGTTCATAATCCTCCATATCGTTGTCCCTCGCTTCACGATACGACAGTACCTATTCATAATGAAGTCCTTCACCCAGATCTTGATTTGGGTGTTGGTTGGGTCCGCCTTGGTCGTTGCTCAAGTGGCTCCTGTTAAAGAGCTTGAAGTCAGTCACGATGGGACATGTGGTGACGGTGTCACCTGTCTGGGCTCAGCTTTTGGTGGATGCTGCAGTGCCTCCGGTCAATGTGGCTCGTAAGTTTCTTTCCTCGACCAAGCTACTGCATGCTGAGAAGCGATTTTTAAGCACTCCCGACTTCTGCGGCAGTGGCTGCCAGATCGAATCCGGCCATTGTCAAGATACAGTGGGCAAACCCAGTCCAGATGGCACTTGCGGTGGTCGCATAGGTTACACTTGCGAAGGCTCCAAGATCGCAGGCGGCCCTTGTTGTAGCCAGTTCGAGTACTGCGGTTCTGGTCCAGATTTCTGTGGCGAGGGCTGTTTGTCTGGGTTCGGTAATTGCGCTCCATCCTGGAAGAACTCCACAGTGGCACCATCGTCATCGACTGCCTTGTTATCAGCCCTTGCTTCAGCATCATCATCCAGCACACCCTCAAGCTCGCCAGTAGCAGATGAGAGCAAGATTGCAACAGCAAAAGCCATCAAGGAGGCACCCAAACTTTCTGTACGACAAGAAGAAGGCCTACCTTGCCCTAGCGCGAATGGCACCATTTACGCAGTTGCAAATGGCGCACAGTACGAGGTCGAGTGTGGCGTCGACCACTTTGGCAACGACATTTGGTGGCCTGGAAATGGCTTCATCACATTAACTCTGCAGAAGTGTCTAGATGAATGCTCGAAGTGGCCAAATTGCAAGGCAGTGTCCTGGATCAATCAGTGGAGGCCTGGAGGTCCCTGCTATATCAAAGGTGGCCTCACCATGCCGCCCATCTATGCCGGCCATGTGCGAGGCGCGAAGTTGGTCAAACCATGTACCAATTGCCCGACCGCCACACCAGACTTGAACTTACTACCCTATGTGACGCCGTCTTCTACAGTCAAGACCGTTGTTTCGAATATGCAGACCAGGACGACACTGCCCTCAAAAATTGTCACAGTCGTTTCGAACCCACAGAGTAGTGCGATTACTTCCAGTGCGGCCTCATTAAGCTTGTCTGTCATCACAACCGGCACTGTATCCTTCGTTACGCAGACAGTCAACCCAACGATCACCGCAAGGCTCGCAAACCCCTCTGCCTCCTCAAAGGCATCTGCATCTGCGTCTGTGTCTGCGTCTGCGACAGCATGTGCTCAATCTTTGTCCAAGCGCGCTTCTGATGAGACTTTCCGAGTCTTCTGGCGCGAAAGCGTTGACAAAAGTTGCGTGCCCTGCGATGGGCAGGGCGGCTCGCTGCCATATTGTGGGGCTGATGTCACTACTGACAACTACAATTTCACTCCCAAGACTTGCCGGACTGTTCATTACAACCTAGACATCACCAACACCACATTAGCCCCTGACGGCATCAAGCGCATTGCTCTTATAGTCAACGGACAGCTCCCTGGGCCTGTCATCGAGGCTAACTGGGGCGATACAGTCGTTGTCACCGTTAACAACAAGCTGCAGAATAATGGTACGAGCATACACTTCCACGGCATTCGACAGCTCAACAGCTCCGAATATGATGGTGTACCAGCAATCACTCAATGCCCTATAGCCCCTGGTGACAGCTTCACGTACAAGTGGGTGGCCACAAACCACGGTACTAGCTGGTATCACTCTCACTTTGCTATCCAGGCCTTTGAAGGTGTTGTAGGTACAATGATTATCCATGGCCCTACCTCTAAATCATGGGATGTTGATGCTGGAACAATTTTCCTTCAAGACTGGAGCCACCAGACAGTCGACTCGATGTATGACAATGCACAGGACGCTATTAACCGCGGGCCTAAAACTATGGACAATGGCTTGATCAATGGCAAGAACACCTGGGGTGTGCAGGGTACAAGCAACCAGACTGGCGAGCGCTTCGAGCTGCCTGTGAAGTTCGAGCCCGGAAAGACCTATTTACTGCGTCTCATCAACGGCGCCATTCAGTCCGCCTACAAATTCTATATCGATGGTCATGAGCTGGAAGTCATCAACATGGACTTCACTGCTATTGTTCCGTACAAGACAAATATTGTCAACATCCAGATCGGACAGCGCTACATGGTCCTTGTGAAGGCCTCTCAGCCGGTAGGCAACTACTGGATGCGCGCCGACAACCAGGCCGCGTGCTCCAGAACTATTCAAGCACTAGATATTAAAGGCATCGTGCGCTATCAAGGTGCTAAGGACCTCCCCGCCGTTCCCACAACAACAGCGTACAACTATACTACGGAGTGCGTCGACGAACCTCTGACCTCGCTCGTGCCTATGGCGAAGCTCAACGCTTTCCCCTCAGACCAACGCTTCACTAAAGATGTGATCGTGCGTCCCGATAGCGGAAATCTGTTCAAGTGGTACCTTTCCGGCACGACATTCTACTCGAAGTATGAAGATCCAACCCTCGTGCGTGTCATAGCGAACGATTCCGCGCCCACCTATAGTGGCAATCTGATTCTAGATCTTCCAGACATGCACAAGTGGATCTACATCATTGTGCAGTCAGCAATCCCTCTCAATCATCCAATTCATCTTCACGGCCACGACTTCCTCATCTTGGGTGCAGGAAGCGGCACATACACCAACCAAGAACTCAACATGTTCAACCCTCCACGCCGAGATACTGCAAACATGCCAGCAGCTGGATGGTTGGTAATTGCTTTCGAGACTAATAACCCGGGCGCTTGGCTGATGCACTGCCACATTGGCTGGCACACCTCGATGGGGTTTGCTTTACAGATTCTTGAAGGACAGAGCATGATCAAGGATACCGTGAAGGATGAGTGCGCGCTGTATGGGACGTGCGTTAACTGGGATAAGTGGGTGGCGGAGCGAGGCTTCAAGCAGCGCGACTCTGGCGTCTAGGGTTAGTACAGATTTGTGATGTACTACATCTGGGCTTACTGGACGATGTGACACCCTTATTGTAAGTGTGCTTTTGTCGTAATTGCTCTGTACATATTTTACTCTTCAATCCTGTACCACTCAATTCTGAGGACCAAAACTTGACCAAAGTGCACCTTGCCACCAACTACTCGCGCTTCCCGCGATACCAAGCCTCCGCTCCCAGATTCTAGATATTCCTCCATTGTCAAGTTAAGCCCGGAGAAAAGTTGAGGGACGGCGACGACTCGATGCGCGCGGGGGCTTACGTTCGCGCAAATTCCACCACTTAAGTAGCGCAGCAGGTTTATCTATCTGGAACATAACCAGAATCTCAACACTAGCGCTCATCCCTAACGACTGCAATGCTCTGCCTGTTTTCCATACTTCAAGAGAGGACAGTATAACGACACCTTCGGTTTTTTGTTCCTGGGCTGGTCATCAGGATTCGAGCCAAGAGGCGGGCGCCATTGCCAGCGAGAACCTAAGCAGACAGCCAAGACTTACTGGCAGCAGGATCAATTTAATCAGATTGCGAACAGTCCGTCAGTTGAACGATGGCTGAGTATGTCCTCCAATCGCACCGTATTAATGCTTAGCTCATGGCGAGCATGACAGATACTGCTTCTGACACCTCATATACATATATGCCAGTACTGAGTGCAGACTCCAACGCACCGCCCTACTCTGCTCCTTACGTCTGTCTCCATCGCAATGCTGTCTCTCAGTAAGCTTTTCAGCGTCGCCGCGCTACTTTTACCTGCCGTACTCGCCTGCAATGGCTACACTGGCGGTCTCCCTAAACCGACGTCCAGCAAGACCAACAGCAAGGTCATTACTGTCGCCGCTGGCCAGACTTTCGACTGTGGATGGGCTAAATATGACCGCGGCAGTGGCGCCTGCAACGACCAGGCTGAGGGCGGGGACGCTGATGCTGTCTTCCTGCTAAAGAAGAATGCTAAACTCAGGAATTGCATTATCGGAAAGAATCAAGCCGAAGGTATGCATGAAAGAGTATCGGCCACCGCAGACTCATTGTTCTGACTTCTTCAGGTGTCCACTGTGATGGTGCGTGCACTCTCGAATTCGTCTGGTTTGAAGACGGTATGTGTCCCTAGCATGGATTCCCCACATGCTCTGCTAACGCTTCGTAGTTTGTGAGGACGCTATCACCGTCAAGAACGATGCTTCGGGTGACCAGTGAGTGCACTCTGTATGTGTCACTCGACTACTGTGCTGATGCTTTGTAGATCCTGGATCATTGGCGGCGGTGCCTACAAGGCTTGTGACAAAGTTGTCCAACACAACGGCTGCGGTACAGTCAACATCATCGTGAGCTCTTGCACCATTATTGTTAATTCCAACTCTTTTGCTGACATTGTGCAAGAACTTCTACGTCAACGACTACGGAAAGCTGTACCGCTCCTGCGGCAACTGCTCCAAGCAATGCAAGCGCAACGTCTACATTGAGGGAGTGACAGCTGTAAAGGGTGGTGAACTGGCCGGTATCAACTCCAACTATGGAGATACTGCCACGATCAAGAATGCTTGCTACGATACCAAGACTCCTTGTCAGATGTACAATGGTTGTGCGGGAGGTTGCGAGCCCACGAAGAGTGGAACATGCAGTGGCTGAGTCTGTAAGGGCGAGGAAACTATGGCCTCAGGGTGCCTTCCAGACTTCCAAGGCCCGATTACACCCTCGTTAACAATGCTCTTTCTCCGCGCACGCCTTTCAACTGTTCGCTCGCTCGCCATATCCAAGCCGCTTTTGACGTTTGCTTGACCAACCAGGGGTTTCTATTCGATGAGATTACGCTTGTTCCAACCGTATCAAGCCCACAATGGCTAGCGCCAACCAGCTGTGCAGATCTGCAATCACATCATTCAACCCCAAGATGTCGCGAAAGCTTAGAACCCTTACAGTCCCACCAAACAATATGTCTTTTCAGCACTGTGCCGAGCAAATATTGTGTTGTCAGCAGTCATCGAGACTCGCCTCGGAAGTGAGCTTGAAATCAGCCCAATAGCAGCCAATGTAGCCTGCTGGTGCTTGTCCCCACTATGCTGTCCCAGCACTGGTACGACAGCGCCGGTAGGTTGACCTGGAACACCCACGTTGTTGCATCATTTCCAAGATGCTGGGGTTGTTCCGACCTATAACTTGCCGTAGCCCTGGGACCTTGCGCCCAACGTCTCGATACTTTCTGAACGACAATCTCAAAGTTATGTCGAGTGACGAAAAGCGCGTTGGCGACCATAAGGCCGATACGCCTGGTGCATCCACTACATCTGCCTCGGACGTCGAAACTGTCCCAGGGAAGATCGACGAAAAGAGGCTGCTGCGTATTCTGGACTTGAGGCTGCTCCCTGCAGTGTCAATTCTCTACCTCCTCAGTTTCCTCGACCGAAGTAACGTCGCAAATGCGCGTATCGAAGGACTCACGACCGATCTGCACATGACCGGCAATGAGTACCTTACAGGCTTGACACTGTACTTCATTGGCTACGTCTTGTTCGAACTTCCTTGCAATATCATCTTGAAGCGTACGACTCCTAAGTTCTGGCTACCAACTCTGACGGTGGTATGGGGTGTTGTCGCAACCCTGATGGGTGTCACGCAGAACAAGGCTGGCTTCTTCGTTGTACGCTTCTTGTGAGTCGAGTTATCCTTTCTAGAGATCACCGTGGACTGACCGTAACAGTCTCGGCGTGGCAGAATCCGGTTTGTTCCCAGGCGTAGTATATTACCTGAGCATGTGGTACAAGCGAGAAGAGCGACAATACCGCATCTCGCTCTTTTTCAGCTGCGCTTCTCTGGCTGGAGCTTTTGGTGGCATCCTTGCTTGGGGCATTAGCCACATGCGCGGTGTTGGTGGTTATGCCGGTTGGCGATGGATCTTCATCCTGGTACGTACCTACCTCGTGAATATTTCGGTTTGGGAAGTTAACAGGATTGCAGGAAGGTCTGCTTACCATCGCAATTGCAGTAGCCGCCTACTGGTTCATCTCTAACTATCCGGACACGGTTTCATGGTTGTCTGAGGAGGAACGTACATTTGTCCACGCGAGGCTCAAGGCTGATAGTGATTCGACGAATGATGAGAGGTTCTGTTGGGGCGATGTTGTAGACGCGCTCAAGGATCCCAAGATCTGGTTGTACGGTGCTGGCTTCCACACTATGAGTCTGCCCCTGTACACGCTTTCTCTGTTCTTAGTAAGTACCTGTCACAAGTCAACGACTTTTACGCTAACGACGCGCAGCCAACGATCATCCGAGACATGGGCTATACATCTGCTCAATCGCAACTGCTGACCATCCCACCGTACGCAGTCGCTACAATATTCACCATTTTCTGGGCGATTTGGTCAGAGAAGACCAAGAAACGCGGTCCTTTCATCACTGCCACATCTGCTTTTGCAGTCATTGGCTACATCATCCTACTTGCCAACAAGAACCCTAAAGCCAGACCCGGTGTCTCGTACGTGGGTACATTCTTCGCAGCGATTGGCATCTACCCATCAGTCGCTCTGGTGCTGAGTTGGCCAGCTATCAACGTGTCTGGACAAACGAAGCGTGCTACCGCCAACGCCATGCAGATTTCCATCGGTAATCTCGGTGCAGTACTTGGCACGCAGCTGTACAGGCCTAGCACAGCACCTCGGTATGTTCTGGGTCACAGCTTTGCGCTCGGCTATCTGTTAATGAACATTGTTGTTGTCAATTTGCTGTGGTGGAGACTGAAGCGGGAAAATAAGCAGAAGCAGCAGTTCCTGGTTGAGCACCCTGAAACGAACGGCTTTCACGACACTAAAAAAGATCTCAAGCTCGGTGATCGTCATCCACGATGGATCTTCCAGGCCTGAGCCTCAGCAGGTCTGGACGATTGTATCGAAGAACTAAGCTGGATGTTATTGGTCCATCGATGGGAGTCGTGTGAATTGCAGGTTGCGTACGAATAACGCCCTCGGCTGTTCTTCCGATCGAATTGCAGCGGGCTATCAGGCTGGAGATGAGCGCCGTTGTTAGGATGGGTTATCGTGTCCTTTCAATTGGACACTAGTGCACACAAGATCCATCATCGAATTCTATAGCGCGTTGGCCTCGCAATGATGGTACATCGATGGCTTTGGCGTGTAACAACAGCCGTTGGCGGCAAATCACAGAGTTCTTCCACCTAGCATTGACAGCCGTTTTGGAGAGCCGCAGGGGTGCGCCCAGCCCTCGAGTCGTCGATCTCAAGATCCAAGTGTTGCGCCCAGTTAATTGCTGCAGATTGGGCCGTTAGTCAGCCGCCTCCATGCGGCGAAGAGCCAATCACTAGCTCGAGGCAATGACGCCGTCATGCGACCACAGGATCTCGACCCCGCCTTTCCATGGGGAAAACACGCGGACCCTTGACAGCCGAGCCTCTTCTGCGACCTTCAAGAGCTTCCAAGAGCACTGCCTCGCGTTCAATCTCAGCCGCTCTAACAATTGCCCGAGGTCTGCATCGTCATCAATCTGGTTACACTCATCATCGTCACGGCACACAATCTTCACGTGTCTGCAATCATGGCATCATACTTTGAACTCCCTGCGCAATTAAATGCATCCGCAGCTGGTGAAATCCCTAAAGAGGAACAGGAGCTACGGGGCACGAGTATGCTCACACCACAAGTTTCACGCATATTGGACGGTCTACAATTCGACGAGAAGTCAAGCAGTAGTGACGAAGGCGACGAAGGAAACAGTTCCTCTATCTCAGAGAATGACGAGGAGCCTAGATTGTCAGACGACGACACCAAGATTGACGATTCGTTAAGTCATAAGTCGCGCCAAGGCCCTTCAACTTCGGCGAACACTGTGCACGGTTCCAAGACCTCGACCGACCTAGGGATCAAGAATTTGGGGAGTGGCACGCGCGGGGACAAGTCCTTGAAAGACCCCAGGTCTCACATGACCCGTTTCCAATCTCTTCGCAGTACCCTTTTTCAGGCCAACATACAAAGTAACATGAATAAGTGTCACAAAGAAGCAGAAGCGCGCGAGAAGGCAGCAACCAATTGGAAAGAACAGCATGAAAAGAGACAGGGCTACAATCGACCGCACACTCGAGAGACAGCGCCAAATGAGAAGGATGGATTTGGACGTCGAATCGGTATGAAGATTCGCCGTCTGACAAGCAAGGAGCCACCAACAATGGCCAACATCGAAGAGAATACTGGCAATCTAATGCGTCGTGAATCAACCGCTTCTGACGACGAAGACGAGCCTTACGGTGACCCTTGGAAGCCGCGCCAAAGTTACGAGTCCAGCATCAATCACTCTGATGTGAATGATTTGGTGCGCTGGGTCAGCAGAAGAGACCCACCAAGTGATGGTGAAAGATGGGCATCCAGTGCCAAAGCACCAAAGAAGGAAGATAGCGGGCACGAAAGTCTGGGACATTCCGACATTGAGGAGCTTGTGCGCCACGCCAGTCGCAGATCGATCGCAATAGAGCCAGTGGCACCCATGACGCACACTGGGTATAGCGACGAATCCACGGCCTCTGACTCCGACTTGAGTCAGCAAGAAGACGACCAAGAAGAGGGCAGTAATGAGGGTAATCTTAGCCGCTGGGTGTCACGACGAGATGGCGCAATGGCAGGGCCTGTGCGTGGCCAGCGCAGCGCTCCTCAAATCGAGCCGGACACAGATGTTGACTCTGACGTACCTGAGATTGGGCGCTGGAGAACTCACCACGACAACACAAGCGGCGAATCGATCACTGGCAGCGCAGGCAGCGAGATCGCGAGGAAAGATGATGTGTCCGTTCTCGAGGCCGCGCGTGGACGGTCAAGAGAGCGCTCACCCAAATTTCAAGATATGGACCAACTGAAGGATAACGACGTTGATGAGCTTGTAAGATGGGTTTCGCGCAGAGACTCGAAGCAAGCAAGCAACCCGGATATCAAGGATGAGGTTGTACAGCTGCAGCGTCAGAAGGATCAGAAGACGCAGGAACCGGGTATGACCGCTGAAGACAAGAGCCTTGATCATGAGGACCTTGATGATCTGCTTGCGCATGTTAGAGATCGTCAAACGAGTGGGCTGAACTCGATCATTACTCCTGCCCACGTCTAAGCAGCAGTCCCGATGATCTGTATGAGTTACAACGTCACGCCCAACTTGTTCCCGTTCTCTGGTCTTAGTGGAGGGGATAATGTTAATATTGATCTCAACAAAACAACGTCGTCTAGCATTTTCAACGTTCACCGAGCTACAGACATTCGTGCAATAAGCGCCAAGCAGTGACATTCGAACCTCAAAAGGCTGACCGACGGACCGGGTAACCGTCCAACGCTCTGTTGTTAGCCAGCACATTTACAGTATCCTTCTGAATGTTCTTTACCACACCCTCCAGCCCCAAGTTTGCAATCCTGTCGCACAAGCCCTTCGTAGTTCCGCCTTGCAGTGCCAATAAGTATGCAGCCAAACCGGTGATATGCGGAGTAGCCATCGACGTGCCACTGTGCTCCGCAATCCCGCCATCGTTGTTAAGGCTGGTGATATTCGCGCCTGGCGCGAGTACGTCGACGAAAGAGCCATAGTTCGACCAGTACGGCATGCTGTCGTTTCTTGCGGTCGCGCCGAAGGTGCAGACAGTTGGCTTAGAGGCAGGGGAGGTATAGCGTGCATCCAGGCCGTCGTTGCCAGCAGCTACGGCCATGAAAACGCCCGAAGCTACCGCTGAAGCAGCCTCGTCTTATCAGCGATCCTGCAAATGAACTTGTGCCGCAATGGAGAGAACATACGGCTTGGTTTGTGGGAACGTTTCTACGCCCTCCCAGACTCAGGTTTGCGACTGCACCCTTGCGACAGTCACGGGTTGCTGCGTCCTTAGCTACAAAGCTAATGCCTGCAATTATGCCGGACGTTGTGCCTGAGCCGTAGGAGTCGAGAACTTTGACTGTGAAGAGCTGGGTCTTCTTCGCTACGCCGTAGGTCACTACTGGTCAGTTAATCTTCTCTCCGCAAGAGATTGCAGAACTTACATGAGCCAATAGTGCCAGCGACATGCGTACCATGTCCTTCGCCATCCCCATCACTTTCCTCGTCAGAAAAGTTAGCGAGGTGGGTGGCGCCTGATGCTGTCAGCTAACTGCGTGTTGTTAAGTTCGTACACAACGTACGTCCTTCAAGGTCGGGATGGTTCACGAAGATCCCAGTATCGATGACATAGGCACAAATGCCTTCACCTGCACTGTCGTCGAAGATGTAGGTGTTGTTCTCAGGCAGATTGTTGGAGATACGGCTGAGGCCCCAAGTGGCCGGGGTTTGGTGCACCAAATCAAACGTACGCATCTTGACATCCGGTTCTATGTACTCAACCTGATGACAAGTCAACTCAATCATTCTGCAAGTACTTTTGTGAGATCTCACATGCTCAGAGCTTTGAAATTTGGTAAGCTCTGCATCGGACAGAGTGCCAGCGAAGCCATGGAAACCTGATAATGAGTATTCAAACTTTGGGGCTGCTGACAGTGACTGTGTCAAAGTCTGAACAGCGCTCGCAGAGACAGCAGACTCGTCATGCTTGAACTTGACAATGTATTGCCCTGGGACAACAGTGGCATCCTGCTCGACTTGCAGTAGTGGTGCCGCAAGAGCGGTAGAGAGAAAATTGAGGAGCTCGATGAAGCGCATCCCGGGTATGCGATGCACGTGTGCTCCGTGGAAGGTTTGTGAAAGATGCGAGTGTGACTATGGTACAGGATTGTATTTTCAGTTGCAGTGGACGATTTATATACGCCGCAGCTGGAGTATACTGACCCCAGCTATCTGAAGATCTGTACAACTGCGACAAGTTGGTGTCGTGATACGTCGCTGGCTGTGGTGTGGATATCTCACGGTTGGTACCATGGCTGCCGCTGATGCTGTAATTGCAAGAACGATAGATCAGGAAGCAGGCCAAACACCCTCAGCAAATCAGACTAGTAGCGACGTTAGCTGTGTACCATGACTGTGCAGGTGCAATAGCTCGTAGACAGATACAGAACAACGACAACAAGGAAGACGGTGAAAACCGGACGTGGTCAACGTATATTCGGTGCAACCCAAAAATCAAGCGCCTATTAGACTGCACTGGTTGGACCATCTACAGGTGCGCTGTAACACTGTGCCGTGAATCTTATAGGAAGGTGTGCGAGAGATAAGGCTGGTACTCTGCAAAGTGCCGTTGTTGCATCTGCACCGCAGTTGTAACCGTGACTGACAACGCACTTTAAGCTCCCCCAGAATTCTCTTTGAATTGGTATCTCAACAGCACGGAGGAGACGAAAGCCGATGCGATTCTGGTATGTTTTCAGAGAGGACGACGTAACAAGTGTCGAGCATGTGGATGTAAGGCCCCTCATGTGACAAGAGGCTCATGGTAATCTTACTCGCACAAAGTAATTCCGGCATCAGGAGACAGTTATGGAAAGGAGGTCAGCACCAATTCTGGTATTGGCGTCGTCCGTACCATCCAACCTTGCACGAGCTTGCGCGCTACAGCATGAATCAGTAGGGTTGACCACGTCGCTGGGTTGGTGTGACGGCTTGTGTTGAGTATGGTCGTCTCGAGTAGAGAGGACAAAAGGTCCTGAGCTTCTTGATCAATGCATCTCGATTTAACCATGAGGAGGCTATGAACCTCGGACCCTGAATAAGAGCGACAGATAGCTGTGCACAGGCAAGGACCCGGAAGCATGGTTAAGCTAAAAGGTATTCTAGTAGTGTACCAGAACCTCAGGAAACATGCGAAAGCCGTTTGCAGCGGTCAATGATCACGAAACATCAAATGCCGTCGACGTCGAAGTAGCCTCAACGATATCGCGCTCGCATTAGCCTAGGTAGCGTGCCGTCGTAAATTTCTATCATCTTAGCCCAAAAGAATTGCAAATACCTGTTGGACATCATGATGCGGCTCATGAGGTACACTTTGAGTAAGCTTTGCTCGTGTTGATGAAGGTGGCAGTTCTGAGTGGCGATTGCGACGAGGTCCAGCCGCGCTAGGGATGCGCTAAGTCGCGCGCCTTCCTCGCAACATCTTCACAACTGTTCTATCCAAATGCATCTGAGGGAGGCAGTGATCACGAGGCTCAATCCGCGATGTCTGTTTTCCTCACTACAAAGTAAAACAACTCGTGTGGATATGAGTGTCATGCAAGCATTGCTCCGCCCACATAGAGTCTACGTCGCATGGCGAGTCCATTAAGTCATCAGCGCTTCATCAGCTGAGAAAAGACTTGGTAGGACTCATTTCGGTTTCCAAAAAGACCATTGGAAATTGATCCCATGGCCGTTGTCAACCTCAAACAAAAAAGCGTCATGACGAGAGCGCGGACCTCAATACAGTGCGACCGTACTAGGCCGCCTGCAAGAGACCGAACCGCCGCTACTCACCAGGAGCAGCATGCACGGTCATATGCCTCCCCATATCCCACTCATTCAGGATTGAACATCAACCAGGATAAAGAGCCATTGCTGTGAACAGCCTCCTTGTCAGTGAATCTTCATCGTGAAGTCAACAGTAAATGGCCTACCAAGCAATATGACGTTTCGCAAGGAAGCACTGCCCACCGTGCAGTTTCTTTCTGTTCCTGAATGTCTCAAGCTTGCCGGGCCATAGTCGAGTGGATCGCTAAGTCACAGTCGTGTATCGCAAAAGCAGTCCCAAGAAGCATCATCTCTGGGCATGTCTACAGATTTGCACTCATAGATCGGGAAAACTTGTTTCAATCATCAATTCTCGATTGCTCGTTCGTAAAAGCTACTGACAAGAAGTGAAGACGACGTCCAACGCTCGACGTAATCGTGGGTTTATAACGCTTCGTAAGAAATGCGGACAGGCACCATAATGCCTTTCCATATGCAACAACCAAACAGATCGCTTAATGCTTGCTTTGAGAATCATCATCGCTTGCTTTGAAGATATCGTCCAGATACAGCTTAACCACTGGGGTTGCCGTTGAAGGCAAGGTAGTTGGGTGTGCCAGAAGGAACACCGGTAACCTTGTTCTTGGTTGCAAGAGCCTGGATGCGGGCACCAAGAGCAGCAGGGGTCTTCTTGCCCTCGAAGCCAAGGAGATAAGCGGCAAGACCGGCAACGTGGGGAGTAGCCATGGAAGTACCAGAGATGGTGTTGGTACCACCGTTCAACCAAGTCGACAGAATAGAGACACCAGGGGCGATTATGTCAACAACGGAACCGAAGTTGGAAAACGAGGCAAACGCGTCGGAGCTATCGGAGGCGGCAACAGTGAAGGCAGTCGCCTCAGAAGCAGGGGAGGTGTTGGCGGCGTTCTGAGCCTCGTTGCCAGCGGCAACGGCCATGAAGACACCAGCGGAGACAGCGTTGGCAACAGCAGAGTTGACGGCAGTGGACTTGGTTCCACCGAGAGACATACTGCCGACGAAACCGGCAGAGCAGCCAGAGCGGCTCTTGGAGTCGTTGGCAGCAAAGTTGATACCGGCGATAACACCAGAGTTTGTGCCCTGTTCAGAGTTTAGCATACCAGCCGCTGAAATATTGGAGAATCACAGTAAAACATACCGAACCGGAGGCGTCAAGGACCTTGACAGCGAAGAGCTTGGCCTTCTTGGCTACACCGTAGGTCTTGGATCCGACGGTACCAGCGCAGTGAGTGCCATGGCCGTTGCCATCAGTGTTCTTACCATCGCCAGCGTAGTTGGCGAGGAAGGTAGCACGACCCTCGAACTCGGGGTGAGCGGTATAAATACCAGTGTCGATGACGTACACGCAGGTGTTGGCTCCAGCACTGGTGTCATAGGTGTAGGAAGTGGTTCCCTTGTTGGCGTGGGAGATACGGCCGAGACCCCAAGTAGCAGACGACTGGGTAGTGTACGCCTTCTTCTCGATGGTGTCTTCGATCTCTCCAAGGTTGGCCTTGATGACAGCGTCTCGCTCGATGTAATCGACACCAGGAAGGTTCTGGAGGATCTTGACGATGTCATCGCTCATCTCAGCAGCGAAACCGCCGAAATTGCCGAACTGGTAGATGTGGGCAGGGTCCTTCTTCAAGAAGCTTAGAGCAGTCTCGAGGAACTTCTGGATGTCCTGGTTCTGCACCTTGACAATGTACTTTCCAGGAATGGGAGTACCCGCGCGAGGCTCAAGGACAGGAGCAGGGAGAGCAGCAGCCAAAGCTGGCAAGAGTGAGAGGAGGAGAGTGAGCTGCATGATTGCTGTGGCTGACTGAACGAAGGTGTCAAAGCGAGAGATGGGACCTGGTCTTGATGGGCGAAAAGCTGAAGTATTGCCTGGGGACTTTAGGGTGCGTCGTCAACTCCTTATATAGCTGTCGACTACTCTCAAGGTGGATCACTGGGAAGAGTGTAGTTGCACCTGCCACTTGGGATTAGCCTTGGGAACAGAGAGTACTCAGATAGATGCCTCTTACGGGAAAGCGGCTCAGTGTGGTGGCTTAAGTGCTCGATGCCGAGAAGGGGAGGTAATACAGGCAACTTCGGCTTTACTTGCTACTGAAACGACATGTTAGCCGAGACAGAGACCCACAGTGGCGGTCATGGGGAGGGCGGAGAAGGAAGGAGCATAGAAGACGTGATGAAGACGACCTCTTGCCAAGAAGTAGATTATATTAATGACACTTACTGGTTTAGGTAGGCGAGAGTTGTGCTCGACGTTAAAGTCCGTTCAGATATGTGATTGGCTATTGAGTCAAAAGATCTGCAAGGCGGTGCAGCCTTTGTATGAGTCTCGATAAGAGCGGGAGAACGGAACAAGTCAAGTTGTAAGCAGAAGAACAATTGAGCTGATTGATGCAGATGGCCGTCGCTGTCAAGGCTTAAAGTACCTACAACAAGTGTTCATCTTCTGGTTGCACTATCGTCATCGTTATTGGATTCCTTCACCGAATGTTAGCGAAGTACTGGCGTGGAAGGTGGATGACGGAGACCAATATCGCAAGCATACACATTCCCTCAGTTCCTGGTGTGGGAGTGTCCGCTCACCGTCCGTAGCGCTTTGCTATTTGACACTACCACGGATCAAGAAACAGCGTGGAGAACGGCTATCGAAGACTCCGCATCATACCCCTTGTAAATAGAGGCTAGTGATCGGTCAATAGCTCTAAGTGTACGTGTTTTGAACAGCATGACGATGCACATGGAGTGTATGAGTGCCGAACCATCCTCAAATTGCCATGTGCCGTTCCAGACTGTCAAGATCTCGTACCTGTAAGCTAGCGACAAGTCTACCCGGTGTATTGGGAATCGCAGGAACCCTGCTTACCACGTCCCCTCATTCGCTGATGATCATATTTCGAGGATTGAACCACTCAACGTCGGAGGAAACTCTGGTACGGTGAACGGAGGGTGTCAATCCAACCAATCCAACTTAAGCGGCGTCCAGTATCCGCGTCGGAGAGCGCGACACCGACATCATAATTTCCTTTTCCGGCGGTGACCGGTGGGAGTGCACGTGCGTCACGGAAGGCCTCGGTGCTTCTGTAGTCAAGCAGCGCTGTGAGAACACATATTTCGCTGCGAGGGTTGTTCAGTCAAGAAATGGCCACCCACCGTCTGCAGAAAACATCAAAGTTCACACGGTGCACGAACTAAGGCAGCTAAGCTTAAGCTTAAACGCACTGAATCGGTAAAGCACCTCCTTCATTGAGCGTGAAGTCCTGCAGATCAATCAAAATGCTTGGCTACATCTTGAGATAAGGGCGAAGTAAGGCTGGGCGGTAATTGCAGCAATCAACGAATGAGATGTGCGGACGACTGGTCTGTAGAAAGAACACGGACCGAGGTACAACATACTCAAATGTTGAATAGCGTCGGGGTCTCATTAGTCGCTAGTAGATTAGCATTATCCCGTCGTGCGCTATCCGCATGCTGATTTGCCCTTTGGTACAGACAGCGAGCCCTGCGATCACTGTAGAGTGACTTGAAAAGCTGGATACCTAGGCGCCCAGTGAACCAGGGTATGCGTTCGAGAACGCGTCCATGGCGATGTAGATTGCGCGAGCTGCGGGTGACCTTCATGGATGGATCGCGTGCTGAAGCCTTGCCGAAACAGGCCGTGAATCTTTTCAGGAAAACCGTGTGCCTGTGTCGCACCACACCAAAAAAAACGACCGCTCATGATCCAAAAGCACCTTGTCTCTTCAGACAGAACCTCCATTCACTACTCTCTTCGTCTTGCCGTTATACCAAATGGCTGGAGAGCAACGGGTCTTGTTATCGTTGATAGTTTGTGAGTGCAGGAGAAGGCCGAGTGACGCAGGTGGATCGGAGCACGGAGCACTTCTCTTGGCGCACCCGCAAATGCCTGCGTCTGCTCATCCTTCTCGTCTCTCTTTCCATCCTAATTGCTCACAGCCTAGTATGCATTACTACTTAGCGTATTGCGTGCTTTACCTTCCAACGACAACAGTCGCAGGTTGCTTCCAAAAGTCTCAGGTGCCCAATGCGACAGAGATTGCTTTGATACAGCGTGGCATAAAGTTCCACTTTCTTCTGCGCAGGATGCCAAACTCAAAGACACCAGTTGAATTCGGCGACGAAACGTTACCGACGACGAAGACCTACCTTCTCTGTGTCTGCAATAAACATGGTCGAAGGTACATCCACAGTTACGTCTCATACTACGGGTTCGTTTATCAAGACAAGCCTCCGATACGATAAGCTGTGTTGGCAATGGTCGATCTCTGTAAAAACAATCGGCCGCAAGCGCACTTTCACATCATACTTCACTGCTAGATTATCAATCTATGGTCAACAGCGCGCAACGAGTCATTGTGGTAGCAGGACGTCTGCGACAATGGAAGAAGATGCTCTCTATACCTACAATCTGACAGAGTGCGGTCGGCATGTTAGACCCTAGCGAGGCGGATCTGCTTTGCCACATTCGCGAGCCGTTTCTTAGTGCCCGTGGGTAGTCTCTATCTGCCGTCCTCGTATCTGTAGCCTCGCGGCGACACCTCCTTGTGACGATCAATCAAGTAAGCTTCCCAACCTTCCTGAGTTGTCTACCACGCCGAGCTGCCAAGACCACAACCACCCATATCGCTCACGTTTAGAGCGGTCTCTCGTTCTTGGCAGAGCCTTGTCGAATGAATACGAAGGCTTGAATTAGCTTACATCCCCGCAATGCTCATGACTCAGACCTCCTTCCTGTTTTGATTGCGGTCGCGCATCATGCAGGCCGGGACACTTGCATGATGGGAAAACTGCAGGAACAAATCAGGCATCAAGGAGAGTAACAAGATATCGGCGATCGATGGTATTTCGAACACGGGAGCAGTCCAGTCAGCTGGTCAGAGACCAATTTTCGTTACCTGCCTCATCAATCGGCGTCTTCATCTGCGCGAATAGTTGTAGTGGATCGTCTCAGACAGTCCCACTTGAGCACGACATCTGCTGCCATTGAAGAACGTTTCAACAGTCCCAGAATGGCTCGAGAGGTATTTTCCTGATCGTCAACGATACGTCCGTTACGCAACTCGTATCGTGATATCCGACTCTCAAAACTCGTCAAAGACTTGTTTCCACCTTCCTGCTTATATCAGGCTACGTGAACGCCGGGCCGACTCATACACGTAAGAAATCCAAAGAATCTAAGGATACGCAGAAGGATCTGGAGATCCCCTAGGCATCATCACAAATGCCGGAACACATGTAGAAGGTCATCACGGTTGACATGATGTGATTGTGCTCTCACCGGGTTTTGCCGCAACCTTCCACATTGTCAACGATCCAGCATTCGCATGCAGGCAGGTCTGTATTTAGCGAAAATGTCATATGCCGGCTCCTGCCTGTTTGGTAAATGAGGAACCCACATGATCTGGATGCCGCTGTAACTGCTTCACGCAACAATCACCTGAATGTCTCCAACTGCTGGTGACTAACGTCGAGTCCGTGGACTGTCGAACTTCGTGTCTATAGTCTGCTGGTCTTTCCCTCAGCTCCGGTGCCCTTCTGTGTCTACAAAAGCCATTCCCATGTCTCGCTAATAGCATGGACATCCTCAATCTCAAAAGTAGTCACCACATGCTTTTGCCATGACATGCTACGGCGCAGTACAGCTCTTATCATTCCAAGATCTAGGATCGTGGTGGATGCCGCTCTATGCGCAGACATGGATGTTTGTGCCAAGAATACTTAAGATTTTGATGGTCACAGGAGGTGTCAGGACGTGCACACGTGAATTGATAAATTCACTGCGGGCAGCACTCTCAGACTTGTCACCGGAGATTGAGTTCAGAACTCATAGAAAACTTTCAAGCTACATCTAATCGTGAGCTTGATTGCTCCAACTCGACAATTGCGACGATGTGTGTTCCAGCTGTCACTTCAACATCGTAATCCCTTGTATCTTCTTCACCTTGCCGCCGCCCACCTTAATCAAGTGTTCAAGCCTCATACAGTAGAACGACAGTGGTGATGGTGATAGCGACTACTTCATTACTGTATCGGCGTGGAAAGGAGAGAAATCGAAAAGTCCTGTTGTAGTTATGAGCAAGTTGTTGCCTTTACCCATCAGCAATCTTCTCGGCTATGGAATCGCTCCTGACTTGAGCTACACAGTAATCCCTGTGTGCGATTACATAGAGCACGTCATCACAACGTATTCCTTATGTCGAAGCAAACTATTCGTTGTTTTCACAAGCTTTATATGGCGATCATGAAAAGCCTTTTGTTCTCTAGGTATCATAGAATTCGGACTAGCCTCCAGAGATCGTGGCGATTTGTGGATGATAGGACGGGGCGAATGTTGATCAAGCCCCATACTTACTTCACACAGCCTCACAAGAAGGCGCAGCCAGGGTGCTGACTACCTATGATACTTGAATGTTTCAAGTTCGCCAGTCTTGTCCTTGAGCATTTCAACTCTCTTTCTTCATGTTCTCGTTTCTTGCAGATTCATCGACACTTAACAATCATGGTCAGGCTAAACAAATGCTTCTGAAAACACCATACGACACCAAATGAATCGAAGAGATTAGCTATCTAGAACATAGGCGCCAGGATTTTTTTGACGCTATTGCTACGCGGCTTCACCGTGGCTTCAATTCTCAAGACAGACATCTGACGAATAGATGTACAGAACCTCGATTTCTCCAACGACAGTGGTCGAGGTGCGGCGGTGCGTAATATCTTTCTGTTCCACTCTTCGCCTTGCCGCAAACCCATGGCACGTATCGTCAACACGGTTCTCCCTCTGCTCGTCAACGCCCTGTCTAGCGCGGTTCTCGCGTCGCCCAGTCTCTTCTTGCAGGTACTCAGCTCGCCAACGCGTGCAAAGGTGGATATGTGGTACGCCAGGGAAAGGCCTCTCGACGCCGTAGTGCTATCGTGGCGGAACGCACTGCGTTTATTTCCTTTCAAGGCAATAGCCTGGGTCGCACCGTTGATTACGTCACTGCCGCTGCGTTTGCTCTTCGAGAGTACCATACTGCAATCAGTCGATTTTGAGGCTTCCCACCAGGAAGACGATTTCGCTTGTTATGTGGGTGTTTCGAGCCCGCTTCTCTTAATCGTCACACTAGCTTGTCCGTTCAAAGTCGTTATATGCATAACAATCGTATGGGCTCTAGGTCGTCAGAAGCCTTTAGTCACCTCCGTCCGGGATGCAGTGGCTTCGTTCATCTCCATCCCGGACCCGTCTACTGCTGGCCGGCTAGATCTACTGGTGACGCTTTCGAAATACGGAGCTAGCAGCAGTAACCCAATACTGTGGCAGTATACCTCTTTAAGACGGGCACTCTACGTCTCACGCTAAACATGGACATGTACATATGCTTTCTTCATTGCCCAAATCGTGGTCGCAGCTGGCTTTCTCGGGAAAAAGTATCAAATGATAAACAATGACGAGTTGTAAGTTCGTATCCCAGGTTGATACGCACTATCTAACCTGTCAAACAGGATCTGGATGCACTTTCTCGCCTCTAG
This sequence comes from Didymella sp. IMI 355093, assembly GCA_027946495.1. Taxonomy (NCBI): domain Eukaryota; kingdom Fungi; phylum Ascomycota; class Dothideomycetes; order Pleosporales; family Didymellaceae; genus Didymella; species Didymella sp. IMI 355093. Next base: position 413,579 of record JAPEUZ010000006.1, read on the forward strand.
CAACGCCCGCACGATCCTACCACCCAAGTCTGTCGTCTCATTCACCACCGCGGTATTCCTGGCCGATGTTTCGCAGCTTTTCCTCTCGGTCTGATAACTCGCATACAACGCCATCCTGACCCGGCTGCAACTCAGCCAGGAATAGGCTTTGTTCTCCACATCGTTTCTGCCTCTTCATGTCTCTCATCCCAGGCACTTTCCCGTCTTTTCTTTCACTCTCCATGGGGCTAAATGACGCGATTCGCAGTGATGAATAGAAAGGAACAGTGGTATACTAACGAAGAGTTCGAATCTGAGATCACAAGATTGAGACTTAACGGCTTCAGTTCCCGTACAGATACAGTATCCTCCTGATAGTCCTCAGTGCTATCCTGTACTTCCTTCTTTCAGAGAGCTCGTTCGTGGTGCTGTTCATAGATGGTATGCGCTGGACAAAGACGCAACACACAACATCAATACACGAACACCAATGCTGCATATCAGACGATGCCTCTCCCAACATAGATGGCTTCAGTGACAAGCGAACCCTGCCTTGGAAGCTGATAGTTACCTGGGGTCTTTCGCCAACGTACTGAACAGCCCTGATGACCCTGGCCGCCGCTGCTATCTAGAATCCCTGGCTTATGGGGCTGTTGCGACTGCTCGGGTACACGGTACCCGTAGAATCGGACTCGCGGGCCACGGTGGCCGCTCGCCACGTCTCACCGTTGGCCAAAGTCCCCCTGAACGAGCAGACGGGCGGTAAAGGAGAAAGCTACGAGCCTGTATCGATGGCCGATGAAGAAGGGCGTGGAGGCTCGCCAGCCGTATCTAGGAGCCTTCTCTCGTGGGGCGTGGAGATGTCTCAGGCTTGGTATGATGCTCAGGTGCATCAGCCAAGTGGTCCAGAAGGCCGCCGGGCGGTAAGGCATTTGAATTTTGGTACTTTACTAGATGATGTAAAGAAGCCTCTTCAAGGACATCTGTACTCATGATCACGCCTTAAGGAGCTTCAAACTACCCAGGTATTGTTATATACATTACTTCCTACCTGTCGACCTTTTTGTATATCTGGCAATGGGTCAGTAACAGCTCCGCCCTTTGTAGGGCCAATCGATACGCATTCTTCAATGGGTCGTCTAAGCTCGTTGCCATCCCATTCGTAGATGATTTCAACACGAAATTCAAACAGGAAAGAGAACAAGCTGCGCTGTTGATTACAGATACTGCGAAGCATGCCGTCATCCGTATGGTGAGATTTGTTGCTAGTTACGAGGGGAAAGGGTGGGAATAGTGGAGTTGTGGTGGGCGTGAGCAGTTTCGACAAAAATCTAGGGGACTTTGAGAAGGCCCTTTGCCGGGTGACTTTATAGAGGTGTTGGAGAGAGCACGGCCAATTATGGAGGCTAAGGCGTCGAGGTAGTGGCAGTCAATAACTGCCCATACGAAGCGTTGAATCTCAGCGTATGGATTGGACCGGGACATAATGTGAATGTGCAGGAATTAATACGTTGTCGATTGTCAATTCGTAGGCAACTGGCCGTGGTTAGTGTGTTACATGTATGCTACAATGCAGCCCCGAGGCTACTGTGGTGAGCTATATCTTTGTTTCGGTACCCTTCAACGCTTCTATATCTTCGATCTGCAATGCATTAGCATTTAAGCACAGCAGGCACAAGGGTAGACTTACCTCCTTCACGGCCTCGGTCGTTAGTACAAAGGGGCTCTCTTCGTCAACACAAACACTGTCTTCTATCCTCATGCCAATGCCTCTTGCCCACTTTGGCCACCTCTCATCATTAGGAACGTATATCCCTGGCTCGACTGTGACAACCATGTTCTTCTCCATGTATCTCGTTCTTGTCAAGCCTGGGCTGTCGTGAACGTCGAGACCGAGGTAGTGACCGACGTGGTGTGGGAACAGCTTGTGAATGGCGTCATCTGACATGTCGAAGCCGATATCTTTGAGCCCTTCGCGGAGCTGATTGGCTGCGATTTGGTGCAGCTTGTCCAGTGACAGCTGCGCGGAGACGCGGCACAAGGCGACGCACGTTCTTTGTACCTTGAGCAAGAGGGTGTATAGATCTCGCTGCGCTGGTGTGAACTTGCCAGATACTGGCCATGTGCGGGTGATGTCTGTAACGTAGCTTCCATACTGCGCGCCAGCATCGACCAGAACGAGGTCGTTAGGGTTCAACTGCATGTCGTTTGACACATAGTGGATAGTGTTGGCATTGATGCCACCTGCGACAACCGGAACGTAGGCAGGTCCATCGCAGCCGTCCTGCTTGAACCAGTAGTCAAGGAACGAGTCGAGGTCCTTCTCGGTTGTGAAGTCCTGGCGCATTGCATCTGTAATGGCGCGCCCAGAGTGTTGTCCTGCCCTGCGCATATTCTGGATCTCCGCATCGCTCTTGAGAACCCTCAACTCATTCAGCAGCGGTCGCAGCGGCTTCATGGAGATCTCATTTTCGTCTCGCGCATCGCGGAAGACCTTCTGTATGCCCCCTATCCGTGCTGGCTCGGAGCCTGACAAGAACCTCGACAAGACGTTCTTCGATATACGGCTGCTCGGCAGATCGGTGAAGACGTTCTTTGCTCGTGTAATGACTTCAGGGAGGATTCGAGGAAGGTTGTTGATGTCGCCGGCAACATCAGCATTGAAGACGTCTTCAGCAGCTTCTACGCCTGACCGCGCCCCTTCCCAGATCTCAGCCTTGACATCTTTGGGGCGCACGTAGAGGTGGAAGATGTGGTCGGCATCATCTCCTTTCTCAATAATGGCGAGTGCGTCCGGTTCCTTGAAACCTGATCTCCTTAGTCACCACCCACACTCTGTCTGAGTCATGTGATATGTACCGGTCAAGTAAAGGAAGTCTGGGTCCTGGTGGAACTTGTAGAAGACTGCGCCTGAAGCATACTTCAAGTCTGAACCAGCGAGGATGGCGACTGAATTCGGCGGCAGCTGGTCGGCAAGCTTTTGGCGGCGGTTGTAGTATTCAAGGGCGGTAATGTTCGGTGTGACTGCATCAACGTTTAGCAATTACTTCCGCAGGCCAGATACAGGCGGTCGCACTTTCCCCAGGCTTCAGCAGATGGGGGTGAGTCTCATGCAGCGGCTGCCCGAAGCTAAGCTTCGACGCAGACACCTCCACAGTCGCGTACCCTCTCCAATGCTGCGCCCTTGTGACTCTGCATGACGCCCTTGCGACTCTGCATGATGCCCTCACTGCTGGTCGCAGTAACCGTAACGAAAGACTCATAATGACACAACAACGAAGATCGAAAGAGGGACGAGTCACGAGAGCGCGGAATTGGGGTTATTTTCCGCGTTATCGATTGTCACTGAGCGTCGGCGCGTTACGTCAGGCACCGACCCGAGGCGACACCAGGCAGCGCGCAGTTCCCTCTGCCTGTGCCTGTGCTTGTTACCCCATCTTCTGCTTACACGGCGGCGCACACATGTCACCAACAGTCACGCAGCCCTTCTGCATATATAGTATAAGACCGCCATCCTGTTTCTGCCACATATCGTCCGCAGAATGGCCGCCACCACTGCCAGACCAAGCGTCGTTCCTCAAAAAGACCTCGAGAGCTTTCAGCAACACTTGAACAAATCGACGCGTATCCTAGCGCTTCTGGGTGCTGGACTGTCAGCTTCCTCTGGTTTACCTACCTTTAGAGGTGCAGGTGGCCTATGGAGAACCCACGATGCCACCTCACTTGCAACACCAGAGGCTTTTGCTCGTGATCCCGGCCTTGTATGGCAATTTTACAGCTACCGTCGCCACATGGCCTTAAGCGTCAAACCCAACCCTGCTCATTATGCCCTGGCGGAGCTGGCAAAGAAGAGGGACTTTCTCACATTGAGTCAGAACGTTGACGGTAGGCTCTCTTATCATTTCAACTTTGAGCGATCACTAACAAGTCAGGTCTCTCACCACGTGCCAAACATCCTGCAAACAAGCTCAAGCTTCTGCACGGCTCACTCTTCGACGTCAAGTGCTCGGACTTCTTCTGCGACTACTCTGAGAAGAACAACTATACTGATCCAATCGTCCCTGCATTGGCTATTCCCACCGAAGCATCAGACCCCACCACCAACTCAGCCCTCGCAACTCGAGAGCTCGACACCTCTGACGAGAATGTTGCAATCCCCGAGCTCGATCATGACCATCTTCCGAAGTGCCCGAAGTGCAAGCGTGGTCTCCTGCGTCCTGGCGTTGTATGGTTCAACGAGAGATTGCCAAGTGACGTGTTAGAGGATGTGGACAACTGGATCAGCGAGGATGATATTGACCTCATCATGGTCATTGGCACAAGCGCGAAGGTTTATCCTGCCGCCGGCTACGTGGACATCGCGCGCCGCAGGGGTGCAAGAGTCGCCGTCATCAACATGGACAAGAGCGACGCTCCAGCTGGCGGCATATATTCTCGCGATTGGTTTTTCCAAGGCGATGCTGCTCAGATCGTGCCCGAGCTGTTGGCAAGCGTCATTGGCAAGATCAATACCGAGGAGTTGCCAGACGCGGCCCCGTAATTTGAACGGCTCGAGCTCTGAAAAGTTCTAGAACCCTACAAGGAGCGATGTTCCTTCAGGAGAAATGCAACCCCAAAATCGATCAGACTTAGCGCAGTAACGTTACAGATGATCCACGATTTCTTAGCCATGGTGAGCCTCAGTATGCAAAAAACGTCTTGCTTGATTAACATCTAAACTAACCAATTCAGCTACATACGACCATAGGACGTTGAAAACAAGGCTTCCCGTTCGCTCAGCCCTATTTAAGCAACGTACCGGCGGATTAGTAGTTAGGTGGGTGACCACTAGCGAATACCCGCTGTTGTATGTTTTTTTTGTCTTTTTGCTTATATCCTCTGCGCCACCGCTCTCATCTAGCCAAAATTAAGTTCTTACTCATAGACTCCACTTGCTTGTTCCTGTCGAGTCGCGCAAGGCTGCGGGCACTAGAGGGAAGTGGAGCATGCATGTTACCATGGCTGAAGTTCATGCACGAACGTTAATCAATACAACATCACGATAACATGAATGCTAGCTTACAGTATGCACCCGATCAAACGAAGACCACCAGAGCTATATACACGACAGATCAAGAACGCTTCTGTGTTCTATGGTCACTGTACAAGATACCCTCGGCGACCGATCGGCGAAGCCATGGACACCTCCAATCCATGCGACCACGACAAACGTCGGCCAAGTCATGTCTCGGCCATCGTAGAGGAGACCATGCTGGGGTTACCGCAGAGATTTCAAGGCTTATGTTCAGATCGGTCCAGCTGCATCGCATACTGATACCCATCGCCGTATTGTGAAGTTTCTCTTGAACCTTCAACACTGTACACTCTTCCTATCATCTCTCCTAAGACATAACTTCATACCTAGCCAATTCGCTAGGCAGTCTTCACTATGTCAGACTCTCAACTTTTCACCCCACTTAGAGTAGGACCTATGGACTTATCTCACCGCATCGCCATGGCGCCCCTCACACGCCTTCGCGCGGATGAAAACAACATCCAGCAACCGCTCGCGACCGAGTACTACACCCAGCGCGCTTGTAGCCCAGGAACTCTCATCATCGCTGAAGCAACGCTCATCTCGCCCGCCCACGCCGGTATGCCCTACGGCCCTGGAATCTGGACTGCCACACAAATCTCCGCCTGGAAGACCGTCACCGACGCCGTGCACGCAAAAGGATGCAGCATAGTATGCCAGCTCGTCGCACCTGGCAGAGCTGCAGATGCTCAAGCGTTGGAAAAGGAGGGATTCGAGTTGCTGAGCAGTTCCGCCGTGCCGATGCCCGGGTCTGGATTCACTGAGAAGAGCGGACCCACGCCTGCTCCCAAGGAGATGAGCGAGGGGCAGATCTGGAGCTGTGTGAACGATTTCAAGATGGCGGCGAAGAATGCAATGGAAGCTGGTTTCGACGCTATCGAGATCCATGGCGCGAATGGCTATCTGGTCGATCAGTTTACACAGGATACTTGCAACACGCGCACTGATGCCTGGGGAGGCTCAACTGAGAACCGGTGCAGATTCGGTGTCGAGGTCGCGAGAGCTTGTGCTGCTGAGATTGGTGCTGAGCGTGTTGGCTTTAGAGTCAGCCCTTGGAGTCCATTTCAGGGCATGCGGATGCGCGGTGTGGAAACTACTTTTGAGTATCTTGTGGAAAGGCTGAGAGAGCTCGACCTGGGGTACTTGCATGTCATCGAGTCGCGCGTTAACAACAATGTCGACTGCGAATCGACTGAGAGTATTGAGTTTTTGCTCAAGATCTGGGGACGCGAGAAGCCTGTGTTGCTGGCGGGCGGATATACACCGGAGAATGTGTGGGAGGCGGCGGAAAGCAAGTATAGGGAGTATCAGGCGGCATTTGTGTTTGGGAGATACTTTTTGGCGAATCCGGACTTGGTATATAGGATCAAGGAGAGGAAAGCACTCAATAAGTATGACCGAAGAACGTTTTACGTTCAAGGAAGGACGCCGGAGGAGGGCTATACAGATTACTCTTTTGCTGAGGGCTTGGAGGGAGGAGAACAGCCGTAAGTGTCTTTGACTGTTACAATAGTCAGGTCATGCTTCTCTCATTGGCTCTAACCAGGAGGACAACCTGTAGGGTGCATTCGGATGCTGAGATAATGCAAGAAGAGATCAGAAAGGCTTGATTGACAGGTGAATCATGTGAGATAGGCGTATCTTACATGACTTGAATGAAACATCTTGCTGTGGTCGTGTTTGTACAATAATTGATCATTTCAGAAATTCTCTGGTGATTGACAAAGAGTGGTCTGAACAGCAAATGCAGCACAGTATAATCGAATCTGTGAAAAAGCAGACATAATCACGTATAGTGACCACAATACTGGAACGATCGATGCTATGCGCCGTTGCGGCGCATAACTGTGCTCACATGATCTCTGGGAGGCTCGTGTTCAGGAGTTTGTTGCTCCTTCCCGCAGTTGCACAGACTGTTGTAGCGTGCAGGCGTGTCATTCGCCGCCGATCTCACCCTCGACATTTCACGATCGTCGACAACACCAACATCGACCGTCCACAGACAGTGCGCAACACCTGAAAAAATTCCGCGGTCACGAGCGATGCACTTAATCGCGTGAGTGCTCAGACTGCCGAACTCGTCAAAGGAGCTGTTGGCTCGAGAGTTATGCTTGCATGTGCGCTCAGCAGCCACCTCCTTTCGGCGCAATGCCACATCAGCCGCACTTGGTCAGTGAAGAGACCTTCAAAGTGGGTATAGATTCGCGACACGTGGTTAAATGTTGTTAACAACTGGCAGGTGCTCATGTGGGCCTTTTGTGGGCTGTCTTGTGCCTTTCTAGCATCGCGGCTTATCATACGCCTGTCACGAAAAGAAAAGCTGAAGAAGAGCGACTGTCTCCTCTTGCTAGCCTTGCCCTCGCTATTCGCCGGATCAGCACTTCTGCATACCGCTTTGAACATACTCTACGACCACGGCGATGCAGAGACCCGGGCAGATCGGAGTCATGTCCGGCAACATGTGAGCGCTGCTTCACGCCTGACGGCTGCTATTGAATTGCTATGGGTCGCGATTTACTGCGTGAAGGGATCTTTCCTGCTTCAGTTTAAGTTCCATAAGCCACCATACTCTTTCGTGTCTGCAAACTTGACAAGATATTACTGGGCTACGATCAGTGTCTGCACAGCGGGTTTGTTGTGCACATTAGCGGTGCCTCCCATCTTGTGTCCGAGCTCTCGTGTGTGATATCGTTCGCGACATTTGTCGTCCACAAAGCTAATTAAGGCAGAATGTCGTTACTTTCGAGGAATATCATCCAATACGCGTGCATGGGAGGTGTCCCTGACCACTATCGATATTGTGACCGACCTTGCAGGTGCGCGAACGCTGTCAACCCCAATCGAGAGGCTAACAATATCTGACAGTTATATCGATATCGGTGCTGCTGATCCGTATGGTGAACTTACGCTGTCTCGCGCCATTCTGAACACTGCGTTCAAGAGTCTCTCAGTGGTCGTTATCGCTGTGGCGGCGACTCGCCTGGCTTTGCTGTGTAATGTTTGGTCTTATACTTCTAACTACAGCACAGTTGCATTCTGGCTCTTGGTGGAAGCTTCTGTCGCCTTAGCTGCAGTAGCAATCTCGAGCTACCGCGTAGCTCTACTCGACCTTCTATGCAGATGCCAAGCGCAACAAGGTGACGCCGCGTGAAAGCGCGGGTGGGAATTATTAAACCGGTGGAGGAGCTAAAGCATTGCACACGTGGCGAAGTCCACGACTTCCCTGTCGCCACGGATCTGACGTCTGTCGTTCTTGAGTCTATCGAATGATCGACAGCGAATGGCCGAGTTCTTGTCATGATCTCATGGCTCTCCGAGTCCCTGAGACCTATTGTTGAGCTTGGCGGTTAGCGAGCTGTGCAAAGGCCTGAGCAGCTGGCTGTGCTCGTCCCAAGCTTCGACGTGATAGAAAACGCAATTGCAGTGTCTGTGCGTCTGGGGAGGAATTGAATCCGTGCAGCGATCTTGTGCGTTGCCAGATCCCTTTGCGTCGTCAGCCCTAGCTCCGAGAGTCAAACTCGTTCTTGTACATTTGGGCTTGCACGGTCTTCACAACCTCACGGCGAAGTCCTGGCCGGCAGTCGCCGGACTTCTGACTCGCGTTTGCCTGATCAGCAGCCCTACACGGTGCTCAGGTACGAAGTACCAATTTACGTCAAGATTCCGGTTTTGCTTCACTCCGTGGAGCAAACACATGTTGTTGCGGGAAGGATGCCTGCCTTCGATCTCATCTCCGTGAACGTGGGATTCCGGGATGCATGCGACGATCCAGACCATGATCTATCTCAGGGCTCGTGCGTCCAACCGCTGTCAAGAGCACGAGGGAACGGGAAACATCAAGCCTCAAAACTTCGGGGATGCCGTTGGCGCAAGAAAATGTGCATGAGCGGAACCAGTCGTTTGGTGGAACACCTCTCCAGAATATTAAGTTTCTGTGGCTGAAGCTGCAAAACATATTGCTGGACAACCAACGTTTGAAGGAGCGATCAATCACCTCAAAACGGACCACTCTCACAAACCTTAACCTCTGCTAGCATGTCACCACACCAAACATCGACTTAGGCACCCCAAAAAGCGGCATGAAAGTTCGTTTCCACAAACGTCCCGCGCACACAATTACGAAAAGCTATTGCGAGTTCTGAGTGTTGGCTGGCTGGCAGCAACATGCGCTCCACCCAAGAGATGAAGCTTCAACGTACGCGACCTGTGTGGGCTGAGCACTGGTCATGCAAATAACGATCTCCTAGTGCTACGGTATGTAGCTCCATGTCATCCGTTGCATGGCTCTTTTAGGCGCGTCCTCCAACTCTTCGTCAGGGCGCCGCGAGTTATGATAGGCGGAAGCTGACGACGCTAGCCGTAGGCTACCGGACCATCACGCTGACCCGGTTAAGCGTCTAACTGCGACCAGCAACGGCAAGGGGAATCCCGTGCTCAGGTTGACTCCACGGCAAGATCGCGGTGGTTTTAGAGCACTAGGAATCATGATGATCTTAATTGCCTATCATGGGCGTGATCTACCGCACAACTTTCATCAGTCTATCTATTCAGTCTTCGCTTCGCCGAAGAGCATGCTCCTTTCTTTTCTCCCACCATAGCACGTCCCGGTATAAGGGTTGTAGGGAGCCCCAGCAACGGGAATCCAGCCTTGCATTCAGTACCCCATATACCGTTGTGGCGGCTTGTCGCTCTTTACCATGGCTCTCGAAAAAGCGCAACTCGGGCCGCTCGGGTGGTTCTACATCGCCTTTGAGATCTGTTGGAATGTCTCGCTCGTGGCCGCGATGGCCTTCCTCTGGAGGCAAGTCCATCAGTGTCCGGTCGACGTTATGCTGTACTGACTGTGTAATAATTGTAGGCATCGTGAGCTCCCCTCCATCCGTATGAGGAAACTTCCTCTTTTGTTCGCTGGAGTGGTCGCTCTTCACATCTATGGAGCTATTAGCATCTGGGCGTACCCCTTCGGCGCGTACTTCCCTTGCTCAGTCATCTTCTGGATGATGAGCATTCTCGTTCCTTTCGGCATGGCTATGTTCCAGGCCGCCAACACCCAGTTCCTTCATGTTGCCAGTCGGCAGAAGCAGATTGCTCACATGAGCACGCTGAGTGACAAGATGCCTATCAGCGAGAAGGAGGCTGCGTCGATCGGTAACAACCGCCTCAAGAGGATTGTTTCTGGAGTCGAAAGAGCTGACAGAGTTGACCGATCACTTTTCTTCATCTGTGCTGGAATGGTGTTACAGGTTGCGGTCTCACTGCTTGTTTTCCTCGGTTCTGAGAAGTTCCACCCCGGCTGGGGACTTTGGGACTACAACGTCAAGGGCACCGAGGCAGAGCTGTATCTCAAGTGTAATCAAGGCTGGGAATGGTGGGCGTCCATTGTTTGGCAGTTCGTCTGGGCCTGGATCTATGCACCCTACATGATCTGGAAGAGCAGAGGCGTCCGAGATGTTCACGGCTGGCGACTACAGACCATCTGCACATGCATTGCTGGGTGAGTGACTTGGCTAACAAATTGTATCAAGACTGACTATCCCAGACTCCCAGCGTCCCCTCTTTGGCTTGCGGGCCTTTACGCTCCTTCCATGGCGGCAGTTGGCGCCTATGTACCTCCACCAATGTGGTTCGGTTTCTTCATCTTCCTCATGGAGGTCGTCACCCTCGGCTTCCCCATTGTGGGCGTCTTTAAGGCTCAGAGCCTTCGTCAAGAGACACTGGACGCTATCGCTGAGTGGGAGAAGCGCCAGGTTCTCAATAGTCTCGATGGCACTGTCGCTGCTGAGGGATCGTCGAAAGCTGGCAGTGTTGACTCCGACACTTACTCAAAGACAACGACTCTCAAGTCTAGTGGTGACATCACTGTCAACACCCTGGAATCGACTAGATCTGCCATGCTCACTATGACAGCGCTTGAGAATGCCCTCAGGACCAATGCAGCCCCCCTGCTCGAGTTCGCAGCACTCAAGGATTTCTCCGGCGAAAACGTCAGTTTCCTTACCCACGTCGCCGACTGGCGAAGGTACTGGTTCACACCCAAGGGCTCCACTGCTGAGCACCGTCGTTCGCAGTTCATTGCTGCCGCCCACATCTACGCTCGTTTCATTTCTCTTGAATTCTCAGAGTTCCCTATCAACATTTCGTCAAGAGAGATGAAGCGTCTTTACAACGTCTTCGACAGCGTCGCTGTTGCTCTTTACCGCAACAAGCGCGGCTCACTCTCCTCAGAAACCTCCGACTCAGCTACCCCTTTCGACGCCGTTCAGCCAGACGACGCTTCGTACGCAAACTCACATGCGCCGCCGAGCCCTAGTGGATCGACTTTTGGGCTGAAGGATCTGGACGCCCTCGGTCGCGCCAACCTCAGGGCGGTTTCGCGCTTGGGTGGATTGTACACAGACGAGAGATTTGCCGATATTGAGATCCCCGACACTTTCGCAGAAGTCATTTTCGACTTAGCTGAGAGCGAGATCAAGTACTTGGTCCTCACCAACACCTGGCCGAAGTTCGTCAATGCTGGACGCGCTGCGAGTCAGATCAGCAAAGACGAGGAGACAGGTAACGGATGGAAGCAAAAGGTGTTGTGCGACAGGAACTAATCCATACCGCATTTCGAATATTTCTTGATGCTCACGCCCTTCATGGGCGAACCTTAATGAGGTTCAATCAGATCTCAGGTCTTACCATTTGGGGACTTCGCTGAACACTCGATGTAATTAATATGATACCAATACCAAATTCGCTTCTTCAACATATCAGCTGCACTATCTCAACAACGACCCACTCTGCAGACCTTTGATAAGCAGTTACCTTGATGACGGCTTCTCGATGGGGGGGCAGCACGATTTCGGAATGTACCTTCCAAATCAGGACTAGGCCAGATCTAGACGTCTTATACCCGCCATACTTCCGCTCTCGCACTTCCATCACCACACTCATCAACATGGCTAAGACCTGGGAAGACGCGCTTGCAGAGCCCGGAAGGCCAAAAAAGAGCTGGAGCTCATCAACAGGTTTTCGGTGTGTCCTGTCTTTGCTCGGACTCTGGTTGTTGCTTCGCGTTTACATCATCATTGCTGGTGACGCTCCTCAATGGCATCCCGGCGCTAGTGTGGAGTCAAAGGCCAAATGCCACCAGGTTGAGCCTCTGTTCCCATTGAGGAACACGAAAGAATTGAATGATACTGAGAGCTATCTGCAGTCAGACGACTTCCGCAAGCTCGCCATCGAACGTCTGTCGGGAGCCGTGCAGATCCCCACCCAAAGCTACGATGACATGGGCGAAGTCGGCGCGGACCCACGATGGGACATCTTCGACTCTTTTGCGGACTATCTGGAGACGACGTATCCTCTCATTCATGGATCTCTTCAGCTCGAGAAGGTCAACACCCACGGCTTGTTGTACACATGGCCTGGGACGGACCCCTCGCTGAAAGCCACCTTGCTGATGGCGCATCAGGATGTCGTACCGGTACCAGACAGCACAGTTAAGCAGTGGACTCACCCGCCATTCTCTGGCCACTACGATGGCAAGTTTGTCTGGGGCCGTGGTGCGAGCGACTGCAAAAACCAGCTTTTGTCTATCCTCAATGCTGTGGAAGCGCTACTTTCCTCCGACTTCCAACCGCGTCGTACCCTAATCCTATCTTTTGGTTTTGACGAGGAGATCTCGGGTCGTGAAGGTGCGCAGCATCTTGCTAAGCACCTAATTGAGAAGTACGGTCACAACTCAATCGCTGCTATCGTCGATGAGGGCGCCGTCAATGTCGAGGGCTGGGGCGCTGATTTCGCAATTCCTGGTGTTGCCGAGAAGGGCTACATCGACGTCGACATCGTCGTACGCATGCCAGGTGGTCACTCCTCTGTGCCTCCTGCGCACAACGGCATCGGCGTTGCTTCGGAGCTGATTACGTTGATTGAGGGCAACTTGTACGAGCCGCGCCTCTACGATGAGAACCCATATCTTGGCCTCCTGACTTGTGGTGCCGAGCATGCGCCCGAGTTCCCAAAGAAACTGCACCACTTGCTTGACAGGCGCTCTGCTAGGAGCCAGACCTGCAAGAGGCGAGAAGATAAGCTCGCCGTAGAGGCAGCTAAGGCTGGCTTGGGGGTCAAGTACCTCTTCACAACTTCTGTTGCCGTCGACATCATTCACGGTGGTGTCAAGAACAATGCTCTACCGGAGCGCACTCAGATCACTGTCAACCACCGCATCAATGTTGGCTCGAGCTCGAAAGACATTAAAACCCACATCTCCAAGCTGGCCGGTGTCATTGCAGAGAAGTACGGCTTGAAGCTCAACGCTTTCAACGGTACTGAAGAGCCTTCCAGCATCACACTCTCTCATCGCACCACCGTCTTGGAGCCCGCCCCTGTCACGCCCACGACTCTGCACTCAAGCTTATCGAACAATAACGCCGTCACACCTTTCTCTATCCTCTCCGGTACTACGCGCGCTCTCTATGGCAAGGACCTTATCGTTGCCCCGGGTATCATGACAGGCAACACCGATACTCGCTACTACTGGGACTTGAGCGAGCACATCTTCAGGTACGGCCCTGGCTGGGACAAGGACCAGGTTGGTATGGGTAACATCCATACTGTTGATGAGAGGGTTGGTGTTCAGGCCCATCTTGATACTGTCAAGTGGATGTGGGGCTGGATCAGAAACATGGACGAGGCGGAACTGTGAGTGGCTTCATATCAGTTCACAGACCGGATGGGAAGGCCAGGATCGTGCAAGATTGATGAATGTTAGGTGCTAATAGCGAGATATGTAGATCAAAAAGCAGTATCAGTGAGTACACTGGATAGTATTGTCAATTTGTGTGGTGAACCGCTCGAACGTGTCAAGACCTATGTAAAGCATGACTGAAGAAGCAACGCTTACGAACAAGGACTGTCACTAGAACGCGCGACCGGATTCGACTGCTCTGGATTTTGGTTTCGGTTGGTCTGAATGATGCGGGAAAGCGGGGGTAAGAATGCTGAGGGGCGAGAAGATTGCTGCAAGGAAAGCGCCCACCTGCTACAGCTATCTTAACCTTGACGTTGCTGGTGAGTGTGTTTTTATCTGCGATATGCTATAAAATACATTGGGCGATAGTTTGCTTACACACTGGTGGGTGCATTAAACCCTTTGTCACAGACTACTTGTCACTAGCAAACAGTGCAGGCTTCCGAACAAAAACCGGACGCGCGGCCGTATCCGTAGAACTCGCTACCGGTGGCCATACTGCCTCGTCAAACACCTTTTTCCTCAATTGATCGCCAGCTTTCAAAGCTTTGGCATCATAATTGAGCTCTTTGTGCTCCTCCTGGATCTCCTCTGGAAGCTCAGCATCTGCCGGGTTTCTGATCGGCTCTTTGAGAGCACGATCATATTCACGTGGCCTTTGATCGGCCATATTCAGTAATGCATTACCAGCATCCGCATGTACCGCTCGATGAACCATGAGCACCTTCTCATACGATTCTCCTGATTCCTGTGAGACTCTTGTGTACTGTTGCGGGCGTATAGGCGCATGGTATTGCTGATGCCATATCCAACGCTGACCGGAGGGTGAATAGCCCAATTCGCCGAGGTGATGTGAGGTATAGCCTGCAAGATCAATGGGCGATCGACGCAACATGCTAGCGGCGCCAACCGCAAGCCACGTTGGCTGGTAAGGGGCGAGCTGCTGATCGACCACGTTACTTAGAAAGTCGTTCATCTCAGCGACGCTAGCCGCGTCACCGTAGTTAAACTCGCCGTTGTGAGAGTACTTGTCGAAGATTGCTCGGAATGATAACAGACAGCTAGACGTGATGATTGGGCGAAACTCCCTAACACCCTCAGTCAGTTGATTCCTGGCAGACCTCTCCAAGATTTGTGGTATCAAGTTGGGGAACATCTGCTTGGCTCTCCTTTGATAGTCTCTGTAAGTTCGCAGTGGATGTATTGGCTTAGGATTCTCTCCGTCTGTTTGATCGATTGGGTAGATTTGATGATAGGCGTTGAAGTATGCACACGATATTGTGCCCTTGGGCGCGGTATGTAAGCGATTTGCAACAGCAAAATTGAGTTGATAGTAATGGAAGCGAATCCAATAGCATTCATCTTCTGTGAAAACCTGATCCTTTTGGTCTGAGATCCTAGCCGTAGTGCCCTTAGTGTCTTCTTTATCACTATGGACTGATTTTGTACGTTTTGGGCTGGGGGGCTTTGTCCCTTCAGGTGCTTCGGACGGAGGTCCTCTTTTCTGACGTAGGCCCATATTTGATCTGACTTCCGCTGAAACTTTGGTGTAGACCGTCGTCGCAAAGATGTATGAGCAAGAGGATATGCCAATCCGTTGGATTCCGAATGATAATATATATGAGAGTCGTTATATGGCGTAGGAAACAGGTCTCAAAGATCCTTACGCGAAGATATCATGAACCAAGCTCTTTGAGCATTGTGAATATTGATTTGGGCGCAATGTGGCTGCATCATGTGCACCTTCAGGGTCTCACTTACACAACGTCATCTATCAAGATCAAATGATGGACAACGACCTGTAAGACAGTGGATTGACCGACGCTGAGACTCATCTCTACGCAAGATAACTACGCGAAATAATGTACGGCAAACGAAACACATGCGACTTACCTTTGGTACACTTCCCCTTCTATTGTGGGTCACCGTTTACGCCTCTTCCTCAAAGGCTCTTCAGCTGCGCCAGGCGCATCTCCATGGGTGTCTTCATCATTGACCTCGTGATCGTTGATGACTTCCCGTTCTGGTGTGTCATCTGTATCTTGGCCGCTTTCTCTGTCCAAAGCCGCCGTCTCCACTTCCTCTTCCCTCTCGCCAGTAGCCTTTCTCTTGGTGTCTGATTTATTCTCAGTTTCTACTAGTTTGAAGTCCTCAACCGTAAAGTGTTTCTCTGGACGCTCGTCCGCTTTGGCGATTGCATCCTTCTGCTCGATGATCTGGTCTAGTTTCTTCTGGATTCCCACCGCTCGCCTGAATTTTGTCTTGATGCTCTCCTCTCCACGCGCTGTTTGATGCATCATTTCTGTACGGTACTTGTCAAGACATGCTCTAGCATTATTCAAAACGGTATCCCAGTCGTCAACCAGATAGGCTAATCCGTTTCGCTGGACAGTGCGGTTGAGGAAGCGGACAGCCTCTTCAAATTCCTCTGGACTCCACCGCGGTCGCTTCGGAACTTTGCGTTTGGCATCCTCGTCGTTTCGATTCACATACTGCTTAACCCTCTTGTTCCACTTCTCAACCATGTGGTGTGAGAATCTTTCCTCAATAAGTCTGTCGAGAAGCTTCCGAAGGTCACTACAACCCCAGTACTCACCCGTATCGCGGTGGAACTCTCGTAGAGCTATCTTAGGACGCCATCTTAGATCATCTTTGTGAAAGAGGCCATCTTCCTCTAGTTTCCATTCCAGGCCTTTGTATCTATTATCTCGGAGGACAGGTATATGAGCGTCATCCGGGAAGATTCGGAAATACGGCTTGCCCGGTGCTTTCCATTCTCTTGGTGCATCGAGATTAATGGCAGGCACTCTGTCTCGCTGTGTGATCGTCATATTCTTAGAACCGGTGAACGTGCAGGTTACCCATCGGCATTTGCCATTTCCATCTTGACCCTGCACAAAGACCTCGCCAGGAATCGCAGAAAAGCGGCGTCGCTTGGGACCGGCACTAGGTTTAGGATTATTGTTATCGTCGCTGCCTTGGTCCTCGTCGTTGCTATCGTTGCCATCATCCTTGTTAGAGGGACCACCGCCGTGAGGGCTGGTTGACGGTCCGCGACCAGACGGAGTGCCATTCTGATCGGAGTCAATTGGATCTGTACCTGTGCCTGTATTGATTGGTAGGCCGAGATAGGATCTCGTAAATATGTCACCTTCGTCATCTGAATCTTCGTCAGACGGATCGATCGTTTGGCCTGAGGCCTCACTAGCAAAGCTCATTGCATCTGGCGGCGGCACGACGTCGTCTCGATATTCGTTCTCGTCAGCTTCAGAGATATGGTCGTTATTTTCTTCCCTGAACGGTTCGAAGAACTTCGTCCAGGTCTCTTTCCGCGAAGTGTACGTCTTATCCAAAGGATGAGCTTGCTCCATAGTGTCGGTAGGGGTGTAAGCTGGTCTGTCGTAGACATAATGAGGCCCTGGCAGGGGGATCCGTTGATCATTCTCGTCCAGCTGCCAAATCTCGTCCCAGACCATGTGTTCGACAATGCCTCGTACCCAACGTCTGTTGTCTTCGTCCCATTGACGTTCGTTGTTTTTGTCAAGAATTGTGGTTTCTTCGCGAACACGCCGGGGAACAAGCACTCTTCTGTATCGAGGTCGCATGCAAGTCCGTTCTTGTCCCTGGATGCGCCTCTTGCTCGTTACTGCCGGACGATCGTTGCTCTCCCATGACGTATGAATCCGGCGACCTCGGTATTGCCACGGCGTAGAATGTTCGGTGGTGGCGTGGTACAACTCGTGATCGTCTCTCAACTTCTCAACGACTGCGTATCTGGTTCGATCTACCAAGGCCCTCTCTGATGTTTCCCGCTCTTTCCTCTGGCGCTGGACTTCTTCGCGCTTCTTTGCAATGGCATCGTGGTTGAGACGAAGGTCACTGACCGGAAATTGTGCCTCCAAAACACGTCTCCGGGGCTCGCCGTTGGTTGAATGCCTGATGTTGTCGGGATACACGTGGAGCTTGTCAGGTCCTATCCCGCTCTTAGGTATTTCGCTACGACTACCAACTCGCCATGTGCTATACAAACGGATCAAGTTATCTCGCCAGTTCAAGTACTTCATATATGACGGGGTCTCCTTCTCCTTCTCCCTCTGTCGTTCTGTGCGGAGCTGAGGATTGTACGTGCTGCGGGGACCCCGCTCATTATTCTCGTCAAGGCTTCGTGGCCTGTTCCACTCGTTTTGGTAATACAGAAAGTCTAAATGGTAGTGGTAAGCGATGGTTAGCACTGATTTTGAGAGGAACATTACCCTCCCAGAGCTCCTGTGCCTTCCTGTACTTCTCGTGGCTTGCGTCACTATCACCATAACTTTCCCTCGTTTTGTTGTACACGGAGGCCATGGATGCCAACATAGTCTCTCGACGATCATCGTCGTAAACCTCGCCAGTCTCTACATCTGTCTCAGGTTCCCACTTGGCCCATTCCGCCCTGAGTGCTGCCTCGTGTGCTTCTTTTCGGGCTCTTGTTTTGTCGTCTTCGGCTCTGGCTTTCCAGTGACGGAGAGAATGTAGAATCAATTCGCGTTCGCGCTCCAGCCAGTCTTGCATTTCTTCTGCTGATCGTGGTTCCTTGCCCTTCCAATTGCTGGGTGCTATAGGATCCTTAGGTCGAGCAAGCCGTTTAGATGGGGCGGGTAAACGGTTTGATGCTTCTTCGATTACTTGCTGGTTATCGTCTTCGCTGCGGATAACTGTTCTGTCCATGGGTAGTTTGCGAGCCATTGTGCGAAATGTTGCGCTTGGAACCTCAATAGCAACGGAGTCTCGAGGGTAATTTGAAGGAACAAAACTGTAGGGATCACCTCCTTTGATGATCTTGAGGGATTAATTATCCCATTGTTCCTTTGTTGTGCCCTAAAGTCACGTAAGATGACCGTCCGAGCGAGCTTAACAAAGGGCCCCTTGTGTCGAACTAGCCAATGAGTGGCCTTAGTGACACCAACATTAAGTCCTGGGCATGTTCTGTTGTTTACCTACGCTTCTCTTGGCTCATGCTCCAGCTCGCGTTGCAGTGCTTCTTGTCTCTTGACCAAGGCCTTGATATCTCCATTGAACCCCCCAAACAAGCCTGTCGCTATGGTCATTAGTCGCGGTCGTCCGGAGTTGCAGTACCGTAGTCCTGTTAGGATGCATGATAGCATCGTGTACTAGAAGGTAAGGCTTTGTTGCCGATCCCTGGTTTTGCTACGATCCGGCCTGGTAGATACATCTCACCTACTTGCAGCTGCACTATCGTACTAAGATCGCGCGTGCGTGATAGCTAGCATGTTATTTCGCTGCAGCAGAGCTCTCGGACTGACGTTGTGACTCTCATCACCTATCCGTAAAGGCTCTGCTGAGGAAGTCAGACATCTTGTGTGCAGTTTTGGAAGTCGTGGCTGGCGGAAGACACGCCGGGACGCGCTAGGACGCGTGTTCTTCGCGAAGCCGCTGTGGATCTTCTGACGTCAAGCGGGTGCTGCCCTACCCTGCTGCTATCGCTGAGTGGCCAGCAGCGAAACAGAACCGTTGTTCGGTCTGTTGAGCTTCATGTTCTAGCCGTGGTTGCTTCGAAGTTAACATCGTCTGTACGCGGTTATCACATTCATTCGGAAAGCACGGCGTTGTTTCACCGACCTGCCTACTCTTAAACACAGGGTGACCGTGTCAACAATACTCCACTCTCACTTAACACAACTAGACTTCGTATCGTTCGCAGTGACCAATCTTCATCTCCTCGAATCCATACTCGTATGATCTATCGACTCTTCGCAAGCTCCCACAGCCCCGCGGCCCAAACTAAATACCACGTCCGCGATGCTCCCCCATCAATCCACGTACCATCCCAGTACCCATCGACCCCGTCCCTGAAGAACGCAAAGCTAGCCTTAGGATCTATTAGCGCAAGGTTCGCGTGCAGTATGCCCCTCCAGCCACCATCCGCACCCTCAGGACCATCTCTCAGGGCTCTGCCGTCGCTGAACATAGCGTCCCACTCCTCCTTGACAAAAGCGCGAGGGCGGAGATAAGATGATGCGGGGCTGAGAGGCACCATGTGAATGCCGTGGATGAGTGCGGGTGTGTCGCCAAAGTAGGTCGTGTAGTCGATTTTGTTTTCGAAGAGAATGCCGGTGACTTTGTTGGGTACAAAGCGTGATGGTTGGACGGTGGAGCCGTTGAGGAGATAGAAGTAGTTATTGAAGGAGCGGGCTTGGATTGCGAGCATGAGGTTTCCTGCAGAATGTTAGTATCGCTACACGATGCAGAGTCTCGAGTGAAGGATACGACGCACCTCGTTTCTCCATATTCGCATCGCCAATGACTTTGCCCCACGTTTTAAGGGCGTAGCTTGCAAATCCATCCTCACTTGTACTTTCTTGGTCCTTCCCATCTGCTGATTCGAAAAGACCCTTCGCCCAACTGTGACCGTGGAACCAATCAAAGCTGCGCTGGAAGGGATAGTCTCTGCCATTGTAATCGCTCTCAGCAAAGTCCTTCACGAGCATGTTTGTCCAAGCCTTGTTGTTGCCTTGTGTCAGCCACTCGGGGTCCAAATACCCAATCACAGACGATGTATACACAAAGTAGCCGAAGTGGAAGTGGTGGTCGTTGTAGTACGTATTGCCAAAGTCAGCACCTGGCTCGTTAAAACCAGCATTCGATACAACTCCCTTCCAGCTGTTATCGTAGTAAAGAGGATATCTCTGTTGGTTCTCGATGTACTTCGCAAATTTCTGCTTCAGGTCCGCAAGGCCGGCTGAAGCTAGCTCACTGTTGCCCAGTACGTCTTTGATGACCCAAACGATTGTTGCAAACTTGGCAAGTGACTTTCCGGCGTAGTAGTAGGAGTCTGGCGGTATTGGTTCAGTCATAGCGCGCCGGAGATCACGCTCTGCAATCGAGCTGATGAAAGCTAGAGTGTCGGGTGGGTAGCGTATCTTCGCAGTAGCACTCATTGTAGAGTTCCAGGGACCGAACGACATTGTGATGGGCAGATTGGGTTCGACGAATGTCAGCTTCTCGGCAAAGACAGCTGTCGCGATACCCTTTGTCGAAGTTCGCAGGGTAATATCGGTGACACGCGGCCTCATATCAGGGTCGAGAGACTCTAAATGATGTGGTAAGACGAAGATTAGTAGCGGCGAGGTCCCAATCTTCGTATAGCCAAACGAGTAGGTAGCTTTCGCCTCGTTGACGACAGCAGTGAGCTTCGCCTCACACACAAACGCTCCAGCAGCCTTGTCATATATTGCCTCTCCTCTGGCACCTATCGGGTTTCTTGCCACCTGAATTGTGCCCTGAAAGCCTGGTGGGCCCAACAGCGTGCTTGCATCGATCTTGATGAGCTGACGAGCATCGTACGTGCTGCTCGATACTGGCACGACATATATAAGCCAATCTCTACTGTCACAATCTTTGACACGATACTTCGCAGTTCTGCCCAGCATGACTGGTTTCTCCACCTCAACCCATCCACGTCCGCCGGTCTGTACGGTGGGCATCGCATTCCTGTACCCGGCAGTAACGAAGCCCATGCCCTGTACCACCGGAAAGGTAATCTTTGGCTCTTTCGAGGTCGACTGCACATTGAGGTTGATGTTGACCGAAAATGAGAGGTGTGTGTCAGTGGTCAGGGTAGTTTGGGAGTCAAGCTCTGCAGCAGACAGGATGATTGACTGCTTGCGCGGGTTGTTGAAAACCTACATACTGCGGTCAATGAAGTGTTCTTCCAAGACATGACATAGCTCACCTTCGGAGGTTCCCCTGGCCCGTATTGCAAATCCGCTTCCTCGACATGTCCAACATTGATGCCCCATGTCTGCAAAGTACCCGGGTCTTGCGCTCCCTTGCCCCACCAGATTGAGTACGGATGTGTCCAGATGGGCTGATTCTGCTCTCCGAGGAAAGCGTTGGCGTAGAAGCTGTTCGTGTGTAATGTCCGCAAGTCATTGTCCTCGATGCCGGTTCGTGGTACCGGATGGTGATTGCTAATCGGTATCTGCGGCAGGATTTTATCGGCCTGAATCGGCGTGAAGATATTGTCTGGCGGGATCTCGTCACTCAATGCTTCTGCGGTTACTCTAAATCCGAAGGAACTGAGGATGTCGCGACGATGCTGACGCCATGTGCGCGGTGCTTCATGGACGTCGCAATCCGCGCCAGAGACGAGTGAAGTACCAGAGTCTCGTTTCTTTGAAGTCTGGTTTCCCATCAGTATGTTTGCGCTCTAGTGATTGCGTTGTGATAATATTAGATGTTCGGTGTTGAAACAATGAGATGATAGGGGCGTATAGGAGCGGTGGAATCATAAATGAAGGGGACTTAGGTGGCGGTGAGGTAACGGTAAGAACGCCCGATGCCATCGAGTAAATGCATTGTGATGTTGACTCGAGGATCAGGAGATGCGCAGGTGCGAGGTTTTTTCAAGCAAGCAAAGCGGAAGGCGCCAAACAACGAATTCCAGAAACAGCTTGTCCGGATACTGAGGAGGAAGGAGGCATGTAAGAGAGCTGCAAAGGGTAAATTAGAAGTGAGATGATGAAGCAAGGAACGACCAAATCACAGCGAATACCCATCGAGCCTCAGAGGAATACAACTCAATACTCACCAAATCTGAGTTTGACGATGGCAGGCACAATTCAGCAACAGACTCTCCTGAACTATGCCTATGCTCATGACTGTTGCTCGCTAGCATTCGATAACGACAGTGCTGAGGTGCCAGAACACGGTCGGGAAAAGTCACGAAGGGACATGCCTCTGCAGCGATCATAAGGCCGAGAAGAGAGCATACGCTGAGCAAGGATGCGCTTGCCATGATGAAAGCAGCTTCCATCGTCTCAGCATACTTCCACCTCTCCCGACGGCGTATATGCAGCTATCGCCCTGATCACATGTCTGCTCGTCATCAGGCCCGTGATCTTGAGCATCGTGGAAGCGAAGTCTGGATTCAAAGGACGCAGGTACATCACGGGCATGCTTCCTGAAGCGGTTCGGCCACGGTACACAGACGTCGTGATCTTCATATATGGAGATATCAGTCGTGTCGCAGACACAGATATGAGTGGTGCATCTACATACGGTAGTCGTACCCGTGGCCAAGATACGTTATTTGCTCCGGCTCGTTGCACGGCCTTCTGAGCGAGACAGTTGAGAATCCAGTTGCACACGATCACAGAATCCGGGGTCAATTCATCTGGTGGCACAATGGCCTGCGTGACAACAGTCTTCCATTCGAGCATTTACTGCTCTTGCAACAATCTCTATACCGTAGATACTTTTCCCAAACGCCCAGCAATGTAAATTCCACCAGCCGTTTAGACCAAAGGCTTCCGCATAGGCGCAATAACGCCCCCCTTGACAAGCACCCTCGGCAGTACCGCATCCTGGTGGCTCTTCTTCGTAGTCCACTCTCTACCCTTAGGCAAGCGCAGACTCCTCTCATACTGCTCCCTACTCTCGAAGGGAAACGGCAGCTGGCCCGCAAGATACTTCTTATTCGGCTTGACCGTCTTCTCGTTGATAATCACACGGTCAAGCTTCTTATCCTTGCGCTTGTTGGCGTCGATACCGGCCGCCTGTGTGACAGTTTTCCACCCCCGGTTCCGGCGCTTCTCGGCTTTGGACATGCCATCGCCGGCCCACGAGCCCCAGCCGGGCAGAAAGTCGGTTGTTTCTTTTGCTGCTTCGTCGCGCGTGATGTCTTCCTTCTCGACCTTGAAGTCGGCCTCGACGTTGTCGCCTGCGAAGCCCTTGGCGGTGAGAGCGTGGTTGCGGGACAGCGCTGTGAGATCGAGGTCGTCGCCTTCGTCGGAGTCGATGTCGTTATCGGAGTCCTGGCCTCCTAGAACGGTCGCCCAGCCGTCGTCGTCGGCGGCGGTGATGCGCTGCTGGAGGAAGTCGTCAACAGTCTCTTTGGGTGCAGAGGTCTTTGATCCTGACGGCGCGGGTGCGGATTCATCGTCCGAGGCAAAGTCGGTAAAGGGAAGGAGGTCGTCCTCCGCTGGTGCGTCCTTTTTGCTCTTCTTTGCTTTGGCAGCTTTGGCAAGGAATGGGTTTGGTGCGTCGGTCTCGGGCTCAGTGGTAGCATTTGTCAATCCGCCCTTCTGTGTCTTGCGTGTGCCGTTCGATAGACCTGTCGAGAAGGGATTCTTGGGCTTCTCGTTCTTGCGTGTGCTGCTCGACTGCCCGTTTGTAGTAGCTTCTTCGCCCTCCTCGTCCGACCCGGCGTGTTCCTCGAATTCGCTGCCCTTCACGGGAATGGCTGTAGTGACGACCTTGCCTGGTCCGTACTTGCGGCGACCGACGCGTGTAGCATTTTCGCCAACCTCGTCTTCGCTGTTCTCGCCAGCAAGCTCGCGGCGCATGGCTTCGATCGCCTCATTGTTCTCTGCGCGCTTGGCGGCTTCAGCCTTCTGCATGAACGCCATCTGGCCCAACTTTGAGCCCTTCTCCGAGAATGGGTTCTCAAGCTGTCCGAGCTGACGCTGCAGAAGCTCATCTTCGTCAGCGTCTGAGTCGTCTTCGCTCTCGTTGTCATCGCTAGGCACGTCCGAGCCCTCATCGTCGGAGTCGAGAACTTGCTTGCCCTCGATACGGCGTCGCAGCTCCTCATTGCGCTTCGCCATCTCAGTCACACCAGCAAGCGCGTCCTGATCCCAGGCCGCACGGCCAGTAGCCTTGATGCCCTTAGCCCATTTGCCCTCGCGATGCTTCGCACCCATGCGCTCCTCTGCTCGGCGGCGATCGTTGTGCTCGCGCTCCTCTTCCGAGAGATCGACGCCATCGGCCTTGAGCTGCTCGCGCTCCTTCTCAAGCAGCCTCTCACGCTCTTTGCGGTGCACCCGGCGGTAGGCTTTGCTCTTGATCTTCTTGATGCGTTTGGCGCGGACCTCTTCGCGGAAGAGAAGTTCGCGCTCCATCCGCAGTTGGGCGCGGCGCCTCTCTACTTCTTCAATAGGGAGCTTGTTGGTCTGCAGAATCTCCCACTTCTGGATCTGATCTTCGTCGTCTTTGCCATTAGACAGGCCACTCTGCTGGAGGATGGACTGGATGGTGCTCTCGAGGTCATTGGCGGGTGCAGCTGTCGTGGTAGGCAGCAGGCGGTCTTCACCCATGGCTTTGCCAGAATCCTTGTGCTGCAGCGGGAAGGACAAGTGCTCGGCACGGCGGTTCTGCTTGATGGTGTCGGTCCAGCGATCGAGAGTTTCGTTGGCTTTGGTGTTGGCAGCAGCGCGGTCGAGCTTGTCTTGCTGACGCTTTGGTAGAGGCGCTTCCAGCTTTCGCGCAATATCGTTTCTCTTTGAATTCTTGTCGTCGCGAAGCAGCTTGAGCGCCCTTTTCTTCTCCTCATCACCAGCCTTGGGCTTGAGGCCGAGCAGGTCCACCTTGCGCGACACGCCAAACTCGTCAGGCGCGGCCGACTCGTGCACCTCGACCCTCTTGCCTCGTGACTTCTCCTCGTCACCTGTGGCAAGTGACGAGATCAAATCCTTGAGCTGTGCCTGCCGATCCTCCTCATCCTCATCATCGTCGCTGGAGAGATCACTCGCGCCATCTCTCCCCACATCCTCGCCCTCACTCGGTTCCTCACTCTCGCTCCCATATCCACCAACATTCTTCTTCTTCCTTTCTCTTTCCGCTTTCTCCTCTCTCTCATCCTCTTCATACTGATCCAACGCAGTCGCAAGATCGATCCCCTCGTCTCCAAAATCATCCTCCTCTTCCTCATCTGCCTCGTCAGATTCATCCATATCCACATCGCTCCCCTCATTTACTACCTTTCCCTTCTTGACCTTCAGATTCTTGCCCTTCGTGCTGCTTCCGCGGAAACTGTACCCCTCGAACCGCTCCTCGTCGCTCTCCCCAAACGCCTCATCGGAATCAATATCCTCGTCGTCGTCCTCATCTACGTGACCCATCGTCCACGTATTCCCCTCGCTGTCGGAGCCTTCGTCGTAGCTCTCATCTCCGCCACGGCGCTTGATTTTCTTCCGGCTCTGAGCGCCGCCATCCTCTTCTTCGTCTTCGTCCTCAGACCCCAGCTCGTCGTCGCGCGCGCGCTTCTTGTAGAAACTCGGGTCCACCTCGCCGAGGCGGTTTTTGCGAACCTTTGGTTTTTCGGGGTTGTCGAATTGGGCGATTGCGAAGGCGTTCAAGGCTCGCTTGGAGGCTTTTTTGCTGTTACGCTCGCCGGCGGGTCGGCCTTTGGGCTTTGTGTTGCCACTAGGGAGTGAGCTGCGCGCTATACGGGGCGGCATTTTGTGTGTAAGTTGTGGATGTGAGGTTTGAGGGTGTTGGTGAGACGGCAAGTATGGTGGAGGGCGAACTTTTGTCTTGGCATTGACTTTTCGACTTTTTGGTGGGTCCCGGAGGTCCGCAGTGGACGGAGTGCATCACCGTCTTGAACACTGGCAGTATCGATTGCGCCGCCGAACATCACGCCCTCAATCCGTCCTTCTCGCCGTCTCTCTGTATAGTTCTTATAGCACAGCGCACCGCCGCCCTTCCTCGCGATGTTCAGGCCCACACCCGCCCTCCAGGGCACCCTGCGGCGGCTGCCACTCAGCACGAAGCAAGCCGGAAAGGAATACTACAAGGGAAACCGCGTTGGGTCGATGGGCACAATCAACCGCTACGGCAACTTCACGCCGGACTGGAACAAGATCCGGACTTACGTGTTCCCCATGCAGGGGGTGAAGAACGCTGAGGTAGGCGAGCGCCCGCGAGCAGGGCAAGCACGAAGATGTGCTCCTCACATTCACGGGCAAAAGGCTAACGAGCATGTCACAGCTAACGCCCTTCGTCGCCGAAACAGTGCAGAAGACACGCACCACCGATTCGGGCCAGCCCGAGGTGTATCCCAAGCGTTTGACGGGCGAGGACTACCTGCGCGCGTGGAAGATGTCGGGTGGGCATGATATCGTGTATGAAGAAGAGGCGAGCAAGACACGGACGAACATGCCGGTGCCGTTTGAGGAGAGGAGGGCTTCGTAAGAGACGAGAAGGCGCGGAGGCGGACAGTTGAGAATGGCTGTCTTGAGGCGAAATGGAGGAAGGGTGTTCAAGACGAGTGGATGCGTGGAGACTGAGGTGGGAGAGCAGGTGTCGGCGAGAGTTACGCTGGCTGCGCAGGCTGCGCGAGCAACTGGATGCCAAGCAGCGTCCAAGGCGAGTCTTGAAGAGTAGCTGCGTTGGTTGATGAGAGCCAGACCTAGGCTCCATGTATTATGTATACATATTGTACATTCTAGGGTATCATGTACTATTCCATCTTCACAAGATCTTACACGCCATAACGAGAAACCCCTACTTGAGCCTCTTAACAGCAAAGAAGTAGTTCCCCCAATCCTCTCCTCCCCTAACCTCTTTCCACCCCAACCCAGGAACATACATCACACCCAGACTCCTCACACTCGCGCCATCCCACCCCGGCTCCTTTGCAAAGTATCCCCGCAGCTCATTCTCATTGACGTATTTGTTCCATTCATGCGTGCCCTTGGGTACAATCCCCAACACATCCTCAGCCATGACGTTCGTGACAAGCCAACTCGTCCATGTCCTCGCAATGGTGCTCATGACAAGCCAACCGCCAGGCTTGACATGTGGGAGCAACTTCTCAATAAACGGCCCGGGTGCATTGACATGCTCCAGCACCTCGAACAGCGACACAATGTCATATCCTTCCTGAGGTGTTTTCGGCACAGGCAGGTCCTCGATCGAAGTGTTTAGGTATGTGAGGCGCCCGGGTTCCATCAGCTGTGGGTCGCGGCGTTTATGCGCTTCTGCGATCTTCAAGACGCCAGGCGTGGGGTCGATGGCTGTTACTGAGTCTGTGTCAGGGAGACGGGCAGCAGACTCGGCGAAGATGCCGCCGCCGCACCCAATGTCGAGGTATTTGAGCTTCTGTCCGGCGGTTATGGGGTCGTTGAACCGGCATGAGGCGATGAAGTCGTGGCGGAGTGGGTTCATGAGGTGCAGGAGACGGGAGGAGCCGTGAGGGTCCCACCATGAGGAGGCGAGGGCGTTGAAGTGGGAAACTTCAGTTGGGTCGACAGTGGACGGGTTGTGCGGACGGGACGGTGTCGTCGTGAAAGCGCGGGTTGCTGTGGAGGACGTTCGCAATGTTTGCGGTATTGTTGTTTGTCGTAGTTGTGTCGATTGGTGCATAGAGCGCTGTATCGAGCGCATTGCACGCGCTGAAGTGTGTGGCCGCATTTTTGTGATTTCAGTTACCCTTCGTATGATCGCAGTGGTGGTGCAGTCGACAAGTTGATGTCACTCTAGAAAATCGGGGCACGGGCCCGTCGTTCCTTCCACCTCAGAAACCACTTCCCAGAAACTCTTCTCCATCGACTCACTTTCGCGACGTCCGCGATAGCCTCGTCTTCCTAGCGAGCCTGATTGAATACGCGCGTGGCCCTTCCGATGGGAGGTCGAGAGGATGACTGCTGCGACGAGCCTTAGCCTGATTGGCTCCTTCCTGCAGCTGTGCTGATAATGGAAGGCTTCAGCCTTGTCTGACATCTTTCTCTGATCAACTCACGCTGTCGTCTGCTTGTTTCTTTGCGATATCCACTGCAATCTGTATCCACTCGCACAACATGGTCAACGAAGGCTTTTGCCCTCCGTGTCAACGGATACTGTCTGACGACAGTGTCCCTGAGGAGAGGGAAAATGCGCGACTTCACCACGCCGACGGAGCATCTTTCCAGCAAGCGCTAGATGTGGGCTGCCATATCTGCATTCAGAGCTGGGTTCAATTCAAGAGACCGACTGCTCTGGGACAGACGAGGTACTATCTCATGCAAAGCCAGTTACCGGATTGTTCACAAGTGTCTATCGTCCACTACGAGATCTTACGAAAGGTCCGTTCAAGTGATATTGCTCTCCAGTCGAACTATCTCGGGTCAAAAGACCTTCAGTCTGAAGACACTCAATCCAAGAATTCTCACCTCAGCTACCGTTGGCTTGGAGGTGTGAACCTCCATCTCCGGCCATGGCCCATCGAGCATAATCATATGACAGCAGCTCATGGCGCAACGAAAGAAGTGAACACCGGATTATCAGGTAGCACTCGATCGAGACAGTCCTTTGCATTTTTGACCTCAAAATATCAGCGTTGCCGCGCAAATCACCAAAAATGCTTCCTTGCACAGACCGGCCAGTATCTGCCCACAAGGCTTCTCGACATAGGTACTGAAGAAGCCGGAAGTATCTGCTTGGTCAGTCGAAAGAACTTCCGCCCAAATGCTGAATACTCGACTCTTTCGCACTGCTGGGGACAAGCAGTCTCTCAGAAACTCACAAGCTCTACAGAAGCAATGCTACGTAGTGGGATAGCCATTGGCGAACTGCCGAGAACGTTCCAGCATGCCGTGGAGTTTTCTAAAGAATTGAAGATCCCTTATCTGTGGATTGACTCTTTGTAAGTGCATCCAGAAGAGCTCAGACAACCGCTCACGGCGAAAAGATGCATATTCCAAGATGATCTCGAGGACTGGTCTGCAGAAGCAGCCTCTATGCGCGATGTTTACCAAGGAGCAGCTCTCAACATCGCCGCAACAGCTGCAAAGGACAGCAATGTGGGATTATTCTTTGACCGCAGTGCAAGGGAGATTGAGCCTTTCAAGGTTGATATTGCATGGTTAACACTCAATTCCACGTCTTCTGTCGATACTGGATCATTTCGCAGCTTCTTGTGCTTCACATCTCGCCGTACAGATGAGGTCATAGACTCGGCACCCTTGAACCGAAGAGCCTGGGTGATGCAGGAGCGACATCTCTCCCGCCGAATCGCACACTACACTAAGGAGGAGATTTTCTGGGAGTGCCAAGAGATGTTCGTGAGCGAAACGCACCCTGACCGGCTTCCTATAGAGCGCGTCGATGACCCCGATTGGGGAACCAGGGGTCTCAAACTTTTATTGAGCTCGTACAACGAGGCCAACAGACATCCTGCATCAACACAGGTGACGTGCGAGCAGGAATCCTTGTACACTGCATGGCACACATTTGTATACTGGTATTCACAATGCGCATTGACATTTTGGGAGGATAGAGTTGTGGCATTCGCGGGTGTTGCTCAGCAATTATCAAAAGTGCTTGGAGACGAACTTGTTGCCGGCCTGTGGCGGTCACGAATCGTCAATGAGCTCTGCTGGTCCGTACAGGGCGGCCTTAGGCCTCGGCAGCATGAATATTGGATGGCCCCAACATGGAGCTGGATTTCACTCGACGTCGGCGTAACTTGGTATTGGAGTCGAGGCCGAGATCTTGACGATACAGCCGAACTCATCAAAGTCGAAACGGAGAAGCGGCCATCGGGTGCGCTCAAAAGCGGGTACCTTGACCTCCGGTGTCGACCTTTGGCTGCAGTTTTGCAGCATGAGACACAGGAACTGGTCTTCAAAAGTGATGGTGCATGCAGGCACTTCCTGAACAGCCCCTCGGGTTGGCAGCCGGATGACACATGCTTTCAGCAAGGCGTTCATGACATTTTCGTAGTAGTACTCCAAGAAGGCAAGGGCATCACATGGTCTTATGACCCAACAAATAAGATCTGTGGCCTGATCCTTGTGCCTACAGAGCGGGAAGACACTGCGTTCGAAAGAGCTGGTATGTTCAGTTTTGATTACGATATCGAAAATCCATACGACTTCCTTGGTGGAGAAATCGCTGTCAGGTACAAGGATGCAGAAGAGCAGATCATCACGATCATATGATCCGCCTGCAATGTTTCTCATTCACGACCCCTTCTTCTCAGAGATTATCACAACTATACACTTGTCAAATCTACCAGGTCCTATTGCGCCCTCTCCATCTCTTACATCTTAAGCCGAGAACTTGGGTGACCACGACCTTGATCGACGTATCAATCTCGCCTCTAACACTGTCGAATAAGCTGTCCGATTCTCTTCCTTCCCATTCGGCAACCACAATAGAGCGCGGCCAGACGTTCCTCCCTTTCCTCATCCACTGATTACTCGCCTGCTTCACCATCGAAGATCGGCGTCCGGACTGTGATTCTCTGACATCTGCCCGGATGTACATCAAGCGATTTAAACCAGATAGCCCGATGATGCCGTACACGCAGCACTGTCTCCTCTCGTAGCACAGCTCTTAACTGCTCATTGGTCTCGGAAAGGTTATCACAGGGAAAGACAGCGCCATTATGATTGTGTGGAGCAGCAGGTTCTCACACGCTCTGTGAACGCCATACGCTGGCAAAATTGCCGTGGATCTTCTTTGACAGGCACACAGACAAACGATCGTCTTCCTTCATTGCTCTCTTATTCGCTAATGCAATTGTTGGATCATCGAGAACGACATGCAACATTGACACCTTTGTGATACGGATATGACCTGGCTCACAGCCCTTTCTAGCTCCACATCATGATGTTGTCCCGTTATCTCGATTACGCACCGGAGACATAGGTAAACCGTTCTGGGCTTTTGAGATCATAGAGCATGCATGTACTGCTTTTGAGGTGTCTTGAAGGGCTTGGTGGGAATCGGCGAGGATGTGAAAGAGGCGAAGCAATCTTCATATGCTTAGGGATCCTGGTGAGTCTGCAATGCGAGATCGTTCAGAGGTTTGTCGTAGATTAAAAAAGTGGAGAGGGTATCATAACGCCATGTCTCGTCTGAGGCTGGAGGTACTCGATGTTGTTCGACATCACAGCCGGTGGCTGCACAGAATATTCGGCCGCCTCTGGGCTTGTGTGTGTTCACATCTTCCAGCGTCTTCCAAGGATATAATAGTGACAGGGCAAGGTATATAAGGGAAGAAATATCGAGAAATTTTCATTGACTCTGGACCACACACTGACCGTGAATTAGCCCTCAAGCCCTGAAACCACGTCCTACAGCTTCCTCAGCCTCTCCTAATACACTGGCAGCGCCTCTCTCAGCTTTTGTCTCGCCTGCCTTTGACCTACACTCATCTGCTGATCATCGGCCAGTAGCTCCTCCACCACCCTCACGAAGTTCAACAGCTCGGCCGTAATCTCATTCAGAAACCAATGCACGATGGGCCTCAGCCTGTTCTCCAAGTCTGCCACTACTGCATCCTCGTAGCGGTCAACAACTGTGCTACCGCTCCACCCACCAGTCACCAAGTAGCGGTTGAGGGCACCCACCTGTCGCGCATACTCGCCTTTGCCGGTCTTCCTACCCACCTTTTGGTAGATGGGTACCATGAGTGAGGCCACGAGACAGCCGATATCCTCTTCGGTAGTTGCGAAGCGCTGGGTAGCGTGTACAACTCAGTGGAGCTGGGACTCGAAAGATCCAGACTTGGTAAAGATTACATGTTCGAGCTTGCGCCACTCGCGATAGAAACTGGCTTTTGATGGGGTCTGGTCAGCGGGGTTTTCAAGCGCGGCGAAGACGTCGTTCATGCAGGCATCGATCCTGGTTGACATCTGCTTCCATCCTGAAGCGAAGCGTGCTGAAGTGTTCTGCACAAAAGCTGCGACCGCTAGCTCCATGCACTCCTGAAGCGTCTGGTTCCAGTTAATGCACTTGCCTCGCAACGCTTGTGCTCGGCTGTTGGCGATGAAGCCACTGTCGCGCAAAGCTTTGCTGAACGAAGCCACAAGTACTGGGCCAAGGTCAGTGTGTTGCCACCCAGTAATGACACCCTTGATGGCATCAAGTTGCTGCTCAGCATCAGGCTGAAAGGGGCAAATTCGAAGAGACGGTAGTAGCTGCGTGCTGGCGAGCTGTGTAAGATCGTGGTACGCAACATGGGAATCTGCTCTCTCGCGAGCTGTTCGTAGAACGCTGAGTAGCCATTGTCATCTTCAAACTTCTCTAGAACGCGGGCGCCGCTGTCGGCGATCTCAGCCATGACCAGGTGAATATCAGAGGTGCTCGTAGTTCCGAGTACCGGTCAACCCAAGCAGGTAGCGCTTTAATATAGGGAGGCGCGTGATCAGAGACTTGGCAGGAAAAGGCACCTGCCGACGTGAGAGGCAGGCGTAAGCTACACGGAACTAGTATAATCATAGAACCCACGCGCTCGTCTCTTCGCTGTGCTGTTCAAGATCAGAGCGCGAATTTCTGAAGACTTACCTGACACAGAGACGTCATCCACTGTCTTCGGCATCCTTGAAGAACGTAACTCATATCGCATTCCTTCATCTTATCCTACCTGGTATCTCATGTCTATGCGCCACTACCAATACACTTCCAAAGCCAACACGAGTCTAGACGACCACATTATCACCTTCACTCTTCTTGCTTGATGCGCCACCTTCAGGCTTGCGCTCTTTTCCAGGACTAGACCGGCCTTCCACGTCAAGCCTGCCCACGATATCATCCTCGATGCTACCCAAGCTCCCGTCGTCTGAGTCGCTCTCGATATCTTCGAACATCTTTGCGAAACGTTGATGCCCTTCTCGTTCTTCTTGTTCTTGTGTCCTTCCATCTTCGTCATCATCGCCGTCGTTGGTTTTGCCTTCGAGTTCAGCTTTGCGTTGAGCAAGGCGGAGAGCGAATTGCCGGCGCGCACGAGAAGGCGGTATCTGAAGTGGCGGTGGGATTTTTGCCTTGGCAGATGTCAGCGGTGCACAATGCGAGAACGATGAGCTGATGAGCGAGGCGGTATTTATGACAGAAAGAAGGGTGAAGACATGAGTGAGAGATCGTCACAAAGGAAACGCCTGCCGCGACGGATATTGCTACAGAAGTCATACACCCGATGAGGGCCGTATGTACAAAAAGAATAGACGTTTCCAACACCCTGCATGCAAATGCCTCGAGCTCATACCAATAGCGCACAGGACAGATAGGGAAAGAAAGGAAACGCACCAAGCGCGCAAACAAGATCGTGTTGTGTTGGCTCGGGTAGGATTCGGATGGAGACAGGGTTATCGGTAGTCCATATCAGCATCGTCAAATGAGACTTCACCCACTTGTTCGGAGTCGTCGACAGGTCCTTGTCGTTCCCTGTTGCCATCGTCGTCCTCCATATCTTCATCTTCTTCGTCACTCGAGTTAGTAAAGCCACTGAGCAATGAGCCACCGCTGAAGGTGTACCCACCACCTCCGGTGTCACCTTGTTGGGCGAGGTCCATGCTGTCGAGACCGACTGCACCATTGTTGCCAATGCTGGCATTTGAAAGACCGCCGTCTCCACTGAAATTGGATGCGGCGTTTACGGCGTTGAGCACAGCTTGCCTTGGGCCGACGCTCATATCTGGTCGAACGCCACCAAGGATTGCATTATCCCTCTCGCGAGTGTCTGAGAGAACATGCTCGACGTAGTGTATCCACTCCTCGCTGTGGACCTTGTCGACGACCGCCTGCGACAGGATCTCTGTCGGATGTCTTTCGGTGAACTTGAGTACCTCCTCTGCGATCAGAGTAAGGTGGCCCATGTAACCCAACCTCATGTGGGTCTCTTGTTGAGCCTTGTCGCTCGCTTGCTGACCTTCGATGATCCTTTCGGTGATCCGACCGGTCTGGAACAGGTCTATGGCTAGCGATCGGTTGTAGCCATGCTCCATCTGACCGTTGAACACTTGCTGAACAACGTCATAAACAACATTGTGGAGGAAGTTATTCCACGGGAAGCGGAAGAAGAAATCCTGCGTGTGTGAGAGAATGTAAACACGTGCGAAGAATGTAACTTACAAGAATGGTCGGTACGACTTTGTTCTCGACAAAGGTAATCTTGAGGAGATCACCAACAACAGGAGTACCGTCAATGTCGAGCACGTACTGCTGGTCTTCAGAGTGCTCTCCGCCTCCAAATACAACCGAGCGCACACTTGATGTCTCGTCAATAGGTGTCGCCTCAGCGGTGTCCTCTAGTGCAGGTGCCGTAAACTTCGAAGTATCGACCTTTGTAGCCTCAGTGTTGCTTTCGCGGTTCTTACCCGCGAATAGTGGCGCAGGCTTCTCAACATCCTGCAGTGAGAGGGGCTCTGTCTCTTCTGAGGTCTGGTTCAGTTGTTGAGTCAAGAGGGATGGAGTAGACTTTGCCTCAGCCTCCTCTTTCGGCTCCTCTACAGCTTGGTCCCTGTCTCCCATGACAGTGTCGTTGTCCAGATCGAGACCTCCAACCTTGGAAGTCAGGCCCGCCGAAGTAGGTGACTCCGCGTCATCAGGTTTTGGAGGTGTAGCGGCAGCAGCGGCGGGCGATGCTGCATCCTTGGGCGGTGTTAGTGGCTCATCCACGAACTCGCCGTCACCCTCTCCCGTCTTCTCGGCGGGCGACTCCTTCGGATCAGACTTGGGTGAACGCTCCAGCGGCTCGCCGATCTGTTCCTTTTCGGTAGCTTCAATGGTGGCTACTGCAACGTCCGGTGCTGTGACCTTCTCGAAGTCGTCCTCTGAGTTGTTCTGTACTTGCAGCGGCTTGATCTCCTCGGCCGAATCGACAGAAGGTGCACGCGCGTGGTGGAAGCCTTGGCTATCGACACTGGTGGAGAAATCGCCAAGGTTGGCGGCGTTGGTTGATGTCAGCTTGCCTTCAGCCTTCAAGCGCTCGCGCTCAGCATCCCGCCTCTTCACTTCTGCCTCGCTGCCACGCTCATTGAGAAGAGCCATGTTGCTGCAGTGTAGCAATTCGGCCATAAGTTCGCAAGTCTTAAAGCGGTCGAATCCTAGAGGCTCGATCTTCTCTCCAAAAGCTGTCTTCAGTTCGCGCTTCTTCATCGCCGTAGACCCGTCGTTCTGCACAACAACTCTACTAGAGCTGTGTACCAATTCCATGAACTGCGGGATGTGGTTTGCGAATTGTCGGAGCAACGTGCCCAGGTAAATAGGGTCTGAGTTCTTTGGCACGGGCCCAATCTGATTCTCCAAATCGTAATCGGAGTTGTTCTTGCGGATGACCTCAATGATGATACCCACACCCACAGTCAGGGGATTTCCACCGCGCAGCATGTACTCGATCAACTGCTTGAGGCAGGCCTCGGATACAAGCTGACGTGTAAGCTCGTTAGGCCCTATCACTGACTGGTCTTGTGTCGTCGCATTGGCTGAAATCGTGATGATGGCTTTCAAGAAGTCGCCGGCCGATGTCTGCGTAGAGGTGGAGTGGTCGGGTCCGAGGAAAGCGATCAATCGAGGTACAAGATCTTGCTGTTGCAGCCACTGCACTTGTTAGCAGAAGAAGACGTGCATTGTTTGGCACACTCACATCGACAATGCCCTGACCGCCCTCGTTCTTTTCCAGACTGATGATCTTAAGCAACAGGTCCATAATGACGGGGCAGTCTACATGCTGCAGCATGTCTGTAACAACGTTGTCGAGTGACTTGAAGAACTCCAGCATCTCCTCCATCTTGCGATCCAGCAACGACTCGTTAACCTTCGTGAAGTATCCGGCCTGCACAGGGTCAAGTGGTGCGGGCTGCTTGATGTATGCCCAGAATTGCTTCAGCGAGTCCTGGTTCTCCAGCACGGCCTCTGATATCGACCAGACCTCTGACGACAGGATCTCGCACGAGACATACGCATACTTCATGCGCTGTCTTTCTTCCTTGCTCTCTTCTCCATCGCCGGCGTCCGACTTCGCTGTCGACGCCGAACGCGCCCGTCCAGCGACCTTGCCGAAGAAGCTTTGTCGACTGGGACTACCAACCTCACTGAGTCCTTCAGCAGCTCCCTCGCCAGGCGAATCGGACAGCTTGGGGGCGGTGACATATCGCAGCAGCCGTTCAAGGACGTTCTCGTCGCGCAGGTACTCGATAAGCTTCGAATTCTGCTGCTTCAGCTCCTGGATCAGATCCGACTCGTCCAGCAGCTCCTCGACCGTGACGTCAGGCTTGTCGAGAATGCTGTCCAGCGACGACAGCTGTGCATACCCGCCGAAGCGCCAGAACATGGTGGCTGTGGTGGTGGTGACTAGCGAAGGCGGGGCAGGGAGTCGAGGGAGCGAGACTCGAACGCAGCAAGAGGTTTAGCGGGGCACTGGGTATTGAGCGCTCATGGGACGGAAGAAGGAAGCTGCACAATGGCCCTGTTAGCGGACGGCACTGTGTCAGACAGCAGACGCGCGTGGACGTGGACGTGGACGTAGGGCTCCAGGGCTGGAGCTTAGGCGCACGAGCGCGCAGATACACACATACCTGCGGGGAAGGGAATATACGAGCGAAAGCCAGGCACAACTCAGATCGAACACCAGTCCATGCACGGAAATGAGGGGGTATCGCGGGCTCCGTTAAGATTTATGTTACAACAGTTGATGGAGGTGAATGGACCCTTCATTCCCGGCAGAACGATGTGCTGTGTTGTGGAGACATGGGTTCAGCGGTTCACAAGCGTGGCGCAGATCGGGGAGGTGCAGCAGCCTCGACCTGGATTTGCCAGATGGGTGCAGTAGCCTCAGGGGCACGATCAGATGGCCCGTAGCCCGGTCAGCAGATTGCAACCGCCTTCAGATTTGGGGTTTCTGTATGCATGTCTTATCAATTCAGGATGTGATGGTGAAGGTTCACGTGATCGATGACGCTGCCGCCGCCGCGTTTCGAGGTAAGCTCCAGCCACCAGCCTGGTCGCGACTGCCTCACGCTTCAACCCCACCAAACAGACCGGCCAAACAACTACGCCTCCACGAAACACACACAAACAAAAACTGTGGAAAACAAAGTCGCCCCATAACCACACATCCGTCATGAACCGCCTTTTCGGAGCAAAGAGCACGGCGCCTAAGCCAACCCTCAACAGCGCCATCTCAAACGTAGGCCCACCAAGCGTACACCTTCTCCACAAATATTGACATTGCCCAGGTCGACACACGGATAGAGACGCTCGATGTCAAGCTCGCCAAGCTCAACGCTGAGCTGTCTGCTTACCAGCAGAAGCTGGCAAAGATGCGCGACGGCCCTGGCAAGACGGCCATCAAGCAGAAGGCGCTGAAGGTGCTCCAGCAGCGCAAGATGTACGAGTCACAGCGCGACCAACTGCAATCTCAGTCGTGGAACATGGAGCAGGCCGGCATGATGCAAGACAACCTCAAGAACACCATGACTACCATCGACGCCATGAAGACGACGACGAAAGAGCTGCGGAAGCAGTACGGCAAGGTCAACATCGATAAGATCGAGAAGCTGCAGGACGAGATGGCCGACCTGATGGACATGGGGAACGACATACAGGATGCCATTAGCCGCAGCTACGACGTACCGGAGGACGTTGACGAGTCGGAGCTGGACGCAGAACTGGAGGCACTTGGCGACGAGGTCGATTTTGAGGGCATTGGGGAGTCGTCGAGCGTGCCCGGCTTCCTGACTGAGGACGCTGCACCGCCAACATTCATCGATGAAGCGCCAGAGCCGAAGGTCAAGGAAGCCGCGGGCTGAACATGAGTAGAACACTCCTATCACCTCGCCCTATTTCTGCTTCATGCAGGGTACACCACCACATTGCCGCGCCGCTCACTTAACATGTGCATCTACATGTCAGTGAGCTGCTAGGGCTTTTTGAGGGCATTTGTCATGCGCTGAACAGCTGCACAAGAGCCTAGAAAGCCGACCAAAAGGGTCCTTTGGAACCTACAACCTAGCCAGATTCCAACCTCAAACTATGTTGAGCTGAATGCTCTTCCGCGTGTCTGGTAAATTGAACAAACACTTGAATGACAAAGATTTATCAGCACTCCACAACACTAGATTGCTACACTGTGAAGGTTCTTCAATGTCATTGTAAATGCTGAATAGTTATCAAAGCACCGGGGACTGAGTCGCGAGCATATTCAGCGGTGTTGACTAGAATTGGTATTATTATATATGTTCATCACAATCAACTCATATCCATTACCCCCCCTTCGCCGTCAACACTCAGCGCGGCCCAAACGGCCTAGGTCCTAGAATCTGTCTCTTCCCGCCAAAACTAATCCCGCCGCGATTCTGCGAGTCCCCGCCCATATACCCATACTGATTCACGTCCCAGCTCTGGCCCTCTCCGGTGCCCGCACTCGGGTCCTTGGCCGCGCTCGCCAGCTCCCTCTGGCTCTGCTCCCACTCCTTCTGGCGCTCGCGCTCGCGCTCCATCTCCCTCTCGAGCAGGGACTTGCTGGCCCAGCCGCGGTCCTTGGTGGTCTGCTGGTTTGCCTTGCGGCACGCGTCCTCGGCTCTTTGCTCGTTGGTCGAGGTGGATTCTTGCGGGGCGTAGGTGGTGGGTTTCGCGGCGGCGGGGGCTGGGTTCGAGGAGAGGAAGCGCTCTGTTCTGCTCTGTCCTGCGCCCTGGGAGGAGCGCATGTAGGCTGCGGGATCGGGCAGGGGGCGTGGAGACGTGGGTTCAGGCAGGGGCCGGGAGCTCGTTGAGGAGGAGAAGGCGGGCTCGGGGGTGTGGACGGGGCGCGCGGGCTGCGCTTGGTTTGCTTCGCCTGCGTGGCGCAGATAGGCGCGGTCGTCTGCCTGGGCCCAGGAAACGTTGCTTTCCTGAGGCGATGGCGCGCGCGGAGGCGGAGCAGGGCGTGAGCGGCTCTTTGAGCGCTCGCGGGTGCGGGACTTGGAGCGGGCGCCCTGCTTGCGGGTCTCGCGCTCGGCTTGGTACTGGCGCTCGCGCTCCTTTGCTTCTTCGAGTTGGCGTTCGAGCTCGGCGATGCGGTCGTGCTGGTCGTCGGACTGGCGTGGTTGCTGCTCGGCCTGGTACTGCGAGAGGTACTGGCCGCGCAGTCTGGCGTCGCTGCCTGCGCGCTTGCGGCGGGCTTCTTGTTCGGCAGCTTCTCGTGCGGCTTGCTCTTCTTCCTGACGCGCTACCTCTTGCATCTTCCACTGGCGTTCCTGCTCTTCCCACTCGCGCCGTTGCTCTTCGAGGCGCCGCTCTTTGGCCTCGCGCTGCTTGCGCGCTTCTTCCTCCCACAGCCGCTCCTCTTCGACGCGCTGGCGCTCTTCCTCTGCCTCGCGCTCGACGCGACGGTGCCTCTCGGCCTCTTCTGCAGCGACCTTCAGACGCTCCTCCTCTTCGGCCTTCTCTCGCCGCTTGCGCTCCTTCTCGGCCATGTTGGGCACATGAGGCCCTGCGCTCGTGATCTGCCGCCGCGCGCCGAATGCAATGCCCTGGTTCCCCTGGCTCGCGCCGCCCATGTATCCGTACTGGTGAATGTTCCATGCCGGCGATGTGACGCCCTGATCCGCCTTCTTGCTCCAGCTACTAACACCGCCGGGCGGCGAGACGGGCACACCGTTCGAGTTTCGCGAGGCATTGCTCCCGCCAGTGCGCGAGGGGCTGAGCGGCTTCGGCTTGTCCGGCGGGGGCTTCATCGGGTTGAAGGTCGACGAGCCGAAGCTCCTGCCGAAGTCGGGTCGCGAGGGCGTCGTCGGGCTCA
Source organism: Didymella sp. IMI 355093 (assembly GCA_027946495.1). Classification (NCBI taxonomy): domain Eukaryota; kingdom Fungi; phylum Ascomycota; class Dothideomycetes; order Pleosporales; family Didymellaceae; genus Didymella; species Didymella sp. IMI 355093. The sequence continues at coordinate 453,632 of JAPEUZ010000006.1, forward strand.
TGACGCTGCCGCCGCGCTTGGGGCCGATGCTCGCGGGGAAGTGGCTCGGGTCGATGGCGTTTGCGGCGCGCGAGAAGGCGGTCAGGCACTGCAGGACCTGGGCCGGGTCTTTGCTCTCGTAGAGGTCGACGGTCAGGAAGCGGTCGTGCGAGGGCATGCTGAGGGGCGGCATCTCGCAGGCCTTGAGGAAGTGGGCGATGTTCTCCATCTGGATAAAGGGCATGGCCGACTTCTTGAAGCGGACGGGCGTGGGGATGGCCATGTTGACGAGCCTGGTAGGTCAGCACAGAATCAGAAGACAGCAGCGAGTCCAAGAGGCCTACCTGCACAGCACCGTCCCGTCCTTGAGCGCATCCAGCAGGTCGCCCGCGGGCAGCCGCTCGCCCAGCGTGTCCTCGATCCAGGCGCGCACCTCGTTGGCGGCCTGCGGCGTGTATCTGCCCATGCGCAGGTTCTTCATGTCCTGGTCGAGGCTGGTGACGGACGCCATGCTGAAGAGCAGAAGAAATCTTGCCAACAAGAAATTCTCAAAGACACCACAGCAGTGTGGCTGGTCGTGTGTTGTCTGCGGCCAAGTTCCAGTCGCTGCAGCCCGAGCAGGTGGGGGAGGCCTGGCTACCAGCCGCGTGTGGGCAGGGATGTCGGCATGTCGATGTGTTTGCCCACACGTCATTCGCCAGGGTCCGACCGGCATGATGCACGTCAACCCAAATTGTATCCATCACGTATCGATAGCGAAATTACTAAATCGCCATTCCGCCCTCCGCGACAACAACCATGGCAAAAGCACCGGGGCCCTTCAAGAAGGCATGGTACGAGTGGAAGATGCTGCGCTTCCCCTGGCGGAAGCGCTGGCTGGTGGGTGCGTCTCCATCTACTCATTCCTGCGCAGTTTCACGCGTACTGATGTTACTAGGCTTTGATCTCCAGGGCAACACGTTCTGGGAGTTCAAGGACGCCCTGCACTCGATGCGCAACCGCCGCATCGCAAAGTACTCGCGCTCCACCCACTACGGCGACGTGAACATTTCGCCCGGCTGGATGCAGTGGTTGCGCCACACGCGCTTTGAGCCGCCCACCGTGCACGAGCAGCAGGCCGAGCTGCAGCGACAACAGAACATCAAGCTGCTCGCCGCGAGAGCCGACGAGCGCTGGGCCGCCAAGCCGAGCGCATTGGATGCCCCGGACAAGCAGCAGCCGATCCAGATGCTCGAGAGCAGAGACCCCAAGAGCGGCGTCGTGCAGATGAACGCTGAGCAAGAGCTGCGGTCACGAGGGGAGGAGGCGAGGAGTGCAGAGGCGAGGCAGCACGAGGAGGAGCGGCCGAAGAACGACATGCGGCCTGATGTGACGCCGGGTGCTGAGGCGCCGCAGGAAGAGTCGGGCCTGACAGAAGAGGCGCCCATGTTCAAGGCGAAGAAGAAGATGCGCCCCAACAAGGCGCCCAAGGAAGACTCGCCGTGGAAGCAGGCCGGCGCTGGCAACCCAGGAGACGACTGGCAGCCCAAGGCTTGGACACCGCCGCCCAGGAGGAGAGGGTGAGCTGTATGATACAACCTGTACGTCACGGTAGAGGATGTCATCTCACGGCCTGGTTTGTATACCACACTTGTATCATAGGCACGAACACTAAACGGTTGTAATGCACCTTCAAGTCCCAGTTTGTCCAGATGCTCCTGCGTGAAGCTCAAGTGTTGCGCGACCAGTGAATTCGTCTGTCACATCACAAGACATAACCAGCGTCTCTCAGATCGCCCACACTCTGTCCCCCTCGCACACCAAAGACGAACTATTAACTCCATCTTCTCTTGTGCTCAAGAAGAGCGCCAACCCTCCCTCCCACCTACCTTCCACATACAAATCACGTTCTGTCGCGCATGTGCAGATTCTGAATCATCTCATCATCTCTGACACTGTGAAGCTGCTAAGTTTCTCCAAGTCTGCGTTGGAGTCTGAACAATGGGCTCACTTAAAGAAGAAGTCGCGCATGTTTCAAGACCTTTGTCCTTCAGACACCATGTCTCGGGTCCGGATTCCATCTCACAGATTCGACCATATACATCTTTTCTACAAATCAAGGTCATCTGTACTTCTACCACCCTGCTATATTTGTCAGCCGCTACTTGGAGTCGGCGAACGACATGTGCTTCTACATCGTCCTGCGTCACGGGCCAAACCCGTTGAACCCACTGAAGCGCTGTCTGGGAATGCGCACACCCAGGGCCGTGGAAGATGCGGAGTGGGGTGGTTGCGCACCGAAGACGGTCAGCAATGCACGAGGCGTTGAGTGGCGAGTCGAACGCTTGTCATGGGCAGATGCATGGAGCGTTTTGCAGTGGGTCTTGAGCGGGAGAAGCGTATCTGTGGATGATAATATGAGGCATCCGCTACTGATGTGCGAATGCTGTGGGGATCAGATCATAGTTATGGACAGTTTGCGGCGGTGCAGCTGCTGAAAGCAAGAGAACCGAATTTATCACGTTTTGATTTAGACTCGCACAATGAGGTGGAATGACTTTTTGCATTGCTCTTCGCGGGTCCGCTGAAGACTTGTCTATGCTAACCAGTGCATGTGGCTCGGCCTGCCCTCGACCCGGCCCGTCAAAACAGGATCGGACCGGCGAGCGCCACACTCATGATGTTCATGATGGTATCGTTGAATGTAACCGTTACTCCACCCATAACCCAGCACTAACTTTTCGCTCGCGGAGATGCTTAGTTCATCTGCTTGACGAGACCGTTGATGAAGTGCTCGCGGTTACCAAGGTCACCACCCTCGATGAAGTGCTTGAACTTGCGGGGGCGGAAGCCACCAGTGGGCGAGGACAGCTTGAAGGGCCACAGGAAGTTGGAGGCCTGCTTGAAGTTGGGGCCGACGGTGTAGATCTCGTGGATGAGGTCCTCAACGCAGACAATGCCGTACTGGCCGAGGTTCTTCTCGATCAGCTCGTTGTCGGTGATGGGCAGGCGCTGCTTGTTGACCTTGCCGTAGCCGCGCTTGTAGACGAGCTCACGGACGGTCTTGAGGTTGGGGTAGCCGTAGGCGACGAAGGGCTCGACGATCTTCAGCATCTCGGTGGTGGCCTTGGTGAGGCGGATGAAGACACCGTTGTTGATCTGGAGAAGACGGAGGAGCTGGAGGGTCTTGCGCTTCTTGGGGTCGATCTTGTTGATACCCTTGATGCGGACGACGAAGGCGAGCTTGGACTCGGCGGGGACGAAGAGGGAGCCATCCTTCTTTGCCTGGCGCTTGGCCTCGATGATGTCGCGCTCGGCCTTGACGTACTCCTGGTGGTACTTCTCGGCGCGCTTGAAGATGGTCTCGCGCTTCTGCTTGTTGGCCTAAGATGTCTTAGCCAACTGTGATGCTCCTATCTGCTTGCGCAGGTCTAGGGAGTGTTTATCGTACCTCGCGCTTCTTCTGGAGGTCGGCAGCCTTGCTGTCGGTCGCCTTCTGAGTAGCCTTCTGCTTCTTCAGAACTGTCTCAGGGACGGCGATGTCGTTCTGGGTGGGGACGCTGTGACGGTTAGCTTCTTCGTCGATTTTCCCTACAATCGATGTTGGACGTACGATGAGCGGGCCATTGTGCTGGTGGTTAGTCGGCTTGTCGTTGTCGAGGAAGCTGAAGAGAACTTTCACAAGCCCTTGAGGGTGAAAATGGCTGGTGTCGCGCTATACCCGAACTGGGTAAATAAGCGATGCGCGAACGGCAGGAGCGATCGAGCTAGCCCCACCAATTGAGTCCCGCCGCTGCAGCCAGCCCTCACAGCTCGAACTTTTTCGAGAGCAACGACTTCTAGCTCGACACATTGCGACGGCGAAAGTGTTTCGCCATCAACTTCACGCAGAACACCCTCTATCGCAGCAATGGCAAGAGGCGGTGGTCGTGTAAGTGTTCGCAGCCATCGGGTGCATTTGCGCAATATCTAATATCTGTGCAGGGCCGCGGTCGCGGTGGTAAGAGAGGTGGAGGACGCGGCGGTGGAGGCGCGCGCGACACCAGGTCCGAGCCATGGTCCGAGATCACGCGCAAGAACGAGCTCTTCGAGAGCTACTACCGCAAGGGCGGCTTCATGGAGGAGGCCGAGTTCGAGGAGATGTGGAGCGCCCTCAAGCAGGACCTGCCCAACAGCTTCCGCTTCACGGGCACCAAGTCCGACGCGCTCGCTGTGCGCGAGATCTTCAAGCAGCGCTACATCCCCGCCATCTCTGCGCAGACCTTCGAGGGCAAGCCCGTGCCGCCACCCGAGCCCGTGAACGCCTTCCCCGACGAGCTCGTCTGGCACATGAAGACGCACAAGAAGGTCATCCGACGACATGCCGCCTTCGCCAACTTTCAGAAGTTCCTTGTCGCAGAGGCTGCATCCGGCAACATCAGCAGACAGGAGGTCGTCAGCATGATTCCTCCTCACTTCCTAGATGTCAAGCCTGGAATGGTTGTCCTCGACATGTGCGCTGCACCTGGTAGCAAGTCTGCTCAGTTGGCCGAGATGATCCACGGAGACGAGGAGGAGCGCGTCAGGAGGGCTGCAAACGGCGAAGATGTCGGCAGCGGCGCTGATGGCGACTACAGCGACGACGGTCGATCCACTGGCCTGCTCATTGCGAACGACACCGACTACAAGCGCGCCGGCATGCTTGTCCATCAGGTCAAACGCCTCAACTTCCCCAACTTGATCGTCACCCAGCACGACGCATCCATCTTCCCCTCGATCGAGCTTCCCAGCGAGGCCGGACAGAAGAAGCAGTACCTGAAGTACGACAGGATTCTGGCTGATGTGCCATGCTCTGGTGATGGTACAGCCCGCAAGAACCCCAACGTCTGGCAGAAGTGGACGCCCAAGGATGGTCTTGGTCTGCACAACCTGCAGCTGCGCATTCTTTTCCGTGGTCTGCAAATGCTGAAGAAGGGCGGACGCATGGTCTACTCTACATGCAGTATGAACCCTGTCGAGAACGAGGCCGTCATCGCCGCTGCCATTGAGGCTTGCGGAGGTATTTCCAAGGTCCAACTCGTCGACATGCCCGACCACTTGCCCAACCTCAAGCGCCGACCTGGTTTGAACGCCTGGAAGGTCCTCGACACTTCTTCCGTACCTGGTAGCAACGATAAAACCGCGCACATGTTTACCAGTTGGGAGGCATTTGAGAAGGCCAAGGCCAAGTACGCTGTGGAGGAGCCTGAGCGCACCTTCTCGCAGAAGGTCTCCAAGGGCTGCTTCCCTCCGATCACAGCGAACCCTGAGGAGCGAATCCCGCTTGAGCGATGCATGCGTGTCTACCCCCACCTCCAGGACACCGGCGGCTTCTTCATTGCCGTGATTGAGAAGCTTGACGATATCAAGGTTGCGCAGATCCAGAACCCCGAGAATGCCGCAAAGTCAAAGAAGCAGGAGGAAAGGACGACCGACAACACCTCCATGCCCACTCCAGAGGAGAATGTCATCGAGGCGGATGCTACCCAGGACAGTGACAGCCTGAAGCGCAAGGCCGAAGACACCGAAGAGTCCGCACCCAAGAAGACCAAGACGGAGGAGAATGCCACAGCAGAGCCCACAACTGCACCCGCCTCCGAGGCCCCAACACCAGCACCAACGACGCAAGTCGCCAAACTCAAGCCCGAGAAGCAGGACCAGAACAAGGAGTACTTCGAATACCTCTCTCCCACCGACGAGACCATCGCCCGGATTCTCGACTTCTTTGGCATTTCGGATCGATTCCCCCGCGACCGTTTCATGGTTAAGAACAAAGAAGGCCTCTCTCTCAACAAGATCTACTACACCTCTGGCTTCGCCAAGACAATAATAAACGCCAACAAGGAGCGCGGCATGAAGTTCATCCACTGCGGTGTCGTCATGTTCGTTGCCCACAAGATCAAGGACGCACAGTACATGCACGCTCCCTGGCGCCTGCAATCCGAGGGCATCTCGATCCTCGAGCCCTGGGCGAGCAAGCGCATTGTGAACTGCACATCCAAGGCGACGCTCAAGCAGCTCGTCACCGAGATGTTCCCCAAGCTGCCGAAGGAGGGCGAGCACGGGCTGGGCGAGGTGGGTGATCAGCTGCAGGGCATGGACATCGGGTGTTGCTTCGTCCGTGTTGAGAAGAGCGATGAGCAGGACATTCCCTTCAGGATGGTCCTCCCTCTTTGGAGACATCCTGGCTCAGCCAATATGATGGTCGACAAGGATGACCGCAAGGCCATGCTGTTGAGGTTGTGGGGCGAGAAGGATACCGAGATCATCAACCATGTGGCCGACAAGGCCAAGCGCGAAGCCGAGGAGGAGCAGGCAGCCGAGGAGGACGCCAAGGCCAGCAAGATCGAGGGCGAGAACGCCGAGGAGATGGACGTCGACGAGAACGGTGGCGTTGCTATCGATGCTGAAGCTTAGGTGCGCTCCATAGTCGATGGGACCTCGCAATTACGGAGATTATGCGAAGCTGCTGGCATTTTCAACCGCCGATGATCAACCACCACGGATGGGTGTAAAAAGCTTTGCATCGTAGAGACTTGGTGTCTCGTATGCATTGAACTTGGCGTTTGTATTCTTATGATATTTTTATCTCAGAGCTACAATCAACGCTGCTTCGAGATGACTTGACGGACGACCTCGCCAAAGGTTATTTCCCTTTATCAATCACTGACCTCAACTCACCCTATGCCTCGCTCGCTAGATCGAACATATCCCCATCCCCCATCTTCCCATCGTGCTCACTGTCTTTCTCGCTGGTCTGTGTCGAGTTCGTGGACCGAGCTTGGTCGGGCACAGGGTTTGCATGTTTGAAAGGGCTCCGCGGGCATCAAAGAGATGACGGTGAAAGACACGGCCACAAGGCTGAGAAACGCACCGCCGCTACCCCAGCACGAGCGAAGCGCAGCAAAGCTCCTGGGGAAGCTCAATTGAGCACAAGCACGGCGGTGTTTGCGAATAACGAATGAACATGTATTCTACCCTGGCGCCGGAAATGCGAGTGCTAAATGCCTCAATCTACGTACAAAACACGCCCGTTTCCTGCCAGTTCCCTTCCGATGCCTGGATATCATAATAGATAGAGTGCCCTAGCTGCGCCCGAACCTGCGTACCTCAAACGAATTGCTGTGTGAGGAAGTGATGGTGAAATAACTATTGTGGATGAAGCTTATACGCCGCGCGACATTACCTCCTCTCGTTCCTCGCCTCGTTGCTCGTCTTGCTACGAGATGCCTGACACGAATTCTGCTGCGGTGCAGAGTAGATCGCCAGTTTGTTTGCGCTTCAGTCTCTTCAGTCGAGTGACCCAGCAACGACCGTAGGCGTCACTGTGCCCTCGACGCCGTCCTCCTCTTCATCAAGCACCGAGTCAGTGTCTACGTCTGCCTCCTCGCCCTCGTCGTCTTCGCTCTCCTCCGCGATGTCGCCCTCCTGGTGATACACCACAGGCGCCACGTGCTGTGTGGGCGGGGGCGTGGTGTTGTTGCCCAAGTTGACGTTGTACAGGTTCTGCATCTGCTGCTGGAGGAGCCAGATGTTCTGCTCCTGCTGGTGTTGCAGGGCAACGGCCGTGACCCAGTCCGTCGACATGGCGGGGTGGGGTTGGGCGGTGTCTTCGGTGTGGATGACGTAGCTCTCGTGGTCGTGGTGGTGGTATTCAGGTCCTTCGTACTCATCTGCGTATTCGTCTGCGTACTCGTCTTCGTTGCCGTCGGCCGGGTACTCTGCTCCATCGCCGTCCATCGAGTCGTAAGGATGTGCGACCCCGCCCGCAGAAATGATCGTCACATTCCCCGTCTCCTCCAGGACGCCAAACTCCGTCGTGACTGTGATGCTATCCGGGCTACTGAGCGGCAGATCCGCGAAAGAACTAGTCATGTACACCCCCTCCCCGCCTCCACTGGGGCCAGACCCAACATCATTGTCCGTGTACAGCGCAGAGAAAAACTCGTTCATCGCGCCCGCCAGCTCATCGGCCTGTCCGCGTTCGAAACGGTCGCGCTCAAGCTTAGCTTTCGCGCGCAGCTCAGCGTCTTTCTTAGCTTTGAGCTCGGCGTCCAGACGGCATTTAGCTCTGACGTGGGGTTTGCGCGCGCAGTGGGGACAGTGAAAATTGACGGTGCAGAAGGTGCATGTGCATGCAGGATTGAGGGATGTGCAGGCCTGTGCGATGCGTTAGCTGATGTCCCAAGATTTGAAAATGATTGGTGTCCGGATTGTGGGAGTTGAATGGGAACTTACGTCGCAGACTAGAACCGCGCACTCCGAGCATTCCTTCAGAAGCGCTGGGCATTGCGGTCTGTTGTCGCCGACTGGACGCGGATACTGGCAGAAGTAGGCACCACAGCCTTCCCACTGCACGGGATGATTACGTGAATGACAGGGTAGCGGAAGAGGGTTTGATATTGACGTCGGCGGAGCGCCACGTGGTGGGTTCGACCAGGATCCTGAGTTGCGGCTGCGAACGCCAGAAGCGCTTAGTGATCGCGGTCGAGAAGAGCTGACGGGAACGAACGATAGCGAGTTTGTGATCGTGAACGGATCAGGCGTTGTGGTAAGGTTGACTGAGGACGTGGTGCCCATCTCGGTGGATCCTATAGGCGCCATGAGAACCTGTGACTGCGACATGGGTGTGCCCTCAGAAGACTCGGACTCGTTGTCGGCAGTCGAGACCGCATCCAGTTGTGACGAAGCAGTCGGTGTACGCTCCAGATCCTCGCCAGCCTTTTGTGGGTTGAACTCGGGGATGACGAGTCGCTGCGGCGGTTCTATATGTGCACGGACATGGTCGCGCTCTGTATGTAAGTCCCTAAATCCACACTTGCGCACTTTCAGCGCTCCAAAGTCATGCTCCTTGCAAATGGGATTTTTGCAGGCTCGGCAGGATACCTTCCACCTGAAGCTGCGGTAGCAGTCATTGCATAGCCCTCGAGGACATGTCTGCTGTTGCAGCTCCAGACTGTCTTGCTTCAGGTAGTTCAGAATGTCGACGTCTTCGCCCAGAACATATTCGTACAACCCGTTGTTCTTGAGTTCGCGGATGTAGTCCACTGGTCGGAGTTGATTCGAGAAGTCGGGATCTTCGTACTGTTTCGTGCGCGGTAGAGGAGCGGCACGGATCTTGTCAGCACCTCTCCCACCAAGGCCTGTGCCCAGCACGGCGATACCTCCACCTCCTGAGAAGATGGGCTCAAGACAGCACCAGTGCATGTTCAGCTTGGGAGGGTCTCGATGTGCCGGTGGCCCAGGAAGGCCGTTGTTGAGGGTGTCTTCAGAGTCGGAGGAGTCGTCATCGTGAGCACTCTCGCTCATGAGATTGGGCGATCGCGTCGCGCCAGGTGCCCACCAGAAACGGTTCTTCTCGGCCTTCTCTTGTTGTTTCGTGTCCTCTAGCGAGGTGGTCGACCCAGAAGCTTGCCCAAGCGTGCCCATACTAGTCCCAAACGCCAAGCTCGCGAAGTGCCGTGTCTTTGCTCGCTTTCTGGGTATCGGCCGGTTGAAGGCACAACTTGCGCAGAGCGTCTTGCGGCAGCCCATACAGTGCATGCGGACACTGCAGGACTCGCAGCGCTCCAGAATGACATCGTCGCATTGCGAGCACTTGATGTCCTCCACGAATGTAGTGTGGCTCTTCCTGGCGTGGGCTGGCACATGCTTGCCCTCTCCAGCAAAATGACCATTCTCTGTCCCCAGGGGTTCGCCATCTTGACCCTCTTCAGCGATCTCCCATAACCGCCCGTCGTGCTCGCCCAGCCTTTTTGTGCCTTCGACGGGCCCTATGCGGTTGCTCGAGCGCCAGAGTCGATCGAACGGGACCCAGACCTCCATGTTCTGCGGCGCAGCTCGCCCAGCATGGTAATCTTTCCTGCGATAACACCTCCCACCCGGCGACGGACACCACGCTGTGTCTGTCCATATCCCAAGCTGGTGGCATATCTCGATGAGCTGATGTGTTGGGTCCGAGTCGGAGTCGCGGCGTATGAGCGAGGAAGGGAGATAAGGCCGTCGGCGGTGGTGTCGGCAGCGGTAGGTGTACAGGCTCTTGAGAGCGAGCTGGTTGCGCATCCACGGGGCGTCTTTCAGGGTATAGGGCTCCAGGAACGGTACGATGTGGTACTTTATAGACACGTTCTTGCAGCCGCGGACGGAGAGATGCTGCAGCGTGTCAATGTGTGGGGCGAGCACGCTCCCTACAAGCGCTATGCCATTGACGGCCGTGTTGCAGAGGTCCAGGTTTGTGATGCGGGTCCCGTTGGGTGCTACAATCTGCTTGAGGAGGGCATCGAACGAGTACTGCTTCGACTGGCGCTCCCTGCTGTCAGGCGTCTCGTTGCCCGGCGAGCCCACTGTGACGGCGGGCTGAGGCAGACGGAACGAGAGCGTCTTCCATGCCAGCGGGTATCTCTGCAGAAAGACACGCAGGTGCCGCGAGGTGTGGTAGAGTTCGAGGAGGGCGGCGGTGGGGAGCTGCGAGAGGAGCGATTCGAGGACGGGCGGGTAGGTCGTGACGACGGACTCGAACAGGCTGAGGGCGCGCCCTTTCCCCTTCTCTTCCGCGCCCAGCGCAGGCCCAGTGGTGGTGGTGGTGATGGTGGTGATGGTGGTGGAGGTGGCGGCAGCGGCGGCGGGCTCGCAGTCCCAGAACAGGTCCGTTGGCTGGCTCTGCTGCTGGAGGGCCATGCTGCCGGCGTGCGGACGGACGACGAGGCCGAGGCGCTCAGCGAGCGCGCTCCCTACAAGACAGTCTTCGCGGCGGAGAGTGCACGGCGGCATGCACTACAGCGCCGGTCGGGGCGAGAGAAACGCGCGGGCAGCGGGCGTCGAGAGAAGCAGGCGTAGCCGTGGCCGTGGCCGTGGTCGTGGTCGTGTGCCGTTGGATGCGTCGACGGCAGAGGGCGTGGAGCGGCGACTGGAAACGATCCACACGCCTCGCAGATCACGCCGCACAGGCGCCCACTCGCGCGTCAAAGCCCTGTACGGTGGGTAATTCAGCGGAGCCTGCCTCGACTGCCTGTCCAGTGTCTCCTCAACGGCAGCCTGCAGTCGTCAGGCCTGTCTGTCTTGAGAAGCGCAAGTTGAGACGTCTAGCGCTCGCTCCAACATGGCCGCGGGCCCTTATCCTGTCAACCAGCGACATAGATAGCAGCCAATCAGACGCCGCCCAACGCATTCGGTGCTAGCAGCCTCGCCTTTTGTCTGGGCCAGCACGAGACGCGGCGGCAGACTGCCTATCACTCAGTCTCACTCTGGTGACTCTGGTCACTCAACCTCGTTCGTACCTCACGAAAAAGCACTCCAATGCATCGATTCACATCGCCGTGTAACTTCATCCGCCCCTATGCCAATTCGCCACGCGCCGGGGCATCGCGTTCCAGAAGCCCCAGGAATGCGACTAGAACAACAACCCATGCACCGAACGCCTTGCTAAACCATCCCTTGTGGGGCTGCCACCCACGTTGCAGGACCACCCTCTGACTACCGGTACTGCCTGCTTTATATTTCCTTCACTAGCACAGCGATACCATGCTACCTAGAAAACCCAATTCCCCTCCAAATCCTGATCCTCCAGCCCGTCAAAAAGCACCATATCCCAATCCAAATCTCCTCCATACCCATCTTCCTGCATCGGCCAGAGCTGATTGCTCACGAAGCTGAAAACCGGCAAGTGGTGCGCCGTGCCATTCGCGTTCATCTTCTTGCCTGTGTCCGAGTCGAGATCGAACAGCGGCTTTCGAGGTACCTTCTTGTACTCGAGCACCACGGTTCCGAAGAACGGGATCGTGAGGCGCGCGGGGCCACAAGTAGCGCGACCGGGGTCGAGGCTGGAGAGCATTTTCTTGAGCACGACGGCGCTGCGGGCAGCGATTTTCTCACGCGTAGATGCGCGCGCCAGCTTCTCCATCTCGCCAATCAGTCTGCATATCATGGCGAAGTCGGTGCCCTTTGTCTTTTGCACTTCGCTCTTTTCTTTGACCGCGAGCTCGATCACAATGTCAAGTGTGAGTGTGACGGCTGCGATGAATACGCCTATCTCGCCGAATCGACAGCATGCTTGTGTGATGGACGCGTTTCGCAGTGCGAACCACCGCATCAGTACGTTGCGGCTTGCCTGCAGCGCCGTGACTTTGCTGAACTCGTACCGCGGCTCCAGAGGTGCCCGGAGTAGGTACGGCAGGTGCACGAAGATTTTCATTTCAAAGTGCCACATCTGCACCATTAGTCTTTCGAGGGCCGCGAAAGACTCTGGGCTCCGCGCCGTGCTGGGTATATTCGGGACGTCCCAGAAGTCCGGGGGCATTTCCCGCATGTTGGTCTCGAGCTTCTCATCGAGCGAGAGCGCCCGCGCGTACGATTGAGGCGTGATGCTGCGATCGAGGTCGGCTATCTCTCTGCTCAGAGCGTTGATGCGCGCGCGGTGGATGATTTGGGGTTCGGCGTTGTCCGACACTGGGACGTCGTCTGCACCAAAGGGAAGGCGGAGGTGCAGCCCGAGATATCGATCTATGTCGACGAAATGCCGCCACAAGCTTTTCGCGTTGCTGACGGCTGGTATTGGAGGATCTAGATCGGGTTGTATGACGATGCGGTGGAAGCCCATAAGATGCGCCAGATTCATTGCTCGTCGGACCACAAGCCAGGCTTGACGGAGATTAGCACTATTCATGTGTTGTACAGCGAGCAACATCAGGCACTCTAGGCCATGAAGTGTCAGCATGTGTTCATCTGCGTTAGTGACAAGCGATTTCACTGTAGTAACGTAGTTCGACATCGTGGCGTCGAGAGACCATATATTCCGCAGACGAGTGTCATCGAACTCTGGCGGTAACGAGTTGATGCATATTGCTAGGTGGAGAAGGGTTCGAGCGACGATGATCGAGGGTTGCTGAGCCACAGCAGTCATATCCAAGGCATAAGACTGTTCGTCTCTATTGACGTAGATGTCTTTCGAGGCACTGTATATGCCGTTGAGGATCATCCATCCATTAGAAGACTCAAAGATGATATCGGCGTCGTGCTGCGAAGGCAACAAAGCGGTGAGAGACTTGTGAACTGAATCACAGTCCGAGGTATGGTTACTCTCTAGCTTGGTTGGCAGAGCACGTATACTTGGTGCAGACTTCCAAGTCTGAGCCCCAAGCTGTCTTTCTGTTAGGTCATGAACAGTCGTCACAGCGGGAAAGACTCACAATACCATCGCCAATCGAAGAGACACTCTGCGCATCGCTGGAGAACGTGGGTAGAGACAGCTTGGACTGCGTGTCGGACGAGTCCATCAATGTAGGGCTACGCGGAGTCTCTGGGGGTTCGACGGCCGAGTTCTTACGACAGACGAATCTTTCGAACAACTGTTCAAGCTTTCCTAGCCGTTCTCCGATGTGCAACTGGCACGGATTCCCCTGAACGATCCGCTCCGTTCCGGTCGGTGTGCTCATGCTGGAGTATACACTGACGTCCGTCTGGCTTGAATTTCCATGAATCTTCCTCTTTTTGCCTTGGACCTGAGTCAGTGTTCTGCAAGATTGACAATACACTCATATTTGTCGCGCTCTTACATTCCCAGCATGCTCGTTTCATGCCTTTCAACGGCCTCTTATTCCCGATGTATGTCGATGGGCACTTTGACTCCATCATGAGTTAACGTTGTTTGTTTGGATTTGATCACTTCAGAGCACGTTGTCCCGCTTGCAGATCGATGCATATTGGGCGTGAGCAGACATGCCGCTTTCATAGTGGGGTGAGTGTCGTGTGTATGGCAAATGCTGAGGTGTGCAAGTGTGGAGATAGCCCGTTAGGATTCGCCCGAGGCCTCGTCCGTATCTCCACCACGCCTGTCGTAAGACCCTGCATGGATCGACGAGCAGTTTAGCGCGACAGCATCTCCTCGGCTCATAAATAGATCCGTATTGGTAACAGCCATCGTCTCGATAAAGCGCGCTCTGCTCACCCAAATAGTTACAACAGAACATCCTACAACAATTCCAGTGTTTGTTCATTGTGATGGCGTTCGGCATGGAGCAATGATAAAGCCGATTAGGCCTGTGCTACGCGGTCCGGCATTTGCTTACCCCAGTTAACTCCGCTCACACTTTCGCACGAAGTGTATTTATTAAGCCAACCGGATCCGGAATCTCATCTTCACCAGTGCAAAGTTCTGTATTACCAAGATGACATTTAAACTCATTCTGTCGGGCGTGACAGGTCGCATCGGAAAGCAAGTCCTGCACCAGGCGCTTCAAGATCCAATTATTACATCGGTGATCGCGTTATCTCGGCGTTCCCTACCAGATCTTGTACGACTCGCTAAAGTGAAAGTGCTCGTGCTGGAAGACTTCAAAAAATACCCGGATGACGTAGCTATCGAGTTGCTAGATGCAGATGCATGCATATGGTAATTCTTCAAGAGACTACAGCAATACGGCGCTGATGTTGCAAGGTGCATGACAACGACTGCTGGAGATCCGGTCTTGGAGCTTGAGTATCCGAGAGCCTTCGCGGATGCCATCGCGCCGAGTATCGCCAGTGGTGAGAAACGATTTAGATACTTGCATCTAAGCGGAGCAATGGTCGAGCGTGACCAGAAGAAACCGCTGTGGATGAAAGCGAACGTGAGAAAGACAAAGGTATGTGTCACTGAAATCGTTCTCGGACCGATCGCGACAGCATGTACTCTAATTGAGAGTAAAAATGTGGACTGTCGCTTGCGCTGACCATCATAGGGCCAGGGTGAATTGCAGATGATCAAAGTCGCCAATGAGTCGAGACAGGGCGGCTTCTGGGAAACAATCATCGCACGTCCAGGCATGGTTGTGCAGAGAAGTAGCTACATCGGGGAAGCGTCCATGTGGTTCGCGGGTTCTTCGGGATCCTTCATCAGATCGGACGAACTGGCTCTGGCATTGATCGATGCGGTGAGGTATGGCAGCGGCGAGCTTCTGCTTCCTGCTGCGCTGTTGCAGCGAGGTCAAGAGCTGGCCAAAGCTTGCAGCTCGGTTGGAGTCAAATGATGCGCTGGACGAAGGATAGGATAACAAAGGGGATTTCGTTGAACTCGTGATTCTTCGTTACGCTGGCGACTTTGGCGCTACAATGTTGGTATCTCCTCGAAACGCTGTGACGGTGCTATACTCCGCGTGTGACTCATGCATACATATCGTCGTAATCCTCTTCGTCGTCCTCCACCGGTGGCGGAGGTGGCTGCTTCTTCTTGAGCAACTCCTTGCGATCGAGCGGACAAGTCGAGTTTAGTTTTAGCCAGGGTCGTATGCAGTCCAGGTCGAAGAAGTGATCCTTGTGACAGGGCAACTGCACTACGAGCGGGTATTCGTCTGTTCCGCGCCCCGAATCAGCCAAGCATTCAACCCCTCAGGCCACAATAATCACTCACCCTCTAAGAATGGATTGACGCAGATCGGACAAGTGTCTGTAGGCTTAAGTGACTTGTTTGGTACTCTCTCCAGCTCGTCCAAGAAGCTATCCGGACAGCCCTTGAGCTCTGCTGGCGGATCGTCTGCGTTCTGTCGCAGCACCTCGATCATGTTCGCCAGCAAGTCGTTCTCGCCGCCGCTCTCGTCCGCAGGTCGTCCGCGCATCATCTCAAAGGCATTTGCAAGCAGGCGGAATGCCGCCGCCATATTTTCCGGCTGCGGCAGGGCATGTTCATTGGTATGCGCTGATGGATCGGAGGTATCGACGAGCTCGAGCTGTGAGAAGAAGGTGGACAGGTCAGGCCGGCGGGGCGCTGGTTGCGCCGTCTGCTCCTTCGTGGAGATGTTGTGTTCAACTGCTGTCAGTCAGTTGCTGTTCAGCTGCGTCTTCGTTCTGTGCGTGATACCTTCGTAGCCAGACATATTGCAGTGTGATAATTGTTGCAATGCCTCAAAGATCGCCGCAGAAAGTCAACGAAGCTCCAAGAGGGACGCGTCGTCACTGGCTGCCTGTCGGAATCACTTCGGAATGCGCGACTCTGTTAGCGCGGGACACCTCAGCCACACTCGCCACACCAGGATTCGAGCCACCACCTCACACGGCGAGCGCGACGCTTGAGACAGACAAGCTCAGGGGCGCGCGGTACATGGCTGTCGAGTTGCAAAGAAAATCAGCCGCAAGATCAGAATCCTCAAAAACACGGGAGGTAGTCAGGATAAGTTGTGCGATATCTGCAACGCAACAATAGCTCTGCCGGCTACAGTCACTTCTGTGTTATGGGCAGTTTTCTCTGCAATATGAGAAGTTGGTAGTAATCAGGCGATCACTATAGGCAATTCTCTGGCGAGCATCATGCATAAGGTTGTGCCTTCAATCGCCATTGCTCATCGACCTGCGCAGCAAGTAGGGGAGACGTGAAGCCGAGAGCTGACAGCAATACACCCAGCAACATCAATAGCTTTACCTCCGTCTACCCATCCCCGCAATGAGTGTGTAGCACGCATCGTTATAGCAGCGTTGACAACAACTGCGTCGCGCTGGGCACTGAGGCCGGGGTCCACCGGTCGGCCAGATCGTGTTTTGTGTTTCGCCCAAGTGGCTGTGCAGGCAGAATCGTCATGCTAACCGCACACCCTCCAGGAACGATGGCCACGCGACACGCCTCGAAAGGGGGCAGTGAATGGGAGGCGAAGTTCCGCTCGTGAACAAAAAGCCACACCAGGCCGACACTGTGAGGCTACAACGCTTTACGAGCTCACATCTGACCTGCAGATAAGCGCCTCACTCGGTCTCTCTATCATCAGCTTGCCACGAGTCGAAGTAGCTTCGCTTTCACCGCCTTGCCCAGACGCCGTTTGGTTACTTCCCAGGACAGAAACATCAATGTCGCTTTTGATCATGCAACCCACACCAACATCGACAATGGATAGATTGTCACCAGGATGGATTAGCCGCTCATTTTCACGGAGAAATAGATCACCGGAATCGCGACCAACAACATCAAGCAGTCAGATCTCCCCACAGGCATCTCGCAGATCGAGCAACAGCAATAGTTCGCAACGGACAAGCAGATCTGGAAGCCGGTCGATCCGGGGAATGGTGAACAGGATACGCTCAGCATCAAACGCCAGCATACCCAAGGACCAGAATCAAGAGCCAGGCTTCAAAGAGATCGATGATTGGTTCACCGGATTCCAGAGGTACAACCAGCTTGTGACAGCGTCCGAACAACCTCACACAACCTCAGAATTCACCAAAGCCACCAAACAGTTGACGAAGAACTGCGGTGGCAACTTCATTCATGGCCTCCCGGAAGCTATGTTTGACATCTCCCTCCTCTGGTGCCCAGCCGACGCCTCGACAACCAGAGACGATAGCGAACCCTCCTGGAGCTGGACCTCTCACAACGGTCGCGTGAACTTCCCCTTCGACCCCACCAGCTGTCCCGACACTTTCACGCTGCCCCGCAGCGCCGGCGAAACCTTCCGCTCGCACATCCAAAACTTCCACATCGGCCCTGAATCCACCCCCTACACGATCCGGCGCGACAAACACCCCTCCCTACGCATTCACTACCCACCTTACTTCCACGCACCGCGCGGCCACGACCCGTCTCTCGAGTCCTCCACGCTGCGCTTCACCACGCACTGCATCCCCGCAGACGGCTTTACAGCCTCACAGCTGCACTTCGGCTCCGCCGAGATCCCCGCGAGCCAACTCATCACTCCCGACGGCAAACACGCCGGTGTGCTCATGAGCCACGAGTCCGCCATCTCGGCGCCCCACTACCACGGTCCGTATGAGTTTGTCCTGTTGAGCAGGAACAAGCGCGTCCCGCCTGCCGAGGGGACGCGCAGGCCTGCCAAGCAAACGATGCATCCGCCTGGTACGCCGATCTGGGATGGAGAGAGGTTTGTGTGGGACGAGGAGATTATCGACTTCGATGAGGAGGTGTATGGGCTGTGGGATTGGTGTGTGCTTAATGTTATGTTGATTAGGTGGGATGAGGAGAGGGGGGTTGCGGAACGGGTGGCGGTGGGGAGGATGCATGAGGATGCGTGGAATGCGCTGGGGCCGGCGAAGAAGGATATTGTGCTGAGATGAGGCGTGTGTTTTGGGGTCGATGTTCTAGAATTGCTGGTCTTCGTTATCTTCTTTGTGTGTCTATTCTGCATAAATGCAAGGCGAGCATATGTGCTGAAATCACTTTCAATTCAGGTTCGACCTGGCTTGTCTATAAACGCCCAGACAATCCAGTATTGTATCAGAGTATGTCATCCACCCGCCACTCCTCAAGCAGACGCATTTTGCCTGCCCTTCTCCAGCTTCTCAACCGCCTCATCAATCTTCTTGAAACTCCAACTACTCCAAAAGCTCGGATAGCAAAACGGCCTCAAATCAAACCGATTGTCCTCTGGCGAATAATCCTCCATATGCAGACTCGGCGTAATCGTCGTCATCTTGTGCCTATTAATCGCCCAATAATGGTAGAACCGCTTCACCTTATCTGCTACCACACGCGGCTCGTGGAGGTCCTTCCACTCATGCACAAGCCGCTGGAACATGCCATACGGTCCCAGTTTCTGGCTCTTGCGCAAGCGCCCGAAGACGGAGAGCTCGGCGTACGACATGCCCATGTCGACTTCGTCGGATTGCACGTAGTCGTCGGTCAGCGGCTCGAGTTCGGCGGTGGGTGTGGCGTCGAGGAACTCCCGCAGGATGGGGAGGGAGAGGTGTATCTCGGCCCAGGCAATGAAGCGCTTCAGGTCTGTCTTGGAGATTCCGCCGATCGGGTTGATGTCGGCGGAAGAGCAGTCGTATTTCGTGAAGTAGCCGCGCAGCGCTTCGTCGACGTTTGCGGAGCCTAGCACGAGGAGAGAACCGCCGTTGGGCCGCTGGCGGACTGTCGGGAGGAGTTGGGCGAAGATGTAGGACAGCACCATGCGTGAGCGCGCTTGGATGTTTTGCAGGGCGAGGTTCTCGGCGTGTGTCCCGCCGTGGACTTTGAAGGCGGGTTCGTGGCCCGTCGCTTTGGTTAGCACGCCTTTAAAGGCTTCGAAGATGGAGTCGATGTCCAGGTCAGTGTGCTGGGCGCCGATGTCGCGGGAGAGACGCTCGGCGCGGCTGCGGGTCTCTTTGGAGGATTGCTTGGCCATACCCATGAAGACGGACGAGAAGACTTTGGCGCAGAGCTCTTGTGGTGACTTTGGTACCCAGCCTTCAGCCTCGCCGGGCCCGGCGATACGCTGGATGTCGGCTTTAACTTGGGCGTTGCCTGCCTGTAGGGCTTCGAAGGCGACGTTGCACATGCCGAAGACTAAGACCGCGGTCGAGCAGCTGTCGATACCACCAGAGAGTGGGATGAGATAGCCGGCTTGGTTGGAGCGTCGAAGGTAATCCCACAGGAAACATGAGCCACTGAGGTAGATCTCCTCTTCAGGGGCGTGAACCTTTAGTTCTTGAGGAGGGCTGGGCGCTAGGTTGGGATCGAACTCGTCGCCATCCTTGCCAATGTGAAATGGTGTCTCAACACGCTCGTAGGTAGGTGCATTCAGGGCCTGTATACCTCTCGAAGGCGTACAGCGGTAAGACCTGACATCCTCGATATCGACTGTAGCAACACAGACTTCAACATCGTTGAGACTGAATTGCGAGGTTTGCTGGACGATTTCGCCGTTGATAATGATCATTGCACAACCATCATAATACAGACGATCACCGTCCATGCCTTGCTGATTCGAATAGAGGTAGACACCACCGGATTTCCTTGTAGCCTCCTGGATCAAGCTGATTCTCGTGTTCAGCTTCCTGAGAGAGTGGTGAGAGCCGCTGGAGTTAGTGATGACTTCCACACCATTCAGAGACATTGCCAGATGCGGTGACAGAGGAGTGAAGAGCTCCTCGCAAGTCTCCATGCCAATGCATGTATCTGGAGTAGAAAGCACCATATCGCCGATGGGCACCTTTATGGAGCCCTGGATTTTCTGAATGAACTGCGGCAGGTAGTAGTCTTCATGGTGCTGGGGTCGGTTCCAAGGAATGAAGTGCCTCATCTCGCGGTAGTTACCATCGTTGGCGAGGTAAAGCTTCGGTCGGATGAACAAGATCTTGCCATCGAGGATGAGGACACGGCAGTTGTACCTGTTGTTGCGGTGCATGATTGGCATGCCAATATCGGCGATGATGCCGTGGATCGACTCATCTTGGAGAATTATGGCGAGTTGTTCCCATGCGTGCAGGTAGGTATCGCCCTCCAGGAAATGATCCAGCAAGCCGTAGCCAGTAATCTCAAGTCTGCAAATATGTTACTATTGTCCTTACAGAAGTGTGACGCATATCGTACTCGGGTCCCTGTAGGCAATCAGTGAAGGGTTCAGAGCCTCCTCTTGTTTCTCAACGTACCGTACGGAATCCAGCACTACGCTTCTTCGCGATCTGAATGCTCTCTACGATCCTCTTGCGGTTGCCTTCCCAATCAAGAACCCATTGGTTCAGATTACAGCATGCAAACGTCAGAAGTCGACCTGATTCAATGAGTTGTTAGATAAACATCCAAACCGGCAACGACCATCGGGCATACCCATCGTGAACTGTGCAGGCGATCACTGACGCAGTATGCAAATCTAGGCTTGGTATGGCAAAGTGGTAGCTGCGATGTTCGAGCTCTCCTAATGCGATAGGCGGGGTTACACAGCTGCCCTGTGCGGCAAGCGGCAGCGGCTCAAGTTGGGATCTCTTGGCAGTCACGCTTGACGGCAGCCGCGATCTACAAACTGCCATTCTGTGGCGACGCTCAGGGGTACCTGGCCGGCGCGATAAGCCTCCGAGGAAGGGATGTACATAGTGCTGTACAATTGCTGAGTATTGTGATACCACTCATGGTCCAGATGAGTCGCATCGTGAGAGCTGATGACAAGCTTGAAGTTTTCAGGCCCACACAATTTTTGACTCCTAAGACGCCTGCCTCACGAATCCCACGCCTGCCTGACAAGAAGCAAACCAAACAACGCCCATGGAAGATCGCGCCGTGCCTGTCTACCTGTGCAACCCTCCCGTTGCCCTGACCGCCCTCAGCCCGCCCTCAGTCCGCCGGTCAGAGCCAGACGTGAGACCTCCGGCTGGCTGTGATTTGGCTCCGCCCCGCTCAGTGCGCTTGCTAGCGTCAGACCCTGCGTTAAGCACTCCCGCTGCCCTCTCTTCTCACGGCGAGATCGCGAAAGACCTCTACGAAACAAAGTTGCCGTTCTGAGGCTCCAGCTAGCGGGTGCACAGGACATGGTCGCGCATTCTGGACGCGACTCGCCACTGCTAGCCTTCCCGTGATTTGAGGTGCAACCAAAGTACATTGCCATGATGGACCCCAGGCCCCAAGATGCCGCGAGTGCTCGCCTTTCGGGCTCTCACGCAAAATCGCGAAAGAAAACCATGGAGCACCCCGACCTCGCCAAAGAACGCGAGTTCTACAGGTGAGCTACAGACGGTAATTCAACCAGGGTCTACAGCTACTGACTCCCGTGTTCTTAGGTACTATCCGCAGCGGACCACCTCAAACGAGGGTCTCAGCCGCCAACCGTCGCCCACGCCCGCCCATGACACGCCGACGCCCACGCCGCCACAAGCACTTCCCTTGGGCCCTGGGCTGGGAATCGCAGGTGCATTCGAGAGTTGCCCTCAGCCCTCGGAAGACAAGGCGTTGACTGCATTTGCCCAGTTGGGAGCACTGCGACTCAATGCGCGAAGATGCCTTATCTCCTTCTTCGACCGACGGAACTGCTATATCCTGGCCGAGGCCACCAGGACCTGTTCCTTACACACAGGCCAGCCCGAGTTCACCGAGGACAACCTGTTTTGGGGCAACACCATCTTTCCCAAGGAGAAGAGCATTTGCTATTACACAGTCAACCTTGCTTCGGACCGGTCCGGGCTACCTTTCGAGGACTATAGCAAGACCCCTTGTCTCGTCGTAAACGATTTGTCGACCGATCGACGCTTCAAGCTGTTCTCTTCGGTGGCAGGGGACCCTGAATCCCGTTTCTATGCCGGAGTACCTATTCGCAGCCCAAGTGGGCACAACATTGGCACATATTGCGTTCTAGATGACAAGCCGCGGGATGGCCTGTCTGCACACCAATTGGACTTTCTGAAAGACATGGCAGGCACAGTGATGCGACATCTGGAGATGACACGGGCAACTGAAGACCATCGAAGGGGCAAGATCATGGTCAAGAGCTTGGGATCGTTTGCTGAGGGAAAGAGTGGGACTGAAGACTGGTGGCAGGATCCCTGGGATACACCGCTATCTGCAGGATTATCGGAGACACCTCTTCAGCGACAGAGGCCAGCCGCACGATCAAATGCCGACCAGGAGCCGTTCGTGGTTGACCGAAGCAGTAGTGTTGTTTCGAGCATCAAGAGCCCAGCCAACACAGATACATCGAGTGTCCGTCTCATGAGCAGTGTTGTTACACCAGCATCCGAGCTGGGCCCTGAGCCGCCCAGAGCGCCTGTAGAAGCGACCAAAACCTCTTCGTCTTCGCAGAACGATCAAAAGAGCAAGATAGCCCCAGAGGTTCAGGCAGCTTTCAGCAGAGCATCGAACATGATCGTCGACGCGATCGAGGCCGACGGCGTTGCATTCTTCGACGCCAAAATCAGCACATTCGGTGGACTCGTTGAAGATGATCTCTTCTCTGAAGATTTACCAGAGCCAGACAAGCCTTGTGTTCTGCTAGGCTCTGCACTGAGCAAGAACAGCAAGGAGGTGTCGAGTCTTCCTGACATGCGATACTCAATGTCCGAGAGCGTGCTGCGGCATCTGCTTCGTTCGTACTCACATGGTCAGATCTTCAACTTCGACGACGATGCCACCACTCCAGCCATCAACTCACCTTCAGGAAATGGAGACATGGAGGTGACCGATGGCTTCCCCTTCCATGTCTCGCGCAAGTCAGAGTCTACTAGAAGTCAAGACGACGAGAATTTCCTTCGCAGCGCCTTCCCAAGAGCAAAGAGTCTAGTGCTCTACCCATTGTGGGATTCGCATCGCGATCGCTGGTTTGCCAGTGTTGTGGTTTGGAGCTCTGACCCAATGCGGGTCTTCACCAGCGAACAGGAGCTAAGCTTCCTCGCAGCCTTCAGCAACTCAGTCATGGCTGAAGTTGCACGGCTAGATACCAAGTTAGCGGACGCTGCGAAAGCTGACTTCATCTCCTCCATCAGTCACGAGCTACGATCACCTCTGCACGGCATTCTGGGCATGACGGATCTGCTCAAGGACACTCCGATTGATGGACAACAGACCAGTCATGTGCAGACGATCGAAACGTGCGGCAAGACACTCTTGGAGACTATCAACCACGTACTGGACTTCGCTAAAATCAACAACCTGACGCGAGGAACATCGAAGAAATCTAAGAAGCGTACGCAGAGCGCCAAGCACGTCATTAGCCCCGGACAGAGTCACACGAATGATATCATGACGCTGATTAATGATGTGGACATGAGCGTCCTCGCAGAAGATGTGGTAGAGAGTGTTTTTGCTGGTCACGTTTACCAAAAGATTTCTGCCCAGACTTACGAGCTCAACTCCTGTAAGAAGGAAGCTCTTCCACTGACTCTCATCTTCGATATCAACGAGAGCGAGAATTACGTATTCCGCACACAACCTGGCGCATGGCGACGTGTCATCATGAATCTTTTCGGCAATGCGCTGAAATACACTGAAGCCGGATACATCAAGGTCAAACTTCAAGTGATGCCGAAATCAAGCCCCACGGAAGAGTACCGCGAGTTCCGCTTCACGGTCACTGACAGTGGTGTCGGTATGTCAGAAGACTACATCCACAACAGGCTTTTCCATTCTTTTGCACAGGAAAATCCTCTGAGTCAAGGAACTGGCCTCGGTTTGAGCATTGTAAAGCAGATTGTTGAGTCTTTGGGAGGTGAGATAGAAGTGACCAGCGCAAAGGGTCGAGGAACCAAGTTCACAGTATCCTGCCCTCTCAAGGAGTCGATCATGTCGCCATCCTTCTGTCCCACAGAACCCGAGCAACGGAAAGAGAAGCATCTGCGCGAGGTTGGCAAGCGCACAAAGGGTATGAAGGTCTGCTTCAAGGGATTCGATGAGGAGGAGGAGTACTTCGTCAGGAGCTTGAAGGGAAAGAACGCCACTTATCTGTCCAAGAAAGCGATCGACAGCCTATGTGCTGACTGGTTCGGAATGAAGACATGTGCGAACGGGCCCTGTCCCGCAGAGCCAGATCTCATCATCGCAACCGAGTCAGTCGCAAAGGTACTACGTGCTCAGCACAGTCAAGGAGTCAACAAGGCCAATCACCCACCAGTCATCGTTATCTGTAACGGTGCTGCGTCTGCACAGTCTGTCACCGCCATTACTGTGCCTGGCGTTATTTTCGAGTGCATCGGCCAGCCTGTTGGACCTCACAAGATGGCGAAGGCTTTAGCCTCTTGCCTGGACCGCCACGCAAACCGGCTGATTGATCAAGTTCACGACACCGAAGCGACATTGCAGAAGGTCACACAGCTGAGTCTGAAGGAGAACACGCCACCGCAGAGTCCAGATGCCTTCTCACATCTTCTTGACCCAGCTCGACCGCGTCTCACTTCGACATTCAGCGCCCCTGAGGTGCGTTCGGTCAAGTCGAGCCCAGTCCAGAAGTCGGCATACTCTACACCAAAGAGGTCGTTGAACTGTTTGGCTGTGGACGACAACCCCATTAACCTTCGACTTCTCCGCACCTTCGTCGACAAACTAGGTCACCGCCATGTTCTGGCGGTCAACGGTCTCGAAGCTCTCGACACATACAAATCAGCCCAGGACCAATCTCTCATAAACGGTTCAGCTCAGGCACACACCGCAACCGCCAAGGCTGCGGCCGCAGACATGTCTTCCCGTATTGATGTCATCCTCATGGACATCAACATGCCAGAGATGGACGGTCTCGAAGCAACGCGGCAGATCCGTGCTCACGAGATCAGGAACGGCCTCCCACCTGTCACCATCATCGCACTCACAGGTGTGGCGAGTACCGAGACACAGCAAGAGGCGAACTCCAGCGGCGTCAACCTGTTTCTGATCAAGCCAGTACGCCTCGCAGACCTTGAAGTCGTGCTGAACGGTGTCGTCACGGGACAGGAGAAGGCTGAGCGTGAGGAGAGGGAGAAAGAGAACCAAGGCACGGTGCAATCGCACGCGCGGTCGCAGTCATTGCAGCAGCAGTCGCAGATGCAGGCTCAAGCGCAGCAGATGCAGCCACCGCAGATACAGCTGCCGCCGAAGGAAGCAGCACCTCAGGTACAAATGCCGCAGGGAGCGGTAACGCCGCAACACTACGCTGCACTACAAACAGCGGCAAAGACAGAGCAGAGCCGCACAAAGGTGGAGGCTAAGAAGGAGGAGCCTAGTGTCATAGTCAAGGAGGTCAAATGACTCGCAGTACTAGCACTCGGTGTTTCGCTTTTAGGTATTTGGGCAAAAAGGACCCGGTGATTGACAGGCGTTATACCCATTTCTTTACGATGATGGATGTCATGGCATAGCATTGTATGGCGTTAGCAAAGGCAGATGTCGGCTTTTAGGTCGCCTGTCTGGGAACTGAAATTACATCGATACTCAACCTCTGTTTTCACATGTGTTTCATTCTCCGTATGCTGCTCTCTGGTCCGCTTCACCTCTGACAATGTTGAAGCCAGAGCACGTTGGAGTACACTTCAAGACACTCTACTGGTTACAACACTCTCACACTGTCATACATCCCACCCGTCTTCGCGAAATCTCTTGCAAAGCCGCACCCACCTTTCTGAACGATGCGTAGAGCATCAACGCAAAGGCACCTCACGAGGAAGCCCTGCACATAGTAATGATGTCTTCTATGATTCGAAGCATACTCTTTACAATTCTTGATGCATGTTGAAGGAAAGGGTATGTTATATAAAGAAACGACTGTGTAGTCAGGTAGTATACTAATTACATCCAATACGCCTACAATCTGATCCAAAAGAGAATATCCGTCTGAGACACCAAACCTCCACCCGATTGTCACATTAAGCCCGTAAACATTTAGTTCTGGATTTTGAAGCCCTCGTGCCTAGCCTTAGCGAGAAACTCACCAAGCTGAGGACCCATGACAGCGAAGACCTCGAAAACAAGGACATGTCCGACGACAAACATAGCGAACATCATGATTGCGCCAATCTTAACGTACAACTTCAACAGGCGGCGACGAGCCTCCCAGTTGAAGCTGCGCCATGCATCAAGGAAACCGATCTTGCCAGACCCACCAAGAAGCTGGCTGACGACCTTACCACCGAAGGTACGGTCGAAAGGAACGATGGTGTCCTGGTCTTCAGGGAGGATGGATGACTCGATGCGAACCTGGGTGACGACGGCGGGGATGCAAAGGAAGAGACTGGTGAAGATAGCGAAGACGACGGTAGCGAAGACACGTACGGCAAGGCACATCCACTGGCCCTTAGAGAACTCCTCGAGGTTGGCATGCTCGAGCTTGTGCAGACCGAGGAGGATCGCGACGCCACCGGTCAGGTATAGGCTGATGTAGGGCATGGCGGTGGAGATAGCGGCCACAGGAGCAAGAGTCTTCCAGTGCGACTTGCTGGGGACGCGCTGCCAGAAGGTGGCCTCGGAGGGCATGGAAACAACCTTGTGAGTCCATGCGGCGTGAACATTAGCGACGGTTGCGCCGGCGAGTCCGCTGACAAGCACTGCCTGGCCGGGGAGGCCTTCAGGGAAAAGAGATAGGAAGAAGGCTGTGAAGAATTGAACGGCCAGGGCGAAGGCTACAGAGTAGAGAGCGTGGATCCTGAAGCCCCTGAAGCGAGCGAAACGGCCAGCATTTGCGACTACATGCTGGATGGTGGCGCGGATGCTGGAGGTGATAGGCTTCTGGCGGACCAAGGTGATGGTGGGGCCGGTCTCGAGGAGGCCCTCCTTCTCGTCTTTGCTGGCAGACTCCTCGGAAGGAGATACGGTGATGGCGGCGTGAGGGGTCTCGATCATGCAGAGGGTAGCGACGACTTCCTTGAGCATGTAGGACAGCTACAGTAGCTGATCAGCATTCCAGGTGTTCCGAGGTTCAGGAGGCGAAGTTCATGTACTCACCAGGCTCAAGGCGATGATGGCAGCGTAAAAGCTGACGCCCAAAAGAGCCATACCCCAGACGGGCATGTCCGCACCCTCGCTGTCGTCTCCATTGCCAATAGTGCGCTTGACGAAGCCGACGGTGGCAGGGTGAGTAAGGGAGCGGCGGACGGCGCTGGTGATCTCCTCGACGCCGGCGGTGTACAGGCCAGTGGCCACGTTGAATTCGAGTTTCGCAACTCCCATGATCTTGTGTTGTCGAAGAAAAGTTACAAAAGAGAGTGTCAAGGGGACGGTTGTCGTCCTTGATGTTGTCTTGACACTGCCTCAGCCTTCGCCGCTCGACGTCAGCACGGATCCCGGCACGGACGGCAGCCTAAAGCGCAGATCATTCAAGTTTAGCGCTCGCTCTATAATTGGCCTTTCACCGTCCAACATGCCGCTCACGGACGAACACGAGACACGGAGTTTGTACAATGCTGGCTGTAAGTTGCACCGTCGGCGCAGCAGTCACCGACTCTCAGCGAACATACGTGGTGTTTCGCTGTTGAACACAACCATCTACACGTGTCCCTACAATTCGATGCCAGACGTGGTGGACGTAAAATTAAGGCGTCGCGTATTGGATATCTGGCACCCGAGTAGCGCTGAGCAATGAGGTTTGTGATTCCTCGAATCACAACGATGCAGGTGATCACGAAAGTGTACTTGGGAAGCGAGTTATGATTACTATGTCGGAAGACTATCTGACAGACACCAACTCCTGGATGCCAATGACTATGTTGTGTCATTGATTCACACCGTCGACCTGCAGGTACGGGCAGAAAAGAGAATAGAATAGGGAGAAGTGTATCAACGCTAAAATCGATGACGGATCAGCTTTTAGGAGAAGATGATGTACAAGCGCCGGGTATGTCCAATCTGAGCCGTTCGTGATTGTCGTGAGAGACCAAGCATGGGAATCGTCATCCGAAGTCGTCGTTAAGATGTATGTGCGAATGTATGAGGTGTTGGTAGCCTTAGACCGAGGGTAAGAGGGCCGGCTGTTGCAACATCACAAGCCCTATCTGAGTAATACAGATTTGTGACAGCAGAGACGCTTACAAGGCAGTCTGGGGGACCAGAGGAGGCTCGTCCTCGTGCTTTGTAGTGATGTCCGCGGCGGGCTCGCTCTTGATGTCGGTCTTGGGGGCAGAAGGGAAGTCCTCCTTCTTGACCTCAGCAGAGGGAGAGCGTCCACGGTACTGGTTGATGGTCTCCTGGGCCTTCGTTGTGTACTGCTGTGTAAGACCCTGGACGGTCTGGGAGGCGTTGGCGGCCTGCTTGCTGGCAAGGTCCCTGATCTGGGTAGCCTGCTGGCTGGCAAGGCTCCTGCCCTTCTCGAGCTGAGCGTCGATGACCTCCTTGTTCTGGATGTAGACGAGCGGGCCGAGGTAGGCAGTGACAGTAGCAATAAGGGCAAGACCCCACATGGGCACGAACTGTTCTTGCTGTTAACTATGTATATTCATTAGAGATAGAGCACTGACCTTGATGAGGAAGTATGAGATGAGGGAAGCGAAGAAAGCGGCAATGGTGATGTAGACATTCTCTGCGAAGACAATGCGCTGAGACTCGATAACGAAGAAGTTAATGAGCTGCTCAACGTCGTCGAGCAGACGCTCGAGCGAAGCCTTGGGGATGGTAAAGTACTGGCGTGGCCTGAACTGTGAAGTGAGACCCTTTCCGAGAGCAGCCTGTCCGGCAACCTCTGCCGCAGCGGTGGTTCCAAGCACGATCCAGGTGAGCTTGATGATGTAGCGGATGACGTTCAGGTAGCGGGCGGAGAGGATGAAGAGGATAGCGGCAGCGAAGGAGATACCGGTCGCGCGGGGGTTCTTCCAGCTCAAAAGGCGGTAAAACATGCTGTGGTAGTCTTCGCTGTGTTAGTAGGATGTTTCGAAGCATCGTCTAGCGTTTGTCACTTACGGGTGAGGTTCTGACCAGTAGCAGTCTTCTGCTCAGGGATTTGCTTGGAGTTGGCAAGGTCGGCGAACTCATCGCGAGTCTTTGCGCCCTCTACCTTGGCCTGCTGGGCGACGGGTCCTACAAAATCAGTTTTGGGTTGCTAGTGGGCATTTCGGGCATCTGTGTCGCGAGACCACGTTAGTACTCATCCTGGAGCCTAGATAAGATGGGTTTGCCCTTACCATACCGTTAAGGACTGTCTCCTTTGCGTTCTGCACCGAAGGGTGGTTCTGAATAGAGGCCATGGTATTCTGTGCTGCTGTGCGGTTGTTAGGAAAGGAATCAGGGTGGTGTGCGAAGTGCAGATAACACTGTCAATTGCGTTAGTTTTCAAGGTTCTCGGCTGCGGGCGGAGGCGTTCTGTGTTCCACGCACCTTACTCTCCAGGAGGCTGTTCTTTGCGTCACCTGCAGTCTGCTGTGTCGAAGCCTGATTTGCGCTTCCGTTCTGGTTTACCATTGGGGGCTCGGCATCTGCCATGCGGTTGGCAGGGACAGTGGTTAGGTCAGCGTTGATGTCAGAGAGATCCGAGAGATCTGTGTTGCTGAGCTCGACACGCGGCGCGTCAGACATGGCTGCGGTTGTTTAGAGAGAAGATGGGTAAAGGCAGGTGGAATTGGTTAATTGCAGCTGCGTGGAAGTTGAGTGTGAAGTCAAAGAGCAGGGGCACGTTTGGTTTTCTAGGCAAGAGCAGAAACGCTTTGTCCCTTCGTGCGGTCACTACGGTGCACACGACACTGTTCCAGTTTCCCGCTGAGGCACGTCATATCGCGTTCACACAAACAAATCATGGCGGGTCCTCCTTGCTCCACAGAATTGATGTCACTGCTACCACGAACATGATATGCGTTCCACTGTGGCTTTCGACAGCCTTCCTTTGGGCGTCAAGTTTGGGCAAACCTGCGTGGCCGCCTCCTGTCTCCAAAAAATGCTGTGCTCTTCTGCTCCTCGCTTGTGGGATTTGCATGTGAAGCCCCTCCAAACCATCGCCAATGACGTACTAGCGCTCGAAAACCAAATACACCAGCACGCGAGCTGTTTGCGCTGGATCAGGGTTCTGGCAGATGCAGGACAAGTAAAATTCCATGGTTTCAAGGGCTCTCTGTCGCAGCGCCATCGTTGGAAGTGCCGCCGGAACCTTGCGCAAATCCTCCTGGCGCTCGCGCCTGCTGCAGCTGTAAGAGGAAGAGCGCAAGACGCCTGCCACAACGCATCTATGTCCTCCTCACCGGACATCACGGTTGCATACCGGCAATCGTTCTCTACAAATGTTTTGTGTACTGGCATGAGGTTTTCAGAGCTCGTGTTGCTTACCGGAGGACTCAAGGCTTCAGAGCAACCGCGCCCCTTGCAAGCCGCAATGACCATTCGCGACTGTGCGTATCTTTTTGAGGGCACCCATGAATGCGGGAGATTCAACATCCTGTTGATAGTGATAGGGTCTGCTTCACATCCCACCAGCCTTGCATGCCGGCATGTGACGAGCACGTGCCTGTATCTCCGTTCAGGCCAAACACAACTGTATCAGGGTTGCGCGTTCAGCTGCAGCTCCGAGGAAGACTGTCGTGGCGTCACTGCGTAAGATTGTCAGAACAAGACAAATGTTCTTCCGTGTTTCGTTGCGAGCCTTCAGCTGGTTGGCACTGCTGTGGTGCTTCTGAGGAGCTCTCCAGTAACCAAGCTGGCTGGACCGGCCACGAGCCTTGCGCATCGATGCATGACTTGCCAGAGATCTGCGCTGGACAGCGGACGCTTGCAGGTAGTCTTCCATGCTGTTGGTTGTGATCAGCAAAGCGGCTCCGCCCTCTACGTACTCTTTCCAAGCGCCGCTTCCAATCCACTGATTGCTCACGGTTACTTGAGATGGCAACAGCCTGACAGCGCTGTTGAGGTTTCCCACACAGCCTCTCTGGCGGTAAGCCGCGTCAATGCACAAAGAGCGGGGGACGGAGACAGGCGAGCAAACGTGGGGGCTGCGTCTGCACGTCTGCTCGCCAATGATCAACGGCCGCTGCTTTTACTCCGCGCACCTACGGACGCTGTGCAGCCCGAGTGGGTTTTGCAAGTTGTGAACAAGTAGTACCTCTATGCTGGAAACTGGTCGTCGAGTACACGCCGTAGCTCAAACCAGTGCTCGCGGTGCAATCCCCGAGCGATGCAGTCGTCAGCGATCAATAAGGGACCCTCTGAAAGGGACCATCTGATACCAGGCCAGCCAGTCAGCGGTGAGCTGAGTCCTGCTGCGACGGGCTGCTCGGACCAGGCAGCGTTGAGCAAGTGCCGTTCACGCCGCAGACTCAGCGCGAGATAGAGAAAAGCGCTATCGAATCATGCAGGCCTCGGACATCAGCCCGTGTCTCTGCGTGTCCCTGGATGCAGCTCAACTGCGAGATTAAAGGCTGTGAGGGCTCATGGTCGCCTGCTTTTGACGCGATCACCAGGGTCGGTGCGCCTATCAGTGCGTCTCGGTATCTGTCCCAAGAGGGCTCGGCCGGTTGGCGACGTTGGCGGCAGCGTGTCGACTCAGACTAACACCGCCACATACTCGCTCGACCCGCTGATGACCCTCGTTCTGGGCGGGACGCGATAACGCACATGGCGCGGCTCCTCATCTACTCGTGCTCAGCCTCCCGTCCCCGTTCCTCACGTCTCCTTCATTGTGAACTCCAGCGACAGTCTGCTGCCCCTGCCGGCGCCCTGCCTGCATCCCGACGCCGTGCTCCTCGACCGCGCCCAGCACCTCGGTACGCCAGCGACGTAAGACACAAGCGAAGACATGGTCCAAGCACCCAATCCTGCTCGAAGACCCACCGCTATTGCCTCGAGTCACTGAGCACGCGACATCCAGCAGCGCTCCCTCTCCGGAGGTGAGAGTCTGTGAGGACTGCTCAGCAGCATGATACTCCCGCGCGGCATCTACAACGAGTCACCACCAGAACGCCGCACCCGCGCGACCAACAACCCGACCCTCCTCTACAGCTGGTGGTGCACTATCTTCTCGCTCGTCATCATAGGATTCCGCTTATCAGGTCGCCTCATCCGCAATGAACGACTTTTCCGCGAAGACAAGATTATGGCATGGAGCATCATCCCTCTGGTAGCGCGCATGAGCGTGGTGCATGTCGTCTTGATCTGGGGCACCAACAACGTCAATGTCAGCGCTTTGAACGACCCTGTCAAGATTCGGCACCGAGAGATTGGTTCACAGCTGGTCCTCGTAGCGAGGATCTTCTACGCCATGTTGTAGGACAACCGTTCTTCATTCCAGCGCTTCCTGCTAACGGCTTGCAGCATATGGATGGCCAAATACACGGTATCCGAGTTCCTGAAGCGCCTGACCGAACGATTCTGGAAGAGGGGCTATGAATGGGGACTGCGCGCCATTCGGCTGTTCCTCGTCGTCACCTTCGTCGCAGTCGTTATTGCAACACTGGCTGAATGCCAGCCATTCACGCATTACTGGCAGGTCAAACCAACACCGAAAGCACGATGCCGACAAGGTTTCGCCCAACTCATCACCATGGGCGTAGCCGATATCATCACCGACGTCCTCCTCGTCGCCTTTCCCATTCCCATCATCGTTCACTCCGGCATGCCAATAAAGCGAAAGATATCGCTTGTAGCACTATTCTCCATGTCCGTTGTTCTCATCGTCATTACAGGAGCACGAGTTCCAATGGTCATTGAGAAACGTGGAGTTCAACAATTTCGTTCCATGTTCGCATCATCCGAGATCCTTGCTGCGACCATCGTCTCGAATGCCATTGTTCTTGGCTCGTTTCTTCGGGACCGAGGTTTGAAGAAAGCGAAGTTCAAGGCTACGTCTACCACTGATAGCATGGAGCGTAGAGGCTCTGCGCGCACGCACACACTGCCACAGTGTAGTAGCGACGAAGACCTTGCACGGTCACTTGGGTATCGGACAAAGCCTGAATTGGCCGAGAAGAAGACAAGTGTGCCTAGACCAGCACCGATGGCTGATCTGGGTCTACTAGCGCCCACGCAACAGCCTGGACCGTTCGCGAACACTAACTGGCAGTTTCCGAGGAAAGATGACGGATCTCAGACCGCCGGTAACGCACCTGTCAAGGCGGCAGACATTCGAGATCCTATGCCCAGTCCACGTGCCAGCAGTGGTAGGCGAGTCTCGTTCTTTGATGTTGGTGGCCTACTCGAGAACGGGTCAAATGCTCCCTCGCCAACCGACTCCGTCATCGCTCACGACTTTGCTACGCAACCTCGTAGGGGATCAAGGGCGTCCAATACGTTGCTGCCCAACGGTCGCGCCTACCCGCCTCCTGCACGCCGTTCATCACGATTGTCACAACAATCCGAAGACTACGAGATCCCTTCTCAGCGCAATCAATTGCGTGACCCCGGTGGCTTATTGTCAGAGGACCGTGAGATTGAAATGGAGCGGCAGACACGCGCGTCTCCGTCGACACACTCGAGCTCGTCGAACAGCCTCGCCTTGCATCGCAGCCCAACACAAACAAGCCACAGCGTTCCATCGTTGCAGGACGTGGGTGGTCTTGCCGCAACCCGCTCTTACGCACCCATAATGCGCAGCACAACACATTCGAGCTACGACACACCGTCTCTGCAAGATGCAGGTGGTCTGCTTTCCTCCATTTCCCCTTCCAAATGATTCTAGCTTGATACCCAGCTCCGACGCGAGCTTCTGCATACGCATGGCTTGCTTGTGCCATTTCTTTGCTCTGATTCCCTTTCTTTCTACATTGCACGATATCCCACATGGTCGGCGTTCATGTTTACGATTTTATGTCATGTCACGGATGGTATTTCTATCTAGGTACAAGGCAATATTGTAGATTACTACTAAGCGGCTGTTATGCTGCGGAGAACGATATATTACTCAGTATACACAAAGCAGCTTCCGCCTTTACAATCTCAAGAGCAACACTGTCCATAGTACAGATAAGGCTGACCTGCCCCATGCTCACGTCCCTGCAGCCAGCCGTTGACCGACGCGCAGTAGCCTCAAATAAGCTTTTGACAAACGCAAGGGTCTTGCGTTCGGTGGAGTCGCTGGATCGGAAGATTGGTCACAGAAACGATGATTGATGTTGCACGTGGGGCCAGTGCGTTGATGCCAAAGCTTCCCGTCCACCTTGGTTCTATCCATGTCTTCTCACGTCGACAAGGACGCGTCGTCATCGACCGAGCCTGCTGCTCGATTCATTGAAGCTGCTGAAGCTGCGCCTGCTTCACCTGCTTTGAGACCTTCGAGGGGTGCACCTTCTGCGCTCAATGCTGCGCCAACGCTCAAAGAAATCACCCAGCTAACCCGCGACGAACTAGACACGGTGCAGGATGACGACTCAATCGTAGAATGCGGCCGTGCTGCTTTAGCCCTAATACACACGAACCCTGACCTCGCACGAAAGCTTGCATACCAGAAATTGCACGATGTTCCGTATGGGGAGGTCAAGAGGTGCTGGAGGAGGCTGTATACCGATGCGAGCCTCTGGAGGGTGTTGAGGTTGTCAGAAGAGCACGAGGACACAGTCGAATTAGCACATACACACGCAGTATGGCTCGATGAGGTTGTGAAGGTGCTGGATATGGCGCTCATTCTAACAGGGGCGCCGGGAAGGGAAGAGCTGATAGAGCTCTGGTTCGCAGCGCTGAAGGAAGAGTTGTCTTCTCGTGAGCGTATGGATGCGACTGATGTACCACTTGAGCGTCCAGCGAAGAAGATCAAACTCGAAAATGTCAACTCGATACCACCAACATTTCCCACTGCGCTCATCGAGCCCTGGTCTACTCTGCGACACCCTATTCCTCGAAGCGATAATCCAAGCCTATCCGCCTTCCAAAAGAAGCTCTCCGATCCATCGACTCACACTCCCATGATAATCACAAGCTCCATCCAGCACTGGCCCGCGCTCTCAGGCCGTCCCTGGAACTCCCCAGCCTACCTGCTCAAACGCACGCTCGGTGGGCGCCGCCTCGTCCCCATAGAAACGGGACGCTCCTACACAGACAGTGGTTGGGGCCAGAAAATCACTTCCTTCAAAAATTTCATAGAGTCCTACATGCTCACCCCATCCAATGGACAACACGTAGGTGGAGCTGCGAAGGATACGGGCTACCTTGCCCAGCACGATCTCTTCGCGCAAATCCCTTCCCTACGCGCCGACATCAGCGTCCCGGACTACTGTTTCTCCACCCCTCACCCATACTTGCCTGCAAACATCAAGCCGACTTCAACTCAAAAACTCGAGGACCCGCTCCTGAATGCCTGGTTCGGCCCAAAAGGGACAATCTCTCCGCTGCATACGGATCCGTACCATAACGTGCTTGCACAGGTCGTAGGGTACAAGTACGTGCGTTGTTATAAGCCGGAGATGACGGGGATGTTACATCCGAGAGGCAATGAAGGGGGTGTGGATATGGGGAACACGAGTCAGGTGGATCTGGATGAAGCCATGGAGTTGTTTCCTGAGATTGGGATTGCGGGAGATGGCCAGTTGGCTGGAGATGGAAATGTGGAGCACATGAAACGCGAATTCGAGGAGCGGTTTCCGGGTTTCAAAGACGCGGAGTATATCGAGGGTGTGCTCGGGCCGGGCGAATGTCTCTACCTTCCTCCTGGCTGGTGGCACTATGTTAGGAGTTTGAGTCCGAGCTTTAGTGTGAGCTTCTGGTTTAACTAAATACGGAGAGTATTTGTTTGTAGAGTCGGGCCACGCCTGCTGAAAAAAACAGCCACGACTGCGAAGGAAGCTACTTTGCTGCGTCCTTCTATTCAATCTGACGAAAATATGGGCAGCGACGTTCCCTATGTTTAGCCTTGTTTCCACTCAAACGGTACTTATCGCATCCGTAAAGAAGTCTGTTCGCGTATCTCTTCTTCGACGGACTGATTCAAAATCTGTTACTCGCCAGCGAACAGGCACAATTAGCTTTGGACCTTTGGACTCCAGAGCAGAGCATGGGGCCCATCGGTCTGGGTCTCAGGGAACATCCATCTCCACATTGTGACTTTGGGAGGCAGAGAAAGAACATTGGAAACTGCCTTCATCATTTCGAGCAGAAAAGAGCCCGATGCGGATGAGAAGAGGAGGATCTGGAAGGTAGGTTTCGCTATATCCGGAGCATTAACGCAGACAGCAAACTCCATAACCAACGTTCGCCGAAGATTCAGTACATGTACGCTTTTGAAAACAATTTTAGATGTCAAAGAAGGCGACAGAGCAGAACAGATATATGTATGACAGTGTTGTTTGGAGAAACGTGGGAGGCAGAAGAGAGTATTACGAAGCACAAGTGGTGCTATGAGGAATCAATATATGCACGCTACTAAGGGTCGAGATGTCGCAGCGCACATGTGCATAGAATATATCAGTGAGGCTCGTTGACGGTCGAATCGGGAAAGTTTGAAGATGCCATCGACCGCAGCACGTTTCACGCTACGTGTTAGTAAAGGTCCTACGGTACGCTATCCTGACAACGAGTCTAGCACGCCTCACTTCAAGCAGGTGAGGAACGTTCCAGTTCTACGAGCACACTGGACAAGTAGAATGGGTAACACCTTGTACATCGGCCCATCCCAGGCCTCATTCGATTTCCATACTCCACCGTGTACATATACATCGTGCCATGTATGCACAGATAACGACATGGTCCCCCAAACATACGAAAGCAAATGCAGCCCGCTAACCATGCCATAAAACACATTCTTTTACATCATCCTGCGCTGTGTCCCACTCGAATACTACTCTGCAGCGGCTGGTGCACCAGCGGTACCTTCAGCGCCGCCCTGGCCTCCTCGGCCTCCTCGACCACCCCTCGGACGCTTGTTGCCTCGCGCGCCGCTGCCGTCTGCTTCGCCGTCAGCGTTGCGCTTCTGACCCGCACCCTGAACAGGCTGAAAGTGGTTTGCGCCAGGGTTCAGGCTCGTCCGAGGGCTGCTGTTCTGACTCTGTCCTCCACGCCCGCCGCGACCGCCGCGTGCAACAGCACCGCCACGCCCGATGCCGCTCTGCGCCGCGTTCTGTGCTCCACCACGACCTCCTCCACGACCGCCGGGCTGCGGAATACCGCTACCTGGTTGTGGAATTCCGCTTCGAGGGATGCCGGATTGAGCAGCACCGATGATGTTCTTCACCGCACCAGGTGCCGTGCCGAGACCCCGACCAGCCTGTTGCTGCTGAGGTTGCTGACCAGGAGCAGCCTGACTCTGGTTCACAGCCCCAGGTGCAGGATTGCCACGAGCAGCCTGGACGAATGGGTTCGGGGCAGTAATCCCGTCTGCGTTCTGAGCAGCCTGCTGGAAAGGATTAGACTGTTGAGTGGGCGTACCATTCGTCTGAGCCGGGACAGCTGTTTGCTGACCAAGCGCAGAAGCAGGCCGAGGAATACCACCTGCAGGCGCTGGTGCTGATGCAGGCGCTGGTGCTGATGCAGGCGCTGGTGCCTGAGCTGGCGCTGTATCCCTGGCATTCTTTGCCTCCTCGAACACCTTTGCGACTTCCTCGGTAGGTGTTTCCTTAGCGGCTTTCTCGAATACTGCCCACTTGACCCTGAGCGCGGAGAGCTGGCCCTTTGTCAACTTTGTCTTCAACTCAGCTTGCTTGGTCATCCGAGCCTCTAGTCCCTCTAGCTGAGTCTTCAGGTTTGCTTCATGCTCAGCCTTTGCGATAGCTAAGTCGGCAGCGTGATTGTCGGCGGCGTTCTGGTTGGTGGCGCCTGATGGCTTCTCAGCGGATTTGAGAGCCTCGAGCTCCCTTGTCAACTCCTCGATCTTCTTCTTCAGAGCTTCAACCTCCTTCTCCAGAGGGACCTTGTACTTGTTGACGATCATCTGGAGCACCTGCTTCGCCTCCCTGTTCGAGTTGATCCAGGCTCTGATTTGATCTTGGGTCGCCTCCGGCCATGAGATGGATTCTGTCTTGACTGGAGTCTCTGCTGCCACAGCCTTAGGGGTATCTGGCGCTATTGTGGCACCAACACCGATCTGCTTCTTGAGTTGATCGATCTCGGCCGTCAGCTTCGCCTTCTCCTCATCAGTCTGCTGCCTGATCGAGCGGATCTTGTTGTTGGCTTGCTCGCGCAGATCCTGGGCCTTGCTTTCTCGGTTCGCAATCTTTGTTTCGCGCGCATCAAGAACACTCTGTTGCTGCTGGAGAGCAGCTTCGAGTTCAGCAACCTTGGCTTCTCGTTCCTCTAGCTGTGCCTTGGCAGCATCGAGCTGTTCTGTGTTTGACGGAGCCTCAGCCTGTGGCGCGTTGGTGACATTGCTTGCAGCAGCCTCGGCAGCTTCAGCTCGTGTGCGAAGATCCTCGACCTCCTTGCGTGCCACAGCAAGTTCCTCCTTGAGCTTGTCGACTTCTTCGGACGACACAGTGTCAGTTGATGGCTCGGCGGGCGCAGGCGTTGTTTGTGTCTGCGCAGCCTGTTCCTCAACGGATGCTGAAGGGACGGGCGCAGCAGACTGCGCCGCCTTGAGATCGGCCTCGAGCTTAACAATACGGGTCTTATCCTCGGCCTGCGTGCATGTTAGTCGTTTATCGAACCGTGATGTGATGATGCAACATACCTCCTTCTGCTCAAGCTCAGAGACCCGGTCCTTGATGAAGCCCAATTGGACCTGAAAGCCGGCAGCCGCGTTGGAAGCAGCTTTCTCCTTGTTCTCTGCTTCTGTCACTTGCACCTTAAGTCGCGAGACTTCCTGCTGGAGAGGTGTTGCGTCATTCTCGCTGATCTGACCCTCCTCACCCATGGTGACATCAGTATTTGCACTGCCGGCAGCATCGGCACGAGCAATTGCCTCGTCACGGGCGGTCTTAGTGCTCTCCAGCTCTTGCTGGGCGGCTGTCAACTGGGTCCTGACCTCCTCCAACTGTTGTTGCATTGATGTCAGTTGCTCTTGCGACGCAGTGCTGGCGTTTTCGGTTGACGCAGCTTGTTGACGGGCAATGTCCAGTTCTTGCTGGACAGATGCAAGCTGCTCTTGCAACTGATTTCGCTCTTCCTTTACAGCTGCGACTTCCGCGCGCACAACTCCCATCTTCTCCCCATGAAGCTTGTTAAATCTGTCCTTTGCGTCTTGTTTAGCTGCCCTTACTGCAGCATTCACGGCTTCATCCTTGTCTGCCGCCTGTGCACCCTCTGCGGATTGCGCCTTCTCGTTAAGACTGGCAATCTGCTCATTGAGCCCTGTGACTTGTTCGACAGCTTGGTCACGCTCCGATTGCAGTGTTTCAATTTGTTGTTTGAGGTCCTCCAGCTCCTTCGGATCGATGCGGTCGTAGCGCTGGAGCACGTCCTGGTGACGCTTCTGCCAGCGGTCACGATCCTCTTCAACGGCCTTCAAGTGTCCCTGGTGCAACTCGATCTCGCCTTCCAGTTCTGTGACACGCACTTGCAGAGGCTCTAGTTGGCTCTGCAAAGCCTCCAACTCCGTGTTCTTCTCGGCAAGCTGAGCTTCGATGCGGCGATTCTCGTTACGCAAGGTAGTAGTGCTTTCTCGGTAGACGTTGAGCTGCTCGATTTGAGTCTGAAGGTTTTGCAAGTTGCTGCCACCCTGCTGGGCCTTGGTTTGTTCGGCGATGAGCTTCTCGCGTGCCTGGTCGAGTTGAGTCTGGAAGTGATTGAGCTGTTGCTCCTGTCGCTTGACTTCCTGATCCTTGAGGTTAAGCTGTACCTCAAGAATTTCTTTCTCGCGACGGAGGTAGTCGTTAATCTCTTGGAGACCACTTGAGTCCGATGAAGAGTTCTCTGCGTCACCAGCGGCAGCCGCACGATTGCTCTTGAGCGCCTCGATCTGTGCCTTGTAGTCGTCGAACTGGCGGAGGAGTGTCTTGTTGTGCTGCTTCGCCCCGTCGTAGTTCCTCTGGGCCTCAGCGATCTGGTTTTCGAACTGCTCACGAGTGGTGGTCCAGTGCTCTTCGTTCTGGGCCAACGTAGCTTGCGCAGCTTCAGCTTGCGCCTTGAACTGCGCAATTTCGGTTTTCAGCTCGTTGTGTTCATCGCGGAGGTTGCGCAAACTCTTCATGGTCTCGCCATGCTTCGCCAGCTCGTGCTCATAGTCTTGCTGGGCGCGAGTGGCGATCTCAGCTTGAGAAGCCACCAGCTGTGCTTGGTTCTCAACCTCCGCCTTGTAATCCGTAACATCGTCCTTGAGACGGGCAATCTCGGTCTCCAAAGCGTCCTTCTGTTGAGTAAGGCGGAGTGTCTCCTGCTCGTGTTGACCGCGAAGCTCGGTTAGCTCCGTGTTCGAAGTGGCAAGTTCGGACGAGATCTCGTCAACGCGCTGCTGAAGATCGGCGATGGTTGCGTCCTTCTCTTCTTGGGTTCTGGTCATCTCCTGCTCGTATTGTTCATGAGTTTCGAGCTGGCTACGCAGTTGATCCTCAGCCTCCTGTGCAATGGCCTGGAAAGTCTCGATTTGACCATTGGCAACCTCGAGATCTTCTTGCTTGCGCTCAATTTTTCTCTGGAGCTCCACAATCTGTCCCTCGAGCTCCTCTTCGCGGTTCGCAGGCTCCTCGTTCTCGTCTCCACTGTTGGCCTGGCGATGTCGAAGCGACTGTATACGTTCTTCGGCAGAATGAAGCTGCGATTGCAGTTCAGTGACGCGCTGGTCAAGCTGTTGACGAGCTGTGTTGGCTGAGGCATACTTGACGTCGGCTTCGTTCTTAGCCTTAATGAAGTCGTCGATACGTCGCTGGGCATCTGACCGCTCGTAATCGCGTTGTTGTGTAGTCTTCTTGTGTTCCGAGACCTCATCCTCCAATTTCCGCCGCGTCACGCTTAGTTCTGCCTCGAGTGCGTCGACCCGGTCTTGGAGACGGCGGCGATTCTCCGCATTCGACAGTTCTTGCTCGTTTCGCAGGCTCTGAATATCCGTGACCATCTTGCTGAGGCGATCACGCTCGTCAGTGAGCTCCTTGTTGCGCTCGGTGAGACGCGCTTCAATAGTCTTCCACATAGTTTGCGAAGCCTTGAGATTGACTATCTCGCGATCAAGGCCCTCAGCGCGCGCGGCGGCATCGAGAGCTTCCTGTTGCGCCTTGTCGACCTTCTCATCCTGCTTGGCAAGAGCATCCTGGATGGCGGCGTAGCGTTCCTGCAAGGCTGTCTTTTCGGACTGAAGCAACTTCATGTTGCCCTCAAGGGTCTCGTAGCGATCATGTTCACGTCGGACGTTGTTCTCAAGTCGCAGCTTGTCGCTCTGGAGTTGGTTGCTGTCCTTGGTAAGGCTGTCAACCTGCTGCTTGAGGGTTGCGCGGTCTGTGGCGTTCTCCTCCCGCAGCAGGTCAAGGTGGGACTGGAGATCCTTGATCAGTTTCTCATAGCCCGCAACCTCCTTGAAGTGAGGTGTCTGATCCATGCGCATTGATCCCCCGGGTGGCGGTGTTGCAAATCCAGCACGGCTGTCGAATGATTGCCCGAAATCAGGGGTTCCGTCGGCGTTGAGGTGGTGTTGCCGGCTTGTCGTAATGCGACGGTACATTTCGCGCTCCTTTGTGACGCTCTTCAATCGAAGATCGAGTGACTGTATCTGCTCTTCCTGCTCAGCTACGCGTCCACGCAATTGCTCCAACTCTTGCTCGTCCTTCTTGTGCTGCTCAGCTTTATCCCGGGCCTCCTGTCCTTCGAACGTCTCTGCGACCGATCGAATAGCTGCTAGGAGTTCCTGATTCTTCTGTGTGCAGGACTGGATGTCCTTATACAAGACTAGGTGCTTAGCGATGACTGCGCCAGTCGCTGTCGACTCGTCGATCTGGTCATCCGGCATATGGTCGTTGTTTGCAGCAGCGTATTTCACACGCTCTTGCTGTTCCGGCGTGAGCGATTCCAAGCCCTTCTCTGCAGCCTCTTGTCGCCAGAGCAGGTACTGCATCTGCGTGACAGTGTCCTGCAGCTGCTGGCGAAGAACGGTGAGTTCACGGTGGGCGCCTTCCAGATCACCTACAGCCTTGCGTGCATCTTTGCGTGCAGCTTCTCTGTCCGCTGTGGCCTCGTCTAGGAGGTCGCT
The DNA here is from genome assembly GCA_027946495.1 of Didymella sp. IMI 355093. Taxonomy (NCBI): domain Eukaryota; kingdom Fungi; phylum Ascomycota; class Dothideomycetes; order Pleosporales; family Didymellaceae; genus Didymella; species Didymella sp. IMI 355093. The sequence continues at coordinate 495,664 of JAPEUZ010000006.1, forward strand.
GATTTCAGTGGTCTGGTTTGTCAACGTTTCATTCTCCTTACGGAGCTCTTCAATCTCCGGTTGCGCTTGCTCGAGCGACTCAAGCATCTCATTGATTGCTGCATCCTTCTCCTCGCCCTTCTCGCGCAGTGTGCGCATCTCAGACTTCAATTGCATGTTCTCCGAGTACAGTTGGGTGACCGACATGTTGCCCTTCAGGCGCGAGCCACCTGGTGAGAAGACTGCAGGTGAGCCTGCCCTCCCGGGTGTCTCAAAGGCGCTGTTCATAGGACGTCGAGGTGTAGCAGGCATGCGGGCAGCGTTCTCAAGCTCAGAGATCTGAGCCAGCAGATTCTCCTGTCCAGACTCCAACTCTGCAATGCGACCCTCAGCTTCTGCGACCTTATTGCGTTCCGACTCGACTTCAGCCTGAAGCTGGCCCACTTCCCGCGCAGCATCCTCGTTGGTCTGCTCTAATTCAGCCTGCAATTGCTGCAGACGGCCCTTGACCAGCTCGGCGCTTTCTTGATGAAGTGTGGCAAGTCGGCGGGCGCTATCAAGCTCGTTGCGGAAGGAGGCTTGGTTCTGCGTTGCCTCGTCTTCGAGTCGCTCGATTCGTGTGCGAGTCTCATCAGCCGTCTGCTCGAGCTTCTCCATGTGTTGGCGTAGAGTCGTCTCGGTGCGGCGGAGGGTATCGATTGTCTCAGAAGCTTCTGCATTAGCGCGCTGCAGTTCGGACACCTGCGCGTTCTTTTCCTTGCGGTACTTGGTCTGGTCATTAGAACGGGTTTTCAGCTCACCCTCGAACCATTCGTTGTTCTTGCGCAGAAGCTCGATCTCCTGCTGGAAGTTGGTCTCGCGGAACTTGACATTGGCAGCGGCATTCTCAAGTTGCTGCTTGTTCTCTTCGAGCGCCGAGAGCTGTTTGCGCAGATCGACATATTTCTGGTGTTGCTCGGATAGTTCCTTAGCTAGGCGGTCGTGGGCCACGCCCTTGGCCTCGTGCATTGCCAATGTGTCACGATTCTGGGACTCGAGTGCCTTGATACGCGATTGCAAGACCTGCACCTCGGAAGTGGAGCTCGTCGACGAGTTCTTGAGGTCGTGCAGCTCCTTCTCGATTTGTTGGCGAGCAAGTTCTGTGGAAGCTACGTTAGCGAACGCTCCTTCCTCAAACGATCTGGAATGGTACGCACCTTCCCGCGCCAGCTTCTGTTGCAGCTGCACCGTCTCTTTCTGTGCCTTGTCTGCTGCAGCCTTCAGCGAGCGCGCGCGGGAGTCTCCACCCTGCACGGCTGCTTCGAGCTCGACATCGACCTTGATCTTCTCGGACCTGAGATCGTCATGTTCGCGCGCTTTTGCCTCAATCTGTACAAGTAGCGATTGCACGAGCTCAGCTGTGGGTTCTGATAATAGTGACTGCAAGGTTGGCTCCGGTATCTCGTAGGACGCGGCTATATAGCCAACGTCGACAGCGGCGGCCACCATGGTGGGAGGGTGAGAGTGTTGTCGTCAGGCTCAGCACATGGTCGAAGGCCTATGGTATTGGTGCGCGAAAAGAGAAACAAAGGAGAGTCGAAAGGACGGCGCGAACAATGAAGTCGCGTTGGTGGGAGCTTCAGGTGTCGCGCAGAGCTTCCGTTTGTTTGACGCTGCGCGCGCTAGCGTGCATGGGCCACGCCTGGCTGCATCATCGCTGCCTTGAGACTCACTTCACTCTCTCCACCACAGCGCCTACACTCTCACCTTTGTGGTCTTCCGACACTGTGCGACCCTTTTACTAGACGCTGCACACGCAAAGGACCCCGGCTGGACTCCGGCTACGCTTCGACTGCTCTCACCGGCTACGTACAGCCCGACCTTGACTTCATCCGCCGTCGCCATGTCGTTCCTCAACGTCGCCGCACCCTCGCCAACGCCGTCCAACTCTTCCGCAAATGGCGCCAAGCGCAAGCGGGATGGCCCCCAGCAGGTCTACTCGCAGCCAACGGACGTGGGCACCGGTGAGCATGTCTACACGCAGTTTGGCTATGCGCGCGACTACCTCAGGGAGAATCTGAAGCGGGTGCCCTTCGAGGACATCATGAAGTACCTGAACGTTAGGGAGGATCAGCCGAACTGGAAGCAGCTGCGTCAGCTTTTCCACTCAACCTCACCGGAGAACCGCATTGGCTTCGACCATGCAACGGGCATGTACCACTACAAGCCCCGCCTGCCCATCTCGAACCCCTCGCAACTCAAAGCGTACCTGCAGGCACAGAAGTCGGCGCAGGGAGTAACCATCAAAGCGCTCAAGGACGGCTGGCCGGAAGTAGCGACCGAGATCAAGCCCATGGCGGAGAAAAAGCAAATCTTATTGAAGGAGACGAAGGACGGCGTACCGAAGACGGTATGGGACAACGATCCGTCGCTCATGCACAACATGGACACGCAGTTCATCAGCGACTGGCACAAGATCGCCATCCCCGCCAACCCTGACGACATGCGTAATACGCTGCTCAACGTCGGTCTGAACGTCGCCACCGCGCCGCGCGTGATTGTAGACAACACTCCCAAGCCGAAGAAGAAGCGTGCGCCCCGCAAGAATGGTAGGGTCACGAACACGCACATGGCGCACGTCCTCAAGGACTTCTCTAGCCTGCGAAAGTAGGCTTTCATTTATGCATAGCGAGGCGTTTGGATATGATATTGACTTGACTATGGGCTACAGTTTTGACTGGCCGAAATTGATACCAAAATGTATAACAAGACTGAACGAGAAAATTGAGGGTCGCGGTGCTTCTACCTCTGCATCACATCTAGAATCAAGTAAAGATCAAAATAAAAATGATGGCGCGAGCCACTCAAGTACATTGCGCTAACTAACTTCTCCGATTCCTCACACTTCCCTCAACCATATAATCAGGCCGATCAACGCCAAACACGCAACCACAGCGCACAATCCTATCTCCAGTCCTCGTCCCACCCCCTGCAACACCGCAGCACCGCCTACCACCCTCCCACAGTCCACACCCCAGACATCGCCGCAAGCACACCCACCCCTGAAGTCCCGCATCCCGCCTTCTTCCAAGCACTCCACAACGACCCTGAGCCACAGCATACACAAACCCCCCCATCCCCACGCCGTAGAGCGCCGCACATGGACCCACTACTTCTAATCTCATCCACACCAGCGGCACCGTCGCCACGCCGGCTAAAGCATAAGCAGCACCGAACAGCGTTTGTGCTAGGACGCGGTCGAGTAGGTGGGGGACGAGGGCGGAAGAGATGAGAGCGGTGGAGAAGAGGGTTAGGACGATATAGGGTCCGGTGTCTGCGCGGTGCGGGCCAGGTCGACTCGCGGCGAGGAGGGGGGTGTAGAAGGAAAGGATGGTTGCGAGTGTGAGGGTGAGAGGCAGCGCGGCGAGGATGAGGAGCGTGCGCCATCGCTCGCGAGGGAGGGGTGCTCGGTGGTGCAGAGGCTGAGCGTTCGTGGTGGGTTTCGCGAGCAGAAGCGTGGGGAGGAGAGTGAGGCCGAGCAGAATGAGGGTGAGGCCGTATGTGAGCCGTGGATTGTCGAGACGCAGACCCATCCACGTTAACGCCGTGTACGCAATTGCGCCGAGAAAGCCTGCGGAGACGCATAGTGTAGGTGTGGTGGTGATGTCGTACTTGTAATGCGCACTTGTGTCAGACGTGCAGTCCACGGGTAGCATGCTGAGAAAGTATGCTGAAAAGATTGCAAAGAACAAGTGCAGGGGTGGGTCTGTAGATGAGCAGCTGCCGTTTGCAACTAAGAGGTATTGAATGGTCGTTCGATGGGGTTGCTTTCATGGGCAGTGAATGGAGGCAGCGCTTTGACTGTAAACATCATCTTCTTGTGTTCTGTCAACTGTCACCTCGAAGCGTGTCGCACACTTGTGGGTGGGATACGCCAAAGGAAGAGTTCAACGCATTGATCGTTCGAGCATATCGAGTAGGCACCGTCTTGTCACAAATCGTTAACACACGACAATGTTTGAAAAAAATAATACAATTGATCAGGAAGTATCTGACAATCGTCAGAACCATAAGGATTCATCAGCAAGGAAGAACAATGAACAATAACACTCACTACCCAATCTTCCCATTAACGCCGAACGTCCAGAACACACGGGAGTGAACATACAAAAGCGCGTAACAGGAATCCCTAGAAGATGGAGTTGACGATATTGCCACCAATGGTCGCACCTGCATTTATCAGAAAATGCCATTCACAATTTTACCACCGATGCTCGCACCTGCACCAAAGATAGCGGCGTTACCCAGCTTCTTTCCGAACTTCTTGCCGCCCTGCTCGAACTTGCTGGGCTCACCGGGGGTCTGCTGCGCCGGGGCTGACGCAGCGCCGTTGGACACGTCGAGAGGCATGTTGCCGTAGTTGCTGGGCGGCGGCACCATGGACTTCTCCTCCTTGCGTACGTAGGATGCAGGGAAGATGCCTTCTGCGCCGGTACGCTCGTTCTTGCCCTTCCACCACTCGGCGTTCATGTACTCTGTGACAGCGACCTTATCGTTGGGGAGCAGCGCCAGATCGCCGGCGTCTTGCGCGTTGTACTGGTACATGGCGGTAGCGTGTGTGAGGATGGTAGGGCCCGCGGGCAGGGAGGGTGTGGAGGGGTAGGCGGGCGGCGCTGGGTTCTCGGCGTAGTAGCCGATGTTCTGCTTCTTCTCTGACGCGGGCGCAGGGGTATGCGAGGGTGTGGGCTGGAGGTTCATCTGCGAGAACTGGTTCGTGACCTGCTGCGCAGGCGCTGAGGGCAGCGCGCGGGTCGGGTTCTCGGCGGAAGTGGGAAGCTGTTGCAGCATGGCATCGTGCTGGCCTTTGTTGATGACTTCGGATTCGAGGAGAAATTGGAGGTTCTGGACATCAGGTTTCAATATAAGTGTCCTGGGTAGCAGCGACGCGGCAACGCACGTTCTTGATGTCGCCCAGCGACCGGTTGATCATCGCGTTCTGGAAGGCGCTCATGGTGGAGTGATGTCTGAGATTACTGCCGTTTGCTTAGCAAGGTCGTAACCAGGGACATTCACAAGGAGCATACCAAGGGTATGAAAAGTCTGGCAAAGCAACGTCAAGAGTGAGCGTGTTGTGTTGTTGTTTGAAACTTCGCTGATACTGAGGATCGTCCGTCCGCGGTATCCAAGAGAGTGGGGACCTCAGGAGTCCACAACTCGGCAGCCTTGTGCCGGCACCCGTTTTTAGATCGTGGCGCAGCACATGCGGGCTTGCGCAACGCTCGTATGATGACCGGGAAGTGGACGTCAATGAATCGAAAAGTAATTACAACTTCACTTTCCATACTTGCTCTGCATGTCGACCTTCAGACACCCAGATGTTTGCATCGTGCACGGAAGCGTTGATCTTCATGCTGGTTCGATCCATCGAGTATTGTTTATTTTCCTATTGCCTCGACATCTAGTGCATCTTCATCATGATGTCGTGAAACATGCCCTGCCTCGTCTTCTCGAACTTCTCAAAAGCATTGCTAACAAATCCGACCGGAATCTGCTCATCGCCGTTTGTCAACTTCTTCCACGTCTCGTCCGTGAATTCCTTCAAGGGCATGCCGATGTTGCCACCATCCTTGATATCAGGCTGATGCTTCGCATCGTGTAGCTCTGTCTGCACAGCCGGGGGAAAGATCTCGATGACCTTGATGTTACCCGGGCCGGCCCGCAGCTGCTCACGGAGGACTAGAATCATGTGGTGTAGCGCAGCCTTCGAGGCGCAGTAGTTCGGACATCTCGGAAGAGGGAGGAGAGCCAGTCCTGATGTTGTGTAGATAAGACTTGTCTCGTTGTCCTTCTTCTGCAGGAACGGGATGAAAGCGGTTGTCAGGTGCATGTAGGAGAGGTAGTTCGTGCGGAACTCAAGCTCAAGTACATCCAGGTCAACTGTGTCCGGCTTGGAGAAGTCGAATCCACGCTGGATGCCAGAGTTGAGGATCACTGAGTCGAGATCGGGATGCTCCTTGGTGACATCCTGAACGAACTTGGGGATCTCGTCAAGCTTGGTGATGTCGAAAGCCTTAGTCGAGACCTTATCTTTGCCATGTTTGCTGGCAAACTCGTCGAGCTTGTCCTGTCGCCGCCCAACGACGATAACGTGCTTGCCATCTTGTACAATCTTCTCTGCCAGTGCCCAGCCAATGCCTGATGTGGCGCCGAGGACAAGGACCTTGTTGTACTTGAGAGACATGATGAGAACTGCGTTGTGTTTAGTGTAGTTGCAGAGAGTACACGCAGGCGTTATCGTTATGTACTGCCGCCAGAGCTGGGGGTATTAATGACGAAATGAGTACACAAGGCCATGTACGAAGACAGCTAGCGGACATCCACATGCCGTGTGAACGCCGGCTTTACCGGTGTTAGCAGAAGCTTCTCAACTTGAGCCTTGCTGCTTTGCATCTCCAGACCGAACGTCCAGTCTTCCAACGCGCGTTGCAGTCCAGACGCCGCTCATGGTGGATCGATACGTCATAGCTGGTTTTCAGAAGGCATTCATGTTCGGCAGTTGTGGGCATTCTTCATTACGATTCTGCGCACCCGAAATCACGGAGATAGCCGTCAAACCGAGCTGAGCATGGTTTCCAAGGCCGCAGACCTCGGTGTAAGGCTGAGTGTGAAGTACAAGCCCGACGGAGATGCTGGTCGGCGGTGCGCCAAGGACGCCATTCGGTTGGACGCCAACCTTCTTTTTCCATACTTCGTCTTTGATATAACGACACCATTCTCGAGTTTCCTGTTGGATCAAGGAAAACGGATACCAGCTACTTGATATGTGTCATAGATCGCATCGTACCATTCAGCAAGGTAAAAGACGACCAGCCACGATATTCCCCAGAGACTTCCAATTATGCACTCAGCCTCGATGGCTTCAGATGTGCAACGATGTGCACGATAAGGATTACTTACTGCTTGACATGAAGTGCTCCAACAACACCATGCTTGGAGTCTGGCCAATAACTGAACAGACTCGACGTCAGATTAGACGGGTGTCATGGAACTGACCAATGAGAGTACAGCAGTCTCAATCCCAAATACAAGTCATTGGCGACATACAGAACATTCAAAATGCCTTGCAGAATTAGCTTAGAATGTCACCATAGTATAAGAGTATAGGATTGCACCTGCTTAAGTATACAACCACAGAACTCGCATCAACCAATCTACAATCCGATACCTTCCGCAATACTATCATACGCCATGATCGCAACAGAAATCTCGAATAGTACTCATCTCCTCGAGCCATTCGAACTCAGTCCATCACTTACCCTGCGCAACCGGATCTGCATGGGCTCTATGACCCGCAACCGCAACACAGACGCCAACAAGCCTACTTCTGCAGCTGCACAGTACTACGCCGACCGCGCTCGCAACGGTGCGGGCCTCATCGTTGCAGAAGGCACACTCGTGTCCCCCACAGGCTCAGAATGGCTGCATGCGCCCCTCATGACCTCGCCCTCGCAAGCCGCCGCCTGGAAACCGGTTACCCAATCCGTGCACGACGTCGGCGGAACCATCTTCTTCCAGCCCTGGCACGAAGGCCGCGCGCAGAACGACCTCGCACCTATGCTGCAAGAAACCCGATACCCTGTTCTTGCGCCCTCTACTATCCAGGCCAAAGCAGGGAAATACCGCTTCCTGCCCGGCGTTCCAGGACATACCAGCAACATCACGCCCATGACGTCCTCGCACATCGCGGAGACAATCGAACAGTACCGGTACTCCTGCGCACTGGCTAAGAGCGCTGGATTTGACGGCGTAGAAGTCATCGCACAGGGCGGGTACCTGATTCACAACTTCCTGTGCACCCGATCGAACGAGCGGACGGATGCCTATGGCGGCAGCGCAGAAAATCGGTGCAGATTCTTACTCGAAATCGTCGACATCATTGCCACTGTGTATCCGATGGCACACATCGGGATCAAGATCGCGCCGTGCGATAATGTGGCTGACATCGCGTGCTCCTACGCGGAGCTGAGCGAAACGTACACGTACCTGATCCGAGAGTTGGTAAGGAAGGGGATCGGATTCATCAACTTGTCGCGCCGGGGCTGTGCTAAGGGCGAGCCAAGTGACGACTTCTCTGACAGCACGGCGAGACCGGAGGGCATGGAATTGCCCGACGGGTATGAGCCGTTGGATGAGTTTGGGCCGTTGATTAAGTGGGATGGCAGCAGGACGAAGCTGATGGTGAACTACGGCTACAGTGTTGAAGAGGCAGAGGGGTTGGTGAAGCTTGGTAAGATCGACTCGATCACGTTTGGAAGACCGTTCATTTATAACCCCGTGAGTATCATCACAGGAGCTGTGAGATGTCGTTCTGACTGTACGAATAGGATCTCGTTGAGCGCATCAAAAAAGGTGTCCCCTTTGCAGAGAATGACCGAGGCGGAAAGGTCAACTACGGGCCGTACGGAGATGTGAAAGAGAATTACAATGACTGGCCAACCGCTACATAAGCTCCGAATGAGCGCGTCAGGCTCGAGGTGGAGGTCCGATGTAGACACAGGTAGATAGAGAGGGCGCAGCTAGACGATAATCGAGCATTACAGCAAGGACCATCAATGACCGAACTCCTTCAAGCAATTTTACGGAAAAAGCCGTCTGACATGAGAAATCCCACCAGCAGGATCTTAGCTGCAATCTAAAGCGCGCGCGCTGGCCAATAGTTTAGCAAGACAAGCCTTTACGCGGGAGGCCTAACCATGTGTAAGTCTTCAGCCCCCAAGCTCTGCGGCTAGAGTTATGCTTGTGCAATATTGGTATCATCTTACTTTCAATACTTCCAACGCACTAAGTCTCCTATGTCTTCTTTCTTCTCTCCTCTGTCTGCTCCTCCTCAGCTCATTTTCTTTGCAGACGCTTCTTGTCAGCCAATTCTTGGATTAAACAAGGCCTTGCAAACACCATGCGTCTCCACTGCTACTGGTCGTTCGCACCGATCATCACCCTCGTAGCTGCGCAGGGCAAATGTCGTTTCCCCAACGGCACCTATTTGCCAGACGACCCGGCTTGGAATATCTACCAGCCCTGTCTTGCTGGGAACGGACCGGTCACCACGTGCTGCGCACTTGCGCGCTCGAATCCACCGTATGGCAATATCTCGCTCGGATCCACACAGGATGAGTGTCTTCCGAACGGACTGTGCATGAATAGGATAACAAGCAACGAGGGCGAGCGGATAACGACCTGGGTACTTTCGGCCTTTACTTTGGGAATAAGAGAGGCGTCTAACGGGGAATAGTTTGTCGACTACTGCACCGAAAACGGCCAGGAAGACGAAGCCACGAAATGCGCCAACGTGTGCTCGACCGGCGACGAAGAGCTGACGGCTAAAATCACGCCATGCGACGGAACGAAGAACAGCACCAAATGGTGTTGCGGTGCTAGTACGGACTGCTGCAGCGGCGACTCAGATGTCAAGCCCGTTGAGCTGGCGCAAATACTGGGTGCTGTGTCATCGAGCGTGGTCAGCGTGGGTGCGTCCACAACAACGTCAGCAGCAGTATCGACAACGTCGCAGGGCTCCGCGTCGGGAGCAGCTACAGCAGTGGCCACCGAGAGTTTAGGGTCGAAGGGACTTAGTGGAGGAGCGATAGCTGGAATTGTTGTCGGTGCGTTGGCTGGGCTGGCGTTGGTTATTGCAGCACTGTTCTTCGCGAGGAGGGCTTCGCAAAAGAAGCAGGCAGGCTATGCGGCGCCACCGAATGCTGAGCATGTACCTCCAGCGGAAGTTCCAGCGTATTCTCCGGGGCCAGCAAGGCAGGAGATGAGCTCCACGGTCAAATATGCGCATGTTGCGGAGATGCCTGGGCCGCCGCCCAGCGAACTCCAAGGCGACTCACCTGTGCACGCACCTAGATCGTAGAGGAGACATCTACTGTGTCCTCTATCGCGAAATCCAGCAATGGTCATTTAATGGACGTGTTGAAACCTCCGTTCCCCAACGCCACTACCGATGGCGCACTACTAGCTTGCTTCAGCCTCGTAGAAAGCGACAGCTGTGAAATAACCAAAAAACACAGCCTTGGGGCAGTACGAACTCCGACGTACAAATACGGTCCTAGGTCCATCTCATGCACTGAGAAACGAAGTCCGGAGCTGATGGTTTTCTTTGCTCTTGCTTTGTCGCCTGTGTCGATGCGTCATGACCATGTTGTTGCTTTCCACCTCCTCCGCTGCACTCAGCACATGCATACTTGCACAAACGACAGGAAAATGTCGGTTCATGAACGGCACAGCAATCCCAACCGGCGACGAATGGGACAAATTCACACCGCGTCCAAACTCCTCAATCTGCTGCGCCCTTGATCGCGGCAATGCACCTGGTGGGAACTGCACCCTAGGGTCAACGAGAGACGAATGTTTACCAAATGGCCTCTGCCAGAACAGAGCTACTCGAGATGACGGCTCGATCAAGACTCAGTGGGTGGGTGCTCACTGTTCTTCGTACATGGAGCTGGGCATAGCTGACAACGATAGTGGGTCAACTACTGTACCGAGGCCGATTGGCATGGGGGCAAGTGCCTTGACATATGTCCAGCCGGAAAGACAAAAGTATCGTCCTGTGATGGTACAGCAACCAGCGAACGATGGTGCTGTGGGGACTCAACTGATTGTTGCTTAACAAATGTGGGTGTGGTCACTCTGAAGCAGGTTTTCGAAGCCGCTTCATCTGGTCCCACGGCTTCGTCCTTGGATATCAGTGCCACATCTACTGCGACTGCCACCGGTACAAGTGCGCCAAATTCGCGTTCAAGCAAAGTCGATGGAGGTGTCGTCGCTGGTGCAGTAATTGGAGTTTCAATCGGGCTAGCGATGCTTCTTGCAATTCTCTGCGTCGTTCGTCATAGGGTTTTCGAGAGAGCAATCGCAAACAATACAATTGAGATTGGGTCGGGCGGAACTAAAGAAGTCAAGGAGAGCTTGAAGGTTGAAGCTGATGGTATGTCGCAGCGATACGAGTTGAGTCAATCGATGGACCGCGCCCAGGCACAAGAGCTACCCGGGTGGCCACCGAGTGAGCTGTCAACCGATGCAGCGCCTCGGTGAAGTTTTGAAGATGATTTTTGCGGCGCCGCGTTTGAGCTTGCGAAGGAAGGAACGTTATCTCCCAAAACAGATATCAGGCGTCTACACCGGGCTTGGCGGTTTCCTGGAGCCAATCAAGATACTGAGTCTGCGCAGTACCATGCTGTCGGGACATGCATGAAATTGGGGTCTGACAGGCTGCTGTTGAAGGTTAGGCTGCTAAGGGCCCAGCATGTTCCACTGGAGAATTTCTCTTTGTGCCTTTCCTCTTCTTTTTCGTATCATACTTTCGAAATAGACACCGCCCAGCCATGCCTTCAGTCTGTCGATATATTGCGAGCTTTGTACTTCTTTTGAACACATTGACTTCCGCGCAAGAATTTGGTAGATGCAGATTTAGCAATGGCACTTTACTACCCAACACCGAGCAGTATGGCCAGTATGCACCTTGTGCCGAGACAGGCAGTTTGTCTGCAGTTTGTTGCGCGTTGATCCGCGACAATGAGCCGGGAGGAAATCTCAGTATGGGTCCGACACGGGACGAATGTCTGCCAAATGGAATTTGCCAAAACAGGTGGACACAGAGTAAGGACGGTCTCGGGGTGACCGCGTGGGTGTGTATATTCAACTGGATCTCATGTCGTGTACTGATGTTCTGCAGTTTATAACATACTGCACCGAGGATTATACCGGAGGGAAGTGCATGAATGTTTGTCCACAAGACAGCAAGATAACGCCGTGCACCGGAAAAGGGGATAGTGACAGATGGTGTTGCGGAGGCTCTGATAGCTGCTGCAAGTCAAATATCGGAGTGATCACATTGGATCAAGTGCTCGGCCAGGGCGTTTCGTCGAGTTCGTTGAGCATAAGCAGTCAAACGTCGAGTGCACGACTGATCGAGACGGTGACGGAAACCGCACTTGTGTTCACATCACCCATCACCACGGTGAGCCCTACTGAGAGCACGCAGAGCGACAACTCGAAAAAGCCACTTGGCGGAATGATAGCTGGCATCATCGTTGGGGCAATAGCTGGGATTGCGTGTGTCGCTGCAGGATGCTGGTTCGTTCGACGCCGTCTTCGAAAGACTCAGAGTCAGGCGCTGAATGAGCATGGGACGGCTGGATACAGCACAGAGGCGCACCAAGCGTCCGTAACACATGAGATGGGAAGTGTAGAGAAGAGACAGGAGCTCTACGATCGTTCGGCCCCGTATGAACTCGCTTCTGAGCCGTCCGAGCTTGAATCGCCTGGACCTCGCCCAGGTAGATGAAACAGGCCTAGAAGAATCTGACTTCAGAAAATCAGTACTTGAGACCGCAGTGGACAATGCCAAGTACATACTGGCCGGGAGCTAGGGTCTGTACCGAGTGAGCCCCAGTCGAATCCTTGCTCTACGGACGTATTCCAGATTATGGCGCTCTCGCCAAAGATCAGCTTCTGCAAGTATTATGTGCATATTCCATCTCGAGGAGTTTTCGATATCGTTGCTTGACATGTTTGCGAGGTTGATATGATAGTATAATGTGAATCCCTCGGCAATAGTAATGCTACCAACCTGTTGCACCATATGGCACGATGGTGGCAGTATGAGATCTTCTTCTTGATCGACCATCTTGACGGCTTCTAGGCAACAGTATATGGACGAGGAGAACGCAGCGGTACATGAAGGTCAGAGTATCTTCCCGCATTTCGGTGGGATGAAATCTGGAAGCGATTTGTCTGGGTATATTTCGCCTTGGCAGATGTTGAGGGAGAGGTCCTCCAGGATAATTTGTAAATTGTGTCGAATTTGAGATACATGTCGGATTTGCGGAAGGCCATTGGTAAAAGGCGATGCATCTGCCTCCCAGATCTCTTCAGGGCCATTGTATATGCCAAGCCTCTGTACTGTCCTGCTGACTACGTAACCAAGATAGTCGCTCGCTGCAGAACAATCGAACACATCCTCTACCCAGAGTGATAGGTTTGTGGAATAGTACTGCAGTATGTTGGATGTTGCAAAGTTTACCCATGCTGTATTGGTTTGCGGCATGAGGTCAATGGTCATTGAGTCCACCCTATGCTCTTTGGAGTGGGCGCAAGCACTTGGCGGGATCCTCCAAGCTGTGCGAATGTCCCACCCATTCGAAACTTCCTCGATATGAATCTCGAGTTTTGGAGTCCTGTCCCCCAACTTCATAAGTACAAGATCTCTTCGCATAATTGGCGACAGGTCGACAGCATGTTAGCAGGCGCTAGCGTCTGGGCCGATGCGACGATGAGGGTCGATGACAGGTAGAACAACTAATCGGAATTGAATTCTGGCTGGGGTGACTCGATGACGTACTGCAGGGTCGTGTCACGCAGCACACGTGGAAGAGTAAGAAAGGTAGTTAAAGCCATCGCGGGGCGATGGAACTTGCTGACAGCCGTCGGTGAAAGAAAGACAGGAGCTTTGAAAACGCAATACGAGAAGGAGAAGGCGTTAGTGTTTACGCGCCTCTGTTTGGCAGACTTAATGAGTAAGGCTAGTTTGAAGTCCGGTTGCATACATCATGACCGTCGTAACTCCTCATGTTAGCCACGACCAATTCTCATGATCATCTCAAGATCGGGCAAATTGCCATGCTGTCAACCTCTGGAGCCGTCGTAAAGAAAACCATATCGGTTGCATTTATGAAGGTGTAGTTCGAGATCCTGGAGACGGCTTAATGATGTTGTTATGTTGTCTGCGGTAGCTCGAGCGACAACGACTATGTAGGTAGGCGACTTTCTTGGGCGAGTTATTGAACAACAGTTGCTCGCGTCCGTAATCTCGGAGGCGTCTTTGGTGCTGGAGATGCTATTCAACCGAATTGACGCGTCACCTGAAGAGTGACGTGCAGGCTTAGACCCACTGATCGTCTGTCCCTGCGCCGCGAGGCTCCGCGATGCGGCTGCGCTGGCGCCGGTGACCGCCACGCTTAGCTAGGCGGGCAAGGCAGATAATGGCTGACTGCACTTCTAACGATCCATCTTCCGCGTGCGCCCGGTGAGCACAGCATCTTGTCTCGTGCGGCTCCTTTCTCTGGCTTCATATCGTCCTGGGCTACGTGCTGAAAGCTTTGGGATACCTCGCGCATTTGGACGAATTGAATCTCGGTGCCTGACGTGGCTCAACATGGGCGGCGGCAGCAGAACGTCATCAGGGCCGCTGGGCGGCATATCGATGAAGCATTTGTCCCTGGTTACAGTACGCACTGCAGACTGCTATCATGACGAGTTATCCTACTAATGCGCAGACAGCTCACATTTCAGAACTCTGCTCTAATCCTGGTATGACGTTCTATGTGCCTCGGCGCGCATAAGCTGCGCGACTCGACCCAATTCCTCGTTGGAGCAGCTACAACCACGCACAAGACGAACGTATGCGCAAGGTCAGAGACGATGACTGACGTGCGATTAGATCATGCACTACTCGCGCGTCATGCCAATCGTTGGTGGGCAGCGGTATCACACGAGCACCAGTGTGTTTTTGAACGAAGTCATAAAGCTGGGGATCAGTTTGACGATGGTATGCTTTCTGCACCCGAATCGCGGACAGACGCTGACAGAGGTGGCCAGGCTCTATATGATATTTCCAAGACTCTTCCATCAAACACGACCGTTGCGGCCCTGTTTCATAGCCTCACGAGTGCGATGTTCACGAACGAAAGCTGGAAGCTCGCCGTACCCGCCCTTCTTTATACCCTGCAAAATACGCTACAGTATGTGGCAGTCAGCAATCTGGATGCAGCAACCTTTCAGGTCACATATCAGCTCAAGATATTGACTACTGCAATGTTCAGTGTCTTGATGCTAGGAAGGAGCCTGTCGTCGCGCAAGTGGTTGTCTCTACTAGTCCTGGTGATCGGTGTATCCATTGTGCAGCTGCCAGGATACTCTGCCGAGCCTGCCACGATAGAGTCGCTACGAGACCCTGGTACAAAAGTTTGGCCACGATCACTCGGAGAATTACAAGATCTTGGTAGCCACGCTGCAGCACGCTTGACCAGGCGGTCTGGGTCATACCAGGGCATAAAGGAAGACCGCGGCATGATCACACCGGAGATGAACAGCTCTGTTGGTCTGGTCGCTGTGTTAGTATCCTGCGCCTTGTCAGGGCTGGCTGGTGTCTCGTTCGAAAAGATACTGAAAGAGTCTACCAGCAGGAACACAACACTTTGGGTGCGCAACTGCCAGCTGTCGTTCTGGTCCTTATTTCCTGCACTGTTCCTGGGCGTCTTCTGGAAGGACGGCGAGGTTATTGCGAAGACCGGCTTCTTTGCAGGCTACAACTGGGTCGTGTGGGCAGCCATCATCTTTCAGGCGATGGGAGGTGTTATTGTTGCGCTAGTCATCAACTACGCTGACAACATTGCCAAAAACTTTGCTACCAGCATCTCTATCATCATCAGCTGCGTCGTCAGCGTGGCGTTGTTTGACTTCAAAGTTACTACATCGGTAGGCAGAGTCTCAGTCTGGATAGCCCCCGGGACTGGTCACGACTGACAGGTGCATAGTTCTTTCTTGGAACGTTGGTGGTTTTGTTTGCCACCTACCTCTACACGAAGCCGGAGGCAGGTCACCACCCAGGACCTGTAAAGATTGCGAGCTTCGAGAAAACGATGATTGACCGTCAGCCACCGTTGTTCGAGCACGAGAAGAGTGGTGCAAGAATGCGCGGCGACAGCACTTCGAGGTCGAGCACGCCGTCCATAGAGAGGAAGCGCAACACCTGAACTTAGATCAATCTCAACTCAAGTACAAACAGCTGGCTTCGGAGCCGGTCTTTCTAATGAGAAGAAGCATACTCCTCAAACGCCTACGGTGCGACCGGTAGTCATTGGTATGCCTCGCAACCGCATGCGGAGAGGCCATAAGATCTGTCCAGTACGCGTGGCTGACATGTACTAATTGGTGCTTGAGCGGAACGGTGCGTCGTGGTGCTGAAAACATTAATTCGCAGTCATATGCATGTGCGCAACTTCATAAGGACAACTGCATCCTGTAGGAGTCACGTCCATCGTATCTATCACTGTGAAACATTCCTTGTGCGGACAATTTCTGCGTGTATGGCCGCTCCTTCCTCTGGGACAACTCTCCTGACCTCACTCGCCATCACTGTCTCGCAAACCACTCTCTCTTTCGCTACCCTTCAAGTCGCATTCATTTCCGCCAAGTTATCGATCTCTCACTGTACGCTGCTACCAAGCAATCCGTGTCGCCTTGATGCAAGGTACAATACGGTCAATAGGCAGTCATCATGAACGAACCCTACTACGCAATGCAGGACCCGCGCCAGCAAGGGCCTGCACGACCGCAATACGACATCATACAGCAGCGGCAGTTCATGCAACTATCTAGACCAGTCGCAACAAGAGAGCGGTATCGTGCTACGCAGTATGACCACCCTATGTATGACGCCGTAGAGGACGACGACTTCGAACAAAACGCACAATTGGACTCTTTCGGTATGTATCCAGTAATGTGTTTGCGAGCCTGAACTAACAGCGTGGAGACGGGCGTATGCTTCAACAACCGTACAACCATCGTCAATGTCAAGCTGCGCAAGGCCGAGGCAGGTTTTCGCTGGCTCCTGCCTCAGCTCGATCATACAGCAGCTGCATAGTCGAGCAGGAGCAACCACTCCCTCGATTGCAGCCAGCATATCAGGAGACCTATGATGACGAAGGTGAGGTCGTAGAATCATGAGAAGGCGTTCACTGATCGTTGTCCAGATCAGCAATTTTACTCTGCCAACGACTTCCGTGCGTCGCTCAGTAAGTAGTGTCATTTGTGTGAAGTTCTTTGCAAGAGCTGATTGTTCCAGGTCGGTTTGCATACAACGCTCGTCAACCTCTCCAGTCAAGCTCTGACGTGCCGCTTGGTGCTTCCTCAAGTCCCGCACTAGATGCCGGAAGAAGACGGGCTGAGCATCACGACGACGATGCTTCTCAACGTTCGTCTCAACTCCATCCCTTCGAAGATGTATCGGACCAGCCCTTTGCCGATCATGAAGGCAGGGTTCCACGCCAACGTCAGGTCAATGAAAGCCTTTCCAGACCATTACGACGTGATGTAGACCGCCCGCTCCAGCAAGTCAACAAAGCTGATCCCCCACCGAATGGTATCGGCCTGTCTCATGCGCCGCCTACTGTACAGGGTATCCCTTTAGTACCTGTTACAGCACTTCCGGATCGCCTCAGAACTGTGTTTCCCTTTCCAAACTTTAATGCCGTTCAGTCCAAATGTTTTGATCAGGTCTTCAAGTCGGATAACAACTTCGTCCTGTCATCGCCCACCGGCAGTGGCAAGACCGCGATCCTGGAACTTGCCATCTGTCGAGCAGTCGCGTCCAACTCGACTGGTCAGTACAAAGTCGTGTATCAGGCTCCCACCAAAGCTCTGTGCTCTGAGCGACAACGAGATTGGGACAGAAAGTTCACACAGATCGGCCTCAAGTGTGCAGAGCTCACTGGCGATAGTGACGGTTCAGACCTTCGCAACGTTCAAAGCGCCAACATCATCATTACTACACCCGAGAAGTGGGACAGCCTGACTAGGAAGTGGAAGGACCACGAGAGATTGATGAGACTTATCAAACTGTTTCTCATCGATGAGGTTCACATCCTGAACGATGACCGAGGCGCTGTACTAGAGGTCGTAGTGTCACGTATGAAGTCCATCCGCACCGAAGTACGCTTTGTCGCGCTTTCTGCAACCGTCCCAAACTTCCACGATGTGGCAGCTTGGCTGGGCAAGAGTTTCTCTGAACCATACCTTCCAGCCCCGAACGAGAAGTTTGATGAAAAATTTCGCCCGGTTAAGCTGAGGAAGCACGTCTGTGGTTATGTCGGCAGCAACAACAACGACTTTGCTTTCGAGAAGCAGCTCGATGCGAAGCTGCCCGAGATCATCGCGAAATACTCAGAGCGCAAACCGATGATGATATTTTGCGCGACGAGAAAGTCCTGCCTCCGCACGGCACAGCTGATAGCAAATTGGTGGAGGTCGAGAATTGGCCGAGATCGCTTATGGAGTCCTCCGTCAAAGCCTCTTCATATAAAAGACAGAGATAATCGCGACACCACTGCTTCCGGAGTGGCTTTCCATCACGCAGGCCTTGATCCAGAGGATCGAGTCAAGGTAGAACAAGCCTTCCTCAACGGTGACATCAGCGTCATTTGCTGCACATCGACACTTGCAATCGGTGTCAACCTACCGTGCCACCTTGTCATCATCAAAAACACGACAGGATGGACCAGCGAAGGCTTGAAAGAGTATTCGGATCTGGAAATGATGCAAATGCTCGGTCGTGCAGGTAGACCTCAGTTCGACAACAATGCTGTCGCGGTCATCATGACAAGACAGACTAAAGTCCAGCGCTATGAGACCTTGGTGACAGGTGAAGAAATCCTTGAGAGCAGATTGCACTTAAATCTCATCGACCATTTGAACGCTGAGATTGGGCTCGGCACCATCCGGGACCCAGATTCAGCACGGAAGTGGCTGACTGGTACATTTTTGTACGTTAGACTACAGCAAAACCCGGCGTACTACAAACTTAAAGGGTCACGAAGCGGCCAGAATATCCAGGAACTGGTAGACGACATCTGCTTTCGCGATATCACTCTCTTGAAAGAACACAACCTTGCCTGGGGAGAAGAGCACTTTCGCTGCACCGAGTTCGGTCATGCTATGGCCCGTTACTACATACAGTTCGAGACAATGAGGGTATTCTTGGGTCTGCAACCAAAGTCGACACTTTCAGAGATCGTGAGTTGAACGGTACAACTTTCTTGAACACTTGCTGATCCTTGCAGCTTTCGGCCATAGCCCAAGCATCTGAGTTCTCGAAGATCCGCTTCCGTCAGGGCGAAAAAGCCATGTACAAGGCAATCAACAAGTCGCCATCTATCCGCTTTCCGATACCCGTGAACCTCGATCTGCCAGCTCAAAAGGTCTCGCTTATCATCCAGGCCGTTCTTGGCCATGCGGAGATCAACTGGGAAGGCGATATGGCCAAACACAAGGCTCAGCATCTGCAGGACGTGGCTGTGATCTTCAAGTCCATCAACAGTCTGGTGAGATGTATCATCGACTGTCAAATATGTCTCGGTGACTCGGTCAGTATCCATAGTGCACTAATGCTAGAGCGCTGCTTGGGGTCAAAGGCCTGGGATGATAGCCCGTTGCAGATGGCGCAAGTGCCCAACATTGGCACCGTTGCTGTTCGTAAGCTTGTCAACTCTGGCATTCGCAGTCTCGAAGACCTCGAGAGCACAGAGGCGGGACGTATTGAGACGGTCGTTGGCAGAAACCCACCTTTCGGTCTAAAAATTCTAGAGGCTCTGAGGTTATTCCCAAAGCTTCGTGTGTCCCTTCAGATTCAGCCGTCTTCTGTGAGTCACCTTAGATCATGCATTCGACCAGGACTGACAATACATCAGGTCACCAAGACGACAGATGGTGTCAAGATCCAAGTGAAGGCGGACATTGGCTTTATCAATGAAAAGCTTCCGGATAACTTCGGCAATAAGCTGATTTGCATCTGCATGTTGGCAGAGACTTCGGATGGACGCAAAATACACTTTGCACGGATCAAGTAAGTCGCCCCCGTTCCTTTCGTATGCAGCGTATTGACAGAGACAGTGGCCATAAGCTCGGTCTAGGTCAGAGCTTGGTCTTCCCAGCATTGTTGACTCGCCCAGATCAGAAAGTCAATTGTTACCTCATGTGCGAAGGCATCGGTACGTCCGGCTTGTTCCATAAGGTTACTGTGCTGACTGGTTGGAGCTGGTAGTATGCGAGACGCCACAGTCTCACCTGGGATCGCATCGTCGATGTTTCCCACTTCGGCCTCTAAGGCGATAGAGCCTGCAGCTTCTCACCAACCGAACATGTCTAGGCGCCGGGTCGAGAACGCTCCATTGCAACGAAAGAAGTCTGTTGCTAGTGACGATTTTGGAGACGCTGATCTTGACGACGATACTCTAGTTAAAGCAAGCTGCGGTGATCTTGACTTCGACCACATTGACAAATTTGCAGACCCAATGAGCACTGTCACTCGCAGCAACGCCGCAAAGAACAAGCCCATGAAAGAGAGAGGTCGCTCGGAGGCTTCTGCAACTAGCAATCAAAACGATGACGAATCAGCACCCGTCCAACTTCCCAATGGTAGGTGGTCATGCAACCACAAGTGCAAAGACAAAGAAGCCTGCAAGCACTGTTGTTGCAAGAACGGCATGGACAAGCCACCCAAGAAAGCCGCGCCGAAGCGTATTCCTACGGACGAGCATCATGATCAGCTTTCACAGAAGAGCATTACGCACAAGAACAGTGAGCAGCAGATAATTTTACAGCTCCAGTCTTTGAAGCGAAAAAGCTCAGCAGCAATCGAGGAGCTCGACTTGACACAGCAGGAGAAGAAGCCCAAGACCGAGCATGTTATTAGCGGCCCGAGTGAGTACCGTAACCTCCAAAAGTTGCACAAGAACAGCCAAAAAAAGGATATACCAGCGACTCTCAATTCAGTCATGAAGAAGAAGCCCGCATACTGCTACGGCGAAGGTGGTGAGCATCAGCTTCCATTCCTCTCCCAATCAACGGCTAATCGACCTGAAACTTCGAGCGAATACGGCCACCTCCAGTTTTATGACTTCGGTGCACAGTCTTCCGGCCTTCAGACTGTGCTGGATTACTCTGATTCACTTCACCTCATCAACGAAGTACCAGTCGCCTCTCGCGGCTCTGACGCGTTCGGCGATGACGACTCAATCTTTGGAGAAGCCATCGTTGGACTCGCAGACTCTCAAGATCTTCGAGCGAACAACCCATTCACATCGAGCATGCAGAACAACGATGCACGCGATACTATCGAGATAGCTGACGATTTCACCGATGTTGACTTTCCAGTGGATATTGTTTTCTCTACTACCAACGATGCGAGCCCTGAACAACTCAGGCATGCACAGCATCTTAAGACCCGTGCTCCGTTCTTTGAGGCCACCAGCAGTCCTGAGCAGTCTTGTTACTTCAAGATCGTCAAGTCGAAGCTGAAGGATCGAGAACTCTACGAGCCACAGCAAGGCAAAACTGCACACTCACCATCTAGCTATGCCGCAAATGATGAAAATGAAGACGAAGATGTATACAGCGACTTGCTGAACATGCTGGATATGTCTTTGGCTACTGGAGATGAAGAAACCCGCACGAGCGTCAACCATCCCGCTAAGGTCGAAGCACAGGTACAGTCCATCGAGGTCGAGCAAGAAGAGACAAACCAAATTCCAGAAAGCTTCAAGGATCTGCAGCCATGGCTTTTCCAAGAGTTCGGCGATATCGTAGAGCTTGTGGATGAATGACCCGGTGACCTTTGAGTGCCAACATGATTTACTAGCGATATCAGGTATTATCCGAGGTTGTCAAAGGAGATAAGGGCGATCATTCGAATAGCTATGCAAGTAGTCATTCTGTCGTCATGATAGACTGAATATACGATGTAACATACAGTGTCAACGGATGTCCTTCACGCCGCCTCCTATGCAACGTCTATCCGCCACCCATTACAACATTATCTCTGCTCACGTAGCTTCACTCTCCTTTTCCCATCCCAGCGACGGCTACTCAAAAGTTTGTGCAGTACTTCTCAAACTTGCGGTCTTCCAGCGGCTGCGGGAACACCCCACCGTCAAGCAACCGGAACAGATCCCAATCGCCTGCACTACCCTCAGTCTTGAAGTTCCAGAATATCCAACCTTGTGTGCGGGCCTCGAAAACGTCGAGCTGGACCTCGATGTACCTACGAATGCTGTCCTTCCAATCTTGTGACCACGAGTCGACTGGTCCGGATTTGCCGTTGCAGGAGGCGATGTAGGATGAGCCGGCGTAATTGCCTTCCATGCGTGAGCCAGTTGCAAAGCCAATGAGGTGCTTGGCGCAGTCCGTCAGAGCACCAGACCATTCGCCCACAATCGTCCATTTGTCTGATGTCCCATAGTTGTTGACCGAGTTGCAAGCTGTGCTCAAAAATTCCTCCACGCCCATAGCGATGCCGGCACCGAAGATCTGGTACTCATGATGATCGACGATGACACCTTGTGCATCGTCATCCTGGGGTGTAAGGAAGCCGTCCATCCATTTAGGGTCAGAGAACACATCGTGGAGTGCAATCGGTGTGTCGCTGATTTGACGTAGGTTGTGGTAAGCATCGCGGTAGAACTGACGAACCGTGTCTTGTGGAACCATCGCCAGGAATGGCTCATTGACAGGCTGGATAGCGACGACAACATCTTGCATATCGGGTTTTGCGTACTTCTCGTTGAGGATCCTGAGCGTTTGGTGGGTGTATGCAAGGCTATCCGCATCACCCCAGCCCGGCCTCTCGAGCTTCTGGCCACTATGGTCGAATCCGTTTTGGCTCTTCGGTGCGCCATGCAGGTCGATGACGATTTTGAGTCCAGTCTCGCGCGCCCAAATAATAGCATTATCGAGGTAAGGGGCAGCGCCCTGGGTGAAAGGACCCCATGGCTCGACGTAGGACCAGTAGCCGACGGGGATACGAACGACGTTGAGGCCAGAATCACGGATCTTCTGGAAGTCCTGGAGGGTGACAAAGTTGTCCCAGTGGGGCCTGAGTGCGTCGTAGCAGCCTTGCTTGCCGAGCTTCTGGCAGAGTGTCCATTCGTCAATGACCGGGTACCCAGGATCGCTGTGAAACTCGAAGATTGAAGGTGTAATAAATCTATAGTAGCGTATGAGCGCTTGACATATGACGATTGTAGGCAGACCTACGGTTCAAGGACAAGCCATCCTCCGAGATTGACACCGCGTACCTTTGTACTGCCCCAGTCGAAGTCGACGCCCCTCTTGCTGATGCTGTTCGTCGTCAGTAAACTGTGACGTACTTTGCACATGCAACATACTTGGCTGGTGCTCCGCTGACAAGACTGGTCGCGGCAGCCAAGAAGGCCGGCAAGGTTGTGTGGACCCGCATACTAGATCACGAGTCGTGTCAGGGTAGGCGACTATGAGATATGTCGCTGACGATTTAGGCAAGGAAAAAAGAGTGTCCACAACGTAGGACCGGTGTCGACAACGAAAGGAGGTGGTTGTTTCGGTGTTTTGGAGGCTTGTGTCGAGCCGAGTCTAAGTACCTAGGCGCGAGGGGTAGCAGCCAGGGACAGCTGAACGCACCTGCACACAGTAGAACACTTGAAGGATAGTTGTGTGACCAAGTTGTCACGACTGCTGGGATTTGTACTAGATGCAGGCAGCGCGCCTTCGCGCAGCGGCGTACAGGAAGTGGCACATGATCACCCACGCCTTCCTCGCCAAGATCGACACGTTCAATCCTCCTGGCGCGGTCCTGGGATGCGCAAAACGATTCTATCCGGGACATTGATACATTACAAAGCCTGTCAGAAGTCTCATTGCAGCGAGACCCATTGCAAGGCATGGTTTTGCCTAAGAAGCAAAGACCATCAACAACACCAGTTCGGCTTTACTTGTAATGGAAATATGCAGAAGGCATTGGCAATGAGACAGAAGATATGCGCCTTCAGCCGTCCAAGACGCGTGATGTTAAGTGATACGCGCTCTGGCGTTGTGGGGGTTAGAAGCACGAGATGTGGAACGACGTCACACGAGCCTCGCGTTGGTGTATCTGAAAAGCTTGGCCGCGTCCAACGATGATGGATTCAGAGTTCGATCCTCGAATTGGCACGGAGCGCGGCTGTGATACTTGCGACTCGCAGTCCCAGTCAGGACATTCTTCGTCCACTTCTCAACCCTCTTGACATCCTCTGTGCCACGATCAAAGACTGTCTGATGCCACTGCATCTCACACGTGCTGCGCTTCGTGTATTAGGTGGCAGTGTCCTCCACGGCGTAGCACAAGTCTGAGATCAAAGTGCTCAGGGTAGGGTATCGCCGATGTACGAAGACCGTGCCATGGAGGATAGTGGCTCTGATAGTCGTGATTCAGGCAGCCGTGTGGTGGCTGTTTGGCATTGATATCCTCTCCTAGAGTCGCCGCTGAAATTTTCATCCACACCTCCAGGGTTGTTGGCGAGGAGATTCAAGGTGCAGCAGAGTGAGTTGTGAATGGGGATCCGATCACAGATCCCTGGAACGCTGATGGTTCGAATGTGGCTGATATACTTGCTGAGTATGCTCACACAAGGAAGTGTAGTTGATCTGGAGTTCACACGAGTCGGCCGATCAGCAAGCTACCGTCACTCTCGCTGGCACCAAGACCATCATTGCCATAGACCGTATGAGCTGGTTTGGGTAACATAGGGCTTTCGCTGTGCCAACTGTCATGACTAGTCTGCCTTTTCTCCGGGGCGATAGACATCTCCTGCTCGACATGTATTTGTGGGATGTCTGCCCTGTTCTGCTTCAATGCGAATGGGTTCAGGAAGCGATACTTGACGGCACTGGGTTCCGGTGCCGACACCTTCGGTATACTGAGTGGCTGTTCCAGCGAGGTGCATTCGATGAATTCGTCTCCACGAGAGGAGTGTGATCGCTTGCGCACGTCATGACTGCTGCTCAGACCGACGTTGGATCCACGGTGCACTGTGCCGTTTGCGGAACTGAACTTGCGGTGGACGATGTCGTCTAGTACAGATTTGAAATCGTCGAGGAAGATCGTGTCGGACGCACATTTAAACACAAGGGCGAACCGCCAGTAGGGATTGATGCCACTGCTCGAAGTGACACGGGCAGCGGAGACAGCAGCATCCGTCAGGAGGAAGGCGATGGACAGAAACTAGCATTCGAGTCAGTACGTAATTGGGGTCAATGTCATGTTTTGCATACCATGCATAGCAACATGATCCCAAATCTTGTATTGATGCGAACAAGAGCCCATATCTTGAAGCCATAAGTCTTCTTGATTGCATCAATTAGCTTCCAAGTTGTAAATATCCACCAAGGATCGCGGACGAGGGCTTCCCATGGGCGCATGCGGACGTTCGCATCTGATCCAAGGCCGTTGAAGTACGAGAAGTTGGACCAGGCTTCGGCAACCCAGAAAGGCTGCACGCAAAGCAGGAAAATTATGAACAAGCGCGAGCCCCACTTTGGCAGAAATGGTCGGATTTTGAGCCAGGCAACGACGTTATGGAGGAAGTAAGAAATGAAGAGCAAGGTCGCTGTTGCTGAGAGGTACCAGCCGTAGTAGGGGTCTTCGACGAAGATAAAGGTTCCGTGCCAGAGAGCGAGAACGAGCTGGAGCGGTCAACAACCGTGCAACCTATGTGATGGTTCGTACCTACCTCAAGCAAGACGAGCTTGTGCAATAATATGCCAGATCGATAGTTGCAGAATACAATCAATATTAATATGACAAGACTTCCTACATAGTAGCCTTGCGCCCATGCTTCTAGGAAGCCTCCCTCCTTTGACAGACTTGCTCGTGTAGGCGGTGATGTGCGCGTCGTGGCCTCTGGTGTTGGATTGGGAGAGCGTTTGTGCAAGACGGACAAGTCAAAGGCGCTGAAAGGAGCCATATCTTTATGTGTCACATCTCAGACTGGAGCAAGGGTAGTCAAGACGAGTGTAGAAAGGATCACATAGACATGCGATGTGTATATAATCGTCCGGTGGTTGATCAGTCGCCGATTATATGGTGGAACGCAGGGCAGGGCTTCGCAATGCTTACGGTCGCGCAAAGGGACGTGGACTCAGGAAAGTCGGTGTCAGGGGTGACGGCCTCGTTAAAGCTAACGCGCTGTATGCTCCAAGGCTGACGTTACAAGTGGCATACCATGTGAGTGGTAAGAGCGTTGACCCAATAATACGGGTGGCTCGGCGATTGATGCGACGAAGGCGGCCTGTCGGCCATGGCAGAGTTGTCATAATGCTTACCACAGTGAAGATCAGCGCTCCTTCTTGCACCTCCCTTCGGCGGCTCCGCGAACAGCGAAGAAGGCACGCATTGTTGGCCGCATTGCGTCTAGCAAACATAATAGAGATCTAAGAGTCGCCTTCGCCTGGTTACCCCGACCGAGTCGATGTTATGATGCGCAGCAGATCAGGGTGTCGAGTTTCACGGTTCTGCGGAGAGCATCAACGGCTGTCGATCGGCGGTGGCTTGTAAGATGATGTGGGTGGAATGTCTTGGTGGGTTGCAGTAGCAGAGCCAGCTTTCCACACCATAGCCGTCGATTAATCAATCCTCCGGTCAGCGTTGCAGGGTATAGATACCTACTGGTTTAGCAACGTACGTCTGAGGTAAGCTGCTACTGTGGTGCAAGAACGAGGCGACCCGAAGGAGGCATCAAGGCGAAGCATTGAATTTGTCCGAACATCTGCACAAGGTCACGAGAACCTGGGGTCCTTTGGGCCAAGTTCCCACGTCTACAGATCAGCGGGGCTCTCTTCTTCCTGTGAGCAGGCCCGAATTAGGGTCCTGTGGAGTTGATCAGACCGGTCAAGGGGCCATGTGTGGTGTGTGGAGCTGTGCTTTATGGAGGCACTCGATGCTCAACGATATCAAGCCATAGAATAGTGTCACCTATGCAGATGGGAGTAGGGCTCTATCGTCGTTGGGATTTCTCATGTTGGTGCTGGCAGATGTTGGAAATAATTGCAGTTTGCCCTTTGTCCTCCCTTGCAATGACGTCCCGGTCGCGCGAGCAAAGCGGAGCCCTGGTCGGTGCGCGCCCTGACGCGCTCTCTCTGCAGTTGCCATCAGATGGTACACTGCTGAGCAGACGCCAACACAATGTCGCAATCACTCGCACCGCGTATAGCCCTCCGCCTGGGCTCAAGAAGCTTGTTGACTGCGTCTTCGAGAGTAATTGAGCTGCCATGCCGTAACCTGTGAGCCAGTCAATCGTACATGTGGAAAAGCTCCCATAGCTCACACCACCAGTTGCGCCTTCCATGCCTCCACACTTCTCTGCAAGTCGGTGAGACCGCCGCTGAGGAGCTTCTCCAAATACCCCCCGCTATGGAAGAAGGCCGGGAAGGCCAACAAGTCGCATGCGAAGAGCGACTCCAGCCCGCCTGCGAACCAGGCGGATGGTCCCACGCCGACCGATGAGATCTACGACATGTCTGAGCTCGAAGCTTCCATACTAAGAGCCATTGAGAAGCTCACGCATGACCTTGCGCAGCTGCGAAGCGGCGGCAGGTTGAACCCAGACGTCGTCGAGAGCCTGAAGGTGCAGCTTGGGACAGCAGGGCAGGGCAAGGAGACAGTGCGACTGGGCGATATTGCACAGGTTGTACCCAGAGGGCGAGTTTTGAGCGTCATCTGTGGAGACGACGCAGTAAGTAGGCACCACAGACGGCCACCGGATACCACACTGAATGCTTGCAGCACATCAAACCTATCACCACTGCCATCGCCGCATCACCTCACTCTCTCACACCACTTGCGCCGGAGCAGAACAACCCCCTTACCATCCAAGTGCCTCTTCCACCGCCCACCGGAGACACACGGCGAGATGCGATCGAGTCTGCGAAGAAGGCTTCGGAAAAGGCCGATGCCATGATGCAGCGCGCGCGGCAGGACCACAACAAGCTGATCAGGAAGTACGAGCTCAACAAGGAAGTGCGGCCAGACGATATCCAGAAGGCGAAGAAGCGCATGGAAGAGGTGATCAAGAAGGGCCACGACGAGGTCAAGCGTATTGCTGATGGCGCAAAAAGGGTGCTGGAGAGTCAGTAGACGTTCTCAGCTCACTGATCAGCGACATACGGGGACACGATACTGTACATACCTGTCATAAGGCGTTGTACAGAATCGTAAGATATATTGACGTGTACGCCGCGCTAATGGGAAGGAAGCCTCCACTTTGCAGCTTCACCAACACCACACACATCTTCAGCACACATGCATTGTCTGTCAGAAGTCTGCCTCGTACCCACCGTTTGCAATGCTCTTGCAAAACTCGCTTGACGCCCGATCACTAGGTTACATCTCTACGCTGATTGGCTTACCACACAATGCGAGCAAAGCGACGTGCAGTGTGGAGGCAGTGCTGCCTTGGCGCCTGACCTCGTGGAGATCACCCATATGAGAAGCTGCACACAGTAATCCCAAGTTCCTCGCAGTAAGCCTAGATCATACTGACCAGCTCAGCGATGGTAGATCTGGCAGCATGGTGGCTACCATTGAGCCCAGAATCACCTTGACCGCAACCTCAGACATAGCCGAGAAGACGTCCAGCAAAGCATCAGATCCTGTGACGATAGACGTCACCCGCCTTCCCAGTGATGATGATGACTACAATACCATTGAAGTCACAACGACGGACGCAAGCCGGACAGTCCTGCACATCTACTCCTTATCCCCCAGCAAACACAGGACGATAACCCCCATCCTCTCGCCCCCGCAAGAGCGGCGATTCGGGCCCACCTTGCAGCAACAGAAAGAGCGGCGCATCGCCAAAAACGTAGAGAAGAAACAGCGTGGGGCGCGCCCGCCATCCCTCCTACAGCCAGCACCTGCTGCAGCACCACCCCTCTCCTCCTCCTCCTCCTTCTCCTCCTCCCAAGCCACGCCAGAACCCCAAACAGAGCCCGACCCAATAGAGTACCAGGTGTCCTACTTCCTTCACACGCCCTATCTCTCTTTTCACCTCCCGCCCTCCGTCCTGTACACCTGCCTCGCGACCCTTCCGTCCCGATACGCCCCTGCTCAGCCCGTCGCGCTCATCCACAGTGCGTGTTTCTGGCGCAGCTACACGATCCAACTCGGCGCTTCTCTCAGCTTGCCCGGGGTGATCGATCCGCGCGGAGTAGTGAGCTGGGCGCACAACGGTGGGAGCGCGTCGGAACTGAAGCAGGACGTGAGAAGCGAGGGGAGGCTGTTGAAGGGGTACCGGGTGAGGGGGTGGAGACTGTGGGGCGAGACGGGGAAGGGATACGTCCATCAGCTGCGTTCTCTGCGGAAGTCGGGGGTGGCGTTTGAGGACCCGGATGTTGATTCTGCCATGCCTGGCAGCGGCAGCGGTAACGACAAAAGTTATCACGAGCGTACTGATAACATGAAGAAACCAAAAGCCACCGCCGAACATGTCGTGCGCCTAACATGGACACGCCCGCTCAGCGCCCAAACGCGGATGTACAGCTTCACAGTCCACAACCTGACATTTCACTGGAAAGGCACGGGCTCCGTGAGCGAGACGCGGAGGTTTGGTTGGATGCTTCGGTACTGCCATTTGAAGCTCGTTGCGCGTCTGCCCCTCCCCTCAACTGACGGCGGCTCAATCGAGGGCATGGAGAGGGATAATGAAACGGAGCTGTGTCTAGCGACGTACACTTCTTCGCTCGCAGCGGAGAAGAACGGGACGTTGGAGATATTCGACCACGCGGTGCTGACGGTTGTGGAGGGGTGGATGACGGAGTTGCTTGGGGATGGGGACGGCGGGGAAAAAGGATGTGGTAGTAATGGTAGGGACTTGAAAGGGAGGATCGAGATATTGAAGAAGAGCGTGCTGTATCAGGCAATTGTGGCTACGGCGCTGTGTATGGCGAGTGCGGAAAAGGAGAAGAGACATACGCTTATTGACCTCGTGATTGGGATTGCTGAGAACGGGGGGAATGGTGGAGGTTGAGGTTGTCGGACGTGGATGCTCCGATGCCCGTCTGTCATGCAGTGTTTGATTGATTTTGATATGCTAAGTTACTTAACCGTTGTCTCTATCCGCTTCAGCTCAGTGGGTCCGGTAATATCCCCTATCCTCCGCTTCTTCGTCCTCCTCGTTACCCTGCTCCTCATCCGTGCCCTCATTCTCTTCGTCGAACACCATACCGTGCAGTCCTTCCCTCTCCCCTCCAATTAGCGGCGCCCTCTCACCCTCTTTTCTCGAGAAGTGTCCGCCGAGGCTAATCGCGAGCGTACTGAGACCGTGGAACATAGTGCTCCCCAGCACGATGAAGCATACGATTGGCCAGATCAAAGTGATAGCTCTTTGCCGCTTGGGATCGAGATCATCTGGAGGATGAGGCAGCGGCAGCGATGTGTCCGTTTCTAGCTGAGCGCGCGCCTCGATCGCCAGGAAGAGCGCGCCAACGCCCATTGGTCCAAAGTGGCCAACGAACAGAGCCTCGGTCGAAGTGCGGACGCTGGGAAGCAGCTTGGCCTTGTAGATGGCGAAGACAATGGGAATCCGGCGGAAGACGAGGATGAGAGCCAGCACGGCTATGAGCTTCCCAGGAGTAATCACGTCCAGCTTGTTGAAGGACTCCCAGGGTATCATGGCTCCAAAGAAGACAAAGGTTGCCGAGTTGAGCATCAAGTCGATCACGACTGGCAGGCTTGTATCCGCCGTAGGGGAGTTGCCGCCGTGGGCGAACCCTCTACCAGCAAAGAATGCAACGAGGAAATCGTCGACTCCAAGAGTCGAGGCGAGTCCAATAGAGAAAATCGCTAGCAGGAGGTAGAAGGCCAGATACGACGCTTGGCCCATCATCTCACGCTTGTGCGATATGTGGTAGAGCCAGTTGAAAGCGTGACCGATGACTAAACCAACGATGATGCCGAGTGTGCACTGGTAGAGCACCGTGACGAGGAACCATTCTTTGAAGATCTCGCCCTTGGAGGCCTGGGTCACGATATTGAGACCAAAGAACAGGAACGGGAACGAGATTCCATCGTTTGTGCCACTCTCTGCACTCAAGAGGTCTCGAATGCGCTTCGGCACCCGGGTACTGAATTGACTGTTGGAAAGCACCGAGGCGGCGAGAACAGGATCGGTTGGCGTGAGGCAGGCTGAGATGGTCAACGCAGAGGCAAAGTCTGTGTCGAAGATGAGCTTGATGAACATGGCGCCCATCAGCCAGCCAAAGCTCATGACCGGGCCGAGTAGGACGAGCAGAGCCTTCCACTTTTTCTTGATGTAACCATTCGGTAGCTCGAGACCAACAGCGAAGCACTGAACACCGACAACAATACGCGTAAATTCTTGGATGATTGGATCCTGGAAACCCCAGGAGTAGGGCTTGAGCCACGCAAGGCCACGAGGTCCTACAAGAATACCAAAGATGGTTGCCAGAGGTGGTTCAGATAGGTGCAGTCTGTTTCGGATCATGAGTGAGAACAGCGAGTACATGATCAGGAACGATGTCAGGACCAGGTACGACAGGTGCGGCCCTGTGGGCTCGAGTTGCGACCACATGGTGGTGAGTGTCTTGACGGATGGCTGTAAAGACGCGCTGCTAAGATCCAGGTGTAGGTGCAAGTGTTGCAGCAAGGCAGAACGATGGCAGAAAGCAACGCTAGACGAAAATTCAGGTGGCGATCATCATGACGGTGGAGTAGCCATAGAGCGGGCGGTAAGGGAAGGTAGGTAAGTGTGCAGCACGAGCTTACAAGCATTCTTGCAGGATTATCGATGACGGCATGGCCCGATATGGAAGCCACGCTAGTAAACGTTCCGCCCGTTTGGGTCCATGTCTGCACGAAAATGGACAGCTGTGTAGAAGTGGCACGCCTCGAGTTGCTATCTTTACAGACCCTGGCACTTCAATTACTGAACAAGCCTATGATGTATATTATAAGTCGCTGCATGTGTAGCACGTGACTGCGTAATTTCTGCCCTTTGTATCAAAGCGCCATGCTTTCGCAATAAATGTAGGCCCCTAAACGCCCGTCCGCCGATAATGCAACTCAGTTTGTCCGCGACTATGCGGATGATGTGATTAAAAATACATGGTACAAATCCAACCGAACGAATGCGAGCGTGGCGACTGATGTGGCTATATGTCGTCCGGAGGGGAGTTGAAAAAAGAAACTCGTAACCTGTGCAGCTGGTGGGTGTTAGGAGGAATGTGTTGCAGGCGTGGGGTCGACTTACCGAGGGCAGCTTGGGAATAACGACGGCTATGGTGGCCAAGCAGTTGACAATGAAATAGGTGCTGTCGTAATGTGTGTAATGCGTGCTAACAAGAAATAATGCGATGGGCACGAACAGAAGGAACTTTTTGGCCGGGGTGTACTGGTCGCCGTTGTCAATCTGCTCCCACATGTTGAGGTTGTCGTAGGCACCCGAGTTGAAGTCGAAGGGTACACCGCGCACGTAGTGGAACATGAGGTAGGATCCGGCCATGTACGAGAGGTTGACAAGCGTCCAGGATGTCTCCTGCGACATGCCTGGGATGATGTCAAAGAGGATCTTGCCGATGAAGATCAGGACGAAGTGGATTGCCCATGCACCTGCGGTCTCTCTGTCAGCGCGTGCATCCTGTGCAAATGTCGTGCGTGTGTATGGCACCCACCCTTCGCATTCACCCACTCGGCGTTCAGGTTGGGCAGAGCTGCCTGGTCGCTCAGCTGCTCGAGGGACTCGGGTGGCTCCTTGTAGACAAGACTACTGCTACGCCGCCTCCGGGCCTCCTTGGCTTCGAGGGACATGGTGGTGGCGCTGTACGAGGAGGAGCGGTCGGGGCTCAGTCGGTGGGGCCGCGGGTCGCCAGCGAAGCTCAGGCGTGAGGTGCGATTGAGGAGTATGGGCGACAGTTTGGCGGTGGTCGGGGGCGTGGGGGCGCGGGGAGAGGGGCTGCTCGCGGCGAGAAGGGCAGCAAAGGTACCTCTGCCACGGTCAGCAGGCAGGCAGGCAGGCAGGCAGGCAGGCAGGCAGGCAGGCAGCGGGCGTGGCGGGCGTTCAGGGTCTTACAGAACGGACTACGTAGCGTTTGGCGGTCTGCCGGCGGTACCGGGTGGGTCGGGGCGAGCGAATGGCGGAGAAGGATATCGGGCTGACGGTGCTCTCCAAAGGCGTGCTTGGGCGCGGAAGAGGGTTGAGGGAAGGGAAGGCAGCAGCGTGGTGTCTCCTGTGCGGGTGTGCAGTGCAAAGCGCCTGGAAGGGGAAGCTACTACCGTACTACGCCCGCACGGCCACATCGTTACGGGCGACCCAGACCTCCGACATCACTCGGCGAGCGCGGCGGAGCTCCACGCCAGCTGCAACAACAACGCCAGGACACAGGACACCACCCACACCCGCGACACCATGGCCACCGAGGCGCCCCCGCCGGTAGAGGCACCCACGCACGGCGCGCCGCCGCCCGAGCCCAGCGCCGATGCAGCGCAGAAGCCGCCCGTGAAGCGGTCGTGGAGGTAGGCATGCGCAGGGAGCTCATGAGAGAGAGAGACGTAGAGAGAGCCGTAGCTAACGCGTCTGCAGGCGCAAGTTCCGCAAGATGCGCATCCGCTTCGACGACGCCATGAGCCAGAGCAATGCGCTGATCATGGACGAGTGGAAGGCCATGGGCACCGCGCGCCGTCTGCAGGCCGAGAACGACCAGCTGCTCGACGCTCTGCTGGACTTCAACAACCAGCCACGCGTGCCTCTGCGCCAGCGATTCGACCTGTGCGACGCCGGAGCAGAGCCGCACACACAGCCACCCGACCAGCTCCACAGCGCGCAATCGGCCCAGCAGGTGCAGAAGACGCTCGCCAGCCTCGAGGCCGCCGTCCCCCACACCGCCCTTGCAGACCTCACCGCATTGCCCGACGGCATCGACCTGAGCGAGCACGCGCCGGGCTACATGTCACCACAGCACGAGGAAGAGTACCTCCTCGCCCTTGACCAGCTGCTTGAAGACCCATCCTTCGAGGAGGCCACCCGTCATCACCGCCCACTGCACCTCGGCCCCTCCCAGCCCCCTCAGCGAAAAGGACCTCACCATCCGCAACCCCGACAGCGTGTACAACTGGCTGCGCAAAAACCAACCACAGGTCTTCCTGCAAGACAAAGACGGCCCACACCACGACAACATGTCTGAGAAAGCAGCTCCCAAGGGCGGCAGCAAGAAGAGCCGGCCCTCGAACATGGGCGGTGGCGGTGGCGGCGGCACCCCAGGGCCGAAGGAGGACCACGACGCCGAAGACTCGGCGGCCCCAGAGGGCAAAGGGAAGGGCAAGAAAGGCGGCGCAGATCCAGACGACACCGCCTACCGGCCCAAGGGCGGGAGCAGCAGGCCGGCGAAGCGCAAGAGGGAGGCCGGCGAGGGCGAGACCAAGGGCGCGCGGAAGAAGAACAGGCCGAGTGCTGCTGCCGTGCCGCCGCCGGCAGGGTAGTCCCTCGAGCCTGCGTTTGGGAAGTTTGTGCTGTCACGTTTGCTTTGTATTAGTACCTGGGAATGGGAGTGGACAATCGGCGTATACGGGTCGGATAGATACCCTTGGGACATGCTTACAGCGCTTTATCGCTGGGCTGGGTAATTGATCGAATCACAAACACGGAACTGGACCTGAGTAATGCTACATGTCTTCTTCTTCTTCTTCTTCTTCTTGCAGAGCCATGCATGCACCCCCGAGCTCGTATGATACACTAATCCACACACACACACACTTCTCCATGGCATCCATTTACTTCCTCCTCGGCGTCTCAATCAGCACCGGCTCCGTCTCGGCGACGAGAGGCAGACTCGTCTCAATGACCGTCTGCCCGTCGATCAGCTCGCCATTGCCCCTCTTCTGATCCTCCAGCCTCGCGGCCTCGGCCCGCTTCTTAGCCAGATACTTCTTGCGCTCGGGCGTCAGTATCCACTCCTTGGGGAACTCGTGGTGGACCTTGGGCTTGTGGTGGCGGAAATCAAACGGCACGTCTTCGAACGTGTCGGTCGCGTCCTTGGCCTCGGCGATCAGCGCTTGGATCGACTCGCCCAGGAACCGCTTGTTCTGCGTTTGCGTGTCGAATTGCTCGGTTGCAAGCTTGATCAGGTCCGACGACGGGTTGTAGCGCGGCCCGGACAGCTTGATCAGCTTGGCGCGCTCGATCGAAGTCAGACCGAGATCTGAGGGCGAGAACTCGACGACCACTTTGTTGGCGGCTGGGTGCGATTCGCCAAGGTATGAGGTGTAGCGGAAGCGGAACGGAGTTGCTGCTGTGGGGGGTTCGAAGGGGCGGGCGAGTTCTGGCAGTCAGTTAGCGATGTGCTTGTCATGTGACCGAGGGTGGTGTGGCTGGCGTACGAGAAAGCAGAGGCAGCTCCCATGCAATCAAGCGCGCGTACTCTCGCAGGTACCGGTGCGATTGCAGCTCGCCGTGGCCGTGGGAGGTGATGTCGTCGCCGTAGTAGTCCTCGTCGGGACCCATGGACTCTTCTCCCTCGGCCCAGAATCCGTTTTGCGTGAGGCGTCGATCGTCCTCGGCGATTTCAAGATCCTCGTCGTTGTCCAGCTCGTACTCTGTCGCGATCTCTCTGCCGTTCTTGCCTCGGCGGGCCGCTTCCTGTACGGACTCCTCATTCAACTCCTTCAAATCCGCCGCGAGCTTCTGCAGCTGCGCAGCCGCCTTGTCCGGTGTGTTTGCCCATGTTGACTCCAGCACCTGTTTCCCGGGCTTTCTCTCAGGTTCGCGAGGTTCGTCGTCTCGGTCTCTCGCGGAGCGGCTGCGCGTTGTGGAGAACGGCCGCCGCCATTGGGATACGCATCTGGATGTCGAGCGAGGTGTGATGGAGGACGGACCGCGCCGCGACTGCAACAGCAGCCTCCGTGTTGTTGACGCCATGCTGCTGGATACGTGTGATGGCGTCGTGAACTTTTCGCGAAGTCGCACCCTCGACGCCAAGAAGCGGAACATGCCACGAGCCAATGCGAGGCGGTTGTGTCCGACCTCCGCCCCCTGCATCTATCCCGCGACAGCTGGGCGCACGCCAAACCTCACGAGTTAAACTCATAATCACTTCTTCGCTGTGGTAACATTTGCCTGGCTCTGAGACGGTAATGGCGACCGCGTGGAAGTGGACGCCAAGTTCGAAGCTGTGCTTCGTCACCACTGGTGCAACAGCACCCTTCACAGCCCTGATCGAGTCCGTCTTGTCTCCTTCGTCTTTGGATGCACTGGCCGAAAGTGGCTTCACGCATCTGCTCGTTCAGTATGGATCAGCCAAAGACGTCTTCACAAAGGCTTCCAGTGCCGCTCGAGCTCACATACAAGACAAGATGGTCGTTGACGGCATCGACTTCAACCCAGAAGGTCTGCAGGCGCAGCTCAGACTAGTGCAACAATCCAAAGGTCTTGTCATATCGCACGCTGGATCTGGATCTATCCTCGAAGCGCTGCGCTTTCAGGTTCCACTTATCGTCGTGCCCAACACCAGTCTCCTGGACAACCACCAGGAAGAGCTCGCCGATGCCATGGAGCGCTCCGGGTACCTGCTGAAAGGGTATATACAGTAAGTCGTAAAGCTTGGTTCCAATCAGTATTGGATTGCTGATCTGAAATAATCAGGGACCTTGGTCCTAGCATCCACAAGTCTGAGGAGTTCCGCGTCAAAATGTCGCAGTTTCCCCCCATCACCAGTGGCAAGCATCGCGAGACGAAGAGCTTCGCTGCAATCATGGACGAGACCGTTGGCTTCATGGATTGAAGACTCGTGTGTGAGTCTGACTTTCTGTTCCATACGAAGCCAACAAACGCCGTAACCTGAGCGTCCTAGGCTGAAGTCTCTATGACTTGTGGCAAGGCACTCGCCTGGAAGCCGGGCCAGAGACGAGAGGTGATGCCTAAGCACTTGTTTTCGACGTCTGCAGAAGAAGCATAGAACCATCGCCGGTTG
Organism: Didymella sp. IMI 355093; assembly: GCA_027946495.1. Lineage (NCBI taxonomy): Eukaryota > Fungi > Ascomycota > Dothideomycetes > Pleosporales > Didymellaceae > Didymella > Didymella sp. IMI 355093. Next base: position 532,231 of record JAPEUZ010000006.1, read on the forward strand.
GTCGGTACGCAGGGTCAGGAGAGTATTCTCAGCGGCGGCCCAAGTGCTGACCACCGCGATCACTGCGTGGAGAGTAAAGATGAGGAACATGATGTGCTTCCGCTGTAGTCGAGCGATAATGAAGCCTTGGGAGTAAAGAATGGAGAAGGATTGACCGAGCGAAAGTTCAAGGGATACCTTGCGAGTCCGAGCTAGCTTTTTTAGTCCATTTCTGAAGCCTGTGAGTGGGAGTACAGCCTGCTAAGTCGTGCTTACGCGGATCACTTTCGCATGGTCTCCACACAGCGAGCATTATATGTTTCTGAAGTGGGCGACATCGTTTCAGACATTGTGGTACGAGACAATTGTTAGATTGTGGAATTTGCTCAGACTGAGTTAGAGGGTACAGAAGAGAAGGGGAGCACTGCGCACAGTTGACGGACTGATATATACGCAAAACCTCGACTTGGATCATTTCGAGTCTTTGCCGTTCGAACTAGGAAAGATGTACCATCACAATAGTGGGTTGGTCTGCCATTGGCCTTCTCAGCTGGTTCGATCTGGCGTTGAGTTGGTTCGAGTAGATCCTGCCGTGCTTGACATCTATCTACACTGCAGCGATCTTTCCTGGAGGGATCAATTTCACCCTGATAGAACTCTCCAAAGCGCACACCCAAAAACGTTGAGCAGTGAATCAAGCATCGCTTGAACGACCTGTGCAGCTTCGGTGCTCCGTGTAGAAATAACTGTAGCTGTTGCCGGAACGAGATGCAAAATTCCATCCACGACCTTGGTGCCGTGAGGGAAGTCACTAAGGTTGACAGCAAGCGAGTACACACGGTGCTCACTCTATATGGGAAACCACATGCAGCTGGAGAACGAACGCAACTCTCCTCCGGACTGAAGAGTCTGTGTACACGCACGACAACCCACAAGGCTGCACCTTGAACACCCACTGCAGGTGTAAAGCTGCTCACAGCTGAAGATTCTACCGCCACGTCGGGACCAACCAAACAGATGTCCGTGTAGATCTTCTAGACTGATGTGCAACGGGTGCAGTTCCCCGACTTTAAAGTCGGGATTGCATGATGTTTATGTGACGTAGAATGGAATAGAGTTCAGTCGCGTACGAGCGGTGTATGATCTGCACGTGTTAGCTCGACGCCACGCTTGGAGGCGCCCGAGAAACAACCGGAATAGGTAACACAACGAGATCTACAACGCAGTAGCGCGATATCTTGAGAGTGCATGGCCGACTCAGCTTGAGATTCATCTTCAACATAAGTTGTGAATGCCCGCAGAGGGGACATGTTCCATAAGCAAGTCCAGATCCATCTTTGAAAGGATTTTCAGTATGACAACACGCAAAAGCGCAGTGCTGGCACTGCTTTCTTCTGTCTCTTCCGCTATCATAGTTCCGCAACTCTCCAGTCCTGGTCGCATCACTGGTACAAACTTCGGTATTCCTGGACGAAATGCAACATATGACTATGTCATTGTTGGCGGCGGCACCGCAGGCAGTGTAGTAGCAGCTCGACTCACCGAGCACAGCAATGCATCCGTCGCTATTATCGAGGCCGGCAGCTTCTACGAACTCTCAAACGGCAACTGGAGCCAGATTCCCTACTGGTCTGAGCAGTGGGTCGGTGCTGCGCCAGACGACTGGCAGCCTCTGATCGATTGGGGTCTCTTCACTGAACCACAGATCAATGGAGAATCTATCCACTATGCTCAAGGCAAAAATTTGGGTGGCAGTAGCGGCAGAAATCAGATGATGTACCACCGACCGTCTGTGGGATCGCTGCAGGCCTGGGCTGATCACGTTGGAGATCAATCGTGGAACTGGGCGAACATGACGAAGTACTACGAGCGCAGCATGACGCTGACCGCTAATGTTGCCAATCGTACGGCAGCAGATGGAAGTGCAGTGTACGATGCGAGCGCCTACGGCGCCAGTGGTAGCAACAGCCAGCCGCTTCACGTCAGCTACCCGAACTACATCAACCCTTTGTCCCAGTACGCTGCAGCAGCTTTTTCGGCCATTGGACTGAAGCAAATTCCAGGCTTCGCAAGCGGTGTCTTGGATGGCTTCGGCTGGTGGCAGTTCACAATAGATGCTCAAACCGGATTACGCAGCTCAGCAGAAGCCTCTTTCCTGTCGGAAGCGTATGATCGTCCCGGTCTGACAGCGTATATCAATGCCCAAGCGAGCAACATCATCTTTGAGAATGGTACTGCGGTTGGGGTAAGGGTGACCAATCAGGGTATGAGACCGTTCACGATCTCGGCGCGAAAGGAAGTTATCGTCTCTGCCGGAGCCTGGCACTCACCCCAGTTGCTCATGGTGTCCGGCATTGGACCGAAGGCGACGTTGGACAATTTTGACATCAAGGTCGTAAAGGACCTTCCCGGCGTAGGACAGAACATGTGGGACAGTACGAACATTGGCGGCCCTGTGTATGAGATCTCTCTGCCGGGTTACACACACTGGCAGCAAGCAGGACCAATGGCAGATGCTGAAGCGGAACTTCTTGCAAACGGAACTGGACCCTTGACGAACATCGGTCTTGACGTTGGTGCTTGGGAGACATTTCCGGACCGCTCGAATTTCAGCGCAGCGACTCAGCGAGCATTGTCCGGAATCCCGCCCGATTGGCCGCTCATCGAAAACTCGTTGACCAGCTCCAGCCGTGTACTGGAGTCGTCAGATTCGAACAAGCAGTACGGCGTCATTGGATGTATCCTCGTCGCGGCGACCAGCAGGGGCAACATGACGATCCAGTCTGCCTCCAACATGGTAGCACCAACAATCAATCCAGGTTGGCTTCGAGAGGAGAGCGATCAGGAAGTTGCAATCGAGGCGTACCGCAGAGCTAGGAAGGCATGGCAAGCAGTACCAGAGGGCATTCGAATCGGGCAGGAGGTATCGCCTGGTCAGAATGTTACGACCGATGCGCAACTGTTGGATTACATCAAGCAGAACATCGCTCCAATCCACCACGCCTCGTCCTCTTGTGCGATGGGTAAGCCAGACAATGCCATGGCGGTGGTCGACTCGAAAGGAAGGGTGTTTGGCGTGCAGCGGTTGAGGGTCATTGATTCTTCGAGCTTTCCATTTACCCCGCCAGGGCACACTCAAGGAGTGACGTACGCGCACGCAGAGAAGCTCGTTGAGGATGTGTTGAATGACTATTTCGCCGCGTAGCAGCAACGAGTATTATCTAGGTCGATGCCAGGTGATAAGGAAGAGAATAATACAATGATAAGAAGTAAGGTTGTCAGAGGCTAGCTAAAAGTGCAAGGGTTATCTGAAACACTGTATGGCAGCCCGGTCTGCCGATTGGCTGCCGGTTTCTCCTCATCGTGATCGGGGTAGTTTCTCGAACCTCAACCATGTCCGTTAGCAATACTGCGTCTTACTCAAACTGACTGCCGACATGTAGCAAACCTATGTTCATGGTGGCTGTCGAGCTCGAGTCGTTTGAGGTGGCGAAGTTCGTGACTGGCGAAGGTTCACTGTAGTCCTTAAGCGTGTCTGCCGCTGCCCGGACCGATGCAGCCAGCTTTATGTCCTCTCGCCGGTTGAGGACATGATATCACACTCTTGCCCATCGAACATGTTTGGCAAAGAAATCGTAATTATCAGGAACACCATTGCTACGGAGCAGAGCTCGAGGTCGAAGTCTAGCTGCGAGTGGTCGCGCTGCGATGTTGTTGACATAGAACACGTGGGGCTCAAACGCTCAACCTGTGCGAACCGCGGGTGAACGAAATGTGAGGTAGGGGAGCTAGTGAACTAGCTAAAAGACTTACAGATAGTAGGCATCTCGACATCAAAGACAATGCTGACTGATTAGTCAGGAAGGGGTTTGGCTTGGTAATGTTTTCCGTGTAAGGGCATAGCAAAGTCTGAAGGCACATACGGCTGCTAATGTCCCTCGATGATGATGCACGGGGTGCAAAGCCTCAGATACTTGGTAAAGATTCCGCCGGGCAAAGATTGGCTTGGTACGAATAGAAGACAAGCCTTATAGGAAGCGCTGAAGGAAAGGTTGATGAACAAGATGATAGTGATTCTGTTCTGAGTAATAGACTGTGCTTGTCTGCTGTTCTGCGCATCAACTTAACATATAGGAAAATCGCAGATACGGCCAAACCTCTAACTATGAGCGCTTCACTCCAAGAGTAGCGATAGTAACGCGCAGCGATAACTCCGACTTGCCATAGCCCCTTTCTGGGGTAAGCAAGTGACTTCCTGAAGCTTGGATGCGTGGCACTATCGCGGCCCATCTCCTACTACGACAGCAAGCCCCATCAGAACCCTGACAATGTATGTAGTTTGAGGGGGCCGGCAGCGCACCGGTGATGCAAGATAGCACGAACACAGCGGCGTGATAGGGCAAGAGATCGTAGTATAAGCTGGCATGGCGTAGTCCATGCGTAAAACTCTGCAGACACAAGGAGACCTGCATCGATGCTGACCGGCTACAGAAGCACGGTCAGTCGCAGCACGCAGGAGAAGTGACGATGTTTGCTGCTACAAGGCTGGGCATCGTCGTTTACTGCAGTATTCTGATCCAATTTTTAGGCATTCAAGTCTGACTTGCATAAGGAATACCGTTACTGCAAGACGAGGTGTTGTACCAGGCGTACGGTCTGCTTCGCGAGGCCATCGTAAGGTTACGCACGCAGGTCGCAGTGGCAAACGTTCCTCATTCTCATTCGATAAGAAGGGTAGTTGCGTTGAAAGATGGTGTGAAGGGAGCGATGGACGTCAGAGGCGGCGTGATGCAAAGTGATCGTCCGGCGAACTGTGCCTGAGAAATTTAGAGGCGAGGTTAAGTGCTACGCAATGTGTCCCGAGAGAGACCAAGATACCAGCTATCATCAGACGCTACTCTCGCATCACTGTCAAAGCTGTACGGTGTCGCATCCATGCTGTCCGCGTTACTGAAGACCCTCCTCAGTAAGCTGCACAGCTGTGGTGCGACAGTGTCCGCGGCTGCGTCGACCCCCGAGTCTCGCTTCACAACTTCAAGGATTGAATCGCACTCTTGCGCAGCCCCTCGAACGCGCACTAAGCTTTTGCCACACTGCAAAAGATATTGAGCCTAACTTGCAGTGCAGGCAGCTGGAAGAGCATTCTTGAAAGGGGCCGATCCGTGCTGTCCGGCTGGGCTTCCTGCAGTGCTTCGGCAGATCATGTCATAGTCTGAGCTTGGCATCCTCTCCTCTGCGAAGGCAGCGTTGGCTGCCATCTTGGCTTAAGAACCATGCGCGCGTTCCGAGAAGAGCAGTACGCCGAGCACCATCGTATTCAGTTTCTGGGACAGAAGTTGAGCCATGTGTCGCAGACAGAGACGAAGCGTACTCAACCTGAACGTTTCCTCTATCCTTGTCTTCATGTGCTGGGTAGCCGGTGCCGTACGAGGTAGGTTTGGTAACGGTCGATAGTTCACAGGAGCTGAATACAGCTGTAAGTGCAAACTCTCATGACGCCGAGATGCATAAGGAGACTTTTTGAAGCTGTACAAGATCATCGTGATCGAGTTCCTCTCCACTACGGAGGGGGAGTGTAAGAGGGTCATCGTTGCGACTCAGGAGGAAGGTGACTGATGGTGTGAAGTCTTCTTTCAAGGGATTTTCGAGGATGGCTACGTGGAAATGAAATCAGAACACCGTGCGTACATGAAGATGTGACTTCGCTATCATACACTGTGCCATATCAGCCTGTCAAGCGGTAGTTATAGGTGGGTGTACGATCTGAGAGTTCTGTTGCACATGTAGGTGGGTAGCTGCGGCTGCGTCGTGTCAAGATGTTCCAAAGAAAGGACAGGAGCAACGAAGCTGACACTCGTGATGGTGCGGTGGGCAGCAGAGGCGTAACATGCCAGCGAGCAGACAAACCGCAGAGAAATAATACTAAAAGTTTGTCGAAGGAGAGAAGGAGAATCAGAGACTCAAAAGAAAGATTAAACACAACCAGAGCAGCTGTCCGCTCGAGTCGCAACTCGACCTCTATAAGAGTTACGTCGATCCGGTTGACACTGCGTATCGATATCATGGCTCCAGCCGCGAAATTGTGATCATCACAGGGCTGCTCAAGTAGAAGTGGCGGTGCGGCGCTCTAGATGCCCCCGGGCGTGAGCACAGCACTCAGGCGTCGCTGGGAGTAATTGGCCGAAGCAGTCTGGCGCCGACTGACGGGACAAGGACGCGTTTCGACGCATGTGAGAGCCCCGGAAGGCGTTCTGGCGGTGGAAAGGGCGGCCGTTGTCGACGTGGACAATAGAACGTCTGATTCCGGGGTTGCTTCAGCCCATCACGGAACCAGGTACTAAACACCCAGAATGGAGTGTCTCTGCACTATCGGTTGCCTCTGAATATACTGCTGATCCGAGCAGTTGAGTTTTTCGATGCGTCAGAACGCGATGGAGACCTCGGAACCATCCGACGAAGAACCTTGAAAGGCGAGGAACACCACCACATGGGGACACATCCGACATACACCTAAAATCTCAACGTCGCGGGCTGTCTTACGAATGATTTAGCTCCTCATAAAAAAAAAAGCTCGAAACCCACGCAAACTTGTTCTCAGTGCGTTCTTCTAACAAGATCATCTGATCTTGTATTCACCAGTAGGAGGCACGGCTGAGATAGCGAGTTGTCCTAGATTACATGTTGTATCGATATGCGATATTGTTGAACTACTCAATGGCGATACGTACAGAGATGGAGCCCTTCTTAGTCTGCAGAACGATAAGATCGTGATCGTACGAGATGTCTTCCACGGTTGTGTCTACCAGCTTCGACCTTGGGACAACATGGAATGCCACCAGGGCAGCCATGAGGTATAACTCACAATAAGCGAGGCTGGTGTAATGTCAGTTCGAATCCAAAGCGATAGTCGAAGCGCACTTACTTCTCGCCAATGCATGAACGGCTGCCCTTTCCGAAAGCAATAAGTTTCTTCTGAAGTTGGTAGTTGGGCTGGCCGTTGATAAGCCACCTTTCGGGGGTGAATTCGTCAGGGTTCGGGAAGAGATCCTTGTTCCAGTGATTGATCATCGAGGTCATGCCGATGGGAGTATTCCTGGGAATCACAAACTCGGTCTTGCCATCTTGACTCTTGTAGACGAGCTCTTCCTGGGGTGCAGCTCTTGCAGACCTGTGCGAGACACCGGGCATCATCCGCAGACACTCCTGGAGAATAGCCCAGAAATAAGGACGCTTCTCGAGCTCGACCCACTTCATGTTCTGACCGTTCAGACCCTGAAGATCCTGCATCAAACGCGCATAGATCTCTGGCTTAGCAAGTACCCAGTAGGTGAAAACAGTAAGAATAGCCTATGGAAGTTAGTAGGCTGCTTCCCAGGAAAAGAAAAACAAAGAAAAAACAAGGCGAGTGACATACAGCAGTAGTCTCAGTTCCGGCAAGCAGAAAGTTGAAGCCTTCGCCGTTGAGACGGTACGTGGTCTCTTCCATAGTCTCATACTCCGGTCGTGCTTTAGACTCCACGAGATCGGCAAAGACACGTCCGTTCTCAGGGTTCTTGACTGCCTGCTGGATGTAGCTGGGGATGACAACGTTCATCTGCTTCATCACGGATTTGATGTCCTCACCAAGGTAGTCTGCCATCAGCGGCATGACTTGAGCCATCTTTCTCCCAAGTGCATTGTGCCTCATCATGTACGCGCTCTTAAAGAATGACTTGACCCATGTCGCGAAGTTCGGCTCCCAGCCCTCCTGAGCGATGAAGCCCATAGGCTCGCCGAACGCATACTGAGACATGACATCTGCAGTGAAGCAATTGAAAGCCTCCTTGACATCGAAGGCTCCCTTTCCAGCGAAGGTCAGCATCTTGTTTGCGGTTTGTTGAGCGAAGTCATGGACTTCACCTTCCAGCTTCAACATCTGCTGGCGAGAGAAGAATTTCGACAGAGGAGCCCTGCGTGCGCGGTGCAAGTCATGCGAAACTGTACTGAATCCAGTGACCGAGACAGGTCCAGCACCACCAGTGTTCAGCTGGTGCTGCCACTTGTCTCGAACGCGTCCAGGGCCGGCATAGATCTCGTCCGTAAAAGTGGGATCTGAGCAGTGCAGCTCATCCGGGTTGATTCTGACAATGGGGCCATACTGCTCATGCATGTGAGCAATGACTTTGCCGTAGCGCCCAACAAGCCACCAGTCGTAGTATGCTTCATACAGATATGATGCTGCGGCGATCTTAGGTCCAGGGAATCGAGAGAGTGGGTGGAAGGGCGAGACGTTGTAAAAAGCAATGGCGATCCGGTAAGCAATCCAGAGCCCTACAAGCCACGCCACACCGGTCAAAGACACGATGGATGTCAGCTTGCTTGAGTTCAGGGCCGATTGTGACTCCATGTTCAGGCCGATCTGATAGAAGTGGCGCGGGGGCACAATCACAAGATTACCGGACAGGCTTTTCAAAAGACATATATACACACACAAGTCTGATCTCAGAGGATTATCCCACTTCAGCTGTGGCCGCTAGCTCCTATCCTTCTTCTAGAGCCACTGATAGCGTGATCATTCCGGCAAAGACCCTCTCTGACCGCGATAGCTTTGCGTCTAGCGGACCCTGATTCGGTCTCGGGCGACGTCGTCCAAGGGGACAAGTTACACGTTCTAAAGTGGCTCTGGGTGGATCCATGGTGGAGTGTGCATGCACTTGGCCCTGGAAAACTCGAAATCACGTGCGGTGATCTTGTCCGAGAGCAGGAAAGCCAGACACTTGGGCTTTGACGTCTTGCGTATGCCGAACCTGGCCCATCTACAGGGCCTATTGCCCGATATGCAATACCCTTTCAGAACTTGGCAGTGGTAAAAAAAATTGTCGACGTCCTCAACACTGGCCACACTGCGGTCCGTTGCATTTGGCGGCCCACGCTTGTGAAACGGGCATCCTCGAGGTACATATGTCGTTGTCGAGGCCGGAGCAGCCGATGTCTTTGTTACAAGCTGCAATAGATCTGGGAGAGGCAATGCGCCAGAAGAGATCACGCATCGCGGTGGTCTAGTCCTTCCCCCGGCAGATATCGATTTCGTGAGTACGCGGGAGTGCGTAACGCCTCAACCTTCTCACGCCATACTGCCTGACTCAAGAGGAGAGCCCCAGCAGTGAGGACACGAGAGGGAAAGGCGTTCAGTGTTATTTGCGGCCCTGGTTGATATCATCCTTCGTGGGTGGAGAAGGATGAAAAGCCCCGCTGCAAAACGGTCCGGCTGTCTGGCAGCGGCAGGAACGTGCGACGGGGATGCGGCATCCGCATCGCTGAGAACAACTACCGTAACACTAGCAGGCCATCCAAGCTGATTGGTGATAGAATCATCAAACTGGGCCGCTGTAGCTTGATGAGATTGGCTCTAGCTCTGCGTGGGGCATAGTGTATCCAGAATCGAGCGGAGTTGTACGATGCATGGATCACCACAACACTTGCCTCTTCCCATCATTCATGCAGCCAAATTTTCCGCACAATATCCTTGCGGCACCTCTGCGAATGCACGCATGCCGCGAAGGATGCTCCCAGGCTTGTCGAATCCGTCAGATCCTGCTCCTTCAGGCCGCCGAAAGTTACAGAACAAGCACGCACTGTTCGTCTCGATAGGATCAGGAAGAAATTGCGATATGCGTTGAACAGAAAATGCCGATCGTACAATGGATGCTCCCTTTTGCGTTGACAGGAGATGTCATCTGTCCGGGCCGTGACTGGTGGGGAAAGTTGATAGCCCCGTAGTTCTTCCCAGATCGCAAGAGTAGAAGAGCTTGAAGAGGACCCGAGATACACGTGGAGCGCGGTGTCAGTTCAGCGTTGGAACCCTTCAGAGCCATCCGAGCACCGTTGCTCGCTCACATCGCCTCCGCAGTCTTTGCGTTACCTTCTTCTCGCCAACGATCATGTTCATCAAAACCGAGTCCATACCCATGACGCGCAGTGCGCGCGACTCGCTCATTGCTATTGCCGTACTATGGGTTTTGTTCGCCATAACAGTCGCCTTTCGATTCGTGGGCCGCCTTCAAGGGATAGGCCTTGGTCTTGATGACATCTTGTCAGCTGTAGCCTTGGTAAATCTCCAGAGAAACAGGGCGATGACGAATTGCGACTTACGATAACTGGCAGATCTTGTCCAGCAGCACAATAGGTTTGAATGCTGTCGTGTTCACGATCGGAGTTGGATGGGACTTCGATGAGAGTTCTCCAGTGTACCTGAAATGTAAGCCAGGCTGTAGATGCACCAGGAAAAAACACAACTGACACCAGAGACAGTGGCGCACAATCTGCCGGTGATCATGCAGATTACCTTCGCGTTCACATTGATCTACATCTGGTGCCTTGCAGCCCTGAAGATGAGCCAACTCGCGCTCTATATGCGAGTTTTTGCCAATCAGCTGCGAGTCTATGTGTACGGTGCCGGTGCTATCGTTGTGGTTTGGGCTCTGATGTTCAACTTCATCTTCATCTTCCTCTGCGATCCGATCTCCCAACAGTGGACGATTGAGCGTGTGGGACACTGCATGGACCAAATCCTCCTCTTGTAAGTTGGCTCGCGTCCAATTCAAAATTCAACATTTTTGATAACATCTCCAGGAAGTGCTTGATCTTGACCAACTTGGTCACAGATTTAATCATTGTGGTACTACCAATCAGATCAGTATGGCAGCTTCAAATGCGGAAGACAGAGAAGTTCGCTGTACTTGCCTGTTTCGGTCTTGGCGGTGCTTGCATCATCATCTCGCTCGCTAGATTCAGTAAGCGTCGCTTCAAATGATGTCGCATCTACAAATGCTAACGCACGACAGTTCTGATCTACGCAATCGACCTGATCGGCAACTTGACCGGAACCTCGCTTACGACCTTCATGCTTTGCAGCATCGAGCTTATGTTGGCTGGACTGTGCATTAACATTCCAATGCTTCGTCCGTTCTACGTCCGCCTTCGTACTAAGTACAAGTCGTCGTCCATGGGTGGTTCTGGAGCACTGGGCTCCCACAAGCAGTCTGGATCAAGGCAACTGGGAGGAGCTACACCGAACAGGCCCGCCAACTACATGGCGTGGATCGAGTTGGTGAGTATTTCTACTTTTAATCTCAACATCATTGGTTAACAATACGCAGGCCGATAAGGACCAAACCATGGTTACCTCAGACGATGCCAGCTCTGAGCGTAAGCTTACCGCGAGCTCGCCCAATGATGCTGCCATCCACGTTCAGAAAGATTGGGTTATCTCTCGGGTCTAAGCGATTGAACATCAAGGTCTCAGATTGATAACCATTAGCATTGTACTCGCAGCAACAGTTAAGGTAACTCTTTTTAGAGGAACAAAATATCGATTTTTGCTTATTGTCTAACGATACGAAGATCTGTATCCCCTAAAATTATGTCTAGTAGAGTAGGGGAAAAAGTGGAATCACATTGCATAACGGACAGAAGCATGCAACAATCAAGTATCCAAGGTAAATAAAGAGGTAGAATATAGAATGAGATTTGTCGCGTGCTCAGGTCGACAGTACTATCTCTACGGAGCTTAGCAGCAGTGCCTAAGGAGCTTATAAGCTTAGCAGCAGTATATACAGTGCTTAAGCTCTCTAGCTACAGCTCTAACGTTTATTAAGCACCTAATCTAAGCTTCTTGCTTTTATAGCATAGTTACGTGACCTATATTTTATGTACATGTAGAATATATTCTATTAAACTTAGATAGAACAGTAGTCTAATATATAGGTTACTAGAATAATGTGTTACCCAGCTATATAATAGTTATAAAACTAACTTTCTAAGACTAGCAGATCCCTCTGCACAGTTAGTAAGCTAGGTAGCTACTCTTTTATAGCTTAATCTATTTTACTTGTTCTAATACCTATTCCTCTACGATTAAAATACTAGAGCTTGTTAATAATAGCAGTAATACTCTAATTTCTAGAAGAGCTTACTAGCTAAGAGCCAGAAGTAACTAGCTTAACTAGTTTATTTAACTACAGTTTAATATAGCAACCTATCAAATATAGGATCTCGTTTACTCTAATAATAGTATTATACTAAATATTATAAGTAAGTTAGCTACTACTCTAGTACTTCCTCTTGATACATAAGCGTTGTAGACGCAGTTTAGAGGCTTAACTAGAACTAATATACTAAACACCTAACTTCTATAGCTGCCTTAACTTCTAGAGTTTATAACCTTAAGAGAATACTAACTAAAGCTTACTAAGATAAGATTAAAGTAAGTAAGTAGGCTGCTAAAGCTTAGCACCTCTAGCAACTATAGGACTAGGTTAATACTATAGTAGCTTTAGGGCTCCTAGTGCTAGTAATAGCAAGGCTTATAGGGAGCAGCTAGACTATGCTATAGAAGCTTATTAAAGCCCTAAAGATAGAGCTAGTGGCTAGCAATATAAGCACTATGCAACTATCAAAGCTTAGAGACTAAGACGAGATTGATGTAATTAAGAAAAAAGTGGAAAAATTCCTATACTAATTAAACTAACGTAAATCACTACTAAGACAGACAGACTACTAAGCTAGACACTTTCTGTTAGCACTGCAACATCTCTATACAACGTAGTATGCAATTACAATATAAGCAGGAAATAATTTAGTAAGAAGGTAGAATTGCTGTTGCCCTTTAGGCGTATAATTAAGGCTAGTTTTAAAGCTTGCAACATACTACTGTAGCTTTGAACGTACCTTTTGAGCAGCTCTCTAGCTAGCGCTATAACATTATATTTTAACCTAAGACACCTACTAATAGCTATAAGCTCTCTCTAGCTAAAGAGGAAACAATTATATAATATCTCCTCAAGCTTAACTAACATAGGTTTTCCCTCCAGCTATTTACGGTAGTAGATATTACTAATCAACTACTAGCTACATATTTTAAGATATTGATTAGTAAAAACTAAATAAGCGAATTTATTTAGCATGTAGAGAAGCTTTTGATAGCTTTTAATGAAGTAAAGGACTATTAGAGAGTGCTTAAGAAAGATCTAAAGGTTATAAGCATATAGGTTAAGCTTATATAAGAGATAAAGGATAAGTATAGTATTCTGGATAATGTTATCTACAACTTCAATAAGACTAGCTTCTAGGTAAGAGTTGTTACCTAAATAAAAGTTATGACAGGCTTAGAAAGGCATATAAGACTAACTATTATCTAGCTAGGCAATTATAATTAGGTAATACTTATTTAAAGTATCTACACTAGTTAGTATGCTATTCTACTCTTTATAATCTACAAAGAATATACACATATCTCTATCTGGTATAAAGAGACTAGTATGTGTAAAGTTATAAGACTTTATTCTTATAATCTTTATTCTAGCACTCTCCTAATTGGGTTTAGTGGCTACGGCTTACCTAATATGCCTATGTTAGTAAGCAAGATTAGCGCTCTAGAATGCTGTGCTTACTAAGCCTACATCCTCTCTATACCTGGAGTTATTGCTTTCTCTATTTTTAGTAAACTAGAGAAGATTCTAGATACTTTGCCCAGACCAGGCTTACGTGTACTATTGCTACTATTAGGATAGATTACGCGTACACTTACGTAATCTTGCTTATGAATCTAAGATTTCTAAGCAAGTATTAGTAACAAGTATAGTCTAGATCTATCTAGAAGATTCTGCTTAATAATCTATAGAGAGAAGGGAAGAGTATAAGTATCTCTACTTTCTCCTCTCTATATCCTGTACCTAGCTCTTAGTATATTATCCTATATATATACTATTATATCTATATCTTTACCCCTCTCTCTATAAGGCTATACGCTTCCTATTTAGGCAAAGCTAGTCTAGATTTGTCTAGGTCTTTCTAGACTAGGAAGAAAGTAGTCTAGTCCTCCCCCTACTTTCTTTACAACACGCAATGTAAAGACACAGTAAAACTTAATATATAACATGTGTGTTTAAGCAATTAAGCTCTAACTATATATTAATAACTAGTTAGCAGCTAAGATCTAACTTAAGCACCCTGTCCGCCTACAGCAAAGTTAACAACAACTTAATTCTACTAGTAGTAGATTGCCTGCCTTACTAGAAGCTAATCAGAGAGACCTTAAGAGGCTTAAGCTTAGGCCTTCTAAGTAGGAGCACCTCTAATAGATTACTAATCTTGCTAAGCAGTTTAAAGGTGCTACAAATTAGCTTAGCAAGAGCTTAACGCTAACTATCAAGACTACCTAGCTAATGTATAACAGACTCTTTAACACCCTAGAAGACATAGTCTAATTATTTAGCAACAATTACTAAGAAGGACAGAACTTAGCTTAGGCAGCTGTAGTATAACAAGTAGCTAAGGCAGGCAGAGAAAAGCTAATTAAATATTATGCAAGGACAGGTAGACTGTAAGGATTTTTATTTAACATTGCAACAATACTTAGTCTAAACACTAAGCTTATATTATATAATACAAGTTATTATATACTTTTATTACAGTGCATAATTAATTAGTTTAAGGACCTATTATAGGAGCTAGAGTTTAAGTAGCTGTACTGCAGTTAGTTCCTAGAGTACCTTGCCTAATATAACAAGACTCTTCTGCAGAACCCTTTAGCTTATAGTAGCGCTACGTTGCGACAATTAACTAAAACAGAGTGGTTTCCTTAGCCTTTACGACAAGTCTAGACTGCAACAAGTAGTTTCTCTACTTCTAGTTAGGTATTAGACGTCTAGGAAGAGGAGCACGGTCTAACTATAGAGGAAGGGCTTAATTATCTAAGCATCTAACCTAAGGTGCTACTAGATAGGGGTGTAGTTAATGTCCTTAAATAGTAGAAATAGAATAAGAGTAAATTCCCTTACCTTGCTTAAGTAGCAAGGGATATACTTGTAATACCTATTGCAGGAGTAGGAGTTAAGAGGGAGTTTAACTACGCTAAGGAGATATTAGGTGATTAAAGACATTGTCTCTTATCCTAGACATTCTGCAAGATTATAATCTTAAGGGATGCCTTTGCTTATAAAAGTGCTTCTGTAGAGGGTTTTATACCTACTAAAAGAGAGGATAAAAGAGAAGCATTATTAAGCAATAAAATTCTAATAGATAAGGTAGATAATGTAGCTGTTCTACCTATAATAGTTAGCCTAGGAGACGTGGCGGCTAGTATTAATAATTAGGAGCTAGGTGTAGATGCTAGTGCTATAGATAAATTTAACGCTAGGTTAGAGACAGACTAAGATAGCACAGATAGACAAGAGCCTAAGACTCCCCTTAAGGCAGCTAGCAAGGAAATAACAAAAGCTGTTGCAATATATTAAATAGCATAAATGTACTGTAATAACTATCTGTAATAATTCTAAGCATCCTTATATAGCGCAAAAACAGCCTATTAACAGGATAAACTGCTATTATTAAACTCTGTGACCTGAAGCTGACCCTAGCTGTACCTTAACCTATAGCTAACCCTAGTCTGTGCGACCCTAACCTAACCCTTACCTAAGCTAGTCTAACCCTAACTTAACCCTTACCTAGGCTAGTCTGACCCTAACCCTAACCTGTTCTTAGTAACCTAACCCTAGCCCTAACCCTAACCTTTAGTAGGGTATACCTAACCTATTTGCCAGCCTAGGTAGCAGCAAGGCAGGCAGCGTGGGCGCGGGCGGCGGCCTGCTTCTGCAGGCAGGCAGTAGTAGCAGCAGAGGTCTGCGCGCAGAGTTTGGCTTTAGTCTTCTATCTATAGTTAGCAAAAGTTCTAGAAAGAGCAAGGAGTAGGTATGGCAGCAGCTTAATTAGACGCTGTCTAATAAGCGTAGCTACTAAATAAGCCTGTAGCTACCAAAAGGGCAGCTTAGTTATATTAGCAACTAAGAAAGGCAGGAAATAAAGTAGCTAGTAAGGCAAGGCAAAGCTTAAAGTTGCAAAGGAGCAGTATACTTACAGCTATTGTGAGAGAGTTAACTAGAGATAGTTAAAATTGCAGGGGGGTAGCTGCTTATATAGTACTAGAGCTAGTAAAAGTAAAGTAAGCTGCTTTATGCTTAGGGTCTCTGCGCAAGCCCTAGCAGCCTTAGCAGAGGTACAATTATATTGCTGCAATACTCCTTACTGTTACCCTTACAACAGTAAAATAAGCTAGTTGTTACAAGCTAGCTGCTTATTTAACTTTAAAAGTTTGCTCTAATAGGCTGACGCTACGCTAATAGCTACACTCCTAGCTACAGAACTACAATACTAATAGAGCGCCTGGGGAATGAGTTAATAGCTCTTTAACTAGGATATAAGATTGCGCTCCCTAGCAGTAGTTTACATAATTATTTTATCCTAGACCTACTATTCTTTAGCTACTAAGTTAGACCTTGCTAGGCTAATTAACTTAGACTATACGCAGCTGCTTTCTTATTACATAAGAAGACACCTAAGGGGTGTGTCGCATAACTAAGCCACTGGCTTGCTAATGTAGTGCTTAATACCTTAGTAGGTTAGGATCAAGCGGGCCTAATGCGGATCAGCAGCTTAGAGCTGCTTATATGCAGCTAGCAGCTTGCTTAAGCTGCAGTCACGTAATCTACACAGATTTCCTTTATATATAGACTCTATTTTGCACACAGATAGATAGGTACTAATTAAATACAATTAATTACCTAAGTATAGTCTAGCAAGCTCGTCACACTTAGCAATTAAGTAAGTAGGGCCTTATGATGCTTATGTTAAGTAAAGTAAGCAACTGCTTAACTTGCTTATGTTAAGCATATTAAGTAATAGTATCTTATTAAGTATATAGTAAGTAGGAACACAACCCTTATAGTTTGTGTTTAACCTTGTTAATTAAGTTTGTTTTTAGATCTTAATTAACCTTTAAGCTAGACAGTCTACTCTGTACTACTTATTATTACCCCTGCCTTTAAGACTAACAGATTATATCTGTACACCTTATTGCAACCTAACCCCTTTAGTTTCCTGTTACTATATTTATCTCTAAAAACTAACAGAACTAGTGCTTAGAGGCTTTGCTTAAAGTATAACTTTAATATTTTAAACACTCCTAAGATAAGTACTACCTTAGGATCCTATGCTACGCTAAGCAACTCTAACGCATTATGCTAAGTAGCTAATAACAATCTTAATATAGATAAGGAGGCATCTACCCCTATCTATACTAGTGTCTACCTAGTAGCTAAGCCTAAGACCTTTAATAGTACTTATAACGAACTAGAAGACTAGCTTATAAAGCTTAATCTAATCTATTCTTTACATTCTGAGGAGAACGCATCTAGAAAGACAAACGTGTTACCCTAGTAGCTACGTTTATGGAGGGTTATGCGTTTACTTAGATTATGCCCTTTCTCTATTACTACTATAGAGACAGCGCTTTATCTAACATTAACCCTTAGATTAAGGACTTTTAACTATTTGAGGAATAGGTTTATTAGGTATTTATAGTACATAATAAACTAACTATTGGTTATTATAACATACAGCGCATCGAATAAACTGTGTCTACAGCTAACTATGCTGCTAAGTTTTAAGAAGTAGCAATATTTACCAGCTAGGACAACACTACACTAATAACTATGTTTGAACAAGGTCTTAAATCTAAGGTTAAGGAAGAGCTTATGCAGACTGCTGTAATTACTAATATACTTAATACGCTAGTTACTAAAGTAATTAGTATTAATGTTAAGCTCTAAAACCTTTAACAAGAATTAAGAGAGGACCCTTATGCGCAAATTATAACCTAGGTTGCTTACCTACCTTAGGCTCTACGCAACTAATAGTGTAATAACAACTTCTACCATAGCTAGCGTAGCAACTAGTACAAAACTAATATAGGACAACGTGTCTATAATAATATAAATAGTAGATACTACAGCCCTGTAGCAATAGACCTCTCTAATATT
Source organism: Didymella sp. IMI 355093 (assembly GCA_027946495.1). Taxonomy (NCBI): domain Eukaryota; kingdom Fungi; phylum Ascomycota; class Dothideomycetes; order Pleosporales; family Didymellaceae; genus Didymella; species Didymella sp. IMI 355093. The sequence goes on from JAPEUZ010000006.1 coordinate 550,065, forward strand.
AACAAAGAACCTAGACAAGGTTATAGAAGGAAAAAGGGTAGTAACAATTGCAGTAACAAGTTAGTAGTAACTTATTACAGCTGTAGCAAGACAGGCTGTTAAAGTCGTACCTGGACGAAGTCCAATATTGTACTAGTTCGATTAGGTCTCGGGGATGAGTGCTGGTTCTAGAACAGTAAGGTGAACTGCGTCTAGACAACGTCTAATATAACAGCTCAGGTTAACTCAATAACAGGTGACAGGATTAACTAGCTAGAGTATTAAGGTTAAGATTCTAAGAAGTAACTTAATTAACAAAGTTAAACATAAACCTTTAAGGGTTGTGTTCCTATATACTATATATAAGAGAGGTCTGCAAAGTGTTTAGTACTGTTAATTATACTAATTGCACGAATTACCAATTACACTAATTATTAATTACACTGAGCACTAATTACACTAATTATTAATCACACTAAGCACTAATTAGACTGATTACGCCAAGACTGATCACGTTACGTAATCCTTGTTTTGTGTGATCTTCTGCCGAATGCTAACTGCTAATATCTTCTGTTATGCTAACATGTAATTCTTCTGGTCAGCGTAATTACTGTGCCGCATTAGTTGAAATTGTTGACGTCGGAAACCGGTTTTTCGGGATTGTAACACAGGCTACTTTGCTTGCAACTATTGTATAAAGAATAAGGTGTCTAGATAACTTAATATACTTACTTATAATAATAACAGTAACTAAGAGTAGGAGGTTATTACTAATAAGATAGGACGTCTTATAGAAGACCCTACTATTAGACCTAATAATAATTATATTAAGGGTTCTAATAAGGATGCAAGAAGTAACTTAATTTAGTTACTAACACCTTACTTACGTATTAAGTAGATCTAGAATAATCTCTAATAGTATTACGTAGTTAAGTGTAACACTAAGAATAACAGCATTATTATTAGTAAACAACACTATAGACCCTTTTACTTATAAAATAACAAGTACTACTTAAAAGATAGAAAACATCTACTTATATATAACAGAATATAAGAGAGTTAGGACATGCTAGTCTTACATAAGTAAGCTACCTAGACTCCTATTATCTAAGAACCTTAAGTACCTACAGTAAATCTAACTATTATTAACAACATCCTATAACGCAAGGGAGAACCTTCTAGTGTTATAATTATGTAAAGAAAGTAGGGGAAGGACTAGACTACTTTCTTCCTAGTCTAGAAAGACCTAGACAAATCTAGACTAGCTTTGCCTAAATAGGAAGCGTATAGCCTTATAGAGAGAGGGGTAAAGATATAGATATAATAGTATATATATAGGATAATATACTAAGAGCTAGGTACAGGATATAGAGAGGAGAAAGTAGAGATACTTATACTCTTCCCTTCTCTCTATAGATTATTAAGCAGAATCTTCTAGATAGATCTAGACTATACTTGTTACTAATACTTGCTTAGAAATCTTAGATTCATAAGCAAGATTACGTAAGTGTACGCGTAATCTATCCTAATAGTAGCAATAGTACACGTAAGCCTGGTCTGGGCAAAGTATCTAGAATCTTCTCTAGTTTACTAAAAATAGAGAAAGCAATAACTCCAGGTATAGAGAGGATGTAGGCTTAGTAAGCACAGCATTCTAGAGCGCTAATCTTGCTTACTAACATAGGCATATTAGGTAAGCCGTAGCCACTAAACCCAATTAGGAGAGTGCTAGAATAAAGATTATAAGAATAAAGTCTTATAACTTTACACGTATAACAGACAGGCGCTTATGTTACTCCAGGTTGCTCTAAGTAGCTAGAAAATGTTTAAATTATTATAGCAAAAGATTAATTGCAATACAGATAGCGCAGAGCTTAGAATAATTAGTATGTAATAAATATATATAATAAAAGTAAGCTTACTTTCTAGAGTAAGTTAGGGACTAAGATGTTGCTTCATATCCTGTTTACCTGCTCTCTGCAAAAGACTCTTGCATTTTTATCTATATCTAAGGCAGACAACTTTAGATAAAGGATAATATCCTAAACAACTAAGTTAATAATATAGGCAAGATAAGGGATAGTGTTCTCTTGTGCACTCTATTTAATATTAGCAGTTAAAAGTGTCTCCTACATGCTTCGTGTAAGCGCTCTGTTGTTACTAGCATTATTATAAGTAATAGCTAGTAGCCTCTGTGTTGTTTTAGTAGCAAGAAGCACTTAGTGTACTTCTCTTGCTATTAACTCTCTAGTGTGCCTTCTACGCATTAGCCTAAAGTCTAGAAGCCTCTCCTGTAGTTGCTAGTTGCTTGTAATATAATAGCCCTTAATGGCTACAAATCTAATATAGTTAGCAGCAGACTAAGCATTAAGTGCAAGCAATATCTTAGTCTGCTTGCTAAGGTTGTTAAGCAACCTAGCCTTAGCTGCTTTAAACTTATCCTAGAAACACTGCCTAAATTTATAACAGCTAGTTGTTATAGCATTAGGCTTAAGGAAGTAAATAAAATATTAGAAAGAGGGCGTCTCTACTGTCTAGAAAGACTAGCTATTACTAATAATGTTATGTTAAAAGGAACCTAGAAAGAAGGGACTAGCTAATAGTCTTTGTTCTTGTTAAATAGGTTATGGTAGTAACTAGCTCTTATGTACTAGCATAGTAGTCTAGTTACATTTTCTTAACTGTGTATAGTTCCTAATATGTTTACTTCTATAATTCTTAATCTTAGGGTGCTAGAGCACATGTCTATAATAGAGGCAATAAACACATAGGTTGCTGTTAGGAATATGTGCAGCTTCTCTAATAAGGTCCTAGCAGGATCCCCTACGTATTATAGAACCCTAGTTAGGGTTCTATAATTTATAAGACTAAGCCTATAGAGTCTAACTCTACTACAGATCTTATATACTTAGCAATTCTTTGCTATCTTCTGTGTTGCAAAAGTCTAGTAGCAGTTGCTTAAGGATAATAACAATAGTAGTTAAGCTAGTTCCTTCACTCTTAGGAGCATAAGTGCAATATTTAGTAAGAGTTAGAGGAAAGGTAGAAGAAATAACACTAAGTTTAGTAAGAGAAGACATGTCTGTAATAAAAATTTATAATAGTCTAGCTAAGGCGTTTGTAGTTGCGTTGTTTGCTAAATTATTAAGGACCTGTTACTATTACTAAACTTATCTATAAAACAGATTTATAATTAACCTAGCAGCAGACAAAGATTTATATGCTAGTTTAGCTTCTAATACTAATAAAGTATAGGTATATAACAATCTGCAAGGCGTAATAAGCATTCTTTGTTAGGGTTATAGGACAGAGAAACATTTCTAAGTAGGTTTGTTGTTCTAATTAGCTATTTACACAGGCTAAAAGTACTAGTCTTATAATTAGCGGCATTTACGTGTTAACGTAAGTGCATAGCGAGTGACGCAGCTAGGCGAGTGACGCACCCTAACAAGCTATTAGGCCTTCAAACCACGATTGCTCAACACCACAACGTTGCACTGTAGCTTACAGTAGATATTATTAATTGCTAACGTCTACTACATCTTTCTCACACGTGCGCAAGTTGTGTCCAGCCTTACCACAACGCTTGCAGTGCCTTTTGCCCTGCTTGTTTGCACCTGTTTAGGCCCTACCCTTACGCATTTCCCCCTCTACCTGCGCCCCAACGTTACATTAGGCTATTAAATTATCTGCCTGTTCCTTTAAGAGGTCTCTACCCTTCTAAATTTGCTTTCTTTTGCGCAATTTGCGTTCAGAAGCAGCCTTGTTTAACGCTTTAAGCTGCAGCACTTAAGCTGCTAGTATTATCTGTGAATGCAGTATTATTGCAGTGCCTTTTTGCAGCTGGTCTATTATCTTAACTATAGGAGAAGGTAACAATCCCTAGTGCCTTTAGATGCGATTGCGAAGCAACGTTAATTAAGCCTCTATCTTAGCAGCGTTAGTGGGTGTCTTAGGGTTCCATTAGGGCTCCCCTAGTAGAGGTGGCGTTAGCGTGCAACGCTTGACATTAAGCTTTAATAGCACCACTAATAGGTTATTAGGTACTAAGCTAGTTGCCCTAAAGCTTAATCTAATATTTGCCTGTGAAAAAGCCTCCTTAAAAACCTTTGCAAAGCTTGCAATAAAGGCCTTCTTGTTAATTTAGCTGACGCAGTCTACTGCTAAGGCTCTGATCTCCTTGCTGTACGCCTGCTTTAAGGGGGCAAAACAGCCTACATTAAGCGGCTGCAGGATGTGCAATAAGTGTAGAGGCATACAGAGGGTAATTATCTTGTTCTCCTCGCAGAGATCCTGGAAGGCAAGCGACTTGTGGCTCTTATGGCCGTTAAGTATAAGCAGCACGTAGCTACCTACCCTCTAGCCCTTAATCTGCTTAATAAAGTGCCTTAGCTAGGCTACACTAATATTGTTAGTAGTCCAGCTGTTGTCGCTAACCCTAATGCGCCATTAGGCCTTTAGATTAGGGTACTAGGACGCGTTGTGGTTCTTTGCTTTGAAGATAAGGTAGGGCGCAATTGCCCAGCCTATTGCGTTAATTGCAGCAATTAAAGTCACCCACTTACAATCTCCCTGCTGGACCCTAATAGGCTTAGTGCGTCTCTCTAAAGCAGTAACAACTTTTATGCGGTTTCTAACGCCTATAGTAAAGCCAGTCTTGTCAAAGTTGTAGGTATCTTCGTCTAGGATGCCGTACTTAGCCTTAACATTCTGTACTAGGTTAAACTAGGGCCTAATAATCTGTTAGTTGCTGCAGAGGACTCTCTAACAATCCCTCTGTTAAGTTATACGCAATTTAAGTGCAGGCTTGCAGTGAATAAAGTTTAAGGCCTATTGCAGGCCAACAGGGCCTACGTTGCGTGCAGCGCGCAGTTAATTAGCTATATCTTCAACCTAACAGAGCGTTAGGCTAGAGCCTTGCTTGTTAAGCTTCCTTATATACTGCACAAGGGTCTGCTCTTCTGCCTTAGTAAGATTTGATAATTTAGGTTAGGTATCGCGTGTTGATCGCGTTCCAGCGCGTCAGCGGCGGAGAGTTGCCTCTAAGACCTTGTAGACTATAGCAGCGCGTTGCACGCTTAGTTTTTGTGACTTTTTAATTGCTTAAAGTGCAAGCTTGATTCTCTCTTCTTTTAAAAGCGATTCAAGGTCTGGTGGTTGATCCATTGAGGTTTAAAGGTTAGTAGGCCCAATAGCTTGTTGGGGTGCGTCACTCGCCTAGCTGCGTCACTCGCTATGCACTTACGTTATCTAATTATTAATAATAATAACAGAGTTATCTGTTACCTCCTCGCCCTTATCCTTAGCCTTATCCTTGCCCTCCTTATTATTATTTACAATGTCCTTATTAGTATCTATATACTTATCTTCCTTACTATCTTCTAGCTCTTCTTCTTTACTAACTGCCTTCTTACATTTATTACTGCTATATACAATAAAAGCTTCTTAAGAGTACTTTAGCTTAGTCTTAGGGTTAATGTCCTAAAGTATAGTAGATGTGTATAGTCTATAATTAGTTAGCAAAACACATGTGCGTAATTAAAGTATATAATAACTTACCGCCAGTTACTGTTCTTAATAATAGCTACGTCTTTCTTGCTAAGGTCCTTAACCTATTTTAGCTACTTAGACTTCTCTTCTAGGGAGTCCTAGAGGTTATAAAGATACTTCTACTAACCTTCTGCAAATTGGGTACGCATTAGCCTTTTAAGCACACTACCCTAACTATACACGCGCCTAACTGCGTTATAGCTAACCTCTTGCTTAACATTACTGTTAGCATTAGGTAGCTTTTTAGCACGTTTATAGACAGCGTCTAATCTGCAATTAGCAGCAGCCTTATTAATCTTGTCCTACTTGCTATTAGCCTTATCTAATGCGCCTTGCAGCTATTCCTCTATCTACTATTAGTATTACAGGTATATAATAAAAGAATGTGACAACATACTAGACTAATAATCCTTAAACCTAGATTCCTCTAGATTCTTAAGAATCTTCTCTTTAAGCAGCAACCTCTTAACTTGCGCTGCACCTATATACTTAGCCTTAGACTTAAGGCGCTTTAGAGCATTCTTCTTTGCCTGCCTATTAGCAGCATAAGCAGCAGCAAGTGCTTGCTATACTGCATCTATATTTGCAGCTCGCTTTTGCTGTAGCTTAGCTCTGTAGCTTTTGCTAAGAGGGCCCTTAGGTAATAGACCTAATACGCTAGTACTGCAGCTAGCCCTGCGCTTGTCACTACTGCAGGCAGCTAGGACATTAGCAATCTTATACTCTCTTAAAGGTATACCCTTATTCTATTAGCAAGAGTGTAATAACAGTATGTAATTAATACCTTAGTTAGATTATGCTATTCTCTTAGGTTAAAACCTAATAGGACCTTAAAATTGTTAGGTGCGAAATCCTCTAGGGCATAAGACCTGTTAATGTTGCTATCCTCCTCTTTCTTAATCTTAACATTAGGAGGCATTATAAAAGTAATGTAGGGTAGTAGTCTGTAATAAATATATATAATAGAGGAACTAGGGCAGTTGCAGTAGCAAAGTGTATAGTAGTTAATAGCTGTTAAGGTATAAGGTAGCTAGCTGCTGTTTTTAATTATTTATAGGAAGCTAGTCTGTGCGCACTATAAGCACGCAAGATTGCTATACACTATAAGTCTTACTATAAGTTAAAACTAACTATTTTTCCTCTAAACCTATGTTAATTAAAAGCACATTTTCAAGTAATTAATATATCTAATTATTACAGTTATTAATTATATACTTATTTGTGCATTACTCTGTGTAATATTTTACGCTAGCGTTCTGCGCGCGCAGAGGTAGCCTGTGCGTATTCCCTACAGGTTTGTTAACTCTAGAAACCCCTTAGCTTTATTATCCTGCACCTAAATCTTGTCTGTTTGCTTTGCGCCTAGTATTAGTAGAAAGCACAGATCGCATTTTATATACAGCTATAATATTATAGATTATTATTACACTATTGTGCGTGCATCTCTAAGTGTATTAATCTAGGTAATATAAGGCAGAATCTACGCTAGTAGGTCAGCCCGTGCGCTACCTACCTACAGCTTTAATATTATTGTTTCCTAGCAGCTATACTACTTTTAAGCAACACCTAACTGCTAATTACTACTACTACTTATTACAGCTATTTATTACAGTATAGCGCGCACTAAGCAGACTGCCTATAAGTCTACTAGTGGCAGTAAACCCTGTAAGACCCTACCCTCTAAGGCTGCCTGCAAGGTCCCTGCTAGTAAGACTACAAAGAAAAGGCGCTAGAAGCTAGGCAGTAAGTTATTACACACTTTTATTAACGTACAAGTAGGGCGAGTCGCCCACCCAGGCGAGTCGCCCACTTTTGCCAAGACCACACCAAACTTCACCCCGTTATAGCCCAAAACACCGCACTTTGGCCCTGCATAAGGCAGAACAAGCTGTAATATTACTTAAGGACCTCTTCTACTTTATTCTTGCACGTTTGCGCGTTGTGCCTACCCTCTCTGCACCGTCCACAGCGCCGTTGCAATAGTTCACCTCCTTCAGCGCGCACCCGCTTCTTCTGCTTCTTGCTATCACAACGCGCCCTAAACTCTGCTAGAGCTGCTAACTGCTAGCCTTCCTTAACTAGAAGGGATCCTCCCTCTTAAATTTGCTTCCTTTTGCGCAATTTGCGCTCTGTAGCAGCTGCTAAGGCAGCTTAAAGCTTAGCATTCTCTTGTTGTGCTAAAGCTAGCTTGTGCAATAGAATCGCTCCCCCCTTTGCGTAGTGTTTAAGCGCGCTTAGAACAGAAGTAGGTAAGCTGCCCTGCTCTCTCTTATACTTGTCTTAAATCAGAGTTAATTGCAACTTAAATTTAATAAGGTTCTTTAGGGTTTGCAACTGCTAGGCGTTGTTGTTTGTAGGAAGTAGTAGTAATAGAGTGCGCAGCTTTATATTAAGGGCTGATATAACCTGTTTTAAGTCAAAGGGGACTAATCTGGCCCCTTAGAACCCTCCTTAGATGTTGCTAGGAGTAATAGCTTTCTTATAGGCTGCTTTAAAGTATAGCAAGAACTCCTGCTTTATAACGTGGTTAATCTAGTTACAGATAAGCTTATTAACCTTATCCCTATACGCCTTCTTTAGAGGCGCAAAACAACCTATATTAAGTAGCTGCAGGAGGTGCAATAAGTGCAGAGGCATATATATAGGTACAATCTTGTAATCCTTGCAGTATTGTGTAAATTCTATAGAGTTGTAGCTCTTATAACTGTTAATAATTAGCAAACAGTAAGTACCTATAGTGCGCGTCTTTATATGCCTATTAAAGTGCTTTAACTAGTTAAAACTAAGCTTGTTAGTAGTCTAGCTGTTCTTAGAGATAGCAATAACCTAGTTGTAGGGCAGGTTGTTATCTTTGTACTAGTTAGACTGATAGTAGCACGCTTTGAAGATAATGTAGGGCAGAATAGGCCATCTAGTAGCGTTAATGCCCTAGATAACTGTTACCTACTCTTAGTTGCCTGGCTGGATCTGCTTTGCTTGTCCTAGCTTCCCTGCATCTGTAACAACTTTCCTGCTGCTTATCTAGCCTATTATAAAGCCTGTCTTGTCAAAGTTGTACGTGTTGTTGTCCTAAATGCTATACTTAGCTTTAATGTTAGCTATAAGGCTAAACTAGCCCTGTATAACCTTAGGATCCTCACAGAGGGCTCGCTTGTAGTCGTACTTACAATTAAAGACTGTTTTAAGCTCCTCCTAACGCGAAACAAACGTACTAGCCTATTTTAAGCCAACAGGGGCTAGACCGCGCTCTTTCTGTAAAGAATTAGCTATATTAGTCACAGCTGCAAGCTAGGGGGACTCTCCTTGCGCAACTAGCTCGAATATGTGCGTAATAATCACCTGCTCCTTATTATTAGTCAGATTCTGTAAGTTAGCTATAGTATCAACGCGTAAAGGTTGTCTAGCAAGTTAGTTGCATAGAGTAGTTTAGGGCGTGTTATAGATAGCTGCAGCGCGTCGCACTAAGAGTTTTGCGTCTTGTTTAAGAGCTTAAAGCGCAAGCTGTATCTAAGCTTCCTTCAACGCGTCTGTCTGTTAACGTTGTGGAGGCATTAGTGTAGGAAGGGTGTTTTAGTGTGGTCTTGGCAAAAGTGGGCAACTCGCCCGGGTAGGCGACTCGCCCTACTTGTACGTTATATATCTATGCTTATTTAATCTTAGCTGTTACTCTCTGTAAAATTTGCAATTAGCAGAGAATCTTACACTAGGTCCTTGCAATTAAGAAGCTCCTATTCTAGCGTCTTGTCTGTAAGATTGCTTAGACTGTTGCTACTGCTAACTTAATCTAGTTTTAGAGGGCAGCTATAGAGGCAGTGCAAGAGGCTGCTAAATCTTTTATTATTAGTATTATAGAAGGTATGTTTAAGAGACTTATCTTATAATTCTATTGCTAACGCTACTAGATTGCCTGTTAAACTGCATTTATGCTAAGCAAGTTACTATCTAACAGAAGGATATGCAGCTTGCTATGCTGTACTATAAAAAGTACTATCCTAGTCACACTAGATAGGCTAAGGATCTAGGCATAGGGCAATAGTTAATGTATAATACCTAGATGTACTATATTAAAATAAACTAAATAGACTTTTATACGCTAAAGTTAGTCTGCTACTATAATAAATATATGTAATAACTCTAAAATAACAGTGTTCTATATATTATCTATAAATCCTGTAATATTCTAACCCTAACCCTAACCCTAACCTTTGCTTACTTAGCTATACCCTAACCTAACCCTAACCTTATACGCTAATTAATAATAGGGTTAGGTTAGGGTTAGGTATACTATTTCTAGGTTAGGGTTAGGTTAGGGTATAGTCACGTGTAACCTAACCCTAACCTAACCCTAACCTATTTACCAGCCTATATATAGGTACAATCTTATAATCTTTATAGTATTGCATAAATTCTATGAAGTTATAGCTTTTATATCTATTAATAATTAGCATATAGTAGGTACTAATAGTGCGTATCTTTATATACCTATTAAAGTACTTTAACTATTTAAAACTAAGCTTATTAGTAGCCTAGCTGTTCTTAAAGATAGTAATAACCTAGTCTTAGAGTAAGTTGTTGTCTTTATACTAGCTAGACTAGTAGTAGCACGTTTTAAAGATGTTATAGGGCAGAATAGGCTATCTAATAGCATTAATGCCCTAGATAACTGTCACCTACTCCTAGTTGCCTAGCTAGACCTGCTTTGCTTGTCCTAGCTTCTCTGCATCTATAACAACTTTTCTGCTACTTATCTAGCCTATTATAAGCCTATCTCATTAAAGTTGTATATATTATTGTCCTTAATACTATACTTATCTTTAATGTTTGCTATAAGGCTAAACTAGCCCTGTATAACCTTAGAATCCTTACAGAGAGCTTACTTATAGTTGTACTTGCAATTAAAGACTATTTTAAGCTCCTCCTAACGCAAAACAAACATACTAGCCTATTTTAGGCTAATAGGAGCTAGACTGCGCTCTTTCTGCAAAGAATTAGCTATATTAGTTATAGCTGCAAGCTAGAGTAGCTCTCCTTGCGCAACTAGCTTAAATATATATGTAACAATTACCTACTCCTTATTATTAGTTAGATTCTGTAAGTTAGCTATAGTATTAACGCGTGAACGTTGTCTAGCGCGTCTTGCGCAAAGTGTAGTTTTAGAGGCACTGTAGATAGCAGCAGCGCGTCGTATAGAGAGTTTTGCGTCTTGTTTAAGAGCTTAAAGCGCAAGCTGTATCTAACGCTCTTTTAACGCGTTAAACTGTGGTTGTTAAGGAGGCATTAGTGTAGGAAGGAGGTTTAGTGGGGTCTTGGCAAAAGTGCGCCGCTCGCCCTACATGTACGTTATAACTTAAATAATTGGCTGCATGTATTATAATTTTGCATAATTACTCTCAGGGGCTGTCTACTAGTATCTAACTGAGCGAGCAAACTGTAAAACGCAATAGCGGCTAAGCTCAAGGCGCGTTGCAAAAATGCAGCAGAAGCCTTGGTGTCGTTGCTGAAGAAAGCGACTAATTGTTGGAGATGGGTGCATTCAAGACGGATCCACGAGAACAACGGAGTGTGATCCTTGTGCAGGATTCGTCCTTGCGGTATTTGGTCATTGCACATTAATCTGTGACTAATGACTGTAGACAGGCGCAGGTGCTGCAGCTATCCTATTCATTGCTCCACGAGGCTTGTGGATCTTTGATGGAACGTGACAAGAACTGCTTACTTCGCATCTTTGTTCATGTTGTCATCGCGATGCACGAGAGTCGCGATGTCCTGCTCTTGTCCTCTTTCCGGTCCCTTCAGCATATACCAAGTTCCGAAGCCCGCGAAGAATATCATGTTGGCTCGGTACGTATGCCGGAGAAGCGTTTGTATAGTTGAGCTCGTAGGAGGGGCCATTGTAGAAGATTTTGTGCCCTGTTCGTATATGATGTTAAGGGAAGTTGAAAAACTGAGAGCTCAGGCAAGCATGCGCGCCATTTGGCGCTCGCTCACCTTGACGTCATCGGACTTCGAATGCCAACCACCACAGGCGTACATATGATACAACGATACATGGGAAGTACAACACACGTGACTCATCTTTGTCGTTCAAATATTGCATCAAGCCTTGCCACAGACTCTATCATCACTTCCTTTGCAATAGAGAATCCTATTCTAGCCCAGCCTTCTTTGCCTCGATACTACCGACCGGGACTCACTCCCGTCCAGCATCAAGGAACTCACAAAGACAGGGTCCCTCCTGCTCTGCTACGTGAACACCTCTCATCAGTTTCGCGAACACGTATAGCCCATGCGTCGGTTGCACGAACTCGATGTTCCACTTGTGAAGGCAGTCAGCGAGAATCCGGTATGATGCCGTCGACCGCGCAGAGCTCAGCGAGAGCAGAGTTGGCGGCGGTGGTGATGAGAGGAGTGAGGAAAGGTACAGCGTGGATACGGTGTTGGTATGAGTAGCCGTGAGTAAAGCCGTGACTTGAATGAGCTCAGGGTGTTGCTGCGAGACGAGGCAGCCCTGCAAACGTTAGACGTGCGCCACTAACCTAGAAGATCAAGCTGACCACTCTCAATCCACTGGTGCCGAATAGCTGGCTCGCACTCCAGATTGCGTGTACACAATTCGGATCGACTTTCATCGCGCCTTCTGGGATGAAGGCTTTCGTCAGGGAAAGCACAGGGGTAAAGTCCTCGCCCTTCTTGAATTGTCCGAGATGCGTCAAAGCATATATCTCTTCACAGCCCTCGCTCTTGACGAAACTGCAAGCACCTAATTGATAAGCTCCTAGGATAGCACATACCCAGTGGGTTCAACGGGTGAGTCAGTGAGACTGCTTTGATGCAGCTCCTCACCGGTGGAAAGTCGTAAGTTGCCTGGAGCGATGGAACGAGGTAACTAGCAAAGTTGGTTTACGTGGGCGGCTGAGCGACAATGGTCTTGACATTGCTCGCGAGAACATCAAAGGTTCAAACCCTGCTATGTGTGTTAAGCACGACTCCTCGAAAGGCGGATGCTGTTACGCCAGTACGGGCCGGGTATGAGGATGCAGTCCCCATCGTCACAGGCCGCATGTATCGCGTATTCAATTGCGTCACTGGCGCTAGCGATGAGACCAATGTGCTCATGCTGAACGGGCTGTACAGGATTGAAGTGTATGTTGAAGGATGCTGCGAGGTCCTGTCGAAGCCGAGGATCGCCGCCAGGTAGAACAGGTAAGGCGAAGGTCTGCTTGGCTTAGTCGGAAGCTTCCCAGCAACCCCACTCCAGAATGAGCACTTGTGTCAATATTCATCTCATCTCGAACGATATCCTTGGAAGTCTCGAGCAATTCAGAACGAATGACTTCGTTCTGGGCGTTTGATAGGTCAATAGTTGAGGGGCGCTGTGTTGGCTGTGGGGCGAGGGTCAATGGTGCGGAGTCGACAACACTAACGATCTTCTCCATCCGAGTAGACGATCCTGAATACATGGTTGAAACAAGGATCGAAATGAGCAGAGATGCAAAGACTCTTGCACCTCGACAGGAACTGTGTGTAACGTTGGCATTGTTTTGAGGTTCAGGCAGAATCCTGTGCGGCACAGCAGCTCCGAACACGGTCCTCAACATCAACAACCGCAGGACTACGGTGAGGCGGCTGAACCCTACCCCACGCTGCATAAGACGCCACCACCACCTGTCATGCTTTATAGCAGAAGTTCCACGTCAGCTGACTGGAATAAAGGAGAATCTCGGATATGAACCACACCGCACCAACACCTTATCCTCTGATGTAAACCCTGTTCAAACCCAAGATGTACCACTCAGGCCAAGAGATATTGTAGAGACCGACCCCAACCGAACGCCGCGCGAAATGCCAGTGTGCAGTTTATCTGCATGCATATGACGAATAAGTAGAAAGACTAGAACGTAGCGTGGTCTACTGCGGCGGCGGTCTACCGATGCCTTGCTTGGCCTGAATTTCAGTCAGTCATGCGTCCAATATTCGTCGTACTCTTGAGAGCGTACCTTCATCATTTCAATCCTCTGCTTCAAATTTTGTGTCACTTCAGCAGCCCGCTTCCAGCTCTCTGCACCAGAAGCCGCCTGAGAGCTGCCGAGACGACTTGTGCCGTTCTCAGCTGGGCTACTGCGACCACCGCGAGACGAGAACGACGATTTGCCGGACGCATCTGCTCGCAGAGGACTCAGCTTGCCACTCAAATGACTGTCTGGTCGGGAGAGGGAATCAAAGTTCTCTTTGCCATCGCCTCCCGGGCTGATTGGCACGCTCGCAATACGGCTGTCCTTACGACCATACGATGTCTGGCTGTTGTAGCTGGAGTCACCGAAGCGTCCATTGCTGTCAGAGTAGATTTGGTGATCCAAGTCTGCAGGAGGCGGAGAGGTGACGCGGACTTGGCGGCTAAGCTCCCTCTTCAGACGGTCAATCTCTCGCTGCTGGGTCTGTGTAGTTTGTTCTGCTGCCTCAAAATCTGAGCGAGCCCGAACAAGCTGGGTCTCTTTAGCCTTGATGGAGAGCACATCACGAGTATGATCTTCGATTAACTGAGCGTTCTGGTGTTGAAGCTCGTGAATCTGGGAGGTCAGCTTTGTGCGCTCGGCGCGAAGCTCTTCGTTGTGTCGTTGCAATCTTTCGGCCTCTGCTCTCAGTTCTTCAAGCTCCGCTCGCTCTAGCAATCCTAACCCAGTAGGAGCAGCGGCTGGTGCAGCAGCGGGCTCAGCAGCGGGCTTACCTAGTGGACGGCCAGCAAGACCTCGACCAGCGCCGAATTTAGGCTGTGGTGGAGGCGCGACCTCCTCTTCCTCAGGAGGCGGCGAAGCGACTGGCCTCTTCGGCGAGGGAGCAGCAAGCCCAGGCTTCTTTAAACCTCCAAGACGTGGACCTGGTTTGAGCTTGGATACACCAGGGCGTGCTGTAGGCTTCGGAGCAAGCGGTGCCGTTGGCTCTTCGGCAGGTGGAGGTGGAGGAGCTGCTGCTGCTGGTGCAGCCTTCTTGGGAGCTGGTCGTTTTCCGAGTGCTGGCTTCTTTCCAACCGGTGCAGCTGCAGGCTTGGGTGGGGGTGCAGCAGCCTTTGGCTTATACTTGGCTTTGACTTCCGCTGCCTCATAGTATTCTTTGATCTTGTTCTTCCTGATGTCATCGAGACCGTCAAGATGAGCGTTCATGATACGATCTCCCATAATCTTCCATAACGTACCGAGCACTTCCGCGCCCGCAGAACGCTGTACTTCTTGCGACTCGGTCAGAAGCTTTGTTGAGGCTTCTGCCAACGTCTTTGCTTCTGGTGGTGTAGGCGCCTCGCGAGTGTTTTTCAGGCACCGAACCAGGAATCGTGTAGACTCCAGCTTGACCTGAGGGTTCTTATGTTTAAGGAACTCCAAGATCTCTTCCAGGCAATCTGCGAAGCTTGAGGAAGCAAACGCAGCATCGAGAGCAGCTCCAAGCGCATCAGTCACGGTCTGTTTCTTCTCCTTGAGCCTTTCCATCATAGCATTCATGATGTCTTTGCGGTACTTGTTGAAGCTCTTCTTCAGCCCCTTGGCCAGGAGCTCGACGCAGTTGGCTGCAGTGATGACAACTGCAACGTTTGCGTCCTTCATGGACTTGGCGAAGCCGCGTACCAGATCGTCGAACGGTCCCTCTGCAATTCTTGGGGTGTCTAGAGCCTTCTGCGTTTCCTCCAGCACCTCTTTGCGATCTTTCCACTTGGTCGAGCCTAAGCGCTCGTTGAAATCCTTTGGTATCTTTGCGAACACATCGACGGCCTCGAATTCAGGTTCCAGATCGATAGCGGCTTCCTCTTCCTCATCGCCCTCGTCATCGCCGGCTCCTGGCGCTGCTGCGGCTGCCTCTTTCGCTGCTTGTTGAGAGCGAAGCAGGCGTTCCTGTTTCGGTGCTGGTTCATCCTTAACCTTTTCGAACAGCTTCTCAAGATCTTGCTGCTGGACAGGCTTCAGGTCGTTCCAGAATAGAGGCTTCATAGCATCCTTGAGCCATCGGTAGAATTCGACGGTCAATTCCTGTGCTTTCGCTCGAACATTCTTGTCTGCATGGCCATAGACCTTGGGTAAGACCTTGAGGACAGACTTGGGCTCAATCGTCTTGCAGCCGTATGCGTGGTAAATCTGGGTCAGGGCGTCCAGTGTCGCAGCGATAGTCTTGGGGACTTTGTGCGAGAGGATAGGGAGAAGCTCCTCGATGACCGGCTCGGGCTTGTCCGTTTCGATATACAGCATAAGCGCCTCGAGCGCGGCTTGCTTCGCTGCGGGACGGGTTGATGGCAAACCCTTCTCGGCGATGGTAGCAATGGTGACCTGTCGTGTTCTGCAGCACTCGTCAACAACACCCAGGCATCATACATGTCAACGAATCCTACCGTGTGCAGCCCTGCTGACCTGAAATGTCAAGGAAGGCGCATAGTGCGCCGAGACCTTCCTGCTGTGCCGCGACGTTGGAGTCGCCCACGACGCCCTTCCATATGCTTGCATCGTTTATGAACTGGCGCACAATAGGCTCATTCTCGCTCGCAGCAATCTTGAACTCTTTCGCAGCGGCCTCGTATGCCTCCTTTCGCACTTTCCAGTTCTTGTGTGTGAAGCGATCCGGGAGGGGGAGGGCGCTAAAGTCCTCTTCTTGGTCGGCCATGGTGTGTTGTGTGTGTTGTGTTCAGTGCGGGGGGTGTGTGCCGAGACCAAAGTCCTGTCTGGGTGTCAGTTGCCGTTGTTTGGATCGGCTGCAGGGACGTCTAGCGTGCAGAAGAACCGTGCCGGCGATGGTGATGCGCGTGCAGCCTAAAGTCGCAGAAATCGCTGCACACGCGCGAGGGAACAGAGGGGTGCGACGTACTGTGGGTGTGGCTATGACGCAGGCAGCTCTTCTACGCGTCGTAGGGCTGTTTATGTACGATGGCGCAGGAGCGGTAGGGCTGGCGTCGTGTTCTGTGCGCAGTGCCGTCACGATGGTTGGGCTGCAAATAGAGGGTTGTTTTGTGTTGGCGGGCGCTGGACGTCTCCTAGCAACAGGCTAACTTTCGTGCTGCTGCTGCATCATCACCGCCGCCCAGCTGCCCGCCCTACCCATGTCAGTGAATGCTGGGGGCCCACGATAACACATACGGAGCCCAATCCCAATTCCAATTCCGACCCCTTGCGCTCAAAGTGCAACTGCTGCACTTGCTTACCGCGCCTCTCGCTGTCTGTCTTCCACCGAGGTGAGCGCTGCGAGACACCCCGCCAACTGTCTCTGCGCCGCTCAGACACTCACCGCAAATCCCCGCCAGACCGCGAACGAAACCCACGTTGCCGCCCAGCCAGCGCATATCCTGACCAACTCCTGTGTATGGTGGTCGCCCGGCCGTCCCCGCCATGAGCGCTATTCTGACAGACCGGCAAGCGGAGGAGCTGTGAGTGCTGTGGTGCATAACACACATACCAAAACACCCCACTAATGGTGAGGGCAGGCACAAGGCCATAATCGCATACTTGGGTGTAATCAATGCGCCAAACACAGCGGCTGCCTTTCGAGAGGAAGCCAACGTCTCAGATGCCTTCGACGATGCGACGCGCAAGAAGTATGAGGGCCTGCTGGAGAAGAAGTGGACCAGTGTAGTGCGCTTGCAGAAGAAAGTAGGCGGCATGGGAGAGAATTGTAGGCATAGTTCACTGATCGTGTACAGGTGCTTGAGCTGGAACAGCGCAATCAAAGCCTCCAGAGTGAACTGGACTCAACCACACCGACCTCCTTGTTGCGGAAGAACCAAGATCCCACCGCCTGGCTACCACGAGCGCCTGCGCGGCACACCCTTCAGTCACATCGCTCGCCTATCACCTGCGTGGCATTCCATCCTATATTCTCCTCGCTTGCCTCCGGTTCCGAAGACACTACCATAAAAATCTGGGATTGGGAGCTTGGTGAACTAGAACGAACAGTCAAAGGGCACACCAAAGGCGTACTGGATGTTGATTTTGGAGGGCCTCGAGGTGGCACACTTCTGGCATCTTGCTCAAGTGATCTGACGATCAAGCTGTGGGACCCTTCGGACGAGTACAAGAACATACGGACGCTGCCTGGCCACGATCATTCTGTGTCCGCCATTCGATTTGTTCCTAGCGGAGCTGCGGGCTCGCCATCCTCAGGGAACCTGCTTGTGTCAGCATCTCGAGACAAAACACTGCGCGTGTGGGACGTGACCACAGGCTATTGCGTCAAAACAATACGGGGGCATGCCGACTGGGTACGAGATGTGGCGCCTAGCTTCGACGGACGGTGGCTCGTGTCAGCTGGCAATGACCAAACCGCACGCCTGTGGGACGCGAACTCTGGGGAAGCCAAGGTCACTTTCCTCGGCCACGAGCATGTTATCGAGTGCGTCGCAATCGCGCCACCAGTCGCATACACACATTTGGCCGCGCTGGCTGGACTCAAAAAACCACCACCGGCTAGCAGCTCAGCAGAGTACATCGCGACAGGGTCGAGAGACAAGACGATCAAGATCTGGGATGGACGAGGAACTCTTATAAAGACCTTGGCTGGACACGATAACTGGGTACGATCACTCGTCTTCCACCCTGGCGGCAAGTACCTGCTATCCGCCAGCGATGACAAGACGATACGATGCTGGGATCTGGCACAAGAGGGCAAATGTGTGAAGACAGTGACAGACGCACATAGCCACTTCGTCAGCTGCATGAGATGGGCACCGAACGTAGTGAAGGATGTTCCAGTCAACGGCGACAGCGCTAATGGCGCAGCATCAAGCGCTGCGAACAAGAAGAAAGAGGAAGATGCTGCCAAGGCAGGAATAAGATGCGTGATAGCGACTGGGTCTGTGGATCTTAACGTCCGCATATTCGCGTCCTGAACAAGGCACCGGTGCCGATATAACAAGCATACCATCCTTGACTAGTTCTCCAGCGACACAGCAAGCCAGAGGTGAAAGGTTCGGTCCGGTCCGGTCCCGGTTTGCTTGGAGCACAAGTAGCGCGAGTTGATCGATCCAACTTAGGTCTTCAAGAGGCTCTCTATGCAGGCACGCCCTAATAATGAGATCACGAGTGACAAGCATCTTTTCACGATCGATGCAGGCGTCATTGGCATATCCTTGGGCATGGAGATCAGACACGAGAAGGTCCAGAGACCTCAGATGATGCGAACGTCAGGTGTACATAGCAAGAGAGTTGAAGAGGTCCAATACCACTCCGATATCAACACAGCGCCCTTTGGACCAAGGAGTTCTCAAATGAGTAAAAACTTGGCTGCAAATCCTGAGGTTGAGCCCACACAGTCATTGATGGCATTCAGATCATTTGTAGTCGCACGAACCTCATGTTTACTACGATGAGATATACTGGGCCTTCTGAACGCAGAGGTGAGCTGGACCACGTCCATGGTGCTGACGCTGATACTGCGCACGTGCCGTAACGCGCTAAAATTTGCGGAAGCTGTGAGCGCCGCTCCGTTGGACCCACCTTTACAGCTTCTAAAAACATTTTCGAGCTCCAGCCTCTCTCGTCCACACACCACCACGTCGCGCTTCGGCTTCGCAACAACACTACCAGGCCTGCAGTTTGCCATCCGTGGTTCGCGTCTTGGAACGCATTCACGCGTTTTCCTAGTATTCAGAGGTAAGCGCATCTCCTCACTCAACCCAGTCTACAGGATGAAACACAAAGCCAAATTCAAACTAGAGTCTTTGACCTTACGGGGAATGAAACTCACACTTTTGCACGTCAGTCTGAATGCACTACAATCGGCCACTCGTCGCGCAGTTGCATGTCTTGACTCATTCGCTGACAACCAACAGATCTTTTGGTGCCATGTCATGACACAGATGAAGTGAAGCTGCCAGCAGCTCCATAGCCAGAGAATCCCCTGCAATGCCCAGTACGTATGCACTTTTCCTCAGCCCCCACCCATCCAATGATGATCAGTTTGTGCTTTGCACGCTGGAAATTACCGGCTCAGGTTTCGACCGATGCAGATAGAAAATGGCTGTTTCTGATATCGATACTTCCATCTCGACCTTCCCAAGTTCGGTCTTGACTTTTCGCTAACAGCTGAGTCCCAGGTTAAAATGACACCTCCGGTACGCGATACTCTCCCTCGACGAGCGCATACGAATGTTCATATGATGTATCTGCACTGGGCACCGACAATTCTTGAAGGATACGCTCTATTGTGGCAGGCCTAGAAAACCTCGCCGACTGATCTCTTTCTGCCGATTTGAGCTCTCAATCACGCCTGGCAAGAGCTCGACTGACGTTCGTCACATTAGACCCTGTTGACTCGTAAACCCTTGACCTTGCTCCGCACGGCTACACCGTAAGTCATATCCCCCTCACCCCTTCCTGGAGATGATGCGACGTATAGATGACGAGTCTGACGGGTTCGCCCGGTGACGACTTCATTTAAAATATCCATTCATGCCTTTCTGATCCACTCCTCACAACACTGTTTGCTAGATCTATGCATGAGGATCTTTGCTAACCTTTTTCCAGACGTTCAGCCTCCATCTTTCGGTACGCCCTACGCTGCACTCCTCTCATTCCCACATGATGATACGACGCAAACACAAGACAAGCATATGTCCAAGCTTCGGCAAAGACGAGACTGTCACGTCTGATTCGCTGTCATGACCTCGATCTCTGGATGTCATCATGGGGGCGTTGGCTAATTGGCCGCGCAGACTTGTTCATGAGACGTGATTATGACATTGGTTATGGTATGTTACGCTCAATCTTCCTCTCTGCCTTCTTTACAAGATGAACATTTATTTTATCACGACGGTCTACCGAGCTACGGCAATGGTGATAACTGCCTGTGACAGGGCAAGTGTCTGAAACCCTTTTCTTAAACGCTCTCTGCACTTCCTCAAAGATTTTGATCAGTGCTAACTGCGACCCTAGTTCTTGATCGTTTCCTCCTCGCTGACTGATTCGACGGTTCGAGGTCTCTCGATTTCGTGTTCTTCGATGCAAGACTAGCTCTTCACGACGGTCAAGAAGTCAGGTTTAGATGACAAATTTAGTTCGTCGGTCAAGAAGGTAACGACGTGATTTTTAGGCATCGTCACTGCTATGCTACCTTGGCCACCTCATACAAGTCGCCCGAAAGCGGAAGCAAGGAAAGGATTACAACAAGGACTCCAAGTGCTCAGTATAAGCCAATCGTTATGTCTCCACGAATCCGAGCTGTTAGATGGATCTCTGCCTCAAGGTCCAGCTTGATTCCAAGCAGCAGCGCTGCATCCTTGGGCTTGCCATTGTCATCCACTGGGCCCTTGATGATGTTGCCGGCCGGCCGGTTGAGGTTGGCGGAAGAAGGCACTGGCCCAATGTTGCTCGAGATTTTGCGGCCACCGGAAGCTTGGCCTTCACTGCCTGTATCGGACATGTAGCCGGAGGGACGTGTGGTTTCGCTGAAGGAGGGTCAGTGCTATCAATTGTCGGTGTGGACCTATCAACATACAAGGAAGACATCGTCCGGTATTTGATTATGACGAATGTGCTGATTAGGTATTACGGGTGTTGTTCGTTAGGGCGCCTGGCCGTGCTCGTAGGTATTTTGGATGGTATGTGATGGAGAGGCAGATCAACTGTTGTCGGTTCAATTCAGTCGTCGTATCTGACTTATGTATCTGACAGCTTCCAGGCGTCCACACAGTAGCCCGAAACGCAACCGTGGTGGTCGACATCTTTGCTCTTCCTCCCGAAACTGTTGTTGTGCCGCAGCCGAGCCGCAGGGTTCGTGATCGTTCGACCCTCGAACCAGCCTCAATAGAGAGATAGCAGTCGACAATCAGCGAGCATCTGCAAGGATTGCATCCTTGTACTTAACGGGGAAGCATACGCGTGGTTCATGCTGGCGGGTGATTTTAACATCCAGAGCTGAAACGGTAAGGACTGCTCGGGTCACAATCAACGTCTCACGTTGCCAGCCTCGTTTAGCATCCTCACAAACATCACGCGATCCACCCCTAACCTTCCGCGGATCAAGTCAGCAAATACATTGCATCTGGTCTAGAGACGATCCGCTTGCGAATCATAAGCTTCCTGGCGTGCGCATGCAGCAGACGATCCTTGTGCTTATCTCTCCTTCCCGCAACATCAACGGCGATGTTTTCGAGGTACGGTTTCGAGCTGAGGCATGTTGCGCCAAGTACGAAGCCGGAGGTGCTCACTGGTATCGTTCGATACTTTGATCATGTCACGCCCATCGGACTGGTTGTGCGTCGAGGACTGTTGCGTTAGAACGAGACGTGGTAGCACACCAGATCAACAACCGTCAAACGACCTTGCGAAGTCACCATGGTACTAGGAATTCTAATCGCAGCGATCACTGCACCTGGCCTTCTCGGCAGCCAGGAGGCCATCCGTCAAGGCCAATCGAAGGACAAGAGAGAAGAGCATCGTGCGCGTCGGTGCAACCTTATTGCGAGCTGTGTTAAATCCTCACCAAGAAGTCGGGAGATTGATGGACGACCCGTCGTGCTTCGCAATGGAAAGCTTTGGATCGATACCACTGCGAAGAACGGCGAGCCGCTCGGTCATACTTATGCCGGATACTATCTGCCATACCCGGACACTAAGTACGAAGGACTTGTCACAACTATCACAGATATTGCTCCCATCATGAACTGGGTGTATATCGACAGAGAGACGCACGAAGCCAAATATGGTGTGCGCGCTGATGCACAGCCCAATCTTACCGGACCGTTCGATTGCACACGACAAGATCGCCGCCTTACATTTGACGGCTGGGAAGGATGGTGTGCTGTGGAGGAGTATGATGGGTACTGGTGCCTGTACTTCGATGTCGACGATGATGGGCTCAAGTCAAAAGTCGCGCTAGGGACAAGGGTGTTGGAAGTCGAGTTGAGCAGGAAAGAGAAGAGGTTTAGGAAGGAGCAAGAGACGCGACAGCAAGACCAAACGACGAAGCGAGCAGTCGATACTCAGGAAGATGAGCCTGTGGATCGGCCATTACAGCCAGATCCAGAAATCAGACGGCCTGGAGTCTTCGATGAAATACCGACTGAGCCCGAGAAGATGCCTATCAGAAATGCAACGCCAAAAACACCGCCACCAGCATATTCAAAGACCGACGAACCTACAATTCTGTCTACCGAACGTACTAAGGAAGGTGCCATCGGTGCGCTGGATGACCTGCTCGCAATGGAAATGCAACCTACTGCTCCTATCGTACATGCACCTCCAGAAAAGAAGTCAACGCCCTCTTCAAAAAGAGCTCCACTGAGCGAGAAGCGCATTACGCCACGGCTGAATCGAAACAGTGGCAGCAAAGCTATCGCTCAGGCGCAGAAGTTCGAAGCCATGGCAGCGGCGCAGAAAGACGATACCCAAATAAGAAACTCCTCTGGCGACACGCGGGTGTCTGTCGCTAGTAGTTTGGCAGACTCGGCATCTTTCTATTCCGAAGACGAGCAACGATCAGGTCGAGAAGTTCGACCACAGTCGAGCGTGTCACAAAGGGCGTTATATCAATCACTAGATGCACCATCGGTCCCAAGTACAAGCTCACAAGAGCCGCATGAGAAGGTAGACAAAATAGTCAGCCTTCAGAAATCCGTGCCAAGAGTGCTCCAGAGAGACACACAATTTGCTGATCCAGCGGTCTTTGGTCCATCCGCTTCCAGCAATGACAAGCGGCGAAGTCAATCGAGCTCTTCTTCGCAACGCAAACGAAACTCGAGGACATTCACGGCTCGACGGCCTGGCAAACGAGTGTCACCAAGGAACTCTTCCAGAAAGTCACTCACGGACACGATGTCGAGCGGAGCAGACAAACGAAGATTAGCGACTTCGAATACATCTTCCAGAATCCCGGGTGGGAGGGGTAAGACAGTCAACAGAACAAAGAGCGGTAGGAAAACGACGTCTACGTTTTTGAGGGATCTTGATGATCTTGTAAGCCAAGAGATAGTGCCTGAACTGCCGAGAAATGGTGGAACATGTCCAGTCCTAGCGAAGGGACTGCTTGCGAGAGGCGAGCAACAAGGCAGCAAAAGGAGGGAAGACAAAGGCACTAGGAAACGTACATAGCACTTCAAGATGATTATTCAATCAAGAATATAATACACATCAAGACGAGGGGTTCTATATTCGAGTGTATAATCCCCGCCTGGTAAGTGCCTGCACTGTCTCCATCCCTCCTTCCCATATCTGTTCCCCATCCTGCCTTCAATCTTCAACTATATGTAATTGCGATGGGCATCAGTTCGTGATGCCCCCTGTCTTTGCCCCAGATTGCCGCTTCAAACAAGCGCATACCAGCTTCGACCTGAAACTCGGCCCACCGGCCGCAGTGAGCCCCACCGCCGATGCTTCAACTTCGTGTCGAGAACATGGAACATGTCGCGAGTACAAAATGTCAGCCGACTCAGCTTGCCCCAGTTTAGATCTCATTCGGCAGGAAAATTGGATGTCAATGAAGGTATATGGAAGAATAACCAGACTAGGGGGCTGGTTGGTACACACCCACCTATATTGATCGACGACACGATTGCCACACGTGACATCTTGTAAGATCATTACAGCGCGTACTCACGTCCTGAGCTCAACTGTATTGGAGATTTGATACATACATTTTGATCACCTCTTGGCCGAGTCAAAGGTATCGCACAATGGACGCGTCAAGTCGGTTGTACGCGAGACTTGGTGAGATACCAGAGGACCCAAACGACCCCGAGAGTCTTGATGATTTGATCGTCTGCGCTTTTGGGGCCTTTGAAAGATACTATCTATGTTGGAAGACTAAATGTGGTCAGTTCCGGCAAGGTGAGCAGCGTGACAGCTTCGCAAGATGGGCGTTCACTGACACTAACACTGACAAATCATAGATGGCTACGATCTACCGCCAGCACTAAACGAATGGCTGAACCCAACCGACGGAACGACAAGAGATTGGGCATCACTCCAAGTTGTCTTCGGTCGCGGCGAGGAGTACTTTGCGTCGGACAAAAACGGAAAACTCGAGTTCAAGGAACCAGAGATCAAAAAGCTCACAGAAGAAGAAGGGAAAGAAAAGATTGACCGACAAGCTTTACGGAGGTCGAGAACAGTATCATTTCTACGGCCTTTGTCGCAGACTAGCAACCGATCTGATGGTGTTGCTGCCGATGCGCCGATGGTCAATAGACGCACATCATCAGTCTCATCGCAACGAGCGTCGCGACCTCCGAGTCTCTCATATTCTACAACAGAGTCGGAGGCTTCAGTGGCGCTTCCCAGTGAGCGACCGGTGTTACTGCAAGAGCCAGCTCATGCGCCGCAGCCTTCCATCTTCTCACGAGTAGGCTTGGTTGGTTCAAGCACTTCTGCTTTGAAAGCCGTAACGTCAATACCAGAGGCCAAGGTCATCAAGCCGGAGCCTGAGGAGGTAGCTGTGCCAGGTACCGCAACGAACACGGCAGTCTCCACACGAGACCCTTATACTACCTCGAGCAAAGGGCAAAATCCCAATCAGCCGGGTATCCACTCAATACCAGAGGAAGGAAGCAATCGCAATATCACAACGAAGACTGGCACTCGGGAGGCATGTACATGTGGATGTCACAATCCACCAATTCCACAAACAAAGCGACCTACATACATCAATGCCAGTGTACAGACAGATCCAATGCCTCCTCAACCGCGAACATCGCTACGAGTCGATACATTGAGTGCGTCGGCTTGGAGCAGCCACAGCTACAGTGTCGTCTCTCGCGACGTACGAACGCCCGTATTCGACAACTTCGGCGTAGCTCCCTTCTCGATGGGACGGATGACGAACTACTTCAGCAAGCCTGGTTATCAACTGGGTGATAGCCTGTCGAGTGGCTATCATTACTATGAGCAGCCAGTGTATCAGTATCAGGAAGATTTTGGAGATGAGGCCTTGCGGTGATTGATGCGAGAGTACTCCAAGTCAGAAGGCGGTCTTTCATGTTGTGAAGATGACCAAAGACAAGCTTCGAGGTTAGAAATACTAGGGGTAGTCTTTGCTGCTGTGCGGATAAACTCTCTAATGGCTACAATCATTCTGCTGCTATATTGAGCTTTTTTTGTAACATAAAAGGCTTGTTGGTTGTTTTGTATCACTAGTAGCTTATACCCATCAGCATTTTCTTTCTCGGGTAGTTCTGTTCAACTGAATATCTTTGAGGAAGCAAAAATGAAGTAGTCGATCGCACTGCTCGTGCTGCATGCCATCCTGTGCTTGACTCCTCCACCACCACCACCACCACCACCACAACTTGACAGAGCCAACAAAACGATATAGCTTGCATCGGCCAAAGACGTCATCAAGATCTTGATCGTCAATGAAGCGTTGGTTCTGGTAACGCTTTGTGGACAAGGACGAGAACAGGAAGTGGTCGTCTTGTGATGTGACGAGTTGACACATACTGGGCATCCGTTCTTGGTTCCGACATGAGGTGCAGCGCGCAATGTCGATATTGTCTTCGAAAAAAGAGTAGGCAGTTGACTCGAGTAGGAGGTCGTAAACATGCAATGCTTCCAGGGTATATAACAAATATCAACAGTCTCAGCCAGCGCCATCTCCTCACGTCTCCAGCCAGCTGCCCGCAGCCCATGCCACAGCGCATCCAACCAACGCCGCAGCACCGACGATCTGCTTCGACCAGCCCTGCTCTTGCTGCACCATGGCCGCGCCCTGCCGCTTCAGCTGCTGGGCTGGCTTTGCCTCTTCAACCACATGCTGTGCTTGAGGATGCACATTCATGCTCTCATTGTGTCTCCTCTTCGCCTCGTTGATCATCCGCTCAATAGCTTCCAACTCCTGTCTCCACTGCGTCTCGTTCCTCTTCTCGCCCTCCACTTCGACATTCTGAACATTGCCAAAGAAATCCATGACCAGCCTATTCCTTGCAGCCTGCTCGCCGCCCTCGAACAGATCATACCGTATGCCAGGATGCGAGTGAATCTTTTCCTCATCGTAGCTGTCGAAGAGATGGCCCATGGTGAGCTTCGACGTGGGGTCGCGGACTTGTGTCTCGAGGAATTCGAGATTGTAGTACGTGTAGCGGTCGATGACGGCGACGCCGACGTCTTGGTCGGCGTGGTGCGAGTACGAGGACTGGTCGATCTCGGAGGAGCCAGTTGCGAGGATGTTGGGGGAGTAGAACTTGGAGTACATGGTGTTCGCTTGGCAGGTATCGATCATGAAGAGCATCTCGTGGTAGCTGCGGACCTGTTAGTAAAGCAAGCATAGCGTGTTCCAGGAAGGGTCACGCACCGTTTCTTCTCCCACATCTGTCCAAAGGCGTCTGCCAGGTCGAATGCGCTGATCTCTTCTGCGTCCTGGAACTTCAGGAACTCATTGCCGCCGTGCCCTGTCATGTAGACCAGGATGTTGCTCCGCTCATCTGTCATCAATCTCTTGCTGCGTGGAGTGTCCTCGCCCCAGCGATCCGTCATGAGGCGGATGAAGTTCTCTACAGTGACCTCGTACCCTCTGTAATCCACCTCGATGTTGTCGCCATACAGGTCAAGCGCGCGGTCGGCGTTATTGAAGACGGCGCCGGGGAAGGCGTTGCGCGGATTGCAAGCCATGTCGTCGGGCAACATGAGGATGATCTGCGAGTCGGGGATGCCGAGACGCTTGACGGTGCGGTACAGCGAGAGGACATTGGCAAGGTGGCGGTAGTTGAACCAGAAGCGTGAGGTGCCCACGAGCACCGCCCAGTTGGACGTGTGCTCTGCTGCGACAAAGGGTGCCGCCAGGAGCGGGAGAAGGGCGCTGGAGAGCTTCATTGTGGCCTACGGACAAACAGAAACGCCCGCACCGCCGAAGATGGAGGATGGTCAAGAAGAACAGGCGCGCTGCACGGAGTCCCTGGACGGCACCCGCGATGCACGTTGAGCGGTGGTGAGCACTGACAAATCGGAGATAAGCCGGGTGACGACGCGCTGAACCGCATCACGTGTGGGGGAAGCTCCCACCTGATTGCATCATTGACAGCCGCGTCTATCTGCCTTATCTGAGCACGCAATGCCATCCTGCTCCTCCTAAGATGCTTGACTGAGCGCTCCGACGCGTCCAAACTCCACGCTGTCCGTCACAGTCCCCCTCCAGGATCTTCCAACCATGGCTCCGGACCGAGGATCTTCGCCGCGCCCATCCACCGATGACTATGAAAGAGCTGAGGATGCAGGGGACAGTGCGCCAATCCATGCTGGGGATCGCGACTACCTGGCTGAGCAGGCGGACCAGCCGCAGAACTTTACCCTGAGGGGTGTGCTTGTTGGACTGGCCATTGGTGTTGTGATATGTTTTTCGAACATGTACTTCGGTCTGCAGACCGGCTGGGTGTCTGGCATGGCCATGCCGTCCGCGTTGATCGGATTCGCCTACTTCAAGGTCGTTGCCCGCACGCTGAAACTCCCCTTCACGCCGGTAGAGAACGTGCTGGTGCAATCGGTTGCGGGATCCGTCGGTACCATGCCGTTGGGCTGTGGGTTCGTTGGTGTCATCCCGGCGTTGAATTTTCTGCTGAAGCCAGAAGAGGGTGGTCCGCTTGACATCAGTCTGTGGAAACTGATCGTTTGGTCCGTGGGAATCTGCTTCTTTGGAGTCGTGTTTGCTGTGCCTTTGCGCCGAGAGATGATCATCAGAGAAAAATTGAAGTTCCCAAGTGGAACAGCTACGGCGCTGTTGATCAAGGTGCTGCACGGCGAGAAGGACTCTAAGCTTACCACACCACGTGCAAGCAACGACAGGGTGCGGGGTCCTGACGAAACTCGCGGTCTACTGCAAGAGGAGCATGTCGAGACGCAAGGCGAAGAGCAGGACGACGACAAGGATGCTGACTGGAAGGCCAAGATCCGCCTTCTCATCATCGCATTCGCCGGCTCTGCACTCTACACAGTTTCATCCTACTTCATCCCTCAACTCCACGACATCCCCATTTTTGGTCTCCCCCTTGCTACGAAATGGCTCTGGACACTGAACCCATCCCCTGCATACGTCGGCCAAGGCATCATCATGGGCCCCGCGACAACACTGCACATGTTGCTCGGCGCGGTCATAGGCTGGGGTATTCTCTCGCCTCTCGCAAAGCACAAAGGCTGGGCGCCCGGCCCCGTATCAGACTGGACCAACGGCTCGAAGGGATGGATAGTGTGGATTTCCCTCGCTATCATGCTCGCGGACTCGCTCATCAGTCTCGGCTGGCTCATTCTCCGTCCTCTCATTGCGCTCGCACGCACCTACTACCCGACCGCAAAGGAAACATTCCACTCACACACCTGGCGCGAACTTCTCACCCTCAACATCTCCAGGCGTCAAGGGTACACCTCCTTGTCTGACGGAACGAGCATCAATCCCATCACAGCCGTCAAGCAGCACCTCAACGAGTCCAACGAGCCCGACGCACCCCCCGAACACCTCATCTCAACACGCACAACACTGGTCGGACTCGTAGGCTCACTCGTCCTCTGCATCGTCGCAGTTCACGTCTCTTTTCCGGGTCTGATTCCCTTCCGGCTCACGCTCCTCTCGCTCGTGCTCGCCCTGCTACTTTCTGTGATGGGCGTGCGAGCGCTAGGCGAGACAGACCTTAACCCTGTGTCTGGCATCTCAAAGCTTACGCAACTC
Source organism: Didymella sp. IMI 355093 (assembly GCA_027946495.1). Classification (NCBI taxonomy): domain Eukaryota; kingdom Fungi; phylum Ascomycota; class Dothideomycetes; order Pleosporales; family Didymellaceae; genus Didymella; species Didymella sp. IMI 355093. The sequence continues at coordinate 579,201 of JAPEUZ010000006.1, forward strand.
GTCTTCGCGCTTGTCACACCCACGACCGGTCCTAGTGCAAAGAACGCCGTCATTATCAATCTGGTCGCAGGTGCAGTGAGCGAGAGCGCGGCACTCCAGGCAGGCGACCTGCTGCAGGATCTCAAGTGCGGGCATCTGATTGGTGCGGCGCCAAACGCGCAGTTTTGGGGGCAGATGATTGGGAGTGCGGTGGGTGCCGTGCTCTCTGCTGTGGTTTACAAGCTCTACACCAACGTCTATACCATACCTGGGGGCTTGTTTGAGGTACCGACAGGGTACGTGTGGGTGTTCACTGCAAGGCTGGTTACCGGAAAGGGATTGCCGCCTATGGTAGGAGAATGGGCTAGTGGCGCTGCGGTCATCTTTGCGGTTGGCACCATGATCAGAGTTTGGGGTACGAACAGGAAGCAGCGGGGTCTGAGCGGATGGTGGATCGACTTTGTCCCGGGTGGCATCGCGGTCGCTGTCGGTACGTATTGCGTAGCTTGATCGTGAGCCTTCACTAATCATCTGCTAGGCATGTACAACACGCCCTCGTTTACCTTGGCGCGTACGGTCGGCGGTCTCATCAGTCTATGGTGGAGAAGGTGGAAGGGCAAGACCGAGACGCCCATCATCGTACTTGCCAGTGGCTTGATTCTAGGCGAAGGACTGTTCAGCATTGTAAACCTGCTGTTGGCAAGCTTAAAGGTGCCGCATCTCTAGACTAGCCTTGCAAACGTACCACACCCGGGAACTTCCGAGCAGTCACTTAGCAAAACGCAGGAGCGAGAACACAGAAGCTTTATGCTGAGAGTTTGCGCGAGTTAGCTTGGAGAAAAGCAAAAGGCAGTCAGTCCCTATTTTAGGCTACCTCGCAACATAACAAATCTTCTGGTAGCTTCAAGGGTTCTGCAATAGCTGCAACCTGCTGGTCGTAAACTGATCTTACGAGATTGCCAAGTGGCTGTTCGGGAGCTCCTAGGTGCGGTGTGAGAAAAGTCACATTCTCAATCATTTTATTGGTCCATAACGCCATGACCATGTATTCGGTCTCATGCTTCGCATGCTTCCTGTGAGGTATCGTTGCACCCTTCTTGCGCCATTGCAGAATGCCTATGCCACGAATGTATCCCAAACGCCGTGATATGCCGCCCATCAATGCATGGTCTTGCGTTTCCGTTCTCGTGTTAATTCATCACCCAGCCACTCGACCTGCAGCTCGACTTCCTCCAAAGACTTGCTTTTAATTGGTCCATTCGCCCATGCCACTTCGGCTCCGACCGGCTCCTCTGGCGGCTAACCCAAGTAACCTGAGCCCTCTGCACCACCATAAGCAGTTTCTTTGAAGCCAGCAGGTACCGTCCATCCATGCATGGCACATGCGCGGATGTATGCCTCGACCGCCTCACCGACTCCATAGTCGTGCCGTCCACCGCGTTCCAAACGAGCCGGCTTGGGGTCAGTGCTAGTGATAGCCATCCGAACCTGTACCAAGACAGACTCGATCGATGACACTGCACTCCATCCATCGTTCGTCAAAAGCTGCATACACATAGCGCCGCCCGCAGTTACGTGACCGCCGCCTCCGGCAGCAAAGCTCAAGAAGCGCGGGCGAATGACCCTGACAAAGGGCGGTGCCATGGGGTAGTCCTTGCCGAAGCGTAACTCCAGGACGACGCTCTTGACATCGTGCTTCTTCATATCTCGTGAGAGTGGCAGGGCTGGATCGAATGAATGCAGCTCGACAATCCACTGGTACATGTTCTCAATCTTGTCCTCGTCGATGTGCCAGCCAAGCTCGTGCAGAGGCTGTTCGTTCTGGGTCTTGATGAGAGCTTTAAAGTCTCGCATGAGGCACTTGGTCGCGGCGCTCGATGCCCATGAGGGTTGCTGAAGCATGGGTAAAGTGTCGTAGTCTAAAGATCCAGGTATGTAATCCGTAAGAGGCTGCAAGGGCTTCAGCTTGTTGAAGAAGCCACCCAGTTTTGCCTTGCCCTTGCCATCCTTGGTGGAGTTGGGTGTTGGGAGTGGATCAACGAACTGATCGTTCTTCGACGACGCGTCTTCGAAAATGGCGCGATCTTCGTCTAACGTAGCGATACTGGCTGTGTCGTCATCGTCAATCTCGATAGCATCGTACTTACTTGTGCCTGACGCCTTCTGACGCTTGTTCTGCTGCGTAGAGCTTAGCAAGGGCAATGTAGCAGTCTGCTCCGTCCCACTCACCGTGGTCTTCAGCGACTTCGGTCTCCTGGAACCAGCAACCGCACGGATGGGAATGATCAGCTTTCCATCACTGCCCGTCGGTGTCATGGAGGGGTCTTGTTCCAATATCTCCAGGGGCTTAGATCCTTTGACTGTTGAGCTAGCCGCCTGGTTGTAACCGACAGTACTGCTGACGAACAAGTAGCGTGTTTGTATCCAGTCGAGTTGGGCGACCACGAGATGCGGAGATCGACTGACGAACTCTTGCGGGGCATTGCAGATCTCATTAAGTGCCATGGCTGACTGGATGTTGAGTTCGCTGTTGGGCCAAGTGTAGCCAATTCCTCCCAAGGCTGAGTAGCCTATACTGGTTTGGACCTCTAAAGAATGATAGACACCATGCCCGTACGCACGACCATGGGTGGTCTCATTGAAGTGCAGACCTTCGCGAATGATGCTGTGCCAGTTTTGCAGTGGACTTCCGTGCCACGCAAACAGGGTCGGGAACTTGAGATGCAGTCTCTCAGAGGTGTTCCGCACGGACTGAATGAAACGGCGCTCCTTGTCAGGCGCCCCCATCGCAAATCGAAACTGAGTCCAGTTTGACATACCGTAGAGCCGATCGTCTGCCTTACGACCGATGGACGCATCCTCCTCCGCATCCACCTGAAGAATGCACGCTCTGTTTGAAGCGATGATCCACCGCAGTAGTCCAAGAGCTGCAGGAGGAAGACGATCTGTCCAGGAGCTAAGGGAGTTGTGTGTCTTCCGGAGCAGGTATTGCTTCAAGCCATCGACAGAGGGAAGCATGTCGAGAAGGACGCAGATCATCTGTCGCTTATGCTGTTGCGACATTTCATCGAAGTTTTGGTTGTAGATCTGGAATTTTGCCGGGCGGAAGTTGTTTGTATTGCGAGGAATCTTAGAAGCCGCCTTTGGCGCAGCGGGTGGATTTGCAGCACCTGTGTACCCATAACCGCGAGGACCTTCTAAAGTTGCGATAGCTGGCTCTACAGGCTCAGAGATCTTTACTGTTGGGTAGTAGGTCGTCTCGACGATACGGCAGTGGTAAGCTTTACTCTGTTCATCATCGAAACGGAATGTAATCCACTCGTTCGCCCGAACAGGGCACGTTTTGGACTTGTCTTCGAACAAGATTTCTCGACCGTCGAGATGGAGTTTCATCGCAATAGGTGCTTGTATCTTGTTGGTGCTCACGGTCATGGCTGGCTGAGGCTCTGCCTGCGGCTGGCCAAGATAGCCGCGACATGGGTTGAGAGAATAATCATCTTCGAATGCCGAGGGAGGTGGAACCATGAGCGCTAAACCAGCAGGAAAGTCTCGTAGCCTGGATTGTCTTGAACTCGAATAGCAGAAACTTATCAGAAGATCGACGACCTTTGGTTGAGAAAGAACCTCGTGCTCTATGCTAGGCCCAAACCCCAGTGACATGTACTGGTAGAGACACAGCGGATTGTCGCAAACATACGGCTTGATCGCTTGGAGATCGTCGGGCATCTTACTGAAGCAGATAAGACAGAACTCTGTGCAACGGACAAAGTGTCGAATAACGAATTGCATGGCAACAAGCGGTAGCGAATGTTCTTGACCGGTGGACTGCTGGATATGGTCGGCTGTGACGATTGGAGGAAACACATTGGTTACCACTTCGGGGACATAGTACTTGTCGTCCGAGCCTTCAGAATGCTTGCCCCTTGGCTGAATGATCTGGTCGTTGTAGAACAGCTCACTTCCGTTCCAGTCCATGCCCGCATACCGGTACTTGAGGAGCCTATGGAAACGTTCATCAAGAAGGCCGTTGAGAGGTCTTGAGATGAATGAATGACGGAAGCCCCGGCGCGCTGTTGCTTCTTGCTGTGAGCCCGTGTGCTGAGACTCCTCACGTCGCTTCTCTTGTTCTTTGCTGAGGACGGTAAAAGCTTGTACGGCCTCCTGCAGAGTGGGCTTGTAAGACTTGGCGATGCCGGTACGGATGTGAAGGTTCTCTTGTGTCCGGCTGCTGTCGTATGATCGAACATCGTCCATAGTCTTGTACCCGTGGGGGTAGTGTAACAAAGCAACGAGGTATTCATTAGGCTCAATCTGCCACGCCTGCATGGCTTCATCCGAGATGCCCAGCTTTGCGATGCGGATAGAGACGCTCACATAGCAGCCAAGACCATCCATGAGACCGCCCAAATAGCCAACCTTGAAGCCGCTGCTCTTCGCTGCTAGCAAGTCGCGGCGGATGCGTTGTCGAAAGGCGGCCGTGGGCTCTGTGAAACCTTCAGCGGTTGGCGTGTGGTGTCCGTTACTATAAAGCTTGGGCAGCATGTCCTCGTCTCCAGGGAAGTAGTCCTCGCCGTAATCGTCATCTTCCTCGTCCTCAAATCCCCCGAAGCCATCAAAACTCTGCGAGTTGAGCATCTGCTGATCACCGTCCTTGTCTATCGACTCCAGCTTTCGCGAGACAAGTTCTAAAATTTGCTGCACGGTCTTTCCAGATGCCGAGATGTCATTCAGGGTGCTGGCGACACTGGCGGAGGCATTGTCAGGCCCGAAGATCATGCATTCGTGACACGAGGGATAGTCAGATAGTTCTGCGATAACGTTAGCAAGCTGTAAGACCTCCAAGAAGGTCGCACCAGAGCTGTAGGTATTCGACGCGCGGGGGACTTGCCTGGTATCAGAGCAGAGATCTTGAGGGTATTGGCGTCAGCAACACACAGGAAGGTGAACTCGCCATCGTCGCCGCCAAGTTGCACATCTGAGATGCCTGCAACAGAGATGCCTTCGATAGCGGCAGCCAGGTCGGCCACAAACTGCCTGCGAGGCATGGTGGGCGAAACTGCGATCTAGTGATTGGTGTTGCAAGAAAGGAGCTCGAGTAGGGAGGAGTTGAGAACCGAGGTCACTGGTTAAAAGTTTCGAAGGTGAAAAGGGTCCCAGATGAGGTACAGTCAACTGTGGGACGAACTTGGGTGACGTCAATGGGATTGTTTGCGTGAAAGTAGCAATAGTTGCTGCGATTAGAAGTCAAGCTCGTTGTGCAGCCGGAAGACAATGGGCGGCGGAAGCGACAGTGAAGTCAAGTAGTTGAGAACAAGCACATGAGGAAGCTGCCTGAAAAGCTTCAGGGACTCATGGGCTCGCGCTTGGCATGGCAGTTGCTCTTGTGCGACTGTGCCTCTGGCGAGCGGCAGTGGCTCGAATATTGGAGTGACTGAGAGTCCAGGCAGCAGAGCGCGCCGCGCTGCCTCGCTGCCTCGCTGCCTCACGCAGGGCCAGCTAGCGCGGCTCGAAGCTTCCAGTGGAACCCCGCACCTAGGCGGTTGAAACACGCCGAGGTGCTGAAGCCTCATCGTCAATCGCCAAATGATTGTGCGTTAGACAAACGGAGGAAGCACGATGAAGCGATGAAGCGATGAAGCGATGAAGCGATGAAGCGATGAAGAGATGGGCGTTTGTTTGTCAACACCCACAAGCAGACGCGTCGAGCTGCGCCATGACTCGCGCCAGTCCCCCTCGTGTCTAGCTGCTGCCCCTTCCCCACTCAGACGCGCTTGCGGCCAGACTTCCGGGCGTTTAGCTGGAGCCTCAGCCAGGAACGCTACCAGGACTCCCGTCGTATCTCCGCCCATTTCCAGCCATGGCCGTTGCAGAAGACAGCACAGCGCCCAAGTCGAGTCACGTCTCTGATCCTGCCCTTGCGCCGTTTCTCCAGTCCAGCTTCGATCCTGCCGAGTACCTCAATGCGACTCTCCCCTCGCTCTCGCTGGGCGGGCGGCCAGTCAAGGGCACCTCGGCCTCGCTCGCAGATCTCTCCTCGCAAACACAAGACCTGTTGTCGCAGCTCAATGCGCAAACCACACGGCTTTCCGCAATCCTGACACAGTTGACCGACGACATACTGCGGAGTGGAGGACGCTTGGCATACGAAGTTGAAGTGCTGCGTGGAGAGACGATAGGTCTCGCAGATACACTAAAAGATGGGCTGAAGGAGGACATTACAAAGTTCCTGCCCAGCGGTTTGGCTCTGGACACCGAGGCAGCAGACTCATCCAGCAGAAGGCCATCAGAAGCAGCACAACAAGACACCGACGCTGCCGCAGCAACAGCAGCATCACAAGATGACACGCAACCACCGCCGACCGACACGACCCCCGAATATATCACCTCCCTCCGCACCCTCACAACCGTACGCTCCCGTCTCGAAAACGTCATCAAAGTCTTCGGCGAAGCCATGCACTGGACCATCCCACCCAGCGACGTCTCTCTCGGCAGCTCTCTCATCAGCGTCTCCGCACCAGAACCCGGCAGCGACAACGCCTCCCTCGAGCAGCGCGGGAAAGAGTTCGCCTCGGCGCTACGTTCCGAGATCGCCGACCTGATAACCGGCGACCCAGAGCAGGGGCCCGCGAAAGCCGAGGCCAGGATTCAGGCGTTGCGCGATCTGGCCACGGTGTGGAAGGGGACCGCCGAGGAGAAAGCGAGAGGGAAGTTTGTGGATGGTTTGGTCAAGGTGGTCGAGGATAAGCAAAAAGAGGTTGAGAAGGAGAAAGAAAGGAGCAAGAGCAGGGGAGGCAGGAGTGCGAGTATAGCCAAGTCGCAGCCACCGCCGGTGAAGGAGCAAGGGCGAGGTGGGTTCTTGGAGAACTTGAGTAGGATACGAGGCTTCGTTGAGTAGCCCTCTCCTCGATGTACTCACAATCGATATGCGCATTGAGTTGCATGACCAGCACGACGACAAGGCACGTAATATGACGGATTGCAATGTACGATGACTAGATTGCGTTCGCTTCGACCCACCCCTCAACTGGCTATGTTGGTCCACCTTGGAGCCAGCCCTTTTGGGCGGCTGCCACCAGGTTCACCTCAAGCTGCGAAGAAGAGCGGAGATGCTACTAAACTATGTGCGTATATAGAAATGCAAAATCCGAATTTCGGTGCCAAAACTTCACTGCATGCCTCTGGGGTATCATAACAACCAAACTCCACCCAAACGCCCATCATGCTTCGTGTCCATGCTAGTATGTTGGAATCGCCTCAATGGCTGCCCTTGCTCGCTTCGCCTCCGCTTCAAATGCCAGAATCTGCTTCTCGCATGCCTGCCTCAGCTTTTCCTCACCTCTCTTCGCATTGTATAGCACCCATTGCTCTATTGTCATCTCCTTCTCGGCCTTTGTCAGTCCAGCAAACACGGCAGCTTGGAGCTCCTCAGTACTAGCCCCGGCCGGCGCTATCGCGTCGAGACCAGCGTCGATGACAATGTCGTTCATGAAGGCAGGGATTCCTTCAGTGCTACCAAAAAATGCATCCATGTCGATAGGATCCCACTTCTGCTCTTGCTGAGCCTCCTCGGGCTCGGGAGTCCTCACTCTCGTCGGCGTTTTCTTAGGAGTTCCAATTAGGAGAGATGCTGGCAAACTTGATATCTCATCTTCCACGTCCTCCACCTCATGTTCTGCTGGCGCAGGTTCCTCCTCTTCCGGTTCCGCGAACTCTGTGGGTGTCCTCTTAGGGGTACCAGCGAGCAGAGAGTCGGGGAAGCTCGAAACACTGCTATGTCTGGTGCGCTTTGGCGAGGCCTCGGGAACCTCGGTGTTGTCAACCTGGTCGCTTGTGCGTTTCTTGCCGTGTGTCGTCTTTGTGGTGGTGCTTGCGCTCGAAGTGCGCTTAGCCTTGGCTGCCGCCTTCTTAGCTTTGGCCTTTGGTACAGGTGCAGGTGCGGGTGAAGGCTCGGGTGAAGGCTCATCGTTGACATCGTCCATGGTGGTGTCGACTTTCTCGACGGCCTTCTTTCTGCCGCGTGTAGGTTTTGCGACAAGACTGTCAATTGTATTGTCGAGTGTGTTATCAGTCGCTGTGCTTGCGCGCTTCCTGCCACCGCGTGTGGGCTTTTCGACGACGCTGTCGATTGTGTTGTCGATTGCTGTGCTCGTACGCTTCCTGCCACCTCGAGTCGGCTTCTCTACCACGCTCGAAATTGTGTCATCAATCTGCGTGCTCGCGCGCTTGCGTCCACGTGTGGCCTTAGGCTTGACATCTTCAATGGTAAGATCGGTTGCCTCGCTGATGCGCTTCTTCCCACGAGCTGGCTTCTCGATCACGCTAGAGATGGAATCGTCGATCTGCTCGCTGGCGCGCTTCTTGCCGCGGGTGGATTTCGAGGCCGTGCTGGCAGTTGATGTGCGTGCAGAGGCGCGTTTGCCCTTCTTAGTGGTTGCTCTTGGTGCGGGATGGTAAAGTTCCTTGAGTGCGAAGAACAAACACTCAGGTGCTCGTCGTCGGTGCTCCTCCATTGGGTCGTCGCCAATGTCCCACGCGTCCAGCGAAAGAGAGCAGTACGCGCAAGTAGCGCCATCAGGTGTGTCCAAGGTTGGATCATAGTACCAGCCAGCTTCCACCAACTGCAGTCTTTGTCAGCGATGCGATTGTCATGGCAAGCTCGGGGTTGCATACCTGCACAATGCTGGGATAGCCTTCGTTGCTATCAAGGGGCCAGCCGTGCTCGAATGTGTCGCGACGCGCCTGCATCATGGCGTCAGAGGATGGATCATCTTCACTCCTGCCAGGATCTCCGCTACGCAAACGAATGCATGTGACGACTGCGAAACCGCAGTTTGGTGAATGTGTGAGGTGTTCGTATGCAGGGACATCGTTCTCCTCCCAACCGTCGAGCTGGCAGTGGCACGAGAAGCATTGGACGTTGTCGGGGCTGGCGGTTGTGGGTTTCCAGACGAATCCTGCGAAAGCCAGATCGTGTGCTGATGGGAGTGCCAAAGGCCAGACGTTCTTTGACTTGGAGGGTGCTTTCTTTGTTTTTGAGGATGTGCGCCTGGATTTGGAAGCTGGTGCTGAGAATGTGTCGATACGCGCCTGGAGGGACGCGAGGGAGGCTGCCATGGCTTGTGAAAGCTGGCGCCGGGGGCTTGAGAGCTAAGGTTGGAGTGTGTAAAGCCGCGAGGATTGGTGACAACGCAGTCGCGTAGGATGCCCAATGCTCGAGCTCGAATTTAGTGAGTGCTGAGAGCAGTGTAGTGGGGAAGTCGCGGTTGTTGGGGAGCGCAGGCGCGAGGTAAACACGAGCCAAACACGCCCCGATCTTTTTAGTTTGCTTACGTCAACCCTTGCTGAGTGCGCTTCGAGCAGCCTCAGGCATCGACTCAACAACACCAATGTATCAATTCCGCCCATTAGTACGGACAGCGTGGTGCAGGAAACCTCTGCTACTGCCCGGCCGCCGGTTTGTTGCGACACAGCAGGTGCAGCCGGACAATCCGAACCCAGAGGCCCAGTCACTGCCTCCAGGATGGGAGGATCAAGAACCCACACTGTCCGACTTCTCGGAGCTGCCGCACAAAGACTTTGGAAAGAACCAATTGATCCAGACGAATGAAGAGTTCAAGAGGTCGCTGAGAGGGATATTACGCCAGTTCCCGCCCGTCACATATGCGTTTGCCTACGGCTCCGGCGTATTCCCTCAATCTGCTTCGACAGCATCGCTCACGACCGAGTCGCCGCATCCGAACCCTCCCGAGGCGATATTGAAGTGGCAGAAAGGTGGTGGAAAGATGATCGACTTCATCTTGACCCCAAGATACTCTCAACACTTCCACTCGCTCAACCTGCGCGAGCACCGAGACCACTACTCTTTCCTTGGATCGCTGGGCTCTGGCGTGGTCAGCCATGTGCAGGATCGCTACGGCGCTGGTGTATACTTCAACCCGTACATCACCGTCAATGGCACCATGATCAAGTACGGCGTGGTCAATTTCGAGACTCTCCTCCACGATCTTACCAATTGGGACACTCTGTACCTCGCCGGCCGCCTACACAAGCCTTGCAAGATTCTCCACGAGGAGCCGAATATTCGCCTTGCAAACCAGCGCAACTTGCTGTCTGCGGTCCGGTGCGCCCTCCTACTGCTTCCTCCGACCTTCACCGAAAAGCAACTGTACTCTACAATCACTGGCCTGAGCTATCAGGGCGACCCTCGTATGCAGTACGGTAGCGAGAACCCTAAGAAAATTGACAACATCGTCACCCACCAAATTCGCAACTTCAGGTTGCTGTACCACGATCTTCTCGTCTCGCTACCGAATATCATGTACGCCGACTTCTCTGCTGTGAACAAGCCAGACTGGGTGGATGACACAAAGCTGGATCTGAAGCTGTCGCAAGACATGAGCCCTGAGCGACGCGCAAACATGGTACGACGGCTGCCTAAGACGTTCCGCGAGAAGATTTACTTTTTGTACCGTGGCAAGTTCGGTATCTCTGGAAGCGAATACAAGGAGATGCTGGAAGCGAGCAGGGACGAAGACGCGAAAGGGGGTGTCAAGAAGCAAGTAGGTAGCGCCTTTGATAAGCGGATCGCAGCCGAGACAGATCTCCCCCAGATGGTCACCAAAGCCGTCAATCAGACTGTCAAGTGGCCGTCCACTGTTCAGAGCATGAAGGGTCCGCTCACCGCAGGACCTCAGCGAGCCTGGAGATATTTGAAGGAGAAGCGTGAAAAGGGCAAGATGAAATAGATGGCCATGTCCAGCCAACAGCGGCAAGAGTTGGATCGCATCCAAGACAGCCTCTCCAGGCCACTTTCCCTTTTGTACCACAACGATAGCGCAAGCGAGCAAGCGAGCGTCATTTATAGACTTGTATTCGGATTGCATGCAGCCGCCGTCCATCAGCATGCGGGTCAGGCTTGAAAGAAAAGTCGAGCGAAATTCATTTCTTTGCTGGCTTATAGAATCCACCGCTGTACTTCGCGGAACCTTACTGAACTGCAACTGCCAAGATGTCACGCTGTTACAGATTTCGGTCCAACGTTCGTGGCTCACAGACTCCACGGATAGATTATCTGAAAGCAGACGAACAGCGCCTCATTTTAATGGTCGATGGCTAGCTGCTTGCTCACGCAGTTCTCCCTTACTTCTTGGTTAGATCTGGTCACGCACGTGGCAAGCAACGCAACGGCTCTCACGTTGCAGAAAAACATCGGCCATGGCACAGAAAAGTTTTCGTAGCCTCCAGAGCTATCGATTTTATGCAAACGATGCACAAACAAACTCCTTTTACCTCTTGTACCTTAGAGTTTTCGCTTTTACGGCCAGTTTTCTTTGCATCTCGACAGAATCGTAAGATGATCATAAACACGCTTGGATCGCTGCGGCTCATATGGGCGTGAAGAAGGCGTAATCGATGGACAACATTGACGTTCAGGGCGAAAACTATGTGCCTCGCTGCGCCTTTCTCTACTCTGAGACAACCTGTAGATGCCACGACGGTCCACAGACTGAGATTTGCCAGTGACTAAGCTAAATCACGTATAAGTGCTGAGACTAATACCCTAATCACTACTTAACACCTCGGGGGGGTTGCAGTCTGCCATAAAGGATATGCAAGCAGTGGCTGAAGCGACTCGATACTATCTACCTTGTAAATTGACTCTTTGCTACGAATAAAGGATACCTACATGGGCTTCAGACTCCTCAATACAAGTCCTCCGTTCAGTGAAAATCCCTGTGCCTGCGAAGAGAATCACCGGTACCCCATTGCACATCTCTCGTCAAACTCCACAGAGTCTCCATAGCTGTGCGCATTCTATGACACATACATCCTGGGGAAAACCTCATCCTGCAAGGGCAGACCTGTGCCATGTGTTCTCAGTTTCCCGGCCCTAGTGAGCACGCAACCAATGATGCACAGTATGATAGTGCTGGAAACCATTCAATATCGTCAGCAGTGCTTTCTCGGGCAATGGCAGTCTGCATATCTGCCCGACCGATATCTCAGCCTTGCCGACCATCTCCGAAGCTGCCGCAATTTGCACTTCCTTCAATTCGCCCATACTACCCGCAGCGATCACTCGATCTATTTACAGTGATCTAACTACTGAAGGGGTGTGCTAGCGCCACAGTTGGTGTCGCCGTGTTTTGGACCAGCTGTGGGCGCGCCTTCGGTCGGCGCCTGATCACTCCGCAATATTTCCATTATGGCTGAATGGCGCGTTTGACCTTTTTAATTTCGTTCATCTCAATTGACAAGTTGTCCTGGCCAACTTTACCTTTCTTCCAACGCTATACCTATTGCGACGTGATTCTTTCAGTATGGACAATCTTATGAGCTCCGCTAGCGTTTGTAGCAGTAGCATCAATGATCATAGTATATACACAATGCTGGCCCTCGTGTTGCCAGAAGAATCGAACATAATCACAACTCAGATTGTGATATCCAGAGAGCCTTTCAATGTGTAAAGCTTGTCTAGGTTGTCTCTGAAGATACCCGATAACTTTCAAAAGTTGGTGGTTATGGCCACGGTCAGCTTCTGCAGCAACACGAGAAGCGAGTCTTGTTGCATTGCCATCTAGCTCGTAGATACTATGAGCTTCGCTTCGTCACGTCGACAACAGGTGCTACGGTAGTACTGGTAAGATGAATTCGAATTTGGTCTATGAAAGTCGTAATCGTAATGGTATTCGTGAGGCCGTGAGGCCCGTAGTCGTGATCTTTTTGCTCTTTTGTTGATCATAATCTTAATCGCCATGTTCGTCAATGGGGCGAAGGAAACACAGAAACTTTTCGCAATCTGGAATTGAAGACAGCCGGCCCAAGAACAGAGACAAAACAGCCACACTGCGAGCAGTGAAGCTTATAAGTAACAGTGGAAGGAAGACAGCCGGCCCATGGTAATGATGATGAAGTCGCTAAATGCTTGAATGCGCGATGCCGTCGCTATGCAGCCGCCGGTGAAACAGAATGCCAACGAGAGTCGTGATCGGTTACGACAAATCCCGAAACATGATGGTGAAATGTAGAAGATGCCGCCGTCCGTTCGATAGTGAATAGGAGATCGTGGTAGGTCATAAGGTTTTTGCCGAGTGTGAAGGTCGTTGTGAATGTGGCAGTTGTTGCTGGTAGTGCCGGGTGTGGTTCCATCCCCTGCCAGCACGTGACCGTCAAGTGGTGCATCGGTCCGATATGTGGAGCCCTGATAATGCCTTGGTCATGGCATCAACATCCTCGCATAATCGCGGCGCTTTTTTTCGATGCCCAAACGCTTAGCACTGATATCCCGCGTCCCTCAGGCAGCCAGTGCACCTCTCATACATGCGTACAGCTCCCCTGCCGCAGTAGCAGGCACTTGTCGAACTGGTACTCGACTTGCTTGAGCGACGCCCAGGAGCGTCGAGGCCGTAGTCGCTGTTCCTTGGACTAGTGCCTCCACTCGAGCTGCTGGCTGTCTCATAGTCATTTGACACTGCTGTGTTGCGTCGACCAGCACCAATGGCAAGGGGCATACCCTGAACGACACCACCTTGGCCTGGACGGTGACCGGGAAGCATGCCGTCATTGACAGAGAAGTTACGGCAGATCATGTAAGCTCGGGTCGCAGCAGCGTTCTTGGCCAGCTCGTCACTCTCATAGTCGACATCCGTCGAGTACTCTCGGTTGTTGACACGAACTGTGCATCCGTAACCGTAACCAGACCGGTATGTCTGGAAGAGAGGGTCGGGCCAGTGTCTTCTTTGGCAAAGGCCTGGATCAATGTTAGTCATTTGTCGGTGATATGAAAGTAACTTCACTCATCCATAGGATAATGCCTATCCGGTTCTGGGGAGCGACAGTGTGATTGTAAAGAGCATGTGAAGACGCCCATTGCAGGGTCAATGCTGCAGTTCGGCGCGATTCATGCACGATAACACTCTTTCGTTTCGACAGCTGTCACTTCCTCGTACCCCGCCAAATATTGACCAGTAACGGAAGGATCGAACGTACCTGTCAGATACATGATGTAGAACATGGCGTTGGATTTTTAGTGGTAGTGAGTAGGTCGAAAAAGCACTGTTGGCACTCGATATAGGCTTGAAGCTCAAGAAGGGAAAGACCAAGGTCGGTTTTGACAGGAGTAGGCAAGCGCTCGTTCGTGTTCGACTGAAAAAGGTAGTCGTGGCTGCTGTTGTACAACACGGCGCAGACACTTGTCAAGGCGAGAGAGTGACAGGTGTACTGAAGGTGGGGAGAGGTGTTGCGTTGTAGATAGGAAGAAGTAAGAGGGTATGGCGTGCAGAAGGTATATGGGACGGTAGGGACGTATCCGTCTAGTGTGGGATGGCGTGTAATTTATTGCGGCAGCCGAGTGCAGCGAGCATCTTGGAACTTGCAGAGTTCTCCGACCAGTGGGAGCGCCCTCAATTGGATGTCTGGAAGCGCACGATATGCGGGTCTTGCGGCTCTGTACAAAGAGGCCCATATTATCGATGCGTTGGCCGCATTTTCGCCAACAAAAATTAGGGTTCCAGATTTCTAGTGAAAGGGCTCATACCATAAAGGCACAAGCTTCACCGGTATCCGCCAACTGAGATGTCATTCGCCGTCGCCACTATCCTGCAGCATTAGCGCGGTTGATGGTTCGTCAAGGCGCACCTTTCAGATCGGCATACCAAAGACCCTGATGCAGGAGCATAAACAACAACGTACAGTGACGGTCGGTTTGTACTCCCTCAGCAGGTAAGCCTGGTAGTATGATGTTGTGTTGCATGAGCAACGCATGCTAAGCATGGCGAACGTCCATTGAGCTCCGAGCAGATTCGGCCGCCATGGCAGCAATTGGTGAACATCCGTGGGGATACGAAGAGGCAAGTTGATGAACGGGATCAGAGACCAGGCGCAAACGCGCAAAGAATTGTGGATCTCAAGCACTCTGACAGGGCTACCCAAGCATGGCAGCGGAAGTCGCGCCTAGAAGCAGAATGAGTGGAGAGGAACTTGACACGCTATCGTGAGCATCACGGCTGAAGTTGGCAGAGCGTCATACCGAGAATAGCAGGCGCTTCTCGGCAGGACGACAAAGACAAATGAGATCGATTGATTGCTGGAATCGAGGGGTTGGAAGGCAACTGGGGTTGTGCTACCAGAAATCTGTCGTTGCGCCCGGGCGTTCATGCACCTGCATGGCATGGCGCATGGTGAGTTGTCAACGACGCTTGACTTTGAAGGTCGAGCGATATGCAACCGTAACCGAAGAAGGAGAGGCAGCAACGGCGATTGCGCCATGAGTCCGTTCACTGCGGAGACGGCCTAGCGATAGCTCGAGCGCCTGTTGCCATCCACAATTGTCGACGAACGTTTGCAAGGATGAATGTCGTGTGTAACGATGCGCCTGACGTGTGTCTGAATTTGTGCAAGATGCTCGGAAAGAATCCTAGTCGCTCAACAACCGAGAGCTGGATCTGTCCATCGCCGATGCCTGGAGGACGTCAAAGGCCGAAGCTCCTCACGGCATGCATGATTCGAAGCATCACGAAGCGGGCGGCTGCATGTTGTCTGCGATCGCTGCGCAAAAGGCTGGGTCCGGATGGTGGTGCGATGGTGCACAAACCGAAGACAAAAGCGCGATAGGCCAGCAGCGTACAGCAACGGTACATGAAGGACCAAGTGCAAGGTCCACGCAGGAGCGGCCTCGTTATGGCGTCGGTCCAAGACTCGGTAGAGCAAAGCTAGAGGTGTGGATTTAAGCGGGTCCATACAGCACGAACCGCAGGAATTCTCCGTAGCAAGAGCAGTCCGAACGACGAGCTGATGGCAGACACGGCCATTGGCGAATCAATTGAGGGCAGTTGCAGCCTCGTCGCGGGCAGCTGCTGAGTTTCTGCGAAACATGGCGGGAAGATCTGGGGATGGATGACGCACGGCTACGAGTGCAATCTGCACTGAAAATGGCGGTGAAGAAGCCGTGTCAATGCACCACAACTGCCCCTCTTTGCGCGCTCAGACTCGAACATGGCAAGAGCGATCCATTGCCGCTGTAACCACGGCTACCTGAGCCTCACGGAACGGATATCATACCATCGAAAGGGTCAATTGCAATTGTGAAGCAGTGTGAACATCTGCAACAGTTGCTTTCAAGTTAGTGGGGTTCCATGCGTGCGCTCGAGCTAACCGTTCCTCGCTTTCTCCGAGGTCGTACAGCTCCACGCAGCATCCCGCGTATCCCTTCGAACGACGTCTCTGAGGGTCTATCTGCCTCAGAGTCGAACCTCAAAGGCGGCACGGCATTGACTCAGTCTCTTACTGTGCAAGGTTGAACAACTAGACATGCTCCGGCACCGCAGCGGTGTACTGCATGTATGCCTGAGGTCCCAGCAACCTCACATTATTCCGTTCTGAAACGACCATAGATTATAAAGAGATGTAAAGCTTCATCAAAGCCAGACATGTGTACAATAACGAACCTTGTCACCGCTTGTCTGGGGCGAATCTCGATACACATCTTGCATCTGGACTCGAGTTGCTGTGCACGAGCATGAATCGTTGAAATGCAGGCTGCAAGGCCGTTTGATAAGTCACCCTTGCATACTCACATCGATGTGTGTAGTGACGAAAACATTCCCAGTTGCCTCCTGGCGAACGCTTTCTAAACATCATCAATAGAAGGGGAACCGAGGATATGATTCCGCTACGATGGCTCTCCTCACAAGCTCCGGAAGTCCCGTAACAAAAGTACCACCAGCTGCAACAACATCCTGAACATCAGCATATTCCGCCAACAACAATTTCAGCGGACCCTACCGAATCAATTGAAGATGTCGAAAATCGTACGGATGACGCTCTTCAAGCTCTCAGACAGCTCTGTGATCAAAGAGGCGATCCAGAAATACTCCTCCTTGACTCAGGACGCTGTCAAGGTACGTTCCTGCCATCTGCAGGTCAGACATCCCATCACCTTGCGTCTCCATAGCACGCGTCCAGCCTCGCGCTCGGCTCATGTTCGATTCATGATCCCAGCAGCCGCGGGCGGCTTGATGTTGGATTCAATGGATTGTGGGGTAGATACGCAGTGATGAGGCTGCGTCTTGCAGCGCCCGCCTGTACCGCAAGCACGTGCGCGGATACAACCTCATGTTGAAGAGTCGGGAGCACAAAACGACAATGCGTGAATTGTGCACATTAGAGATCAGCGTGGCTAACGGTCTGGACAGGACGGTAAACCGTACATTCAGCAAGCGACTGCTCATCAGCCGTACGATGACGACAGGAGTCAGGGCTACACGCTCGTCGCTAGAACGGTGTTCGATACGAAAGCGGATATGGACTACTACGACAATGAGTGTGAGGCGCATGCGGCTATCAAGTCGTTCATCAAGCCCAAAGTTGGAGGGCCGCCGCTTGTAGTCTACATGGACGCTTAAGCTGTGCTACGGTGATCAGATTCAACCGGTAGACCATCGTTTGAACGGGGATGCATTGTTGTGGTAGCCAAGATGTTACAAGAAGTTATGTGTACAAATGCTCAAAATCCTTCCTTATTTTCGCAGTATTTCCTGCACTCGAATACCGCTCTGAACGGGATGACGAAGACTGGATGAATCTTGCCCACAACATCGCTTGAATCCCACACAATATCCTCATGATACATTCTTCCAGCCTTCCAGCGGAACGGCGCACCGAGACCGACATCTCCGAGACCTTTGTTGACATTCTCATCATACACATAGCAGTGCTGTGCAGCGCTCAGACCAGCCAGATTGTAGCAAGTATGATAAGCATCCGAGCGCTTGCCCGGCTTGTCCCTCAGGCCGCCCTTCTTATCTTGCGCAGCAGCAAGAATGTAGCGTCCAAGTGCCGAGCGATTCCAAATGCCGGTAGTTGTTGCGGCTTCGACGAGCGACCAGCAGCCTCCAATCCAGTGGGAGTAGCAACCATCGACAAGCTTATTGGTGCGACCATTATAGCCACCTTCAGGTGAGCATTGACGAGATGACATCCAGCGGACCAGGAGCGGGATGTTCAGGTATTTGTTCAACGTTTTCTTTGGAGGACCTAGAATGGAGAGACAGCCCAGACCGCAGAATGCATAGGCGCCATGAGCTTCATTGCCAGGTGCGGCTGATATTCCACCATCCCAAGACTGGCATTTTGACACCCATTCACCAAGGTTGTCTGTGAATGATGTCAGACCTTGTTGTCGAGCTGGTGCGTCTTTGGGCAGCTCAAGGGGCAAGTTGAGCAACGATAAAAGAACCATCGCGCAGAATGCACCTCTTATGTCTTCCTCTCCGCCTTGACACATGGTGAAGCCTCCGTCTGCTTGCTTCATACGACCCAAGAATTGCCACATCGTCTTGCGATTGATCGATTCGTACGTTGCCTCGCCGCCTGCTATTGCCAAGGAAAGTATGGCGGCATACGAGCATGCCAGGTGTGCGTGTTGGCCGTAGCCACCACCAAAGCCACCCTCAGGATGTTGGGCTAGCGAGAAGGTGTGTGCTGTTCTCCGCTGGTGTTCAGAGACATCTTCGCCCAACGCTGTCAATCCTTGCAGTGCCCAGTAGATGATCCAAGGGCGTGACGCATCCATCATAGCGAAGCCTGACGGGTAGTCGTCGAGTGCATCTTCCAGGTATGCGACGTGTTTCTTCCGTTGCAGTTGCGAGATACCATGTGAGTTTAGGTGAAAATCGTTGGGGTTTCCTTCCAAAAACGGCAGGATGACCTTGAGGGTTTCGTCCTGAGTTTTCGATGTGCTTGTCTCCAAATCCTCTTTGATCGGTATCCGTACGCTCTCCAGGTGGGCAATGTTCGCCTGTTCTTCAGCGGTCGCTGTGCCCATGTCTTCGTACTCGTCTTCCGACCCAAGTTCAGAATCTGATAGCTCTTCTATCCGGTCTTCACCGGAAATAATCTCCTCCAAGCGACTAGACGGCACCTGCGTTGAGCTTCGCAGCGGCACTGCCATCCTCTTAAGTCTTCTCGAAGCTGACAGGACACGTGATTTCGACCGGATGGTGTTGGTGGTCGTTGCGAACAATGACTGTTGCTTGCGTCGTTACTATTGTTCGTGGTGGTGCGGTTTCCGCAAGGGGCTGTGTCAGGTCATACTCCAAGATGGTGGCGCACATTCAAAACTCAAAAGACCATCGTTTGCGATTACCCCGCGTGTTTGCGCAGATCAAAAGCGAAGATGTGAAGTGGAGTTGAGCATGTGCTTGCAGCTGGATTGGGCGGTAGCGTCTTGGCGGGGTCATGGAAGACGAAAGCTTCCATTCTTTCATTACATGCACGCAACGAACTACAGACCACCATTCGTAACCTAGTCTGACGACCGTACGCCCGCCATGCCGTCGAGATGCTCACCGAACCTCTCGCCTGCGATTTCCAACGGCTTGCTCTCCTGCAGCACGAACAGCATCCTCGTCCACTCCGCCTTGCTCTGGTTGATCCACTGGTGCATCGTGCCACGCTGAATCGCGACGTCGCCCCGCTTCATAACCCGCTCCTCGCCGCTATCAAGCAAGAGCTGTACCTCACCCTCGAGCACGCACCCGTAGTCAAGGCTCACAGTCCGGTGCATCGTGCACTTAGTGTTGGGAGGGATATCGACGTGTCGAAGTACGGTTCCGCCTGATACAACAAGCCCTGGAGGGCTTTGGAGGTACTCCTCATACACCTTGAGATCGTGATCGTCTGTCATGTCGACTGGGAAGCCCTTGGTAGTGTAGCTGAGGGCGAACGCGATGCCGTCATCGTTGGCTTTCATCTTGCTTTCCTCATCGAAAGTGTTGCTGAAGATGGCCTGGCCTTTGTCATTGTGGCCTGTGACATATCTCTGAACTTTGGGAAGAGCACCGATGTGTGCCATCTTGGTTGCTTGAGGGTTGCTGAAGGCTGAAGAGGTAGGAAGAACTGGCGGTACTAGAGAGAGTTTCTGTATGTCTGAGCTATTTGAGGCGGCGGTTGCGTTCCATCCCAAGTCCTCTTGACGACGACTTTGTAGTATCTGTTACATTTGGTTCGGGGAGCCGAAGCCCGGAATCCGGAGAACGGCTAGCACTCCGCATACCGAGATCGACCGCCAACCTCATATGGGTACCTGCAGCATGCGATCTCTTCAGGAGTCGCTTTAGGATCTGCCTCCACACCTAAACAGCAGCAAGACAAATCGTACCGCACAGAAATCTGGCAAATTTGCTGAAAGTGCATATGGAGCAACACCCATCACTTCATATTCCCTTCTCCGGGATTTAAACATTCCACCCGAACCAACACAAGGCAGAACAACACACCATCAAACGCAAGTCACAAAGATCTGCTGATTGTTCATAGGGTCCCTAAAGAAGAGTTCTCATCAAGGGTAAACAAGACCATGAGGCGCACATAATTACGCCCTGTTGTTACAGAAAGAACCGGTTACAGCACTAAAGTAACTATAGCTAATAGAGCCATCATTACGTTGCAAATAGTACACAAAGAAACTCTAACTACATCCTGCATTGCTAAAAGCTCTAGTATTACGGCCGGCTTCCTTTGCATTTTGACAGTCACATCGTGTCAACATTTTCGCCCACAAAAGAGTGCATCATGTCTGTCAGTCCTACTCAGCAAACAGAGCAATACCTACTATCCACCGGAGACGACTGCAATGTCCACGGCCGTGGAGCACGCGACGCCTACCCCGCACTCATAGCTCCAGTTGTAGCCTTAACGCTTACCTCGAGCCAATCAGCCTCAATCTCTTGGCGATCGTGCTTTTCAACATATTTTCCTTGCGACGTCATTTCCTGCTTGATTGACTCACCTCTGGGTGATATATTATCTTGCTAGCAGTGAAAGCGGATACGCAACGGCGGTATCCATCAACATGGCACATGTACAACAAGGGGTCGAGCTCGACAGCGTTCACCCCCCAGATGGCGCAAACTCGATCGATCACGCAACAGAAAATCATGAGACAGCTGAAGGGATCGAACAAGTATCACTGCCACCCACTGACAGAGGCAAAGAGGCATGGCTGGTGCTGGCTGGCTGCTCATTGATCCAGATTCCAGTCTGGGGTATGAAAGCCAACTTCGACTTCATCAGGAGCTATACTCACATCTCTAGGCTACTCCATTGCATTCGGTGTTTTCCAAGAGTACTATGGTAGCCACTCGGATGAGTTGAAGGGCGACTCGAGCAACGTCGCTGTTATCGGTACCACTATGACCGTGAGCTTCCAACTTATGCCGCAGAGTCCTGCAGATACTAACTAACGTAGGGCATCATGTACCTGATCTCACCCTTCACTTTCACGATACTCACTCGGTGGCCCCGCCTACGTCGCTGGTTCGGACCGCTCGGCTTGGTTCTGACTGCTGTTGGCTTCTTGATGTCTTCCTTCTCAACAACTGTGTGGCAGCTGATCGCGACCCAGGGTGTCATCTGCGCCTTAGGATGTGGGCTGCTGTTCACTCCTACGACATTGTATCTGGATGAGTGGTTTATCAAGAGGAAGGGATTGGCCTACGGTGTGATGTGGGCAGGCAAGTCTGCTGCTGGCGTAGGGGTGCCTTTCGCCATGGAGACATCTCTTCAGAAGTTTGGGCCTGCAACAACGCTCCAAGCATGGACTGTATTTACGGTAAAAACTATATTGCAAAAGCCTGCAACCATCTGCTAATCTGAACAGATCCTTCTTTCTGCGCCACTTCTGTACTTCCTCAAGCCGCGCATTCCGCTCTCTCATTCAGCTACGGTTCGGCGCATCAGTCTCAACTTCATCCACCTTCCTGCGTTTTGGATGCTGCAGATCGGCAACATCCTTCAATCACTTGGGTACTTTCTTCCTTACACCTACCTTTCTACCTACGCTGTGCAGCAGCTCCACGTCTCGACAACTATGGCTACAGGCCTACTTGTACTGATCAACGTTACTTCCATTCCTGGTGGCATCGTCATAGGCGGTCTCGGTGATCATTTACACATCACTACCACAATTCTCATCTCGACAATAGGCTCGGCGCTAGCTGTCTTTCTGTTCTGGGGCTTCTCCAGCCAAACGGCGCTGCTCGCTGTATTCAGCATCACATATGGATTTTTCGCAGGAGGTTTCAGTTCGACATGGTCTGGAGTATTGCAGGAACTGAAAGCTCAAAGCCCCGCACTTGACACAGGATTCATCTTCGGCCTTCTTGCAGGTGGAAGGGGTATTGGTAATGTGATCAGCGGACCGCTCAGTGTCGCTCTGGTGACCAGAGATGGATGGACGAAGGACGGTAGAAGCTGGGGATACAGTGGTCAATATGGAGGCATTATCTTATTCACTGGCGTCACTGCGTTACTCGGCGGTTGGGGGGCGGTTGGGAGGATGAAGTGGACTTGCGGCAATTAACCGCAAGTGCTTGTTGCAGCTTTGCTTTCTGCGTTGTAATAATCAACCATTCGACACGCTTTCTGATAAAGAACGACGTTCCTGCCCTGTCTCTCATGTCGCGGAGAGAGCTGGACGTAACAGATCATCTCGTTGCAATCTACAAAGGTTTTGTTGGCGCGTAGATCTCGTGCAAATCAATGCTGAAGACCTCGCTTTGGTTTTTCGACTTTGAAGCTCGTATCTGGTATTTCCCACGACATGAGAGCCTACGAAGTGAAGTGCGCGCGACCAGACCCAGAGGTGGCAGGAGCCCCAACGCATCGAAAGCGCCCTTTTCTCCTCTCCTGCGCAAAGAGCTGACGATCTCTTGCAGTCATCATTGGACTCAGTTGCTGCATGTCGTCAGCACCAGCAACAACACCACGGGTGTAGATGCTCTACAAGACAGCCAGCTTGACCTCAAACGCAGTTGTTAAGCAAATCTTTCGCTCGCAGCTACGTCGCCGCACAATCCTTCTTTTTGAAGACGACACGGCTCCGATGACTCCTCCCGCCCACACTCAGCACCTTCCTACCTCCACACTTCTTCTTTGTTGCGCAACATCATCCAGATGAGTCGCCGACCCCTTGTCCAATATTAAAGCCATGCTGACCGCCTCGGCAGCATTCCAGCTCTCAGAGGTTCAGCCACGAGTCGAAACGGATACTTGTTTCTCGCTAACGTCAGAATGCCGTTTAGGTACGACGAGGAGGTACATCGGCAAGCTCAGTGCGACCACAACAGTGGCATGATTCGTATCGCCGTCCACGATCATTGGTTGACTCCGCAATGAGAGCATTTCCGTGCTCGGCTCGTCCGTAAAAGCCAGATATTCGGGACGGGATGCAAGACAGTACCGAGATGTACCAAGGCAAGGGAAGAGTAGGTCCAATGTTGTCAAACGAAACAAACGGCAGATATGGTCACGAGGCAAGTTGAAATGGCGCACCTCTCAACTTGTCACTGTTTGTGTAACACCACGGCCACACGCTCGTTGGTACAGATCAGGTCTCCACTTCCTGTCAAAGTCGGCCTCAGGCAATGAAAGAGCAACGACTGCATGACACGCTGAACTCCTCCTGGGATTGCAAGCCTCTAACCTGAGTCTGCACGCAAGACAGTAGTCATGGTAGCACGGCGCGGGAGCGGTGTTACGCAGAACGCGCTGATGACATGCACATGGACCCGAAGCAAGCGTTGAGAATGCGACTGGCGAGTCAATTCTTGCAGATGGTGCATCGAGCACGAGGAAGCGCCGACCATAAGGCGGAGTGGGCTCGACGTGGAGACAAGCAAGGCGCTCATGCTCTCGACGCTTTCAGAATGTACGATGACGATACATGGTTCTTCTAGGCGTTCTTGAAGGTGTCGGTGAGTTTGGCACTTGGACAGCAGACTCCCGTCAAGGCATCGTATCGCTGGGACTGCCTGTGAGGCTAATACCGCGGGCTGCCCCTGGTCCGCGTAGCACTGCGACCTGCAAGTTTGGCAGTCGTGGATCCGTCAGGCTTCGAGGCTTGAATAGTTGAATCGGTCGATGGCGGCGGCGGCGGCGGCGGCAGCGACCATCAGCAACGATTCATGCTAGACTTCATGCTGAGGCACCGCGACTGCTGCAGCTCTTCAGGGCATTCGAGGCATTCAGGCACAAGCACAACAAGAGATGCACCGTTTGGGACTCGACATGTGGATGTTTGCTTGTTGCGGCAGCATCCTTCGCGGTCCCTCCTCCACACGCTGATCGTCCTGGACCCCGAGTCTAGCTGATAGCGGGTGCTTATCAAGGAGGGGTTGCCTCGATTGCGACGCCAGATGCCGAGAAAGCGCGACATGGTGAGGCGCACCCTCACTGGCTGCGGCAGGTGAGGCGTCAGCAGGCGTGCAGGCGTGCAGGCGTGCGACAGGAGCCCGCCCTGGTCGAGGGCGACAATCACGGTGTCAAAGCGGGCGAACCCAGCCCCGTCTCTTACTGAGTACCTGCCTCACTACCTACTGACTGGTTACGAGTCTACACAGTACCGTGCCCATCGTGAATGATTTTCCTCGCTAGCAGAGGATCCTCCCACCGGCCGGCCTCTGACCTGGATCACCTCACCTCGAGCACGCATCCGACGTCTGCAGGGCCAGGCACCCAGGTCGGCAGCCCTCACCATCAGGGTTTTCTGCAGTGGTGAGGTGCGAATCGCGCGGGCGGACTACTGCAGCGCCAGCAGCGCTACCGTCGACCAAAGGCAGATCGAGACGCTTATTGGTGTGTGGGGCGGTCTCTCACCGACTTTTGGCAGGTGGAGGCCCGTGCAACTCGAGTGTGCTCGACTGTTACCCTCTGGTCCCCTCCAGGTCTGCTTACGTTCTGTGCTTACACCGCTCACCATCAGCTCAGAGCGGCTGAGCCTTCGGACACTCGACCACACAACACCTCTCCGTGGCCATCATGGAGAACCACCAGCACTTAGATTTTGACGGCACCCTCTACGGTGTCGACGGCAGCTTCGACACCTCGTTCGACCCCAACCGCCAGCAGTATACCTCGTACCAGACCTGGCCGCTGCCCGCATCCTCGCCCGGCGCAATGCCGCAACAGCACGCCCACCAGCAGCATGAGCAAAGCCACCAGCACCAGCACCGCCGCGTGCAATCCATGGCCACGACGTCTGCACAGTACAATGCCATGCCCACCACAACCACTGCGATTGCGCCTCTCCAGACTGCCGGCCTCGGCTTCCCTGCCGCCATGCAGCCCATGAACCCAATGCTGGCTACCTGGATGAACATCAACACTGATGGCTTCGTTCAGGACCCGTACATGACCCCAGGCGCCATGGGGTTGACCAACAGCTTCGACTCGACGTTCGGCGCCCAGCTCCAGACCTCGCCGGTTGACTTCGCCATCAACCCTGCTCAGATGATGTCCACCATGTCGATGCCTTTCAACATGATGACCACTACCACCATGGACATGCCTCCCATGAATGCACACTTCAACATGGGCGACTTCACACAAGAATTCAACCAGATCAACCCCCAGGAGTTCACCCACTCGAACGTCAGCATTGGCAGCGGGTCGCCAGGCGAGCAATGGATGGAGGTACGCTCATTGTCCAGCAGCGACGCTGGCTGGGTCGACGTTGGCGCGCACAACAACCGTCACTCCTACGACTTCTCCGACTCCTCGGCTATCGTCTTCAACCCCGCGCAGTCACTCCACATCCGCACATCCTCGGACTCTACAAATTCCAACCAGTCCGACGTGCCCCGCTCTGCCGGCTCCCTAGGCAGCAGCTTCGAGGAGATCAACTTCCCCATGAACTCGCCCGGGTCAGAGAACAACCTGTCGCTGGTACACTCACACGCACACTCTGACGATTGCAACCATGGACATGGTCTGCCCTTCGACCACGGCTACGACAATTACATCTCGCCCAACCAGTCTGTCAGCCCGCCTATGACACGCATCGAGCCCGTAGTTATCAAGCAGTCCGCCAGTAACTCGGCTTCCCCCACATCTTCGGCCGTCAGCT
Source organism: Didymella sp. IMI 355093 (assembly GCA_027946495.1). Classification (NCBI taxonomy): domain Eukaryota; kingdom Fungi; phylum Ascomycota; class Dothideomycetes; order Pleosporales; family Didymellaceae; genus Didymella; species Didymella sp. IMI 355093. Next base: position 605,083 of record JAPEUZ010000006.1, read on the forward strand.
CACCACCACAAGCTGTTCGTCGGAGAAAGTCACCCGCTGGCCCCATCAACGCCGGCGCGAAGCCTACTAAGACCATCGTGAAGAAGACCCCAGCACACACTACTAAGAAGGACACAACCGGCGAGAAGCGTGTCGGCCGCAGACGCGGTCCTTTGAGGCCAGATCAGCGCCAACAGGCGCACGAGATCCGTAAGCTTCGCGCCTGCCTGAGGTGCAAGTTCTTGAAGAAGACCTGTGACAAGGGCGATCCGTGCGCTGGTTGCCAGCCTTCCCACGCGCGTCTTTGGCAGGTACCGTGCACGCGAATTGACATCAAGGATATCGCGTTCTTCATGAAGGACTGGAAGGCTGACTATGAACGTCATGTTAGTCTTGGGTTCTCCATCGGCAACATCAAGGGCTTCTCGCCCCACGAACGTCCCATCTATGTGACTCATGGCTACGGTCATTACCTGCCCATCATGGCACGTGAAGTCTACGTTCGTGACGAGAAGTGCTTTGGCGTTGACTGGCACGAGACACTTAGCGGATCTCATTTCGAGATCAACACCGCTAAGCTCTCTGCTGGTATGGAGGGTGTCTCTCGCGCCATGCTCAGCGACTACCTCGACCGTCACATCGACGGTGGCTTCGAGACTTTTGTTGACGAGTATTTCGAGGGCACATACTTCGTCACAGAATTGTTGAAGACGGCCTACCGCTACTACACCCGCGAGAAGCTGCCCGTCATCCGCAAGGCTCTCAAGCTCGTCATCGCCTACAACCTGACTCTTCACGTGACCATGGTCGAGGGCCTTGGTGACGAGGAGACGCCTGGCAAGGTTGAAGACACCTCATCCAAATTCTGCGGCACTACCATTGCACCTGTCATGATCAACTTCCAGGTGAAGTGTGCCCTCGCCGACATGTGGCGTGAGCTTCAGAAGGACGTCCTCGAAGAGCTATCTTCGCTCTACCAGTCTGTGTACTCCGGCGACAAGCTCAAGAACTGGCCCACTATTTTCATGTTGGCAGCCATTCTCCTTGCTGTCTGGGAATTAATCCAGTTCGACTGCTCATACCGTGTCCCTGACCAGGCTGCTGTCAACAAGTTCTGCAGCGACATGGAGGGCACGCCAGTCGGTGTTATTGTTGGCCTCTTCTCTGCCATCTCACAGAAGCTTCCCTCCTTCCAGGAGTGGGACACAAGGAAGCACCACCACCTATTGGCCAGCAATCCTGCGGTGTGCGATGCCATGACCGATGTGCGAGCTCACGTCACCAAGTATGGTAAGTCTAATATGCTACTGGGATGATCTAGCATAATACTGATATGATATGCAGACTCATACCTACGCTCCAGGTCAGATTGCAAGTTCGATCGTGAAGACTTCGACTCCCTGTCCAACAAGTTCTTGTCGAAGCTTGTGATTCGCGCGAACTAGGTTCCCGTCCACTATCTCGACAAACCTACCTTCAATTCCTAGGCTGCAACCTTTACATCACCTACCCACGAGACCTCATCACCGAGACCCCGCAGCCTTCCCCCACGACATCCCTACGATCAACGACTCATGTCTGATGTTTGCACTGTACGGTTGACGACCACCCAAAACGATGAACGGCCTGTTTGCATTTTGCGATTCCCCGGCGCCACGGACGCCATGTTATCGACCAACTGTTTACCACTCTCTTGAGCAACATCAAAACTATTCCTTACGATGCCATGTTTACGGCTGAAACGATGGACCACGACTATGATGGCCACGATTTTTGATCTTCTTGCAGGTCGGGGTCACGCCCGTACACCTGAGTAGCTTGTTCACGATACTGGAGGATCTGGACTGTTGCACATCCAACCTTGTTGGTTGTACGATTGGTCGTTCTCTACTTTCTTTGTCTTTTTCATGATTGTTTTATCTATGGCATAGCGAGCGAGTTGGCTTTCATTACAATTACGACCAACCTCATTGGTTTGGTACTGTCACAAAAGATAGTACCGAGTCTTCATTTCTTCCTTACTTACGTGTATCTACCAACAAATGTTCCAGCATTGGGAGCGAGCAATATGACTCTACAGAATTACGATACTTCGACACGACTTGCATCGACAGCGGCCACGATCCTCATCGCGATCCGGCTGGCTCTAGCTACACCTGCGCTTGCGAGCGCTTGGCAGACGAGCCACGCTGGGCCAACGAGGCCACGTACGCGCGCGGCATCCCCTATGGAGGTGTTGCGGCTTGTAGATGGCTCTATTTAGCTTAGTCTAGACATATGACAGGACTCAGTCCACATTCACACTTCAACCATCAGTTCGCAATCCCACGATGCACCTCATGATTCACTCCATGCAGGCGCCCCTCAAATGGTCAATGTCAAACAGACAGTGCAATATTCGAAATAGTCTGCTGCCCCACGCAACCGCCACCGTCGCATGAGATGGGCAAAGAGCGGCCGGAAAAATGTAGCCGCGCTTCACCGCTCTTCTCGCCCCGAGTCAACCCTTTCCGCTTCGAAACGCGAACGCAGCACGATTCTCCACACACGACGCGAGTCGCTGCAAGAACGCGCGAGTTCTGACCCAGAGCTTAGCCGACCCGAGTCTGCCCGTCCAAATTCAGGGTTTTCCGGTGAATTCACGCACCGCATCGAGGCTGGTGGTGCGCGAGAACCCTGGATCGGCAAGCTGTGCATCGACGAGCTCCCTGCCCGTGCTGATGGATAGGCCCGCGATCGACACCCGGTGTCCACATTGGGGGCTTTTGAGTTTGAGCATGAGGACGTGCAGATGCGAGATGTACACGATGGCGGTGGTTGTTAGGGGAGTCTATGTTAACGCCTGACAGAACGTGGTTGCATTGACAGTCTGTTCGCGGCGGAGGGCTTGCAGATGGCAGGTCATGACGACGCGGCGTTCGGCGGTCTGTCAAATAGGTTTATTCTTGGATACTCCCCACAGTCTCTATTCAGTCGAAAAATCGATCGGAGAAGTCATGGTGTTGTAGGTATCTTGAAGAACTGACTCTATCTCAGAATTTGCAAAACGGCAGCGGCACAATCAAGGTTCTAACGCTGTACAACACACCCTGCAGCCAACCTCACCGTTATTGCGCCACTCTTGCATGCTCCTCAACGGCTTCAGTGGCAATAGGCGCTGTGCGACGTGTCGATCCTTGGCGGACTTGATATAGCTTCATCTGCACCTCGATCAGGAAGGTTGGAGGGTGTGTGCATGAGCGGAGATTGGTGTGCGAGTTGAGGCCTCGTCGAGAGCAATTTTGATGCAAGCGCGGGAGAGAAGCAGATTGAGACGGGTAGGGCTTGTAGCGGTGAACGGATGGGGATCTAAATTCGCATGTCGATCTGGGTGTCGTGGCCGCTTTGAGGAAGCCTGCATCCTCGAGACGGGGTTGTATAAGCGGTGAATAGCCAAGGCAATTAACAAGCAGACTGAGAGAGCGCGCTGCACATTAGGCTTCTGGAACTCATGTAGCAAGTCTCAAAGCATGCCAGCTTGAGTACTTCTAAGACTCGAAAGACTCGTCTTGTGCACGCGTGTTCTGTGGCCGTTCTATTTGATTGACGGTCAACAAGGAGCTCTATTGATCGTAGCAGAGTTTTAAGGGGGTCGCAGTGTTTGGACACAGTTTGTAGCCTGTTCAAGTGACATGTTATGCGTGATTGAAAACGGAAGCTCAGTTTGGCTGCTGCCAAACTATGTATGCAATCGTTGGCGGAAGCTGGGCAACTGGTGCTACAAACTACTGTACGAACATGAACTAACCTTGCTCTGTCTGATCTTCGCTTCCTTACTTTGGCAGGGAGGACTTTGTAGCTGCAATCCCATCGAGGTCGCCTTTCACTCGTGAACGAATGCAACGATAAGGATGGAAGCAGCTGGCTGCTGTCCGCTACAGATAATTGAGTGATCGCATTTGGACGTTCTTCCGGAAGGCCAGAAAGAAGTGACAGGCGACGGGGATCTGAGCAAAGAAGCAGCCACGACGGTGAGTGTAAAGGGACTTCTTCACGTTGTGCTCGAAGCAACCCAAGGAAGCTGTCTTCAGTTCTCTTCGTTCGCCCAGCGTTGTCGATGCACTTGGCTGCACTCAGCTACAGCTTTCAGTGAATGGTGGTCGAAATTTACAAGTCACGTAGCAAAGTCAGTGCGTTATGGAACAGTACTACCTGAATAGCTCATTTGAGGGTATTTCAAGGTAGTAACGTGTTCCAAGTCTAAGACATAGGCATTGTTCATCGTGAGAAGTGGAAGAGGGCTGTGATAGAAGATTATCTATGGCCTTTAGAATTGTTTGAAATTGCAAAGTACTTGCAGATGTGCAGTGACTATCTCCAAACTTGCCGAGAACACAAGCTTCCACTTCAAATAGGGCAATCACCTTTGCAGACAATACTGCCCGTACAATGCCGAGTTCAACTCCGCCTGTACCTTACTCAGTCAAATAGAGGCGGACCAAAGCAACTATTGGAGGTAGCATCGATTTTGGCGGCTATGAATGCAAGGCAAGTGTTGCCGTTTCTACAATCAGCCAACGCCCTCATGTCCATCTCTCTTCTTGGATTAGAAACCCTGCCTCTCCTTCGGCACATATCTCTCCTCCAAGTACTTCGCATCCTCATCACTCAGCTTGAAGTTGGAATTCCTTACCGCCTCCTCTACCCTTTCTTTGCTGCTCAGACCAATGATAGGGCAAACACCCCTCTTGATTGTCCATGCTGTTGCGATGCATGCCATACTGACGTTGTTCCTTTTCGCAACCTCCTCGACACGGCTGATGATCTCTTGGTCGATCTTGTCTTCGCGGCTGTGGATAAGGTTCTCGAGGAACTTGTCGGTTTGCGCGCGACTGGATGTGCGGTCGGACCATGGGCGGGTGAGGGCACCGCGGGCGATGGGGGACCATGGGATCAGGCCTACGCCGGTGTCTTGACAGTAGGGGATCTGGACCTTGTGTTAGCATGCCTGATCTGAGAGCTGATATTTGACGGTCTCACCATCTCCCTCTCCTCTTCACGGTAGATCAAGTTGTAGTAGTTCTGCATACTGAATTGAGGTCAGCAAACGTACAGTATGAGATCACTATCCTCGGAAGCATACCTGATGAACTTGTGCCATCCGTTCTTTTCAGCGATGTTCTGCAGCGTCTGGAACTCCCACGCCGCCATCGAGCTAGCACCAATGTACCTGACCCATCCCTTCTCTACAACGTCGTTCAACGCCTTCATGATCTCCTCCCTCGGGGTACCACGGTCAAGACGGTGGATCTGCAGGACATCGATATATGTGCCGAGGCGCTCAACGCTCTTCTCGACAGCGTCGAAGATGTGCTTGCGGCTGAGGCCGACCTGGTTGACCATCTCGCCGTCGTTGGTAGAGACTGATGCAATACCGAGGGACGGGTCTTCCTCGTTGACACCGAAGTAGCATTTCGAGAGGAGGACGAGCTTGTTGCGGGGTATGTTGTACTGCTTGATGGCTTTGGCGATTATCTTCTCAGAGATGCCGTGGGAGTAGATGTCAGCCTAGAGCAATTGTTAGCCCGGATCTTCGCATATGCAATATCGTGAAGCTCTTGTACGTACTGTGTCCCATGTGTTGATGCCGTTTTTGTAGGCATGCTCGAGGATAGGCAGAGCAGCGTCCTCGTTCAAGACCCACGGTTGCCACTTGTCAGTGCCGAAGCTCATGGCACCCAAAATGACCTTGGAAACCTTCAGGCCCGACTTGCCCAGGCTATACAAAAGTTAGTAAGCTTATTTTCGTAGCTGTGGTGGCGGAGTAGCAGACTTGACGTATTGCATCTTCTGATCAGCCATTGCGGTTGCTGTGTGTTTTTTTTAGGGCTCGAGGTTGTTGCTGAGATCTGTCGTGGCAGAGAGAATTGAAAGAGGCTATGGAGAGCTTTATGGGAGCGGGCCTGGATAGTTTATACAGCTCTCGAAGCTGTGGTGATTAAAGCCGAGCTGTAGTGGAGATACATCTTTTAAGTCCGCGGTTGCGTCACGATGTGGGGTACCGACGTTGCCGCTCATGACAGCTCGACTGCACAAACCACCATAATAGCAAAGGCATGGTATTGTAAGGATTTTAGGAAGAGCACAAGTTAAGCCAGAATTTGGCAGTGCGCGTAACGTATCAGTCAGCATACACTGGTGATGAGTGCCTCATCTTACGACTTTGTCAGAAACATCACCGTTGCGCGACAGGAACAGTAGGTGTTGGAGAGTGAGCTCTCAGCCCGTAGGCATGCTTCTTGCATTGTTGATGTGACCATTGTACGCGTTGTACGGCCGTGTGAACTATGAATAACCCAAGACCCCAGCTCGTAAGCCGAGATCATCCTTTGTGAACGCCTTGCCAGAAACCATCATGCCAGATCCAACTACTGTCCGCCACGCAGACGAAGCACCAAGTGCAGCGTCGACTCCTTCTGGATGTTGTAGTCGGAAAGCGTGCGACCGTCTTCCAACTGCTTACCCGCGAAGATGAGGCGTTGCTGGTCGGGTGGGATGCCCTCCTTGTCCTGGATCTTGGACTTCACGTTATCGATCGTGTCGCTGGATTCAACCTCCAATGTGATGGTCTTGCCGGTAAGCGTCTTGACGAAAATCTGCATACCACCACGAAGACGGAGCACCAAGTGCAGCGTCGACTCCTTCTGGATGTTGTAGTCGGAAAGCGTGCGACCGTCTTCCAACTGCTTACCCGCGAAGATGAGGCGTTGCTGGTCTGGGGGAATACCCTCCTTGTCCTGAATCTTCGACTTGACGTTGTCAATGGTATCGGAGGACTCCACTTCGAGCGTGATGGTCTTGCCAGTCAGGGTCTTGACAAAGATCTGCATACCACCACGCAGGCGCAGGACGAGATGCAGTGTGGACTCCTTCTGGATGTTGTAGTCGGACAGGGTGCGGCCATCCTCAAGCTGCTTGCCGGCGAAAATCAAGCGCTGCTGGTCTGGGGGAATGCCTTCCTTGTCCTGGATCTTGCTCTTGACATTGTCGATAGTGTCAGAAGACTCCACCTCGAGGGTGATCGTCTTGCCGGTCACTGATGGTGATGTTAGTAGGAGCTCATGGCATACGACGGACACTGTGGCAACTTACGAGTCTTGACGAAGATCTGCATACCACCGCGCAGGCGGAGGACAAGGTGAAGGGTGGACTCCTTCTGGATGTTGTAATCGGATAGGGTACGGCCATCCTCGAGCTGCTTGCCGGCGAAAATCAAGCGCTGCTGGTCTGGGGGAATGCCTTCCTTGTCCTGGATCTTGCTCTTGACATTGTCGATAGTGTCAGAAGACTCCACCTCGAGGGTGATCGTCTTGCCGGTGACTGAGAGGCTGTTAGCAACCGGAGGCGCAACTGGCGGTGGCGGCGCGCTACTTACGGGTCTTGACGAAGATCTGCATGGTGTTGTGTGTGTGGGGTGTGCTGTTGTGGCGTGTGTAGTGTGCAGCGTGTGTGTGGGTGTAGGTGTGTGGTGGAGCGTGGTGTAAGAGGAAGCGACACGGAGGAGCGGGCTGGGTCTTATATGGGAGGCAGGCGTAGGCGGCAAGCTGAGGCTGTGACAGTGATGGCAATGACGCTAACCCAAGGTGGCCCCTGCACCAATGAGATCAGGACTACGGAACGTTCGGGCAGTTTCGACCGAGAGCGTGCGCCTCGTTCACTCACTTTGCTGTTTGCTCTTTGTCAGCTGCGGATTTCGCAATGAGCTGGAAGGCTCTCTCACTGCTATCTTGCACAGTGAAACAGCGCGCTGTTGTTGTGCCACCTGGAGCTCGGTGGCCTGTTCGCAGCCCTTCTTCCCCGCTTCCGTTATCGCCCCATAATGGTGCGTCTGGCCCCATGTGACGTTTCCTTATCGATCAAACAAGGCAACATTGCCTCCAATCCGGTACTCACGTACCGAGGACATCAGCCCTCAGCGCATTACACAAAAGTCACTTTTCGCTCACAGTAGCTTCACAACACCAACATCGGCGACACTGTACATGTGCAGTAGCGCAGGCCTGTGTTGAGCATTGCGCCATGAGATTGCGCCGCGTCGCTGACGTATGAGACGATTGCACAGTCTGGGAAGCTCCCAGTTGAGTATCGCCGACTTGCAAACAGTCATGCTTAGTGGCGAGAATCACCCAATCCGAGCATGTTAGGCGCAGACTTTTGCAACAACTTTCGCGACAACGAATCGTGGCGCATTTATAAGCCAGGTGTGCCTCGGGCTCGTGCGAGATGCGGAATTGTGCACAGTATGCACGCCACAGCGACTGCGCATGGCTGTGGCTGGATTCTGAAGGTATCCAAGATATCGGAAGACTGATTGATTGAAGTACACACGGCTGCTGTAGATCTCTTGAACAAAAGGAAGGTGGCCTAGTTCGCAGTGATACTTGGTGTGAAGTCACAACGGCGTCACCCCGCGTGTGGCTTGTACCGGTACTGCCTTGTATTTGAGTTCCAACCTTGCTTTGTTACTACGCTGGACACCACGCTGGCTCTACCCCCCCTCAATCGTGCCACTTCAACGACATCAAAATGGCAGCTGCTCCAACACTTACCAACCCCTCGCTCACCGCAGCGGTGTGCAGCCTCGAACACAAGGCCTGGGCCGCTCTCTGCAGCTCCGGTCACGAGCTTTTGCCCCTCCTGTCCAGCAACCCAGTTATGATCTTCCCGGGCGACCTCATCCTCACAGCCGTCTCTTCACCGACCGTCCACGGGATGCTGCAGAGCTCCGAGTTCCAGCCGTGGAGCGACTACAAGCTTAATCACGACGAGGTCATTCCGCTCGGCAAGGACAGCGCTATGATCTACTACCGTGTCGAAGCTCAGCGCGCAGACCAGTCTTTCACAGCAATCTGCTCAAGCGCGTGGGTACTAGAGGGGCAAGAGTGGAAGATGGCAAGCCACCAGCAGACTTTAATCTAAGAGTGAAGAACGGTGATGCTTCTTACCATGATTTGAAACATTGGAAAAAGATTTGGAAGATGATACCCAGAACGGTTTGAGTGGCGCAGAGCTAGGATAGCTGAAAGGCGCGGCTGGTGGACCTTCATAATACCGCAAGCTTTCAGGTCACGAGAAAGTTGGATATAATAATAATCTTTGCAGCCAGCAGAAGATTTCTTCGCACTGAACAACTTGCAGATTGACACGGAATACCTCTTGTATCTCTAGGGATCTATGGCTTGTATCGAGCTTTTTCAGTAACGCGAGAGCGCATGCTCGTCCAGAGATAGACAACCTCAAGAATCACAATGCGATTTTAAACAAGTCGATGTTCTGCATGCATCGCAGATGATGCTTTGATCCCCACATAGTGCGGCTGACGCTAGTGCCCGCTCCATGGCTCGGTGACGTATCGATCTTCGCTCTTGTAAAATAGTCAGGAACCACCCGAAGACGGCTGGAAGAGTAGCAAAATCAATGATACTCCCCGTTCTTACTCGACAATCACGACCTTTTCTTACTGTTGTGTCCAAGAGAATCGGCAACATGAACTACGCTGCAGCAGCTGGAGGATCGAGAGGACCTCCACGATCAGCTCCTCAACAACGGCATGATGTGCCCCAGGGAAAGCCTGCAGCCAACAGTCAGATCCAGCAACCGAGGAGTCCACGAAGACAAAGCCCGCAACGCCACGGACAGGGGTACCAGAAGACGGAGCACATTACCCGCGACGAACACAAGCCTAATACCGGCGCGGAAGAGGAACTTGTGTATGTCCTTACTCTCAAGCTGACAGATTCGTTGACGAAACCAATGAACTCGATGCGTGAGCAGTACTTCCCGAAGAGGCTCAACAGAACCCCTGCACACTTGACCCTGTTCCACGCTCTTCCCGACTCTCGCTTCAATGCAATTGACAGTGGCTTGTCGCAGCTATCAGCGAATACAAAGCCGTTCTTCGTTTCGACAGGGAAGCCTTTTCGAATGCGCCTCGGTGTCGGAATCAATGTTGGCAAAGGGTACAACAGAATGAAGCAGGTCCACGAAGATCTGAGATCGCAATGGATGCCTCACCTCAGTGAGCAGGACCAGGGAGGGTGGAGGCCGCATTGGACGGTCATGAACAAGGTCAACGAGGAGAAGAAGGTCGACGATGCGTTCCAGGCGGTTGAGAAGGACATGCTCCAGAACGTCAGGGAAGGGCAAGCGATTGGTCTCGATTTATGGCGCTATGATAAGGGTAATTGGATATTTGCCAATGAGTACAAATTCAAGGGACCTTGAAGGATCCACCGAAGTACGGCCCCAAAGGATTTCGTGTAACCATGCGAGTGTTGTACAGTTGATAGTCGAGGCAATGTGAGGGGGATGGAAAGGTTCCTCGGTTGTGCTCGTGCATCGTCAATGGAGCCTTGACTAGCGGTTCAGCGCGTAACGCATCGAAGAAGGATTGTAGAATCTCGACTCGTTTTTACGGTAATGACGAGGTGGAGTGACGATCGGTTACAACACGGAGCAACTGCGGGCAGTTTTCAATGGCTTTGCCAATACTTGCCGTGAAGGGAAGGATGCCATTCACGCTCCGCGGCGTGAGCACCCTAAGCCTGAGCAGATTTCGAGCAGCTTCTCCTCTAGCGACGACGTTGGTATACTCATGCATAACAACACGTCAACTGCACTTCCCGTCTCGACTGGCACAATTGCTGGAATGCATGCATTGAGGCACAAAATCGTGAAGATTCGGCGTCGACAAACTTTCGGGAATAAGCGCATACGTATGCTATTCACAACGCGTTAGCGTTCAGTATCCCACAGTTCGATAAGGTTGCCAGTATAGGCAGTGCGGCTCCACCGGGCAGCTATAGCGTGTCTTGAGTTCCTTAACCGTTGGATCGAAACGTCTGACAAAAGACTGCGAAGCCGGGGGAGTTCATGATGTAAATTGCGAGTAGTCAAACCAATGCAAGGCGCCGTTGAAGAAGGGATCTGTGTACGCAATATGTACGCAATGTGACAAAGTAGGTGCTAGAAGAAATCTCACGTCGAGTGTTGAGGGATGCAAAATCGACGTAAAGGTGTTGGACGCAGCAACAGGAGCCATCGTCGCCCAAGATACATCTTCTAGCGCTCGTAAAGCTGTGTAAACGCATCATGAGCAGTGATGAAGTTGGCCGGCTGCAACACGAACACGACGCGCGTCGTTATCAAGGTCCTGCATTCCTTCAAACATCGTGAGGAGCTCGTGAGGAGCTCGCGAGGGGTCGACTGGGAGTATCGTGGAAAGACGGCGCTTATGAGACGTCGCAAAATTTGTTTTCGCTCCCCAAGACCGATCATGTCTGTCAAGCTGCAGAGACAACCAGCTGTAGGAGTAGCATCCGTAGAACTGCAGGAGGTAGTCAAAGTTTATCTATGCACGCACTATCTGCAACGCAAGAACAGTCCTGTTAGCTAGAACTACTTAAGTTACAGCTAGCAGTTTCTTCTCTTTTGCAACACGAGAGCATGCCCAGGTGTGTCTTTGAGATCGGCAGTAAACCGCAAATTACATGTGGCTTTTTGGAGGTGCGCATTACACTTTCGCCAAAAGAGGCAAGGAAGGCACAGCCACAAGCCGCTGCTGTCGAGTTGCAGCCGCAAAAGTAGATCCTTAGAAAAATGGGAGGTATTTGGAGGGTATCAGTGTACTCCTTATAATATAATAGTAACTCTATTAGCTACAATTGTTTCTATGTTATAGCTGATTTTCTCTGCAATATGAGAGCCGTTGGTACCATCGAAGGTAAGGGCGGGTTCTCGGGTGCACTCCGCTTCGTGGCCTACATAACAAGTTGATTCTCGAACGCCTCTAATTTCGGCATGAAGCTGCACGTGGTGGTCAGCTCAGGGGATCTTGCGCAAGGCGGTGTGCCGAGACGCAGAGGGAGTGATCAGATGCATCGCTTGTACCTGCAAGATTCTGGGGCGGGCTGGCGCGATGGGTTTCCAAGGTTGCAGCCCATGGTCGAGTCTTGCTGGCGGTGCTGCGATGTCACCCCAGCTTTCGATTGTCAAGATTGATCAGAGATGCTCAAATTAGAAGCGGATAGGCTGAGCGATCAGGAACAGCGGAAGAACAACCAACCACAGGGGGTTCGGAGACGTTAGGAGGCGAACACGAGGTCTCGAGGGTAGCGGCCGAGGGAGAGGCCTTGGTTGGTAGGGAAAGGGGAATTGGTGGACCCCGTCTTGGCTCGACCACGAAGCTAGGGGTGCTTCCTGACCAGATTCATAAGGTCCAGCTGTCCTCACCACTGCTTATCCACTGTCACCTATATATCCAGTGTTCTCGTTGCAGTTCACTCGATCGCCCTTCGCTTATACACTGTCTCTGTTGTTGAAGGCCCAGTTCCACTCTTCAACCCCTCCACATACACTTTCAAGACCGACTCCTCGCACACCACCACCGCCAACATGAAGGGTTAGTGTGACCGTGTGTGGATCTGCATTTGCAGCGACTGACAGCCAATGCAGCCATCATTCTCGTCGGAGGGTTCGGTACCCGTCTGAGGCCTCTCGTACGCCTGGCTCCCACGCAATGCTCTTACATACAAGAGCCCCGCGATTGTTCAATTGGCGGTGCTGACCCAGTCGCAGACCCTCACATACCCCAAGCCGCTCGTTGAGTTCGCCAACAAGCCCATGATCCAGCACCAGATCGAGGCTCTTGCCGCTGCCGGTGTCACCGATGTTGTTCTCGCTGTCAACTACCGCCCAGAGATCATGGCCGAGGCCCTGAAGGAGGTCAGTACCACAAAATTACACCGTTCGCCCAGGACGCGCAATTGACACGCACTCGCAGTACGAGAAGCTGTACAATGTCAAGATCACATTCTCCGTCGAAACCGAGCCCCTCGGCACCGCCGGTCCCCTCAAGCTCGCTGAGGCTATCCTTGGCAAGGACGAGACGCCGTTCTTCGTTCTCAACGCCGACGTTACCTGCGAATACCCCTTCGCCCAGCTCGCCCAGTTCCACAAGCAGCACGGCGATGAAGGCACAATCGTTGTCACAAAGGTCGAGGAGCCGTCCAAGTACGGTGTCGTTGTCCACAAGCCCAGCCATCCCTCGAGGATCGACCGTTTCGTCGAGAAGCCTGTCGAGTTTGTTGGTAACCGCATCAACGCCGGTATCTACATCCTCAACCCCAGCGTCCTCCAACGTATCGAGCTTCGCCCTACCTCCATCGAGCAGGAGACTTTCCCCGCCATCTGCAAGGACGGTGGCCTGCATTCCTTCGACCTCGAGGGCTTCTGGATGGACGTTGGACAGCCCAAGGACTTCCTCTCCGGCACGTGCCTGTACCTCTCTTCGCTGCAGCGCAAGAACCCTAAGCTCCTGGTCTCCCCCAACGAGCCATACGTCTACGGCGGTAACGTTATGATCGATGAGACTGCGAAGATTGGCAAGAACTGCCGCATTGGTCCCAACGTCACAATTGGCCCCAACGTTGTCATTGGCGATGGTGTCCGTCTCCAGCGCTGCGTTCTGCTGAAGAACAGCCGCGTCAAGGACCATGCCTGGGTCAAGTCGACCATTGTTGGCTGGAACAGCACCGTCGGCAAGTGGGCTCGTCTCGAGAATGTAACTGTTCTTGGCGATGACGTCTCCATTGGCGATGAAGTCTACGTCAACGGCGGCTCCGTCCTGCCCCACAAGTCTATTAAGCAGAACGTCGATAGTAAGTTTCTCTCACATCCTGACCGCTATCGCACAGCTAACATCGCCAAGCTCCTTCGATTATCATGTAAACCTGCCGTCCTGTTCGTTTACGAGAAACTTCCATCGACCGGGCGCGACCGACGTACGGCTTTTAATAATGTTCTACCTTCTTGTATATTCTGCGATACCGATCTTCTACGTTTTGCGGACAGCTGCATATAGACTGCAGATGTTGTATGTCTTTTTATCTCAACTCCGCATCAATCACGAAAAGCGCGTAGGGCTGGGCTGGGGTTATGGATCATGGGTTGGAAAGTGCGTGTCTACGGATCGTACAGGGTGCTACATTGGGGTTTTGCAGCGTTCACATTTCTTGGGCAGCAATGACGAAAGTTTGCTGCGACAACCATACGAACGACCACGCGTCGTACATAGCGAGATACATCCCGCGAAATCAAACGAGATACCCTGAAACCCGGTTGGCCATCGGTCCTCTTTGCCTGTCCTTCGATCTGTCGATAATGTGTTCACACTGGTCTCTGGACGCGGTCCTCGTAACGGCATCCGATTGGCTTCTTGGAGCATATTTGATGAACCAGCACACCGGCCACAGCAGATATGGCTCCACGATCGCACGCAAGGCTTCTTTCTCAGATTAGGCGATACCGGCCTTGGTCGTGGTTTCACAGACACTGGACTATACTTAACCGCGCAGATATACTGCGCACTTGCTACACACTGGCGACCCAACGGACACAGACAGTCTTCTGCTGAAGGGACTGGCTGGGATCCTCTGTAGAGTCGTCAAGAAGGATCCAGATGTTGCTGGTGGGTCAAGACTTCACCCTTGGAGAGCACCGCGAGATCGAGGCTGACAAGCACCAGATCGACGAGAACCGCTTTTACGTCAACGCCGAGGCTCGAGCAAAGCTGGAGCCGTTCCAGCAGTATGAGAACAGTAACCTTACGATGCAGTACAATTGGTGATTGCTCGCAGGTTGTGCTCTAACACATGCTATATGATCTCTTGGAACCAGTTCTTTCCTTCTCTTTGCTTTAATCTATATGTTCCACACCCGTCTATACACCACTATGTACCAATACTGCTTATTGTAGTACGCATAATGTGTTTCTTTGACCTTGCGGATCAGGCATCCGAGCAAGTATGATACCCTGGGTCACTTGCATTCATCTGGCGTATGCGCATATCTTTGAAAGAACGGCACCGCGAACGTGCTATTGTATTGAAAAGACTCGTGATAAGCGTGCGAAGGACTGTCACATCAATACTTTACACCTCAATGATATTATTTTGTCAGTTAGACACCGAGTCTTAGTAAAACTTGAAACATCTACGTATATCGTAAAAAGCCGTCAAATGTCGAAACAGAAAAAGCAACTTGTGGCGCCTCTTCTTAGTAGAATAAGTCGCCACGATATTTCTGTAGCCTTCGTAAGGTTTGTCAAGTTACAAGGTACCCGCAAGTTGCTGTTGATCACCTCCAAGATTTCCGCAAATAAGGCCTCTGATCTGCATCTAACCATTTTCCGTCACGATGTTCGCATCTACTTTCCCTGACCAAAGACCTTCTCAAGTTCTGAGCATACCGCATCGGTGACCTCCTTAGTATTCGAGCTTCCACCAAGATCCTTTGTGACGATGCCGCGCTCGGTGACATTCTCAACGGCCCTCATCATCTTGTTGGCGGCATCCTCCTCGCCAAGCCACGTCAGCATCTCTGCTGCTGTCCAGAAAGTGGCAACTGGATTAGCAACACCTTTTCCAGTGATGTCAAATGCTGAGCCATGAATGGGCTCGAACATAGAAGGATTCTTGCGAGTTGGGTCCAAATTGCTGGTGGGTGCGATGCCAATGGAACCAGCCAAAGCAGCTGCAAGGTCGGACAAGATGTCGGCGTGCTTCCTTTGTCAGTTTTTGATCAATACCAAAACCTGCGGTTGACTTACAAGGTTGGTCGCGACGATAGTATCGAGCGACTTAGGATCCAGCAC
The DNA here is from genome assembly GCA_027946495.1 of Didymella sp. IMI 355093. NCBI lineage: Eukaryota > Fungi > Ascomycota > Dothideomycetes > Pleosporales > Didymellaceae > Didymella > Didymella sp. IMI 355093. Next base: position 620,753 of record JAPEUZ010000006.1, read on the forward strand.
CATGCGGCATGTCATAGCATCAACAAGCATCTTGTCCCACTTGACATCCGGAAAGTCTTTCGAGACCTCAAGTGCTACCTCGTCCCACATGACCATTCCGTTCCTCTGAGCATTTGACTTGCTGACAACGGTCAAGAACTTCCTCTCTCGCTTCTGTGCAAGTTCGAAGGCGAACCGGATCAGTCGCTCGACAGCATGTCTCGTGAAGATGGAGACCTCTGTGGCTATCTCCCATGGCTGGCCCCTGTGCGAACGTCCTCCCTGACCAGCGTACTCGCCCTCTGAGTTTTCGCGTACGATGACCCAGTCCAGGTCTCCGTGTGAGGCATTTCTGAGAGGCGACTGTGTGCCACGGAAAATTCTGGTGGGGCGGACGTTGGCGTATTGTTGGAACGGCTGGCAAATTGCGAGTCGCAGACCCCATAATGAAATGTGATCTGGGACGTCTGGTGCGCCGACAGCACCAAAGAGGATTGCGTCATGCTTCCTCAACTCGTCGAGACCACCGTCTGGGATGTATTTGCCGGTCTTCTTGTAGGTTTCTGAACTCCAGTCGTAGTCTTTAAATTCAAGCTCGAATGAACCGTCGAGTGTTGTGAGTTTCTTTAATACTTGTACTGCAGCATTGACGACTTCGGGACCGATACCATCGGCGCCCATAGTCGCAATCGAGTGCTTTCTTTGCATGGCAATGGGAGACATTGTGGTGTTTTTGTTCTGCGGCCGACTGAACGATGTTGTCAAAGAGGTGATGCTTATGTTAGCGGCTATCTCGACCTCATGTATTTATACTATACAGGTTCTTAGATGTTGCCTCGTCGTTGATCGGCTAAGCGTTGCGGGGGCTGGCCGGGGAAAGAAAGACCGCTACGAACGCGCCAAAGCCCTAGAACGCACCGCACATTCTTTCCCCGGGCGCTCATCATCGCGCAGCTGCAGCACGTACATGTTCCCGGCCTCAGCGGATTGTCGTCGTGGAGTTTATGGAGCTCACAATAGGGATTCGAGACGGGGATATAATGTAAGGACGAAACAATTGTGGAACGTGTGGTCCTGAGCATGGCATCGGCGACCAATCACGTATGGTAGGAAACTTTCAACACATCAACAATCACGCGTGCAAGAATCTCGCACCACACAACTTGAATGGTAAGTCAAGATCTTCCAAACGCATTGTGTTCTACTGACAGCCAAGGCGCTCAATCCAATCGCGTGCGACAATTGTCGATCAAAGAAATGCAAATGTGACCGACGCGTGTAAGCTGTTCCCACTGTCCGCATGGCATAAGCCGCTAACATTTTGCAGACCCTCCTGCTCACAGTGCTGCGCTGCTTCATTAGTCTGCCGGTATCAGGAGGGTGGAAAGCGAGGGCTTCCAATAGCCTACATCAACAGCCTCGAAAGACGCCTCCGAGAAACCGAATCTGCACTCTATGCAGCCCTGCTTGCACACAAAGAGCAGGATAGCATCAAAGCAGGTAACTTGAGCTTGTTAAAGGCACCACGAGAGCTCTCAAAGACCGAAAGGCAAGACGATTGGAAGCGACTTCCGCTTCAGACGCCCGAGCAACTCGCTACCTGGTTCCAAGCGAAGCAGCAGCAAGCAGTGCCTCCTGAACCAGAACTACCGCACATCCCTTTTCCAGATGCTACAGCGCTTCAACCCATCGGCTCGAGCTCTGGAGAGGATCCACGCATGGCCCTGCCCTTGCCGCACACGCCCGCTTCTGACAATGTGCACTCGCCAGTGTGCCCGGAGTCTACCTCATCGCATCTGTCGAAGAGCGTCACTGAGCAGCTCAGGGGCATCGAACCACCTCAAGCACCAAACACGTCAGCTGTGCCGTTCAAGCCGACCAGCTGGCACAACTACTTCTGAGCGATAAGTATGACGTCATGGTGTCAAAGCTGTAAGCCAGCCGTCTAGGGCCGACGAACATTCAAAGTGCCATCGACGATCATCCCTCTTGCTCAAAGTTCTATGGGTGAAGTACCACAGAGCCTTAAGCTGTGTCGCGTTAGGTTAATTCGTTTTGCGAGAGCGGGGTTTGATACTCCGTAGGGCTGAACGCGCGAACCCTTGGTTTTCCTCCGCGCCGCCGCGGCAGACCAGACTCGACACATCCAACATCATGGAGCACGGAGGCGCACAGAATAGCCCAGCTCCTTCTTTGGACGATGAGAGGCCATCTAAGAAACGCCGAGTCTCAATCCATCCACCTCGTGAGGTGGGTCTGATGCGTAGTGTTCCTGGCGACAAGCTGTCGAGCTTTGTTGGTAGCGCCAGCGGTATCTACTTCATTCGGTCGGTGTATGGAGCACTTCGTGGCGCTCACCCTTCAAATTGTACTCAGACAGAGACACCTGAAAGCGATCACGTCCCAGGAGAAGACGACTATCTTCCATCATCGGCCCCGAACGCCCTCGGTCGCATCTGGAAAGACGAGGAAACGACACTGAGACCTTTATCTGGTGTCACATTCCAGGAGCTTATTGAATGGAGCGGAAGCTACTTCGCCAATTGGCATCCTTTCTATCCGTATCTACACGCACCAAGCATACTGGAGTACCTTGAGAAAGTCTCTCAGTTAAGCGAACAAGTTAATGATAGCGCAACAAACTTCCAAATGACCATCCTGCGCTCTATCATGTCCATATCGCTTGCCGATCGCCGGCAATCGCAATCCTCTAATGCGACGCAGTATCCTGCGGAGCTTGTCTTCCAATCTTACGATGACGCGGTAGACTGCCTGCAGCACGTCCTTACTCGTCCAACTACCGTACTTTCTTTGCAAGCTGCGATCAGCGTACAACTCTTCCTCGTCTCCATGCTTCGTCTCAACGCTGCCAGTCGTCTCGGTGGCATGGTGATTCGGATGGCCCTCCAGCTTGGTCTTCATCGATGCCCAGCTCGGTTTCCAACTTTCTCGGTCGAGGAGAAAGAGCATCGCCAACGTATTTTCTGGTCACTCTACGCAATTGATCGATTCATATGTCAATCTATGGGGCTTCCGCTGAGCCTTCACGACGACGATGTTGATGTGTGCTACCCAACTGTTGAGCGCCACCCAGGCAACCAGCACCCTATAGGTGAGTAATCTGCGTTCTATACTCAAGCAGTTCTAACGTGATGAAAGACGACAGGTTACAACTAATAAGTTTTGTCGCGCGGCAGTACACCATACGCGGCCAGATCATAGAGCTACGAAATAAGTCACTACACTACATTGAGAAGGATCCAGATAAGGCGACCGCTATCACAGCTAGGCTCTCTCAGTGGTGGAACGATGTGGAAGACTTTCACGATACAGATGAAGACCGGAGTGCGTCTGCATATCACCGTACAGTCCTGACTGTACTGAGACACGAATCCATCATCTCTCTGAACCGCCCAACGCTTGCCTCATCTCAACAAGGCCATGCATATGATGCAGCATTGCAACAGTGCATAGGATCAGCAAGAGCCATTATCACGACTCTGTACAGGGCAATCAGACCAGGTAACGCACGCGATACTAGTGCTTTGGCTCTACTCTGGCCTTCCTGCACCTGGGCTGTCTGGATCAGTACCTTCGTCCTATTCCATGCCGCCAGAAGTCATCATATCTCTAACGGCGTTGTATCGCGGTAAGGCAAATGAAAGAGCTACTCCGCATGTAGCTGACAGTAGCACAGGCTTGCTGACAAGGCTCTGGATGTTCTACACCACCTATCACGACGAGGTAGTATCTGGCCTGAAGCTAGTGCCACTGCAGTGCGTGAGTTGCGCGAGCGCATAACGCGGCGTCGTACTATGCACCCAGAATCGAATGATGCGTTGGGTAGGAAAGAAAGAAGACCTAACCGAGCGCCCGATGGCGCTTCCATGCCGCAACACTACACAAGCTCTAGTGGACTCACTCCACAAGTCACTGAACCTGCTGCGGAGCCCAGCCATAATACATCTAGTACTGGGCTGCTGCAAGATGTTACGAGTTTATATGCCATGCAGTCGGCCGCGAGCGTACCAAACGGTCATGACAGCGCAACCGGACAAGGGGTGAATATGACCCCGTCACTGGATTCCCCACATCCTTCCAATTTAGCGTCCGCCATGCCTTATCAGAACATCGATACCCCTTTGTTTGATTTTGGCAACTCAGAATGGACTGATTTCACACAAATCAGCGACGCCTTCGATTCAAGCATATCACTACCACACAAAGATAGTGTGGAACCTTACATTGGGTTCGATATCCCTTTTTGGCTGGGGCAAGACCAGTACCAAAATATGTTGCAAGACCGCAATTAGACAAGTAATGCTGCCGGTGCATCGTCCAAGCTTCGAATCCAGACTTGTGTATTGTTTAACAAGTCAAGGTCCCACCAGCGGAGTCTGAAGCAGCGATTCCTCGAGTAGCAGAGCGCTGCTGTTTCTATGAAGGAAGGAGGTAGTCAACCGCCAGCTACGGGCGTCTTGTAATCTAATGAAACCTGTAAAGGCTACAATTATTCGCTACCCCAGCCGACTTCCTCTGCAAGACGTAACGTAGCATAGGTTGTCGTCAGCATGCTGAAAAACATGAGCACTGGGCGGTCACAAAGGCTTGCAGCACCAACGAGTAGTACAAGTCACATGACAGCATCATGTGACCAACAAAGCTACTCGTTATCTTAGTCCTGCGCTCTGGGAACGTGGCCGCCACAATATTCGACGAGATTAGCAGCGATGGAAGAGATAATAGCCTGCCTCTCAGCTTCAACAAAGCATTTGAGAACGGCGATTGACTGCCACCTAGTTTTCTACGATTCTGCGACTTGCTTGCAACACCTTTTCTGCGCAGCGCTCGCAGGGCGCTCGCGCCAGCGCACACGCTTGACTACAGGTCAAGCTAATCTAGGCTGTGAGAAACACAAAAACAATGGTAGCTTCTCTTTGATTGAACATGTCATCTTTGTCTAGCCACCACAGCGAAAATGTCAGGACTGTGATTCGAACCTTAGCTACACAAGAAGATCACTACAAAAACAAGTGGTAGCTTCTCTTTGATTGAGCGTGTCATCTTTAGTGCAGGGGCCATGCTAATGTTCTCTATTGGGCATATAGTGTTGTCCTGTGACTTGTGCTGCTCGTTGATGTGGACGTAAAAGTACGCGGCAGGATCGAGCCTCATACTTGAGCTGTTCTTTGATCGTCCGGAACAGCTTCTCACTTGCGTCATGCTCTTGCCACTGCGGATACAGAACTGGACCTCAATGTACCCGCTGGAGAAGGCCACCAAACTTACGTCCGAACTAATAAAGCTACTCATTATCTCAGTCCTGCGCTCCGGGAACGTGGACGGCACAATATTCGACGAGCTCCTTGAAAAGCCTCAGATGTGCGCAGACAAGCGCATCTGCTGGAAATATCCGAGCCGCCCGGTGTTGTGCGCAGAGAACAACGACGGAATCGACTTCGAGGTGATGTCCAGGAAGCAACGGGCGAACCAGACGTTGAGCAGGGTCCTTGTTGTCATGGGTGTATGCGCCGAAAGTGTGCACAACTCACCCCACTAGACAAGACACGGAGTGGCCACCGATCGGACGATGACCAAGTCGAAGAACAAAACACACACCAAAGAGCAGGTAACCGACTCTCTCACTCACAGAAATCAGAGTCGCGACATTACGCTAAGGTCCACGCATCGGTATACCGCGAAAATAACTTGGGCTGCGCGAGTCGCGCTCATAGAGGCCGACGATGAGTTCAGTGAGCTCGTCGTACAAACGAACTCATACCGGAAAAGGCAACGACCGGCGGACGAGAAAGTGTACGCTGAATGCTCTTCGCACAGCAAGCGCTGAGTAGGAACTCGACAAGGACGAAGAGGACGACGATGACCCGGCCTACGATATTGACGACATTGACGACATCACGACCACCTGACTGCGAGATAGCTCCATGGGCGGAGAGTGTATAGAAATGCTGACCAACGGCGTCCCGAAGTCCCTTGTTGGCAACTAAGCAGACGTCCTCACAGAAGCCCTAATTACTTCTAGAAGCAGATTGGACGAAACGTTTAGCAAGACTAACATCACTAGAGTGCCCCTCAAAGGTGGCCCATACTTTGACTCTTATGTTGCTAGACAAACCAGGTGTCCACACAACAGATTGTAGTCTTTAGTATATCTATTAATGTAAAAGATCGTTCCAATCGTACCTGAAGACCTCCAGTAATTTTCAGATTTCGATGGCTATGCTCAGTTTCTGCAGCGACATAAGAGTTTGAGTACGTAATGTGGACTGGAGCGGACCAAAAGAGTGGCGTCGATGCGGTTACTAAACTGGGCTTTGAGGAGGACTCTCAGAAATAGAGGAAGTAGTCAGAGTTAATCAGTGCATTACCTGAAATTAGACAAAAGCTCTGAAGGCTACAGTTGTGTAGCCCATTTCTTACACAACATAAGGGCCAGCGAAGTTCACCTGCCCAGAGGGTGAGTGTTCAGAAGACTTCAACGTCTGCGCAGGAAAGAATACATTTACGGTGCTTGCCTTCCATCGACACCTCGCCGTAAAACACGGCATCAAAAGCAAGAGCAAGATCTAATGTGAGGGGCGCATACCGAAATGGCCTAGGAGCCCGTGCTTCTTTCCTGGCTGCAAATCGACGGCTCGGTTCCTACAACACAGGGAAGGTCAACGGGCATACGAGACTCATCTCCTCGACGAACACAACCTGGGCGAGGAGAACGAGAGACACGAGTACTCATGGGAGCGGGTCCGAGCCGCCACGTTGCCAGGGCAGGCCAAGAGGATGACAAAGGAATAGTCGATGGAAACCATCGTTTCTCCACCTAGGGATTGCCATGTGATGGTGGCGAAGATCTCCAGAATGAATCGAGTCAAGGTTCTAGCGTCAACTCGCTTCAATCATGCCACAGCACTAGTAATCCTCTGGTGGTGACACACGCTGGTGAAGACCCCGGGGGTCTGTAAGATATCGCCAAGTGTGCCTAGTCCTCTACAGCAATCTTTAAAGGTGCGTTTGCTTCGGCAGCAAAAGATTGCAATGCCTAGGTTGACTGCCAGTGTGGACATAGCCGAAGCATGAGTATTACTGATGCTGTCGGCAATGAAGTAATCATACGGCTGTAGACCAGACTTTTCCAAGGCGATACAAAAAGGCCGGAAGACGGACTGTGTCGAACGGCATGATGCTAGCATCCACAAGACGACAAACATTCCGGGGACGCTCCTCGGATCCATGCCGACTGGTCGCGTGGTTTATCGAGAGCAGAGAGTGCATCAATGTGGTCCTTCGGTTCGCTCTTGAAATATGTAGCATATCATTATGGTAGCGTGAATTTCTTTTTTGACTGTCTGGCGTTAACCGGCTGTTTGTCAATTCGAGGAGGTTCGAAGACATGACCGGTTGCACATTTCAATGCATGTTCCTTACGTGAGTCCAAGACAGTTTCCATCTCTTCGCATGCGGTGACAGCATTGTCGAGTCGTGATCTTCCCCTCCCTCGGCATTCGTTGTCTTTAATTTCATTCAACCAGGTCCGCTTGCGCTCGGTTTTTGTATGGATTTTAGGGTCGGGCACGGTAGAAGTGGTTCGTGCGGAGCATCTCGCCCAGCAGCCAGCACAACTGTAGATATCAGCATGCACGCAAGATAGGGCGAGATGTCATACATGGCGTCTTCGTTTTGTCCGCGTCGGCCAGAAGCATGCGGGCTACACTCTGGAGGGCACCGGTGTGATTTATAGTTTCGATGGCGGCGTCGATCAGTCGCTTGAGCTCGTTCCGTCGCAGTCTATGCAGCCAGCGTGTGCGCATGGGCGCTGCCATTTATGGAAGGTCAGCCAAAAGCAGTCCCGCGTCCTGAGCTTCGAATGATCCCTTCTTCATGGGCTCTGACGTGTACTCGACTAGTAGGTGCTCTGTTCGGTTGGATTCAGTAACGCGCACTGTCTCGACCTGCCCTTCTCGACCTGCTTGATGCAGTTCCTCGGCCAGTTGCTTTGTAGCGACGTGGATGCTTTTGTCTGCGAGGTTGTAGAGTGTCGGGTCTGATCGTGGAGAAGCCGGCTGAGAATACGCGCCACCGGGCGGTTTGCTGAGACATCTGTCTTCTCGTTTGCTATTGTTCCGTACGTTCATTCGTCGTTGTACTGGGCATGTGGATGGTAGGCGGCGAGACCCGTCAGCCTTGCGCTCTCGAATGCGAGTCTATAAAAGGCGCGTTCGCACGACGCCGGATCATGTCTACATCAATGAGGAAAGCAGTTGAGGCGAGGAAGGCGCGATGTCGGCCGAGAAACATGGTCGATTGAACTGTGGTATTTCGTCTCGTCGCAGTCGGTGTCGACGATACCTGTCCTGGCCCATCAGTAGCAGGTCTCAGTCCATGAAGCTTGCGTGCGTCGCGCTTCGAAGCTGGTCGGGAGATTTGAGACTGGCGAACCTTGTTCACAGCAACGCAAACCGGAGCGCATGATTTTAGTCGGCATTCACAGTTTCTGTATCACGGAAGCTGATTGGTATAAATCTCAACGCGGGATTCTTCGACCAAGAATCTTCTCTCAACTTAGCAGAGTCTATGTCTGAAATTGAAGAATTCGTTCGCATCTGATCTTTGCATGTGACGGGCGTCAATGCTGGTGAACAGGAGGCTGTCTATTTATTATCATTTGCGAAATGTTGAACTACCCCCAGAACGGGGATAGTTCCCACGCACGGACGTTTTACTATGGAAAATCGTTAGTAATTAAGAGTAATCAACGTACAAGCAGTACAGCGTCTTTGAAAGCTTTTTAGTTACCTGCAATTAAGCTATCGCGATCCATTCTTAGTGTTGCAGCTGTCTACGATGCTCCGCCCCGCTCTCCGCTAACGCTTTGCAGGTCTGCTGGGCTCGGTGCTCGCCAGATGCACGTTTTTCCGCTTTGATTTGGCCGTTGTACAAAGCACAACACTAAGAAAGTATCGCGATACTGTAATTATGACTATACAAGCTTCTTTAGAGCGTTCTGTTGATGCAATATGCAGTAGGATGCTGTTTGTACTACGTTTTACTAACAAATTGCATCTAACTGCATCTAGTGTCATAGACTATGCCTCATACGGGGGTGGTTCAACACTTCGCAAATAACCCATAATGGACCACTCGCCATTGTTTGTTGACTTCTTGAATCCTGCCCCAGCGCCTCTTTCAACAGCCACGATTCCTTGGAGAAGGTAGTCAATCGAGTTCAGGCTCACAAGTGCTCGCATAGGTACTGCCTCCGAAAGCGTAAGAACTTTAATCCACCACCTAGCTCGCTCAGGTGAGCGAGCTCTCTTGATCTGTCGTTTCGAGACACTGTCGCCGAAACTGTGATGTTCCGGATCATCTTCGGCCAGCCGGTTGTACCTGCCACCGTAACGACATTGCTAAAAAACATCTCGGTTAGAAATCCTGCGTTTCGTTTCGCGTCGCTGGATGTCTTTTGCCGCGTGATGGAGAGAAGCATGCAAGTTTCTAGTAGTATTAGCATTCATGCCGACACCTATATGATTCACTCTACAATACGGCTGCTTTGCTATATTTCCTTATTGACCGTAGCTTATCCCTAGCTAATTATACGGCAATACCTGTTAAGAAGATTCCAAAGCGCTTCAAGCGTCATGGACTTAGTCATGGAATACAGAACCGACGCGGAACCCCGGCGTCCGGACAACGTTACAGAAGCACATCAACACGTCTGTACATCCTCGCAATACATTACAGCCTATATGTTGCACACTGACGTTTGACATCTATGCCCAACAGCGCTGTCAATTATCTGCGACGCTCGAAAAGCGCTTCTCAATCGACTGGATGTGCAGGGACACTGCTATCGGGATTTTAGAAGAATGAAAGAGGAAGAGATTATACGCAAAAGATCTTCTGGACGGAACACGCTGTACACAAGAGTACAAGGGCTTGTATGCGGCGGATTGTGGTCCTCCATCTGTGCGGTCGACTCCCGTTATGGCGACTGAAGAGTTATACGCAAGGTGCCATGTTTCCGACACTGGCTTTCCCCGGGTCTCATCACTCTCTTACCTGAGTCATTTAGTCCAACTTCAGGCAACAACGTGAGTGCGTCAGGTTATGTTGAGCACGATCTTTCACTGGGCGTTATTGTATTGCATTGTTGTGGCGCTCACAGCAGGCCAACGCGAGTTCTTGGAGCTCTCATCATGATACAGGTAGTGCCGCAGACCTTTTGCATGTCCTGCCATTTGCAGAACATAGTGTTTGTGCGTTCTGTGTCGTCGCATACTTGCTATTGGTTGAAGCATTGAATGCTGCCGCTCCCACACCGCTTCACCTCTGCGGTGGCAAACGGGCGTAGCGCCAGGGCCCAGGTGAGAGAGCGACACACGTACAAAGTTGCGCGCTGGCCTCTATCCTTTCTTCACTCCACTCGCGCGCACAACAACATTCTCACCCAAGCTTTCTGTCGGCAGGCGTCTCTACCATGTATGCCAGTATACGCCATTCGATGTACAGAGGCTGACAGCAGAGCAGAACTGGAGGCCGCGGCCGCAATCCTCGAGAAGTTGACCGACTTATTGGGGGCGCACTCACACCTTTCACTGCCCCGCTCGATTAGAACGACCAAGAACTTCGATTTGAGATCATTTTGCCTTACGGCATCGACGTCGAGGAGGAGATAGACTTCGATACGCTTGTCACGCCGATCAGTCAAGGCATGGCTCATTCTAGCCGGGCTGCAGACGCCACGGCTGCAGACACATGTCAGTCAAAACGCGCTTTCTAGTCTGTAGAGTTGGACTGCTAATCCTTCTTACAGGCGCCATGGAGGTTCCGAACCCGGCGGTACCAGTGACCCCGAAACGACCGCTACTTTCCACGCCCTCCGGATCCACACCTGCTACACCCGCTTCTAAAGGTAGTTCGTCGAAGAAAGTCAAGCGGATGCGCCCAGCCACGGGGCCCGCGAACAAGCTTGTGCCAGGCGTACGCGAGACCACCAAGTCTTTCACCAGGAAGATTTGGGAGAAGGAGGGTCTCACAGCAGCATACCTGGGCTACAGCCGATTGGACGATTTCCGCAGGTTTGTAATAAGCCCAGTCATCCTTGAGTCCGTTGCCAGGATCACCAACCAAGACCGCACCAAATCTTCCATGCAGGAGGTTCTTGAGCTGATCAGAGACGAGCCTCACGACATGGATAGTGAAGAAGATCCCACGGTGAAATATCCGGTCGAACACACAGGCAGTCTGAACTGCAGAGCCGCACTGTACGTTGTGCAGACATACAAAGCGATCCAAAAATCGCAATTCGAGAACGTGGCGTTCACTGAGGCGCAAATCAGTGCTGCGCTTGACAAGATCGAGAACGTACTTGGCCAGAAGTTCCCTCGAATTTCTTCTGGGCAAACTCTTGTATATCCCAAGTTTGGTCACTTTGCCAACCTTGGCGAATGTGATCTCGAACGCTACGCCCGAGTCTACACTCTCATTCGGCATGTCGGACATGCAGCCGGGAAAGATGTCTTTGGAGGAAGGTATGGCAGCGACGACTGGGCTGTCGACACCAGTATCGGAAACACCCACGTACCTCAATGGATGGCTCCTAAGGTACCTTCCTCTGCACCGTTGGCACCCGACGCACCCATTTTTGGGCCCATTGTGTCGAACACAGAGAGACCTGCATTATCCTTGCCGATCAATTGGGTGTTCAAGTCGAATCTCGAGGCACCAAAAGCGTACAGAGAGTACATCGAAGGCGAAGAACCAGAACTTGAAAGCCTGCTTCCCAAGCAATCCCAGACCATCAAGATCGAGCCGGAGTCGACCAGGGAGCACTTTCTCGACAGCGTAAGGATTACGTACAAGATGGACGTCATCAAAGCCAACATTTACGAAGTCTCGCTCAAGCTTGTAAGCACCGAAGAGTCAGAAGAAGACCAGAGGTTCAGCATCACGACAGATGATTGGTCGACTGTAAAGCAGGCACTTTGGGAAAGCACGTGGAACACATCAAAAAGCGCTTTCACGCTGCTGGTGCGACAGGCTGACGATGGGGAGATCATCTGGCAAAGTGACGTCCCGCTGGTCGTGCAACAGGTCATGGGCTTGTCTGGAGGCGATGTTGTGGCATTGCAGCCGGAAGAAGACTCAACCGCTCCCAAGACTGAAGCCAGTGATTCTGACGAAGGCATTGTTCATACACTGCGAGACTCAAACAAACAGAGGCTTACACTCGATCCGAATGCCCTCTTCGAAGGGCGAAGAGACGCTATGCTCAAGTTTTACGAAGGGCACGATACGACGACCCCCGAGGGTTTGCTCGCATGGCAACGGGCCACTGTACAGAGATTGACAAGAACCGACCAGCACAAGATAGTCGGCGACTCGGCCAAGAAGAAGCTTGGAAGCATCAATATCGACAAAGCCGAAGAGGCCATTTTGAGTCAAGCACGCAAAGATGGAGAGCATCGAGTTTTTGCGCTGGACGAAGCCAGCAGAAGGGACAAAGCCGCCAACGAGCACTACTACAACCTCGCGCAGATCCGCACAGGCACTAGCGGGCAGGTCGGGCTGCCCCTTCGCCCGTGTGCCAAAGCTCTTGAGCTCGAGCCTTTTCGAGACGAGAGGAAGCGACTGATGTACCGTGGCACGGGGAAGACATTCGGTCAAAAAGCGTTTTTCCCGTGGCAAGTAACCGGTGCCTGTACAGCCATTGTAGGTGCATTTGGATACATGCCTGTCCGCGATGACGCGCCTGGAGACGTCAAAGAGGCAGCCGCGTCTCTCAAGGGCCTCGCAATAGCCGGCAAGATGATCTGTGACCAGACTGGTCTGGGCAAGTCAATGTTGTTGTTGATGAATTTACATCTTGCCCGGTCTGTCCAAGAGTTTGACGGTGACGGTAACCCCATATACCGTATGATGGCATTGGTGGTACCTGCTGGTGTCATAAAACAGTGGGTGGACGACATCCTGGATGACTGGCCAGAGCTCACCTTGATGATAAGCTACGATGACACTGGGTTGTCAGGTGCGAGATATCAGAGCCACTTCATCTCTGCATCTGCCCTCAGGTACTGGCCAGATTCGACGAAATGGCCTGCACAGTTCCGATACATCTTCGACCCCAAAGACCCCAAGATCGCATCGACCATACTCCTGACCTCGAACGAGACACACGTGTCTCGATCTCTCAAGTACAAATGGGTCAACTATGGTATGGACGACAACGGAGAACCAATAACCATCAAGACTGCTTACAGTGTCTTGAAAGGCGTCATCGGTCGCGCGGCTGTCGACGAAGGTCACAAAATGAAGGACGAGAAGTCCCGCCGGTGGCAAGCACAAGCCGGCATGTATGCACCCATCAACTGGATCTTGGGCGCCACCCCTATGTCCAACGTCAGCTCAGTAAGTTATCAAAAGGCGCTTTTTGGAATGAACGCTAATGAGACAGGACTTTGTCGCGCAACTCAAGCTCATCTGGAAAGGCACAAAGCTGTTGCTCAAACAAGATGCTGAAGCCCTGAAGTGGGTAGAAGAGAGACGCGGTTCCATGCGTATGTTCCAGGAAGGCGAGTACATCAACGAACCTCTAGACAAAAGAAGGCTCGGCTTCCTTCATCCAGGCACGGTCCGTTACTTGCTGGAGAAAGGTACGAAGGTTGAGATCGCCCGGTATTTCCACCTTTGCGAAGACATTCTGTGCGTCAAACGGTTCATGGGTAGTCAGCTTCCTATGGATTTTGATAGCGACGAAGTCTTCGATATGAAAGACTCGATGGAGCCTTACTTCATAAAGACTCTGTATTGCGACTTCCGACCTGACGAGCAACCGGCTCACCAATTTCTACATCGGGAGGCAAGTCGACGCTTCCTAGTCGCCAGCAGGAACAACCAGATTGCGATGAAAGCGATGAATTCTATCGGAGCCGGAGGGAAGAACTCAATCTTGTACCCAGTGGCTGAGATGAGAGAGCTTCTCATCACAGCTATGTCAACCAAATTGCGTCTCTTCCACGAGATTTGCAAGAAGATGCGAAGAGACACCTTGGTCGATACACTGAACGAGTACCGCGGCCAGAGCTTCGATGGTTTTCGCTTCGTACGTTTCATGTGTACTAAGCTGAAGCTAGCACTGCCGACCACCGCCTACGGGTATCTTGAGTTTCTCTGCGATGGGTCACCCATGCTACGGAACCTCATCTGGTCATTCGGAACGGGTGACAAATTCCTCAAGCCAAGGAGAGAAGGCAAATTCCTGGTCGCGGAAGATGTACCATTGAACGCAATGTTCTTGGAGTGGGGATTGAACATGTTCGGCCTCGAGACAGCAGTCTTCCACTCAGGTCTCACACAAGGAGAGCGGAACGAGCTTCAGAAAGATTTCAATAATGAGAAACAGAGCCTCGACGGGATGATTATCATGTACGACGTCGGAGGCTTTGGTCTCAACTTCTGGCAGGATTGCCACTTGGCCTACATGTGCACACCGGCTAAGAACGAGTCCGCCGAGATCCAAACTGGAGGCCGTGTCATTCGGGTAAGTATTGAAAAGCGCTTTTTGTTTGTAAGCAGAGCTGACTGATGCAGGCACCACAAAAGCTCAAGGTCGAGATCACGAAGCTTTTTGTCAATAACTCAATCTTCGCCTATCGTGAACATCGCAAGCGGGATAAGTATCTCCCCGAATTGGCCACGAGGGCTCATGATCCAGTCATGAAAGCCCTGATTGTCAAATGCTTGAACGATTTCCAAAAGACAGTACTCGCCGCCCAGCAAGATCCCGCGAACAGAGAAATGATGGAGGTTCTGGAGCAGCAAGCAGAGATTGATGTCGAGAAAGAGAGGCTTGTCATCGCAGGTGTCGTTCGGGATCCATTAGATCTGGTAGCTATCGATGCGCCAACCTCTAAGCGGGTCTCCAAGAGGCCAAAACTCTTTTCCGAGGCTAAATTCGTCAAGGGCAAGCCCCTTTACCCCGGCGATGAAGGATATACGGATGCCGAGGACGACGACAATCACGATGGAGCAAGAAGGTCGTCGAGGATTCAGAGACTGAAGATCAGTCGACGAAAGCAGGATGCGCAGGGCGCAGTCGATGCTACAGAAGACGAGAGTGAGGACGATAGCATACATGAGCGTGTCAAACCGCGCTTTTTACAGAAGGACCCCCTCGACGACGATTTTGTGGACGAAGGAAGCGATCATGGCGAAGATTCCGATGAAGACTACGACTCTGGTGATGATAAGGTTGCACCTCGCTGGATAGACTCCGACGACGAGGATGGCGGGAGCGATATCGACAGAGAAGAGAAGACCCCAACGGCTGCTGAGAAGAGAAAGGAGAAGAAGGCTGCATACGAAGCGTTCCACCGCGAGGAACAGGAGGATGAAGGAGTGAGGCAACTGCGCCTTTTGCTTACGGCCGACCCATCGAGAGTCTACACAATAAAGGATCTCGAGAACGAGGCCACCCTCACCCGAGGTCTTGAGATTGTGTACTGTTTGCGAGTCGGGCAACGACCAGACAAGGTCCCCAGCATACATATCAAGGTGAGATTGGCCTAAAAGCGCTCTTCGAGCGTTCCACTGACCCGATGCAGTACGACGCCATTCACCACGCCCTGGACGACGAGATCAAAGCGCAGGTCAAGGTGGATGAGTCGTCAACGCTCTTGAAAGACATCTTGACGGCCCAGAACGTCCACGCCCCTGATCAAGTCCTCCAAACGCCGACCGCCCGCTTACCTGCCGTAACAACACCTAGTCCGGTAGATGATGGCAATGTCGAACTGGACTACACAAAAATGAAGGCCACTGAGTTGCGTTCACTGTTGAGCAAACGTCATGTTCCGCTCAAGGGTGCGTCGACCAAGGAGGCGTTCATCCGTCTTCTGAAAGAGGACGACCTGCGCAAGAGACTGAACACCCAGCGCACGACTACAGAGAAAGAGAAAGCGGATCTCATTGCATGGGCCAAGCTCGAGTTCGCTTCCGGCGATGCTGCGAGTTCATTGCGCGTTCCAAATTACGAGGATATGCAAGACCAAGATCTGCGGGCTCGCTGCGCCAAGTTCGGCTACATCAATCCAGGATGCAACCACCAGCAGTTGGTCGCTGCCATTCATGCACAGAACATGCGTGCCTGCTCGCTACTCGAGTACGACGAAGTACCTAGCAAGTATCTGGCTAGGATGGTCAAAGAACGCTGTCTAGGTAGCGAGGCTAAGTCAGCTGGTCCGGACGAGAATGAAGACGAGAATGAGGATGCGCTGGATCGTGACGACCTCGTCAGGCAGCTTCGTGCAGACGACGTCGACCGTGCAGACCTGAACCATTGGGAGAGGAAGTATGTCACGATAGATCTTACTAAGCCCTGGGTGAACTAGAGGGCGCTGAAGGTGGCTATCGGAAAGCGCTTTTTGTGCACAGCCCCGGACGAAGATAGCTTGGCGAAGAGAAATACTTCCAACTGGCTACATAGCGAATGCAGGTACCTTAGGAAATTTTTATCGCTGCAATTGTGACATTCGTAATCGAATAACCTTCACGTGACGAAGCTTCTAGAAGTACCTAGTCACTGTCTCTCCTTCACCTGATGTTCGGTGGCGTCTTCCACAACACTCATTTCGTGACTTCACACTCGTGACCCCGCTTCGATATCCAATCTCACAGGGAGCACAACCCGCACAACCCGCACATATATTCCCAGACGCTCAATATGCCACGAAACAGCAAGACCGCGAAAGCTGACGCTGCCACCAAGGCTGCCGAAGAGGCCAAGAGGCCCGTCTTGTTCTATGGTGCCGAGAAGGAAAACGGTTACCTCAGCAACATGTATATTGCGATCTTCGAGGAGGGCGGCGAGACGTTCAATTGCAATGAGCAGTTCTTCCAGGCTGCGAAAGCGGACCTTTTCGGCGATGATGCGTCGAAGAAGTCCATCATGGAGGCAAAGGATCCCAAAATGCAGAAGAAGCTAGGCAAGAAAGTCAAGAACTACGACGATGAAGAGTGGAACAAATGTAAGCTCAATCCTTAAGCGTGCACCATTGGCAGCTAAAGTAAGGTATCTAGATCGTTACAGCATCATGTTGAAAGCCAACTTCCTGAAATTCACGCAGTCGACCAAATCGAAAACGCTAAGAGAGCAACTGCTCGACACGAAGGCTCGCGAGTTGGTGGAAGCATCTACCGACATGACCTGGGGTGCAGGCATGACCCTCGGCCAAGCTAAGAAGCAGGATGGCAAGATTTGGTATGGCAAAAACCTGCAGGGACACATCTTGGAGAGCGTGAGAGAGGCTTTGCGAGGCAAGAAACTGGACCAGAAGGAGCCGGAATTCGAGGACTACTCCGATCACAAGTTCAAGTGAGCGCCCAAGGAGCGCTTTTTGGACGAAGTCACTCAGCGACGAATGAATCAGCGTCATTGTCAGGCTGGGATGAAGTATGATCGTTCTGGCAGCATTTGTAGTTAACACCACAGCTTGCAGAGCAGAAGGAGGCACCTTACATACCAATGCAGGTCTACTTTCGCCGTTTCTCCGTACTGGCACTTAGTGCAGGATGAACGTCGCACTCGTCTGCTCCAACTACTCGCCAGCAAGTACTCTCTTGCCCTGTTTGCCGCTTTTAGGATGGTGAACTGCTATTGGATGCACGGCAGCCTGTTCGAAAGAAGCGGTGAGACCGCCATTCAAGTGAAGGCACAGGCGCTCTTCCTGCTTGTATTGCTGCATCATTCTTACACTCCACTGCCTGTTCGCGTTCTGCTACAAGCTATGTGCTAGCTGTACAGCACCCACTCTTCCAAAGAGGGCAGGCGCGCTTCGCGAGCAACAAGAAGCGCGCCTGCCAAAATGGAAAGAGCAACGCAGGGTCGCCGGACGCACCTTCTTCAGTCTGTAAGTGCAGCCTTCTCACCTCTCACCGGCTCATGACCATTCAGCTGACAACCAAATTCAGGTAGTCTCATGGCACAATACGCCGACAGCGACTATGACAGCGACGCTGAGGCGTCACGAGTCGCACCGTCTGCACCAGATCCCTTCGCAACTGCAGGCAAGCGATCCATTGCGCAGCTACTTGCACACCCAGAGACGCGTCTCACGAGTAAGGTGGCGGTAAAGAACCTGAAGCAGGGTGGAACATGGGCCGAGCAGTGGATTTGCGCACTGTGGGCGAACCGCTTCCAAGCCTGGAGGGTTGGTACCCTTCGAGTGGAGTATGTTGCTCACACACCAGCTATGCTGAAAAGCGCTTTTTGCTGACGATAGCAGCCCAGACAGCGTCCCCTCAGGAGAGCAAGTATGTCGATTCATCGCAGCTTTCATCGAAGTATACGCCAGCGAAGTCGCGCCTTTCAAAGGCACCCTTGCGTACGATACCATGGACCATGCTGTGAAGAAGCTCAAGAAGGCTGTAGCCTTCAAGTACGAGCACTTCAACCTGTCCCAGCACTGGAAGTTGAAGATCAACGCTCTTCTTCAGAACAGTGTTGATACAGGCTCGCTCACTCGGGCAGCCAAGAAATCTCGAGAACCAGCCGGAGCAGTGGTTATGCGTCGAGTAATTACTGCTCTTTACCAAGACGCCATTTCAAACGGCACTGGAGGATGGAACACTACTTTGAGCGACATCGCGGCGCTCCTTCTTCTTACCTGCCTCGGAGTGCGTGTGGGCGACATAATGGGCAGCACCAACGACGTCCGGCCTGACCTTCCGGGACTACGGTATGGCGACGTACAACTACTGGTTGTTGACGATACAATCAAAGGTCGCTTCCTCATCCGAAGTGCCAAAGGCATGAAGTGAGTGAAAAGCGCTTTTTGGTGAGTGCAGGGCTGACAACTGCTAGGGTGGATGGCAAGAGAAGCTTCCATATCCGCCGAGACGCCTTAAGCGAAGGTGCCGACAACATCCTGGACCCCATCAATATCATGCTGATTCTCGCAATGCGGTCTGGCAACGTCGAAGAGCTGTCACTCGAAGATATTCTGGACAAGGCTGCAGCACGGTCTGACCACACAATTCGATGGAAAGACGACGATAGACCAGTATTGTGCGCTGTCATCAACGATGGCATCGACTTTACACGACTCGCCAGCAAGCAGCGCGCGAATCGTACACTAGCCAAGGCCATGAGGATAATGGGCCTCCACGGCCGGGATGCGAAGGTGTCTCCACACCAGATGAGATATGGGATGGCAAGTGATATGGTCTTGACGAGCTCGACCCAGCAGGGCCACAGCAAAGACCAGATAGCTGACGCATTGGCTCACTCTATGCGCGCTAGAGCCCGCAACACGGTTGTAGGCTATACTGGTGCTTTCACGGGTGAGGACACATGGGCCGCACGAGTAAACTTGACCGCGAATCAAGATGGGTTCAGTCGACTCGTCGGATTGACGAACCCAGCTCAGAAGAGAAAGCAACCAGATGATGATGAGTCAAAGGTTGCACGCCCATCAAAAAGCGCTTTTCGACCAGTAAACCCTGAGCAGGAGTTCGACGAAGACGAAGACTTGGGCTACGACCTTGACGAAATCAACTGCACCGAGCTTGATGGTGGCGCTAGAGACGCTGAATGCCTTGATATCCTGAGCGAAGATGTGCCCCTTGTCACGCCCGGTAGATGCACGGGCACCCTCAAGGACGCCTTAAGTGCTTCTCGAAGCATTTTCGTCGACACGTTCAGTACCATTAATCTCACAAGAGCACCCGCCAAGGGAGGAGCTTATCTCGATTACGCAAGGCGGACCGGACTCGACAAGAAAAACAGCGTTGAAGGGCTCTCCCGCTTTTTATATGATTGCCCAAACGCCGCGAACGGGTGCACATACGCTGGCGCGAAAGATGTAGACTTGCTCTCGTCGCACGTTCTGACGTGCAAATTTGACAAGCCGAGCGGCAAAGTCCGGACAGCGCGCAAGACGACAAAGGCATACGCTTGTACTGTCGGAAGTTGCACGAAGGCCTACAATGACCAGCGGGAGCTCGATACGCATCACCGCGAGATCCACCAGCCCATCCGCTGCTTCGTTGCTCAATGCAAGGATAACAAGGCCTACGTTGGTCAAAAAGCACTTCTTGGGCACGTCCGGTTGGCTCACCCAGCCAGTGGCTTGTTGCACTCCACTGTTCCCGACCAGACTGACGCCCTGTTCCCGTGCGCCTACGAATCCTGCCCCGAGGAATTCCACTACTTTATATCGGGTAGCTTCACCGCAAGGAAGTATCTGAAGCACTTATCCGATGAGCACGGCATTTCGGACAAGACAGAGTGGGACAAGTTGGTACCCAAATTTCCCGGGAACCCCTGCTTTTTCCCCACCTGCGGTTCGAAGGAGCTGTTCCCGCAAGACAAAAAGGGTCGCGAAGCCTACAACGAACATCTCGCGGCTGATCACGGGGTCGAGGACGAAGTCGAGCAGGTGGAGTATTCGTGGGCGCGCGTTCGGGGACTTGTGTTGCCCATGCGACCACAGGTGGTGCCAGAGACGACGAGTCAGCGTGTCCGCCGCATTGTCCAAGAGGAAAGCGATGGAGAGTGAATGCTGAAAAGCGCTTTTCGACGCAGCGGCGAGAGTGCGTTTTGGAGATGGGGCTTGTATGTGTTAGCGATATATGAGATATTATGATGGAAGAATTACTCGCATGTATGGCAACATAATCAGCACGACAGTAGCATTTACTACAATATACCATGACCTTTCATTTGAAACGCCGCATTGGGAAGGCTTCCCAGAACAAGTGTATACGCACGAGGCCTGCACGAGACCTGCAGGAATATCAGCAGAATATAAATTGACTTGTGGCAGCAAATGCGGCCTTGTGCAGCAACGAGGGCAGCCAGTGCCGCGCTGTTGAGCCGGGACGTAAGTGGACCGAGGTGCTGCGCGTTAGTACTAGATGTACCTATGTTGGACAAGACAGTTTGGTGATGGCGACAGGAGTGATGCTAATGGCATCAGGGTTGCTGGCAGGGCTGAGGACCTCGGTGGGCTGCCGGAAGTGTTCATCGATATTGAGGCGTGTGAGAGTATGAGAGATCATGCTGTGGCGTTCGCAAGTAAGGTTTGGAATGATGGCGGAGGGGCAGCAAAAAGAAGGATAATAATTACGACCTGGCTGCGATTCGAACTTGGGGCAGACATTTAGTCTTGGCGCTAGATCATAAGCGACACGAAAAAAAATGGTAGCTTCTCTTTGATTGAGCGTGTCATCCTTAGTGCAGGGGCCATGCTAATCTTCTCTGTATCTATGGTGCGTTAGGGCGTGTCATGGCAATGCTTTAGCTAGCGATTGGCTTACCGTTTCAAATTGACCAAATGCCCGAAGGCAAAAGTGCGACGAATATTTAAATAAATATACAGGGTTTACAGCTAACAGGATCTGCAAAACTGGGTGATAGCTATCGCGTATCGGGCTTAGCGGCGGCACGTCACTGACGCCGTAAAGCACAATCTTGCTAGGATCGATGTCCAACTTTTTCGCGTTCTCCACCAAAAAGACAAGTTCAGCATCGCTATATGATAACGAACATCCGAAAGTTGCGCTTTATACTGGGTTCTGAGTCTTTCGAATCTTCGGTCTCGCGTACGCCTGGCACGAGTCTGTTCGCAAGCCCCGTGGCTGAGCGCATCCGCTTGACTCTCTTGGACGAACTACTCTTAGAAGCGGGTGTAGCGTGTGTGGATCCGGAGGGCGTGGAAGGTAGTAGCGGTCGTTTCGGGGTCGCCGGTACCGCTGGGTTTGGAACCTCCATGGCGCCTGTAGGAAGAATTAGCTGTCCGTTTCTACAATCTAATCATTCTCAACATGCGAAAACAGCCTCACTAACTGCACCTACTCCACTAGACCTCACAATGTATTGTAGCCTACAAGATTCACTTCAGGTTGCCAAAGGTCACGCATTGTACCTTGACTGATACCCTGCATCCTGGCCCTTGCTACGATCATTTTGAACGGAGAGTCAGGCGCTCAGGTCGGATCTAAGTTGCGCCAGGGTTAGGAAGCCGCACAGAGACGTTGTAGACTTCAGATGGCCGCACTTGTTAAGTTTTTGAAGTCGTCCCGACTGCGTCTGTTTTTCCTACAGGATCACAAGACAAGCAACCACACTCCTTGATAGTTGTTGAACAAACATTATCTAAGTACGTAAACGAACAGACAATCGCTACGAACATTTTAAACACTTGTCGCCGTTAAGTGCTACTTTACAATCTCGAGAGTCTTTATTTCCATCCTGACTGACTTCGTTGTCTCTGACTTCGACCAGATACACTTCCAGCCCTCGAAAACGCACGCTTGTTCATATGGATTGAGCTGTGGGATCACTTTACAGCCATATTGATCAAGATTGGCCAAGAAGTATTGTAGCCATCAAAAGGCGACAGGTGGTTATGATATGCCTCTGAATGCCGCTTGCTTGCCTCCCATTTTTTCGAATAGAAACCGAAGATGGGATCTTACCTGATGACACTTGAGTAATATGGCAATGCAGTTTAAAGTTCTATGATTGGGTTGTCAAGCTTCGTATCGGCAAGACAGCATCGCTCTCTGACGTGGTCTTCGGCCGCAAGGTCAAATACACCTCGGCTCGATCGTGCGCAGTTAATTCGCGGAAGGCATCACCCGAGGACTTGGGAGGTGCTGATGAGGCTGCTGTAGTAGCTTTCTGGTTGCTAAGATACGTGTCAGTGACCTTCATAATCCAGGCGTTACGGCTCAGTGATTTTAGCATATAAGAGCTGTTCCAAAAGCCAGTAGAGTCCCAGGCATATAGAAAACAGTAGTGACGACTGTTCGTCATGTAGGGCCCGTCTTCCATTTGTCGCATGACGTCAGTACTGGTCAGTAGGCAGTGACAAAGCCAATCTCGTAAGTAATTTCGAGAAGGAGGTCGCGACAGCTCTTACTCGAGCCAGACAGGAGCTCTTTGAATCGACTTGCGGACATGCGTAGCCAGGCGGATAGATCACGCTGGTCGTAATCTGGCTTCTCGGCCTTGATATATGCGACCAAGACGGCACTGTCCTAGGAGAAGGTGCCTTTGAACTCTGACAGCTCATGAAGAAAGACTTCGCGTTTCGCCATATTATAGGAGGTTGACGTGAAGGGCGTGGAAAGAAAAGTGGAATTGAGGCGTGAGAATAAGAGTATTTAAGCTGGCGGCAGAGTATAGAGAAGACTCATTCAGTCCCAATGATCATCTTACCTCATACTATTGACAAGAGGGTAATAGCCTTCTCCTTAACACTTACTCCGCAGGTGCGTCATTTCAGGAAAAATAAAGCTTAGCATAGATTATTATCATCGCTTTGGAATTAAGATACAGAACTTTACAGGCGCTTAGCGACGAGACGCGCAGCTTCTAGTCCGAGGGATTTGACAACGACGCCATAGCTTTCGTATCTCAGAAAAGGGTCTATGGACTAAGCCGACATAGAAGACCAGAGTACGGTTAGAATGCATGGGGACTTGAGCAAAGGGAGGACAAAAACATACAACAGCGGGTATTCGCTAGTGGTCACCCACCTAACTACTAATCCGCCGGTACGTTGCTTAAATAGGGCTGAGCGAACGGGAAGCCTTGTTTTCAACGTCCTATGGTCGTATGTGATAATAGATATAAAAATTGCGGTTATAGCTTGAACAAAATGTGCTGATACCTCTTGAGGTTGCCTATGAGTTCCACGTGCGTCCTCAACGATGAACAATGCTGCTGCATCAAAATATCAAATACACGCTATATAATAACGAACATCCGAAAGTTGCGCTTTATACTGGGTTCTGAGTCCTTCGAATCTTCGATGCAGCTCTGATCGGCTCCATGACCCAACTTTGGCGGAAGTCATATGGATTATCTCCCTCCGAAGTAAACCAGACAACTTCAAACCCCAGGACGTTAGGGTCTTCAGGAAACTTGAAAGATGTGATCTTATCGCAGTCTGCGTTGCCAATGTAGAAAACATCGGATTCTGAAACGATGATCCGGTGGCCCTTGTTGAGCACGTCCTGAGAAGCACCATTATGCCAAGTTTGAATGACCCAGTCTTTGGATATGGACACACTCTTTCCCTCATCGGTGAGAGGATCGTCCCATAGAATCAGTGTTTTGTTCGGTTCAAGCTGTTTAAGCCAGCCCAGGAAGGTCTCGAACAACTTGTTGTCATCTTCGGTCTGCCAGATGTATGCGACTTCATCGCCGCCGAAGTGGTGCAAGGGAG
Organism: Didymella sp. IMI 355093; assembly: GCA_027946495.1. Lineage (NCBI taxonomy): Eukaryota > Fungi > Ascomycota > Dothideomycetes > Pleosporales > Didymellaceae > Didymella > Didymella sp. IMI 355093. The sequence continues at coordinate 644,983 of JAPEUZ010000006.1, forward strand.
ACTTGAAGTATGTATCAACTGTAGAAACAAGGCTGGCGATGTGACCGTATGTTTGGCTCTGCCTTATGTCCAATTGGGCCTGTGGCTCTTTCAGATCTGGGGTGCCGACTACTAGATCTTGCTTCCACAACCCCCTAGGACACTCCGTCAGAGCTCGTATTCTCAAGAGAAGAACCCCAATATGGGATTGCGAAACACACCATATGTCGCCATGCCCCGGCATGTCTGTCTCTGGGTAGACAAGGATTTCCAAGCGCTGTGCATGCGAGATTACAATCCAAATGTCCTCAGGAGTATAGCATTGTGATGTATGGCTGTGCTTCATGCTCGCATTCGTCAAACCTTGGCTTGCCGGCCAATGTATGGGGAAGCTCTCTGCATCGTATATGTGCCAGTGGAAGACGTTGAAGTTGTACTGGTGAAGGACGGTCAACAATTCGAGGATGGCTTGGACTGGGAAGAACTTCCGCCCTGTGTCCAACATGAAGCCTCTATGAGGATATAGGTCGTGCTCCATCTCTTGTAAGGACCGAGTGGAACGGAGCTGAATAACTGGACGGTCAGCGAGCGGGGTTATATACATTTTGCATGGCCGCCCTAATCCGTATGCGATCTAATTGACGCCACATACAGTTGCGCTATCAGGTATCAAAGCCCATTGGTGAAGACCTCGGGAGGTATTCGGGGTTTTTTACTATGCAGTGTAACGGTATGCTCCATCACAAGAGAGCTTTCGGCATATCACAGAGATCCTATTTGCGAACTCGAACTACTCTTATCAACCAGAACACTACGGCATTATAGATTACATACAAAACGCAGGAAGGAGATGATATACTGATTTGAGCCATCACCCACCACGCGTTTTGCCCCATTTGATGTTGTCTTGATTCCACACCGAGAATATCGGTATGATTATGCTAAAGACGGCGATCATAGGGAAGAACGGGAGATAGAAAGGGATGTATGTCCAGTCCATGCATAGAATGCATAACAACACGGGTAAAAGCAGGAATGCGAGCAATATTGCCCAGGCGTATGGCGTCAACAAGACTGAGATCACTGCAAGGGCGACTCCAGCCGGCAGTGCGAGTGGAAGAATGAACACCATAAAGAGTTCGCAAAAAAGAACAAAGAGTAGTCGAACGTGAGTGAAGAAGGATGCTTCGAAGGGAGGGACGTTGAGGTGAGCAAAGTGACAGTGGATCAGGGAGTTTGTCCATCGGCGTCGCTGATCGAGGAGTACCGAAAGGTTGTCAGGCACCGTGGTTGTGCATGTTGCAGCGGAGAAGTATTGCAGTCGACAGTCAGCGCCAAAATAGCGGATCGCCAGAGTTGACAGGTAACGGTCCTCACCAATGGACAACAAGTTGTGTTCATGCAAAGTCTTATCGTAGGTGCCTGCGTAATCTTCTAAAAGAAGTGGATGCAGGATAGCTGGTCTGTTGTTTGGCCATTTCAGTCGATAAATAGTGAAGCATCCACTGAGGACAAAGACACTGCTGCAGATACTCTCCACTGCTTTCAATACAGCATGAGTAAGCCAGTATTCAAAGACCTGGCTGCTGGCGACAAAGCTGCTCATGGAATTGCCAACACCTGTGTAGCCGCAAACACCTAGGAGCTTTGGTCTGTTTTGCAGTTTGTCCACAAGATATGAGATTCCTGTTCGGTCGACTTCAGTGTCACAGTCGATGGCGAGCATGTACATGGCATCTCGAGCGTCCATGTTGAGGCAAATTCGCATCTTGAACTCGAGGTTCTCGAACAATGGGCTCCAGAGACTGCGGTAGTTGACATAGTGGAAGAAGTTGTAAGCCAGGAGCTGTGAATCGCGTTTCCCTCGGTTGCCAGGCTTTGGACTATCCTTTTCATCTTCTCGTCCAACCTTGATCACTACAACGTAGGGTACCCCTCGGTAGTGGCCAGTGCAGCAGAGGGCTCGATTTTCCGCAGCGCCATTCCCATCGAACGATGTATACGAGTGAGCTTGATTGTCGATACCAGCCTCAAGGTCTGCGCTATGGTCAAAGATGTCTTCCAACAAGATCTTGTATGTTGGCTTCTGGCCAGCAGCTGCCACCATGCCGTCTGCGACAATGAACAGGAGCTTGCGCTTTTTCTCATAACTTGACTGGACACACGACTCTATGGTTTTGCGAAGGGTCGACTCGTCTTCGTTGTAACAGGGGATCTGCATTACCACGAGTGCGTCGTGTTCTTTGAAGGATCGGCTGGTGTAGCGAACTCGAACAACGCAGACTGCGACTAGGAGCATAAACGCGCCTCCCAAGCCCATATAGACATAGATGATGTTGCGTACCATGCTGCAGAAGGTACTGTCGTTCGCGATCATGCCAATCTTCACTTTCACAACGCAACTGGCTATAGGTTGAATGACAAGCCAGTAGCATATCAAAGCGTAAATGGCGGCAAGTAAAACGCAGAAAAGCACCTTTTGTCGGAAGGCTAGACGTTGACGGAGGTCATCCATCTTGAGGTACTTCTTGAGGAACCAGGAAGGGATCCAGAATGTCAAGCAGCGCGCAAGCCAAATCCAGAATACGCGATAAACTCCTGGAGTGATGTGCTCATCTGTTCGATGAGGCTTTTCCCAGGCTCGAAATGCAAGGACTTGGGACTCCACGGTCTTTCTGTGCAGCTTTTTCCTCAGCTTTCGTCCAGTGGGAGATTGCAGGTGCACTTGCTGGGGAACTTGGAGGCCTTGGGGATGCAGATGTATGTCCTCAATTGATTCGGTGACGGAACACTCGTTTCTGTTGCCGTCAGACAGATGGGTGGCTTGACTGTGTTCCACTGCAAGAGGAGAAGGTCGGTAAGAATTCTGAGCGGTAACACTGGAGACCAAGAAACTTGACGCGACGTCAGCGGTGTCATGGATATCCGGTTGACTGTCGCCCGAATATGTTGATTTCAGCGTACGGATTGATGTAACGGACTCGTGTCGTGAAACGGTGGTAGGTCTTATCTGGTTCCCTTCGAGGTCTGTATCAAAACAATCAGCTTGAGTCATATATATGTATGTCTTGATTCAAGGGGTAGGCAAGGGCGTTCGGGGAAAGGAGCACTCCTGAAGCTGGCTGCAGCATGAGGTATTGTAGTCACCAGGACTTCTAACCTCTTACAACAAATCGATGCCACGCATTGTCCATCTCCTGATGTTCAGACTATGCATGACTTGTATCTGACTCGTCCAACGGCACGAAAAGGGACTATACTCACATGGAGAGGGTATCTCGTCTTTCGAATCGTTAGGAAAGAGAGTGGTATATAGAACCTTCCACCTGTCGTCTTCCGAAGCATTTCCTGCCGCAAGTTTCGGCGACCGAATCTTCTGTAACAGAGTCTCGAGCCCTTTGCTGGGCCCATCGGCCTCGCTGACGCTGCGATCACAGTGCGAAACTGCATGTAGATGCCGCGCGAACAACCGACTGGACTCGAAGAGCTGCGAGCAGCCTGGACACTTGATAGGCAAGATGTGGCAGCGATAGACGTGTTGTCTGAGTCCCGGGTCAGTCCGACTACAAGTAATGTGCAGGGGAGGTGACTGACCTGAGACCATCGATTGTCACCCATCCACTTGAACATGACTGCACCTCTGCATACTCATGTGTGTCATGTTTCAGGTACGGACAAGCGAAGAGCTTGTCGCGAGATCTCAACTCATCTTCTAAGCCATTTTCAGGTACGATCTGGAGTGTAGAGCGAGAAGATAGCCAGTGACGTTCAGGTAGCAGGTGTAAAGCCATTTGACAATCTTGGCGTCGTTGGTACGCAGCTCAGAAACAATTTGCAAGGACAAGGTCGAAGAATGACAAGCCTTGCGGACACAATCCTTGAGTCGATATTCGAAAGTTGAGGTGCTGTGGAGGGTACAAGGTATAGTACAGTAGACAAAACATCCAAATATATGACCAAACTGACCCTCGCCGGGGCTAGATCACGCCATAAGGTAAGTTTCCGCAGCTGAAGAACGAATTGTCAAGATTAACCTTTGTATGCGGGCTCCATGCGGGTACCACGCGAGAGAAGTAAGCTGAACTATTCGATCAGAACGCTAAGATTTATTGACTCTTGTGGCAATGTGGCGTGGCAGACGATAGGAGAGAAAGTGCACAGGCTATCCACGTGTAAGGAAGTGGCAGCCACGTATGATAGTTACACAGGAAGCAGCTTTGAAGGAGGTGTTCACGCACAGAACTAGTAATTTTTGCTCTGTTCCAAGTCTCGTAAGGCATCAAATCTGTTCACATACTAATCCAAGGTCAACACTCGATGATTGTATGCTTAGTTTGAAGACAGATTGAGCCGCTCATGCCTGATGCTCGTCAACACATGCGAACGTATTAGTCAGGTCTTCAAGAAAAGGATGCATAACTTCCCCGTAGCCTGGGCCATACTAAAACCCATTTACTGTAAGGTTATGGCTTTCTAGGCGTCACATAAGCTTTACGAGCTCTCGCATAAGCCCGGACTGTATACTGCCTCTAGCACGGCTTGTTTGCAGTAAATGTGGATCCCATCCATTGATCATCGGTGGCCATGGGAGAATTACCGATGAGTTTCAACGCCTGGGCGTGAAATTATTATCGTTGTTTCTTCGCGATCGCTCGGTTCAAATATCCGTGCCTGCTTGTTTTGTAACTTCTGCTTTCGCGCTTGCTGTATGGCCGCCTTGTAGTTGCTTTTTTTTGCAGCCACTCCCCCCGCGGCTGTCTAAGTCTTATCCACGTACATAGTTACTCTTTCTGAAATGACTGCCGCGCGAGGTATGACATCGTGGCACCAACGAGACAATGATCTGTGACTTGACGTTTGGTTGACCAATGAGGGCTCCCGCTCTCCTGGTGTGGTACGGTTGCACAGGCTTATTTTCTCTCGTCACTTTTTGCTTAGCTGCGCAGCTACGGTTGGAAGTTCCGATGGTACTTAGGGTCCAATTGCAGTATGCATCGATCTAGCAAGTTCCAGCGCTAACATGGGCAGCTTCTGCGCGCCACTGGTTGTATACGCCATTGTAGCCTCGAATTAAGCAGTATCAGGCGCCCTGCAGTGCGTAAATGCATGACAAATACAGCGCTTGGACTTTGGTTCTGAGGCTTCCAATTATTCGAAGGTTGTTGAGTCCCATGTACTCGGTCGAGATGTTATTTCCATCGCCAGTCATCCTTCCCGAACGTTGTTGAGGACCGTCAGCACCGGTTGGTAAGACGCAAAGCCAGCAACAGATCGTGACTTCAAACCGATCGCCGCAACGTTCGTTGATGGACTTACCGATCAAGTAGCCGGATTTCACTGGAACTGGATCGCGTTTTGCGACCTTAAGATCATCAAATCGGAAACAGCCAAGGACACTTTGCCACTTGGGCTATGTTCTGTGGGAATCACGAGAGACAGTGCCTGTTATGGTTCCAATTTGAGTGATCAAGCTAGATCGGAAGTCACATTGAACGAGCGAGTCGCTTCCAATCCTGAGGCCTATAGCACACGGGCCCGTCCGGTCAGCCGCTTATCATTTTCGTAGGGTTTGAACTGATTTCGAAGCCGCTAAAGCACTGCAAGAACAGGTCTTTACAGTCCCACGTGAATTGCAGACGGATGAATAGAAGTGCAAAATCTGTCCTTTTGGTTTACAATAATTACAAAAACATGTTCGCAACGAGCTGTCCACATATCAAGAACATTGTACTGAAATGCAGGATACTTCCCCGACTTTTGTGTAACTGAATATCGTTAGTTTATTCCTGTACCTGACAATCTTATCTACAGCTTACCAAAAGACTGTGATTGGCAGCACCGCCAGCGGCACGATACCAGTTCTCTGGGGGGTTCCCCATACACTCGCCAACGGTGACGGAACGGCTAAAGTTGAGCAGCTGGAAGTAGTCCAGCATATAGCTCGTCAAGTTCCTGGTTGACCATTAATGGTAACTTACGGTTATTGAGTGGTATGCACCTACCAACTAGACTGGTAATGTGTATCGTGCATCAAGAAGATGTAGTCCACATCGTGAGGATTCGTTTGACTCATAGACGCAAGGAATTTGTCCTTCGCAATCTCAATTTTCGAACCATCGTCATTCTGCCAATCTGTGAACTGTTAGGCCGTGGTATCTTTAACAGTTATCAGTACTAATATACCGTTGTTGACAACGTTCTGATATGCTGTACAGAAACGTCAGTTATACACTGTCAATGCTCATAGCCCATACACTTACTGATGTGGTACCCCATTCTCTTAAGAACAGTCTGGCAATAAGCGCCCTGACAATCATCGTATGGCGGACGGAAGTACGTAGGGAAGAAGCCTAGAACGTTTCGGATCGCCATCTCCAGATAATGCACCTGGTTGACCATCTCTGTCTCGTTGAGCGAACTCAAGTTTTGATGACCCCAGCTATGGGCGGCTATCTGTACTCGGACTTTAGCGGAGATGGTGAGAGGGGCCAACCAGACGTACCTGATGTCCATCGGCATGCATACGCCGGATGATATCCGGCCATCCAGTCTCCTCAGTATCAATTTGACCTTTGCCCAGATTGTTTCCTGTGATAAAGAAGGTGGCTTTGGCACCGTATGACGCGAGCACATCAAGGACGTGTGATGTGTAGTTGTATGGACCATCATCGAAGGTCAGTGCTACTGTGCCAGGTTTCTTACAATGGTCGATTCCTGCCCCATCGTAAGAGACATTGCCAACCAGTGGCCGAGAGACGTTGAGCGTCGGTTCGCCCAAGGGCCTCACTGATGCATCGCAACCATTCGAGTAATCGATCTGACAATTTGGACTCGCACAGTATTGGGAGCCTCGACCACAGAAGCCTACAGGTGAACAACTACCAGGCCAATTAGCCTTTGTTGTGGGTTGGAGCAACTTCTTCTCATGAACATACCATTCGCCAGAAGCACAAAACCCGACACCTGGACCGCACCGCTTTCCTGCATCTCGTTTTTGTATAGGTGACATAGAATGGCTTTGTAACTGCTCGGTAAGGTGTCTCGGAAGGTGCCGCAGTGCAGTGTGACCTCCAAATATCCTCGGTATTGGGAACTCATTGCCAGCGCTGTGTGCGAAGGTGAAGGCGAAGATCTGGAGGAGTGTCAGAGTACTGAGCAACAATGATGGCTGCATACTGCGGAGTCTTGCTGGCAGCGAAACTTGAAGGCGAGACAAATGACCGAATGGCAAAACGTGGTGTTCTTGACAAGTGTCAGACACAGCAAGGGAGGCGCAGCATCTCGAAAAAGCATACATAGATGTAGTTTTGCGACAAAAGCCATGGTTGCAAGTCCAGCGCTCGCGCATGGGTGTCATCATGTTGAATCGCATGCCTGCCGGCAAGGCGTCACGCGTACCTAGTCAGCCAAGATTTGCCCGGTCGAAAGACACTGGGGCTGAGATTGTACGTATCCATTGTCCAAGGTTTGACGACTATACGATGGAGTGGTCTTCTGCAAGAACGACCATAAAAAGAATTTTTCTGTCATGAAGCTCAGCTCATACACACTGATGCTATTGATAGGCCCAGCCCTGCGGAACAGCAGCCGCTGACTGCTAGCCTACGAATGTTTGTTCAGAGTATATCGAATCCACGTGTCGAATTCCTTTGTCCTGAAGCCTTGATCTGCAGCACCACGCTGTGCCAGCGTTGTGTAACGTCGACGTCCCGACGTGCCACCCGCCTATACCTGATCCGGACACGTCCCACCGAGAAACCCTCATTTAGCTCGCTGATCGCCATCGTGTTTCTTCGTAATCATGATGCACGATTCAGGAGATAGGCAAAGCTGCAGTACACGTTAGCAATAGAGAGCCGTTGAGTTAGGAGCGTCGCCCAGAATACTTCGAGCTAGAGGCCTCGCTTAGTAGCCACTAAGCTGCACCAACACCGATGAAGCATGTCTAAGACTCTCGGCGCAGCCGGATCCAGGCACGCCTATCTGCTTTTCCACATCACTCTGCCATGTCAACAATTGCTTTCTTTTCAGGTCATTTCCACACTCACCCAGCCGTTATCCGGCTTGTCCCAGACTCCACTCGCAAAGCATCTGCTCACTACCTAGGTAGAGGTGCAGACAAGTCCGCATGGAAACCAACGCCGCGCGCCTCATCGTGCTCAACGCTGCCATAGTGGAGTTTCCACACTTTAGTCGGTTAAACCAATACTGGCCTCTCTACTTTAAGCGAGCCGTTGCTGGCAAGCCCCTTAGCAGTTGTCGTGGGAGCTGTCATAAGTTACAAACTGGTACTGATCGAATCCGCGTATTGAGGGTGTCTAAGACTCTAGTTAACCACCATTCTAGCTACAGTGAAGTCACAATAAGCCGATGCTTGAATACTCAGCATTGCCCGGATGAGTTCATTTCGCGACGCGGATGCGGGTGTCAGTGGTACCGCGGTATGAGCTAAGTAGAATGGTTCGCGTTCCTTGCTTGCAGATCAGTCGGTAAGCAAGACTGTATCGGCTGGGCGTGGAAGGCAACATGACAGGAATGTAGTATGAAAACGGAGCTTTGGTAACGGATAACTTAATTCTTGATTTGATGTACAGTCAGTTATGACTATTATAAGATATACAACTCGCTTTTGTAGCGGGCAAAGATGCTCAGCGCTTGAGCGGAAAGAATCTGTCTAGCTCTAAAAAGGTACGAAAATGCACGATGCATCGCGAGACAATTTGAACGCTATGGTATAACGCCATAAGCTTGTGAGGAAAGCGTGAAAAGGAAGACGGGTCTTCTAGACCTTCTCTGTGGGCACCCCAGGTACTGAGGTTGATGGGCCGCGCTCGGCGGTGGTGGATGTAGCGTTGTTGGCGGCCTTCTCGTCGTCGACGTGGCTGGCTTGACGGCTGGCGGAGAGAGGGTCGGCAGTAGCGCCTCCCTTCTTGTCGACCTTCTCCTTCTTGTTCTTAGGCATGCGGATGAGCCAGTAGAGAGCGAGAGCGGCAAAGATGTTGAAGATGACGTAGACCCACAGGATACCGAAGTTGCGCCAGACGTCGTCGTAGTTGGAAGATAGCGCCGCGAGGAAAGTGTCAGTGCTGGAAATAGCGCAGAACTGGCAGTTTTCCGTAGCTGCAGGATCAGCCAGGTACCCACCAGCTCCAGGAGTGCCGTTGGTGCCATTGATGTAAAGGCTCATGTAATCTCCACAAGATTGACCTTGAAGAGGCTGGAAGTTGATATACTCGTTGTCGGCACAGTGCACTGAACTTCTCGCTATACCTGTGGCCAGTAATCCGGATACCATATACGTGAATGGCGAAAGGCGGTACATGAAGATCCAGAAGCGAGGGAAAGAGGCGGGAGTGGCGAGGACACCACAGAAGACCAAGCAAAGCGAGAACATCAGGTTAGCGAGGTTACCACCGGTCTCAGCGGACTCGATACCGGCAATGACCATGTGCGTGAACGTCGAGGTAAACAGTAAGAACATCCAGGTGAACAGGAAGAGCTGGAAGCCACGGTAGTGGACCTCGTCGGTAGGCTGAGCGTTGCGGTACAAACCGATGGGGTAGTACCAGCAGAAGAAGATGAGGACAGCCATGAGAGAATTCCAGGGGAGTTCGACAAGGATGTTGGAGAGCATGAACGCCTTCCATGAATAAGTCTTGCTGGGACGCTCACGGACCTCGTACAGGGCACGCTGGGTAACAAAGTGAGGCATGATCTGCTGGACAAGCTGACCAAAGATAGTCAACAACATGAAAATACCAAACATCTGGTTTTGGAGACCCTGCTGAGTGTTGGGCATCTTGTAGAGCGAGAAACCGACGAAAAGAGCTGAAGACACGCAAAGAAGAGTCTTGGAGTAGATGTAGGCAGGACTGCGCCAGTACTGCTGGAAGACACGCTTAGTGGTCTCACGGAACTGCTCACCGAAAGGAGCGGCGAACTCGCGGTAGGCCGCCTTGTCCTCTCGCTTCTGGGCAGACTGGGTGCGTTCGAGACGGTTGGCCTGAGAGCGTTCGACTTTAAGCTCCTCAAGATGGCGCTGAACCTCGGCGTACTCAGGGGAGTTGCGCCAGATCTGGTGCCAGTCAATGTCGGTGTGGGATCCGGGAGCAGCGCCAATAACCTCAAGCATCCACTCGGCAGGATTAGCTGCAGGAGGACACTGGTGGCCACCGTTACGAACAAAGTAGTCGACCAGGATCTTGGAGCCATTGCCAACATCGCCGTAGTAGACAGTGCGACCGCCCTTGGCGAGGAAAAGGAGACGATCGAAGCGCTGGAACAGCATGGCAGACGGTTGGTGAATGGTGCAAAGGATAGCCTGGCCGTTCTTCTTCAGTTTGTCCAAGAGATCCAGAATAGCCCATGAGGTTTGAGAATCAAGACCAGAGGTAGGCTCGTCCAAGAACAAAAGTAGGGCAGGCTTGGCAGCCAACTCGACACCAATGGTAAGACGCTTGCGCTGTTCAACGTTGAGACCCTCGCCGGGGACACCAACAACAGCATCAGCGTACTCGTCCATATCGAGGAGCTTAATAACTTCGCTCACGTAGTCCATCTTTTCTTGACGAGAGACGTGGGCGGGCTGACGGAGGAGGGCGGAGAAGGTAAGAGCTTCACGAACTGTTGAGGTAGCCAAGTGCAAGTCTTGTTGCTGAGCGTAACCCGTCTTGCGCTGGAAAGATGCGTCACGAGGGGTACCGTCAACGAGCATCTCACCCGTGATAACGCCCATTGTGGTACGAGTAGCTAGGACATCAAGGAGTGTAGTTTTACCGGCACCTGACACACCCATGAGGGCGGTCAAAGTACCAGGCTTGACCCATCCGTCGACGTGGTCTAGAATGCGGCGAGGTTCACCCTTGATCTTGATGTCGTAGCAAACGTCTTTCCACTGGAAGATGGCAGTCTGACGCTCGATGATGGCGATATTGTCGTTGCTGTCAGCGTAGCCGGCGGGACGACCAGTAGGGGCGTTTTCGAGATCGTCGGTGGACTTGGACTTGGGGACATTGTGACCACGACGGAAAACAAGGACTTCACCCTTGGACTTGGCAGAGGTGATGAACTCGGTGGCAACAAGGTAGACCGCCATGAGACCGAACATGAAGACCCAAAGGATACCGAAGTTGCGCCACTTGTGCGAGCGCTGATATTCGTACGCAGAGTTGATGTAGGTTGCGCCGTCGACATACGGGTTGCCAGCAACCGAACCAACAGCTGAACAGGCGTGGCTGAGCGAGTCGGTCGGCAAGTCGCCATATACGGAGCCGGGAGGGCCGGTAGGAACGAACGCATTGCACAGGTATTGCTGACCGACGAACTCGTTGATCATAAGAGATTCGAATCCATAACTGACAGGATTGATGTAGCGAATCCATTTGGACCAGCCCAGCATGTAGTTGGGAGGAATGGCAAAACCGGTGTAGATGACAAGACCTAGGATGAGGATAGCAGCGGGTGCCAGAGCCTGAACAAGCGACTTGGATAACGAGGCGATCGATCGGAAGAACATGGACATGACCAGCGTCAAGGTGAACGAGATCAAGACAAAGAAGAAAAAATTGCCAGGCTCACGACGCAGATTGGTCATGAAGTAAAGGACCAGATTGAATGTGATAGCGTTGGCAATTTTGTACGGCATGTCTGTCAACATACTGGCGAAGGCTTCGGCGGACGGGTGGTAGAGGGCGTATCGAGAGTGCTTCTCAACGATGGGACGTTGAGCGTAGAGAGTTAGGATTTCGAGGGCGGAACCAAAGGCGTTCATGAGAATGGCGAAGAAGAGGAGGGCGGATCTCTGGTAGAAGGAGCTGGTAGTCTTCTGGAGGTTGAAGAAGACTGAAGAAATGATCAAAGCCATGATGGAATTGGCGATGAGTTGTGAAAGAGTGATGCTGGGATCAGCCTTTAGGCGAACGAAGCCACGCCATAGGCAGAGCTTAATCTGCTGCATATAGGAAAGAGTGTAAGGAGACTTGGCGCGCTGACCCTTGGCCTGCTGGAGCTTGCGAGACTCGGCGAACTTCTGAGCGTGCTCGCCTCCGACAGGGTACTTCTGCTCGTACGCATCAATCTCAACCATGAGCGCAGCACGCTCAGATGAGTCCAACCAGCGCTGGTGGAACTCATCAGGAGTGCGAGGAACACGACCCTCAAAGCCTTCTGCAACAACGCGCTCCAGGGCTGAGGTCATGGAGGTGAGGAAATCGGCGTCGGTCTGACGGTCGGGGCAAACGAAGCCCATCCTCTGGAAGTAGCCCTTCGCCTCAGTGGTCCTGCCGTAGAAGATCTGACGACCCTCGTACAGGACGAGAACCTTGTCGAAGAAGTCGTATGCTGCCTGAGGAGCCTGGTAGATCGCAACGCATGCTGTAGTACCATTAATCTCAGTCTCCAGACGCAGAGTCTTACAGAACTCAATAGCGTTAGCAGAGTCTAAACCACGAGTACTGTTGTCCCAGGCCTGTAGAGGCGCTCGGCTGAGGGAGGCCTCGGCAATGGTGACGCGCTTGCGCTCACCACCGGAGACACCACGAATGAAGTCGTTACCAACACGTGTGTTGATCGTATGCGAGATACCGTACATGGCCATAATGACATCGCGCTGATGCTTGGCGTACTCATCTGCAGTAACACCGCCAGGGATATGACGTGGGCGACGGGCGAGGGCGGCGAAGTAGAGAGTCTCACCAACGGTCATAGCAGGAAAGTGGACGTCGACTTCGGCAGTGTAGATCGCCTCACCGCGGTAGTTCTTCTGCATGAGCTCGGGGCTGACACCTGTTTAAGATCAGCAATTGCTCAGTATGAACATAAATGAACTAGACGTACCCTGGTAGTTAAGCTTCGACTTCTCGTCAACGAAGAAGCCATGGGTGTCTCCAGTGATAGTCTTGAGGAATGTCGAGCACCCGGATCCAGGAGGTCCAAGAACGACTAACATCTCTCCAGCTTCAACAACGCCATCAACACCCTTCAGAATGTTGATCTTGCGACCCTTGTCGCCCTTCAGCTTCTTGAATAGCGCGGGTCCCTCAAGCAAAACGTTGCCGACACTCTTTTGATAATCTGTGTCGGAGCCGAAACCGTGGACGTTGAGGTTCCTGAATGAGATACCGGCCTGCCTGGGCGGTGCGGCGTTTTCGTCTGAAAGCTGGAGGTTCATCATTGCCTTGGTCCAGGCACGAGCGTTGAAGTTCTCGCCACTGGGATCTAGTGATGAGCCAGGAGCGGCCTGGAATGGATTCTGGTTGTGCGAAGCAGATTGGTGGCTCTGCGAAGTCAGACGTCTCGCAAGCTGCAGGACCTCTGCTTCTCTGCGGGCGTTCTCTTGGTCCTCGGCATCTTGGTTGTAGGGAACCTCCTTCTCTACAGAGTTGCTGGTATAGTGATTACTCCTAGGAGGCGAGTTCTGGGCAGCAATTGTTGATGAATCGGATGATGTGTCGTTGGGTTTGTCCTCCTCGTGGAAGTGTGATTGCGATGGTCGGCGACCTTGCATCTCTGAGGTAGGCGCGCCCCCAACTGCGGCCTGGTGGTCGTAGTTGGAGGTGAAGTTGCCTACGAGAGACATTGTGATTGGGCGAACGCCGCTGGGATCCCTTGGGTGGCCAGTAGTATTAAAGATTGTGTACAGATTCGAATGGTATAGTGCTTTGGAAAAAGGAAAGCGGGGGTATTAAAAGGTGCTAGGGCCAGGAGCTCCAAGTTGAGAAACAAAACTACAGGCGGGAGGAGCTGCCTGATAAAAGGCAGCGCATGAGCAAGTAATGAGATTATGAGATCCGCCCAGCGGCGAAGGTAGGGGTTTGGATCCACGGGCAATGGCTTGGCCTGTTGCGACCGGAGGCGGATGCGATCACGCCCGGGCGTTGGCTGCTCGCTTGCGTCCAGAAGTGTGCCTCCGGAATACGCTGCATACGGACCCGGGTGCGAGCCAGCTGGCCTATGGCCAATAAGAGCGCGGCGTGTGCGAAGGGTTAAAATTCGTCCTCCGCTTTTCCCAGAAGCCTCTACAATGTTGTTGTTGCAGGATTTGCACCTGGTGCGGCTCTCGTGTGGTGATTCAGCGCGTGCTGGCTTCCCAGCGCAGTGGTACTTGGATGCATCAAACAGGCATCTGAGCGCGCATCTGGACATTGCTTCGCTATTCTTGAATGCTTCAACTGTCTTCATTCCCAATGTGCATCGGTTTCGCACCGTCTACTGTAGCATCAATGTCAGTTCAGGCGCACCACGTTGCGCACGTCCACACCAAAGGGGCAGTCGGTTGGGCCAGCGTTACGAGCGCCTTAAGATTGTGCAAGACTTATCATGATGCCGACGACGTCTTCGATAACCGCTGACGCCGTCGTCATATGTCCGAGGCTGGTAAACTCTGCCGTTGACGTTTGCCACCTCGGGCCTTCCTCACTGGCATCGCGCTTGCCATCATGGTTTTCCCACACAGCGACGTGCTCAAATGCTTGATCACAACAAACATCAAAAGATTGACCCCAGAGATCCAGACTCGCAGGTGGAGTACCACATCTTAGCGGACGAAAAGCGCAAATAGGCTGTTCAAGGTTAAGCCGCTGAAGTGGAGCCGCCAGACGCGTCTTTCAACCGGCTGCTCCTTCCTTTCTGCGGCAGTTGCCCCGAGCGTTTCTCGTGGCTCGAGAACGTCGGCAGACGGAAGCGCACTCGATCCGCCGAACATCGAGTGTCAGTGCTCTCAGCCCTACAGCACACTGACCTTCAGCATTCAAGAGCTTCCCGGCTCCCAGCGAAAACTGGAGAACGCAACACGCACGCTGCAACCGGTCCCGCCGGGTACCTCCTACCGGCGCGATATGTGAGACTCTGCCGTTCTGCAATGATGCGCCTGCAAGGGTCGCTTGGCGCATCCTCCGGACGAATCATCAGCGGACCGCTGCTGCCGTTGCCGTGGAGCTGCCTAGGGATATATGATGGGAAGTAAGCCGGTGAGACCGTTTACTGCCTGTGATTTCGCTGACAGTGATATGCGAGGCTCACATGCTGGAGCTGAGTAAGATTTTAGATGAGGTTATCGTGGTGTTGCAGATCGTTGCAGTTGCTGCTGTCACAAAGGTGCGTTGCGTGCGGAGGGCCAACGCATCTTATACCGGCAGATGGGTTGTACGGATTTACCCATGTGTCACGGTGTTGTTTGTAGGTCTCTCGGTGTCTTCTGATCATGAGAGTCGAATGTCGGTGCCCCAGGATATCTGCTTACCAGTAATCTTCGTGAGGATTGCTCGCGGTTGAAGGCCTCGTTTGCCCTTGAAGCGTATCTGTGGCTCAAAGCGCACTTTCCCGAGCAGTACTCTGGCAAGGATTGTTGCAAACTGAGTAGGCCCCCAAGGGTCGTACAAGTGGTCCAAGCACTCATGCTTTGACTTCGTTTCTCTCGCAATTGTGAGGATCTGAGCGTTATCCGCGGTAAAGATCGTGCAAAGCAAAGCAACTGCAGCCTCACCCAATGGCACCCAGATATGTGCTTCAGCCTGGTCGACATTAGTCTTTCGCCATTACCATAGACGGTTGAGGCATGTGTAGCATGGCTCCCGTCTTTCGAGCCAGTTCAACATTTTGCTCTGTCGAAGGGTCCCCGAGTCTCTACTTGCGCACTGTCGCCACACCTTACTGCATGGCGCTCCCTCGTTGCTCGCAGTATTACAGCATGTAGTCAGATGATCCTGGGCGATGACCATCGCGGAGGACTCCCTACCGACGTGCTCGAGCAATCCCATATCTTGGAAGATTTTCTTCTGGATACCCCGGACCCGGGTCCCTTGCTCTGGTTCTTCCAAACGCGTACTGCATTCTTGTCGCAGCACAGGATACCGAAGTGGTCAAGCAGCGACTTGGATGGCTACATTCTCTTACCTGCTACCTCAGGTTTCTGTGACCAGATCCAATGGCTTCTTTGTGAGCCACTTCTGGCGCAGCTCGCCTCACAAAGCTGGGATTATGTATGGGTGGATTGGACATGCGCGCCACAAAGTCCACACTCGGAGGTAGAGCAGACGTACTTCCACCGTTGTCTGTGGACAATGCCACATATCACGCGCAATTGCGGCTTCATGTTCTTCTACCCACCCTTCGAGACAAGGCTTTGGATCCTATACGAGGTCGCAGAGGCTGAGTTGACTGGTGAGGGCGGACTGCCTCGAACGGACGATATTACAACGTACCTTCAGCACATCGACGAGATGAAGAGAAGCCACGTGCAGAGCACTCTTGTGAAGCACGGCCACCGCTGCACGAGCGACTACGATCGGCATTTCTTGACATTATGGTTGGAATTACTGATCATCCTTTCCAAGCTTGACCTGGACCTAATCCTCATTTGAGGAGTGTTAAGCAAAATAGCATGGTTCCATACTGTTACACAATACATGTTTACAACATCGATATAGAAAAGTGGGAAGGCGCACTCAAGTTCAACGGGAAACTGTACATATTCAGGCGGTTCCTGCGCTATGGTGGACGTACATCATCGATACCAAGACTCAGCAAGCCAAGTAGAATTGTGTGTCTCGCACACGCTAGTATTGGAGTATTAACAAGTCTCGCTGTCCTGTAGTGAGATGCAGGTAACGCTGCAACTGGGGAGAGGCCATCTCCGGTCAAGGCAACCATAAGCAATAGCACCGACCCTATCCGCTGTACAAGAAAAGAATACCGATCGTATTGCGTTGCGCAACACTCCCTCTCTCGGCCCCACCTGCCATGCCAGGCCTTGCACTGATCATCGGGACCGGGAACATTCACCTCCGTCACCATCCCCGGCCCAAAGTCGACGGGCTTCCAACCTCGCAATGCTTCACGAGTCGGCGGAGTACGCATAGCGTCTTCGTCCGCTCTAGTGCTGATGAGTTTTGCCATGGTTTTGACAAAAATGTGTTTCCAGATACATCGTCTACAGGTTTTACGAGCCAAAATCTCTTGTATCCTCCTATCCTAGTAGGAGTCACCAAAGAAAGGGGCAGCAAGGACGATATCCTTGTCACCGTTTGCGAAATCCCACCCCACAATTGTCGGGTCTTGACTACAGCAGATGATTCTTCGTGCGTCAAATTGTAGCTTGAAGACACGAGAGTTGGTGCCTTGATTGGCTAGCGGTACACCTAGTGGGTGGGGGTGGTGGTGGTGATGAGGGCCGTGATGGTGATGGTGAGCTGCAGCGTTCGTGGGTGCGCCTAGAGCTGGTTGTTGTGCGGCTCCCGCAGTCGCTGTTGCTGGCCCGGCTTGATTTGCAGGTCCTGCAGCAGCGGCGGCGGCAGGAGCAGTGGTGGTGGGCGGCCGTGGGTTTCCACCATTGGCGGCGTTACCAGCACCGTTACCGTGCATTGCTTGTGAAGCCGCGTGAAGAGCCTGTGCCTGCTGAGCAAGATTTTGAGCTGCTTGCGCCTGAGCTTGAGCTTGCTGAGCCAGCGCCTGAAAGTTGTTTTGCTGCGCGGCCGCTTGACCTGCCGGTTGCTGCGCAGCATTCTGGTTGGCCTGAGGGCCCTGAGCAGGTGCCTGGGTGGCCCGCGCTCTGGGTCGACCGCCGGCGGCTCTGACAGCGTCGATTTGATACAAGATCTTCGACTTCTCCCAAGCACCGTCAGCCCCTTTCTTCCAGATGATCACAGTCTCATCGTAGGAGCCAGACACAATGCGGGCCCACTTGCTGCCGCCACCACCTGGCGGAAGCTTCGCACCGTAGGCAAAGATCGATTTCGGGTCTCGGGATCCAGCGTTGCGTGCGCGTCGTTGCGCTCTAGACAGCCTCTGTTCAACCTGACCTCTATTCTGTGCTTCGAAGAAATTGCGGTCCACAGCTCGTGCTTCGGCTTCGAGCTCTTCCTCGTTGCCGGGCAGGTCTCCAAACTGGGCCTGCACAGTGCGCACAAGATTACTGTGCCCGTTTAGGCAAGCTACTTCAGCTCCCGTAGCTCGGTCGAAGATGCGGACTGTTTCATCGGAGCTGCCACTGACAATCCTTCGTCCGTCAAACTGCACACAGGCAATGCCTTTGCTGTGACCTTGGAATGTTCGAATGCACGCGCCGGTCCGCACATCCCACACCTTGACACTCCTATCACCAGAGGCAGAGACGATCTGCCCATCCAAGATCTGTATGGCGTTGACAGCCGCACCGTGCCCTTCCAGAGTCATGACAAGATTGTAGGGTCTTAGAGGTGTGAAGTGCAGGTGCTGGTTCTCCACGTGCTGCTGCATGTTGATAATATACTCCGGGAATCGCGCGCCGCTCTTTGTGGTAGACGAGGGATATGTGTCGTCAGTAGGCAGCATTTCCCTTCGATTCCAGACCTTGATAGACTTGTCTTTCGAGCAAGTGACCAAGTATCGGTCGTCAAATCGCAGATTCAGAACAGACTCTGAGTGTGCCTTCTCTATCTCCTTGATTTTACGCCCGGTCGAGAACTGCCACAGAATGACTCTGCAATCACTCCCTCCCGATACCACCAAATCGTGCTCAGGTCGCTCATCGAATTGCAGACACAGTACAGAGGCGGTGTGTCCCGTGAGCGGCTTGTGTATCAGACGTTGCGTATCGAGATTCCAGATCCTGATACTCCTGTCCCTACTCCCGCTGACAAGATACTTCCCTGAGTATTGTATCGTATACACGCACTCAGTGTGAGCTTCTTCGGGGTGGCTGGGGTGAGGCAACTGGAAGTTTGAGTAACGACCGGCATCCCAGTTGTCCTCTAATCTCTTCTTCTGTTTGTAAAGATATTGCCAGTTGATCTTTGGTTCTGAACCTGGCAGTAATAATGAGGGGTGAATCTGGGGTATGGTGCTGTCCGTTGTCGTAGTTTCTGCGTTTCGTGCGGGCGAGTTTCGGCGCTGTTGTGTATTCTGCGACGGAGTTGCGACGACACCTTCCATCTCGTCCTCCGCCCTGCTCGAAGCACCCTCATCGGCCTCGACTGTGCCATGCTGTTCGCCCCAAGCAGTCTGATCTTGTGCAAGACCGCTCCCCGGAGCTGTGCCGTCGCCGAAAAGCTGGCGTTCACCACGCACCCGTCTCTTAGACGAAGGCTTGTCGAGGTCCATATCTTCTGCAGCCCTGGGACGTGTCTTGCGCTCCTTCTCCCTAAATCCGGCGCGCCGCTGCCGTTCTGCTTCTTCATACTCGCGCACCTGCGGAAAGTTGGAGTTCCAGCCCTCGAGACGGAACAGCAGCTTCCACAATGGGCTGTCGAGGACCCGTACTCTCCATGCTCGTGATAGCGTCGATGCTCGCAGAAGCGTTTCAGGTTCGAGATATGAGAGGACTTGGAAGGTTATCTCCGGCGGGAGGTACATGACGGGATCGAGATGTAATAACGGGTTCAGTTTCTCAACAATCCCTGCTATGGATGAGGTACGTAACGATCGTAGGATAGCGTATGCGATTTCTTTGGACTTGGTTAGCAGTCTGCTCTGGCTGCGCCCTTCGCCTCAACATACCGCTGCGCTGCTGCTCGTCTAGTCCCATGATCCACTCGGGCAGACCGAACTGCTGTGTCTCCGACTCCATGCCGCTGTCGCCAGCGCCCATAACCATATCCGTCTCATTTTGGCTGCGCGTGTCCTCCGAGTAGCCCTCGTCGAATCGGCTGGTGTTCATGATGGATGCGGGGCGGAAAGGGTGCATGTACGGCGAGCTCGAGAAATTAGTCGGCGGACCTCCGAGCGGGCCTGCCATTGCGGTGCTCGAGTGTTTGTGGCGTCGGTGCCTCGGCGGAAGTGGCGCTAGAGTGAATGATGGAGCGTGGTCGATAGTTCAGTGCGAGCGTCGGTGTCGAACGAAGTCGCGCTGGCGAGCAGTGGTCGCCTTGTGTGCTGCCTGACGCGCCTAGACAGCGGCTGCAGGTGCTAGCCAGGTCTGCAGCAAGCCCGGGTCGTTGGAAGAGTATGTGCGACCGCGCGCAGACAGCAAAGCAGTCGTGTATTGCGTCGAACTGGTTGCTGGCACTAGGGCGTATGATGCGTGCGTGCGGTGGTTGTCAGTTTCTACGGCAAAGCCCGCGCCGCTGGCGCATTCACTGGTCAGCCGCATTCGAGCCGCTAGGGCTTCTCCACGCCGAGACACAGATGCCAGCTTCCTTTGTCAGGACTCGGCAGCAGGGTCCACGATGCATAAGTTCCAGAAATCCCATGCTCGCACAGTCGCGACTATCCCCAGCTGAACGACGCAAACAAGGCTAGCGACGGGTACTTGCATCGCTCCGCGGTCATGTTATCGCGAACCTTAGCTATGTGTGTCTGAACAGCTAGCCTGGTAGCAACTCTCAGTACTGAGTGCCCCGGTAGTAACTGTGCTGTCCAAAGAGCGTCGCCAGGCAAGGGCTTAGCTGCGGTATGTGCTGTGTGTGCAAGATCAACTTGACCTGGTCTTGTCATACAATCGACTACATGCTCATCTACGCAGGACTTGAGCATTTCTGATGAGGCCTCATAAAGCTCACAGAGCAGCGCAGAGCTAGCAAGTACCTTCATGCCACTCGTTCAGAGCAGCAGTCGCATGCTGCATCTATTCTTACTCACCCAAGCGCCGTCAGTCACACGGCAACGGAGAGGCTGTCACCTGCTCTTATGGGCGCTCACCGATCACCAATGCCTACATGCAAAGCCTGTGAGCGTGATGAGTGCTCGGCGCGTACAGCTTCTTCGACTACCTGCCGAGGTGACATTGACCAGCAAAACTAGACGAACGTCAACATTCAACACGAATCTGACAGGTGAGTCGCACGCCGGAGGGCTCTCCTGCCAGATGTGAATCGCCCGGCTTTTCGCTCCGCCTAATCCGGTGTGGTGCGGTCTGCACAAGATCAAAGCTACTCTGCCTTAAGCACCCCAAGTCAGCGCAGTGTATGCTGAAGTAGTACCCAAGCGGGCAAGTTGCGGAGAGAGCAAATGCTCCGATATGTGGGACGCAGATCACCACCACAGTGGGAGCTTTCGCCGGCAGCAGCAACAGCAGCAGCGAACAGGCAGCGAGACGGTGAACGGTGATGCCCAACCTTGCCGCGGTCGGAATGTCATGAGAACGGGGCATGGGGCTGCTGGGCAGGGCGGGTAGCATGAGATGTCGCCATCAGCCTTGGGGGGGTTTTGGGGTGCTGCATAATAGCCTGGCACGCTGGGAGCACGTACGCTGGTGGTTAGAGAGCGCCGTTGTCCGCGACAAGAATGTTTGGGCAATGTTGACTCTCTAGTGGCAGGATACGCGCAGCTCATGAATCACTGCAATGCGCGATGCAGCTGGTGAAGCGGACCGAGTCGGCTCTTATTCGACACACAGTTTGGTCGCAGGGTCTCTTTGAACCGTGGACGAGAGTATTCTGAGATGTTGGGCGCCGCCACGCGCCGTCGTCCAGCGCTGTGGTCGGCGAAGCGGCTGTAGGACCTGTAAAAACGACCGCAGTGATCCATGACAAGGTGTAAGGGTTCAGAGGAGGGTAAAAGTATACTGGCATCCTGTTACGTCACGTGCAGACCGATGTTTCATAGCACCCCTATCGTGCATGCACCTGCGGCGGCATCCCACACTGATGACTTGCATTGAGTGCGTGGCGAGCATTGTCACCATACTGCCACACGGTCTGCCTCCAACCTCCCACACCCTTATCGCGCCCTGTCAATCATCGACAAAAGCACATTACTGCGCCCGTTGTGCCTGCTTGTGATAATCGCTCTACCCTGGACCCTGCCCACTGTGCTAGCGCCACTGGGCCTCAGATCGTCCGCTCCCCTAGGGTCCTGGCAGCGTCGCAGGGAGATGAAGAATTAGAGTAGCGGGCTGCCAGATTGCTTGCTTGCTCCCTGCTGAGGCTATTGGCCTGCGCACTGATCTGCCCACGGTTCGGCCCTGCGGTCTCCTCTTGATGGAAGCGGGCATCGCGTTCGTGGACACCGGCTTCCAGCGCGCCCACACCTCACAACCGCCCACCGCCTCTTCGCTGCACTCGCGCATGACTTCAACCTCGACCCCCGGGCCGCCCGCCCTCATGTCCCACCAGAGCTTTCAGAGCCAGTACAGCAGCTACTCGCACAACAGCGCCCGCGACACGCAGGGCTCCAATGCCACGAGCACCTCGACGCTGTTCGGCCAGGCGCCGCCCGCCTTCCCCACGCTGGCGACTCCTGTGAACGGCGGGCCCGTCGAGGCCAGCGACAACGTCCTCAACAAGCGCGCCGACAAGGACACGTCGTTGTTCCAGCGATGCATGACGCTGGCGCTGCGCCTGCGGGCCATCCCCGGCTTCGAGCGCTGGCTGGTTGAGGAGGAGGACCGCGCTGACGACGACGATGGCCCTGTGGACCCTGTAACTCTGCTGTGGAGGACGTTCAGGAGGGGCTACCCGCTGATGGACCTGTACAACGCCCTCGGGCCACTCACCCCGTTGGTGATTCCGAATGCAAAGGCCGACGAGAAGAGCCAGAAGAAGCACGAGAAGATGGCGACGTACAAGTTCATCCAGGCTTGCGTCAACGAGCTGGGCATTTCGCAGGAGAGCTGCTTCATTCTGACGGACCTGTACGGCGACGACACGACTGGCTTCGTAAAGGTAGGCTTTTCTTCTGCCAATCTGCCGATTCTTGCATGCTGATTCTTCAGGTCACCAACGTCGTCAACCGCGTCCTCGACTCGCTCGTCCAGATGGGCAAGATCAACCCAGCCGCCGCCGACCTCGACGACGGTGCCTCTGTCAGTTCGACAATCAAGCGCTCGCAGCGCGAGTACATTATTGACGAGCTGGTTAAAACCGAGCGCACCTATGTCCAGCACCTCGAGCTTCTGCAGGAGTTCAAGAAGCTCGTGGAGGAGAAGGGAGTCATCAGCGGCGACCAGATCCATGACATTTTCCTCAACCTGAACGCCCTCCTCGACTTTCAGCGCCGCTTCCTCATCCGTGTTGAGCAGACCAACGCTCTGCCAGCTTCTGAGCAAAACTGGGGCAACCTCTTCGTACTGTACAAGGATGCCTTCAAAGTCTACGAGCCATACATTGCGAATCAGAAGAAGTGCGAGCAGATTGCAATGCGCGAGTTTGATAAGCTAAAGGAGACTGGTGGCACCCCCGAGATGCGCCAGATGGTTGAATCGCCCACACTCCTCACCTCTTTCCTACTCAAACCCTTCCAGCGATTGACGAAGTACCCATTGCTGCTTTCCGTAAGTCGATCATCAGATGTCTGACGTACCTCAGCTGACCTCCACAGCAACTGCAAAAGAACGGCGATCTCGACGACCAAAGAAAAGAAGACCTCGCCCGTGGTATCGATGCAGCTTCGTCTGTTCTAGCCGGCACAAACGACGCTATCGCCCGTGAAGAACGCGTCGAAGCCGTGGAAGAGCTCAAGACCCTGGTAGAAGACTGGAAGGGCCACCGAATCGAGGGCTTCGGTGAGCTGCTGCTCTACGGCCAATTTACTGTGCTCAAGGGCGACAGCATGAGCTCCAAGAACGAAGAGCGTGAAGTAAGCATTATGCATCTTAGTAGAACCAGCCACTGACAACTATCACAGTACAAGATCTATCTCTTCGAGATGATTCTTCTCTGCTGCAAAGAAATCAACGTCAACAAGCCAAAGAACAAGATGTCCACGAGATCACTGGTCACAAAGGATGGGAAGCCAAAGCTGCAACTGAAGGGCCGAATCTTCATGCAGAACGTCACAGAGACCATCTCGCTACAGAAACCAGGCTCCTACACATGCCAGATCTTCTGGAAGGGCGATCCAGGCATTGAAAACTTCATCATTCGATTCACCTCCGAGGAGACCATGAAGAAATGGGCTGCACAGGTAGACGCGCAAAGACGCGTCTGGAAAGAGCAGGCACGCTCCAGCGCAAGCACAACGGCCTCCAAACCTTCAGACACCAACTTCACCTACATGGCTGGTCTTAACGTGGAAAACCCCTACGCAGAGCAGGACGACGATGACGACGATGACGAGCCTCCTAACGGCTACCCAAGAGACAGCTATGGCATGATGAACAGTGTGAACGGCTCTCCTCGATCACGGTCAACGACTGGCGAAAGTGCACCACTGATAGACGGCATGGATTCACGGGCACCACCTCCACGATTCCCTATGGGTTATTCTGGTTCTTCTCAGCCGCCACTAACATTACGCACACAACAGCTTCAGACTTCAGGTGCGATAGAGTCTCATTTCTCACCTGTCGTGGAAACCCCCATGTCTTCGTACTCCAACACGCGAACCAGTTCATCATCTGCAGGCACATTCCCCTTCCCTCGACAAACACCTCCAAATGGTTATCCTATGGAGGAAAACAACAGGTACACTGCGCCTGCGCCATCTCGTGGTCACGGTCGTGAACCTTCTGGTCAGTATGCCGCCGCGCGCGCTCAACGGCCATCTCTGCCAGCCAATGCCAGTATGTCATCTCAAGGTCAACGTCTGCGGGCCGCTAGTAGCCCCGACATTCATAATGGTAACGTGCCACGTAAAGGACCGAGCGGACCCGTACCAGACGTACCACCTTTTCCAACACACTACGCTTATAACGCTGCGATTGTAAACCGTAGTCAAAGCAATTCTCCGAGTGGCTTGCCACCAAGAGCAGGCACTCAATCACCCGCGATCCAAAGAGATCGTCTCATACAACAGAGGACAGCTGCCGAGCTCTCTACGCTTAGCGATTACCAGGGTGGACCAGCTCGCCGCGATCCAAGTTTTGCACCTTTGTCGCGTACGATGACACCTGCATCCTCATTCGAGCGAACAATGACACCAGCCTCGATGGACTCGCGGAACATGTCGCCACCTCTTGCGGCAGAGCATTCCAATATCCCTAGTCAGCTGAAAGTCAAGGTCCATTGCCCTTCAGCAGGGAGTTCAATGGTCCTAGTCGTTAGTACCAACATCAGCTTCCAGTCACTTAAGGATCGCATTGATGCCAAGCTTCAGCGATCAACAGCAGTGTCGCTTGCTTCTGGCCAAGTGAAGCTAAAGTACCTCGACAGCGATGGTACTTACGTCAGCATCCAGTGCGACGACGACGTTCAGGAAGCGTTCGAGAACTGGCAGGAACAGCAGCGAGACTTGAATTCCGGCGGAGGACAGCTGGGCGAGATCGAGCTCTTCTGCCAACGATGATATATCCACGATACGGCATGGACACGGCGTTTTTTGCGAATTTGCGATTCTTCCCACCTTAATGCAGGTCATACCCTGCACCCCTGGCGAATGGCGTCAGCGTACCTCTTCTTCAACATTATATCCACGATCTGGCATTACGAATGGATGCACCATTCGATCGAGGCTGGGATGGCAAGGCAAAAGCTGATCCCACTGGGCTGCATCACAACAGTATCCTTATCCTTATTGGTTTCTAGAGTGGCATCCTCTTTTCGAGTGTAGGTAGTGGAGGACGGCTTGTGGAGGATGGAGATGGAGAAAGAATGGTTTTGTGCCTCAAGGCTTGATGACTGATGACGGAATGAAAGCACACTTATCGATCTATACTCATGTGCGTTACTATAGGGAGGAGTTTGATAGACGGAGTAGATGAATCGAGGATGATACTCTATCTAGCCCCGGGCACATTGATGCCACCCGCGATTATCCTAACAGTGATCTCCGCTCGAGGACGATACGGCTCAGGTGCAGGCAGATACCATCCATTAATACATCAAAAAGGGCAGCTGGTGGCAGAGCGCAGTAGTGCTCATTCCTACCGATCAAGGTAAGTGCGCTCATATGTGCAGCCTGGTGGTTTGCATGGATGTGCGTTCCATGAATAAAAGGGGCAGCCAAGAACCCTGTCTCGCTACGTTGTCTCTGGAAGCTTACAACTTGGAATCAAGCACCTTCAGCCTCCTCTTGCGCACAGCGATCGCGCGAAATACTGGAACAATTCTGTCACGGTAGACCAGCACGACTTCTCATTGCTTGCTCAGCATGTCTTACACAACGGCTGCTGAAGACAGACAGTATGCAAAGACCGTAGCCTACTCCATCATAGCTGCCGACAACGACATTGCACGGCCCCAGAAAGATAGATCCAATTCGTTTGATCTCAACGCTCCAGAAGACTGGCCGAGGGAGCCACAGCAGCTCAGAAGGAGTCATCTTGTTCTGTGCTGCGACCTAGAACTCGACAGCCTCTTGAGGAAACGGCAGGTACTTGTTCTACGGCATTAAAGAGTATAGTATAGCACAAGGAAGGGGGTATCTCCTTGTACAAGTGCACACTGCAAGACCTTGACCTAGAAGCGAACATTGTTTGCGAAGCCACTGCATGTCGTACTCAACAATTACGACGGTCCATTTGACCTCATGCCAAACCATCTGACGTTTTGAACGGACTGCCCCGCAGCGGTCGACCGTCAAGCTTACCACAGTACCAAGACTTTATGCGATTTTCATGTCGTGGTTCGCGACAATCGGTGGTATGGTCGCTCATACCTCAGGTCATCCCATCGACAATTACATCTATGGCAATCTGAGCTCGTCTGGATGTCCGTAATTCTATTCCAAAGCCGACCCTTCGGTACGCAATTGGAGTACCATACCCTATGAGCAAGTCTCACAACGTCTGACGGAAGTCTTGAACACATATTGGGAGGCTGGTCACTGGCTAGCTACAACAGCACTCGTGGGTCCTTTTGCGGTCGTGTTGAACGATCAAACCACAGGGAAACCATGCGAGGACCCCAGGCTCAATGGAACAGCAGCAATTGTGACTCGCCAGATACCGATCTACAGAGCAAGTTTGCCCTGGGCCTTCATCCTCGTGCTATGCGCCGGCACCCTTCTCGTCCTGGATCTAGTGGACGTCTTTGTGGTAACACGGACCTAGGTGCCCGACGTTTTCGGCGCAGTGTCTTCTCTCACTCGAAACAATCCTTACGTGGATATTCTGAAGGGCGGCTCGACGCTTGACGGAGCCGGCCACGCACATCCTATCAAGGGCTCTGTGTGCAGCTAAGCCATGTACAAGTAAGAGAAGACGTGAGCCGCATTGCACTGAAAAGTGTCGCCGAAAGACATATAGGCAAACACGTAACAATGCGAAAAGGCAGATTGTGCAATTGAAGACATAAGCAAAGTCATGTTAGGTATGTTTACGGAAATCACACAAGCTGTCTTTCGCTGGGTAAAAGCTACTAATGCACAACCTGGACGCAGTCAAAGAACCCCAACATAGGCCAAACCTAACTACGTCCCACGACCCCGTCTACGGCCTCTCGAACTTCCCCTACCGCCTCTTGGACCCCTATGACTCTGCCTCGGGACTTGAGGCACTCCTCTCATCCACCTGTCCTTCTCGTCTCGTAGGTCTTTCCATCTCTCATCAAGGAGTTTGTATTTCGGATCCTCCCTCTTCAGACCCTTCTGAGCAACCTCAGTAGTGACGTCGTCTTGCACGAGCAGATGCATAGCCACTCCCTCTTCGCTGCCTTGCTCGTACATGCCCAGGTTCAGAGCGTCGCCACGAGGGTTATAAGCTGACGCTACATCTGCGACACCGGTGCTTGCCGTCACAGAGTGCGAGAGCAGGGTATCAGGGTACGGATCAGCGACGCCATGGAATGTGAGATTCTGAATTGACCCTTCGAGGCCTGCATACAGATTTGGACTCGTAGCTGATGGGACGGACAGATTGTACACGGGTGAGTCTTCTCGCCCGCGCCAGTAGTCCTCTCGATAGGCGTCGCGCTTCGGTGGGACACGAGGGTTCAGGTAGAGGTTCCAGCCACCGCAGATCGCACTCACAGCATCTTTGGTGTCATTGACGATGGCGTTGGCAGCATAGTCTTGACCTCTAGGCTTGACGCTTTTCTTTGGGGGAAGGGAGATGCTGCGATAAGCATGCGAGCCTGCAAGGCGCATATCGAAGACTTTGAGCATGCTGTGCATTGATACGCCCACGACAATGCGCTCAAGACCTTGTGTTGCGAGCGAGTAGATCGAAGAATCGTTTGTAGGATCCCAGTACAGGCTCTCGACGTTGCGTGGTGAGCGTAGATCGTGCAATCGTACGATGCCGTCGTAGCCACCTGATAAGAAGACGTTGCCGGCTTCTGATCCGCCTTGAGCCCAGTTTGACACTGGAAGAATTGGATAGATGGAAGTTTGCGAGCTTCGTGACGTTCCTAGTGTCAGAGAACGGTATGGAGCAGACAAAAAGCCATCTGATGTAATCTTGTACACCTGGATAGGCTCGCTAGATGGGCCAATGCCGATGGCGACTTTGTCGTCTGACAAGAAGTTGCAAGACCAGATACGACCAGTACGAGCTCCCTGAATGGTTGGCATCACTTCTGATACTGCTTCGACAGCCTGCTCTGATACATCGCAGTCCAGTGGGAACAGAGACAAGGTCGTGTCTCCAAGAGTGGCAGCCAGCAGAGGCGTGCTAGATGATGACACAGTGAGAGCACCAACAGATCGATTGAGGGTGTTAAAGCTTTGTTCAATCGTCTGAGACTGCTGCGGGTCGACATCGAGCCTTGCGAGCTGACCAGACGCTGTACCGAAAACCATCGACTCGAAGCCTTGCTCCTTCTGGTGTGGTCGAAGAAGTCGAAGGCTCGTGATGTCATCCCTTCCTTCATCGCCATCAGGTATTTTGTACGTATACCACGTATTTGTATGCCCAAATGAGTCGATGGCCCTGGTGCTGTACTTGATATCATCTTCCCGGTTTGATCTTGACGCCTTGACTCTCATAACAATCTGCGTGCCAGCTGACCAAACCAAAGCCTCTCTTCTCCTATCCCACGACCCTAACGTCTCTTCGTAGCTGTCGATGCTCGGTTGGTACCCCATGGTCTGGCCACGAGGCCCTCTCCATGGTGCTGATTCCCATGTATTAAGACTTGTGGTCTCGATGCTAGGCTCTAGATATCTGGCGATGAAGCCTTTCCTATCCCAGTTCCGGTAAAGGGTAGTCAAGCCATGAACAGAATTACGCGCATCCGTGTCTAGTCCATTGATGTTGAAGCGTCCTTTGAGCAGAGCTTTCCATCCATCCAAGATCGCAAACTGGGACAGCCGGCGGCTTGTCAAGGCAAGGTGCAGCAGATCTCGAGGCCGGTCAAAGTGACTGGCGATTATCGAGATGATCTCATTAGGTAAGGTACTGAGTGTTGCCATGTTCTTAATGATTTTTCTTGTATCGTGTAATCGTAAATGTGGTGCCTTCACATGTAGCGGTCTTCAATCTGTTGTTATACAAGGCTGACAGTTAGAGTCATCAGGCGCCCCGGAGGATGTGCAGGCGTAACATCTTTGTTGTTGACTATAGAGTGACTCTTCAGCAATGACGACAGAACGGGTCTGTGTGGCGACTGCTAGCGTGTGCATCAGCCACAAACTCCTTTTCTCTGCAGGTGCGATCTGCTCAGGGTTTATTTGCAACAAGCCGCAAAGACGCAACTGCTGCGAAAGCGATCGCAAAAGTCTGATGATGACGATAATGCAAATGCAGGCCCAGATGTCGTTGTGGATTTTGTTCCTGGTGTCCGGGCCTCTACTCCAGCTACATTCAATTTGGAACGGATATTAAGGTTTGCGCTAGAACACGTGAGCTCGGAACGCCTGCAGTCTGCCGCAACCCTGAGTGGGTTCTGCGCTGCTCACCGCTCGAGTCATTTCCCGACCATCATTTCGAGGACTGCTTCTTGAGGGAAGTGTTCCACTTCAGCTCTGCCGGGTGCCTTACAGCTTCATTTGTCTCAGGTCCAAATACGATGGTCGCACATCAACTCGCGCCAGAGGATTTGCTTACCCTCGGCCAACCACCTCTTCCGGTGCTTAATCGTTCAAGCTATTGGTCAATACTGTTATGGCGTTGATAACTCCCGGAACCTGTCCCGTGATTATCACCATACAAGCGCCAACCTAAACCAAGTCTACCCGTTGCTGAGATCTGCAGCTTGCGACAGTTATCACCAGCCATTCTCCACCTCACCCTGACCTTCATGCAAGTCATCACGAGTTGACACAACGCACTCATCTTGCGACACTCACTTGCGCAATGGCGGTCGTGCCGCCAAGCGAAAAGAGAGTGTACGAGCTCATCAGTACCGTAGGAACGAACATAGACAGATTGCGACAAGGAATCAATGCGCTCCGGCAGCTGCACGACCGTTGGACAGGCTGCAATGAAACGGCTATCAACCTCATAGCACAACTCACGTCTCTCCGGGCAAACCTGGACAATGTGCACGATTGGCTCAATTATGCGATTAACGATCTACATCCACAACTTCTGTCCGACCTGGATCTCTTGATGGCATCCTGCACATTGCTCGTGCGACATGTAGATCAATTGATCGCCAGTCTTCGACAGCCGGACCCGGACGCAGTGGATTGCGCAGTCAAACTGAAGTATGCCGTCGGCGGCCGATCGATGGAACGGCTTAGGGATGTTGCCGAGCGACAGTCAGAATCCGTGCGCATACTGCTGGCAGCATGTAAATGGTATGTTGTTTCACACACTATAAAGGGGAGACTCTGACCCTCTCAGCCACACCACTGCGCAGCGCAAAATTCTTCTGCACAAAAGTCGACAAATCAGGAAGGAGGATGACCTGTCCATGAAAGTACTAGCGCGATCATCCAGATGGAATGGTGGGTGCATGACGGTCCTCACGGGTGTTTCGAAAGGGATTCAAGGCCTCAGATTGTCATATCACCGAAAGTTCAAGCAGAAAGACAAGTTCGATGAGCCAACTGAGAAAGATTACGACAATGCCGCAGCTGCCATCAGGTCCGAGGCCATCGATCGCGCATTACAAGAAGACAGCATGATGCTTCGACGAGAGACAAAGCTCATGCTGATGGGTCAGGACAACAGCGGCAAAGACCTTGTCATGCATCAGATCAAAGTCCTGTATGCCGAAGGTTACTACTCACCAGAAGACCGTATGAAATTTCGAGATGCAGTGTATTCGACAATGCGACTGTTGATTCATGCCATCATCGATTTGCTGAAGGATACTGGCATCAATCTACCTACGGCGCTGAGCAACGATTTTGCCACCTTACTTGACGAGGTGGACACCGTCGATATGCACCGCATTACGGTTGAAGCTGCGGCAGCCATGCGTAACTTGTGGATGAGCGCAGAATTCTCATCAATGTATCTCAAGAACTTTGAGATTGACTTCCCACAATACGCACCCTACTTTGCCCAAGAGGTTCAGAGAATAGCCTCGGAGGGCTATATACCGACAGAGGCTGACATCATCCGCCTAAACCAGTCAATAGGTGGTATCAAGGAACTGCGCTTCAACTGGGATGAGCTGGACGTACACTTGTTCAACATCAATGGCTACATTCCAGACCAGTTCCGCAAGCGCTGGTTCCATCAGTTCGACAGTGCAACGTCACTAGTCTACACAGTCGACGTCTCCTTATACGACCGCCCCTTCTACGGCCAGACCACAAAATCACAGCTCCTAGACGACTTCGCCAGCTTCGAATCCTGGGCTGCAACACCCAACTTCGCCGACTCAGCCGTTATCCTTCTGCTCAACAACTTCACCCGCTTTCGCGACAAGCTGCGCTACTCGCCTCTCGAGAGTCTCTTCCCGGACTACGTGCCCAGCCCGACTGACCCGGACAGCTCAGCGCGCCAGTACGTTCTACAACGGTTCAAGAATGTCAACCGCAACCGGCTATCTATTTACTCGTTCTGGGTGGACCTTGATCTGAGCGATAACCAACACCTGTATGCCGCCCTCAAGAAGACACTACAGCACATCCAGCAGCGCAAGGCGAGAAATGAGGTTTGGCAGGAGAGCGAGTCGAATACGAGCTCTAAGACTGGGCTTACAAGAAAGCTGACGAGTAGTCGGTTGAATCTGAGATCGAGGAGTGGGTCAAAGCTGGACGAGCTGTTGTCGAAGAAGTCGGTGGACAGTGACTTTTCATTCTCATAATGACCCGGGCGGATTTGCAGAGGTGGTTTGTTGTGGGTCTTCATTGCGTTTGTGTGTTGCTTGGCGTTTGGAATGCATGATACCATATTGGGTAGCGCTTCGGCGCATGTTTACAGCTGTTCTGAGGATAACACACACATGGCAGAGCTCATGATTCACATGGCCTTGGTAGTGCACTAATACGAATACAAGCTTCTGGAAGCTAATTAAGTTTGTTGTTTCTCGTCTAATACATCAGTGTCATGAATGGTCGTATGTGTAGTACCTCCGCCCGTATAGGTCTATAGCAATTCCAGTCGAGTAATCCTCGCTTGCGTAGTGTTGCCATGAAGCCGCGTGTGAGGTTGTGCTAGGTACGGCCGTCTGTTGATGCGCTGCGCCAGGATATAAGTTCCCGTATCCTGAAGATGGCCAAAGTGACGCGTAGATCATCTGATGCGTTGAGTCTGGGGTAGTGCATCCCATACCGGCAGTCGGTGGTATCGTGTTCCAGACTGGATAGCTTGTGTTAGTCGGTACGCCCGCACTGTAGACCGACGGTTGCTGATATGCCACAGAGTGTGGATAGGTATACGTGAATGGCTGCTCGGTAGACGGAATGACAGGCGGACTCCGCGCTTGGTTGGCTATCATTGTATAGCCAGGTTGTGGTGATTCAAAGTTGCCCGGCACAGTAGCAACGTGAGGAGAAGAGCTCGCGATTGATCGCTCATAGCCAGTTGATCCTGAGCATGAGCGGTTTTCATACGGACTTGTCGACCTTGTATGCATTTGTGATTCGCTTGGGTCATCGTCTTCAAGGAGTTGCTGTAGCTGCTGGAGCTTACGTTTACGCTTCTCTCCTGTTACGAGACCACGTCAGTACTACTCAGTGAATGACCTAGTCATTCGTCTCGCGAGGACGTACGGTAGTTGCGTGACGCTATCCTATTCTGCTGCTTGCGCGCTTCGCTGTTGACTTTCCGTGGTTTCATTGCTGGTGGTTCAGCCCCTGTTGACTGCGCTCTTGGCCTGATGGAAGCTCCTGGATAGATCCTAGTACGAACGTTCATGTCATGTAATGAGGCCTCGCTATGCTTCGTTTAGACGGATGAAGAAGCACAATATCTTTCACAACTGTACATGGCAATGACCTGCGGCTCTTCGAGGTTGTATAGCAAGGTGACAGACTCCAGCCTCAAGCCGAGACTCCTAGCGCTAGCCGAAAAGGGTATGCGGACTCGTGAAAGCGCCGCTGATTAATGACGACGAGAATAGCATCTTGATTTGACAAGAATGGCGGAAGTAAGCGAAGTACGCAACACATCTTCCGCACGCCAGCTCGAGCTGTAGTGATGCAGCAGCACGCACGAAGCGTCATGTCGTGGATTTGCCCAGATGGTGCTGGGATTTCGATGCCTGAAGACATGACCTTAATTGGGTGTGCATACAGGGCAAACAAGTGTGAGATCTGTTGAGACCTTACCTAGGTAACATCAACAGCAATTTCCAAAACACACGATTGTTGCAAATGCTTTCTTAGTTGCTAAGCGTGTGTTGTGCATCCCGGCGTCTAAAGTCTGGGGGCGGTCCGTTGTCAATTGGGACAAGGAGCTTGGAGGTGAGCTGAGGAGTGAGTGGTGGCACTCACAGCAAGGCCCTCACACCTCCTGCTAACGGGCACGCCGCAAAACGTGGCAACTGCGCGAATTCGACGCGCAACACGAGGAATGGAACGTGAAGCGACTTGCCGATGTTGTGTCGTGTCGGTGTTCAGCGCGCCTTCCCGCTGTAACGCTTTAGCGGGGCTAGTGTCATGATGACTGAGCCACGCTACTGTACCAGACAATCTCACTCCGCTCTTTTGTCACTGACAAAGTCATTGAGACTCTGATGCTTACATCCATCTTTCTCATTCCAATTTCTTGTCCGTAGTATCTTGGCATTGCTCAGCGAAGCCGTGTCCGCGACGTCACAATAGCATGACAGCAACGCGTTGTGCGAAGGCGGACCTCTTTCGCGCAATCTGTACTAGATGTCCAGGGCATCGACCTGATTAGTATCGTAAAACCGCGGCATCTGATATTTGACGTTGTCTCCAGACCAAATAACCCAAGCAACCAGAGATCCCGCTCAGTTCAGAGAGCGGCAGGG
This sequence comes from Didymella sp. IMI 355093, assembly GCA_027946495.1. Taxonomy (NCBI): domain Eukaryota; kingdom Fungi; phylum Ascomycota; class Dothideomycetes; order Pleosporales; family Didymellaceae; genus Didymella; species Didymella sp. IMI 355093. Next base: position 679,026 of record JAPEUZ010000006.1, read on the forward strand.
GCTGCCTGATCCCTCAGCAGAGCTTACAACGGGACAACATCATCTTGAGTGCCGTTCAGTGGACCATCAAGCGCAATGCTAATTTGATGTTGGCGGGACTGTCTGGCATGAGCATCAAGCGGCAGAGCTGAAAGAAAAGACTTCGCTACGGCAGCATCCGGGCGTAGACAGACTCGCTAAAGTATGAACCCCTGATCATCTCTCTTCTGGTGTCTGACGGACGGCCAGAACACTGGTGGTGCGCTGCAGGTACGCCTTCAATTCTCTCTGCAGGAACGCTTGCCAATAAATTCCCCTCCCGCCAAGAAGTTTTTTGTTAATTGCAACACCTGTGGACCCGCTCAAAGCGAATTCACATACCTACGCACTTGGCTGCCGTTCTTCCCCCAGATGTGAAGCCGTTGTTTTGATCCTCTTTGTTTCGCGGGGCGTTGCAACCATTCGAGACTCTTGATTGATAGACAATACGCTTTGCGCAATCTAGCCTTACTACCCAAAGAGTATCCAGCAGATTTCCCTTCTACGTTGCGACCTTCTTGAAGAGGCTCAACACTTACCCTTACCGAGTGAGAGCAAGCCGCAGTTGTGGATCCCCTTCGGATGTAGCTTGCGCGACATGGAGGACTACACCATTTGCGTAGCACGCAATATACGTACCCCTGTACCTAGGGTAACACGAACACAACTCTCGTTAAAGAACGAGCTACCCAAAGGACCTGGCACTGGCCAGGACGGCGATCCAGAGCCACTCTGCGTTTTCGAGGACGCAACCTGGAGCCGACACAATAGAACCAATATACCTCGCATGCGCCGCAATATACGATGAGCGGTTTGGGATGCTGAATTCATGGTGAAAGAAGCCGCGGACTATGCGGCTCAGTACATAAAGGCTGAGGATATTGTGTACAATTTAACATCAAAAAACGCTCTCTGGCTCTTCCTCAGTTCTCTCTTTGTCGCAATGACCTGTCGATTCGGATCTCCTGATCTTGTCACGTCGCTGTCAGGCGTCGCTGCTGCGCCTACCTTCGCTTTCGATGCTGCGAACAGCAACTATCTGGGCATTGCTGGATCCTTCACGTCCAGTAAGCAGCAGCGAGTGTGCAAGAGGTCAACGAAAGCTAACAATGTGTAGACAATGGCGCCACTTGCTCCTTCCCCATACGCTATGTCGCGCAACAACGAACCTCCACGTACGCTGTCACGCCCATCATAGTCACTCTAGGGCGCACAACGACTTGTTCGATACTAGCACCCCCTTCGATAACGCCCAGCGCGAGTGGCTCTACTACCTACTCTGGATTCGAGTGTCCCAGCATTACAGACAACCAGTTGGCGCCTGGCACGTACACGTTGAGGTTTAATCAGCCCAATGCCGTCGGCGCTCCTACCATCTCCCCCCGCACTTTCGTCGTTGCATCACCCACTTTCAGTACTGATCGTACCACTACGACTGTATTTCCAACGGCCGCTGCTCCAATCACGTCTTTACCCATCATAACGTGAGTATCGTGATAGAAGCTGCAAGTAAGACTTCTAATGTTGTGTTAGCTCTGTCAGCACCGCTACTGTGACCGTCACTGGACCCGTGGGTACTGATCAGACCGTCACGCAGATAGTCACCAGCCCTGTGACTGCCACCACGACATTGACAGATATTGTCAGCTCTTGCGCTGCGACAATCAACACCTCCAGCAGCTTGGCATCCTCCACATCATCTGCACCCGCTAGTACACCAACTACTAATCTGCCTGTATCTAAAAACGGCCAGTGTGGTTCCTTATCTGGCCAGACTTGCGTCGGCTCCACCTTTGGCTCCTGCTGTTCTTTGTATGGCTACTGCGGAAGCACTGATATTTACTGCTCAAGCACAGAGGGCTGCCAATCTGGCTTCGGCGAATGCACGGCGCCTTCTTCTGTGTCTAGCAGCTCCCCTCCTCTGCCTACGTCTACTAAAAAGGTGTCGCCTGACGGCACTTGTGGTGGTGACAATGGCTACGTATGCCCTGGTAGCGGTCTAGGAGACTGTTGCTCTCGTGAGTGCTGAGAAACGATCGATTTTGTGGCTCCTTTGCTGACGCCAGAATAGCATACGGGTGGTGCGGCTCAAGTGACTCTCACTGCGGCGCAGGCTGTCAGAACGCATTTGGTGTCTGTCCGGGCCCAGCGCCTACTGGCACGGCTCCATTGCCCACGTCTACGCTGAAAGTGTCTCTCAACGGAGCTTGTGGTGGCACCACAGGCCAGACATGCTCCGGGAGCACCTTCGGTACCTGCTGCTCTGAATATGGATACTGTGGTAGCACCGACATCTACTGCACTGACGCTTGCCAGCCAACGTTCGGTACCTGCAAAACTAGCCCAGCGAAACGATCAGTGCTCAAGGGCAATCTTCGAGCGGCGTCTTTTGCAGCTGTAAAGCGTTCGGCGGATCAGATGCAGGCCAAGCGCGCAATCAGAGGTGCTGGCCCCGACTACACCTTTCCTCCTATCCCGCGCATAACGATTACGTCCACAGTCACCCGGGATGTCACGCTTGTCCCCACAGTTGAGCCAGGTCAGACCACTGCCGTGACTGTTACGACGATCGTGCCACAGCCGGCTAGCACAGTAACTCTCACCATCACGTCTGCAGTCCCCGTAACGACGGAGACTGTCCGCTCAACACAGACCATCTGTTCTACTTCTGGATAAAGACGTGACGACCACGTTTCGAGCTAGAGCAGAGGATTAAAGCTTGTCCATCATTTCACAGTCTACATGGGTTAGGAACACAGATGTGGACCTTCTTGTGAATGTCCGCGGTTTGATCATACAGGCTATTCATGAATATGGCGTTGTCTGTCAACCGAAAGCGCTGCGTAAAAATGCCAATTTTCTGTCGTCTTGAAATCAACCTCCTTCGTAGCGTGTACAGTTTCAGCCTTCCATCGCCAAGCCTTCTTTATGCCAAAGTCTAGAAAATCAGGCAGCTGGATACTCCAAGCCATTTGCGACATTTCAAAACGAGAGACACTGGTGGCGTTTCGACGAATACAGGGGTAAAGCGCTTTTCTAGACAGGATCAACAAAATGTCTCGATGTCCTTCACACCTAATCGATTCCAGGGTCAAGATGACCGCGGATATTGTGGCACACTCTAGTATCCGGGACTTCCACGGCGTTTGGATCACCGTACGGGTAAAATGTGACGAGGCTCAGGTCGACATCGGTCACAACCAAGCGGACCTCTAGATTGACCTCCTAATGAGCTCTCCTTGCGGTTCTCAGATATACCTCAGTATAGCTCATTATGTTCCCGAATATAAGACTTCTCTACTCCTAGACCGTGCAGCTCTCCTGTGAGACAATAAGTGAATGCGCAGCTCTACGCGATATCAGTCTTGCAGTTGGCGACTGCTTCCTAGAAGAGGACGTGTAGCATAGGGATACGGCCGAGGCAAGACCTTTCAGCGGGTCATCGTTTGGGGTGCAGGCGCAGGGGTAGAGGTGCTCGTGCATACTGCGCTCGAAAGCCAGCGAGGCGGTCATGGTATCCAATTGCTATCTCTTCCGCGCTTTATCCAGACAGATTCTTAACAAGTATCTCAATCTCTCAACACGCGCAACACCAAACTCTCAATGCCGCTCGGGCATCTGATGCTGCCTCTTCGCATACCCAACCTCATCCAGTACACTCTGCAGCCTCCCCTCCTCCCGCACAACATCCCTCACAACCTCACTCACATTGCCCTCAAGCACAACCTTGCACCCTCTCGGCAGCCATCTCAGTATATGGAACGCATTCGCATACACACTGGTTGCGTGCGTCATGCGCCCGTCATCCGGCAGACTTGCCTGCATGATGATCTTAAACGTCCTAAGCCCCCAGCAGTATCGCAGCCCCAAGCGCACGAGATCCGCGAACCCATCGAGGATATCATGGTGCGAGGGTATGGTGAGGACGACGTGTTTGATCAGGCTGCGCGAGCGTTGGTGCAGGGTACTGAGGGTGTGAACCCCAGAAGACAAAGAGAGGGTGAAGATGTTGTTGCTATACAACACGCTCCGTGCTTCTTTGTATATCTGCTGGTTCAGTCGCAGGATTGTGGGCACCACAGGATCTGAGGAAGAAGGGACATCGGGTAGAGGGCTGGGCGCGCGTGGCCGTCGAGTTGTGGCGCTGGGAAAGGCTGCTGGTGCTGAAACTGGGCAGGTGTCGTCAAGCGTAGCTTCTTCGTCTTTCTCGGCGCGTGCGGCGTGGAGAAGAAGCGGCTCTGAGCGGTGCAGAGCCATGTGGTAAATGTGAATGCGTAGTTCGGCGGGGAGCTGCATGAAGGGGAAGATGTCTTTGGGCGCAAGAGGCGTGCCGTCCGCGGGTAAGAAGGTCTGCGACTCGGTCAATGAACTTGGTTCCGGGGTTGCAAGGCCATTTCGAATAGTGGTCGAGGACCCCGCGTACGTCGAGCCATTGCGCCCTGCACTGGCTTCCCTCTTCTCCCTCAATCTCTTAGATGCGCGCGCTGGTCCTGTGTGTTCTTGTTGCTCAGCTGTGGTACGGCGCATCCGCTTGCCCAGCGCCTTCCCTGCGGTCGGTCCAGCCATGTTCAATGGAGGCTCAAGGCAACGGTCGTGTCCAACCGTTATGCATACAATATACCGATAAACCGGGAGCGCGTTGGTTGATGACGACAATACTGATCAAGTCAAAAACGCGTCCAGGGACTCTCAACGCGCGCCAAACGTGCCAAATGTGAATGCGAAGCAAAAATCTATAGTACGAACAATGCGATCGTGAAGAGTATGTGACTCTGTGAGGTTCACGAGCCTGAGCCTGAGCCTGAGCCTGGCAAGGTTTGCGGGGTTGGATGGAGGCTACGGAGGCTCGCCAACGGAAGGCTCCACTTGCTGCGCGGTCCAGATCCACAGGCTGTCGATCTGTCACGTGCGCGATAATGGAAACCTCGAAGGGCCCGAAGTCGACTTTGGGAGAACTTCGATAAGATAATGGAACTTTGTACTGCTCGCAGTTGCAACAACACGTCTCACAACAAATCGATTTGTGACACAAAGCTGCGAATTTCAGTCTAATTAGCTACCACCTATAATCACAAGCCCCACCAAAGAGCACCACCTATGCTGATGATGCAGAAAGGACATTGCAACGGGAATGTTATAGCGTCTACGAAACTATTCGTCGTATGTTCCATCCATGAATCAGGAGAAGCTTTTAGGTATCTCCACCGCCTTGCAGCGGCCCCGAACAAAATGAAACCAGATATAGGGCATCGCTCCAATTCAAATATCAAACAAGAAAACACAGTCTACTTGAGCCTTCCGCAGGCAGCATTTACAGGTCTATTAAGTTGTTACCACCCTGAGGCCTTTGCTGCTGTTGCTGTGGGGCGCCGAATGGATTCGCGCTCTGGCCGCCGTACGGGTTGCCGCCAAAGTTGCCTGCAGGCCCTGTCTGCGCTGGCATCATACGGTTCTGCTGAGGCATGCCAGTGAACTGGGAATTCAGGAAGGGGTTGTTGCCGGTTGCGTTTGCGTTCACGCGGCTCAGGCCTGCACCGGCTGAGTTGACAAAGGTACCGGGTGCTGTGTGCTGGGCCGGCAAACGAAGGTTGCCGACGTTTCCGAAGGTATCTTGTCCCTCTCCTGTTGCAAGGAGGGTGTTGAGCCTAGCAGCGTGAGGGTCCATCTCTTTCTGAGGCTGCTGTTGTTGCTGCGGCTGGGGCGTCGAGAACGATGTTGGCGGGTTGAACGACGTGTTGTTGAACTGTGTCTGTGTCTTCTGCTCTTGTAGAGTGTTGAGCGAGGGGACGCGCGCTGCTTGTGTCGCAGTCTGGGGACGGTTGAAGCCCTGAGCGAAAGGATTGTTGGACCCAGTAGGCTGAGGCATTAGGGCCTCCTGCTGGTTGTTGCTTGCCCACGGGTTGTGGCTACCAGGTTGGAGTGTGTTTTGCTCCTGGAGGGGCTGTTGTTGCTGTTGCTGCTGACCCATTCCACCACCGAACTGGCTGTACGGGTTGCTCATATTGAACGAAGTCTGCTGGGGCTGCATGTATTGCGCCTGTTGCTGTTGCTGGCCGAATTGATCGAATCCAGTTTGCTGGGGCTGCTGCTGGAATCCCTGACCATAGCCGCCATATCCGTTCTGAAAGCCTGTCTGCTGGGGCTGCATGCCAGTGGGCTGCGAGTATGCGTTGTTGAGGAAGCCGGTGTTCTGAGGCTGCTGCTGCGGCTGCTGGTCCATCAAGTTGCCGAACCAATCGACCTGACCCTGCTGCTGGTATCCCTGGTTGTTGCCAGTAGGCTGGTATGCGTTCGCTTGGGGCTGCGCGGGCGCATCACCAAAGAGTAAGTCGGCGTTGGTCTGTTCCAGCTCTCGCCGGCGCAGTTCCTCCTCTTCCTTGCTAAGTTTGATCGCCTTCGCGAGATCGTCATCGTCATCAGGAACAGTGTTGCGTTCTCTGCGCTTCTTCTCCTCCTCAGCCTCGTTCTTGCTTGCCTCAAGAGCCAACTTGAACTCCAGATCCTCGTCGTCGCGGCGTGGTCTTGTGTTTCCGCCCTCTCGTCGCGGCCTCTGAGACCCCTCACCATGTCCTGCAGCGTGGTTTCCAGGATACTCTTCAATGCCAGTGACGCGCGATTTCCATGATTTTCGGTCGGCTCGCTCGGCGCGCAATCGTTCTTCGTCCATAATCAATGAGGTAAGCTCTTTCGCGGCCATTCGCACTGGTCGTTGTTAGCTCGACCCACGTTGTCCATCAAGCACAACATACCATTCTGACCAACATCGCGGCCGTCCTCGTCGGTGTACTGGAACTCTCGCAGTGTCTTGATGATGTAGATGTTCTTGCGCGCCCATGTTACGACCAACTCGGAGCCCTCGTGCAGACAGTAGTCGAGGACCTTGAGGGATTTCAGAACGTGGCGCCAGTTCTTTCCTTTGTCGTTCAGTCGCTTGTCTAGCATGTCCATGACCTGGTAGAAATCTGTCGAGCTGCGAGCACCGTTAGCGCGACTTCCGCAGCCAGCCAGGTGGTCCTACTTGTTGAAGGTGATCTGGGCGATCTCGGCCATGTCTGAGCCCACCGGACCCCACGGGTCGTTGCTGGTGGCATTGCGGACCTTGACTTCGACCGCGGAATAGCCCTTCGTGACTGTAACAGCTGTCAAATCCTGTTGCAGGCGCAATGCAGATGTTGCAGCTTACCATTCTTGACGCTTCTAACGACCTTACTCATCTTGGCTGTGATGTGAGGACTTCAGAGGGCGGGGTCAGAAGTGTATGCGACGAAAGGATTGATGCTCGTGGGTGAGGGGTGCACGAGTTGGTAGAGACGTCGGTCCGTTGAGTGTGTGGGAGCTCTAGCGTTGGGTATGATGCAAGACCACGATTCTGACTTGGCAGACGAGCCAATGAAGGTGCCGGGCAAGTGAGCAGCGTGGCTGTGGCGGTGCGAGTGAAAGTGGGCGGCGATTGCGAGTGACACAGGCGCTGTTGCAGAGGCAGTGGGGTGGCAAGCTGGCTCGAGGTAAGGATGCAGATGCAGGACAGATGCGGGTGCTTCGTCATGCGAGGCTGGGGAAGCTCGGCGCGCAGGAGAAGCCGACCTAAGCGGGCGCCCAATGCAGGCTCCTCTCAGGCACCAAGCGTGATTGAGTTCATCTCAGAGGTTATCTTGCACAACCACAATGCAGATGTTAATGCCATTACTTCTGCAGATGCATCCCATTGAGTTGTACCTGGGTCTTGTGTTTGACAGGATTGCGCCTTTGATCATCATTAGCGGAGCCTCCATAAATGTCCAAAGCCACACCTGGTATACAGAATACGAAAGAAAGTATTGCAAGCAAAGACCTCAAATCAAAACATACTTTGATAGTGCACGCCGCCAGTGGACACAATGAATAATTTGAACGATGTATTATTTTGCTACTTGCGCAGAATGTTTAGTCTATAGGGCGGATTTACATCCTTCATTAAGTACCTGTCTAAGTGAAAGTGTGCCTGTGTGCATAGGAAAGAACCAAGATAGGAGCCAAAGGACGCCCTTGCCAGTCTAGTAAGGCACGCCTGGACTCCGCCTACCCACCACGGGACCACCCGTTGAGAGCAATTTGACCATGCTCCTTCACCCAGATCCCACCAAGATGGAAAAACTGCAACAATCGACGGCTAAGTTGAGAGGACAAAAGAGACCCTTACGCTGTAGACAGCTTGGCAAAGCACTGTCAGACCCATGAAAACCGCCATGCAGAAGGACTGATCAAACGAGATACACGCCGCTGACAGAAAGGAAATTTTTTGAGAACACAGGGGTATAGGTCCTGCCAAAACACCAATGTAACGGAATCGAGACTCAGAGGGCTATTGGTACAAGAGAAGAGCGAACGAACTATTGCACGGCAGGCGCCCACATCTCATTGCCCATCCTCTGCTGGTTGGGGTTGTAGTGGTCCGGCTCGGTGCTGTTGGGACGACGAATGTTGTGGTTCTGGTAGTACATGCTGTTTTGGGTGTTGCCGTATTGAGGCTCGGGGTATACGTAGCCATTGTCGGCGGCTCCTGGCGAGGGCAGTGCCTGCTGAGAAGGTGATTGCCAGCCCATGTTGGCCATGTGAGGGCTACCGTTGGCGCTGTTGGTGCCAGACTGGTTGTGGTTGGCAGACGCTGGGGGTTCAAGAATCGGCGGTGGGCCATATGCGCTTGGGTGCGAAGTGATTGTAGGTCGCGAGTTGCTTACGCTGGAGGTGTAGGATTGCGAGGTCAACGCTGGGGAAGCACGAGGGCTTTGCTGGGGCATCTCGCTGCGCATGTGAGGAGGGACATTAACACCACCCATGTATGCGTAGTCAGAGACCTGGCGGTGCATTGCAGGGACAACGCCGGCAGGCATGCCGTTGGCGGGCGATAGAGAGAGCGTGCGATCGTTGGGGGAAGGTGTGTTCAGGGGAGACGCGGTTTCTGAATAGTCACCGCCATCTGAGCGGCCAGTCCTGCTGGGCGCAGCCGCACGAGATGCAAGGGCAGCAGCTGTCGCAGCAGCGGCTTCCTCCACAGTGCCAGTGTGGTGGTTCTGGTGACGAGTCAAAGTAGTGCGACGCGTGAAGGTCTTTTGGCAATCGGCGTAAGGGCACTTGTACGGGCGCTTGCCAGAGTGGATGCGACGATGGCGAGCTAGGGAGGAGGAATCACTGAATGGCTAGGAATATGTCAATACTCGAGTGGTAGTGACGAAGTTGGACTGCACGCACCTTTCCGCATCGCTCGCACATGTGAGGCTTCTCACCAGTGTGGACGCGTTGGTGCACTGTCAGGGCGGAGCGCTGGATGAACTGCTTGCCGCAGTTGGGGTAGTCGCACACATGAGGACGGATACCGCTGTGAATACGTTCTATAGAAGTCAGTGCGTGCATTGATTGAGGCCCAAGCTTCAATACTTACCATGACGTGCAAGGTCGCTGCGTCGCGCGAAGCCCTTACCACATGTCGAACACGCGAAGGCTTTCGGCGGGCCGTTGTCGCCAGCAGGGCGGCCACCATTATGCTGAGCCTGATCTTGCATCTGCTGCTGAGGTTGCGCGTACGCGTGGTCTGGCGGCTGGGGAATGTAGTTATTGTTGTTCAGCATTGGCATGGGCGCCTGCATCTGCGTGGGCGAGGGATAGCGCATGCCGTTCATGTGCTGTGCGGCCATCTGAGGGTATGCAGGCAACTGCTGTTGCGGCTGCTGTGACGAGTATCGCGACGAGTCGGACGGATGGGGTGACACGCCACGCTCAGAGCCAGTTTCTGACTTGATGTGGCCGCCGTTCATGTACGGCGCCGGGGCAAAGTGCTGCTGCTGCATGTCGTGCTGCATTGCGCGTTGCATGCCGAAATAGTCTCCTGTACCTGCGTGGGCTGTTAATCGCGCGTTCAGAATCGTGTCCAGCTCCATCTTCTGACCAGCACAAGAAAGTTTCGCGTTGTGGGATCGGCGAAGGGGCTCAACGAGCGAAAAACGGGAGAGCGCACCAGTGAAGGAGAGTCGGGCTGGTGGTAAGCCTCACAGTCGCAGGGGGCGCTGTGTAATGATGATGGGGATTATTGAGCCTCGAAGAGTGCCGCAGTGAGTGTGGCCCGTTCCTTGGGATCTCGAAGAGCTGGGGCGGACCGCGTGCGGGTCAATGCAGAGGTAGCACTAGATGGCGATGTCAGTCCGGATGTTGAAGGGGAGCCGCGACGGTCGTGGCAGGGACGAAAAAAGTGAGGGAAGTCGCGCCCAACAGGCACGCTGGGCCACGTCCGCCAGACTCGAATAGGGGAGCGAGCGGTGAAGGGCTTGTAGCAGCGTCGCGCGGGCTGCACGGGCTGCAAACAGGCTGCAGAAGAGAAGTAAACGTACCGGTAATAGTATTGAGAAGGGAAAAGAACAGAACAGTGTGGTGCGATGAATGTGAGGCGTAGTGTTGTGAAAGTACTTCTTTCCTCGTCGCGCGCGGAGAGATCAGAATAGGCTAGTACGAACTAGGCTGTGCTAGCGTGGAAGGCGCCCTGGCACAACTGAACGATGCGCAGGCGACAGGCAGGCGTGGCAGAGAGTCAAAGCGCGAAGAGGCCTCTGCGCAATATCACGACCAGTGCAGATGCGGCTGCTGAACGTCTCTGAAACGGAAGACTTCACCACAGATGTGTCTGTCACAGATGTCGCAGACGGAAGACGCTCTGCACGACAAGCAGGGATGAGGAGCCGACCGCTGGATTTTTTCTCAGCAGTCCGTAGCCGCGCAATCCGAGCGACGATGCAGTGCAATCCAATCTCGTATCGGGCGAGATGTTCTTTTGCACTGCTTTATGGTCCTAAATGGGCCGGCTTGAGCCAGTTCCCCTCTTTCAAAGGGTATACGCGACGTTGGCCTGTTCGAGATGCAGGTGCGACCCGGCAGACCTTGGTGGCTGAACGGCTGATTTGATTGCGTCTTCGACAATCTATTCAAGCGGCGTGGGTGAACACCCTCGTGGCAAGGCAGAACAGGGGCGTTCAAAGACGGAAAAAGCAAGGTGAGCTGGTATCTGATTCTTTCGTCAGCTTTGGTTCGGCCACCTGCAGCTGTGCCACGTCTGTTCGCTGGTGATTTGCTTCAGGAATGCAGATGACGGCAATGACGAGGCTTACCTTCCAGGTTGGTCTCTTGCTGCTAGTGGACCGATTCGGTGGTCGAAGGCGAAGACAATGGTGCAGATTCGCGAAGATTTCGATCTCGTGTCACTCGATCTTTCAGTGTAGTTCAGACGGTATGGCAAGCATCTCTCATGTGTAAAGGCGCAGGGGACTCTCATATACAGCACAGAGCACCCTGATCAGCTCCCATGAGCCTCATCATGATGGCGTTTCAGGAGCAGCCCTATCCTGGCGCTCATCTCGCAGTCGACCGACTACAGCTTCACCATCACGTTTCTGCTAGTTCTCCGCTGCTACCTGTCAGGGCGCTATGGCATCCTGCGGCCTGCCTTGAGCCGTCAGTGGCGCCCGCGTGTGCAGAATTGGGATCCACAACCCGGGCGGCAGCCATCGAGGAGACTGCCGCATAATTCTCAGAAACCCATCCAGAGCATTGGCCGAGAGGATGTGGAAGGCGCGCACGCAACATTCGCAGTGGCTGCGCAAGAAATACAGGATTCATCTCGCGATACGCAGCTTGCTGCAGCCTGCATATCCTTGAACATGGGGGTGAGCTTTGGCGCTGTTTGGCTTCTGGAAGATTTCCGTAAGGAGGAACGCGTTGCATCCATCGCTGCTGCCGCCATGGGTGACCCCGTCTTCCAGGGCGACTACTTTCAAGCCGTCCTCCGGCCCGAGCAGCTGCGACACTTCGAGCGACGATTCAGAGCCTCCTTTCAGCGCAGTGTAATTGCTCGTAGCCGACATGTCATTGGTCAATTTTGAGTTTTGTTTGCGAGGAGGCGAAGTCATTTTGCGGTGAGCAACCCCTGATCTGCCCTCAACTTACTCGCGGACATGAACTGCTGGCGAGTGCAGCAAGACATCGACCACTGTGTGGCAGCACCAATTGTTTGCTTCTAGACAGCCAAACCTGTTACAAAGGACATCCAACCTCAACCATCACCACACTGCACTCTTCGAAGTCGTTCAATTGTGGCCAGCAATTGGTTCTCCTCAACAACCGGAGATGTCGATATTGTGGGCCCATTGACGGATACTTTACACGTCACCTTGCACAAAAGCATCGGGGAACTTCGTCACGTACCGATGCATTCACGCCGGAGGGTGCTGCGGCTTGCTTGTCATAACTGGCTGTCGATTGTCGACCCATGCCAAACCGCTCTCTCGAAACAATTCATTCATTGCAGTCTTCAGGCCGAATTGATCGACGATATTCACGACGCGTCGATGCATACATCAAGCAGCCGTTACTCAACTCGCAGGTTGCATGATGCTGAGGACCATTCGATCGTGATTATGAGCACACGCTTTGTGTCAATATTTCCTACCGGTGCCAAACGCGTGCTTCCGCAAGATCAGTCTGTGCGGTCCCATGAATCCGGTGCAATGCACGCGCTGCCGGGCCCCCACTTCAAGCCTCGCGCTGCACGTCTCGGTGATCGACCTTGACACCCGCGCTTTGAATTGCACAAACCAACGGACATTCCTTTTCGCATTGACCATGACAGACGTCGCTGTAGCGGTGAAGGCCTCGCATTTCGATGGAGTCTATTTCTTGTCGAGCAGAACGACTGGCACTTCCGTCACCGCTACAACGCAACAGCCGTTTAGATTGCTGCCACCACTGCAACATGCACGGCTGTTTCACCACTTTCTGTTCGCCGCACCTGCTCCCGCCTGCCGCGTCCAGGGAAATACGGCGTCCTATTCTTATCCCCAGAGGCGCGCTTTGCATCAGATTCCTATGCGCGCTGTGTCATGACTGGCCGGCGGCTGGCAACCCCAGCCCACACTGTTATCCAACCCAGCTAAACGCTCCGGTGCAGGGGAGTGTCTGATGTCCCTACCGTAAGGCTTGCAAGGCACCCGAGCGCCATTCCACGTAATTTCTAGAAGAAGCGCAGGCCAATATGGCAACCATGCGCGCTGTGCGCCTGAAATTCCCCTGTCGTTTCCAGAAGATTACCCCTTTAACTAGCCTTTCACAGCACCTGGAAATGAAGGTCGACAACATGCTTTCGTCACAGTGGTGGGCGAGCGCATATTGCCGGCCTAGAGTGGACTTTTACTATGCTACATTTCTATGCCTGTTAGTCATGAGACTCTATTCAGGAGTTTGGGACCGATTTGCGGGAGCGCGTGCGACTCCCCGTTGACAGCAGGGTGAACGGACACACAGAACGTTTTCTGATCACTCGCTCGCCCAGCGACCAGGCAATTCACCGAGCAATTACGGCAGTTGGATGTTTGGTGGGACCACGGTGCAAAAGTCGGACAGAGAGTATGTCTAACGATGTCTCGGAACTGCGGTTGCGCACCCGCGACCAACCTCCTAGCAACGTGACAAACGAGGTCATCCTGGCTGACCGTTGGAGTTCCAGCCTTTCTTGACGACAAGTCGTTTCAGTTGGGCGATCTTGCAACGACAGCTCACAACCTTAGCCGGTTCCCGGTGGCAGTCATCGCACGTTCACCCGCTGAACCTACTGCTGACGGCCATTGCCTCCCGCTGACATCAACGTGTGCGTAGACCCTGGACTGAGCTGCAAACGCCTAACAGTGGTCTGTACGAGCAAGGCACAGATGCACCCTGAAAGCCTCGCTACGATCATAGTAGGCTTAACCGGATGACAATGCGCTTCGTCGATCGCACATGCAGTAGTTAAAAGCGTATCGATACTGGCCCTACGACTGCAAAGCTGGAAAGCAAATACGGATCTTTTCGAGTGTCGAAAACTACAATTGAGATGCATACATGAATACAAGAACCGGCTATGTAAGAAGATAGTGCCGTAGTATATTACATGAAACTCAACATTCCATCTGGAACAACCCACCGTTCATCCGTCTCCAGACCTTCAAACTCTCGGAACACCGCCAGTACCAAACAACTCCATGTAAATCCTCTCAGCCGGTACACCATGTGACTTCAGTTTAGCCTCGATATCTAGCATGAATCGCTCCGGCCCGCAGGTGAAGTACAGCGCCCTGTCGTTATCTGTGAACAGCACCTTCTTATCAACGTCATCCAGATTGACGCGGCCCTTGACGTCGTAATCCTGACCCTGGACCTCTACCTCCTTCGGGCTCGATGAAAAGTACACAGTGTGCAGGTTGTTCTTCTTCGCCGCCAGGTCATCGATCTCCTTCTTGAACGCCCGAGTTTTACTATCTCGTGCACCCTGGATCCAGGTCACCGGCCTTGATGCGGAGTGCTCCAGTGTGGTGTTCAGGATACTGTTCAAGCAGGTAAGACCAACACCAGCTGAGATCAAGATAATCGGTGCGTCCTTATCCTCCTTCTCCTCGTCGAAGTAGAAGTCACCCCACGGATGCGAGACCTGAACAATATCGCCGACATTCTTCTTCTCGTGCATGATGTTGGATAGATACCCGGGGTGTGTGAAGTGCCTCGGCTCGCCGACCTCAACACCAGGTTCGCGCTTGACACTGATGCGGAGGTAGTCCTTGCCCGGCGCATCGCTTAGACTGTACTGCCTTGCTTGCCACACACCGCCATCAAGCTCATCAACGAAGACGTTGACAGATATGTATTGTCCCGGCTTGAAGATGGGGAGCTTGAGGGTTGAATCCATAGGTTGCAAGTAGAACGATGTGATCTCCTCGGCCTCTCTCTCTTTGCGCACGATCTTGAAGTCTTTCCAGGATGTCCAGCCGTCTGCCTTCTTGTACAGACCGTCTTCTTTGCTAATCATGATGTTCGCGAGTTGCCAGTAGGCGGCCTCCCACGCGCCGAGGATATCCTGGGTAGCGGCATCGCCGAGGACGGTCTTCATGGTCTTGAGCAGGTACTCGCCGACGATATCGTAGTGCTCGGGTCGGATGTAGAGGGATGCATGCTTATGGCAGATCAATTCGACTGCAGGTGAGAGCTTGCCTAGGTCGTCGATGTTGGAAGCGTATGCGTAGAGGGAGCCGGCAAGAGCACGAGGCTGGTGTCCGGTTGCTTGATGTGTGTTGTTGAAGACGTTCTTGAGTTCAGGGTGGGCCTCGAGCATGTCTGCGTAGAACTTGGTGGTGATGGTTTCGCCGTGCTGAGCCAGGACCGGGACGGTGGCTTTGATGATGTGGACTTGCTCAGGTGTGAGTGTTGCCATAGCGAGTATTCTTCTGACTCTTGGTACTTGGCAAGTTGGTGTTATTGGTGTTGTTCCTGGGTTAGAATTTACAGGTGAAGTACTTGTTGCCGATACGGTGTGATGGTAAACACTTTGACGGGTATCCTTGTCTGTTACTCAATTGATCCTTTGATGGGGCCCAGTGATGTTGTAATATTGATGGTATAGAGGGATACAGGTTGCGCCTCAACAAGGATATATATTTCTCCCATGGTCGACCCATATCCCTACAATGCCCGCAGAATGGTACATCTCCGCGGCACTCCACATGTTGATTTCAAGTCTCCTCGATGCTGAACCCCAAGGCCCTGTCAAAAATCTGATGAGCGATCATACATGCAAGCGTGCCTGGTGTGACGCGGGTGCGAATTACGTACGCTGCACGTGCTGCGAGGCTGTTCACGCCGCCACGCCCGACAGAAATGGCGGGCACTCCATCGCGGCAGCTGCACGGGGCGAGGAGCCTAAAAAGCGAAAGTCTCCGAATGCATTAGCGGATCGAGCGCTGGCAGAGAGTGCTTCAGGGATGCTCTTTAGTGGATTCGCAACGGCTGTCGTCGATCCATCGTTCCTGCATTAAGTCCAGTCCAACAACCGCAACCTTTGTCAACCTCACTGCCTATGAACATAAGCAAGGACTTGCGACATGATCTCATTCAGTTGTCTTCCTTCAGATACTCTACCATTCCCAAGTGCTGAACTGGCACGCTTCCTGGTTCCGCTTCTCAAAGCCTTTCTCACTCTCAGCATGACTAAATATCACCCCATCATTAATCGTAGCAGCCGACATCTCCCGGCGTCTCTTTCCGAGCCGTCAGCCAAATGGAACCTTACATTACTGGGCGGTCAGGACCCATTGCAGAGTTGGACGATGATGATTCAGATGTCGGGTGATGTGCAAAATTAGAAGCGTTGGAGTTGCTGCTTCTCCGCGGCTCGAGGGGCTGGGTCGCACGTGATTGATCCGCGCCTTCCCAACCTCATGTCTCTGGCGAAGCGCTCGGCAAAGCGTGCTCTCTGGCTCAAACAAGTTTGCTTGAGTATCAACATCGATTGTATTGTACGATATGCATATTCGACCGAAGCACAATTGGCGCAAGTGGGATCGCGTATGACAACACACAGACGCTCCTTCTTTGCGCTCGAGACCGAGAGACCACCATGTTACAGGAGCTGGAGCAGATACGAAAGCCCGCAAATAAATCTGACCTGAGCAGGCTCGACCATAAATGCCAGCGAGCCCTCACTCAAACCCAGGGGCGAGTCAGGATCTCGAGCCAAGAGATGAATGATCCCGCACGAAGCCAGATGAGGTGCAAGCCAGTCACTCCGCATCACTTATGAGCAGCAGGGCTTACTCTCGTGGTGTCCTCTCCCTTGCCTTTGTCACTTGCTCGTCTAGCACCAAACCTGTGCGTCTTCCCTCTTAGCGCTTTTCTGGAGCCTCCTCCATCGAGATTAGCACAGTGGCCTTCGACATCCTGCTCTCTGGCTTTGACTCTGTGCTCTCACCCAGCGTCGAAGCAAACCGTTTGTTCTTGATAAGAATATCGTCGATCTTGGCATCCTCCTTGACAGCCTTTCCCTCCTCGCAAGTGAACGCCGGGAATGTGCACAACAACACCTTCCTGTCTGCTGCCTTTGCATCAGGGATTGGCACGTTTGCATGATCGAAGGCTTGCATGTAGTGTGGGTCGAATAGGGTGCCTGGCCGGACATAGCGGATGCGGTAATGCTTCGGGCTCAGCAGGAGGCGTTGCTTGAGTTTTACTACCTCTCCTGCAAACTTGCCTGGCCTCTTACTGGGTGGAATGTTCGACTTCTTGCACCATTTGTTCTTGAACAACTCGATGTTGGACGAAAGGCCGTGTGCTCGAGGCTCAGTTTCAAGTTTCTGAAAGTCTGGGTCCTCGAACATGAGCTTAGTGGCAGTCTTGTCGTACTGTTGGACTGTGGCCAGACCGTCAAGAGTTGTAGAGGCGCTGCTGAGCACACCGTTGTAGAGTTGCATCATGCCTTGAGAATGCATAGTGTTGAGCATCGGCTCTGGGTCAGAGAGCACCCAGCGGCAGATGAGAGCACCCAGGATGGTTTGTTGGGTGTATGGGCTACGAAGAGGTCCGGCAAGGCTCTCAAGGTATGTCTTTAGCTGGTCTTGAGGGATACGACCGTATGCGATGTTCTCGGCAGAGCAAGCAAGGTAACCAGCACTCAGTGCACTGATCTTTGGCGAGGTATTGTTGGCACCAACGATCGAGACGATGTGTTCGTGGATTGCCCTCCAGATTTGGTCGACTTCTTGTTGAGGCGGCTCCTTCGGAAACGAATTTCCGGTGTCGAGGTTTACAAATTCAACGAGCTTTTGGACCATGTCGCGATGCTTTGCTTTGAGTCTGCGGTGAGATTCAAGATCCTTCATCAAATTCTCAATTACAGAACCTTCGGGATCTTTGAAGGTACGGATGACCTGATGAAGATGCTCGGCAGTTTCCTCCGGAACGTCCGACTGATGTGTCACCAAGCTCTGTAAAATGGATAAACAGGCGTTAACTTTATTGTTGACGGCTTCGAGTGTCAGATCATCCGTCTTCTGCTTCTCCGAAGAGAGCTCGAGCATGCTGCTAGAACCATCGGACATAACATCAGCTTTCCTCTTGCTGTCGTTTTGGTCAAGAGACGATGGAGTAGGCTGGTTGGGATGAGTTCCTTTATAGGAGAGTTGGCTTGAAGAACCCGCAGCTTGGAGCTCTTCAGATGCATCATCAATGATGATGAGATCCGGAGTCCTCTTATGTGTCTTGATGGATGCTTGGCTTCTTGGACTGCCTGCTGTTTGCGTTGCGCCATCATTGGTCTTCGTACCCTTGGCATTCTTGGACGTCTTCGTAAATGGAACCGCCTGTGAGCTTCTGCATTCGGTGTGGGAAGCGTGACCAGAGGAGTTGCTGTTCGACTTCCTGCGCTTCGGGGAAGGTGCATACTCGTGATCGTCCTTATCTTCGGGCGTTAGTGCTCTTCTCTTCCCAGCATGCTGCTTAGCAGACGAGAGAGGCGAGGCACCGTACTCAGGGCTCGAGATACGGTCTGTGGCGCTGTCGATATCTGGGGTAAATGGGCTCATTGTCGGCCGGTCCGCAGCGCCGTCAATAGTCTAATACCGGTCAGCAGTCTGCCAGGATTGGTATGAATGTTACTGCACTAACAGGTACCCTGGACTGTTGAGGCTCTGGTGTATCCTCGACCTGGAGTGTCTCAGGCTGACGAGATGCATTCTTTCCCGACTGTAGCTGTTTTTCGGTGCTGAATGCCTTCTGAAGTTTGGTCAGTCTGTGTGTGCATCAGCCTGGCGTCCACTTACAGTCTTGTCTACTGCGCCGTTTGAAACGTTGGAAGTGGGAGTTTCTGGGTCTTCTTTGTCTGTACTCAGAGGCGAGAATCCCCACTCCTGTCGCATACCGTCTAATTCCGAGCGGACTTCAACAGGAAGGACCTTGACACCAACATAATCCATACCACGGTTTATCAAATCGTAAGCCGAGGGTTCGTTGATGCCATAGCTTTTGAGGGTTCTCTCGAGCTTCCTACAGATGGAGCTCGACGTAATGTTTCTGGAAGATAAGCGTCTCAGCTCGTCTGCAACTGTCGCTGGATAGTCAAAGCCTCGATGAATGCAGAGGTCCGCATAGCCAAGGATGAAGGCGATCTCTTGTGCGGTCCATGGCTTTTTCGAATAGTTTAGTGTCGCCATTGCAGATACGCGCAGTGAAATCTTGCTGTCGAGTGAGCAAAGGAAAGGAGAAGGAAAAGTGAGTGAGGCTGGGTCGCCGTGCGTTTGGTCACATACGCTAGAAGTTTCTATGCGCACACTCTTCCCTTCACTTCTGCACTCAGTAGCTTTGATTTCCGTTATTATTGTTTTGTTTCCGTCGCGTCACGGCGCCGTGCGTCGCCTTCACCTGAGCACCGATGAAGCTATCCCTCTTTCCAACTTTTGTACTCCGTCACTGCCAACCTTCTGCGTCCTTGCTCATCTCGAGTATCTCCAGGATCCTCTCTATTCCCGACAGTGTCTTTCACGTAAGTCTCACGGACAAACCTTCTACGCACGCTTTTTTTTTTTCATACAAGACGTGTACTTCCCCACCCGCGGCTGATTTACGTGGCTACCTCCAGGCTCAAGATGCAGCGAAACTTTGCACGCAAAGCCGCCACTGCTGCACGTTCTCAGATTGCAGAGTCAGCGAGGCGAGCAGCAGATTACGAGTCTGAGAGCGAAATAGACTTGGAATTGCCTACTCGAAAGCTAGCCAGAGTCTCTGTTACTGACCGCACGCAAGTTCGTCACAACAAACAAGAGCCCGATTGGTATATCGCTGTAGACTTCGGAACAACCTTCACAACCGTCGCCTTCTACAGGCGCGGAACACCGATTGAGCGAATTCACACTATAGACAACTTCCCTGGCGAAAAACAGCATCATCAGACTCACAAGCAGATCCCTACAGAGATCTGGTATCCTAAGAAGAACACACACCCTGTTGAACAGGTCAAACAGCGCGACGTTCGCATGCGCTTTGGAAATGAGGTTCACCGCATGGCAGAAGATGACGAGGGAGTTGATGTCCGCAAGATCTACGATGATGATGACCGGGTCACCATGATGAAGTTGCTCTTAGACCAGACTGAGTACGCTCAACCTTCGAAGGAACGATTGCAGGAGACATTGGAGTCGATTAAGGCGAAAGGCCACGTTAAGAAGTTTGAAGATGTTTTCTTTCACTTCTTCCGCGCAATCTTCCGCGCATCAAAGACGCGGCTCGGCTCTGACTTTGATGAGAACAGCTCGGGTATGTTACAAACCCACTTCGAATCAATCTGCTAACAGTCACATTCAGTCGAGGTGACCTTTTGCGTCCCAGTCTGCTACAACCCATCTGCTGTCGCTGCCTTGGGTGCTCAGGTAGAACGTGCGATGCACGATGTGCATTTTGGCACAGACGGCGAATCACCCTGCAACATCTTCGTTGTTCACGAGGCTGAAGCCCAGGCTATGCGAGCACTGACAGAGTCCCTCAATGAGCTTGACGTAAGCAGCCATCTCTACCGTTGACTCCCACATGCTAAATCCCATGCAGCGCGGAGAGACTTTCATCCTCGCCGACTGCGGAGGAGGAACACTCGACATCGGAATATACAAAATTGCACTGACTGAACCATTGCGACTTGGATCGGAAGTCAACGAAGCCATGGGTACGTTCCAGAAAACCTGCAACTTAGCAGTTGACCGACATGCCTCTAGGAGCAATGGTCGGTGCCGGTGACCTCAACGGCAAGTTTCGAGGCTTGGTTAAGTCTATCCTTCGCAAAGAGTTGTACTTAGAAACTGGCGACGTTACTATCGATTCTATCGTTTCCACCGAGGTCATGCTCAAATTTGAGAACGACACCAAGCGCTCATTCCAGTACAACGATACCGAAGAGACATACTCTTTTCGCATTCGCGGTCTCAGGGAGAGCCGCAGCGACGACAGAATTCAGGATCACTTCCTCGTACTCACATAGTAAGTTTGCAGTGAATCGCTCTGAAGCTTAACTAACCTTGAGATAGTCAGGACATCTGGAACATTTTCAGGCCGACAGTCAAGAAGATTGGCAACATGATCGAAGACGCGGTCATAAACGCGAAGGCCACGGGGTATACAGTCAGCAAGATCATTGTTGTTGGTGGATTCGGTGATTCGCCATGTCTCCAGTCATATCTGCTTGAACAGAAGGATCGCATTGCAAAGAAGCTGGGATCACCGCTCAAACTGCGCTTTTCGCCGAAAAACATGAGCGCTACTGGTGTTGCTACTGGTGCGATCTTGCGTGCTGTCAACAAGGCTAGTGGACCATCGCGCATTCCCTGTCAGAGCATCGGTATTCTCCGTCACATCCCTTGCGATCAGATCGAGGAATACTCCGCAGAAGTTCTGAGCCAGGAGAGTAAGTGGAATGAGCAGGAAAAGGTTGGCTATGTCCTCAACACCATCCACTGGGTCGTCAAGAAGGTAAGTTGCCCAGTGCACTCGATGTGACATCTCATTGACTCTTTCAAGGATGAAGTCATGCTCGGATCCGTCCACACAGTCACCTTCAATTGCGAGCACATCTTCAAGCCAGACGAGTCAAATTGGATCATCGAGGAACAGCTCTGGGCCTCCGAAACATGCACGAAGGACTTTTACAAACTCGATCACCCGAACAATGCAGGAAAAACGATGGAGATTGGTTTGGTCGAGTTCGACATCACCGACTTGAGGCAGAAGATCCGTACAGCGAACAGGAGGGATGGCGATACGATCGACAAGGTTGTGATTTTGGTGGAAATGACGGTCATCGACCGTAACCTGGAGTTCGTCGCGCGCTGGCCTCCCATGCCTGAGGGTAAGGTCATTCAAGGCTCTCGTAGGTTCTTCAGTGTGGCCTCTGCATTCACTCCAGGCACTCAGTAGACTTGTAGATGCATGAGGGTGTTGTAGAATTGAGATGGACGGAATAAGTTGTGTTGAATACGTCCAGCACTGGCGGCAGGAATTGAGGCGTTATTGCTTCAAGAACTCCGCGCCATCCTTTAGAGCTATCTCGCCTCCATACACATGAGACCGTCCGTATTGTTGATACCCCAATCAATGCCCTTGAGTGTCTCGCGGTGTTCTCACTGTCGAGCTAGCTGATACGCAACGTGTACGCCCTTGCAACCACGAGGCATTTTGATCAGGGGCGCTCTGACAACCCGCTTGCTTGAGACAAAGACAACATGCCGAGCAAACTATAACTAGCCAGGTCGAGTGACTCCACGAATCTTTTCCTGCTTCTAACGTGGCATTCCCTTCACAGCATGGCTTCAACTAAGGATGTGCTGAGTGTCTCGAATTGGCAAAGTAGACAGGCAACAAGTATAACGAGTCAGCCAGCTGCACAGCCACTACCTGGAAGTCTGTATCGACGTCCTTTCGATGAATGGCGATATCGCGATGCTCAGAGCTGGTCCCGTCGACATGGGGAAACACAGGTTGGTCTGGCCTGTTTGATTGCGGAAGAAACCAGGATCTACGTAGGCGACATACTCTACACGGTCACAAGAGCGGATGTCGAGAAACTCCTTCTTAACATTGGTTACAACGTGTGAGTTTGGGCCGATTTGGTGTCTTATGTACAAACGTTAACAGCCTCTAGTGCTAACATCGATATCTCATCGACAAGTTCATGCTGCGCAACCCGTTCTGTTACTTCGTCGGTCTCACCACAAGTGAAGAAGCTCTCAAAGCTATGGAGGAAATGTCTGGGTTTGACTTCCATGGCCGTCCGCTGAAGGTCAACCCATGCGTACAAATACGCTCACAGCCTGACTCTTTCCAATTTGAAGCTTTCAATAACCGCCACCACAGCAGCCATTCTCAAGCTTTGGTGAAACGTAGCAATCCACCAGGTAGAGTTGCAGTGACCGACAATGTCCTGACACCTACAACAGATAAGCGGCGCGTCTATATGGGTAATCTGCCCAAGCCATTGGACAATCACACCTTAAATTTGGAAATCCGCGACCTTTTCCGCAACCTTGAGGTGATTTCGGTATCAGAAGTTCTGGGTTCTGGTCGAGAGTTGAATTCTGACAGCCGGTAGTATGTATTCAGTTGATATTTCCAGTGCTGAAGAAGAGACAAAGGTTGTGAATACTCTGAACGGAATACGCATGTGGGGCAGGGATATTGAAGTCAAAAAAGTCAGCGGAGTGCCCAGGAAGGCTTTATAACACAATCTAGATGCGCGATAAGATAGAGAAGAGACCCTCGCCGTGTAAAGTACACAAGCACCGAATACACAGAACCAGGAACTTTTTCGTCACCAGCACAAAAGTTTGCTCACGCGACGGCTTAGAAGCACTAACGGTGAAGTGAAGGGAAAAATGGGCTGCGGCAGATGAAACATATCCTTGCATCTGAGCTTTACACTCACTTCCTGCTTCAACTCTACGCTCCACTCCCGCCCATGACCACCGCGATGAAGAACAACGGTAATGGCATAGCCTACTTCGTCGCCGACCTTAATATCAATACCAAAGTCGCTCACGATGCCGACGAGCCCACTGCTAGCTAGCAGAGCACTACAGAAAGTACAACCGGTATGAGCCCAATACAATCGAGCCGAATGTCAGGCCAGAATCGTATGTTTCGCTCTTGATTGACGCCGGCAGTCATACGATAAGTAGCTCTGAGCAACACGCCAGTTGCTGGGACCGCTGGCAGGCTTGCAGTTCACCGAAGAGTTCGTACAAAGGCCCACGCTACCTATAGGTCTCTGTTAGATATAAGGAGCGTCCTCACACCTCTGATGTTTATTATATCTCCAGACTACGACCCAATGTCACCGCATTATATCGCATCGCCGCTCGCGCATATGCAGCGCTTAACACAATTCCTCGTGGGCATCTTGAAGGCTTCTTTGCCGGCTTTGCCTCCGCTGACGTCAACTTCGACTTCACAATTCTGCTGAGTGAGACCTTCGTTGACAACAGGATCAATGGTGCGTGCTGTTGTAATTCTACTGTAAGTGACTAGCTTACCGTGTTACAGGTGTCTCTAAGACGGCTGTGAGTGACGAACAATGCAAACACATTATGTTTGCTGCTTGGGGACAAGCGTCGTATCTCAGCCTATTGCAGTCGCCGCCTGCCAAGGTCACCGTCACTGAAGAAGCCAAGATGGGAGCCGGAATAGAGGTCTTCCTGAACTCCGTCCCGTTAACAGTCTTACCGAACATCTTCATGCTGGCGCAAAGGACTGACTCGCTGAGGGCAATACAATGCGTTGGTACCGCTTGCTGACAGACTTTACAGATACTTCTGAAGCTGCATCGAATGATCAGAACTGCAAGTACATCTTCGTTAGAGTATGGCGGCAGACCCCACAGTTGTTAGTGTTAAACGCAGTAAGCGACGAGGTCACACCTACTGAAGCGACCAGCATGCGCAAGTGTTTCGTCCAACTATCGCAGTCATCTGTCAAGCGCCTGCCCCGCTCTTCTCAGGCTCTCACTACCTTCCTACAAGTCGATAACGCCGTAAGTATAAGACCCAAATAGTATGTACATCGCAATCAGCGCACTGACTGGAATGCAGGTACTCGTGAACGAAGCTTCGCACAGACCAGAGCAAGTGACAACAGAACTACCGGCGCGTCAGAACAGGTAATATGCTCGAGTACCTGTGTGCTTACCTAGGGAGAACGTCCCTAGATACATGACTGTGAACAGATTCAGGCAGCGCCTTGACCTGCAGATGCTCGTTCCCTCTAAGAGCGACTTCGATGAATTTAACAATAGAGTCAAGTCTCCATGCCATCGGAGACGCCTTCTGGGGACATGTACCAACTCTGTGTGCCGATTCGACCACTCCAAAATAAACCCAACTCCTTTTAGGGTATTACAATATCGCGTGAAGCGAATGGCTTGTGTCTGTAGTTCACTGTGCCGTGTTTCCGACTGCGTCTACGGCCATAGCTGCCAAAACACGAAGTGCGTAGACAGCGACCCTTCGGAGTACGCCCTGAAAAAATTCCACGAGGTCGATCCCACTGTCGCCAAGTGGATTGCGGACAAGAACGCGCATTGAAAAGACAGCAAGAAGTCAAGAGACGATCTGGCTGTCCGGAAACGGTCACTGAAAGCTAAAGACAAAATGTCGGGCTTTACAAAGGGGCGTAAAGCAGACTGGAAGACTTGCATTGCAGATCAGGGTTACGCACGAATGACTCCACTGCATCGAGGGCCACGTAGCATATCGTGTACAGGCTGTGAGAATGTGGTGTACTGCAACGATATGAATACTTACTCTGTGTATACTGGTGCCGCGATGCTCCAGTATCGCTTGCCGAATGTTGTCAGTATCCGTTGATCTGCAGGATTCGGGTTTGCTCCACTCCTTCCTTATACAGCAACAAGGTCTACACCTATCCTCGTCTCAAACCTTATCTCCTGTACCCCGTAATCACGACTCAATCCCTTTTCCACACCGTAACGTGCATGTCATTTCATCAGATTTGGTGCTGGCGACGGAATTCCGCCCGGTGGCCGCGCAAGATCGTCCACCGCCAAACCTTCCCTCCTACAAGTTACGCGAGTAGCAGGCCAGCACATCATCCAAAAACAGCATGCCATCGTACCACAAATGCACAAACGTGCGGCTCAATCCGCTGCGAACCACGGTTGCGGAACTTTTAGCTGCGCAAGACCTGCACGATGATCGGCAACTATGCGGCCGACGTCTGCCACAGCGTCTAGGTTGCGGTTGCGATTCGCTTCCTGCGGGAGCAGAAGGCCGAGGGAATGCGTGAAGAACTGCCGATAGGGAAGTACCGTGGCTGGGAGTATGCTTCCGCCTAATGTCTTGTAGACGCGCTGTCATGGGCAAAAATCACCACATGTAGATATTGGCTGACTATCGCGCGTTCACGTGTGACGACGGACGGTAGTCTGGATGCCTGGCGAGTTACCGTGTGCGGACGATTCATGCCGTGCATATAGGAGGATTTTTGGCGAGTCGATGATTTGAGGCTCCGTAAGCCATAAGGGGTGGTAGAGGGTGATGTTGGGAAGTTGTTGGCTTGATATAGCTGTTCAGTCGGTTTGTGCGCTCTCTTCGTTCTTTCTCCGAGTGCAGCACCCGATGTGTGGCTTGTAAGAAAAGCAGCGGCTGTTGATGGCATGGTTGTGCCGGTGACAGGCCGGGTGAGGATGGTCTGGATTGCAGGGGCTGGCAGCTGGCAGAAGGCATAGCTAGGTAAGAAAGGACGCGTTATAGTGATAACATCTCCTTATATGGCGTTTGGAGATACGAGGTGCTGCAGATGTGATAAGCAATGATGTGCCGTCTCAGGAAAGCTTGGAGCTCAAGGTAATCTAGGCAGGCGGTCTGTTTGTGTGGGGAGACGGGTAGCACAAGCTGCATTGTGCGAGTGGGGACAGCGGGCTTCAAGCAGGGTCGCAAGGTAATATCGTTATGTTTTCCTGATGTTGGCGATCAAACGGGCCGGGGTGGAAGAAATGTGTTTCACTCGATCCTGCGGGTCCTGCTGGTCCTGCTTCGTTGCACCTGAGACATGAACGCGGAGATGCTTTACCGATCCGGCTTGGTCTAGATCTCTCCGAGCGCATCTGCCGCCATCAGCATGATCTGGATATTGAGGTAGAACGTAGTGGCGTGTGAAGCGTAGGGATATGGGTATTGTAAGGTATAGTAACCAGATACTGGAGAAAGACTTCCGTCCACCTCATGCAAATTGCGTCACCCTTCAAACCATTATGTGCCCACCACGTGGTACTGGTACACCCCAAATATACATGCACCTCGTAGAAGGTGCGTTCTAGACCTTGTGTCCATCTCTTTCTTCCAACTATGCGTCTGACCTAAGAGATACGTCGAACATGCTACGTTGCGCATCTAAACGCGGAGCAGAGAACCAACAACGCCGACTTGCATACCACATATGAGCGTGGTAATGCATGTATATGCAAGATAAGAAAGCGGGCCGTTAAGCCAGAAGCGCAGAATGGTATGCCAAAGTCGCCGAACGCCTCGCAGGAAAATCGACTCGAAACAAAACGTCGCAAAGGAATTCGTCGAGCCGTAGGTGAAGTTCAGATGTGGAGGCCTAAGTCCATCAGGTGTTACTGATAATGACTCGCGCGCCTTCCTTGCCGAGCACGCCCCTCTCTTTGGCCTTAGGGCTCCTGTCCCGACCTTTCTTTCGACTGAGGAAGCCCAGCATGCCTGACGGCTTTTCGGTTTGCGGGTTCTGTACAAGCGCAGAGCTCTGGTTAGCCATTTCGGACCATGAGCCGGTACCGTCAAGGACTACCTGTACGCCACCACCCATGCTTGTGCTGCGCTGTGACCCACGCGGACGGCTATTCATGGGCCGTGAGAACGATGGTGGCGTAGGCTCGGTGGGCTCGGTGGGGAAGTAATCTGCACGCTCTCCACGCTGCGAAGCTTGCGAGCCAGTCATCGACTTGTTTCCTCGATTCAAGTTGGCGGTAGCAAGTGGAGGGCTACCGTTCGGCGAGTGTGTTGTGGATCGTGGGTTGGTCATCGTTGTTGAACGAGTAGGGTGAAGATCGCCTTCTTGAGATCTTTGTGTAGCCAGTGGACGGCCCCAAGGATCTTGTTGGGCGACAACTGGGACGGGTGCATGATCGCTGTTGCTCTGATTGCTGGTTCTTGATCCGCCTGTAGAGTCATTAGGATCTGCGACTACTACAGCTGCAGGCCGCTGATCTGCAACGACAGTGTAGTTGAAAGGTTCAAACAGTGTCTCGATCATCTTGTGCAGTTCCTCCGCTCGAATCTCAGCTTCTGTCGCGTCATCTTTCAGTGCTTCTCTGGGCTTCTGCCTGCGTGCACGTGCCTCGAGCGGTGCTTCCTCCAAAAGCAGCTCCTCGAGATCGTAAGTGGCGTCAAAGTTCGTCTTGTCGCTGGAAGGGATAAAAACGGGGGTGATCTCCTTGGCCTCTAGCGCAACGAAATCGATGGGACGGAAGAATGGGTTGTCGATGAACGATTCGAAACCAATGGCACCAATCCTCTTCGAGCGATCTTTCTCCAATAGCGAGCTGATGGCATGTAGACATGGCATTGATACAGGAGGGCTGGTCACGGGGTATGTGGGCTCGCCCTTGGAAATTTTCGCGGCGAGAGAGTCGTGGCTGCTGGCTTCAAACGGTCGCTGGTCTTGTCAGCTAGGTACCAGGAAGATCAACAGCGTAACGCTTACCTTGTTGTAGATGCACTCGTAGAAGAGCACACCGAGTGACCACCAATCGACCTCACATGAGTATCCCTTGCCCTCGTACACTTCAGGCGCGAGGTATGCGAGTGTTCCAGACTTGCTGGTGAGCGGCTTGTGTGGGGTGAAATCCGAGGCAACATTCTGGCGGTTGTCAGCAGTATGTCCAGACATTCAATAAATCTGGGAGACGCACGAAATCTGCCAAGTGGACGTGGCCGTCCGAGTCCAGCAGCACGTTGTCAGGCTTGATGTCCCTGTGCACAATGCCCTGCTGATGGATATAGCGCACGGCGCAACCAAGCTCGGCCATCCAGAAACGCACTGCCTCCTCTGTGAAAGTTTTTCTCGAAATGTGGAATCGCAGGTCGCCGCCGTTCATGAGATCGACTACAATGTATCTGCCCCTGTCAGTCCTGCACGAATGCCCGCGTGTTCGTCTCGTCTTAGACGTACAGATATTCGATATCCTGGAAGCTGTAACGCAAATTACAGAGGAAGGGGTGGTTGAGATGCTCGAGCATCCGTCGCTCTCGAATAATGTTGCGCACGCTCTCTGACCGTACGACTGTGACACAGCGTCAGCATTCAGGTCCCTGGTCGGCGTGAGGGAGTGCAAGCAAACCTTCATCTTTTCTTATGTACTTGAGCGCAAAGGTGAGGCCGGTGTCCTTGCGCTCAACGATGCGCACTTTGCCAAAGGCTCCTTTGCCGACGACACGCAGCAGCCGGAAGTGGTTGAGGTTCACTATGTTATGGTCAGACTCGCTCCTTCCACTCTTCACCGCAGCGTGGCAGGTGCAGATCCAATGCAGCAGGGGCCATGACGCCGGGCTGCAGCACCGCAGAACACGGCCACGCAGGACTACGCACCTTGGTCGGTGAACACCACAGGCTTGCCGTTACTCTGACCCATGGCGGGCTACAATTGGGAGCGGTGCGGGCGTCCTTAATTATTCATCCAGGCAGGCGGTAGAGGGCAGGATGCTGCGGGCGGGGACAGAGGTCGATTCGCTGTGATGTGGGCAGGTCGAGCGACAGATGGGGCCAAGGCAGGGTCTCCGCGGGGCCACAGACTTATAAGGTCCTCAGAGTTCCTCAACACCACAGACGTCGACAGGAGTGCACGATACACGTAGGGCTGAGGTAGCGGGCAGCGGGCAGGAGTGGCAGCAAGCCCTGAAAGGAGGCACGCAGTTTTGAAGCAGCACGTCTCGTCGGCGCGCCCCAGGGCAGGCTAGCTTCGGCGGGCGTGCTTTGGTTCTTTGGCCAGTACGCCAACACCTCAATGCAGTTCCACACCCTTAGTGCAGGTGGCACGCCGCAGGGAAGGCCGGCCACGTTTTGCGCTGCCTACGCCGCGAAGACTGAATGGCAGACGGCGCTAGGGCCCGTCAGGAGTCAGCAACCCTGTCGCTGGTGTTTCTGCGATATCTCAGGCGGATGGACCGAAGCGCATGCTGATCTGAGCTGCCCCGTGTCGCTGGCAAGCGCGGCAGTCACGCTCCAGTGACCGCTCAAGAGGGCGCTGCCTCGCCGGCAGTCGTATCTTAACATGGCTGGCTATACGTGTTCAGCCTGGAGATCATCAGGGCGACGACAAGGTGCTGCGTTATCGCCAGGGCCTCAGACACCTCATTAAAGTGCACGTCTGCTAGATGCAGTGTGGGAACCACACGGATCATCTCCACGCAGACGCAGGACCTGGGGCTGACATGCACTAGGAGCACCTCCTTCTGGAAGCAAGCTTCTATGGCTGCGTCTCGCACACCGAAAAGCGCGATCCAGCACAGTCAGCGGCGGACGCACACCAACAGCGCCGCCCTGCTGCAGCACGCCGATTGCTCGAGCGCCATTCACCAGCAACACCCCGGCTGTCACGAGACATCGGCGAAATCTCACAGATCAGACGTCGTCTCGCTCCCGTCTGATCTGCGCCAGGCCTGCCACTTTTAAAACACAGGAATGAATAGGGATCACCGTGCAGACACGGCTCTCTTTGACGTGCCGGAGTTCAATCTCCTCCGCCTCGCCAAACCTGACGTCTGAGCAGCCAGTTCATCTCGCCCAGTTCGCTCCCTCACCAGCCTTTGTCTCTGTCTCTCTGTAACAACGCGAACGCCTCCACGTGGGTCGGTGCAGCATGTCACCTCTCCGCTGGCGCTGATTCGATATTCCTTCTTTTTGCATCTCGACCCACTTTCTTCTCTGCCTCGTCGGCCCGATCAGAACGTAGGAGCACGCAAGGACGTGGAAAGCTTGCAGCTTTGCTGGCTCCAGGAGCTACAGATGCACTGTTGATGTTGGTACCACCGAACAGCAAGACCAAGACTAAAAGTATGACTTTAGGCTTGGTACAGCTCTGTGCATACAAAATCGAGCAATGAAGAAAGTGCAGGCTAACCGAGTGAGCTCGTCAAATACACCGTCTAGACTTTTTTCGCACGCGACGTCAGTTCTCACATGGCGAACCGCTGGACTTGACACATGCACAATTTCCTCAAAGCCGGAGGACATGAAACGGATCAGCCACAGCTGTTCAGGCTGTTCACTCCCCGGACGCCAGATCAACGGATCGCTGGATCACCATATCTACACGGCTACTCAGGGGTAAGTATCAGTGACATTGCGTCGCTTTCAATTGGCGCTACGTTTGGCGCTGTTCGACCGCCTCTACAAGTCGTTTCTACCACACAAATCCTCCAGCTTCTTTCACGATCCAGATCCACTTCGTCGGAGCATTGTCTCCCGCATTGCATCGCGGAGAGCAATCGGCATGCCGTTGTGTATTACGGAATTTATTGCCGCGTGTCGAGCTCAGGCACTGATATCTCAACCCGACTGGACAATCTTAGTCCGTTGTAGTTTTTGGTCTACATCACGTAAAATGGTTGCACAGAAGCCGCAAGTTCAGGCGGCCTCCGAAACTTTTTGTTGTTGAGTAAGCGCAAAAGATGAAAGTTGAATCGATTTTGTAGCTCTGCGAACATTTTCTCGCGGTATCGCCTGCAAGGGGTAACCTCGGAAAACGCCTCAGTGGGCTAAACATATGTTCTAGAAGACTTCCAATTCCACATTTTTGCGCAACAGCGCGACTGCGACACTACTGCATCTCGGGAAGCGATGCATTATACTCTAGAGCGGTTATCCGCATCTGTCGTCACCACCTCCTTGCGTCGAGCTTCACTGCGTCCTCACATCACCTTGAGATGATTGAGTATCCCAAAATCCTACGGGCAGTCAGGTACAGGCATCATTCCAGACTATTCGAATGAATGCATCAGTCGAGGATCGACTAGGGCGGCCCTTACATAAAGGATTAGGGAAGTTGGACCACCGGTTGCGGCACAGTATGGCTGCCACGCAAACAACACGAATACGACCTCAAAAAACGTTGAAGCACCGCTCCATTGACCCGACGCCCTTGCTGTCGGGGCTCATAGCTGCGGGACGAGTTCTGTGCCTCTCCCAAGCATGCAGTATTGCGGCTCTGACCGCTATGTCCAGTCGTCTGGACCCAACGCCTCACGACGAGTCGTTGCATCCGAGGACGTGCATCTTTACACACGACCTGCAGTTGCTACGATGTGCGCATCGTATTGAAACACCAGTTTTCCCCGAATCGCTCCCGTTTCTCCGACTTTCAGATTGCACACAGCAGGCTAGTCACTGCCGCATGCTGGCTTCGCATCGATGCTCAAGATTGCTCCCGTCTCGACGTCCTATCAGTTCCACCTCACCCGAAATGAGCACTGCAGAGGCGTATGCACCGTCGCGAAGTGAACTTTCAGGCCCCCGTTCTGCATCTCGAGGTCATCATTTACCAAATGCAGAATCGTTCGTTTATCGAAAATTGCATCGTGAATTCCGGCTGGCTCAACCTCGGTCAAGCGAAGCCATCCGGAGTCCAGTTTATTAAAGTGAGCATAGCGCTCGCTCGCAGATACCCGACGGGTGGTGCGGACCTCAACAAACGCCAACAACTCTCAATCGATGTGAGGGGGAAATTGACAGGCATCGTAGCTTCTTCCATGACTGTTGTCGTTGCTGTTTGTGGAACGATGACAGTTGCGGCTCGCGGAAGGAAGGAACTGACGACCTCGGCCAAAACAACAAAACCTCCGCCCAGCCTTGCACAGCATCAACAACCCTACAACGGCGACGTCGCTTAGGCGCACAGCGAGCGCCAATGCACGTCAAATGCACGAACCCTGGAGCCCACGAGGATGTCTTGGAGAAGCACGATGCTGCGCTTTGCTGAAGCAGGAAGGTCGCACGTTGATCGCTGCACTACGAAGTTGGCACTTCCGGTAGCGACATGCTGTACGCCCATTCTGCTACACGATACCCGGCACAAAAGCCATCAAGATGCACTCGATATCATTTCAGGCGAGCATATACCGAGGTTGACGTTCTCGTCGAGGCGTCGCTGGCGTTGATCGACAGGGACTGCGGAAATACTGCAGCAGCCACATGAAGTACTCGACTGCAATTTTCAGATCATTCAATGCTGCTCTAGAATGGCAGCGCAATCCCACAGCCAACGTGTCTCGGATCCGAGTCGTCTATGTATCACTTCACCACGCCCTGCATCTAGCAAACTCAAAGCCTGGCCCACAAGAATCCAGCGTCCACAGTGTCCACATAGCTTCAATGCTGCACCACCACATCTTCGTATCAACTTTCCCGCTCAGGTGGCACAGGACTTGTCGCCATGCAGTCCGTCACGGCTACGCATGGTGCTTCGAGACCCGTATTCCATCACGAGCTCTGTGACCACATCCGGGTGCACGAAAACGTGGGCAGACGGCATACCGATAACGACCTGGATAGCCGGACTTGTTCGCACCACGTGGTGCTGCAGAAAGAATATGCACGCCATATGCGGCTCTAGTATCCAATACCTTGGGCGAGAAGATACAGTGTGTCTAGAGGCTGTGCACTGGATGGTCGTAACACCTTCCGGAGACGTTGAAGGCTTTCCTCGTAAAGTGTGGGTCGCCGATGACCTTGGATCGATGCAGATTGAGGTTGTCGAGACAACAAGCTGGGGGATGTTGAGTAAGAGTGTCTGGCTCAGGCTCCGCCAATGCGTTGCTGCTCGCTCCATACCACACCACGGTCATGCTCGACAACAGTCATGGCAACTCGTCTCACCCCTGGCTCGAAGCATCTTTCCACACAAATGCACCTAGAAGCGTGCACGGTTGGGCGTAACCCACGTATGTGCGACTTATTCAATGAGGGCTGTCCTGACCTCTGCCGCACACGGTGGGCTGCGCATGTGAACAGCTTGAAGCTCTCTGTTGCATAAACATGGTCTTGGGTTATCATCCATAGCATAGCATATTGAAGGCAGCGAACATTGACTTTTGAACGTGGAGGAACGTGAACGAGGTATTGTTTATATGTAGCCGACTCGGTTGTCAAATCAGCTGCCAATGATCGTGTCCCAATCGCTGCTTTCGCGAAGAGCGTCTGATATGGTGCGGCTGTGTCTCGTATGGTCGACGACTTTTTGGACGGTCTGAGCGCGTCGAGGACGAGGGCGCGACGCTCGCTATATCTCAGTCGCTCATTACTATGGGCGAAGCGTGGGGTGCGGAGAAGGAGGGTGAACCCTGGTCGGAGGATTGTTAGCGATCCGCGGCGGGCCCAAGCTCGCCGCAGCAGCAGCAGCATCGACGTCAAGCTCTCGACACGCACGTCGCAACATGCACTCGGCTGCCAGTCTGAGCCCAGTGCGCTATGAATGGGCTGAGATTGCACACAGCCGGTGAAGTGCGCACAGCCGAGCAGCTGCCCACGCCCTCGTCGACGCCCGAGCCCGACGATGTGACTGCAGCGAACGGCCACGCCAGCGCCTACACGAAGGCAGAGACGAAGGCAGAGACGAAGACAGACACGACGACAGACACGACGACAGACACCAAGACAGACACGAAGGCAGACACCAAGACAGACACGCCGCTGCAAGATGTCACGAACCTGCGCAGTCCCACGCTGAGCGGCGCCTCGACGAGCAGAGGGACCAGCGTGCACGAGGAGGCCATCCTGTCGGACACGAGCGAGAAGATGCGGCCCATCAAGCGCCCCGGCGACGCGCGCAGGAAGAGCAGCGTGTCCGAGCACGCCAAGGTCCTCAAGCTCAGCCCGAGCCAGATGCAGGAGCTGACGAGCGAGCCGGCCAGCATTCCCGTGCGCGCTGCGACGCCCATCCCCGAAGACGCCCTCGAGAGCGAGACGCCCGCTGAGGACGAGTCGAGCGATGGGCACCGCGTGCTCGGCGTCGTCCTGGAGCGGCCCGTACGGCTGCGCGACACGGGCTCGACGAGCGGCGAGAAGCAGAGGCGGCTGGACAAGGAGATCGTCGTGCTGAAGACGCCCGCCACCGACCTGAGACACGGCCGCCCGGGCCTGAACTCGAGATCTGTCACCACGCCCGTCATCCGCAGGATGGATTCGGCCACACGCTCGCGAGCCCAGACGGCACACTCCCACGACAGAGAAGGCAGAGACGAACGCCGGCCCGAGAAGCTTGCTCCCTCGCCGCTCCTCGAGCCCGCCCCAGCGCTGCCCTTGCCGCCCATGTCCATGCCGACCTTCTTGTCCTTGGAGCTGTCGGCCAACCGGCCGTCTCCGCTGTACATATACCGCCCCTCGACCGACGACTTCCCCTACGAGTCTTCTGCTATCAAGTACGAGCGCCTGCTTAACTTCCTGCAGATTCCCTTCCAGGTCGAAGGCGTGCTGGCCTTTGGCGCTCTTGCATGTCTGGACGCCTGGATGCATGTCATGACCATCCTGCCCCTACGCTTTCTGCTTGCCGCTGGTGTGCTGATCAAGTGGTGGGGCTCAGTCATCGTCAAGGAGTTCCGCGACCTCTCTGCTTTCATCTACAGCGGTCTGCCGAGAGTGTGGCAGAGGCGTAGGAATCCTCTCGACACACCAACCCCCGCTGCAACACCAGCAGACGAGTATCCACCCTCCTTGTCACGGAAGCCTTCAGGCAACACCTCCCACTCTGTCAACCCAGCCGCTGCTAGGCAGAATGCCGACATGGTAACTACGTTCAAATTCCCGGAGCTGAAAGAGCCGAAGCCCAAGAGGGGTCGGAACTCACGCTTTCGCCATCGTCGAACCAAGTCCACTCCATCTCTGCTTCTCCCGAACCACAAGGCGGACATCTTGAAAGGCCTGCTGGTGGTGGCTAGCTGCTTTGTTCTGATGCGTTTCGACGCAAGTCGCATGTACCATGGAATCCGTGGCCAATCTGCCATCAAGCTCTACGTCATCTATAATCTCCTCGAAGTTTGCGATCGCCTGCTGTCAGCCCTTGGCCAGGATATCCTCGAATGTCTGTTCTCCCGCGAGACTCTTGATCGCAATCCAGACGGCCGCAGCAAGGTCATGCGTCCCTTCTGGATGTTCTTGCTTGCCCTTGTATACACTGTCGTACACGCTACAGCGCTCTTCTACCAGGTCATCACCCTCAACGTCGCCGTCAACTCGTATTCGAACGCGCTTTTGACCCTGCTCATGTCCAACCAGTTTGTCGAGATCAAGGGCACTGTGTTCAAGAAGTTTGAGAAGGAGTCGCTGTTCCAAATCACCTGCGCTGACGTCGTCGAGCGCTTCCAGCTCTGGCTCATGCTACTCATCATTGCCATGCGCAACATGGTCGAAGTCGGGGGCCTCAGCATCCAAAGCAGCGCAACCTCCTGGACCGCCATGTTCACCGGCAGCGCTACAAACGCCACCACCGCCTCCTTCGCCGCCTCAAGCATCATCCCTATGAGCTTCACCATCTTCCCCAAATACATCGCGCAAGTCCTCAACCCGTTCCTCCTC
Source organism: Didymella sp. IMI 355093 (assembly GCA_027946495.1). NCBI lineage: Eukaryota > Fungi > Ascomycota > Dothideomycetes > Pleosporales > Didymellaceae > Didymella > Didymella sp. IMI 355093. The sequence continues at coordinate 714,999 of JAPEUZ010000006.1, forward strand.
GTCCTCGGTTCCGAAATGGCCGTCGACTGGCTGAAGCACGCCTACATTACGAAATTCAATCAGACCAAGCCCCAAGTCTACGGGAAGTTCTTCGACGTCCTGGCAAAAGACTACTACTCCAACGCCTTCCAGGATCCGAACCTGACGCGCCGCCTCGGTCTCCCAGTCATCCCACTGTCCTGCCTTTTCATCCGTGCTGCCATCCAGACGTACCACATGTTCATCGCGACATACATGCCGCCGCCCATGCCGTCGTTCTCGACGTCTTTGACATCCGAGAGCACAAGTTCGCCTACCACCACAGCCGCGCTGGCGCACATCGACCACGTTTTCCGCCGCGCGCTGGGACGCTCAAGTTTCGGTGCTGGGCAAACGACCACGAGTTGGTTCTCCTTCTCATCCTGGACACTGGACGATGTAATCGCCGGTGCCACAATGTTGCTTGTCTTTCTCATCATCTACTTGATCTTCCTCGCCTTCAAGCTGCTGCTCGGCATGTTCTTGCTCACAGTAGCGCGCAAGCGGTGTCATGGCATGAAAGAGAGGGAGATGATGAACGTCGAGACGGGCGGGAAGAGAATCGGCGGCTGGGGCGTGGTCGACGTGGATGAGGAAAAGCGGAGATATATTCATCACGATGACCCTGAAGGCTTGAGGAGCCTCAGGGAGAGAGATGAGAAAGCGAAGAAGAAAGAAGACCAGGAAAGAGAGAGGGGGACGAGTTTCGGGCACGTGAGTCGCTACGCAATGGTCGCGAAGCGCATATGGTAGTCTATATCACTCTATATCTATCCAAACAAATCTTACATGCTGCACCACATGTCACATCCCACACCTCCAGCCTCTGCCCCCTCGGCCCACCATCAAAGTTTCCCCCTCGCTGGCAGCACCCTCATAATACTCTGCTGATTCATACACGCCACCGCCCTCCCCCGCTCATCCCATATCCAGCACTCACTGTACGTCCTTCCCTCACTCCCCACATGCGTACCTATCTCCCTCAGATGCCACTCGCCCACATCCACGGCGCCGAAGAACCTTAGCGCGAAATCAAGACTCGAGCACGCCCCGCTGTCGTCAAGATACAAATGGCTAAACGACAGCGGGCAGAAAGACAGCGCGCCGTCGCTGTAGAACGTCAGCGCGGCGAGGTGCTCGACCGGATCCGAGACCGGCGTCGCGCTGCGGAACCAGTCCGCCGTCGTGCGCGAGGCGAGCGGCACCGCGTCCTGTGAGTGCGGCAGCTGCTTTGCCAGGCCGGATAGGTTCTGCGCGAAGATGCCCTCGGGGCAGGGGCGTATGGTGAACAGGGAGGAAGTGACGCCGAAGGCGGCTGCGAAGGCGTCGTGGGTCTGTTGGTCGATTTTGCCGGCTGCGAGATGGGTTGCGGCGACGTCCAGTGTCGAGGGGAGATCGGTGTGGTGCGAGTACTGTCGCGATGGCGCGCGGGAGTACGTGAACAGGCTGCCGGCTTCTTGGACTTGGAAGTCGGCGGTTGCGAAGAGACACACTCGTGTCGTCCCGTCGTCCTGGATTTGACTGACTTCGACGTGCCGTGTGGCAAATGTGCGCGTCTGCCGTACAGTTCGTGTAGTAGCTCTTAGCGGGCGGTCTGTCGAAGCTGGACCAAGGTAGTTGCCTAGGAAGGAGTAGATGTGGTAGCCTTCAGGAACAGAAAGACAGGCGGCTTTGCATGCTACAGCCAGTGCGTAGCCGCCATAGGCGATTGGCAGGGCGTTGCCCATGCGCTGGGGTGGATGTAACGTCGTCCATGAGTTCTCGCCTAGCTCTTGGAAGGCGAGTTGCTCTGTGAAGGTCTTGGGTGGACTGTCTGTCATCGTTCTGTCTTGGTCGGATCTAGACAGACATTCGATTTAGACAAGGATGTGCGTGCGAGTTGGACTTGTTCAAATTGTAGTCGCGTCGAGCTTACCTAGTTGTCAAGTAACCCGGATGACGCTAGTGCTTTACCTCGGCTGTGAAGGTGCGTAAGGACGTGGCATATCTTCGACGATGCGACTTTACACACGTGAAGGCTGCCTGGAAACTTCGCAAAAGTCCCGCTAAGATGTGGATATTGGGTGAATGCTACTCACCCACGAGCCTCAACATGCACTCACAGTATGCAACACTTCGGAATGTCTTGTTTTTCCTTCAGTATCAATCTTGAGCCCTTACCCTTCTGTGTTTTGGGCTTCCCTCCAGCTTCTTATTCTTCAAGAGAGTCTTCAGCTCTAGTATCGGAAAGCATAATGTAGCCATCTGCAGCCCACGAAGCTTCAGCTTCCTTCTTCATATCAAGCTGTTGTTCCTCCGAGAAGCGACATTCGGTAAGTGTCTTCTTCCATGAGTTATTAATTTCGACGATCGATGCGTTGACGATGCTTGATCCAGTTGATGTATCGAAGCGGTAAATGCGTGCCTCACAGTTGTACCAGCCAGTGCCTACGCTTGCGTCAGTACGATGCTCCAGACATGCGTGCTGTTGCCTACCAATTCCACTTGTGGCGCCATACCAGTCATCGGTCAGGTAGTGTAGCACGGCTCCATGAGCCACTACAGCGACGTGCTTTGCTTGCAGACCGGCTAGGAAGTGTCTCGCTTTTCGACACCGTGCAGCTATATGGTCACTCTGGGGCGTGAACATACCAGTCACTTTGTCCGTCCAACCAGCAGATACAAGTGAAAAATCAACGGGCTTGCCTTCAAACTCCTTCTCCAGCTCTTCGACCGGTGAGCCGATATCGCACGGTAGATCTGATGTTTCTTGTAGCTCGGGGATAGCAATAATGTGCAAGTCGGACTTGAAGCGCAGTAGCTCTTCGAACACATGAAGGGCTGTGTATAAGGTCCGCAGCAGCGGCGAAGCAACGATGCAGTCAACGGAGTACATGTCATCTAATTTTCATGCTAATTCTCTGCATTGCTGCTGTCCTTCAAGTGTCAGCCGGGGATCGTGGAAACGATGGCCTTCGACGTTCAAATTGTGGAAACCTTGTGCATGGTGGACAAGAGTTGACTGCTGCGGAGGCATTTTGGGTGCTTGTTCAAAGCGCGTTGTCGAGCATGAGCGTCTTGCGTGGTAGGCGAGATTTTGTGCTATCCAGAATTGAAGGCTGCCGATAGTTGCGCGTCACCTCCCTACTTCACATCGTGCAATGAGACACACGTTCTGCTAGTCATACTTGTCATGAAGTCGCTCTCTGTCTTGCTTTCTCGATGGTCTGTAGGTTCGCACGCTTGGAAAGCATATACAAAGAGAGGACCAGTTTCGTGGTAATCCATCATCTGGGATGAGCGTATCGAGAGCGTGCAGTAAGCACAGCGGTAGAAATGTGTGACAAACACTATTGTAGCGATGATATCTGTGGCGTCTCAGAGACGCGATCACCTCCCAAATTTTCGTAATGCGACATTTGGACATTGGGCCATGGGTCCTGGGACAGTTGGGAGGCAGTCGTCTTTGCCTGCGATACTATTGCATGGTTGAGGACTGCTCGAGGTTGTTAGGTTTTCATTGTTGCAGTCGACTCTTCTGCGGCCTGAGAAACGCAGAGGCGGCGTGCGTAAGTTTTGTTTCGCTGCATCGTCTCGTGGCTGCAGTTGCTTGGTCGATCGATCGTCACTCCCTGATGCTCGGAAACGGATCCTGCAGCCACCCGTTTGCCGCCCGCGGATCCTTGCTCCACATTCAATAGCCCTTTGGTGCACCTCGCGGAGGGCCTCGGACGGTCGTTGTTTGAAGCGTCCTCCCTTCACGTCACTGCGTGCTGCATGTGGCGCGACGGGGTTTCGGTAGACAGCAAGCGCTCAGGTGCACGTATGTACTCAGGCCAGTAGGATAATGCCACGGACATCGGACTGCGGCACAGGAAAGGGATGTCTCGTCTCAGCGTATCCTCGTATACTCGTTTAGCAGGGCTGACTGTATCAAGATGCTCCTTGTCCGCAGTTGGTGCGAGTCCAGTAAGCGGCCTGCACTGACACAGCTGCCATCTGTAGCGCCAAACTTTTTTGCGACGCCGCAACGTTCAACACCAGTGAAGGTCTCCATAAAAGCGTCATAGTTGGCGTCTCGAAACTGCCGGTAATATAGTCGATATCAACATGCGATAGCGTACAGTGTCGTCATAGCTGCTTCGGCAGCAGTTTCTGCTCTGCGCTGCCAGCTTCAGCGGCGAAGTCGAACAGTGCTGGCGGGCGTCTGACGGTCATCAAATCTACCACTCCGAAATGGCTATCCCCACCTTACCGCTGCAATTTCCCGGAACGGATCCTGGCTGGGTTTAGAGCGCCAAGTCCGTGTGGTTCAGCTCCACGAACTGCAGTTTTTGTATTCTCTTCCAGTGCAACAGCCACAAGGCAAGCACAGCAAGCGCCCCGTTGCGCCCAGCTAGAGTAAGCTCAGCGCGTTCCTTGCGCTACGATGCCGGTTACCGAACCGTTTCGCAATGCAGTGCAATCTGCTCCTTACATTCGAACCAAGACGCCTCAACTGTGCTTTTCTCTTACCGTAGGGCAGTACGCAACCATCTCCGGTGTCAGTAAGTGGCTCAACATCAGCAACGGCATGGCTTATGAGGCGAGTAAGGCGGGCGTACGAATGCCGCGGCACACGACACGGCTGTGTGATGAGAAAGCAGGCCAAAAATAAGTGGCGCCAGTGGTGGGAGGATGACGATCAGGGACCCCAGCCACGCCAGGTTCGTCTTCCTAGTCTTGATGAGGTCAGATCTCTCCTAGCTCATCCGGCGTGGGCAACGAAGCACTGCCGCATTGATCATTCCGCTGCACCCGTTCTTGGTTGTGCTCACATCATATAACATTGCGCCTCCACTGTCATTAATCGGTATTTGTTGGAGGTTTCCTTTTCGTCGCCTATTTCCTTTCTCAAGTAATACAGTCCTCATTCATAGACTGAGATGAAGTACACCTCCGTTCTTACGGCCTCGGCCTTGACAACACTAGCAAGCTGTATGTCATTCGGATTGAAATGTGCCAACCCCTGCTAATCTGGTCCCAGCTTCTGCTATTGAGGCTCGTCATGCCATTGAAGCTCGCAGAGTTGCACCAGTCGACAATGCTTTCGATAAGCGTGCCTCACCGCAGGCGCCTAATGGTTACGCGCCTGCTGTAGTCGACTGTCCTTCAACGCGCCCCAGCATTCGTTCTGCAGACAGGCTGTCCGATTCAGAAACGTCATGGCTGCAAAAGAGGAGGCCTAACACCGTGGATCCCATGAAGGAATTTTTGTCGCGTGCCAACATTCCCAACTTTGACGCAAGCGCATACATCGAGAACCACCGCGACAACACGACCGCTCTACCCAACATTGCAATCTCGTTCTCTGGTGGAGGATACCGTGCTCTATTGAACGGAGCTGGAGCCCTTGCTGCATTTGACGACCGCACACGGAACTCGACGAGCAGTGGACAGCTGGGTGGGTTGCTTCAGTCTGCAACCTATGTCTCAGCGCTGTCTGGTGGTGGTTGGATGCTCGGCAGTATCTACGCCAACAACTTCACGAGCGTGCAGAACATTCAGGACAAAGGTGACGGAACCGCAATTTGGCAGTTCCAAAATTCTCTCTTTGAGGGTCCACCCACAGATGGCATCCAGTTGCTCTCCACAGCCGACTACTTCCACAACCTGGTCAGCACAGTGAGCGATAAGGTCGACTCGCCTGCAGGACACTTCAACTCGTCTATTACCGACTACTATGGCCGAGGTCTCTCCTTCCAGTTGATCAACGCTAGCGACGGTGCTCCCGCGTACACCTTCTCTTCTATCCAGGATGACCAGCTTTTCTCCAACGGCGAGTCGCCTATGCCCATCCTGGTCGCAGACGAGCGTTCCCCTGGCGACCTGCTTGTCTCTCTCAACGCTACCGTTTTCGAGTTTAACCCATTCGAGATGGGATCGTTCGATCCCACCACCTACGGTTTCGCACCCTTGAAGTACGTTGGATCCAACTTCTCTAATGGCGCTCTGCCCCAGAACGAAGGTTGTGTTGCAGGTTTTGACAACCTGGGCTTTGTCATGGGCACCAGCTCTTCCCTGTTCAACCAGATTTTCTTGAACTTGGGAGACCTCGGTCTTCCTGACTTCCTTACCAGCGCCATCTCCAGCGTGCTGACGGATATCGGAAAAGACCAGAACGACATCGCTGACTACAGCCCCAACCCGTTCTACGGCTATCATAATGATACCAACCCAAGCGCCGACCATGCGCGCCTTACTCTGGTTGACGGTGGTGAGGATCTCCAGAACATTCCCCTGAACCCTGTTATCCAGCCCATGCGCGCCGTCGACGTTGTTTTCGCGGTGGATTCGTCTGCAGACACGATCGCGCCGTCGGCACCCAACTGGCCCAACGGTACCGCCCTCATTGCGACATACGAGCGCTCTCAGTCATCGATCATGAACAGGACCTCCTTCCCGTACATCCCTGGTCACGACACGTTTGTTGCTCTTGGCCTCAACAACAGGCCTACATTCTTTGGATGCAACAGCAGCAACGTGACCTCGGGCGACAACATTCCCCCTCTTCTCGTTTACTTGCCCAACTCGCCTTACAGCTTCGAGTCCAACACGTCCACTTTCGGCAAGCTCGACTACACATTGCAGGAGCGCAACGCCATGATCCAGAACGGTTATGATGTTGTTACCCAGGCCAACTCGACTCGCGAGGGCGCCAACGACTGGCCTACATGCGTTGCCTGTGCCGTTCTCTCGAGGAGTTTCGAGCGCAACGGCGAGACTGTGCCTGAGGCATGCCAGCAATGCTTTTCTAACTACTGCTGGAACGGCACGACTGTCGACTCTTCTGAGCCGTACTTCCCTCAGATGCGTGCCGAGGCCTCTGTCAAGGACAGCGGTGTTGGCAGGTTCTCGCCCAACGCGGTCGGCTTCGCTCTGGCAGCGGCAGTCGGCGCATACCTCATGATGTAAACGGGCTTTCATGGGTGAACGGCCTCTTCGTATTCTTGATCTAGGGTTTTGCATAGCCGGCGTTTGACCGGGTGATACCGTTTACACATCTTCTTTGTATCTATTCATTCACATATTCAAAACTATGAAACATGGCAACATATACACGATTTCAGACATGTGTGAAATATATAACGCAGAAGTTTCAAAATACGTCAAATCTACTATCCAATCATGGATGATGTGTATGGTCGAGTCGTGATCCCTGCATGCGGCTCTTCGGTGTCGCGTGTTGATCAGCCGAGTTGATGCCCCGCCAAAAAGTTTATTAGACGCAGACGTCAACGTCGACCCCGCCACGCCTCGAAACAAACACGGCAAAAATGGCGGTGCCAGCTCTCGCACAGGCGCCGGTGCTCTCGACACCTGATACACACATCTTCGAGGACCCGACACCTGCCGTTGAGACACCGAGCGCGCGCCTGTCGGACGAGCAAGTCGCCATCACCTACGAGATCGAGCGCACAGTCAAGGAGATCCGAGATGGAAGATGGAACAGGATCGCACTGCAGTTTCCCGACCACATGCTCGTCGACGCGCCGAGGGTCTATGAGCAACTGAGTCGGGGGCTGGCCAAGGCGAAGGCGAAGAAGGCGCAGAATGGAGGCGCAGGCGCAGGTGCAGGCGCGACCGAGGGCCAGCAGAGTGGGAAGGCGACGGTTGAGGGTCTGAGCGAGCAGCTGGAGACAAACATGGGCTTGGAAGAGAAGAGAGACGAAGAAGACAGGCTGTTCATCCTCGGCGACACGTCCTACGGCGCCTGCTGCGTCGACGAGGTGGCCGCTGAGCACGTCGATGCAGACTGCGTGGTGCACTACGGCCGCTCCTGCCTCTCGCCGCCGTCGCGACTGCCGGTCATATACGTCTTCACCGAACGCCCGCTCGACCTCGAGCAGACGGTATCGACCTTCCAGTCGACCTACCCGGACAAGGCACAAAAGGTCGTTCTGATGGCCGACATACCCTACGCGCACCACATCCCAGCTCTCCACACGCGCCTCGAAGAAGCAGGATACACCCACCTCTTCTCCACAGACATCGTCCACGACCCTTCCTCGCCCCTGCCGAACCGCACAACACCGCCCGGCACCGCAGACGACAAGACGGCCCTGCTCGACTGGGCCCTCTTCCACATCTCCTCGCCCCCGGACTCGCTGCTCCTCACCCTCTCCTCCCGCGTGGCTTCGACCCACATCTACCCCACGGCTCCGACCTCCACACCACCAACGGCTGAAGTCGCGAACACCCGCATGACCCTGCGCCGGCGGTACGCGCTGTGCACCTCGCTGTCCACCACGCCCGTCTTCGGCATCCTGATCAACACCCTGAGCGTCAAGAACTATATGAGCATCCTCGCACACGTGCAGAAGATCATCGCAGCGGCGGGGAAGAAAAGCTACACCTTCGTCGTCGGCAAGGTGAACGCCGCCAAGGTTGCCAACTTCAGCGAGGTCGGCGGGTGGGTCGTCATCGGGTGTTGGGAAAGCAGTCTGATCGAATCAAAGGACTTCTGGCGTCCGCTCATCACGCCCTTCGAGCTGGAGATTGCCCTGCAAGACGATACGAACCGCGTGTGGACGGGCGAGTGGACGGGCGACTTCACCCAGCTCTTGGATGATGCCAAGGCAAAGGAGGCGGAGAAGGAAGCACACCCAAGCAGCGCAAACGGGACGGGCGAGCAAGTCAACGACGCGAATGGTGACGGAGAGTACGACTCCGACGAGGAATCCGCACCTCCCGAGTTCGACCTCAGAACCGGCCGTTACGTCTCACACTCACGCCCCATGGCCGCACCTTCTTCCAGACCCGTTCAGCAGTCTGCTCCATCAGACGCAGCAGCGCCGACGCCAGCATCCAACGCGCTCACCAAGCGCGCAAACGGTGCTCTGGCGTCTGTCAACGGCGTTGTGTCGCCTGGCGCAGAGTTCCTGAGGAGCAAGAGGACGTGGGTGGGATTGGGGAGCGACTACAACGACCCCGAACAGCCGCAGGAGCGCGCGGCGAAGATGGAAGAGGGGCGAAGCGGGATAGCGAGGGGGTATCACGTTGGTGAGGACCAGTCGAAGAGCTGAGATGGTGGGTAGTGGTTGCACGTACCGAAATACGATCAAAGTACGCTCAGCAGAGATGCCCTAGACATCGCATTCTACTTCCAGGCCGTCCCGTTGTCTGTATGGTGCTTTGATGCATAGATCTAATTACAGGGGTGGCGTCTCCAAAAGCTTTAGACAGTTATTCATGTGTTGACATTGGGTATCTATCCCTCTCGTCACCTCTTTCCACCAACAATCCCAATCCCTCTTATGAACACCAACACGATCAACAACGAGATGATGCTCATCCCGAGATTGAACCATGCTGTCCCTCTGATCCCAGCCTTCAGCGCCGCGTCCCAAGGTCGCAATTCATGCCCTTCCTCGCCTACCTGGTCAACACTGACACCCATCTCCTTCGCGATGATCGCCGTCTGCACCGCCGTAGCAAGCGCAAGACCCACCGCACGCCCAATCTGACCAACCGCCGTGATCAGCGCACCGCCCAGCGAGGCGTCCTCGGGCGGAAGCGTCTTGGCCACAAAGAGCGTCAAGACGGGGAAGATGGTATCAGCGCCGCACACGCAGAAGACCATAGCCGGGAACCCGTACGCCCAGTACGTCGCCGTCTCTGGTATCGGAATGGCGAAGAGCAGACTGCTCATGCTGACAGCGCAGGTGCTGAAGATCAGGATGTAGTCGCCGCGGACGTGGCTGAGGAGGAAGCCCGTGACGGTCGCGACCATGATGCCCGTCACGCCGTTGGGCACGAATCGCAGCGTCGTCTGGATCACGCTCAGGCCCTGGAAGTCCTGGAACCAGTACGTCGCGAGGATGAGGTAGTTATTGAACGAGGAGAAGAACAGGCCCATGAGCACGTTCGCCCAGGTGAACTTCCGGTTTGAGAAGATGGAGAGCTTCATCAGCGGCTGCTTCTGCGTCCGCGTCTCGAGGTAGTGCTGCCAGAAGCCAAAGGCGAGGACGATCAGCAAAGACACGACGATCAAGGTTGGCACCCACGGCGTGCGCCAGCCGACGACGTTGCCTTCCGAGAGCGCGAAGAGCAGCATGATCAGCCCGACGGTGATGAGCGTGCCGCCGATCCAGTCCACGGCGTTCCGCATGGTGGGGTTGGGTTGTGGAGGAGGCAGCGGGATAACGAAGAAGCTGGCAAGCGTGGACATGGCGGATACCATGCCAAAGATCCAGAAGACCCATTTCCAGTTCAGGTATTCTGCGACGACGCCTCCCTGTAGATTGTCAGCGCTGATATACAAGAGAAGAGAATTCGGTAAGCGTACAAATATGTTGCCGAAGATTCCACCCAAGGGAGCCCCAGCACCGAAACAGCCAAAGGCAATGTCCTTCATACGGCCTGGTGGGAAAGTGACACCCAGAATACCTAGGGCTGTGGGTGCCATGGCCGCGGCAGCGAGACCTTGGAGTCCTCGCATGATGTCGAAGCCGATCTCATTCGTGATGAAGGGAGGGATGATGGAAGTGATGGTAAAAAAGACCGAGCCCCAGATGAAGATGAGTCGGCGCCCATAGACATCTGCTAACCTGCCCCAGAGTAACTACACCTTGGTTAGCGAATTCTCTGATAGAGGTGATATGTTTTACATACCAGGAAGCAACCGAATGTAAGGTTGTACGCCGAGACAATCCATTGCTGTCTACTCGTTGGTATGTCAAGAGCTTCACCGATGGTAGGCAGAATGATGACAGAAGCTTGAACGGCCATCGTCTGCATGCAATCCATTAGCTCTCACCGTCACGGGTCGACCGTTATCGGAGCCAGAGACTCACACTCAGAAACGGCGCCGCAGCAACGGTAGCCACCAGCGCTACGGTCTTCGCTTTCGACAACGGCAGTCCAGGTTCCAAAGCACTCGTGTGCGTCCTCGCAACTTCCTCTCCACCTGTTTGAACCCGTACATCTGCGCCCTTCTCAACATCATCAGCCTCTTTGTCTTTTATCACCATCTCGTCCGGCTTCTTGAACCCATCGTCCATTTTGACGGGTAGACGAAGGAGAGACACCAAGAACCGATACGAACCAGGATTCGCCCTGGCTTACCCCATGGGGGCGTTGCGTGCTTTTGAAGGTTCAGACGCCACGGACCGCTTGCCGACTCAAGTACCGGCAGGGGTGAAGCTTTAGCCGCGACGGTAGTAGCGATCGCTCCCGGGACCATGGAACTGACGGCATCCTAAAAGGCTCCACGGTGGTTGCGAAGCTTGTTGCTTTGCAATGTTGAAGGAGCAGCTGTGGTGTTGCCAGTTTGCAGCGGTGCTGGACTGGCGGCGAATGGACGGATCTCAGCCGGAGACCCTTCGAACACCTCCAGGCTCTGTCGTAGTTGGATAGACTGTAGATCCCTCCGAATGTCTCACACTATTGTTGCTGTCAGTCTCAAGTGGGAGACAGGCACGCCGGGTCATGTCGTGAAGTTGCTGCGTCCACGATGGTGGATGGTCTTGAAGACGGTTCCTCCAATCACACTGCACGTGCATGGCCATCGCGTACTGCCGTTCCGCCTTTGATGGGCCCACAACAGACCTGATATTGTGAGTGTCAGTTCGCCGACGTTCGTCCTGGTGAAATTGCAACTTGGAAGTCTTTTTTCTATCGAGTGTAGACTGGACTGGAACCTTGCCCGACTGTAGGACTACTAGTGTGTTATAGATGTTGCTCAACTGTAGCAAGAGACATTACCAGCGCAGTTTGACAGCTTCGAGAGCAGTTTGCCCGGCATAAGACTTGACTCTCGGTCGTAGAAAACATGTCCACACACCTGTAGCATATAGATATTGTTCTTAGCAGATGATATAATGCGCGCTTTGACTACCTCCCTTACAACGCTCTTCTTCTTCTACGTCAAAGCATGCATCTTATCAGTACAGAATGGCCGTTGCATGACCAAGCACGTTCCAGCGTCCATGAATTTGCTCGACGTTGGTTCATCAACGCGAGAAGCATGTAAATTCCCGAGCGCTGCAACATGAATCGTACACGCGTCGTGTGCGTGGGCCTGTCTTTCAATTGGGCAACTTCTAGTCATCTATGCTATAGCAGGAGCCGTGATAGTTGATGCATTCTAGGACACACCATCGATAAACTGCACTCCATATCACAGCCAAGCCTAGATTGGTCTGTAGCATAAAGACGGGAGGAGTTTTGTTGCAAGCGATAGTGTAGGATGAGGGACCTTGTACGCAAGCGGCTGTCGTCTGGACATACTGTTCTTGACCGCCAACAAATCGCATGCCTCCGTCGTTGGCTGGATCCGTCGCATGGCATGCGACCGCTCTCCCGCGATCAAGTGGGATGAGGATCCTGGCTGAAACCACGATTACAGTCGAAGCTGTTCTTGACGAGACATGGTCTTGACCGCCGCAAATTCCGCAGGCCTTCAGGCGTGCAGAAGGACGTACCTTCTGACCAGCTGTACTGTAAGACGTCCCTTCCAAGGTACATCTGCACTTCCAGTTCAGGAAGTCGCTAAGACACCGGCTGTATGTATCCCGCCGCATGAGCGATATTTGCCATTGGATCTCAAGGAGCGGGAACTACCACGACACCATTTTGAGGTTATCAGAAGTCATGAAAAATTGCTGGCCCACGGCAGCAGAGGGGCTGTGAAGTGGGAACTCTGCTGCTTTGTATCAAGTCGAGCAAGTTGTGAGGCATTTGTGCTTTGCTTGTGCAAGCCGAGGCGAAGCAGCGGTCTTGCGCGCTATTGGCCAGCGCTTTAAGCTTCCAGTTGAGGTTGGCTGCATCTCACGGTCTGCCTGCCGCGAGTTCAGCGTTGCTCGAAGCCGGGAAGGAAGAGGCTGTGCTCTGGACACGGGATGCACACATTTTCACCTTGCTTTGTCCCTCATGTGTGTGCCGCCGTCGGCAAAGAAGCGCCGTAGTAAGCCTGCTGCCGCTCCAACTGACATCGTGGAGTCGCTGTGCTCATTGAGCTAGCTGTCGGCGGTCATCAGGAACAAGAAAATGTCACTATTGATGATCGACGGCGACAACCGCGGCGAACGCTGCTTAGCGTTTCCACAAATCCCGTCATCACAATTGCGCACGCTTTCCCGGTGGTCGCACACGATGTGGCTGGTCAGCTGTGCTCTAGCCCTCGCATCTGCCGCAAAAAGCACACAAGCATCGCAGCGTGATCGCACACAAACAAAGGCCTGGGAGCGTGGGGGAATGTTACCTTTCGCTACGGGTCTGCCCTTCTGCAACCTAAGATCGTGCATGGCAACTGCTGGTGGGATACAAAGTCGGCGAATCAAAATCAGCGAAATCTCTTCCATGCAGCAGAGCAGGGAGTGGGCCATGTTTGTATTGGTGGAGGGCGGGATACCCTGCGGCAGCAAGACGTCACTTACCATGCATGGCAGGTTCGCGGATTTGCGACGCTAGACACGCTGACAGACGTTGCAGGCGTACAGTAGTGAAGATGAACGAATAACGCAGGCGTGAGAAAGATGCCAGTGATTGAAATTTATTGTATTTTTGTATTGCTATAACATGCTGTAGCCTCAACATCGCTACAACGCCGAGACCATGGTCTATAGTTTTGCGCAACCAATGCAATCAACTCTTGAAAACACCACCCAAATCCCTCATGTACGCACGGATGCGCTTGAGCCAAAGTACGAGCGACGTAATGAAATATACTTGAGGAAGTCAAGTATGGAAAAGAGGGTCCGGGCCAGTTCTATAGAATATACACAGGCGACCGGGGCTCTGGAAGAAGCCATGAAGGCTGAGAAGAAGAAAATAATAAAGATCGGCTCGAGAGGTATCACTGCGCACCAGTACCGTCATCAATCATGGCGTCATCAAAGGGACTGAAGCTGTGACGAGCCCCAGTGCCCTCGCAGGCGTCTAAGACGTGGCCTGGACCTACTACAGCCAATTCTGTGCGTAGGTGGTATCAAAAGCATTCATGCTGTCAAAAGCCATAAGGTTTTGCTCCATGGGCCAAGGGTCGTTGGGGATAACGTCATCAAAGTTGCCGGGAATGGCAATCGCTGCAGCATCGGCAAAGTCGGTCATGCTTGTCGTGGGCGCGGTAGTAGGAGCAATACTCTGGCTTTTGGAGAAGTCCGACTCGAAAGCTTGGCTAGTTGACATTGTCGTGACTGGAATCGACATGGGAGCAGCAAGGCTCTCGGTTGGCATGGCAGTGCTGAAGCGGTAGACAGGTTGATCTTCCCAGAAGAGAGACTCGCTGGCAGCTGACTGAGGGGCCTTGTTGAAATCCATGTCTGTAAATGGGTTCGGCTCTCCAATCTCCGAGTGAACAGAAGAGGCAACGGTGAGACCAGGGCCGCTCTGCTTCGATTCCCCGCTGTGCGAGATGGGCTGCGTTAAGCTGTCGTTCAGCTTATTGGGATCTAAAGGAAGGTCTCCAGCAGACCAGATAGGACCGAAGCCAGCAGAAGGGATGGACCATTGACTGTCAATATTGGGCAGACACTCTTGCGACGGAGAGGTCGAGAGGCTACCAAAATCGAAGTTGTAGTTGACAGGGGTGCCTGTAGTCGTCGTCCATGGCCACTGCTGGGTCGAGAAGTTGTCGCTCGCGTTGCTCTCAGGGGAGTTGCTGCTCTCCGGGATGCCAAAGGCGCCGTTCTGGTTGTTGAAGAACGAGTCTTGAAAGTTGATAGTGTCAAGACTGCTTGCCATGGTCGTCATCGGCAGACCGTTGGGGCGTTGCCCGTTCCCAAGAAACGCATAGAAGTCGGGGTTCGAAAGGGACAGCGTGTCCATGGAACGCGAGGCTGGAACCGGCGCCTCCGGCTTGACAGCGTAGTTGTTGTCGTTCCTGCCCAGGGCAGCGAAGGAAGAATGACCGTGCAGCGTGTGCGGGCGTGGGATCTTGTATGGCATGCCAGATACGTGGGCAGTGTTGTTGCTACGGTGACATGGCTTGTGATGCCCGTTCGCGAAGACGGTCAAGTGACTCTCAGATTGCGCTGTCGTGAGCTTCGGTTTCGCGCGAGCCTCGTGTAATGACGAGCGACCGGTGTCGATGTTCAAGTCAAGAGATTCGTCCTTGATCGTGCCGCATATACACTTGGCGCCAGAGTGGCACTGACAGCCGCTGGCGTGAGCTGGACCATGGTTAGAGTTGACACGGCTTAATGCGCCAGGCATAATCTCACCCTTGGCGTCGCCCTTGTCTTTGAGCTTGTCCTTGTCTTTCTTATCGCCACAGTCGCACTTGGCGTGATGAGACTTGGACTTGCGTGCGCCGCGACAGTGCTCGCATTGCTTGACTGGGCGACCCTTAGGGTTGATGTGGTGAAGTTCTCGATCTGCGAAACATAGTTTTAGCCCATGTTTCTTCATGCAATCATCTAAGCTACTGGGTGCCGAGGAGTGGTATACCATTGTGGGTGCAGCCGCTCACTCGGTGACCTTTGATGCAGGACGAGCAAGCCCATTTTTCGCCATCGATGACAGGCATTCCGGGGTGGTTGACGGCCGGTTGCGGTCGTAGGTGCTGGCTAGGAGCAGCTGCGCAGCGAGGATCCTAGGGCTACGAGCACCAAGGGAAATAAAGCAAAGACCAACGGCGTCGCAGGGGACACTGCTGGTCGTGGATAAAGATACAGTGGAGAAGAAGAGTATCGAAAGCAGTCAAATCAATAGCAGAGGGGTATCGTGATCAATGGAGAGAAACACGCCGGGCTGGGCTGAGTTGACGGGGACCGTGAACGCCGGAAGAGGACCGAGGACGACAGAGTGGAGAGTGGAGAGGGGAGTAGATGGTGTTCAAGGGGGAACCGAGCGCAAGAGGCGCTGGCCGAAAGCGTGGAGCGTGGTTCCTGAAGAGACCGCCAAAACACCAGTCTGGGGAGTTGCCGTGTTGGAGTGATGAGAGAGGAGGAGAGCGACGAGGGCAGCCTCTCAAGAAGAGGGCAGGCGGGCTGGGAGCGGCCAATAACAGGCGGCCTGTGTGTGGACACGGCTTAGCTGCATCGGCAGCGAGTCCATGCTCAAATATGCACCTTCGATGGATCAGCCAGCGGCGGCGCGAACCCTGTGCAGCGACGCAAGCGCGGGCTCACCGTATGCCGCTGGATCGTTGGGGCCCTTCGAAGTGGACCGCTCGACCGCTGCTGGCTGCCCACCGCTGAAATTCGACGGCTGTCACTCGCCTTGCTAGCGACTCGCGAGCCCACGCTGCATCTGCCCTCGACCTTGGACTGACCTTGTTCCTCGAGCACCAGCCGGCGGAAAGCCTCCGTCCTGCGCCATCTGCGCTGGTCATCAGCGACTCCACGAGCGCCCACACTCCCACCGCAACGGTTACTACCTGCTGATGTCGTCCACGGTGTGTTTCATGCCCCTCAGAAAATTGCTTTGCCGATTCATGTGGTCACCCTCTGTCGCGACCGTCGTGGCGCAAGGAGCACAACTACCGTTGCCGAGTGAAGATCAGTCTTTGTGCAGCTATAATATTGAGTCTATCGACAAGCTGTCAAATTGCGAACCAGTGCTCTCAGGTACGATAATCCAACCCTTTCACTCTTCGTCTCGGCGAGGCGTATGAGGCGCTAGCTACTTCAGAGGCGTCGTTTCTGGCCACGGCAACCGTCGTGGAGTGGGTTGCAGCACCCCGCCTTCACGCTACTGCTCGTTGGATGCTGGGCAAACTGTTGGCGCTGGCTCATCCTCACAACGCCCCATCCGCTTCTCCACGGGGTTGAGTGTCTGATGCTCGTCTTGTTACAGATCGTGTGTTTGGTGAGCCTCACGTTTGCTGATCACAGACCCTGCTTTCGTTCGATGCTGCAGGTGGCCGTTGATAGCTCATTGGCTGTGCCGCAGCATTGGGATGCACAGTTGCACTTGATACTGGCTCGGTTGCAAGTTGAACGGGCCTAGAGTCTGGCAGATGTCAGCGTGTAGCCGGCTCATGTATTTGCAACAGGAGGACCGTCTCGGAGGTTAGTTGTCTAGGACGGTGGTGGCAAAGAGGCTGGACGCTGAAGTGTGAAGTTCGAGTTCTCTACCTACAGTAGTCCCTATAGTAAATTCAAAACTGACTGTACTTAGAAATTCAGAGCTGTCGTCACTGCAACTCATTAGAAGATATGTGAAATAGAGATAGGAGCTCGCCCTGCGATGTGTAGCTGGCCAAATGAGCTGAATGGCGGTGCGGATTTTGATGAATGGTGGACAGGGGGACTGTTGTAGTGAATCCTTCAGCACCTTGGGTAGCAGGAAACGTTGGCTATGACACCAGTGCCGTTGTAGTCTCCAGAAGGAATATCAGGCTGCGAGGCACTCACGAACAAGTAGTAGCTATCTGACTTGTTTTTTTACGGTTCTACTCTTACAGCCGACCCCTTTTGCAACTCAAGAGCCTGGTAAGACCCACGACGTACTTGACAAGACGAGCAACTCAGCTTACCTGTCGCCAGTAGCTATCCATCATTCTGAAAACGCACGTCCAGAACAAGGCAACACTTAGTCAATAGTCAAGTTTGTAATCGTTCTCATTGATCACGAAGGCACGCATCATCGTTCTTCCAGTCCGACAAAACGTCACTGGCTCTTAGGCGCCGAGCTGGTCGACGAATTTCCCAACGCAAGTGAACAGACATCAATCAGAACAACCATGACTTCACTTTACTCCAGGATGGCGAGCTGTCGAGGGTCGTCCCCTTCGTGCTGTTCAAAAGGCGCTAGCGCCAAGCAGCGCAAAACTCCCTCGGCCCTCGTCAACTTCGAAGGTTGACGATACACGCCTTCACTCGACGGCAACGAACCAGATAACGCGTGTACGCGTCGGTTAACCCCCCGAACGCCCTCAAGCACTCAGTTGTCGCGCGCGACAACGGTTTGAGCATCGGCGACTGCAATACGCGAAAGATGGCCTCGAATTATGGCGATCCAGATAGCCAGATGGATGGAGGGCCCGGCCCATATGGCAATCACAATGGGACACCACCAGCGCAACAACAGCACCAGGACCTGACCGATCCCGATCTCCAGCTGCAGGAAAAGCTCCAGCAGTTCAGCAACCAAGTCATGCATGCAGGCCCTCAGCAACACCAATACCAGCAGCCAGCTCCAATGGCTCCCTTACAGGGTGCGCATCCGCATTTCCAACCCCAGCAACGACCGACGCACTCGCCGCAGCAGATGGCACACGTTGCAATGAGCTTGGGCGAGCACACCGAACAATTTGACCCCAACGATCCAAATCGAAAACGTTCAAAGGTGTCTCGAGCATGCGACGAATGCCGGCGCAAGAAGGTATGCAAGAAAAGGCGAGCCCTGCGGCGTGCAGTGTACTCACTGGCTGTAGATTCGCTGCGATGCGACCAGCGAAAACGGACCGGAAGCTTGCTCGAGTTGCAAGAGGACAGGAGCTAGGTGCCAGTTCAGCAGACAACCCATGAAGCGCGGTCCCAGTAAAGGGTGCGTCTGCTTGTTCTCAAACACTACAATGCAGCAAACTGATAAGTACCAGCTATATCAAGGAGTTGGCAGACCGTCTGAACTCCCTTGAGAGCCAAATCCAACAACCGCAAGGCCAGCACTTCGACCTCCAGAACCTCACAGAGCAGAACTTCGCAGAGATACAAAGCCCGCCTCAGTTCCACCGAAAGCGTACACATAGCATGTCGGAAGGGTTCCAGGATCCATTTGGTCGGCCCAGCTGGTCCGGTCAGGATCGCGGTAACAGCCACCCGCTCGAGCACACCATGCTCTCTCTGCTAACGAATCAAGAAACACCATTGAATGGCGATCGTCGTACCTCATTCGGTGATATGACCCTGGCTGGTAATCTGATCACAGGTTCTAATGAGGGAACACTCAAAGCGTAAGGCAAGCAAAGCTTGTAACCTGGACAGCCAGCTGATATATCTCCAGGTACTACAACATGATCCATCCCACACTGCCAATACTACCACACGACTCGAACGCATTGAATCGCCTCACGAACTGTCCTCCAAAACTACGAGAGGCTTTCTTCCTCTCGCTCGACGCCTGTATTCGCTCGTTTGCGCCCCGGGCACTGCCACAGATCGATGCAAGCGTCACTCAACTTCTGCATCAGGCGTTTGCTTCAGTCGATGCAGCAAAACTTATGCTCAATGATCTAGATTCATCACGGCAACTCTACAACAACCTGGTCTACTGCCAGTCTCTCTTGCTGCTTGCACTAGCGTCAGACAAGCCCGGACTAGGTATAGCAGGGAGTCTGTCACAACTGCTCGGCCAGATTGCTGGATGCATCTCAGAAGCTGGCTTCAACGATACTCGAGTTCTGAACTCGCTGAAGGAGCGAGATCAGGACGCTTTCCAAGGCGCACGCCGTGTGTTCTGGACTGCACTTATCCTGGATCGGTTCCACGCCTCAAGCCGATCAAGAGACATAATGCTACCATTGCACTCGGGCTCGCTCACGCGTGACGACTATGCAGCACTAGGTGATCTTGGCTACCACCTTGCTCGTAGGTCCTCTCGCATTGTAAGCCCAGCATGATTATGCTAACAGCAGACAGGCGGTGCCAAGATTGTAGGTCAGGTAGCTGCTGTGAACCGCGCAGGCAGCGTACCGAGTATAGAGCCTTCATCGCCATTTGCGTCTCTTCCTTTGGCCACTACTTCGCCAGAATCAATCTACCTCAACGGTCAGCTGACGGGCTACCGAGAATCGATTGACATTACCGATCTGACGGACAACTCACCTCCTCATCTCGCATATCAGTACATGCGCATTTTTGTAGGACGCCTCTCCTCCCAGAACATCCCCTCATCTGAACTGCTTGGCCTTACCAAGGAGCTGCTGAGAAACTTGTCTAACGGAGCTGTCACACCTATACACCATGTCTGCGCCAGCCTGGTCGCAACTTCCCTGGTAGAGCTATCTGACAGGATCGAGACTCAGGTCGAAGCACATGCTGCTATGAAGGAGATGGGCGATGCTCTCAACAACGGACACATCATCCAGCGTAGCATAGATCACGTTGGATGGGATGCAGCTATTCGCGAGATCTTGCACCAGAAGCAGACACCTACACCACCGACCAACACAGCTCAGGAACAGACACCTTCGGCACCTGAGCCCAACATGGCTGGCCTGCAGCATCTCGCCGCAGCCGCCGTTGGTGAGCGTGAAGGGACTGAAGCCTGTCCAGTCAGCAGCGGAGGCAACAATGGCACTCAAAACCAGAATCAGAACCACGAGTCTTCACTAGCAACTGCCGAGCATGATCTCTCGGCGGCAATGGCTGCAGCAAATGATGCTGCAATGGCACAGGCAACGGCCGCTGCTGCACAACAACAGTTGACTGCGTCATCCCCAGACGCTAAGAACGGGAATAATTTTGATTCGAGTGCGTTGAAGCAAGATGACTTCATTGCATCACTCTCGTGATCCTTCAATCTTGTCTCATCAATCTGACGTACTCCAGACCAAAACGTAGATCTCGACACCCTCGATACGCTTGTGAGTCCGACATGCGCGTCCGTTCGCTTGATAGTTGCCAGATGTAAAAGTTCTGTCGATCTCCATGTTCTATTCTTGGTGGAGTACGAGGCGAGTGCTTGTTACTCCTATTCACGGGAGCTTATACCCCTGTTTAATCCTTGCATTCGGGTGAAGGAAATGATGGATAGTTGCATACGCGTAATTTGTAGATGCCGAACAAATCTCAAACTACTTCTCAACTTCTCGCAACGGCTTAACGGCCTTCGACCACTCAGCACACTCACTCTCTTCAGCCGCTCAATATCCGACACACTAGCCACAGGATCGGGTCTCCGACACAGGCGCTATCCTTTCAACAACTGCATCATCCAATGCACCAGTCACAGGATCAAACTCCGGCACATTTGCACCACCTAATACACTAGCCACACGCTTCCCCAAATTCGCCGCTCGTAAACGGTCAGCCACCTCTCAGTCCGGATCAGACGGCATCAGCCACCACACGCACCGCCGGTTCTGGCGGATGCCATGTTGCCGAATGTGTCGCTGTTTTACCCAGATCCCAAGCACGTCGCCTCAAGCAGGTCGCCGGCTGTGTTCCATGGTTCGGGTTATGATTTGACATGGCGATCTCGACTTTCTTGCCTGTGGTGCTCCTATTGTGCGGTTGCTTTGTGTGGACCCTGGACCCTGGCGATCCCCGGGGCCACTTTCACCGGATCAACGGAATAAGCTTTGCATGTGAGCAAATAAGCTTCTCCAAGCTTTTTGATTGTGTTTGACGCGCGTGCGAGGGATGGGCCGAGCACTGATCAGCGTAAATGGAAAAGTGCAAGGGTGCGCGTATGTGCTGTGCTGTGCTATGCACTACTGTGCAAGAGTATTCCATGCATGCAGTGAACATCGAGCTTTACTTTGATGCGTATTCTATTTATATACGATATATCTTTTGAGCTTCTGTCTAGGATATTGCGATAGCCTTATAATGATAGGTATGCTCGCGTGCGCCAATTTTACATCGCTGAAACATTGCTGTAGGCCGAATAACGATGCTGTAAACCACGAAGCTTCTAGTCCACCACATGTTCTAAGATCTTGCACCACCATGCCTATGAACTTTCACCGAGGGATGCCTTACTTATGATATTACCAGGTTCCAAGGCCAAGGCGAGTCCAGTTGGTCTCCATGTCCTCCACCAGCGTCAAGAAGTTGTTGTCGTCAAGGCTCTTGAAGATGAAGCTATTCAGAGCAGCCTTTCGTCTGTTATCGCTCTGCATCGCATAAGCTTTCAGCGAATCTCCAGCATCGTGGGAAAAGGCCGTCACGGTGGTAGAGTCGGTTCGATCCCGGCTTGCAGAAGCAGGAGGACTCGCGAAGACACATGGCGATGTGGGCCGGTTCTGGGCATCGCTGCTCAGCGCACTGAGAGGTCGCGTCGCTAGAGGACTTGTAGCGATCGGCGTAGGCAATGCCTGTGGGGACGACAAGGCCGGTGTGAAGCTATGCTGCTCCTCGAAGATGTTTGGAACCTGCGCTGGCTTCGTACGACCCCTTGAGGGCGGTAGAGGCGTGTGGGGTCGTTGCTTAGTAGGCGTCTTCTCTGCAGTGTCAGTGACGATCGTCGGCAGACGCAATGGAGGCAGCTCGCTCTCCAAGCTGACAGTGCGAGCAGACCCAGGCCTCAAGTCACTGACCCGGCTCGGCAGTGGTGGTGGTCCCATGAATCCTGTCGATGGACGGCTGTGAGGGCGGTTGTTGTCGCTCCCAGACGAGTTAGGTAGTGAATCACGCCTGAACGGAAGCTCTCGACGAGGAGGAAGCTCCGCAGTGTCCGGACGGTCGTAGAGCAAAGCGGTCTCGGGTCGTGCAGCAGGAACATCATGATGCTCGACGGTTGCAACTGGGGGATCGCGCGGCGGAAAACTGGTAGGCTGAGCTGGTGAAATAACTGAAGCAGAGTCTGATCGAGGAAAGTGTACTGGGGGTGTCAGAGGGTTTGGGAACGCAAAGTTAGAGCTAGGAAAGGCCGAGCTTGGACGCGCGTGAGCAGCCTCCTGTATCTGGGACTCTACAACCGTTGGCGCAGACACGGCAGTGTAAGGTCGGCTTGAGATCTCTGAGAGTCTCGAAGGAGGGCAGGAAGGACCTGTGCGCTGATATTCTGTTCGCGCTGACGGAAGTGAAGGCTGGTTGCTGGCTCGCGATTGGAATTGGTCTGAACTCGCAGTTGAGCTGCGGTCCTTCGGTGCAGGAGGTGCCATAAACAAGCCAAGACGATGTAAGTGAGTGTAAACACGATCATAATCCTCATCTGACCGGAAGCGGATCTGGAGTCGACGAATCTATACCTGAGATGAGTCGAGGATACAAAAGGCTTTGGACATTCCTCACCTTCCGATTTGGCAACTGCCATCGAATCGCGAACAGAGGGCAGCGAATGATGGCGGATATTGGCAACTGGTCAGCCTTCATCTCGACGCCACGCAGCTGCATGGTCTTGATAAGATTCTGCGCATCATTGATCAACTGCTCGAGTTCAATCTGCTCCTACAAAAGTGTGTCAGTTGTCATCAAAGCCTGGGTGATGGGCGAGGCATCGAGTTGATAGAGTGAGGGCCGGTTGCAGCTCTTACTCGAACCTGTGTACCCTGCACTATCTTCATCAATTGGAGTGCTGAACCACCCTGTTGATACGAGTCGATCACAAATGTAAGGTTGTTGTGTTCATGCCTCCATTGGAAAGTCTGCTCGTCAGGATAAGCGTCTTGTGCAGTCGACAGCTTCGCCAGGTGCATGGAGATCATGGCGGTCAATGGGCAAGCTGTATTGTCAGTGAAGTATCAAAAGCTGCGGGCCTGCACAGCAATGCAAGCGAGTGCCTTGTGTCTTTGGTACCGAGCACATTAGTTGAGGCGTCTTGCTGAGGTGAGGGGTGGGTGGAGACGAAAGGAAGGAGCGATAGTCTTCATCACGTGATACAGTACTAGCGCTATCTTAGCCTTGTTCGGCGCGACAGTGGAACTGGAGCTCTGGCATTCTGATGTTCATCAGCATCGCGAACCGAACGCGCCGCGACATTCACCGTCACCACCGCGCCTGCGCCAGGCACACCGCTTCGCCTGTGAATGCATCGCGACTAAAATCGCCGTAAATTGTAGTTCATGCGCGCACTGAAACATGGCGCCCAGCAAACCGAGAGAGCCCTCGATTGAGCGCACTGAGGAGTACGACAAGTTTATCGAGGAGCTGCAGGCATACCATGACAAGAGGGGGTGGGTTTCCTGAATCCGCGTTGCTGCATTGCGCGCATACTGATGTCATGCGCAGAACGGTTCTCGATCGTGAGCCCAAGGTCGCAAACCAGCACGTCGATCTATTGCGCCTGTTCAAGCGGGTGAACGACGAAGGAGGTTATGACAAGGTCTCAGACACCAAGAACAACAAGCTTGCATGGAGGAGATTGGCAGCCGACTTCCTGCAAGACAGCTCTGCTAGCCAGCTCACTACCCAGGCATTCCTGATCAAGACAGCATACTACAAGAACCTAGCGTGCGCATGCCACCGCAACTATGCACTTCAATCGCTAACCTGTGTCTCAGAGCGTACGAAATATCAACGATACATAAGCGCGAACCGCCGCCGAAGGAGATCCTCGAGGACATCACAGCCAAGGGAGGAGATTTGCTGAACAGAACCGTCGAGAACTTCTACCGAGGCAGTCGCGAGGCTGAGAGGCTGAGAACTGGAGATTCGGACGATTCGGACGAGGATGGTGACGTCAAGAAGACACCAAATGCAGACAGGATGGACCTGGACGAGCCAGGAAGCACCGGGCGCGCTACGAGGTCACTACGCCATGCGCCGCCGCAGCGCGTTCTCTTCCAGCCAGAAAGCAGCACGCGACAGACACGTCAATCGACAGGTCATATGAACTCGCCTGGGCTCAATGGCTACGGCACGAGTGCGGCAGCTGTGGCCATTGCCAACTACGAACCAAGAACGAACATACCTCTTGCACTGAAGCAGGTCCCAACTCCGTCGAACAACCTGGATGCATATGTTGCTTCGCGCAAGAAGTACATCGTGAACAGAAAGAACAGACCAGTCCCGCTGAAAGGCATGATGCTGCCTGGGACTGGCTTTCCAGGACCGAACATCTATATCCGCGCCCTCCACGCGCTGCGATCGAAGATACCAGAAGAGGAGGCATACGCTCTGCACCATCTCGTCAAAATATCGCATGAGCGAGGCGACAAGTATCGTTTCGATCAATTCCCAGGGCTCGCTGAGGCACTCATCGGGAAAGTCATCGATGTTGGCTCACTGTTCTTCGACGTCAAATGGGAAATCTCATACGTCGAAGAGGAGTTCGAACAGCTAGATGTATTGAACGGTCTGACAGGCACCAAGGACTTGCTCAAGAAGATCCGCGCGCTTCAGACACTAGACATCGAGGACGACCTACTTCCGGAAGAGAACGCCAAAGCCCTCAACATGATCAACGAAGCGGCGCTGATAATTCGCAACATGGTCATGCTCAAAGAGAACGCTCTGTTTGCGTCCATGATCCCCACCATCCGCGATTTGATCGTCATTGTACTCAACCTGCCAAAACATCCCACGGTTGTCGAGTTGCAGCACTACGCCCTCGAAATCGCTGAGCAGCTGACCAAGTATTGGGTTCTAGACTCACAAGATCCTGTCTACCGGTCTCTGCTTGCCCAAGTCGACACCGACGACCGAGGTCGAATCATCACATCGCTAAGGGCTCTGGGCCGGATCTCGATGAACTTGGAGGCCACAAATAAACTGTCAGATGTGCCTGTGAAAACACTGCAAGCGATTTGCGATTGGCTACTTGTCGAGGACGAAGATCTAAGGATAGCGTGCTTAGACTTCCTGTACCTCTTCACAGGCTTCCCGGATAATGTCGAGCTCCTCGCCCAAGAAGTAAACATCGCAGGTGTTGTTGGCCAACTTGTCAGACTACTGCAATTTGGTGCCGTTGCCTATGAAGAGAGACGCAGCTCACCCAAATCGACGAAGTCCTCCACACCGAACGATGCCGCACCGAAGCTCTCCTCCGCAATCATCGATCATCTAGTGACACTCGAAGAGCCGGATCGAAGCTCGCAATGGCTCAAGACATGTTTTGAAGAAGATCCGGCAGGCGAGATCACCCAGATCCAACTCTGGTCTGCTTATAATGCGGCGTTCCAGGAAGCCATGGCTGCCAACCCATCTGCCTTCAAAGCACTAATGCCAGCCAAAGATTTCATTACGAACGTTTCTACTACCTTTGGTGGCGCATCTGCGCAAGTGCTGACAGTTGGCGGCCAACCAAAGTACACGATTCGTGGGATACGACCACGATCTGTACCAGTGGATCCCAGCACGAAGAGGCAGTACATGCGCTGCTGCTGGAGAGCACCAAACGCCATGAATGGTATGCAATCCCTCGCCGTCAACGAATGCGGCGAGTTCGCCTCAGGCGCACGAGCGATGTGGGAACATGTTGTTGGCATCCATCTCAAAGTGCCTCGCGACCAAGAAACAGGTCAATGGCTGCTGGAGCCCAAGCCAGACATCAACATGGAGAACGGCGATGCAGTCGCAGCCTCAAAACCACAGACTTACAATTGCCACTGGGCAAATTGCAATCACTTCCCTGTTGACACAGACTCCGCCTTCCTCGCTGGTCAGCACGTCAAAACCCATCTCCCCGACACTTCGATCAAGCAAGCAATTCACGCCCGCCACAATCGTTCCGGCGATGACTCACGACCCTCGACCTCTTCCGCGCAGCCCTCCAACGCAGGGTACGGCAGTACCCTCGGCAGCGCCAACCGTTATACCCCCTCCTCATCCATTCATCCTAACTTCCGCTACTTCAACACCGCGACCGACGAAGCCAACGACGCCGCTGGTCTACCGCTATCCTCAGTCCTCGTCCTACGCAACCTCGCACGACAACTCAACAAGATCCCACCTCCCTCTGCTGTCCTTGAAATCCCTGACTCGCCAACCCACAAACGCACGTTCAGCGCCACAGAGCCCGGCAGTCCTAGTGCGCACCGCACAACGGGGGGCAAGAAACCGCGTCTCAGCGACGCAGCGCGTGAGCGCGCGCTCGAAGACGGTGAGCGCGAGGAAGCCGAAGCTAAGAACGTGGGCTGGGTTCCACGCGTGTTCGCACCCGTCAGAGAGCAATTGGCGTTCGTAGCGTCACATAATCTGACGCTGAAGAACTACATGGGAGGACTGTTCAAGGCGATTGCCGATGGTGGGGCTTAGGCGGCTCCGTTGGTGGATGTCAGAGTGGAAGATGAGCCGGCTGATACGTGTCTTGTGGGTTCAGAGGCGCGAAGGCGGGAGTTGGAGATGCTTAATCACATTTACAATGAGGGTATTAGTGCTGTCGATGGTCTGGGTATGCTGGAGCAGCAGGATCAGGCTATGGCGCCGAAGAGGAAGTCGGGCCAGTACCATGACTCTCCACAAGCTCATACTGAATTCGACCCGTCAGCCGTCATGGCTGCAGTTACTTAGGCAGCAGCACAGCAACGGCCTTTAAAAAGAGGAGGAATTTGATAGCACGGCGTTTAAGGAAGTGTTGCTCCAGGGCTAGGTGCCGACGCGAGTGGTACTGTGGGAATGCATGTGCGGGCTGCGTTCTGGATATTATGTTATACCTACACCTCCATAGATTAGGGTAGCGGAACAATTCTTCTTTTGAAACTCGCATGCGCCCTTATCTCAGTATCCTGACTGCATTCAAGCTGTAACAACTGAACCTAGGTTCTACTGAATTGTGAAATCTTCATTGCGGTTGATCTCCACAGCCAGTAAGTAATCTCTAGCAGACTTGCACGTTTAGAAGTCTTCACACGAATGTAGTGTTGCTATAGCAGGGCTGGCATAGGTCCAGACTAGGTCGATGCCACAATGTTGGTTTATTAAGTATATACATAACACCCTAAGCGTCTTTTGACAGCCTCTCTGGGTCGGAAATATATCCTTTCTCGTGGATATCTTCGCTGTTTAAGCCTTGATTACCTCGTCCTGCAGCGCCTGTCCGCTCGCGTCCGCAGGCTCAAGACCCGCTTTCGCAGGGCCGATGAGCTGCACACCGTCCTTGCTGAACCTACTGCCGTGTACGGGGCAGTCCCAGCTCTTCTCAGCCGAGTTCCAGCATACGACTCCCTTCAAGTGAGGGCATAGAGCGCTGAACTTGTGTACCTGACCACCGTCATCCTTGTAGACGGCCAATGGCTTCTTACCGGTGGGGTTGAGAACACCACCGTCGCCAGGTGCGAGGTCCTCGATGTCCTTGATATCAGACTGCAGGAATCGCTTGTACTGTGAGTTGATCTGGAGATCGTGGCTCACCATGCTGGGGAGGGACTTTGCGATCGAAGAAAGGCGGCTGGGATTGTATAGGGAAGCCCAAGGGTTCTTCTCGCCGGTGATCTCGTCTGCGATGAGTCTGCCAGCAAGAACACCGTGTGTAAGACCGTTTCCACTGTCACCAGTGATGATGTAGGTGTGCTTCATACCCTGGTTTTTGCCGATGAACGCCATGAAGTCGACGGGCTCAAAGACCTGACCACTCCACTTGTAGTCTATTGTGGTTGCCTGTGGGAAGCGTGACCGTGTCCAGTCCTCGAGTTCCTTGAATGGTGCTATTGTGTCGCTCTGACCAACCTTGTGATCACCACCGCCAACAACCATGTAGTCGTCCTTCTCATCGCATTCTGTAAGACGGACGTACTTGTAAATCTCTGCGGAGTCGTAGAAGAGGCAGTCCTCTACCGAGCCCTTGGGAACACGGATGGCGATACAGTATGTACGGTAGTACTCTTCCTCAGCAATGACGGACAGCTTTTGAAGAGGGACGCATGTAGCCTCGACAGCATCGGCGCACTTGATCGTGTGGCCGTCAAGTGTGCTGACGAGCACTTCCTTGTGTCCCATACCGAGGATCTCGACGCCCTTCTCCTTGACATCCATGCAGCGTGTGTTGGTGTAGCAAGCGAAGTTTGGCTGCTGCTTGAGGAAGTTGAGAATACCCACCACGTACTTTGTGGGATGGAAGGTAGCCTGACCAGCGTAAATGACAGCATCGCTCTGGTCTGGCTGTCCCTGCCATCCCTTGAGCTTGAAGCCCTCCTTATATTCTGTCGCAATGCCCAACTCCTTCGCCTTCTGGCCATCCTCGATAACGGACTTCATGTCGTCGGAGTGGTTCTTGTCGTTCTTAGGGTATTGCGAGAAGTCATAACCGGGGAGATGGCGGTACTCGCATTCGATGCCAAGCTGCTTCGAGATCTCGCCAACGCGGTTCAAAGCCCAGGTATGAGACTCAGCGGCAGCCTTTGCACCCTTGTCACCATGCTTCTTGGCAATCTCGGTGTACCCATCGTCCAGGTCGTTAGCCAAGTGACCACTTGTACGACCGGTTTCACCAGAAAGAATCTCACGACCTTCGATCAGGACCACGTTCAAGCCTCGAGTCACGAGCTCGTATGCGACGGAGACACCTGAGATACCGGATCCAACAATGCAGACGTCTGTCTCGAGGTCCCGGTCAAGCTTTGAAAACTTAGGAATGCTGTCGTAGGGCACTTGGTGGATCCAAACGGGGTCTGTCTCGCCGCTAGTCTTCATAAAGTGCTTAGGGTCGGTCGTGTTCGCCATGGTCGCAAGTGTACGGTACTGTGTAAAGGATCGAGGCTTTGTCACGAATTGGCAGGAAGCTGCAAGGCTAGTGGAACGAGAAGCTTGGATTGAGGCAGATCTAGCGGCGCAGCGGAGAGTAACAGTTGTTAGAAGCCGAGGAGCGAAGAGCGACATCTTTGTTAACAGTCTGTCAAACAGGCACCCGTGACTTTTTGAAGCAGTTGCTACCTAAAGGGTGCACGATCATGACGAGTGCATAGAATAGCGTACCGCTCATTGGTCGCAAACGCGTCGAGGTTGTTGGCGAAGGAAGGCGTAAGTGGTGTTATGTATGCTTGACGAGACAATGACGACAGAGTGAGCAGGAAGCCACGATGCTCCTCGGACAACGACGAACAACAAAACGGTCAAATTCACAAAGGTAAGTGCATGCAAAGAGAGATTTAAAAGAGACGATGAGATTTCAAAATAACTATGAGAACGACGCCTTGATACACAGCTTGATGTT
Organism: Didymella sp. IMI 355093; assembly: GCA_027946495.1. Lineage (NCBI taxonomy): Eukaryota > Fungi > Ascomycota > Dothideomycetes > Pleosporales > Didymellaceae > Didymella > Didymella sp. IMI 355093. The sequence continues at coordinate 744,678 of JAPEUZ010000006.1, forward strand.
GGTATTGGAGTTGGTAGGGCGCTGCAGCTGCAGTGTCGATCAGTCGCGAAAGGCACACGCCAAAGCAATCTGTGCGACGGCAACGCCAGCACTCCAATCATTCGATAGTAGAGGCAGTCAAGCTGTAGGTCTTTTTGATGCTAGCGCAGAACGCCTTGGTATATATTGCTTGACGCCTTCCGATGCTGCTGTCGTCAGTGCCAAGCTTAAAGGTAGTCTCAAGCAAATCACACACCTAGTAGAACAACAAACAAAAGCAAAAGACGCTCACTTCTTAGCCAGAATACCCTCGGCAACATCGCGCAGCACGAACTTCTTAATCTTCCCACTGCCAGTCAAGGGTACCTCGCAATCGCAGTCTTCGCCGAGCCAAAAGATGTGGACCGGCGCCTTGTGCCTGCCTAACACTTGCCTTACCCACTCCTGGACATCTTTGAGTGTGGGCTTATCTGTACCTTCTTCATGCAGAAGGAAAGCAGTTGGTACCTCCACGTACCGTGGATGTGATACACCGACCACGATGGCACGAGCAACGGATGGATGCTGTACAAGACGCTCTTCGATTTCAAGAGGGTAAATGTTCTCACCACCTTCATTTCAGATTAGTAGATGTTTACTGTAGTGTAACGTGCGTGACTTACCTCGTATGATGATGTCCTTGAACCGGCCCGTGATGGTGCAGTATCCATCAACATCGAGGACCGCCTCATCGCCAGTGTGTAACCACACCTCGCCATGCTCATCCCTGACGAGGAGCTCTGCTGTTTTCTCGGGGTTCTCCCAGTAGCCTCTACAGAGCTGGTATCCCGATATACAAAGCTCACCACGATAGCCGATAGGAAGAACCCTGTCCTGGTGATCTACGATTTTGACTCGAGCATGTGGTAACACAGTGCCGACACTTGTGAGCCTGGAATGTAGGGAGTCGGTCGTATGCGCGTTGAAGACGGTAGGCGAAGCTTCGGTCAAGCCATAGCTTGATGTGAAGTCTGTCATGCCAAGCTCGTTAACCATGCGCTCCATCAGCCAACGGGGCACGGGACTCCCTGCCACGATACCGGTGCGGAGCTGTGAAGACCAATCTGCGGGCTTGGGAACGTCAATGATGGATTCCATCATAGCTGGAACACCATGGAGAGCAGTACACTGCTCGTCAGAGATAGCTTTTGAGCATGCAACTGGGTCGAAAGACTCTTCGGGAAAGACAATCTTGCCGCCATGCGTCAAAGTCGCAAGCACGCCGAGTGTGAGCCCGAAGCAGTGGAAAAGTGGTGGCGGGCAGCAAAGGACGTCTTTCTCCGTGAAGTCCATACGATCTCCAATGAAGCGAGAGTTGTTGACAAGGTTACTAGATTCGTCAGTACTTACTCCTGGAGACCCAAAGTAACTACTATGAGACTTACTGGTGTGTTAACATAGCTGCTTTGGGGTTGCCTGTACTACCGCTTGTAAATTGTAGATTTGCGACGTCATGTGGGCTGACTATGCCGTCGTAGATCTCCAGAATGTGCTCCGGTATGCTCTCTCCCTCACGAAGTAATTTGTCATACTTGATGAAGCTATTGTCATCGCCACGGATGAGACAGACTGTCTTCAAGTCTGGGAGTACTTGGTGCAGTTCATCGTCCTTGAGTCGTTCGAGCAGTGGATGGTTGTCGAAGCGTGCAATCATCGGTGTGGTGAAGAGTACGCTACATCCTACAAGAGTCAGCAAGGCGTGGAGTGTAGGAGCAAAGGCTTGTCTAACTTGTGTGCTTTAACGCGTACTCCATCTCTGTTGGCGTGTATGTGTTGTTGAGTGTGACACATATCGCACCGAGTCGTGCGCATGCGAAGAACACTGCGATGTATTTCTCACAGTTTCCACTCATAATGCCTATCCTATCTCTTGGACGGACGCCGTACTTTAGCAAAGCCCGCGCAAGCATGCTCGACTCGTCCCATAGCTTCCTATATGTCCACCGCGCACCAGTCCATGGTATTACGATAGCCTCGTTATCCGCATAGCGTTCGGTCTGCTGAGAGAGAAGTTGCGAAAGTGTCAATTGCAGAAGGGGTGGATTGAGCGGCCCTGATACTATCGAGAGGTTGGGGTACGGTGGGAGAATGTAAGGGTCGATCTGGAGTAGTGTCTGGTTCAATCGTTGGAGGGCATCATTTCGGGACTGGTCGTGTATCTGCGCCATTACCTCGACTCTGTTTCTGATTGAACGAAACCCTGGTGGATTAATGCCTCGTAACAGCAATTGGTTGCTCAAAGATCAACAGCACTTTCGGAGAGTCTGTGACGATGGGTGAAGTATCCACCAAGGTGTTGGAAAACAACAAGGTAGAGTGACAGCGAAGCGACAGTATACAGCAAGGCCCAGAAGCTATCAAGAAGCTGATGCTGGATTCTTGGGGTACCGATCTTCGCCATAGTCAGTGGGGACAGGAACGAAAGCTTTCCGCTGATGCCTCGGATCTAAATCTTGCGTCAAGGAAGCTCCCTCTCGTGCCATCATAGCGAACGCGCGTACGTAGACTGCCTTTGCACCGGCTCGAGAGGTGACATCCTGGGACCGATTCAGCACACTATGCATGTCATTGCTCCTTTCGGTGACAGGGCCGATTATCAGATGCCGTAGCGCGAGCCAGCGAGTTGTGGGTGTGATCTTCACAGAGTTTTCCTCGCCAAGAAGATATGATCTGCTTGGTGAGCAACGGGATGCGACGATGACAGCATTGCGCGGATTTACCCCGGCTACACTAGACATGGGACGGACGTCAATCTCATCTGATAAGATGTCGGGCGCTGCGGAGCCCTTGCGGCATCGGTGAGCTGTTTTGTGGAGTCTTGCGACGAAAATTTTATCAGATTGTGGGGGATGCAACAGAAGTAGCCTGGTTCGCAGAAAGACGGGATGCTCGCGCTGCGAAAGGAAGTTGCGTAGTATCAGCTCTCTATTGAGCCGCCTGCGGCCTTTGCCTTGAGATTTTCCAATGAAGCCAAGGGCTTTTGGAATTAACACGTCTTAGATCTAAACGTATCATGCTATAAAGATATGATGGCACAACTGATAGAGTGTACCTGCGGAGTATGTGGTGTTCTAAGAACAGTGAACTGTTGACTGGCGCCAAAACAAGCGAGCAATTACAGACTCGTGCTCCATCCGATGATACTTTACTGTAAGAAACCGGGAACGGATTGAATCTAAAAACGTACTACTGCCACGCACTGTGCTCGGCGCAGCTGCCCAGTGCATCAGAGTTCATCTGATAAGGTCATAGTGGGTAACATCTGATTATTTTTCTCGAATCTAATCTAACCGGGGCCAACACTCCGAAATGTGTCAGAATCGACGGTGATCCTTGCGCCACTTGCACACGAGGTGCATGAGCATTCGTGTGTTGCATCCACACCGTCAAAACACGAGCCGTTTACGACAGTGCATCTACCATCACACGTTTGTTTCGGTTGGGACACGAACGGATATTTATCTGATCCGCCCTCTGCATACAGCCGGCACGGCGCGGCTCAGGCACTATCGCCTTGGGCGGCGATTGGCTATCACTACAGCGCTGTTGTAACGCTATGACGTGAGCCCTCTATTGCTAGCGCCACACTGCTGTCATTGACCCATTAATTGAGTTTGCGAGAGCGAGAAAGAAAGCTGTATATTCCGGACAGATGGTCGATAGCCGTTGGCCCGAGATTGTCGACTCGACTCTTTCGTACGTGTCGGGCTCAATCGTAGTCTAGATATGTGGATGTATTATATCTTAAACGCTAAAGTGCTACAAGCTCAAACCAAACATACAATGTGCAACTTACAACTTGGCCATCGCGTCCAAGCTGGGCCGTACCTTCTTCTCACCATCCCAGACGAATGGACTCAATGTGAAGAACTTCTCTCTATTGACCATCATGAGTGCACTTCGCTTGTGCGGCAGATCCATGAGCTTCTCAACATGGAAGCCATGAGCGAAGTCGTACGCGAGCACAGTGCTACTAGTGGCCGCTGGTTCACCAACGAGGTTCCAGGTACGCGGCTCATCCAGGAACATGTAATGCATGAGTCCCGACCACCAGGCAGAGACCCGGTACGGGCCTCTGAAGCGGATGTCACCCACAAGAGAATGCCTGCCACGGTCGTAGAGTTCCGATCGATAGTGGGCACCCATGTGATCTTCCTGTTGGGTGCGTTAGTCTATGTATGTAGCTGACCCACGGGTAAGATCGACATACCATAGCCCAGTAGACCTCGAAGTAGGCAAAGAGTACATCGTCAAAAGCCGCGAACATGGTCAGCACGTGGGGATCTTCATGCAGTTTTCGTAGATACTCGCGGTGCTGGTCTAACGTCCCGGTCTCGTTCCAACCAGCGGCGACACGTGGGTCGTTCTGCCATTTGTTGAACAGAGCAAGATGCTCAGGGTTGGTGTAGTCCAGAGCAACCATGGTAAAATGCTCCTTGAGATGAGGGACCCATCGGCTGTAGATGACTGAGCCAGGCTCAGGTTTCGGTTCTCTTACAGGATGCATGGTATGCCGTGGTAAAGCCGGAAACTGTGTAGATGGTGCTGTCTGATGAGGGAATGCAGGATATTGCTGGTTTCGTGGCTTCCCTGATGCATCTAATCGTGGTGCCCAGACAGGACGAGGACCGAACGGAGACGCGGCACCCTGCCAGAAGGCGCCTCGGAGAAGAAGATGTCCATCTTGGGGACAAGATTCATCTGAGGGCCTTGGGTGAGGATGAAGTAAGCCGGTGGAATATAGGTCCAAAGCTAATGCTTGTGAATCTCTACCTTCGAAAAGCACTCGGAGATTTTCGACTAGAGGGTGCAGCGAGACCAAAGCGTAAGCGATCAGCCACAGCTGTGGCACACTAGGTCGCTCTCCGGTCCAAGAGACGGTTAGATATGGCGACCTGCGTGCTCGTGCCCAGGAGCTGTTGTCGCCTTTGGCAGGTGTTGCATCTTGAGGCAGAAACGCAATATCGCTGAATGAGACGGAAGAGTTATCCAGCTGGCTGGGTGGAGGGAGACCCTCATTGCTGCTATCGGCCCTAGAGAGCAGGATCTGGTTGCTGATAGCCTGGCCTTGCTGTGCCACGTTTTTGATGATAGTGTAGGCTGTCAGATACGGGTGGGGAAGCTTCAACATGAACGGTTCTGCAACAGCATTCGCAGTATTCTTTTGTTGCGCCATGTTGCTCGCTTAACCACAGAAGAAGAGGAGAAGGTTCGAATGATGCACAGTAATTGAGACAGCCACAACTTGAAGTCCCAAGGTGAGGATACGGTCGAGGGAAGCCGAGGTCTGGAAAAGAATTAAGCCGTACGTTGTTCGCACCTATTACGCAGTGTTAGTCGTGTATGTTACCAACTTGCGAGTTGCCGTGGAGCTGGCAAGGGCCCCAGTCGGATGGAAAGCTCCGAGTGGGTTGATAAAAACGCACCATGCGGATGCTAAACTAGTCTACCACCTTGCGAGGCAGCCCCACGTACTGTCAGGGTAGGAATCTGCAGCGACCCTGGTCGTCTTGACACCAACGCTAAAATTATGGTGACATCTTGTCAGTGAGGCAGCTTGTGCGCAAGCTTATGCATTATTCGGATCTTGAGCTGTTGTGATCGTACCACAACTTTTTCGAGATAATCGCTAGCTCTTGGGACACTTTTCACCTGCATCAGCACAAGTTGCATAGCAACTCCAAGGGCTTAGTCTCGCAACAATATACTCAGGCGTCATCATGTCGACCACTCAGCAGCCGTCCAGACGACTGGACGATACCTCCAACTCATCTTCTTCACCTCTCTATGACCTCGTCTGTATTGGTTTCAGCGCAGCCCAGCTAGCAACTGCCATTGCAAACCGCGAAGCACGCTCTGAGTACAAAGTACTATTCCTTGAGCGAAAGCCTTCTTTCTCATGGCATTCGGAAACGCACTTGTCCAGGTCTCGCATGGATACTCCTTTTCTCTACGACCTTGCGTCCCTTCGCAACCCCAGATCAGCATTCAGCTACACCTGCTATCTTCTCGCTCGAAACCGTCTGGTTGAATTCGCAAACTCCGATCGATTGAACCCTCTACGGGATGAGTTCGAAGACTACTTGAAGTGGAGCGCGGAACAATTCAAGGAGCAGGTCCGATATGGTAACGAGGTTGTTGGCGTGATTCCGGAGACTGAAGACGAAACTGTAAGGAGCTGGAAGATTGTTGTCAAGGACGCCGGTGGCAAGACATACGTTGTCCGAGCGAGGAATATTGCTGCTCCTACACCAGACAAGCATTTCAGCGCGAAGACAGAAGCATTGACCACTGTCGACTTTCTCACAGGACAGCGAATCATGCCCATGGCCGACTACCTATCACGGAGGGATGAACTTCGTCAGCCATTTGAGCCGCGGTTGAACGTTGCCATTATCGGCTCGAGCCGACAAACAGTTGAAATCTTGGACGACTTGCTATCATGCCCTCGCCTTGGCAATATTACCGTCCTAACAGAGAACGAAGACCTTGCACCACTGAAAGTTTTGGGAGAACACGAGCCACCACAACCACGACTGTGCTCGATTTGGTCCAAGCCAATTTGCGATTCGAAGCCCGTAACAGAGTCGTCTGAGCTGATCCAAGCGATCTACATGCGTGCGTACGAAAAGCAGGTGGCTAGTAAGGGCGAGCACGTTCTTCGCGTCGTTATCGGCAAGGATGCATCTGAGCCATGCTCCAAGGCCAACATAATCATCAGAGATACATCTGCGGCGCCATTCTCAAGCAGCGCGCTTCTGCAAAGCCTGAATACACTCGTACTCGGCTGTCATCAGCTCGGCGAGAGCTTCGAAGAAGTCCAGTTCAAACGCGGCGCTGTCGCGAACGTGCGCATGTGGTTGATGTCGGCAAACTCAGAAGGTGGCCGTTCATTGGCAAAGGATATCTCGCTGCGGGCCGGAGAGGTAGTGAGTGCCCTGTCATTACCCGCTGCAGACAGGCGGAATGGACTGGTGGTGCAGGCTAGGATCTAGACAATTGCTCTGATTGGGAAGGTGCAAAGCGGGGCGTTTGTTACATAATTCAGCAAATTTTTTATCTGATCCTTCCTCGAATCTGATTGTCCTTGCGCTAATCAATCTCCGGCATCGCCCCGAGCGACACGTCCGCTTGCTCCACCACTCAGCGCCACCCCCAGCAGTCCCAACATCCACTATGCATGCATTCACGTGAGGATATATCCGTTGACGTTATGCTCGGGATCCGCCCACTATGTCGATCTCGGCTGTCGCGTCTTGCAGCTCCCTTGTGCTTCTCCTGCAAGCGTGTCTGGAAAACTTCATTACTTTGCGACGTCGGATGAACCCCCAACACCAGACTTCGACCTGGTTTCGTGGGCACGATGGCGTTCAAGAAGCCGTCCCTTGCGCCGTACTTGGCATTCTTTCAACTCCTCTTCTACGCAAACCCTACATGGCTTGACAAGCTACTCGTCCTTACTGGAGCCATCTTTGCCGTTGCAGCTGGTGTTCCCTTCCCACTCATTGGTATCGTTTTCGGTCAGCTCGTCAACGACATCAATGATGCAACTTGCAGTAACCGAGATGGTACGGGGTCTAACCAGGACATGTCTTCGATCGACTCAAAGGTCCTCTTACTCGTATACATTGCTATTGCAAGTTTCGCCTGTATCTACATCCACCTCGTATGCTGGAACATAGCATCGCAACGGCTAGCGCAACGCATTCGGGATCGTTACCTCAGAAATCTTCTGCGACAGGACCTTGCCTTCTTCGATAACCTCCAGTCAGGAGAAGTATCATCTCGCCTCAATGGTGATATCGCAGCCATCGAAGGTGGAACAGGCGAGAAGGTTGGCGTTGCCTTGACCTGTCTGTCCTTTTGCGTAACGGCGTACATCGTTGGTTTTATCAAGAACGCCGAGCTTGCGGGGATGCTCGTCTCTTTGATCCCTGCGTTCCTCCTCATGGCAGTGATCGGCGGTCACTACGTTGGCAAGTACACAATCAGCCTTGGAGGATACTTCGGTTCCGCCAGCGCCCTCGCCTCTGAGGCACTGAGCAACGTAGGCCTCGTTCATGCCCTCGGTGCTAATGAGAGGCTCGAGAAGAAGTTTCGTGACCATCTAGGAAACGCTCGTCACGCCGGTATTCGCAAGGCGTTTGCTGCGGCCTCAATGGCTGGGTTACTCTACTTCATCGCCTTTTCGGCTAGCGCACTAGGATACTGGCAGGGCAGTAAGAAGATTGCCGATGCCATTGATGGCAGGGGTAACGCCACGATCGGCGAAATCTACACCGTTATCTTCATCCTACTTGACGGTACGTATCTGTTCAGACTATGCAAGCCTTCGCTGACATTTTTCAGGTGCTATCGTTCTCAGCCAGATTGCCCCTATGCTCCCGCTCTTCGGCGGTGCAATCAGCGCTTTCGCTCGTCTTCGCAAGGACATCGAGACGCAGCCAACCATTGATAACACCTCGACGTCTGCTGAGAAGCCTACCGAGGTGGATGGCAAGCTGATCTTCCGCAACGTCGAGTTCACCTACCCTTCACGCCCTGATCACCCCGTCTTGAACGGCATCTCCATCGACTGCGAGGCTGGCAAGCTCACTGCTATTGTTGGCTTGTCGGGCAGTGGAAAATCGACAATCGCTAGCCTTATCAGCAGATTCTACGATCCGAATGCTGGCGAGGTCTTTCTGGACGGCCGCAACATCAAGTATATCAACATCAAGTCTTTGAGGGGATTCATTAGTCTTGTGCCTCAGGAGCCCTCCCTTCTAGACCGGTCAATTTTGGAGAACATTGCACTTGGCCTTGTGAACTCCCCGGCTCATTCTCACTTCGAGCAAATCCTCCTCAGTAACACCTTGGCCAACCTCACAAAGGACGTACGCAACGGAGAAGATCTTGCTCAGGCTGCCGAGAAGGCTGGACCTGAGGTAGTTGAGATCCTTCGACTTGTACAGCACGCAGCTGACCTGGCCGATGTTGCTGTCTTCATAGATCGTTTGGAGTTCGGCCTTGCAACCCTCGTTGGTTCAAGTGGAAGCCTTGTCAGTGGTGGTCAGAAGCAGAGGGTTGCTCTTGCCCGTGCTCTGGTGCGGGATCCCAGGATTCTGATCCTTGACGAAGCCACTGCCGCACTTGATTCAGCTAGTGAGCAGCGTATCCAAGCTGCCATCGATCGCGCATCTCAAGGCCGAACTGTTATCTCAATCGCTCATCGTCTCTCGACTATTCGAAACGCTTCGAAGATCATTGTGATGAAGAAGGGAGACATTATTGAACAGGGCACACATGATGAGCTTTTGGAATTAGACGGCTCATACGCGGACATGATACGCTTACAGACCGTCAAGGTTACTGACGATGGCGTCTCGAGCACAAGAACAAGCCTAGACGACGACGAGATCGACATAGTCAAAAAGGAACATTCGACAACAGCGGTTGCAGACACCGACGCACTTCCTGCAAAGCTAGCAGAGAGGCAAGAATCAAAGAAGGGAGTCAATGGCGAAATCGTCGCAAGGTCAATCTCGAAAACGATGAGGCCCATGGTGCGTCCATATTTGCTCCTCATTGTACTGGCTTTCTTCGGTGCTTTGATAGTCGGTGGACAGTACTCCGCTTCCGGTCTGTTGTTCGGAAATGTCATGGGCGTCATGTCGCCTTGCAACCCTGCAGACTACGTCAGGTCACAGGGAGCTTTGCTTGCCGGGATGTGGTTTATGGTCGCATGTGTAGCTTTCCTCGCCAACTTCACCAGCTGGGCAACATTTGGCCTTGTCTCAGAGCGACTGATCTACAAGGTGCGCGTTCTTTCTATGCGCTCGCTTCTGCAGCAACCCCTGCAGTGGCACGAGTCCGAGGGCAGAAGCCCGAGCCAGCTGTTGGAGTACATCACCAAGGACGGCAACTCGCTGGCTGGTTTTAGTGGCTCCATTGTTGGAACGTTGTTCTCGGTCGTCGTCAATTTCCTCGCGGCTATCATACTCTCTCACATCGTCGCTTGGAGAATAGCCGTGGTCTGCTTAGTCATCGTTCCATTGCTGCTTGGAGCTGGATACATGCAACTTCGCGCCATCGGCAAGTTTGCTGTAAAGCACGCAGGTGCTTTCTCGTCCTCAATCGGAGTCACGATCGAAGCCGTTGCCAATATCAAGACCGTTCATGCTCTCTCTATCGAGGAAGAGATCATCCAGACCTACCACAGATCTCTGGTTGCTCCACGCAAAGAGATGATCAAGCAGAGCTTCAAGACCAACATATGGCTTGCAATCGCCAACTCTTGTGGAAGCTTCATCTACGCTTTCGCATACTGGTGGGGTTCGAAGAACATTGTGGAGGGACGCTACGACCAGACGGCTTTCTTCATCATCCTGATCTCCATGCTTGTCTCAGCACAGCTGTGGGGTCAGCTTTTCACCCTGGCTCCGGAGCTTTCTAAAGCCAAGGGCGCCATCTCGCGTATATGCGGTGTGGTGGATTTGGGCGACGATCCTTCAGGCACCGCATCCAGTAGCTCGTCACTTGATCTTGATCACACCGACAAGGAGAAGTGCGATGTGGAAGCGCTTGCTGATTCGCCAATCGCTGCTGTACCAGGTGGAGGAGCTCGCGTGGTCTTCAGGGATGTTCAGTTTTCCTACCCTGCGCGTCCCGGCGTCCCGGTACTGACTTCGTTGTCGCTTTCTATACAGCCTGGTCAATTCTGTGCTCTCGTCGGACCTTCTGGCGCAGGTAAGAGTACAGTTCTTGCTCTGCTTGAGCGTTTCTACTCGCCCTCTACCGGAAGTATCTCCATCAACGGTGTCGACATCTCACGCACTCATAGTGCGTCATTCCGCGATGATATTGCATACGTACCACAGAACAACGTCCTGTTCCAGGGCAGTATCAAATTTAACATCGCGCTGGGCGCCAGACCCGGACACGAGCCAACGGATGCGGAAATACAAGAGGCCTGTGAGCTGGCGAACATCCACCAAACCATTGTCGAGCTGCCACAAGGATATGATACCGAGTGTGGTGCTAACGGCTCGCAACTGTCTGGCGGACAACGTCAAAGGCTGTCTATTGCTCGTGCGCTCGTTCGCAAGCCCAGGTTACTGCTGCTCGACGAGAGTACTAGTGCTCTGGATGCAGAGAGCGAGAAAGCGTTGGAGCTCGGTCTCGAACGTGCTGTCAAGGGCCAAGGCGTCACCGTCATTGCCATCGCCCATCGATTACGCACAATCGCGAGAGCTGATGTGATCTTTATGGTAGAAGGTGGTAAAGTGGTGGATCAAGGTCGACACGAAGAACTCGTGCAGAGAAGTGAGAGCTACCGTGTTAATGCCCTTCACCAGATGTTGGATTAGCGATTTGCATTCGTACGGTTATACCCAGTAGTCTTTAATAACATGCGACGAAGCATTTGTATTTGTATCTTTTTAGGCAAATTGGACCGCATCTGGCAGCAGTCTCGTTTCGCCTCCAGGAATCCATACCAGAAGTGGAACCTCGTGATCCTCCTGGTCACCGTTCACCTGTGCTGGGTAGAGGTCGTACGACTTATGAACAGGACGCTCCTTCAACCACCGGAAGCCAGACTTCTCGTACAACCTGATGGCCGCCTTCGAGCTTTCGACATATATAGGGAGATTGGCTTGCAACGCAATCCTCTTACCAAATTCGACCAACAGCTCGCCAACACCTTTTCGCTGGGCATTTGGGTGGACTGCAATCACGTGGCAGTACACGTACCGCTCATTGCTCCACAGCTTCTCTCGCGCCTCCCAAAGTGGGCCTATCAATGCCTCTGCACGCTCCCTCTCCTTCCCTTGCAGCCATCCGATCTCGCCTTTCTTCCAATCACTAGGAGTAATATACACATCAAATAGTGCCATACCGACGATCTTGCCTTCTAGATCCACACACTTCAACGTATGCTGAGTGAGGTTGTTCTGCCAGTACTCCCGTACATGAGCAGTATGTGCTTTACTGTTGGTGTCTTAGCTATCCTGTCTTGGGAGTTGTGAATAACCAGCTTAGGCAACAGTTTCGTACCGAAACTCAGAATCCGGATCTGTCATATCCTCCGCTGTAGCTGACGGGAACAACGCCTTCGTAATTGCATTGTCCTTGAAAGCGACGAAATACACGTCGTACACCGCACTGATGTCTGCAGGCAAGGCCGGCAGGACTACGAAACCCATGGTCGATGTCTCAAACTAGTCAAGCGTGTGAGTCAAGTAAGACACAAACCCTTGTCAGGGTCAGTGCATGATACTCACCTGGAGGTGTTTTGATTGAGTCAAGCCTGCGTGCTCGGGTGTCAAGGCTACAATGGAAGACTTTACGAAATGTGATACACGCTATTTCGTACTAGCGAATCGATGGTCTGGACTTGCTGAAATAGAGATAGGAAGACCGCGTGGTGTAACTTGGCGGAGGACTTTTACTCAAGTGCGAGCCAGGGACGATACGGGGTAGTTGCACGAACAACAGCGGGGCAGATCAAAAGTTATGAGAAAATGCTTTGATCAACGGTGGATCAATACCAAGAAGCCCAAGGATCCCCAAGCAGTTCTGAAGCACGGCAGCAGCAAGCACAGGTCGGTGGATGCTAAGACTTCCGGGGGCCTTGTCACCAACAAGTTGGGACTCAGTGTTGCTGTGGAGCGAACATGGAGTCTTCATCTTCCATCGAGCTTAGCGTGTCCATCCCCATGCATCTCAAGTCACGGTGCCAAATTACAGTTAATCATGCGCCACCGTCATCAAAGGGTAACGACTTAGTGTAAAGTCCTCAAGTCGGCGCCTCACCCGCAGGTGCGTCTCTGGCTTATCAGATCCGCTATTAGCGAAAGCATTCCCGTACAAAGCACTACAGGGTCTGCGGCAGAAGAGAGCGCAAGGATTTCCTTAACTTCGCGATCGAATTTCACCATATGTTCAGAAACATGGTTCGCGGTCCGCAATCGGCGCGTGGAAAGACTTTCACGAAATGCACGAGCATGTGGCATGCACGGGTTTCGCAGCACGACATCGCCGGTCTTTCCGCCAGTCCGGGATCAGCTCGTTGATCAATATGGCAGATTCCAATGCAAATTTGTGTTGATCAGCCGGAGAGCGCGCCTTGCCTAAAGTCCCACACATTCCAGCTGATCTGGCTCCTCCGAGCGTCGGCCGTTATCAGATGAAAAGGGATCTGCAGCTCGCCGATGTCACTCTGCATGACGCGCATTTAGCTGCTACCCTAAAAGGCAGCTCCGATTATCAGATGCATCTTACTGCAAGCCCTCACACAAATTTTATCTGATCCGCTAATTTGTGGGGCTCAGACACGACCGACACGCCCTGTTTATTACGGCTAAAGAGGGGTAGTGGGTTTGAGTCGACCAAATGCTACTCAATGACTTCGGCATTTACGTTAGACAAATTGACGTGTTTGTTGAGTGACGGTGTAGACAGACGAACCCCGGGTTTACCACGAACGATGAAGATGACGCGGGCGGCTGCTGTCCTAACAGGATACCTTGGCCGCGCTGAGTACGGACCTACATCCTGGTTCAAGGTGTGGGGTGCTAGCTTTTTCTCTCACCACGGTTACGCTGGTGGAGTGCTTGGTCTCTCTAATTCTCTGTGAAGCTTGGCCTGTTATACGGAGAGTTTCTTAGAGCAGATTGCTGGACACGATTTAGACTCCACTTCTTCGTCTTCTTGCCACATTTTACGACACCACAATCTCAAGAGAAGGACTTATCGATCCGTGAAACATGCATCTAGCAAACGATGGACAGACTCTGCGCTACGGTGAGGTAGCGCAAGAAAAGACCGAGGTCAAAATCAACAGTAATGGCACAATGGACATCAATGAGAACGGTGCCTACACCAACGGACACATCCAGACAAATGGCCAATCCACGGAGTCAAACGAGGTGGAGATCACTGCTCTTAAAGGGCAGCCGTTAGATGCGGCGCTGGACGCCATACTCACAGCGTGGATCATCTTGGTCCAGAGATATCAAAGGGATATATTTAACCAATTCTCTTGGGGCATCAAAGGCGCTGGGTCGGGTGGGCGCCAATGCGTCCAAACTACGGATCTCGACTTGCTCAACCACAATAATGCTGCAAGTCTGACATCAAAGATCCGCGATGTGAGACTGAAGAATTCCTCCCTAGATGGAGCCACGGTTTTCTTGAGTGACGGCACAAAAGAAGAGGTGAGTTGACTAGACGATATCATTCTTCCAGTCGCTAACTGAGAGCAGTGGACTTTTGAAGTTTCGGTTGAACTTGGAAAGAGCCCCCTACAAGCGACTGCCCGGTGGCAACCTCCAGGCATGTCAAGACACCAGGCTGTGTCTGAACTGCATTTTTTCTCTTCAATTGTTGATACCCTTTCAAGCGCACCTGATACCCCGATTTCCAACTTCCTTACCATCTCAGAGTCTGAGCTCGACGAGATCTGGAACTGGAACTCTCCATTGCCTCCAGACCTGCAAACATGCATGCACGAGTTGGTGGCAGAGCAAGCTGAGAAGCAGCCTGAGAAGAACGCCATTGAAGCCTGGGATGGAAGCTTGACTTACAAGCAAATCAACGACTACTCCACTCATCTGGGGCAGATCCTGCGGTCCATTGACGATTCCCCGAACCAGATTATTCCAGTCCTATTTGAGAAGTGTCGCTGGACAATCGTAGCAGTGCTCGGGATCATGAAGGCAGGGGCTTGTTTCTCACTGCTTGACCCTGCGCAGCCCGAAGGTCGTCTACGAACGGTTGTACAACAAGTCAGTGCCACGACTTTCATTGCGTCAAAGTCCCAGGCTTCGCTTGCGGCGCGAATTGCACCTCAAGCCACCATAATTCCTGTCTCCGCGTCCAAATTTGAGAAGATGTACGGTCCGTATGCCGACCAGCAACCAAAGACAACACTGCCCAAGGTTTCTCCATCAGCCGCCCTCTACATCCAGTTCACCAGTGGTAGTACGGGCCTCCCGAAGGGGTGCTTGATTTCGCACGGTCAGTACACGTCTGGTGCGATCCCACGCGCGTATGGTGTCGGCTATCGACCGCATTCTCGAGTACTCGACTTTGCCAGTTACGCCTTTGACGTGTGTATCGACTCTATGCTTTGCACGACTGCCCATGGCGGTACTCTATGCACACCTTCTGACGAGCGTCGGATGAACGATCTCAGCGGCGCTATGCGAGACATGCGGGTCACCTTGGCTGGTATGACCCCTTCTGTGGCCCGCACTCTGGATGTGGACATTCTTGACCAGCTCGACTCGATCGCACTGGGAGGCGAGGGCACGTCAATGAGTGACGCCGCTTCATGGGGAAAGAGAACGAGAATCGTCAACGCCTACGGCCCCTCAGAGTGCACAGTCGGTGCGACCATCAATGGCGATGTTGGCGCTAAACCATATATCACCATGGGTACTGGAACGGGTGCTGCGATCTGGCTTGCCGACCCCGAAGATCACAACAAGCTCGTACCAGTCGGAGCGGCTGGTGAGCTTCTCATCGAAGGCCCCATAGTCGGCATGGGTTACTTGAACAATCCAACGAAGACTGAAGAAGTCTTCATTGAAGATCCAGATTTCCTGACCAGGGGCAGTAAGTCTTTCCCTGGCAGACGAGGCAAGCTGTACAAGACCGGTGACCTTGTCCGATACGACCCAGATGGCTATGGTGAAGTCATCTTCGTTGGCCGTCAGGACCAGCAAGTCAAGCTTCGCGGACAGCGCATCGAGCTTGCAGAGATCGAGTACAACATGCAAAAGCACCTGCCTGCAGATACTCAGCTTGCTGTCGAAGTCATCAAGCCTGGCGGAACAGGAGAGCAGACTCTCGTCGCATTCTTGGTCGAGCAAAGAAAGAGCGGCATGCGCCATCTTGACGGACAAGTTTTTGGAAGCTTCTCCAACAAGTTCCAAACAGCGCTTCAGGAGATGACGAGACACCTGTTCAATGATCTTCCCGGTTACATGGTGCCCAGCGCCTATATCCCTCTCTGGAAGATGCCGCTGCTCGTCTCGTGTAAGACAGACAGGAAGCGGCTGCGTGAGATTGGTAACGGCGTCACCCGCCAAGACCTTAGACGCTTCAACGCTCTCCTTTCCGACAAGAAGGAAGCCACCACTGAGATGGAGCTCAAGTTGATCCCTGTATGGTCTAAGATCCTGGGTGGCGATGCAGACTTCAGCGCCAACGACAACTTCTTCAGCATGGGCGGCGACTCGCTCAGAGCTATGAGACTCGTGCCTGCCGCACGCGAGGAAGGCATCATCCTGACGGTCCCCGACATCATGCTGAATCCTACTTTGTCTGCTATGGCTGCGAAAGCTAGGCCCATCTCCGAGGAAGACACAACTGAGGTTCTTCCGTTCTCGATGATCGGTCAGGACTGGGACGAAGAGAAGTCCAAAGTCGAGAGCGCTAAACTTTGCGGTGTGGATGCGTCGAACATCGAAGACATGTACCCCTGTACACCTCTGCAGGAGGGTCTGATGGCTCTGTCAGCAAAATTCCAGGACGCCTACGTAGCTCAACGTGTCGCCGATCTTCCTGTCGAGATCGCTTATCGCCTTAAGGAGGCTTTCGACAAGTCTGTTGAAGATTGCCCAATTCTGCGCACACGCATCGTCAATGTGCCAGGCCGCGGTCTATTCCAGGTTGTACTTAAAGATGGTCAACTTGTTCGCGAGCATGGTTCAGTCCTCGCAGAATACCTGAAAACTGATCAGGCCGAGTCCATGGATCTCGGAAAGGCTCTCTTCCGCTATGGTGTCGTCCACCCTGAGGGCAGTGATAAGGTGCACTTTATCATCACGATGCACCATGCAGTGTATGATGGCTGGTCCATGCCCCTTGTCTTCGACCGCATCAACCGAGCATTTGTTGGTCTTGACACATCACGACCCGTCACCTTCAAGAACTTCATCAAGTACCTCACCAGCCAGGATCCGTCAGTCTCCAGGGACTACTGGAGGGAGCGTCTCAACGGCGCAAGCTCACACCAGTTCCCTCCTCTACCCGAGAAGGGCTATATCACACGCGCCGACTCTCTTCTTGAGCACTACGTCACCGTCCCTACGACTGCCCACAATAAGCTCACACTCGCAACGATCATTCGTGGTGCTTGGGCGCTGACATCCTCACTCTACATGGGCCACTCAGACATCATCTTCGGCGAGACGCTCACAGGCCGCTCCGCACCCGTCAGCGCCATCGAAGAGATCGAAGGCCCGATGATCACCACCATCCCAGTGCGCGTGCGCTTGAACCTTGACCGCCCCATCTCCGAGTTCCTGCAGCAAGTACACGCTCAGACCGTCCAACAGATCCCCCACGAACATCTGGGACTGCAGAACATCCGTCGTGTCAGTAAGGAAGCGCGCCACGCGTGTGAGCTACGTACCGGTCTTGTTCTGCACCCCAAAGAAGACGAGAATTGGAACGAAGGACGCACGCTCGAGAACGCGCCGGGTGATGCGTTCCTGCCCGCTGACGATGCCGAGGCAGCGCGCGAGGCGCTCAAGTTTAATACCTACGCACTCATGCTTGTGTGCACGCTTGACGAGAACGGATTCTTGATCATGGCTAGTTTCGACTCGAAGTGCATCGCCTCGCCTGCCATGGAGAGGGCGCTTGTGGTCCTGGACCGTATCGTTACTGCTTTGCTCGGCAATCCCGAGAGCAAGCTTGGCGACGTGGCGGTCTTGGATCCAGAGGAGATGCAGGATGCGCTCCAGCTGAGACCTAAGGATGTCATGATTGATAGTGGTGTTAATATGCTGCCTGCTCAAATCGTGGAGGATGGTCAGGCCAAGGTACTGTCGCCTAACGAGGAGAAGCTCCGAGGTTTGCTGGGCCGCATCCTGGGTATGCCCGAGGCAGACATTAATCCCAGTGATAGCTTCTTCGAGCTAGGCGGCGACTCCATTGGGGCCATGAGACTTGTGTCCGAAGCCAGGCTAAAAGGCTTGAATGTCTCGGTCGCGCAGATCTTCCAGAGCAAGTCACTGTCGGAGCTTGCCTCAAGTGTCGGCAACGAGAAAGAAGGCAAGCTACTTGATGTGCTGGCTCGCATTCTGGGCATGCCCAAGAGCGACATCAGCTCCAGCGATAGTTTCTTTGAGCTCGGTGGAGACTCGATCGGTGCCATGCGTCTTGTATCAGACGCACGCACCCAAGGACTTGCTATCAGCGTGGCGCAAATCTTCCAGAGCAAGTCGTTGTCCGAGCTGGCTGCTCTAGCTCAAGAGACTTCGTCGGGCGAGTCTGAGGCTAACATTGATGCTCCGTTCGTTGCTCTTGGGAACGACGCGAGCATGTTCAGTGCTGATCGCATGGTCTCCTACTTGGAGAACCATGAATGGGACATCATGGACATCTATCCTGCCCGGCCTTTGCAGCAGCTTGCGGTTGAGGGCACCGTGGATCTTCCGCGCTACTCTCTGCGTTACGAGCTGATCAAGTTTGCTACCGCCATCGACCACAAGAAGCTTGAGCAAGCTTGCCAAGAGCTCGTTGCTCGTAACGAAGTCCTGCGCACCGTGTTCGTCGTTGACAGCGGTAAGACGTTGGGACTTGTGATCCGGGATCTCAAGGTGCCTTATAGTGAGGTCACTGTTCCTGAGGGCGAAGACGTCAACACCTTCACACACAGCTATGTGCGGGAGGATATTGAAGCACCGAAACCTCACGGGTCGTCCTTCGTCGGCTTTACGCTCTTCACTTCACCCTCAACGGGTGCTTCCACCCTGGCGTTCCGCATCTCACACGCGCAGTACGACGAAATCTGTCTCCCTCTCCTCTTCGACCAGCTCTCCGCTCTCTACGCCGGCACCGAGGTCATCGAAACTCTGCCCTTCACAAAGCATGTGAACCACGTCGTCCTCAACAACATCCCCAAGAGCATTCCCTACTGGCAATCCCTCCTCGCCGGCTCGCAAATGTCCATTTTAAAGCCTGACATCCCCCTCCAAGCCAAACAGATGGCAGATATCTATCTTGAATTCGACATCTCCTCGCGCCCCAAGGACATCACCATCGGCTCGCTACCCACCGCCGCCTGGTCACTCGTTCTCGCCAACCGCCTCAACAGACGTGACGTCGTCTTCGGCGAAGTCGTCACGGGCCGCAACCTGGGCGCACCCAGTGCTGACCGCATTTTCGGACCCACATGGCAATACATTCCGTTCCGTGTGCCGTTCAAACCGGGCTGGACGCATCTCGATCTGCTCCGCTTCGTGCAGGCACAACATATTGAGTCTGCTAGCTACGAAGGCTTGGGCTTAGCCGAGATCGTTGAGAACTGCACCGATTGGGATAAGAGTGAGGTGAGTTGGTTTGATACAGTGGTGCATCAGGCGCCTGCGTGGGTTGAGGAATTGCCGTTTGGAAACGATGTGGAGGCGAAGTTTGAGACGGTGTATCCGCATGCTGAGCCGTTGAGGGAATGGAAATGTCAGGCTTTTGTCAAGGAGGGCGGAAAGAAGCTGGGTATCGAGATCGTCACGTTTGAGGAGTGGATTCCGGTTGCTCATGAGGTGCTGAAGGAGGTCGGTCAGGCGTTGGAGGATCTGCAGAAGAAGGTCGATGAGCCTATCTTCGAAGATGCTGGTGAGATGATGCAGCAGTCTTTGGAAGATTTTGAGGGCGTGATGTAATATCCAGTTTGTTTAGTGGTTTGATCCCGGTGTTGCCCGATGATTTTGGCATTCACTCTGGTTGCCCTTGCTTCGACTAGCTAGGTACTCTAATTTTATCTTGTCTCATCGTTACCATGTCGCACCTTCCTTGCTTCGCAATTTCTACTTCAGTAGTGCCAAGCGTCTAGTACTATCACTGCTCCGCCGTACCAGCTTTACAGTTGTGTCGAGACCTCTGAGCCGCCGTCTAGAATATCTTGAAAGACTGCAAGTGAAAGATTGCTATGGCAAGCGCTACTTGCACAAAACATGTTAGTTTTCTGCAGCCTTGAGGTGTTCGATGTATTGGCGGTGCGGAGGTAGTAGTGACACGCTTAGTCGCGTTGCCACGTGCCGTCGGTAAGGCACCGTCCGTGGTAAGTTGCGTGTGATCCTATCACGGACTCTTTGCCTGGAATGCGCCGAGACGCTGCTTCTTTGGTGTACTACACGGACGGCAGGCGGCACCAGCTATGCCAGGGAAGAGCAGTGGCCCTGGAAATCCCTTCCAGTACTGTTTGATGAAAGAGCGATACAGGCAGGGCCTCCTGACAACAAAACTACGTGGCAGTCTGAAGCCCTTCATACGAGAGACATATCGTTAGGCCGCGCTTCAGACAACCTGTCCAGCTATACCAAGCACCGATCTCAAGCAGTCACAATCATGATGCAGCTCATTCACAGCATCCTCGCCTTCGCTGTTGTCGCGACCGCTCTCCCATCGTTAACGCAAGACTCCGATCAATCGCAGCTGATTGGCAGCGACGGAGCCTTGATGGCGAGCGGCCATTGCAATATAGGCCAATACTACTGCTTCAGCCAGATTGTCGACGACCTCAGTATGTGCCTCCTCTTTCTGTTTTACCAAAACTAGCTGACAAGCTCCAGGAGTATCCAAGCAAGACATTCTGCACCAGTACTGCGACCAGAAATCGACAAACGACTGGCAGAGCTGCAACACATGCACGAGATTTCCAGTCCCACTGCCGGACTGCTGGGACGGGCCAGGAGCGTGGTCGAGTGTATTCGAATGTACAGGCCCGGAGGCGTACAAGTGGGTTGGGAGGTGCGAAGGAGAGGGCTCGATGTGCGCTGCGGGCACTTGCCGCCTAGGCAAGGCTAGATAAAGCTGGGGAGCTGGCGCTGTTCGGAAACTTCACGCCCAAGGCACTGTGATGGGTAGCATGAGGTTGGGGGCGGGTATTCTTTCAAAGGTTGCTACAAGTAATGGTGATGGGTGTTTGGCTTCCTCCTAATTGTAGCCTTCATGGGTCCTGTTGAGCTCCAAAGATTGTGCAACTTGTTGCTGAAGACGTCCCGCATATTTAGCAGTTCAACTTGAGAGTTGGTGATGGATGAGGCTTCGACCCTCGAAGATGACGCAGCTGTCACAGCACGTGACGTCCTTGGCGAAACAGCTTCAACGCCATCATCGCAGGCGCAGCTACCATCAACCCCCATCTCGCCGCCCGCGCCCCGACCGCACCTCGAGACAAGCAAGCCTCCGCAGGACGACTTGTCTCTCTACCGCCACCATGGCACCCAAAAAGGACACCATGTTCCGCTCGGCGGACATGTCCTTGACCCAGCTCTACATCGCGAACGAGATTGGCCGCGAGGTCGTCTCTGCGCTTGGAGAGCTCGGCGTCATGGACTTCAGAGATGTGAGCGAGCCTGCACACAACGCGATGGTGCCGCGAGTACTGACGATGCCAGCTCAATGCCGAGACGACCGCCTTCCAGCGCACCTTCACGCAGGAGATCCGCCGTCTTGACAACGTGGAGCGTCAGCTGCGCTACTTCCACGCCCAGATGGACAAGGCGAGCATCTCGATGCGCTCCATCTACGACTTCAACAACCCCTTCACCTCGCCCTCTGCATCGGAGATTGACGAGCTGGCCGACAAGAGCCAGAGTCTGGAGCAGCGCATTGCCTCCCTCAACGAGAGCTACGAGACGCTGAAGAAGCGCGAGGTGGAGCTGACAGAGTGGCGCTGGGTGCTGAGAGAGGCTGGTGGCTTCTTTGACCGCGCCCGCGGCCAGACCGAGGAGATTAGGCAGTCTCTGGACGATGACAACGACGATGCGCCTCTCCTCCGCGATGTCGAGCAGAACGGCTCCGGCGACGCTTCTGCTGAGCGGTCCTTCACCGTCATGAACATCGGCTTCGTTGCTGGTGTCATTCCCCGCGAGCGTATTGCGGCATTCGAGAGGATTTTGTGGCGTACCCTCCGTGGTAACCTGTACATGAACCAGTCTGAGATCCCCGAGCCCATCATCGACCCCGAAAACAACGAGGAGACTAACAAGAACGTCTTCATTATCTTCGCCCACGGCAAGGAGATCATCGCCAAGATTCGTAAGATCTCTGAGTCGCTTGGTGCCGACCTGTACAGCGTCGACGAGAACAGCGAGCTGCGCCGTGACCAGATCCGTGAGGTCAACACTCGCCTGAGCGACCTTGCTAGTGTTCTGCGCAACACCAAGTCGACTCTGGATGCTGAGTTGACTGCCATTAGCCGCAACCTGGCTGCTTGGATGGTCGTTATCAAGAAGGAGAAGGCTACTTACGAGACGCTGAACAGATTCTCGTACGACCACCAGCGCAAGACGCTCATTGCAGAGGCTTGGGCGCCTACCAGCTCTCTTGGACTCATCAAGTCCACTCTCTCCGACGTCAACGAGCGCGCCGGCTTGTCTGTGCCCACCATCGTCAACCAGATCAAGACGACCAAGACTCCGCCAACCTACTTCAAGGTGAACAGGTTCACCAACGGTTTCCAGACCATCATCGACGCGTACGGAACCATCAAGTACCGCGAAGTCAACCCCGCGCTGCCCGCTATTGTCACGTTCCCCTTCATGTTCGCCGTCATGTTCGGTGATGCTGGTCACGGTGTCATCCTTCTGCTCGCGGCCATGGCTATGATCTACTACGAGCGTAGACTCGAGCGCAGCAAGCTTGACGAACTGTTCTCTATGATGTTTTACGGTCGTTACATTGTCTTCATGATGGGTCTCTTCTCCATCTACACCGGTCTGATCTACTGCGACGCCTTCTCCCTTGGTCTTCCTTGGTTCAAGTCTATGTGGGTGTGGGACAACGACGGCAAGGGTCCTACCGCCAGCCGTGTCGAGGGCCACACCTACCCCTTCGGTATGGATTACCGCTGGCACGACACCGAGAACGATCTGTTGTTCTCCAACAGTTACAAGATGAAGCTCAGTATCCTGCTCGGTTGGTGCCACATGACCTTCTCACTCATGTGGTCGCTCGTCAACGCACGCTACTTCAAGACACCCATCGACATCTGGGGCAACTTCGTTCCCGGCATGATCTTCTTCCAGTCCATCTTTGGATACCTATCGTTCTCCATTGTCTACAAGTGGTCCATCGACTGGGCTGCTAAGGGACAGGACCCACCGTCTTTGCTTAACATGCTGATCTACATGTTCTTGCAGCCCGGTACACTCGAGAACCCTGACCAGCCATTGTACCCCGGTCAGGCTACCGTGCAGGTCATCCTGCTGCTCATGGCTCTTGTCTGCGTCCCTATCCTCCTGTTCTTGAAGCCTTTCTACCTCCGCTGGGAACACAACAGGGCCCAGGCTCTCGGATACCGTAGCATCGGCGAGACCGCCCGTGTCAGTGCCCTGGATGACGATGATGACGTCCCCGGAAACGGCAACGCGAACGGTGGACGCGAGAGCTTTGGCGATGACGACGATGGGATCGCAATGATTACGCAGGACATCGGCCACGGTGAGGAGCACGAAGAGTTCGATTTCGGCGAGATCATGATCCACCAGGTCATCCACACCATCGGTAAGCTTGACACCTTCCCCTACCCATGCATTCGTTGGCTGACACCTTCTAGAATTCTGCCTCAACTGTGTCTCCCATACCGCCTCTTACCTCCGTCTTTGGGCTCTGTCCCTTGCGCATCAGCGTCTCTCCATCGTCCTGTGGGAGATGACAATGAAGAACGCCTTCGCATACACCGGCGTCCTCGGCTCCGTCCTGATGGTTTTCATCTTCGGTTTCTGGTTCGCGCTCACTGTCATGGTTCTCTGTGTCATGGAGGGCACAAGTGCCATGTTGCACTCGCTGCGTCTGCACTGGGTTGAGGCCATGAGCAAGCATTTCATCGGTGACGGTGTGCCGTTCGAGCCGTTCAGCTTCAAGGCGCTGCTCGAGGAGGACCCCGTCGAGTAGTTTTGTTTTCTATGTTTGTAGGATAGCGTAGGGGTATATAGAATTGTACAATGTACACGTTTACATGAGCGCGCGTTTCCTACAGCTACTCGAGCTCATGGAAACATGACATGATGTGGGTATCTTAGATATGCAATGCCATGCTACTAGGCCTGCACCTCCACCGCCTTCTTCTTTCTCTTCTTGCTCTCCGTGAAACCCTTCCTCTCCTCCCCTTCTAACCCCACAGCCTTCAGCACCGCAAACCTTACATCCTCAACACCCAACCTCTTCCCATCAACCAGCGTCTCACTACTACACGCCAGGATCTCGCCCAACGCGGCGCCCCCATGCGGCGGCGCTATCTCAGGCAGCAACTTCCTCATGGCGTCTCTCAAGCCACCCACAGTCCCTTTGCTCTTCATCTTGACCCCCTTGCCCACTTTCTTGATCTCGCTTGCTTTGGGGATGTAGAGCTTGTCCATCTTGCTGAGCACGACCTGGTGGCTGACACCCGCAAGTCTCAGACTCGCAAGTATACTACGGTCTTTATCCTTGACACCGTGTTCAGCGTCAAGCAACACGAATACCCTGCGCAGCGCCTTGCGGCTCTGGATGTACTTCATGATCTCGACGCCCCACGCCGTCAAACTGCCCGACCCGTACCCAGGCATATCGACAACCACCAATCCGCGCGGCCCGACGATCTTCTCCTTGCCCGGCCCCCCGCTACCAGAGAGACTCTCGATCTTGATGCGCACCCCCGGCTCCGGCGCGATGCCGTACAGGTTCATCGTCTTGGTGAAGCCGGGCGTGCTGCTCGTCCGCGCCAGCAGGGCTTTGGTGTTGCACCCCATGACGGCGTTCAGCAGGCTGCTCTTGCCCACGTTGGACCGCCCGATGAAGGCTACCTCGGGCACGTCGGTCTCGGGCAGCTTGCGGAACTGCGCGATGCTGCGCAGCAGCGTGGCCGCTTTGCCGTGCTTCTCGAAGAAGCTGGTTGCATGGGTCTTGTTGGGGACGCTGGGCGCGGCCGTCTCGTAGTACCAGTTGTAGTCGTGTGGGCCGGTTGGCGCGCTATCTGGGGCTGATTTAGTCTTTGGTTTGGGGTGAGATTGGGGCGTCGAGGGCGGCGAGGGGATGAGGGCGTCGGTATCTCGAGAGGCTTGCGCTGTAGGCGGCGCTCGCTGTGCGGGTTTTGCTGGCGCCGGTGGTGTTTCTACGGGCGCTGAAGGTGCTGGAGCAGCGGCTTGTGGTCGTTCGGCTTGCACACGTATCGTGGTGCCATCCGTGAGCGTGATGGTCTCGGGCGTTGGAAGCTTCTCAGCTTCCACTGGCGACTGGCGAGCGCGGGGCCTCACACGCAGCCCTCTGCTCTGCTGCCCCAGCGCTCGTGTACAAGACCGACATATCCAGTTCTTCGTTGGCGCAAGACCCAACATTGTAGGCCGGATGGTCGTCGAGCTCCCTCGAGGTAACTTCACGCCCGAACTTTTCGCCGCAGCACCTCCGCGGTCCAACATCACCTCGACACCCACAACCAGCTCTCCCGCCACGAGTCCGCCTCCTCACAGAAACACAACCCACCATGTCATCCCCCCCGCAAATCCGCTCTCTCTACCGCCGCCTCCTGCGCGAACTCCCCATCAAATCACGCACCACCCGCACCGCGCACCAAAAGCTATCCGCCGCCTCCCCACTGCAGCAGCGGCTGCGCCAATCCTTCCAGACACCGACGAGTGCCGCGCAAGCCAACCCCGCGAGCCAGGAAGCGCAGGTCGAGCAGTTCATCCAATATGTGCAGGCGCAGCGCATGTACGCGACGCTGATCGAGCGGTACAATCCGGGCATGGGCATGAGCGAGGAGGAGAGGGTTAGGTTGTCTGCGAGGAGGATTGGGATGAACCTGCCGGTCGAGTTTGAGGGGGAGGAGCATAGTGAGGGGAGTAAGGGGGCGAAGGAGTGAAGAGTAAGAGGTGGTCTGGATCATGGGTGCTTGCTATGGACGTGTGGAGGAGCTATGTTGTATGATACGAAGCTGTGGAGTCTGGCTGAGGTCGTGGGAGAGGGAGACTCGAGAGGGAAAAGCGAGAGCCATGATGAGCTTTGGGCAACCGTCTCGCATGTACTATGTGTATTGTGTATAATGAATCGTTCAACATCGCCTTATTTTCTCAGGAAAGAAGCGGCAGATCAGACCACATGAGTTCAGGAAATCGACTAAGATTGTAGGAGCTGCATTGAGCGCGTCGGTTACAGCTAATTCGTTATGGTATATCAAGGACACTAACATCTACAAAGGATCCTTCAATTCACGAGTCAAGATTTAGAAGCTATCATGCCAGTAGAGCTCATTGATGGTATTGCCTCCTCTATCAATGCGAACGAACACCCCCCACGCGGCTCACTGTCTAGGCGCCGGTGCCACCGCCACGCGGCCTGACAGGCAGCTTGTGTCCAGGGTTCTCGCGGTATCTATGTCGTTGTCAGTCAATGTACGCCATACTCGATCAGGGCTGTCAGGACTCACTTCTTTACGATCTTCTCGATCGAGTCCAAACCCTTCTCCAGCACGTCCATCCTCGGCCCGTAACTCAGACGAACAAAGTGGTGACAGGGGCTGTCGAACAGATCACGGCGCTTGCTGGGGTTCAAGTCGAAGAAAATACCCGGCACGACAATAACCTTCTCCTGCAGACAAGCCTGGAAGAAGTTCAATCCGTCGTTGATGCCTTCAGGCAGTCCGCTGAGATCGAGCCACAGGTAGAATGTCGAGTTGGGCATGTATGGGAACTTGAAGCCGATTTCCTGCAGCCTGCCAATGACGTAGTCGCGCTTGGTGCGGAAGTGCATCTGCAGCGCACGCATCTCGTTGCGTACGCGTGGCGGGCTCAGCATCTCAACTGCGGCTTCCTGGAAAGGCACGTTACAGCCACCATCAAGGTACGAACCGCACGAGCCAATGGCGCTGATAAACTCCTTAGGGCCAATGACCCACGCAACTCGCCATCCAGGAAGGCGGAAACGCTTGGTGAGACCGTCGATGATCAGAACGTCGTCCTCGTCGACGTCCTCGACGTTGTCGGCGGCTGAGATAACGGTACCGTCGCAGTTTGTGGTGTAGTTGTATCCGCAGTAGAACTCATCCATAATGAGGGTCGCGCGGTCACGGCAGATGTTTTGGATCTGTGCAAGCTCGGGGTTCGTGACCATCTGTCCAGTGGGGTTCCTGGGGTTCGAAGTCAGGAGTACTGATGTACCACGGGCAATCTCCTCAGCGACCTTGTCGGGCGACATGTGGTACTGATCCTGCTCGCCGAGAGGGATAGGGATAGCTGCGATGTTCTTGAACAGTGACAACATCTCGTTGTAGGCTGTGTAGTCGGGAATGAAGAAGCCCAGGTAGCAGTTACCCAATACAGCAGCGATACGGATGAGACCAGCGCGACCACCAGGAACGATACACACGTTCTCGTATGTGTACTGGCTCTTCCTCCACTTGCGGTGGTGTTCGTTGTAGAGTTTCGCGACTGCCTCCCGGAGAGGCTTGATGCCGGCTGTGGGACCGTACTCTCGACCGTGTGCGCTGATATCTACCTCCTTTGAAAACATTAGCTTTTGGCCAATATCCGTCTCAGAGACCACTTGCCTTCGGGCGCTCAAAACAGCCCTGACAAAGTTAGCATTGCTGTAGTCATCGAAGGTACGTGTTGCACTCACTTCGATGCTATCGTCGACCTCTGGTGCTCCCTGACCAAGGTTCGCCCATTCCTCCGGGTGCTCTGACCATATTCATCAGTCATGTTTCTGACAAGTACCCACATTGAAGGAAGAACAAATCATGTCCAAGTATGTCCCGACTCGATTTGTTGTTCCTCAATCATGAGTGTCGCTATCGAGTTGCAAAGAAAGCCGGCCATATGCGTAGAATTTGAACAAACAAGGGAGGTAGCCAGAGGTTATCCGCACGCTATCTGCGATGAGATGATAGCTCTGAGGGCTACAATAACTCTTCTGTGCTATGGCCGGCTTCCTCTGCAACATGGGAGACAGGCTTGGGACGTACCAGCGAAGCCATGCTTGTATGCTTGTTCGGACGTCCAGACTACACCGGTTGTAGAGCGAGAGGGATCGAGACCGGCGTGAGGCTTGTGGCCTTCGTGCGATTCGCGGAAGTTGCGGTGGATGCTGGAGCCCAGCTCTGGTGCATACGTCAGTAAAGCTGCCTCAAGAATGCCACAATCCACCAGCCAGACGGACGCAATGCGCAAACTCGAGCTCAAGCTCGAGCTGATTAGACCTTTCCAAGCGCTATCAGACTCCAAACCTGTTCTTACAGCTCCTCCAGAGCTCCAATCGCGCCTCTTACGCCCTCACGCTTGTACTCACCATTGCCGCTCGGCTCCTTGGTGCTCGAGAATCTGCGCTGGCCATGTCCAGAGCCCGCCTTAAGAATAGGCACCTTGTCTGCGGAGAACGACATCTCTGTTTTGTTGTTGATCGTTGGTTGCTCGAAGACAAGCTTTCGCCCAGGCTGTGGAGGGGTAAGCTTAACAAAAAGCGGGTCAGGGTCTGGGGGATCGGAGGTAGGAAGCTGTCGTGTCACCTCCAAGTCCGATAGTACAAAAAGCTCAAGAAAAGGACGTGAAGGGGTATCGAGGAGAAGGACGGAATGTGTGGAGTAGAACAAGGAAGCTGCGTCGGGCCTTTATACACGTCAATACGTCCCCGTCGCGGTGCCCACCCATACACACCGCAGCTTCGCCGCCATGTGCGCTGGAGCGCGTTCCAAGATCCCTCCCGTCCACTCCGATCCCCGATGTTCTTCCCGGGTTCCAGCCACGATTGCTATGGAGCCAATCAACGAATTCGCGCGTTACGGCGTGCATGCGGGTGTGGCATCGAGTGTAGCACCTACAGCACGGTACAGCAGGGCTTACTTCAGGCTGTTCTCACACCGCTGGGTCTTATAGGACATGCAGTGTGAGTGCGACGGTAAGGCTTGCAGACAGCTGAGCGTTGACAGCTAGCAGCGAGCTGCCATGTTGCTACAAGCAGCGGGTACATCGTTCCCCTGTCAGCAGGCCTTCAGCTCTGTCAGGGTTTGGCATTGAGGCTCTTTGCTTTTTGGAGCGGCTGAGACAGTGACATACGCGCTCCGCGGATAATGCCTCATTCGTCTCAGCCCTACAAAGGAGTTGAGGTTAAGAGCCGCGGATTTATGAGCAACTCCTACTATTCCCGTCACTTTTCTCGACGCTTGGTACTCACATTATCACCTGTGTCATCCCCATCGTATTGCTTCTGTTCGATTCCTGTTGTTACGCGGCTCGAGTGTATCGCCATGTCCTTCAAGTAGCAAGAAGCAATCAGCTATACGATCAGAATTGATGTAGCAGCAACCGGGAAGTTTATCAGGGTGCAAGGCATTCATGCCAGATCTATGAGTACTTCTCAAGATTTCAAACACTCTGTGGCTTGCAGCCAACTTTTCTGCTAGCTAAAAGCACGTCTACCTCTCCCAGCCCAACAGCACCGTGCAGAACTTTTCGACTCCTTTCAATCATCACATTGTTATCAAATCGGCGTCTAAGCCATCGACCTCCTAACCCTACCCTCAACCTCTCCACTCTCGCTCTTACCCTTCCACTCCACCGTCACTGTAATACCCCGGTCATCGCCCTTCTCCTTAGCATACTGCAGCGTGCCCTCCAACACTTCCCCCTTTTTGAACTTCTGCTTCGCCGCAACCTCGTCATCCAGCAGCAACACAGCCTGGTGCCAGTGCGTCGGCGTGTTCGCGGGTCCAGTCGAGAAGCCCAGACCTGGAATGCCGTTCTTCTGCCAGTCCACATCGTCGATGGCCTTGATATCCTGCTCGCTGCCCGGGTGCACGAAGATGGTATCGAACCAGATAGCAATGGCTTGCAGCGAGTCGATGTCTCGGTCGAGCTTCATGTGTAGCGGGATCTTGAAGCTCAGGTCGCCGATCGATGCGGTCTTCATCTCGAGGAGGTGCGCGTTAGCGGATCCGCACAGCGCGGTGGGAGGTACGTCGAAGACGCCGATTTCGCGGTGGTTGAGCAGGCCGCCGGGGATCATGGACGAGAAATTGAAGCCGTACACGTCTTTCCAGAACTTTGCGCCTGTGGCATCTGCGATCCAGTCTGCGTCTGAAATCGGTGCGAGGCGGATGTTGCAGTGGCTCGGCACCAGGAGGCCGTCGTCCTTGAGGTACATGTCACGCGCGCGCAGAACCGAGTCCAGCATGCCCTCGAACAGCAGTCCGTAGCCCATCCACTCGGAGATGATGATGTCGACCTTGTCCTTGCCGATCTGGCGCTGCGTGTTGAAGTCCTCGATGCGGCCCTGGATGACTTGGATGCGGTCTGCGTAGCCGTTCTTCTCGACGTTTTCCTTTGCGCGAACAGCGATCTGCGAATTGTCGACTGCGAAGACTTTCTTTGCGCCGGCGCGGGCGCAGAACAGAGACAGAATGCCTGTGCCGCAGCCAACATCGAGGACGACTTTATCTTTGAAGACGTCGAGGTTCTTCTCGATGAAGTCCCGGTAGCCCTCAGTTCGCACGCGGTCCTCGATCATCTCGCGGTGGATGCTGTTGCCCTTGTAGCTCTCGAAATAGTCCTCGTCGCGGTCGCTGGTGACCTGTAACCTCGAGAAGTCCTCTGGCATGTCTTTCTGAAGCTTTGCTTCAAACTCTTCGTAGTCGACGGCTTTGGTCTCGATGCCTGACATGAGGTCTCCAAGCTCGAAAAGCAACGCGTCATCTTCGAGTACCGGCTGCAAGTACTTGTCACTCAGATCTTCTAATGTGAGTTTGATGCTCTTGGGGTCTGTGCCTTTCTGTGCTTCTGATCGCAGGCAGTTCACCAGCTTGATGATGTCAATTTCATCCGCCTCTGAGGATTGTTAGTAGTCGCCCAAAGAGGAATGGTATGGTAGCGCTCACTCGAACCGAGACTCTTGACCGTCGCATTCAAATCGAAACCGTGCTCTGATGTGCTGTGCGTCGACATATCCGAGACACGTGCAAACTGCTTGTCACAGAACAAGCATTTGAACGTTGTCTCATCAGCCTCACTCCTCTCTTCAACGATGCTCCCCACTGAGCTTCCTGAGTCTGACTCCGAGTCTGAATAGTCGCGCGGCATTTTGTGTGAATTTTCTAGCTCTTCTAACGGGTGTTGTTTCGTCCTGTTTCTGGCGAGTAGTTTGTCAAAAATGTAGTTCTTCAATGTTGCCCGCTTCCCTAGAAACTTTATGCCGCTAGTGTAAGTTTGTGCGAAAGAAATGCAGGGATGCGGGGTTGGTCGGTGGAGCCTCCCGTAGACCCTTGATGTCACTCTGCTCGTGTCGGTTCAAAAGTGGGCGATAAGAGTAGACCCTCAAAAACACAGGAGGTAGTCAGAGTTTATGTATACGTTGTCTATAACTAAGTTGTAGCTCTGAAGACTAGAGTGTGTTTTTGAATTGTAGCCTATCTTTTACGCAACATGAGTACCTCTCTCTCTTCACCTTTTTGCTCCTTCATCCTCCTTCGATTTACATGTTGTACGCCGTCCTAGTGCTCCTGACATGGCTGTATCTTCACATCTGTACGTATGTGAGGCTGGCGCATGTTGTGTCTCGGTGTAAATCATCCATTGTTCTTAGATCTAATTCCTAGTCAGGATAGTGTATCGTCGAATCCTGAAATCCTCCCTAAGAAATATACGACCCAAACGGCGGCTTACCATTACTCTGCTTTCACCCGCCATTCTTCGCTCTGATCAGATCTCGACTAAGCAGCCACAAATCGATCTCTGGCTTCGCATGCCTCCATGCCGCGTCATTCACGAACGAACCTCGTAGGTCTTCGCTCGTTGTGCCAGCATGTAGTGGAAGTTTCTCCGCTTGCATGCCAATTGGCGGAACATTTGCCATATTCATTAGTGCGCGAGCCTCCGGTGTCCAGTGTTTTTGAGGTCCTCGTAAAAATTGAAAGGCGTCAACAGCCCAGATAGGAAGGTTAGGATAGCGTTGTTGAAGGTCGTAGGGATCGAAATCAAGGAGAGTGCGCTCTTGGCGTGGGTGAGTGCTGTTCATATTGAACCGTGGAGTTATTCAGCGCTGTGTGAGTCAGGAAAGAGGTGTCGAAATGCTTTGCTAATTCATGTTTCTAATCTCACGGCGGTTTTATATGTTATGGGCGACGTCGATGTCTCATCTTACTGATCCTCCCAGTTGTAACTTGTGTCTCCAGTCAACTACTGATTTTCTCCATGTCTCACTCATGGACTCTATTCCGGCACCTCCAACTTCGCTCTCAATAACCGTGCTTGACTTGCGTTAAAGCTTGCTCCTCTCGTGCCGAGATGGACCGAAGGTTCATTCAGCTGAGAGTTCACCTTCTTGACCGACTACTGCATCACTCCTGGGTTGGGCGGACTGTCTCCTTGATTCTGCGTCGCGGCGCTGTCACCAAACAACTTCTTCTCCGCCTTCGCACACCAAGACACCGCCTCTTTCCACTCCTTCTCCCTCTCGCTGTCGTCCACCAGCCATCCCAGTCTTTCCATAACACCAAGGGCCATCTCGCGCAGGAACCACCAGCTAGGAAGCCAGTTCAATTTCGACAGCGCCCGGAGCTTGAGGGCAGTAAACAATGCCGTCTTCATGGTGACGTTGTCCATTATATCTGCTTTGCTAAAGACTACGTCCCACATGCCGTGCGCGATGGCGTCAATGCGTCGTGAGCCAACAGGATTCTTCTTGGGTTCTACGGGACACAGCGAGTCATTCCTCTGGAACGTGGCCATAAGGATCTGTTGAGCCAGGATTGGCGGCGAGTGTGGTTGAGGAATTTGCATAGAAGGCTGTGGAGACTGCTGCGATTTGAGTGGCGAGTTTGAAGGATGCTTGATAATGTTCGAGTTTCGAAGGGGAGATGCGGGCATGCTAAGGTATTGATGCTGCTGCTGCTGCTGCTGGCGGTAGTCAGCGATATGTCAGAGCGAGTCTGGGCGAGCCATGTATAGCTGCTCATTCACTGGCCTCAACTTTGATCTCTTGCTCAACTTCCTGGTGCCTCACAGGCGCCATTGGCGCCACCGGCGCGCTTCCTCGTGTGTTCCCAGGTTGTATCAAGCCTGGCAATGGCAGAGCTAGAGGCTGATACAAGTCAGGGAACATCAGAACTACTGAAATACACGTGACTCACTTCGCCCTGCCACCTGCGCTTCTGCAATGATATAGGAGACCCAGTGGCAGGCAAATTTGGCGAGATGGCCGATGGCAAGTCTGGAAGAGACTGTTGGTCGGGTAAGTGTGAGTCGAGGTGTTGCCTGGTGACTTGCTTCTTACATTCCTAGCTGCCAGTGTCCCTGGGAGTGTGGGCGCTGTTGCCATGGTTGTGTTGTAATTGCCTCGAGTGACAAAAGCTTCGCGGCGCGTGATGGTAGTGGAGGGAAAGACCAGACTGCGTGAAAGAAGGAGCTTAAACAGAGCTCAAATACTCGAGTCTTAGTGAATCTATGTGGTCCGTCATTTGTGTGCGTGGCTCGATTGGCCAAAAAGTGGATCGAGGTGTTTGTTGTGAGGAAACACGCTAGTGACTTGTGGTGAAGGAGGAGTGAAAGCAGCAGGCACCCTCCGCTTCGACTATAAATCGGTACGATCAAGAGCTGTAGAGTGGTGTAGCCTTCAGAGTTGTATGAGCTTATCTGAAGCCCTCAATATCTCAACGTGAATGATTTCTCGTAGTAAAACCTTCTTTTGTTAGGGATAGTGCAGCATGGAGACCACAAAGAGACATTTGGGGTTTGGAATAACAGGCAGAGAAGATGAGAATTCATCATGTTTTTCCACATGCTGGCGATGATTGACCGCAGCTACTGCTCTATCCATATCCAGAGCACCAAACGCCATGCTATGCAAGTTGTCCAAAGTACGCCTGTGAAGTTCCCATGAGCTAGCCTGGAGATATCCAAGGCATAGACGAAGACCTCAGGCAATACTGCTGGTACGGCCTCGACCCCTGGCTTTCGTGCGCGCCTTTGACTTGCGTGGAGCCTCCTCCTCAGAGTCACCGATGTCCTCTTCTCCCAAATCCATATCCTCCTCATCATCCTCATCCATGACCTTTTTGCTCTGCTTGCGCTTCTTGGCACGAGCAGCCGTGGCCTGGAAAGCCTCCTCTGGCGGCTCTTCCATAGGCGTAGAGCGCTTGCTCCCCTTCGGCTTTGGCGCGTACTTCGCCTCCAGGTGGTCGAAGAAGCCACCTGCTCTTGACGCCTGGCGCTGCTGGATTAGAGCTGCAAGGTCGGCCATGTCTCCGCCGCCCTTCTTGCTCTTCGCCTTTCCGTTCGACTTTCCAACCTTCTTTGCTTTGGCCTCCTCGGCAGCCTGGCGCTTGTCGAAGTCGTCGCGGCTCTTCTTCGCAGCCTTCTTGGCCTTCAGTCGACTCTCGTCTGTCTCCTTTGTGTACGTGGGGTATGACTCGATCTCGCCCTTCGATATGGCATCGTCCAGGATCTCTCGGAAACGATCGTCATCCACCAGGATGTCTGACAGCATAACCGCTTCATACATGTGATCCAAGTTTCCCTTGTACTTTTTGTATGCTTTCAACAGATCCCCCCGCTCCTCAACGCTGTTCTTGTACTCGTCCGATAGCTTGTTGATAGCTTCCTCGTTGATAACATTCTCGAACTGTCCACGGTAGAAGCTGAGCCAATCGAAATCCTCGTCATCTTCGAGTGACTCTGCTGTGCTACCTGTAAGGTCGTAGCGCTTTCGTCGGCGGTCGTCTGAGAGGATGGCGTATGCGAATGCGATCTCCTGGAACTTCTTGTTCGCTGCTTCCTTCTCGCCCTCGGCAGCCTTGTCTTGAGACTGTCAGTATCTGATTGAAGCAAATCCAAACTCACATACCGGGGTGATGCTTCAGCGCCATCTTCCTGTAGGCCTTCTTCACATCATCAGCGGTGGCTTCGCGCTCCAGGCCGAGGACTTCGTATGGGTTGATCATGGGTGGGCCATCTTCTTCCTCGCCGATGTCCTCGTCATCTGAGCTGCGCTCTTCGTAATCTTTCTTCTGTTTCCTCGCCATGGTGGAATTTTTCTGATGCGATGTTCGAGTAAGAGTCGAGCGCGTGGTGAGCTCAGGAACGCGTCGCGTGGAAGTGGGTCTTTGCTATCGATAAGGGCCCATAATTGCATCACCGAAAGCTTCCCCTTGAAGGATGATGACTCTCACGACCCTCTCTTACTATCAAAATGCCGGAAGAATGGGAAGGACCAGTGAGGATGTGGGACGGCCCAGTCCCGCCAGCGCAAGCACCAGACCCCAATGATCACTTCCAGTACATGCGCCTCGCCCTGGACCAAGCACAGGAGTCACCACCAAAGCCCACAAACTTCTGTGTCGGTGCCCTGCTGGTCGATGGAGAGACTGGCATCATCCTGGAGAGAGGCTACACACTGGAGTGCGAGGGCAACACTCATGCCGAGCAATGCTGCTTGATCAAGTTTGCGAAAAAGCATGGGCTGCCCGAGGAGCGTGCTGGCGAGGTGTTGCCAGCGACCACTGTCATCTACACCACAATGGAGCCTTGCAACAAGAGATCAGTTGGCAACGTGCCGTGCGTAGATCGCCTCATTCGTACAAAAGGATTGGATGGACAGCCTAGAATCAAGAAGGTCTACCTTGGAGTCAAAGAGCCTGAAAAGTTTGTTGGCGCCAACGAGGGCATTGCGAAGTTGCGAGAAAACGGTATTGAGTGCATACATGTGCCTGGCCTGGAGGAACGCATATTGCAGGTTGCCACTGCTGGGCATGAAACATGAAGACTCAAATTAAAGCTCAATCCAAAGAAGTCTGGAACATCCAATAACCAGCGCGTAGCATCACACCTCTCCTAGCTCGTAATCAAGCTATGTCGTCCCCCTTCTCCTCTGAGCTCCTCGAAGTTCTACTAGATCATCTAGCTCGACCTCTTCGCATCTCCTGGTCTTGCCCTTCCTCATTGTCTTGAGACTGAGCTCGTATCGAAACCTCCTCCATCGACCAGCTCTGACTTCCTGGACCCGTACAGTGCTGACTCGGCGTTTGTGCGTTGTGTTGGATTGTGCCTTGGGCGCGATGCTGGCTTTCTGAGCAGCTTCCAAGGTTTCTGCGTCAGTCTCGATCGGAAGGGAGCTCGACGCCATCAGTGCCATGAAGAGAGATGCCAGCCGCCGTTGACGATTGCTAACTTTGGTGGGACCGTTTGAAGGTTGATGTACTATGTGTGAGGTTGCTGTAGATACATTGCGGGCGTGTCTGGCTCTCGCGCTCTTTGGTGCCGACTTTGATGGCTGCGCGGCCGCTGAAGGGAATGCTGTTTTGCCGCTTGAGGCTTGTGTCTGTGGTTTTGCGAAGGTCACGCCCTTTGGGGCACGCTTCTGACGAATGTGTAGCATATTGAGGATCCGAGTGGATGGACAGGCAGCTTACAACACAAAAGAGCTGTACCTAGCAGATATACAGACATAACATCATTTACATAGACCTACCGATCAAGGGACACCCGAAGCTGAGAGTGACCTGCAGGAGCCGCCTCCCCGTCTGACTGGCTGCTAAGCTGACACCTGAACCACGCCTCACCCAACTCATATTGCTGAGCGGCACGGTCAGAAGACTGGCGGAGAGAGCTTGCTTCCTGACGGTGTTGAAGTGTACGTTGGGCGTAACGCTGGTCAAGAACGGCTGAGCAGCGCTTCGACACCTCGATCGGATGTGAGCTGTTCATGAAGTGCAAACATCCAGGCCAGCCCTACGGCGTGAATCAAGACAAGCTGCAATGCGACTTGGCTCTGGCCAGATTCTTTTCTACTCCTGGAAGCGCCTGCTCCGCTCGCTTACAATCCATCCGAGCTCTTGAAATTTGCAGCAACGATGCTAGAGGTTGGCTTTTGCGGCGCAGCAGCCCTTGCAAAAATAGATGGCTTGGCCTCAACTCAGCACAATCGAGAATGTCCAGGTCAACTTTCAGTGAGCTTCAACTCATTTAAAGGGCACCTTTTCGAATGTCTGCAGAAAGGTCGAGGTCGAGGCAGGCACTATAGTGACTGTGAGTAAGGATGGCTGTCACGACCCGAGCACCCAGGCTAGCACCACACGTAGCTTCAAACCGACAACGCGCCAACCCGCATGAACCGATGAGGCCAAAGCTGCGATTCGCGAGGATCGGAGTTTGGCGCTGGTCTACTTTACATCATAGGAGAGATCCATTCTGCGATGGGTAAACTCTACGTTTCGCGTTCTCGAAGCTTGAACCCCGCTCGATCATCCGATGACGTCGTAGACTCTGCTTCGGACGCGTTGGAACTAACAACGCGTCACAGGCAGTTGCCGTCGCATAAAGGAGGGTAAGACAGGTGCTCATATGCAGACTTTAAGTACACAAGAACATACAAATGCGTCCATTCACACTTACACGAACTTGCAACACATCAATCAGACAAATATCGAAGCCTACAGTCTCACAGATCTCCAGATTCACCACATCAGCCAAAATGTCGTCAGGTAAGCTCAGCATCAGACACCCTGACAGCATCTAGCTGAGCCACAAAGCTGAAGCCATCGCAGGAATCCCCAACCAATCCTCGCTCAACATTGAGAACACCAATATCTCCACCGCGCCTGGCGTATCTCTTTCCTCACAGCAGCAGACCATTGTCGGCTCAATCCTCGACCTCTTCGCCGGCCGCCCTTCGCTTCAGAAGCTTGCTCTCTGGCGCGACGATGCAACCTTCGAGGACCCCATCACAGTTGCCCAGGGCCGCGAGAAGTACCAGGCGCAGTGGTACGGCCTGCAGAGCGCGTTCAGCGAGATCGAGAGGCAACACCACAGTGTCAAGGATGCGGGTAACCCTATCCTGATGGATCTCAAGACGAGATATGTAATCAAGGGGATCAACAAGGAGCAGATTGTGAGCAGTGTCGTCGCTATTCACCTTGATGGTGACGGCAAGATCCAGAAGGTGGAAGATAAGTGGGACGGCAAGTTGCCAGAAGGTGCCATCGCGAATGTGAGTACTGCGCTCTGAGGCTAGAGTTCGATATGCTGACTCTCCACAGGCTTTCCGCCACCTGAACGCCGTCACCGTGCCGAAGATGATTAACGTGCCCAAGAACGAGAAGGAAGATGCTGAGAGAGGAAACTAGATATTACTGGCGAGTCGAATCGCTGGTCTATGCTCAG
The DNA here is from genome assembly GCA_027946495.1 of Didymella sp. IMI 355093. Classification (NCBI taxonomy): domain Eukaryota; kingdom Fungi; phylum Ascomycota; class Dothideomycetes; order Pleosporales; family Didymellaceae; genus Didymella; species Didymella sp. IMI 355093. Next base: position 782,816 of record JAPEUZ010000006.1, read on the forward strand.
GTAGCATACATTTGCTCATAAATCGTAATGTCGTGAAGACCTCCACGGTCCATTTTACTGAAACATGCGGCTGAGTGCAACGTGTAACAGCACTGCTGTGACGGTTGCCACCACACTGAATGCCTCCAGGACCATTCCTTCCGCCACCAGTAAGATAGTCCCGCATTGCCCTTGTGCTGCTCTAGGCAGTCCAGGCCCGTCCATTGTGATGGTGGCGCAAAAGCCGCCTTGCACCGTGGTCGGCGCATTGTAAACGACGAAAGATGTCGGTTGTTGTACGTATGTGGTAGGTGTTACAGCTTGCACTGTTACCGTCGATATTGCTGCTGCATTTACAGCGCCGCCACAGGTACTGCCAGAGGGACAGCAACCAAGGAGTCCGTTTGAATTTGCAGGAAAGACGCATGCGTAATTAGCAGGGCAGCACCTAGCGGCGAGATGAGTCGTAGCTCTATTGTTCGGAAGTTACAGCATACCAGCTAGGCGCATTTACTGAGCTGCAGCTCTGCGATGCTGATGAGGGACAGTAGTTTGTGCCTTGCGCTGTGACTTGCTCGCCATTTGAATTGACCAAGTAGACGGCTCCTGAGAAGGGCGCGTTATTCGTGATCTGGGGTTGGGCATCTGCTTCGGGTGTCGCGGCGCAAAGGGCATCAAGCAGCAGAACGATAAGCTTCCAGGGCGCAAAGTTGCGCATCTTGCAAGGCGAGGTATGAAGTCTCTAGAGGGGGGTTTGGAAAGAAAAGGCAGTGTGCGTCAACGGTTGCGACGAGAAAGGCCTACTTGTCTGCTTCGAAGAAGAGACGATCACGCCAGCTTGCTACCGCAAGAGTGAGAGTGAAAGAAGCAAGAGAAGAAGGCAGCCGACCGGTGAGCCAGCCGCCAGCCTACCTTATGATCATGGTTGTAACGGCAGAGAGGAGTCAAGGTAAGCTAGCTAGAGCTCCAAGCTGCAAGTCAAGGTCAGCCTACTAGGTCATCTTGGACATGCAGCTGAGGGAACGGTTTGGTGGATGGCGCATCATTGGTCCTGCAAACACCGTCGTCGGACAAACCTTACACCTCCAGTTGGTCCATAGCTTTGACTATCTGCATCTTTTCGGACTCAACTTCCGCGAGTTGACATCAAAGTGACAGCGTTGAATTGTGAGAAGAATACATAGGGCTGTAAGCCGGGCAAACCTGGCTCGCTGGTCCTTCGCGAGGTATCCGTTAGCAGTATCCGACAAGGTGTACTCATCGGTAAAGACCGCAAAAGCCTTGTTTGTTCCTTGCAAAGCGAGCCTTAGTCTTGGAAGTGGCTCAGTTGGATACGCATTACAAGATCGTTTGCAGGCTCCGTTGCATGCGCTTGCAACGAGGTGCATGTGCGGAAGGTGGGGCAGCGCCAAGATCACCACGTGAAAAGGCGCCAATCTGGTGTTTCTTCGACGCGTTCCAAGGTTGCCGTCTCTCGTTCCATACATCATCAACACAATATGACATGTCAAAGCAGCTAACAGAGCACCCTTATCGAATTTATCCAGCATACTGCTTTCCTTATGCACCGACCTACGATGCCTGGGTGAAACTTGCTGCTGCCGATGTGCATGCTTTGTGGTCAGAAGAGGGTTTCCAAAGTAAGGCTCGTGACATTTGGCGCACGAGCACTCGCTGATCGGGTTTCCAGGCCAAAGCATCTACTTCTACCTCAACCATCCAATACGATACGTGCGCGTTGTTGGCGTTGTTGTAGCTATCGACGACATCACTTCCAAGTACTCCGCTCTTACGCTGGACGACGGGAGTGGCGCTACCCTCGAGCTCAAGATTGTAAGGCGCGTCGCGGATCAACAAAGCTCGGAATCATTCTCCTCAAACACCACTGTCGGCAACGTAAACGTCGTAAGCCAACTTGGCGTCTTTGAGATCACAATCAATAATGTCAATGTGAACATTGGTACGGTCTTAAAAGCAAAGGGTTCTATCTCAGAGTTTCGTGGAGTCAAGCAATTAGAACTGAGGAGGGTTCAGATCGTCTCCTCTACCGATGAAGAGGCACAAGCATGGGCTGAAACTGCAGCTTTCAAGGCCAAGGTGTTGTCTGCCAAATGGCGCGTTACTTCAGCCGAGCATGCAGTGATCAAAGCGAATATTAAAGAGGAAAAGAAGAAGGCGAAAGAGTACGACAAGCGCCTACGTGAATACGAAGTCAAGAGAGGCGAGTATGAGGCTGCAAGAGCAGCACACGAGGCAAAGAGGGAGGCGAAGCTTGAAGCTCGACGGCGCAAGGAAGAGTTAATGATGAACGCAGGAGCGCTCGTTTGAACGGGTTAAAACCTTGTTTTGACAAACATTTCGTCTCTTGGGTGTTGTCTTGACATCTGCTAAGCGCACGACATCGTCTTCAAACACCTTTGTAAAGCCTACAATTTGTTGTATCATCTCTTCTCGGCTTCCTACTGGGCCAAATCAGCCTCAAATTCCACCATCGCATCATGATGCTCTTCAAGTGGCTCTTTGTTTCTGATGCAGTGCAAGCCTAGACCTGTCAACAGTTGGCGCAGAATGGACGAACGACGACGTACAAACAACACCGACTGAACTGAAGCCACGGTTGCAATCCACAACTTGCTGAAGGCCACTTTGGATGCTTCCTGCAGCGCGGCGCTTTTAGCACCGACGGTCTGTATATCTCAAAGACGTGGGCCCAGTACGAGAGTGGCGATTGGGCCCTGGAATGAGTTATTCTTCCACCGGCTACAGAAAGTTCGTCGTTATAGCTGACTTCTATAGGATCCGAAGAACTGCGTTCCTCGGAGCTCGATAGTTGCAGGTACTGTATAATGTTGCAGCTGGCTTTAGCACTGATAAGTACACGTGACCGAGTACGTGACAAGGCTGAAGTGGTGGCGCGTAAGCATCAGGCACCCACAATATCTCAACCTTACATCATCCACTTCGAGCGGGCACACCGCAATACAAACGCGTGATGCATCTACCCTAGCTCGCCCCATTCATGCACATGCGCTGAGCTTTGGTTTGTTGGGCTCGCAGATTCTATGTGCCGGTCCACTGCCAAAGTCTGCGGCGTACCATCTGCCCCGGGTGGGCCAAATCGGTAACCCACGTAAAGTAACGCTATGCTTGAGCAATTTGAGAAGATCGTATATCGAGGTGGGTCTTCCCGAGCATGTCCAGCCTTACGATAACTAGCTCTGACTCTCAGTAGGACATTGCTGAAGGCGACAACTAGCGAACGAATTCTCAGTAGAGCACAAGTATACAAGCGAATCGACCACTCATGGATCTCAGCCTCAGCCAAGGCCAACTAGTCGAGCTGTCTTCAGAAGCGATGAGCCACGAAGACTGGCCGGTCTCTGAGCCTGTTCTCAACGAGGATCAACCCTCAAAACAACCCGGCGTCTATGAATATCGAACCATCCAGGAGTCGCAAGGCTTCCGGCTCTTACGATTAGAGCCTGGAGAGGGAGACGATCCGATTCATTGCTCGCTTTTCGAAGTTGGCTATGACAATGATGAACCTTTTGAAGCGATCTCCTATAGGTGGGGAGAACGAAGACACAGCACAGGTGTAATCTGTGATGGGGGGACGATTTCTGCGACCCGCAACTTGGTCGACGCTCTTCAGACTTTCAGACAACCGGACGTTTCGAGAATCCTGTGGGCTGACGCTCTTTGCATAGATCAGCAAAACTTGGATGAACGAAGTTCACAGGTACAGCTGATGACATCGATCTATTCTCGGGCTACAAAGGTGCTAATATGGCTTGCACATGGCGATCGTACTGAAATTTGCACTGCTCTTGACTACATCTGCTGGTTTTGCCAACGTTTAGAGCTCAACAAATCACGGAAGATTGACGAACACGGCTGCTTCCACTACCATTGGGCCGAAGAGAAGATGAAGGTTTCACATAATGATTTTGATCCTATTCTCCGACAAGAGGAGGCCAATCGCACAGTAATGCCAAGCAGAGTAGATGACCGGGTACTTCCAACTCTTCGATCTCTATTGAATAACACCTATTTCAGAAGAGGTTGGATTGTACAGGAGGTGGTTCTTCCCGCAAGTGTCGAGATGCATTGGGGCAAAGCTCGAATCAATTTCGACCTTGTGTGTAGGGCAGCGCGGTACTTGCGCTTCATGCAGCCGCGTGGCTCCCGAAATGGCTTGCGAGCACTATACGGAATCCATAATTTCCGCTTAGCCGCTCACAAAAAGACACACATAAAGTATCGATTCAGCGACATTCTTGGCAAGACTTCTGATAGTCAGTTCACTGATCCTAGAGATTATCTCTACGGCATGTTGGGCTTGCAAAACCTCTGCATCGACGGAAAATTTGGTGAAACACTCTTTCAACCAGACTACCAAGCTAGCGTGCTGGATTGCTATAAGAGAGCTACAGAAACCATGCTATGCAAGTATGGCGATCTCGGCTTTCTGGCGCTTGTGGACCATGGTATAGAGACTGATGTCAACTGGCCTTCTTGGGCACCTCGATTGCACAAGTACAGTTCTGGAGACCAAACGTATGAGAATTGGGATGCAAGCAAGGACCTCCCAGCAATTGCTTCAAAGGTACATCGGGACGGGAGAGATTGTATCAAAATGGGCGGATTCCGTGTGGATCGCGTTGAGTATCGTCACATCCCGAGGACAGGAGAAGAAGCGCGAGAGTTGTTCCTCTCTCTTCAACATCAATACACCAAGGAGATGCTGGCTTGGACTGTAACATCAGGCCTCGATAGTCACGACAAACTGTTACGACGGCCCTCCCGGCTGATGCAACAGCATACTGAAGATTTTGGAATGTGGCTTCATTGGGACCACGCAGACACAGCTCCAGTGCCTCAGTACCCTCCAGAATCTGTCAGGAGAGCGCATATATTTCAACGTAAGGTCCTAGAGAAACTTGGACGTTTCATCTACTTTACGACAACCAAAGGACTGTTCGCTAGGGGCCCCGCCATTGTAAAGGTGGGAGATGAAGTCGTACTGCTCTTTGGAGGTAAGACACTTTTTATCCTGCGTCCTGTAGGTGCGCTTTGGAGATTGGTCGGACAAGTTAGAATACACGGTCTGATGATGGGCGAAGCAATGGAGGATTGGAGACAGGGGATATACACCACGGAGGATTTTCTCATCTTTTAAGAATGCTGGAGTTGGATACAGCTTACAAACCTTACTGTATTCTTCGTATACGCTATGATTTCACAAGACGTATGCGATTTCAAGCTGAATACCTCCAGTTGTTTTCGAGCCTTAAGGCTTGTCGTCAGTCTGAGCTGCTCGTAAATGTTGTCCAGGCTTGTCACGCGCAACATCGTGTAATCTTGACTCCCGCCATGTCACCCTCTTGTAGATGGTCACCCTCTCAAAGACTACAACAAGCTCGAACTATCTGCAAAGGTCTTTTGAGACTGCGGAACGCACGAAATCTGAATCTGAATATGTCCCTCCTCTCACGCCTCGAGATCGGCGCGCGATTGCACATGCTATACGAAAGAGTGTCCAGCCAACAATGGAACAGAATCACGGGAATGCACCACGTCAGTGTCAAACATACAGGAGAAGGCTCCCCTACGTCGGAAGAAGCCCGACTGCGATGCAAGAGAGTTGTAGTTGCCCGAGTGTCTACACGAGCACAAAAGGTTCTCGAATTTATACTGGCGACGTCCTATACTTCTGGCCATCTCTTACAACTCTTTGTGACGCAACTCGAATCTTGGCTAACAGCCCCTATCGTCACCACCACCTAAAACTTCGGCACAAACATAGGCGTCTCCCTCTTCCACTTCTGATAGTCCTTCCTCTCCCCATACCTCTTATCATACTTGTCCTCGCTCAGCGGCACACCGCTAATCTTCAACAGTAAGAAAGTGACAAACGCAGGGCTCGCCGCACACAACCCTGTGACAAGAACCTGACCCGTAGCACCCAGTCCACTTAAACCCAATGCGCTTTGCGCAGGCTGTCTGACCAGCAATCCAGCAGCCGCGATGGCAATACCGGTCCAGAGTGTCGATTCGCCGAAGTAGTTAGGGTGCCTCGACTTGGACCACAGACCATGGGTGAGGAACTCTTCAGAGTGCCTCTTCGCCTTCTTATCCGCAACCCATTTGCTCTTCTGCCTATCCGCGATGATCTCAAACGTGAGTCCAAAGATGAAGATGGCGAGCCCGAGCACATCAGTGAGATACGGTTTCGCATTGATCGCAGCGCCAAAGCCAGTCGCCGCGAACGCCGTCCGAGGGAGCGAGTTGACCAGAATGACCGGAAGCGTACACAGGCTCACCCACGTAGCCTGGGCGAAGAACGCGACGTAGAATTTCGACGGCGAGGTGCGGATAGAATCAAAGCGCGAGTCCTTCCCATCGTCGGATGAGATACGGGAGAAGAGGTACGTTCCAACTACCATGGTCAATTCATCGCCTGTCAGTCTGTTTCAAAACGGAGTGCCTACGTCGCGTAGCCCATATCCCCACCGCAGCGCTCAGAACCGCTTGTCTCCACCACCACGCCCCCTGCCCCAGTCCCTTGGAGGAGAGATACTCAGCGACGCCGCCAACAGCAAGACCAGCCTGCTGCGCGCGCAGATACGGCAGCGCGAGCGATGCGCCCACGCAGCTCAGGTACGTCAAGCTGCCGCTCAAATCATAGTACTTCTCCGTCTGCGCAGCGATCGATGGCACAGCAACAGCGGTCTGGATACCGTACGCGAGCGCCAGACTGGGGACGAGGGTTCGCAACAGCGGGTTCTTGAACGCCGTGGCGCGCAGTATGGTCTGCAAGAGAGTCATGGCGAAAAAAGTGTGTGAAGCTCTAGCTCCGCGGAGGCGCACGATCACGGTCTTATACCCTCACGTTCGTACCTACATTTGGGTCGGCGCAATGTTCGGCGCCCAAACATTGCTGAAACCGTGATGCATGGTGTTCTGGATTGCAGATGGAGATCGATGTCGTCATGGGCAGCCTGAACTAGTGCGCGTAGGGGTCAAGCTTCGCTGAGCTGCCGCAACAGTGCAGTTTCTCTGGGTGCGATTATGCGCGTGAGACGGAGGTCGGGTGGATTGATTAGTTTCGTCGGAGACCGTGAGGCCCGACTTGCATGTGCACGTCTGCTGCTTGGTGTTGTGTAGACGGACGGACGGACTGTTGACTTTGCCTTTTTCGATCTTCCCTTCCCTGGAACCTATGCCGGAGCATGCGCTCTGATCTCCAGTGTGTAGCGTAAATGGTGCCATTTGATTATGCTGTTTACTACAAAGGTCGTCTATATGAACATGTCGACCATTTCCTCTGAATCGCTGCGGCACGTGCCGTCAAAAGGGTATGATAACTTTTGCGTTGCCTATAACTCCTGTTCGCCAATCGTACACACGGAAAAGCTGTGCGTCCGTCTATAATGCACCCTGACTCAAACTCTCTGGATCAAGATGTGATTCTCTAATCCTCGAACTTGAAGCCCTTACCGCCAGAGGTGTCAATCATGCCACCACGGTAGGAGCCCCTCTTGCCCTTGTTCTTCTCCTTGGTGAAACCCTTGCCCTTGGTGACGATCAACTTTGCGTGTGCGCGGTCGGCGTAGTCGTAGGAAACGTAGGCATTGCTAGAAAGCTCAGGACGGACCTCGACATCGGCCTTGATGCGCTGGAAGCGGTTCTCGACGTGGTTGCGCTTCTTGTTGGGCTCTTCCTCCTCGCCGTCGCGCTTGCGCTTGTTGTTGGTGGAAGCGGGCGGTGATGTGGCTGGCAGGGTTGCGGACGAGTCTGAGCCCTTGCGGTCGACGGCGGGCTTCTCGTCGTCGGAGTCTGAGTCGGAGGAGCTGTCGGAGCTGTCGGAGCTGTCGGAGCTGGAGTCGCTGTCAGATGACGAGGAGTCGTCCTTCTTTGCGGGCTTGTCGTCAGAATCGCTGTCAGATGAGTCTGAGCTGGAGTCGCTGTCACTGTCGCTGTCGGAGGAGCTCGATGCGGAAGAGGAAGAGACCGAGGCAGCCTTCTTGGCCTTCTTAGCCTTTGCGGGCTTCTCGTCCTCAGACTCGGACTCGGAGCTGCTGTCGTCGCTGCTGTCGTCGCTGCTGCTGTCACTGTCTGAGGAGCTGTCGGAATCGCTGGAGGCGCTCGAGGAGTCGTCGGACTTGGGTAGGGGCACGTTGGCGGGCTCAGCCTCGGACTCGCTGCTGGAGTCGTCGCTGGAGTCGCTGGAAGAAGAGGCAGAAGACGAAGAGACCGACTTGGCCTTCTTTGCCTTCTTCTCCTTCTTGGGTGCGGGTGCAGCGTCGTCGTCAGAAGAGCTGTCCGAGTCGGAGCTCGACGAGTCAGAGCTCGAGTCGCTGCTGGAATCGCTGCTGCTGGCGCTCTTCTCGTCCACGTCCATGGCGTCGGACTTGGCGGACTGCTTCGTCGCCCATGCTGCAAAGTCTTTCAGGCTGCTGGCGGCCTGCTCGTGGCCGTTCTGCTTGAGGAAGGACTGGACGAGGTCGAGGTCGGACTGGACATTGGCCGGGGCCGTGATGCTCTTCTTGTCGGTCTTGGCCATGGTGAAGTCGGGGTGAGGGTGTGGAGAGGTTTGACGTGGTGGTGTTGCGCGCAAAGAAAAGTTGGGCGTCGAAAAAGTTGGAGCGGAACGAACATCGAGAGGCGCTAGGGCAGGCGCGCTAGCGAGCACCCCCGGTCCAAGCTGTGGAGATACCACATCACAGAGTGACAGACGTGACAGACACCAGACGTCCGCATCGCAGCCGAGCACGCGGGCCCGTCGTTCCTTTGCTGGTCGCTCCGCCAGACTGCGCGCACAGAGCTCCGACAGTTCCCACACCCTCCATCCACCCCGTCGCAATCGCCTGCGGCCGTCCCGCTCCGCTCTTCGCCGCATACGCAACCCGACACACGGTCCCTCGAGCTCACCCCTCACGTTTGATGGCCACATTCGCGCGATCGCCCGCTTGCGCATAGCCGCACTAGCACAGAAACTCGGCCTTAGCTTTCATACATCACCGGCAGCGCTTCAGTGTAGCGTTCCAGCACAGCAGCCAACATGGACGGCAGGCCGCGCAACAACTACCCCAACGGCCTGGGGACCCTCGAGGGCAGGGGCGGGGGTCCAGCACCTGGAGGACCACGAGGCCCGCCCTCCACAGCCAGCTCGGGTGCTGCTTCGTCTGGCATGTCCCGCGCCGAGCGCTTCGACGATGAGCGACGACGCATTACTGAGAGCTGCTTCTCCAAGACCGACGACCAGGGCCAGCTGCAGGAATCGTACATCACGCACATTCGCGTCCAGGAAGATGCCACCTACCCGCAATCCCCGCCCCGCCCACCTCGTCTGCTTCGAACAAGAAAGGCCGCATAATCATGATCTCGGTGCGGAACACGGGCAGGGTCAAGCTGCACAAGGCGAGGGAGAACGCCAATGGTACCTTTTCGATTGGAAAGACGTGGCCTATGGAGGATGTCTCGGCCGTTGAGAACTTTGTACACTTGGAGCCCAGGACCCAGGATGAAGAGCAGAAGAAGCAGTGGGCTGGAGACAAGGGATTCATGGTCACCGTCTCGAAGCCGTACTACTGGGAGGCGGGAACTCCAAAAGAGAAGGAGTTCTTCATTGGCAGCATGGTGAAGATCTACAACAAATACACAAAGGGAGACTTTCCTGTCCTGACGGGCTTCAGCCTGAACGAGTTGAATAGCCTGACCAACGGAAGGCCGCAACTGGCAACGGCAGAGGGCAGAGCTGCTGCCAAATCACGTGGTCGTGAAGAGATATCAGATCCAGCAGTACAGCGACAGGCACCGCCACCAGACCAACGGCAATTCCCACCAAAGTCTCCTGGACCACCACCGCGGAGACCAGGCGAACTTCCCTCTGGACCTTCCGACGAAGGGAGGAGAGGGCCAACACCACAATCTTCGAACCCGAACTTCAGAAGACCACCGGGTGCCTTTGATGGGCCAAGAAGACCAGGTCAGCCGGATGGTGGAAGCAGGCCCAACACAGGAGATGACGGTCGTCGACCTTCACCCTTCAACCCGGCTCAGAACACCCCGCCGATGCCCTCGTTACGACAGAAACCGTCTATGGAGCAAAGCATACGCTCACGGCCTAGTGGCGAGAGTATGAGACCACGTCCACCGCCAGCCCGAGACCCTGTGCCACCCACCCCACCAATGCCATCGGGCAATCTGACACCTCAATCGTCCATCTCCGCATTTGGTGGCAGGCCAGAGACACCCCAGTCAAGTACTGACTTTGTCTCCAATCTGCCGCCAGCGTTGAGCCCTGGGAGACGAGTGCAGGCCGAAGATGCTCGGTCTCAACGATCGCAAAGGTCTCTGGATGAGCAGTCTGTTGATAGCGCGACGCCAAACATGCCCCCGCCTGAGCAGCGCAGACCAAATGGTTTCCCCTCGCCGCGAAGGGACCCGTCTCCCAGAGGTCTCAGGCCAGGCACTGCACAGAGCAATGCAAGCTCGCTCAGGAGTGGTGCTGAGGACGTGCCTCCAGAAGCACCACCACAGCGCCGACGCCCGTTCATGGAGCCACAGCCATCGTCGCTGTCGCAACGCAGTGTTGGCAGTACAGATAATGAGGCACCAGCAGGCACAGCATTTCACACGCCATCAGGGACACCACCGCCCCCGCTGGAAGTTCCACCACGCAGAAGACCCCAGGACATCCCCGAGAGACTTAAATCTGTATCTCAGGAAGGGCCAGAGCTCCCGCAGAATTATCTACCCCTGTCGCAACCAGCGCCCCCTCCCACAACACCACTTCCGCCACCTCCGCCCGCCGCCGTGCCCGAGCCGCCAGCGCCAATGCCCGAACCAGTACCGGAGCCTGCACCCGTGGAGGAACCTCAAGTCCAACAGCAGCCGACACCCACACCTGAACCAGTTGCGACTCCGCCTGTCGAGACTCCGCCTGTATTTGTCCAGGACAAGGAAGCCCCAGCTATGTCGAGTCGTTTTCCAATGCTCAAAAAGACTACTCCTGGATCTGGCCCAGGCGACGCTGCAAACAAATTCCGCAAGGCAGCAGCAGCAGCTGGTGCTTTCAAGCCTCGTGCCGGAGGTGCCGCTGCGAAGTTGTTCGCGAAGGAAGAGAAGAAATCTGATGAACCCGATGGTATCAGTGGAGTTTTCAAACCTAAACGCCCAGCACCGGTCGAGGCACCGAAGGAGGAGGTCGTTGAGAAGAAGGCCGAAGACTCTGAGTCAAGACCGACATCGAGTCGCTTGTCGCGAGATCTGCCCAAGATTACGACTGAAGCGATTCCTGCTGTGACCGTATCAGGCCCGAAGTCACCTGTCCCGATGCGTAACGAATCACAGCCAGAGCCAGCGGCAGAGGAGACAGTTCGTGCGCCCACGCCGGAGAAATCGGCAGCTAAGGCTCCAGAAGCGGCAGCCGATCCAGAGCCACGTAAGAAGAAGAGGCGTTCCAACCAGCAGGTGATGAACATTTCTAAGCTTGGCATCGACCCATCTATTATGGACGAGCGAGGTCTTGGTTTCGAGTCTCTGCTGACAGAACTTGGCTGGGGTGGTAACGCCCTCGCGCCAAAGCACATTGAGAACCTCGAGATGGATATCAAGCGCGAAATTGCTCGTGTCGAAGCGGGCAGCTGGCTCAACCACCTTGAGCAGAAAGATGACAGAGTCGAGGCTGTCGAACGTATGCTTGACCGCGCTATAGCAGAGTGCGACGAGCTGGAAGGCCTGCTCACTCTGTACAATGTCGAGCTGAGCGTAAGTGATCATCGAACATCATATCTATGTCCTGACTAATGGATTTGACAGAGCTTGAACGACGATATTGCCTTCATCGAGGCGCAAAGTCAGGGTCTACAAGTGCAAACAGCCAACCAACGTCTGCTGCAACACGAGCTCCAACAGCTTGTCGAGACTATCTCAATTACTGTTGATCAACTCGAAGTACTTCGACGTGCACCGATTGGCAAGATCAACGGTTTGATTGAGATCGAGGACGCTCTTGTACTACTATACAAGGCACTCATCACTATCGACCCTGCTTTTGTTGCCGGCAGCCGCGCTGGTCTTGGTCAGACCGCAGGCAGCTCAGGCTTCGGTAATAGTGAGCTTGCGACCATGCAGGCCTTGCAAGAGAAGCGCGACAGGTACTTGAGCGAAGGCGCCATGTTCTTAGACCGTCTGAAGAAGCACATGGAGATTACCTACGGCGCTGCCTTTTTGACGACCAAAGACGCACTGAAGCAAATTGATCAAGGCTCCATGCCTTCGCTGAGGAAAAACATCGAAGCACATGACGCTGGCCGAAGCGAACTATGGATGCTGAGTCCAGTACTTCTCTTCGCAAAGGAGATCGACCGAACCTCATGGGACACTTTAATCCGCATGTACCAAACCCAGGCAGCTCAGCTGTACCAGCAGGAAGTCCGCGATAACATTCTTGCCTGGAGACGATTCGCCAGGAAGCCTGCAGGTGACGAGCAGGATCTTCTTTTCACAACTCAAGAGAAGGAGCCTGAAAGCATGGCAGGCACTGCACGTAAGCTGACTGTTAAGCGTTCTCAGACACTGGCCCGCGGTCTTCGGTCAGCATCTGGCGACAAGGAGCCCAAAGCTGTTAAGACCCCACAGGACGGCAAGCTGTACGCTTTTGACGTGTTCGGCAGAGTTTTGGACGACATTGGTCCTGTTCTGCTTACTGAGCAGAACTTCATTACAGAATTCTTCCATGCCACATCCACAGATGCCATCGACTTCCCTGATGCAGTAGCTGCTGCACCACCGCAATCGCGTCGCGGACCGAACTTGTGGATCAGGAAGCAGTTCGAGGCAGACAGGTCGATGGCAAAGCGCGTCGCTGATGTCATGGAGGACATCTTCTCATTCTGGCCTACCGAGGTCCAAAGTCTTGTTGATTGGGCTGTCACGTCCGATCCTCTGCAAGGAGTAGGTATCTTGTCTGCTGTCGACCGTAAATTGCTCGACATCGAAGACTCGAACCAAGACTTCCTCACGCGCACATTGCAGAAGATCCACGAGCGTCTGAAGAGCCTCTTCAGCCGCTTCCTCGACGAGCAGATCCGTGCAATTGAGGATACCAAGGTCAAGATCAAGAAGCGCAAGGGTGTTATTGCCTTCATGAAGACGTTCCCTCACTTCTCGGTGGCTATCGAGAACATGCTCCCCTCGCCATCTGATGGTGGTGACCAACTCGAAATCCGCCGCATGGTCAATGATGGCTACCAAAGGATCAACAAGGCCATGTTCGAAAGCTTGAAGGTCATTGCCAAAGAGTCACCTACAGTTATGGGTACCCAGGGCCAGGGCGATCCAGAAGACAAAGAAGCCCTCAACTACCACATCCTCCTCATTGAAAACATGAACCACTACATGGAGGAAGTTGACGCACGTCCTGATACCGTTCTGGACTACTGGAAGGGCAAGGCCAATGAAGAGTACAACGAGCATATGAATCTCTACGTTGATGCGGTCATCCGCCGCCCACTCGGAAAGCTTCTGGTAAGTCTAGGGTTCTGCGCTCTGCTCGCACGAATAGTTACTAAACACTCATCTAGGAATTCATAGAATCCACAGAAACTCTGCTCGCCGCTCGTGGTGGATCTCCCCAGTCTATCGCCCAACGCTCATCACACTCACGCTCGGTATTCAAGAAGCTTGTGAATTCACATGACGCCAAGGAAGTCCGCAAGGGCATCGAAGCGCTCAAGAAGCGGGTGGACAAGCACTTTGGTGACGCTGACGACCCAAGCATCAGCCGTGACTTGGTTTTCAAGGTGCTCAAGGAGTGCGAGAGGAAGTACATTGGAGTCAGCGAGAGGGTGCAGAGAATCAATCAAGATGTGTATCAGGGCGAGGTGGAGGTTGATTGGGGGACAAACGAGGTGCAGGGTGCATTCAGGAGGTAGTGAATGTGCAAGTGATATCACGAAGAGGGGCGCGGTCGTGTGTATATTTGAGTTGAAGGGTGTCGTGTATGGTACATTCGCATTGGGACGCAAGTGGCTACGGCTATTGCTTGCTTACGGCGTTAGAGCGGTGATGGTGGACATTACGATGATTGAATCTACCATGTTGCATCTGTTCGATTTCTATCTCCTTGCGTGCCGACTGGATAATATCCACTGGTTCACGCATGTGCAAGGCGGATGCAGTTCGAGAGTGACGACACGAGTGGGGCCAGGGCGCGTGAGCTTGAACACCAGCCGTCGCGCATCGACAACGTCCCAAACCCCCACGGCGACGCGCAAATCACCTGACGCTCGACGGCCCTTCTCTTGCTGCCTGAAGCCACACGAGACGATGCGGCACCGGTAGCAGCACCCACGAAATCTCGATGCGCGGCATTCTTCCAGGACGGCCGCAGGCGAAGCTGCAAGCTGTCGCTCATGGCCTGTGGGAAGGAGTCCAGATAATTGTACGCCCTCTGCGCACCACCACGACGAACACTATAGTGACTGACGGACAGTCATCTAGACATATGTATCAGGCAACGCCCTCGTAATACTCGACCGCCCCAGCCATGTCATCCAGACCATCTACATCGACGAGGAGGACGAGCTAGAAGCTGTCGCAGTCGACGAGGGGACCGGCAAGCTCGCGGCATGCTCGACGAGCAACATCTATGTCTATCAGCCGTACAGCATCGAATATGGTGTCTACAATGTTAGTGACAGCACTAGCTAAATGCCAGGGGTACTGACACAAGCAGTGGTCGCTGCAGGGCAGCATGACCCTCCCAGACCCAGAGGACTCGATCACGACGCTCTCTTGGGGCATGCCAGACGAATTGCTCGCCGGCAGCGCAGCCCTCACTCTCTTCAACACACACGGCGCAATTGAGCGCATCTGGACGAAGCAGCTGGCCAACCCCGTCAAGTTCGCCCATTTCTCCCCCGACGCCGAGCTTATAGCCTCGACCGGCAGGTACGACCGACTGCTGAAGATATGGCGACGACTTGCCTTCGGCTCAGCCGACCAGCGCTTCGACTACTACTACCTTCCACACCCTCAAGCGATTACGGGCATCCACTGGCGACACCCGCACAAGGACCAGACCGCCGACAACGTCCTGTACACGATATGCGCCGACCACAAAGTGCGAGTATGGGTTCCCGGGGAACATCACGGTGTCGACGGCATGCACTTGTGGACAGAGGTGGATCTCATGGGCTCAATTGAAGAGAGGCTAGTGTCGCCGGACAAGCAATCCAAGAAACGCTTTGCCTTCTTCATTGACGGGAACCACTTCACACATGCTACTGAAAGAGCCATGGCACAAGCTTCAGCCGAAGAGAAGAGTCACGGCGTTGCGCTGCACCACTTGATCGAGGTCGCCAACCGAAGTCCGGAAATCTGCGTAGTCTTGGATGACCATGGCAACATGTCTGCCTGGGGTTTCGAGAACGTTGGCGCCAGAGTCAAGAAGGTGACCGACGTGTTCAATATTGCACATGTGGACGGTTTGCACCTGCACTTTGCCAACGAGCCCAAGGCTCTCGAAGACAATGTCCAGTTCTACGCTTTCATTGGGGATAAGCCTGACTCGGAGTTTACGCTGCTATCACACCACTTCGATGGCCGGATAGAATGGCTCGAATCTCGAATCGACTACCTCTTCGATCCGTCTCCGCAGACGCAGCGTATACAGAGGAGGGCGATTTGGACCGGACACTCGCACGCCATCAAAAAGGTCAACCGTACGGCAAGTGGACGGGCGTTGGTTTCACGGACACTCACGGATGAGTGCATAGTGTGGACGCAACGACCGACTGAGCATGGAACGACTCTGCACCGACACAGTACCGTGAAGGTCAGCGAGCACATTCACAGAACAGCACTACTGCAAGACGGCAACTTCGTGGTATTCCTGCACCACGAGCACATCGCGTTATGGGATACAAGAGGGCCTCTGGCAGTTGAAGTCACGAGGCTGGAATACAAGCTCCAAGGAAAGCCCCTCTGCCTCCTTGCAATCCCTGAGACAGAAGTCGGCGGCAGGTGTGTGCACATTGCAACGATCAGCTCAGAAATGAAAGGCATTTGCTGGGAAGTCACCATGCCGTTGCTGACACGGGACCCTGCCACTGGTCGCAAGCGTTCAAACGTTGTGCCTCACACCAACGGCTACACCAACGGACATACTGAGATCTCACTCGAACAACACAGCACTTTTGACTTGGGATCAGAAAAGGATCTCGCCTTTGTCCTCCCTGTTGACCCAGCTGGTACAGCGCCAGTCATCTCGGGCTTCCTAGATACATTCGCTCGCGATATCGCCATCTCGTACAGCAAGTCTGGGGTCATCAAGTCTTGGACGGCTCGTATTGACCCCGAGGAGCATAAGATTGACTGGCTACTTACTTCGACCGTCGAAACGAACATACAAAACCCGTCACTCGCAAGCGGTACGTCGATAAGAAAGGCTGCATTAGTAGACACCGATAAGACAACATTGACAATCTGGAATACCCGAAGCGCGCAGCTTGAGTACGAGGAGACATTCGACGGTCAAGGTGTCATCCAAGATCTCGATTGGTCCTCCACTCCTGACAACCAATCCATCCTCGCTGTTGGCTTCCCGCATAGAGTGGTTATCTACGCACAGCTACGATACGACTACCTCAATGCTGGTCCATCGTGGGTCCAGATCAGAGACGTGCGCATCCGCGATATCACACCACATCCCATCGGCGACTCAGTATGGCTAGGCAGCGGCAATCTCGTCATCGGTGCCGGCAACCAGCTGTTCATACAAGACGAGCATGTTCAAGTTGACGAAGATCTGTTCCCAAGTCTGCGCATGATCTCTCGGAAGACCGCATCAATCGACATCTTTGCAGCAGTTAGCCGACTCAACGGTCCGTTGCCCGTGTACCACCCGCAGCTTCTGTCGCAATGCGTGCTGTCAGGAAAGGTCATGCTGGTGCAGCGGATACTGCTGCGTCTGTATCAGAAGCTGAAGTTCTGGACTGAGGGTGATGAATTCGAAAGTTCTCTAGGCTTTGCGGCTGAGAACTTTTCTGAAGACGAGGTAAGTCCATGTCTATGTTTATCACAATCGTACACTGACCCGCGCAGACGATTATGACTGCGTCGAAGAAAGAGACGCACTCCTCTTACAACGACTTTTCGGACAATGACGACCCCGAAACAGTAACAGAGGAAGTAGCCGCCAACCTCCGAGACCTTCTGACCACCAAGCAAATGCCTCTACTGTCGAGCCGCGAGCAGTTCCGTCTCGCAGATATCATAGAGTGCATGGGTATGGTCGAGAAGCACCGCCGGTCTATCGACGACAATGCTGGCCGCTTTATGCTATTCTTCCGCCAGCACGTGTTGAGCGAAGCGCAGAAGGCGCCTCTCTCATGGCGCGAGATTGTGTGGGCTTTCCACTCAGGGAGTCAGGATATCCTGCTTGACCTGGTCAGCAGGCACTTTAATGGCAAGATGATGTGGCAGCATGCGAAGCAATGTGGTGTATTCATGTGGATGTCTGACATCAACGCACTGGTACGTCCATACCCGTTGATAACGCGAGCAATACTGACACAAACTACAGCGCGCACAGTTCGAAGTGATCGCCCGCAACGAGTACACCAAAACCGAAGAGAAGAATCCCGTCGACTGCTCGCTCTACTACCTCGCCCTACACAAGAAAGCCGTTCTCGTCAGTCTCTGGCGCATCGCCACCTGGTCGCGCGAACAAGGCGCAACGCACCGCCTGCTCTCCAACAACTTCCAAGAAGAACGTTGGAAGACAGCCGCACTCAAGAACGCATACGCGCTTATGGGTCGACGGAGATTTGAATACGCAGCCGCCTTCTTCCTGCTCGCTGACCACCTGCACGATGCCGTGCAAGTCCTGCATAATCAACTGGGCGACACACAGCTCGCGATCGCCGTTGCGCGTGTGTACGGCGGAGATGAACACCCGGTCCTTCTCGCATTCCTGAAAGACAAGATCCTGCCTCAAGCAGCGCGCGACGGAAATAGGTGGCTCGCCACATGGTGCTACTGGATGCTAGGCCGGCGCGACACCGCAGTGCGATCGCTCGTCACACCCCTGTCACGCCTCCTCTCGCCCCCGGAGACCCCAAATCTCCAGTCAAAATCCTACCTTACAGATGACCCCGCGCTGGTGGTCCTGTACAAGCAGCTCCGCGAGAAATCCTTGCAAACCCTCCGCGGCGCCACACAGATCCTGCCCCACGAAGAATGGGCCTTCGTCATACACACCGCGTCGCTCTACGAGCGCATGGGCTGCGACGTCCTCGCGCTCGATCTCGTCAAGAGCTGGGAATTCTTGCTTTCGCCGCCGCCGAAGACGATTCCGGGCAGGCCGCCGCTGAGCCCCGTGATGCCGCGCGACAGCTTTCGGGCGAATGGACCGAATCAAGGGGCAAGTGACTTTGAGTTCGATCCAAGGAAGTTGTTGCGCAGGAGGAGTAGTTTGGTGGTTGCGGATCTGCCGGCTAGAGAGAGTGTGAGGAATGAGGTTGTGCAACATGATGAGGCAGTTGCTGAGGACGACGAGGAGGACGACGAAGAAGAAGAGGACGGAGAAGAGAATGAGGAGGATGAGGAGGAGGAAGAGGAGGAAAGTGAGGAAGAGGAAGAACCGGCCAAGCCTGCACCGAAGAAGCCGCCACCGACGCAGTTCCAGGAGCCGGATGCGAACAGTCTGCTGGATGCTTTCGGATTCTGATCCAATAAATATTCTGGACCTTGATTGACTAGGGATCATAATGAACTTCTTCATTGACTTTCCGGACTAGATTGGAACCGTGACTGCTAACACGCGAAAGAGTTTCGGTCTCTGCACCACCATACTAGGCTGTGATGACTACAAAGAGCGCGCCGGCTTCCTTGTTACTGGTTTGTGCACCGTGTGGAGTCCCTCGGTATACCCTGTTGTATACAGCTCTCGTCTCAAGCTACCTATGAGGACTCCGTCACTCTGTCTCTTCCACAATATCCGGCTGAAACTGGTCGAGGCGACTACAAGCTCGTCTCAACCATATTCAGCCAGGATACTAAGGCCTCCGGACTTTCTTCGATGGTGGGAACGCCACCTCCTCCTTCACCTCCATCCCTCATCTCTCACCAGACAACACCTCCTCACTGGTGTCCGACCAGTTCCTCCCCTCACTTTCTCCCGGCTGAACACCACGGCTCCCACCGATTCTAGAAGCTGATGGAGACGACAGCTCTGAGCTGGACGGCTCCCTCTCCTCAACAGCAGCAATCCGCTTGCGCTTCTTGCCGCCTGGGATCAAGGGAGGGGTGGCCGCCACAGGGGGATCCGCCGGAAACTCTGAAAGGGAGATGGCGGCCTTAGGCTTCTGTTCGGCTTCCGGGATCGTTTCGCCGCCAGACATGCGGGCACGGAAGGCAACACCCTTAGCCAAGAGGTCGAAGATGGGCTTGTTTTTGGGCTGACTTTTGTTGTGGGCAGAAGTGATCTGCCCACGGACAGCATCAACGCCACGCGGCTCCGACCTTGATGGGTTTGGTGACGCATTCACAGCGTCGGCCATGAGCTGCAGTTGCTCCGCGCTCAACCTGCATTCTTCAACAACCCCAAACTTGTGGATACCAAATTTGGAGCAAAACACGTTGATAGCAGTGAAGAGGGCACGGCGCTCGGCGGCGTTCCAGTGAACCCGAGCGACCTTCTGGGTGTAGCTCGCGTCCTGACGGCGTGCGAACTGAAGCACCCACTTATTGTACGCGGTCCGAAATTGCTTGTTGTTGGGATCGACGCTCTTCAACAGGTTGGTGTTGACGTACATATCCTGATATGCGTAGGTGTCTCGATCCAAACGCCGAAAAAAGACGTTGATACGCCAGGTTTTCTTCTTGTCCCCATCGCCGCGGGTCCACTCATATCCTGAGGCTCCAGAGATAGGAGTCCATGGCGAGCCTCTCAGCGCCCTTGGGATCGTCGAAGCTTCCACATCAGGGAAGATGATGCTTCCACTGCTGCTGGAGATGTTGGCAGGTGCCGGCACCATTTCGGGGACTTCGGTTTCTTGGTCGTAGGGCTTGCCTTCAATGGTGACCCGGTATGTTACGATCGCCTTGGTCGGGTCTGTGAGGTGAGGCTGGATGCTTTCAGTACCCTGGCGCAGGGTCTTCGAGCGACCCTTGCTTGCTTGGACGGGACGAGCATCTGTCGAAGTGCTGGTGAGTGGACTAGATGGGACATGCGTCGACTCATATCCTGCAGGAGCATTCAGTCACGCCACTACAACAAGTTAAGATTGCACCTACCGGCTCCGGTACCACGTTCGTCGCTCGCGAAAAGCTCACCATCACCGAGGTTGTCGTCCGCGCTAGGCAGAGCTGTTGCGTCTTCCCCGGAGAGGATGCTCGCGGTGTCAGCAAGCTGCAGGTGACCTTGTCTATTAGCGATGCCATTTGGTATATGCTACGTTACGCCCACTCACCATCTTCGGAGTCGCCATCGTAATCCTCGGACCCGTCCCTGGTACTGTCAAGGCTACCCACCGCCACTTCGCTGCCCACCTCGGACGATGTGTCACCACCATGCCTGACTACAAGCCGTCAATTCCAACCTCAAAAGCACGTGCTTTCAAACCTTACTTTTGAGAGTTCTGATGTACGGAGTACGAGGCATCCCGACTGCCGTAAGCGGTAGCGTCTCATCTACCGATGCTGCTCGTTCGACAGGTCGAGCATGGAGTGTCTCCTCGACGACAATGCACTCGTGGACTTCTTCGGTGGGCGTAAGTTGACGACCCTTCGGCAGCTGCAGCAGGTCGTCCTCTGCGCACGTCAATCAACAGCCACGAGGAGTAAGTCACGCGGTGCGAGCAAACGTACTGTCACGTGCAGGCTCCTGCCAGCCTGTCTTGGGCATTATCGATATGACGAACTTGCTTCTTTGACCCATCAGGTGTGGACGTTGTCTGAATGACGGTTGGCGGCGCTTATGAGCGAGTACGAGAATGAAGAGACAGTGCAGAAGCTTTGAAAAAGCGAAACGGCGAGCGGTATTGACGGTGTGCTGCAGCTCAAAAGACGTATGTTGGAGTGACGATACCTGGCAAAGTACGGGAAGCTAGAGGCGAGAACGAGGTCAGAAGCGTGGTTGGCGAAGCAAAGGAAGGCGCGGTCGATGTTTAAGAGCAGGTGGGCGGGCAAGACCAAGGATGGAAGGTGCCAGCTGCACCTGTACGGCAACGAAGGTGAAGGTTACGAGACAATCTTGCAGGAGCGTTTGCTGCAGCACCACTTTCGGACATCGATACAGGCATACGGCTGAACCTGAGTGTATAGCTGCTAGTGCTGCTCATGCTGTGCAGCATTTTTCGATTGCCCAGGATCATTTCACTCAAAGATAGCGTATCATGTGAGCACTGCGGTTACTTTTGGTACACCTCAAGGTCACGATGTTGAGCAAACGGCGACAATCGCGAAGGACTTCCTCCTGGTACGTCGGAGAGACTTTTGAACCTCATCTTTGCGTCTGATCACGCACACTCCTCACATATTTGGGGTTCTGAACAGCTCATCTCCCAGGATCAACAATAAAGGACAGCTTGCGATGTCGGTAGAACATCAGTGCACGGAGACGTGCCTGTATTTACCTCGTGTTCAGATCCCGCATCGTCCTTTCACTTCTCCTACTAACTCTTCACTATCCTTACAAGCTTCTCACGTTTGCCTGATTCTATACGCATTCTCTTTACGACGCCTCAAAAACCAGCCCACCTCCCTATTTGCACGACCTTATAACAACAATCGCATAGTCGGCTGCATTACCCAACTATCTCGCAGACTATCTACCATGCACTCTCCACAGAGAACAATGGCGTCAGATGGAGGGCAGGAGATCTCAAAGGCGTCG
The DNA here is from genome assembly GCA_027946495.1 of Didymella sp. IMI 355093. Taxonomy (NCBI): domain Eukaryota; kingdom Fungi; phylum Ascomycota; class Dothideomycetes; order Pleosporales; family Didymellaceae; genus Didymella; species Didymella sp. IMI 355093. The sequence goes on from JAPEUZ010000006.1 coordinate 804,705, forward strand.
GATGCGTTCTCAATGGAGCAATCCGCGCGTATTTGGTGCAACAAGCTGACCCAGAGCTATAGGAGAGAGCGATGATATATACGAACCTTCACATGTGATCGTACGCAAGGCCCACAGACGACTCCGTCAAGAACAGTCGCCAGATCATTTGACCATGGAAGAAACACCCGACAGAGGTCCTACGAGGCAACTGATCTGGACACGGCGCAGTTCACTGCAGAAGAGAAGGTTTTGGGTCCCTATCTATACTCAGCCGCCCTTTGTATGGACTCAGATGGCTATGTTAACTGTTACTGATTGCTGGCAACCATGTAGCAATATGAGGAGAGGACAGCAGCATCGATGAATCAGACGAGGCTAGCCCAGAAGAGGGCACCGCGAAAGATACTCACCGCGCTATGGATAAAAAACCTCGGCAACAGTCTACGACTATCAAGTACAAGGGGAAAGTAGTCCCAGAGGCGTTCTGCCACCACTCTGGTGACCTCAGCCTAGTACAGCCAGACCTTACGAGCCCTCACCCATCTGAAGAAGGCTGGTATGAGCGATTTGGCGAGCTCTCAGAATCGAACGCTGGCGTGTTCGCTTCTGGCAACAGCAATTCACAGGCCTTCTACCACTTTTAGCCACCGCTAGGACAATCTCTGGTACCCAAGAGATGGCCTGGTCTACTGTGGCAGTCAATCACAGGCAAACCATGCCAATTCCAGCGCGGTGACGGCCAGTGGAGAGAGATACTTGGGCTAAACTTCTTCTTCCGACTTCTGAACCCAATGATCACCGAGCATCATGAAGCTTTGCACTGCTTCCGGCTACTGGATGGTACGGCCCGAACGACAACAACTAGAAGGACAAATACAACCGTACCATCAACCAGTGGAGACTGCGACGTGATGCAGAGTATGTGAAGCTAAGAAGCTGGGATCGATGGACAGTCGCCGAGACTTGCGCACTATACACGCCGATTAACAACTTTAGTCGCAATGCGGGGGTAAGCTAGTTCGGCATCCATGATTCTGGACTAATGCAGTCAATGCTGCGAGTAATGGTAGAAGATAACAATACTGTCGGCAGGAAGAAGAGGGAAATGGACGCCGTTCTCTCAGTAGTCCGCAACGCCAGCGCGGTGAGGTACGTGCCGCTCTTCGATCTCGCTGCTGAAGCTACGACTATGCGGGCCAGAGATGAGAAAGGCAAAATGGTTGTTGAGACCAAGCTGTCGCGTGCCATTCTCCCCTCGAAGTTTCCCATTAGTGCTGCCTCAAGTACTCCTGTGCAAGACAAACTCTTACGAAGAAGACGGGGGCGACTCCGTTGAGACTAATAGTGTTCAAAAGAGGTTGAAGAAGGCGCGTTCGAGTTCCTGAGACATCTACAGTGTGCGGGTGATGGGATCCTTTGTGTTTGTTACAGAAAGCAACGAATATTGTGGTAACTTACAAAGTCTCTTGAGATTGGCTAATACCTCTGCTAACCAATCATAGAGAGTGAGCCGAACGTGTAGCTTCACTTGTAAGATTATGCTTTTTTGACGATGAGGTCAAGGATGTACGTCCAGGCTCTCCCATGTTACGGAAGGCAGTCGAATACAGCAGCAAAAGTTTTGTGGCCATCAAGGAAACTATGCGCACATGAATAATGTGTAGATAGACACTGACAATCTCACATTTCTCTGACCTTGAAGCTTGTATCCGGTCGTTTCACAACATGAGTAGCTCTTTCTCTGAGTCCGCGGAAGACAATCGCTACTTCTTACAGTCGCCGCCTTCTCAAACTATTGTTCGCGACAAACGATGGGAATTTCGAATAGCAATGGTCCAGGCTCGAAGCTGGCTCATCGTTCCCATCTGGATATCTGCTACGTTGCACATGGATAAACTTGTTTGAACGCTCGCGCGAGCCGCGCCAACTGGTATCCCGTCCAGAAGCTCGGTCCGTGGCTTTCAACCGCTATGAACGATCCTCCGAACCGCGACTTGCGCGGCATACTGGACACAAGAGCCACACATACCCTGAACAGTGCACGGGTCAGACGGACTGCGAACAGAGTTCACCTCAAGACCGCCAATGGGACCATCTTCACAACCGCGATTTATCTCCTCTGCATACCCGAACAGCCGGCCGAATGCCGCTGGACTGGAGAACACTCGGTTCTAGGCACCTTTGATGTCGCACAATCTGAGCTAGTTCTCCGGGATACCGCACTTGTGGCATAGCCTCGGTGGTGCATCGTGCATCTTCGCCATGTCGAGTTCGCTTACTCTGCTGGTACTTTTTGACTCAGCCGATGCGCAGTATCTTGGTAAGCTCTCGTTCGGCCTCAATCGCACGCACAACTTGGTCATCCAAATCGCGCGTGGCGGAGTCATCCAGCTCGTTCGGAGGTTTGTGGGCGATGGCAGCGCATGGTGTTGGGTGGTCTCTGCGGCGGTGCTGATGCGCCAGTCACCTTAGCTGTGGCGCACGCGCTTTACCCGCTGGTGGTTCTGGACTCGATGAAGCTCTGAAGGTGGATCGAAGACAAGCTCACCAAGGCAAAATAAGCAGTTCGGGGAGAAAGACAAGCTTCGTGGTGGGTCTTTATGGGGAGTGCGGCAATAAGCGTCCCAACCACGTCAATCGTGTTGCCGGATACCCTTACATCCCAAGCTACGCAGTGTCGAGCACAACGCGCGTCGTGTTCAACGCGGTGTTAATTTACGAATGTGATGTGATGATGCATCGTTCGAACCTGCACCCAATGATCGCTTTCCAATCGCCACGCTAGCGCTCCGGCAGTTGACGGATATATCCTTTGAGGCAAGGGTCTCAGTCCGTTTCCAATCCACAAAAGGCAGCCATCAGTACCGTAGAAATTCGTTCAAGTCAGAAAGCACTATGTCCAAAGAGCGCATACAGCTAACGTTGCTGAGTTAAGATGACCCACCTTAATCCTCTTGCAGCCTATTAGGGCATATCACACCTTACTAGCGGTTCCCGAGTTGAACGAATTTCTATGATATTATCCCTACAATGCATGGGTGACAGATCATGGGGGTAACCGACCGGCCCTTGACGTCAAGCCATGATGCTCAGTCTATGTTGATCACTGGCGGATCTGAGCACAGGCAAATGACAGGATAAATCGGCAAGATGATTCAGCTAATCAGAGGTGGTCATTGACAGTACAAGGAAGTATAAATGGCGTCGGCTGGGCCGTTATTGATGGGTCTGCTCGAACAGTTCACCAGCAGTACCGCTAATACATACTGCAAATATGAAGTACTCTTTTGCACACGTCCTCGCCTCTCTGGCCGGCTCAGCCCTCGCGGCTCCTGCACCTCAAGTGTCTGCCGTTCAAGGACCTGTCGACCCGTCGGCGGTGGTGAGCGATCAAGTCTTGCCGTCTGGAGCATCAGGTTCGCTCCGTGGGTCAGAGGCATTGATTGGATTCGCACCTTCAAATCCCATCTCGACCGAGTCCACTGTCATCTCGCCCGATGACTTCGAGCTTGGGACTGGCCAGTCTGCGGACCCTGACGAGGGTCTCTACATTGACCTCACAAGTGTGAAAAACCCCCAGCCAATCCGTGGTGGCACAACTGGTCCAACAGATCCTGGCCCAAGGTACGTTGCACAGCCAAGATGAGCCTGTGTACCCGCGGTCGCTAAATCCGAACTAGAACCAGTGCCTACGATGCCCTGAACAGCGACATCTTTGCTCCTCCTGCAACTGATTCAGGCGATGTTGGTAACGCAAAGTGGCCATTCGGTTTGTCCCACAACCGTCATGGATTGGCTGGTGCAGGTTGGGCACGTAATCAGAACCAAGATCAGCTGCCGATCGCGACAGCAATGGCGGGTGTCAACATGCGCTTGAGTCCGAACGCTTACCGCGAGCTCCATTGGCACAAACAGGGAGAGTGGGCTCTGATGTATGTGCTCCGATCCATTCGTGCTACGTGATGCATGCTGACAAGGTACTCAGGCTCAATGGCAGCGTTCGCATCCAGTCAATGAACGAGGCTGGCGAGACTTTTGTTGACGATGTCACTGAAGGCGATGTCTGGTTCTTTCCACCGGGTATTCCGCACTCGATTCAGGCCTTCGATACAGGATGCGAGTTCTTGCTCGTTTTCGACAGTGGTGCCTTTTCTGAAGATAACACTTTCCTCATCTCGGAACTCATGGAGCGCAACCCCAAGGAGGTTCTTGCAAAGAACTTCCGCACTTCCACTAGGACTTGGGAAAACTTGCCTAACGGTCAGCTCTGGATCTTCCCTGGTACCCCTGCACCGAAGAACATCAGTGAGCAGAATATCACTGGACCTGCTGGTGTCATTCCCAAGCAGACACAATATTCGTACCACTTCTCCCAACAAGAGCCGCTCAAGGTTCCCGGTGGATCAATCAAGATCTTGGACCCCAGCACATTCCCTATCGCCGATACCTTCTCGACTGCCTTGATCACCGTCGAGCCCGGAGCGATGCGCGAAATGCACTGGCACACCACCTCCGACGAATGGACGTACTTTCTCCAAGGCTCTGCTCGTCTCACTGTCTACCAAGCCCCTGGTTCTTCTCGCACGTTCGACTTCACTGCTGGAGACGTCGGCTATGTTCCCGTTCCCAACGCTCACTACCTCGAAAACACTGGCAACGAGACCTTAGTCTTCCTCGAGGTGCTGCAGGCTAAGGAGTACTCCGACATCAGTGTCAACCAGTGGCTCGGTCTCACACCTAAACAAATCATCAAGGATCACCTGAAGGTCAGCGATGGCTTCTTGGCTACGCTGAAGAAGGACAAGCCGATCATTGTCCAGGGCAACCCGGATCTGACGACTACTGACTTCACACCCGCTGCTGGGGGATCGTAAAGAGCAGGTGAAATTCATAATAGATGATACATAGAGGCTAGACTGTGTTCGTGATAGCTAAGATCTAATCTAATCGTGATATGTATACGATTTGCTTGTGCTGCGATGTCGTTGTTGATATTATGTTTCCTGTAGAAAATGTTGTAAAGCATCCAAGCTAAGGAAGCAGGTTCCGGTTCTCCATGGTACCTTCCTTGTTCGTGGCTGGTTCATGCAGTTGCTCTTTCTCATGTTTCCCACTTGCAAACTTCCCATCGTCCGCCAAATCAAGCCTCGCAACCCACCTCTCGGCAACCTTGACTCCATGCCACCACCTGATTCTATGCCAACCTTCTTTTCGAAACCTCTGCAACACCAAGCTAGCGCAGATATGCACCTGCCTGTTCGCCTTAACTAGGAGTCCTAGCATCCCTTCACCATTCACCACCTCCGTCTTCTTCTGTACTACCGCATCCATTGTCGGCAACGCAAGTAACGCCTTATGTAGTCGATGCTTGTGTTCTTCGAAAACCTCGTACGACGCTTCAGAAGGAGGGTACATATATCCCGCACACATGCCCCAAATTCCCCACCCAAAAGACGCGTGGTCCAAGTCGCCAGTTGCCAGCACTTCTTCTAAGACATCGATGGTGGTGTCCCACAGGTGCTTGAAGATGTGTAGATCTTCTCTCGCGGGACCGGTGACTTGCGCACTGCCGATGCAATCTTGCGCTGCTGCAAGCGAGGATGCCATGCATCTGGAGGAGGGACCGTAGGGCTCTGAGACTGGCTGTGAAGCACGGATGAAGACTGTTGTGTTTGTGTGAGTTGTGTATGGGCCGTGTGAGTGGACGAGAGCTCTGGTGTGGTGGAGAAGACACTGGAATTTGGATATAGTGGGCAATTGTGCTGCTTCTGCCAGAATATCGACATCCGCTGGCAGTGTCGTGGTCGGTGGCGTTGAGGCTGACATGGTTGGTGGTCTAAGGAATGGCAAAGCTGCTCGTCAACAGCGCGCTGAAGGGTCTTCGAAGGAGGTTGCGATTTTGTGTCGTTTTCTTCTCGGTATCACCATAACAAGTGGCTGCGCTTGTGGTAAGACAATTAACGGTGGCGTGATCGTCTTATGACGACAGTGAGGGCAGCGCCAGAAGTCTCAAGGTCTTGAAATTCGTCAAAATTCGTCGACATCGAACGAACATGATGGCCGGCAGGCGAGTTGGAATGGTCCGGCAGGGTCTTCAGTCAAAATCCAGAAGCCCTGATAGTGGGCCAGGGTAGAGCTGAAGGGTCAAAAGGTAAAAACGTCATTATGCATTATGCATTATGTTTCTCGGTTTCGCCCAAGGCTTAAAATGCTTCCTCTGGCGAAACTGTTCCGAAAGCTATCTCGTAAATGCAGTCGTGGTGCAGGTTCATACTCTTGCTGCACTGTAGTAGTTTGTAGGATGTGGCCGTCGGGTGTTTGAATGTGATCCATGTCGTCCTCTTCAATTACGATCGATGGAAGTGTGATCATTCCACCTGTGTGGTTCGTAGACGGTGCACTCGCTTGCTTCGTTTGCCTCGGACCATGGATTTCTATGGAGGTAACCCCACCCCGCTGCGATGGTACCAAATCGGAAGGACTGAGGCTCCGCCTGTAGCCCCGACGATCCTTCCGCTTCTGCTCGCTGATCGAAGGATAGTAAGTGTTGCTATGTCCAGGCGCAGATGCAAAGCCCATGCGCCAGAGGCAGTGTCGAACCAGTGGTCGCAGCGTCGCAATGCTGCTGGCAGTAATACCGATCCCTGGTTCGACAGTGCTCCAGATAGCCACGTTGGTAGTCGCGTACAAGAAGTCAGGTCCATTCATGAGTGTGTGGATGTAGAACATGCGCACGATAGTCGCTGTGCTTCCGATGGCAGCGAAGGCGAGAATTCCCGCAACGAGTGCTTTCGTCTTCAGTTTCATTTGCAGATCCCAGACGATGAAGAACGGTAGAGTACCCAAGACCCAGTCTGCTGCAGCGTTGACAGCTGCAAGCGCGTATGAGATACCTTTCGTGGGACCTGCTGGTATGCATTTGTCGGATGCAGGGTGGTTATTCCAGAACTCGGATACTTTCGCAGTGTCAGTAGTCAGATTCAGAGCCCTGTGACATTCAGCTTACCCGGTGTGCACTGGAATGTCACCAAGAAGAAGTAGACGATTGAAAACAAGATGGTTCCACCCATTAGTATCTTGATGGTCCAGATGTGCCAGCGCTGTAAGGCGACTCGAAGATAGAAGTAGCCGATCGAGAACTTGAGGGTACAGTTTGCAAGGATGTAGAGCAGCTCGCAGAGATACCAGAACTGCTCAACGTCAGGATGATACTTTCTCCTGACACAATTGGGAGTACCTACGAGTAAGGCAATCCTAGCGTCGCTATCTGCCAACTCCCATCGGTGACGGCCTGTACCATATACTGCGGCGACTGTCTGAAATGCCAGATACACGGTGAAGATGACCTGCGGCTGTTAGTGGGCGCAATGGATATCTCAGGTCAGCACTTTGCGGCATACCATGGTAGCCCCCATGAATCTACATGATTTTCAGCGACTCTTCCTACGATTGAGATGCGTCGTATGCTTACGTATCGTCCAGTCCCCATGTGCGCATCAATTTCCATCGCACATAGAACCGTAGACTGACTGTCAGCCATGAGAGGAAGAAGAACAGAGTTGCCACAGCCAGCACCTCATTCCGGCGACTGTCCATGATGGTCGTTTGCTCCATGATTGTCGTATCAGCCGAGTGCAACACCGCCTTCTGTTTCAGGTCTGCCTTGGAGGGCCATTGACGGAGACTTTACTTGGAGGAAGCAAACAGTGAGTTTGCAAGAGAACTGGGCAAAGAGCGATTATCATGATGAGGTCGCCAATTGCATGGCGTCGACTTGCGCTACATGGCGTGTTCCACAGATCCGCGGACACGGTCCGGCCCCAGCCAGAGAACGCTATGTTCAACCGTCAACTTTTGAAGCTTGTTCTTGATTCATGCACGAAATGTCGCGCGTAATCATTCGCTACTTGGACGCGGCGCGTCGCGATATTCCAGTTAGAGATCCTCACTAACCCGGCCTTCCCTAGCTTCGAAGTTTGTCGTTTTCCGACACACAGACTTGAGGACATTGGAAGTTGCTCCACGGCATGCTTTGAAAGTTTATTGGTGGTCCAGCTGATCTAAAGTCCGAGGCTGGAACGTCTGGACCAACTCTAAGGCCCAGCGAACTGTTGAAGGGCCCGCCGGGAACTGTCGACTCCGCAACAGTTCCGCGGTTGCTCCATTGAAATAGCTCGCCAGTGGCCGTTATTAGATCGTGGTTGTGACTGTGGTCGCATCAGCAGTGGTTTGCACTGAACGGTGGTCGGGGTTCGGCAGTGAAGAGCCTCGGTGATCGCCGGCGGGCGAGGCTGCTTCACGACAAGGATGGCTCACGTGGAACGAGTACCCTATACTTCGCGAGGGAGATCGTACTCATATCTTCTCCCACCAGACAATGACAAACTAGGCCTTCCGAACATCTGCAAATCGTTACAACTGCTCTTCTCTATCCTCGTCACAGATTTTCCAAGGTTGTGTCCCGCTCTGCACATCATAGACCCCGCTCATTTCCGTCAGCCAGTTTGCACAACCAAGCTGTGACTGCCAAGGTCGTCCGGCGCGGGCTTTGCGTTGCACCACAGTAGCGGCAATGTGTATTTTGAGGGCAGCACGTATGGGGCGCTACGAGAGCCTTGGGGCTGCGGCTGCTGAGCGAGGCCTCAACAACAGCCACCATTGTGACAACCGACACGCGACCTGCCAGGCACAAGCAGGCGAACACGCTCATCGCAGTCCCGATGCCAGAATTACCGCTGTTCAAGTTTCCCGACTGGACCCTACTACAGGTAGAGACCGCGCCTTCCCGGTGGTGAATGTGATGACACAGCGCAAGCCGCCAAACGGCAATTCCACTGCAGATGACTTCTCGTCTTCTGTTTCGAGACAAACATCAAGTTCTTCGGCCGCAGCTTTCTTCAACACGGTGCACTCAGCTTTTAAAGAAACGGAGAAGATAGACAGATTGTCTCAGATGCTTAGCTTGTGTTGATATGCTGTTGCCTTGAAGTGTTGTGAGACTCAGTCTAAGACCCAGCGGAAAAAGTTATCATCAACTTATCTCTTGTCGGACGTCGGCAGCAGCAAACGATGGAACAATGCTCGATAAGAAGCAACAGACAACTATTGCTGTCTCGAGCACGGGTACTGACACATGCAGATAAACGCTGCGGTCCACTCTCGTCGGCATCTCACTCGTTCAGTCTTTCCCTTCTGCGTCTCCAGTGTACTCGAATTCACGACCCGCATACCTTCAACTGAGCTGCGCAACGACCTACTTCAGGCAATTATGACACTTCCATCTGGTGTTAGGTACTTCATCCTTCGCAATAATGTCGAAGTCCCGCTTATCCCGGTCGACCAACTGCCATTCTACATCCAAGGCTTGCCACACGAACTCACACCTTTCCGAAAGCGCCAAGAAGGCTGGAGGTCGATCGGAGAGACTCAGGAACCTGCCGTACCACTCTCCATCCGTGCTCCCCCCGAGTTACGTTCAAAGCTCCCCTCAGCAGATACGAACCGCCATTTTCTGCCACCCGATCATGATGCTCGAAGAGGCCCCGTTGTGGTGTCGCGAAGTCCGAAGACGCAGTCAGAAACTCATCCTCTATCGATTGTTCCTGCGGAGGGACGTGTTAACCGTCTCGGAAGCACACCCCCAGTGGGACGTCTAACCTCTTTGAGGACGGAAGGGGTTACTGCTGCTCGCTCGGAAGGAGTACAGTACCCACCTTATCGTCTTCCTAACCCCTCTGGTATCGAACCCGACCCATGGAAGAAAGAATTTTGTACACACTGGATCCGGACGAATTCATGTGATTTTATGCAACAAGGTTGCAGGTACAAGCACAAAATGCCTGACCGCAAGAAGCTGAAAGAGTTGGGCTTTGCCGAGATTCCAAAGTGGTACCGAGATAAGATGGCCATTTCTGCCGGGGCGTCGAGCTGGCTACGACCCCGCGCGACTCAGGACAACAACGACCGACAGCTGTCAGTCGAACCTCTAGCGCCGCGCGCGTTTCTTCCGTCGATGTTTAGCCTGGGTCGTAGTCAGTCGCGTGCTGCAGAGCTGCCAGGTTCGCCGCCTCCGAGGACCGATCAACCATCTGTAGAGCTGCCAAACCTCATCGACCTAGACGACTACTCCATGGCGACGGTATCTTTGACCCCCTTATTGTCAATTAATTCGTCTGCGGACGCAGTGTCTTCCGTTGCCGAACAGATCGTTGGGCAACCCTCAGAAGAAGTCACTAGCACTCTAGCTTTCTCTCTCAGGCAAGAAGGATTCGAGGTCAAGAAGCTTACCAACGCTCCCATCGGAATTGACAACCCCATCAAGACTCAATCATTGAGTCGGCAGAAGCCAGGTGACACTGTGCTGGTCGCAGATGCAATCTTGACGAAGAACATTGTTGACTCACCTGCCAAGATACCGTCGCGATCAGTGGGTTCTAGCCAGAGTAACGGTCGAAAAGCGGGCAAACAAAACAACACTGCGTCTGAAGCCACTAAACGGGGACCATCGATTGCCAAGTCCTTTGCGGCAATGGGGCCGGGGGACAAACGCAACAGTAGATCTTCCAAGCCACAGCAGAAGCGTAGCCTTCCGCCACGGAAGGTTTCTGAACGTGCCGCTGCATCTCCTACTTCTGATGGGTTAGTCAAACCTCATTACGCCACTGGTAGAAAGTCCAGAGAGGGAAAGTCCCCGAGCAAGGGTCTTAAGCGCGGTGGATTTCAGGTTGAGGGTAAGGATCTATAGTTCGAGATCATGCAGCGTCAGCGTGCTGGTCACGAGAGAAGGCAGTTTAGCAAGGGAGTGGCCTCCAATGATTCTTAACAGTTGGTCGCCACCGGGAAAATTGAGGTTGCCTTGCTGCCCAGACCACTGCTCGCGGCTGGCCGATGGTCACGCTAGGTGAGCCGATACTCAAGATGGGGACTCACATTCAGGTTTACTCAGTGTTATGCTTTCGATAGGTGCTACCACTTTCAAGGAAGAGATTTCTCTTGTCGTTACTTATATGTGTTGATGTTTAGACCATTTCCATGTTCGTATCGTACTGGGTAGCAGCCGTATAACGTACACATAACCTCCTTTCCTTCCCAGCAGCCCTGCTGCAACGTCGCAAAACACACTGAAGAAAAGAATGTAGACCAAGCAGAGATCATTCCCATCATGACTTGAACAAATGAAAAAATCAAGCCCAGTCCTCGTTCCTCGACTTCGGATTCGGCTCTGTCTCATCCACCGTCAGGCTGACATGCGTCGTTCTCACGATCTCGCCAGACTTGCCCTGTACGATATGCGTATGAGAGGCTCTACCATCCGCCAGAATAGTTCTCTGGCTGCTATCGTCTGAGTCGTTATCTGCACGTCTAGACTTCCTTGTGTTCAGCGCACTTCCGTTGTAGTCTGGCAGCACGTAGCTGTTCATGTTAGATCTGCCTTTCGTGGCCATGACACTGTTGGGCATGATTCTGTTGAGTGTGTTTTCGAAGAGACGTCGAAGAGGTGGTAGACTTGCTGTCAAACTGCCAACCAGCACTTCTGTGACGGACAGAACAGACAAGTTGATACTTTCGTAAGCGACATCGCGCGACTCGTTCAAAGCTTTGATTTCGTAGAGCTTGAAGACAGAGATGGCCGTTGTACTACGAGAACATGAGATGAAGTACCAATATGTATAGATTTGTCACTTACATGAGCCCGAGCAAGAAGACGATACGAACGCCCCACATCGCTCGACTAGGCAACTGTACTGACCTTATGTAGAGAAGAGGCGCAATGGCGTAGAAAAGATCAGTTACGATGTTTGAGCCAGCACCAAGGTATCCTAAATATGTTGGTCAGCTCATGTGGACGGTCACTGGCTCAGCTTCTTACCTGAGATAACGCGAGACTTAGCGCTCCAGCAATACCCTTCCAACGTTGGAACCCAGTGCTTTGCAATTGGGTCGCACTCGCCGAACAGGATAATGTAGGGGTATATGACGTTCAAGCCAACGTGAACCACGACCGTGAGCCAGATCAATACCCGGTATGTCTTCGAGAACCCGAGCTGCAGCATAAAAGCACAAATACTGATTTTGAGTACCGCCATTGCTGTCAGGTTGAAATACTGGCCGAACCAAAGGTACTTCAAGTACCTTCCAGTCATCTCCCTGGTAACTGTAGGGTCGTGAATATGTCTGCCGGCACCATTGAAACAAGTCAAGTAGCCAAAGGCTGTTCCAGTGAGCCCGCAAACCTGTCCAAGGTTGGTATCTGATATTGGGAGACAAAAGCTGAGCTGTACATACCTGCGCTAGTGCAAGAAGCCAATCACTGATATTGAGATACCAGAACTTTTTGCTCTTGATATTATTCCAAAGACGAAGAACTACGAATACCGTACTGAAGAACGCGATGAAAGGGTAGGTGAACTTGATGGCCGGGGATCGGTCGTCCAACGGAAGGTCGGGTGTTGATGTGGACATGTTGGCTCTATTCTGGGCGAGGCTGGGTTGAAGGACGAGTCAAGCAAACGAACTGCTAACCACATCGTCGTCGGATTGTTGGTACCGACCGACAAGAGTTATAAATCAAATGCCATCAGGGGTCGGCGACGAACATGTAGGACAATAGACGAGGATCAACTGTGCCTCAGGAGCGGAACCTGAGAGCCGAGAATGATGGTGATGTGACAGGTAGGAAGCGGAAGGTACTTCGATCAAGTATCAGTGCAGCATTCCAAACTGTCGGTACTCCACGACTGTACTTCCAGTATAGCGCTTCGTGGTTACTCATATTAGACCCTCTCGCTACTCGCTTTGTGCAAAAGAAGCGCGCTCAATGTCGAAACAAGCTCATATTGCATCAACTCACATGTGCGTACGTTTGCATGCACGTGGTCCGGAGGGTTCGAATCTCGAGCCGATTTCTTCAATACAAGGTATTCATTCGTGCATCACTCCGCGGGGTACCGTAACGTCTCAGGAGATCATATTGGCATCGGATCCGAAAACGATCCTTCTGTTCAAAGGCCGGAGATGGTTGGCGTATCTCAGTGTTGCAAGCTCATGCCTTGCACGTTGGGGCGCGCAACCGATACTCATGGTCGTTCTTCATTGGTACCAAAAACACTGCGGCACTACTCTCTGATAACTAGTTGGTCACTCGCCAGTCATTCAACAGTATACCATTGAAAGAGTGAAAAAAGGCTGCTTTTCGAACGATCTTCCGACCGAGCGCATGCTTGTCGTCGATGATTGCCACGCATTAGCCGGAGTGTGCCACATCCTCACATATGTATACTAGGCCCAAATTGGGTTTGAATAGGATATTCAGACCAACAACAGGTTTGGTTCTAAAGGGTTTCCTGCGGAGGCCTGACTAGAACCGAGAAATGGATGGAAGCCATGGATGCGCTTTCAAATGAGTCTCCATAAATGTGGTTCCTTTGATGCGTGATGTTGCTTCTGCTTGCGTCGGTTGCGGAAGCCTTCCAGACTGCCGAAGCACTGCATCTCAGAGGCTAATATGTATCGCAGCGACACTTCTTAATGATAGTTCTGTGGTCAGGCAGAGAATATGAATCGAACAGGAAGTAGTGTCTGATGGGAATGGGTAAGCCGCGCTCCTCCGCGTATATCTACAAGGTGCATTTGGCCCTTTTGGTGGTGCATTGGACCCAGACCAACCATGTTGGTGTGCAACAACAACACCAAGCCCGCACCCTCGACCAACTCTTCCATACCCACCTTGCGCAACGGCACACCATGCAGGTACCATATCGAGCGTGTGTGCCGTGCGGCATGATGGAATTACTGGATTGGTCTCTCGCTCGATGCGACCTGTCTGTGGCACTTGCACCGGATCCACGATACGGATGTCGAGAGACCCTGTATCTCCGCACGTTGGTTTTCTAGAATTGATGTTGATGCTCCAAACCGAACAGGCCCAGAGCAGGCCCATGCAGGAATGGGGCGGAAACCAATGACTTCCACTTGCCACGTTCTGCAACCAAGCTGTTGTTGCATGGCAGAGGCGTTCCATCTTTCCTTCGTCGCTCTAGAGTCGTAATTCTTCAAGCCTTTCTGACTCGGGATCAGTCTCTATAAAGGGTGGTCTAGAGATCACACTGGATATCATCCATCAGCTCAGCTTCTCAGTCTTTCGCTCCGTCCTCGATCACAATGGCACCCAGTCTGAAGAGTCTCGTCACTTTCGCGGCGGCCTTGCCCCTCGTTGTAGCTGTCCCGGCTGTCAAGCACGATGATGCATCGTCTATCAAGAATAAGACCTACGACTATGTGATCGTTGGTGGTGGTCTTACTGGCTTGGTAGTCGCTCATCGTCTCAGTGAGGATAAGTCCCGTAAGTTTCACGCCCTGCAGGGTCTAACGCTGATTAGCTAACCGGGTTTATAGGTTCCGTTCTTGTTCTTGAGACTGGTCCTATTACAGATGATATTAACACTATCATTCCTACTCTTGGCAACAACATCAACAGCGCAATGCAGTACAGTCTTGATTCTGCAGCTGATGAGAAACTTGAAGGTCTCTCGTTCCCAGTCCTCGTTGGCAAAGTCGTCGGTGGAGGTTCAGTCGTAAACGGAATGGCGTTTGACCGTGCCTCTGCTGCTGACTATAACGCATGGGAGCAGCTCGGCAACCCTGGCTGGGGCTGGAACGGCCTTCTGCCTTACTTCAAGAAGTCCACCACTTTCACTCCTCCCATGCTCACTGGAAAGGAGTTTAACATTACATACGATGCTTCTGTCTACGGAACCAACGGTCCCCTGCAGGCATCATTCCCCAACTTCGAGTTCCCCGATGTTAAGATCGTTTGGGAGGCCTACCGCTCGGAAGGTTACACTTCACCTAGGGAGCACGCTGCAGGTGATGCTGTCGGCATACTATGGATTCCCACTTCCCTGGATCCTAAGACTCAGACCCGTTCTGATGCCAGGAGAACCTACTACGACTCAGTTAAGAGCCGTAGCAACCTGAAGCTTGTCACCGGTGTTGAGGCTACCGAGGTGCTCTTCGACAAACTCACAGCTAACGGTGTCTCATTCACTAACCTTGCTGACAAGTCTTCTTCCAAAGTTTACGCGAAGCGTGAGGTAATCATGGCTGCTGGCTCTATGTTCACTCCGAAGATTCTCCAGCTCAGCGGTGTTGGCCCAGCGGACGTTCTCAAGGCTGCTGGTGTCAAGGTCAAGAAGGATCTCGTCGGTGTTGGAGCCAACCTGCAGGATCACCCTAACGTCAACATGATGTTTTCTACCTCGAACTTGAGCATCCCTAACCCGCTTTTCTCCGCCGACCCCGCGCAGAACGCCTCGGTCTGGGCTGAGTACTATGCCAACAAAACTGGTCCTGTCTGCCAGTCGCACGGCAGCAGTCTTGCTTTCTTGCCCCTCCAGAATGTCACCTCCAACTGGAAGTCTATTGTGTCCACCATCAAGGGTCAGAAGACGTCTAAATACCTTCCTGCTGCCTACAAGAACAACGCCAATCTCCTCCGTGGTTTCGAGGCTGCTAAGCAGATTACCGCCGAGCTCCTCTCTAGCACCAAGGCTGCCGCTGTCGAGTTCCCCATGAATGCCTTCGGTCTTTCCATCGCCGCTGTTCAGCGCCCTCTGTCTCGAGGATCCGTCGCTATCGATCCCAAGAACCCAAAAGGCAATCCCATTATCCAATTCAACACCTTCCAGAACCCTGCCGACAGGACCATGATGCTCGAAGCCGTCAAATGGGTCCGTCGCCACTGGAAGAACCCCATCCTCCAGCGCTTCTCGCCTGTCGAGGTTACTCCTGGTCCCGCTGCCCAGACTGACGACGAAATCATCCACGAGCTGCTTAAGCAGAATGCGCTGACTGCCACCTTCGCCCACCAGTCCGGTACCTGCTCCATGTTGCCCGAAAAGTATGGCGGCTGCGTTGGCAGCGATCTCCGTGTCTACGGCGTCAAGAAACTCAGCGTCGTCGATGCTTCGATCATTCCTTTGATTCCTGCTACTCATTTGCAGGCAACGATGTACGCCATTGCTGAGAAGGCTGCGGATCTGATCAAGCAGCGCAACAAGTAAACGGCCTGAGAATGACGGTATAGAACTTGAGATTTGTACATAACACGCATAGCATAGATCCACGGCTAACGACACACTCGCTTTTGATTAATACAATAATTTACCTACTGATATCCCTCGCTCTTTGCTGCATGACTCGGTTTTGTGCCCAGTGTCATCACAGGACTGTTGATGAAGTTGGGCCAGTCGTGGGTGTAGAAACTTTGTGACTTGGAGATCTGGACCTCGTTTGCGCCGCGCTTCAGGATGCTTTCATCATAAGCAGTTATCGCGTTTTTCAGAGTAGCAGTCCCGTCATTCACCGATTTCAGGGCTTCGACCAGGCTGTGCGCGGAAAAGAAAGCGTTATTTGCTCCTTGGCCTCGATCTGGAGCACGTCTTTAGTGTAGTTCTGTTAGTGTTCGAGTGCAAGACTCACGGAATGTCATCGCATGTGCTGCGTCACCACACAGCGTTACTCGTCCGTTCTGGTTGTTCCAAGATTGTGTTTTCCATATGTTGAGCCGATCTTTGAGCACGGGTGTGTCTTCAGGTATCCACTCGATCGCGCTTCTGTATGGCTCGGCCCATCCATCTCTCGCAACGTGAGCTTTTAATCTCGTCAACCGATCCGTATCGTTGTCGTAGTCTTCGACGCTCTTCAGCGGCCAAGTCGACAGGATCTGGAATGTCCAAGTAGTTGGGTCCTCGACGTCTGGCATGTCAAGGACATTGGCTCGGATGTAGTGGCCTGCCGGGTGAATTGCGATGTCTACCAGAGGGTGAAGACTCTCCTTGATGAAGAGCGCTTGCTCTCTTGTATACGATGCGTTGAAGTTCATGAGTGCGAAAGGAAGGGTCTCCTGAACGGCTCCGCGATCGATCAGGCACTGGCGCACCTTTGAGCCAGCGCCGTCGATGCCAATGACAACGTCACCTTCCTCGCTCGATCCGTCTTCGAAGAAAACCTTGACTCCACCGTCGGGGAGCATCTCATAGTGACTGAACTTCTTCCTGTACTGAACATTGAGACTTTTCGCCAGGAGAACGCGCAATTTTCGGATGTTCATCTCTTTCGCCTTAGGAATTGGAAATGCGAAAGCTTCCTCGCGAGTCTGTCCGTTGTAGAGCACGATCCTATCCTCCCCGATCGCTGCACAGTCAATGCTTGGGTCGACAGCACAAGTGTCTAGATGCGCCCCAATCTCGTCAGGAAGCAGGCCCAGGAGGTATGGTCGTGCCCAGCCCAGAGTGAACGCCCAATGGCGGTGTCGATATACGTCCTCGCCTTTGTCGAAGATACGGCAAGAGATGCCTGACTTCTTGAGGCCGTGTGCTAAGGCACATCCGGCAGGACCTGCAGATTCGGTCGATGAGCAGTTTCCGCTGTGAAGGGCACAAAGTACGTACCGGCACCAATGAGGAGGACCTTCATCTTCGTGTCGATGCTGCCCATCATGAACTGAAACTGGAGATTGATGTTGAGGAATGTAATGTGACCTATATAAACGGAACTGCTGTAAGGAGCTAAGATGAAGGGCAGCCTAGTGTCTAGTGGTTACCCTCAGGTGGAGCTGAGCTAGCGGTGGCTCCAGTGATCTGCACCTGACCGGATCTCCGCCTGGAAGTGATGTTTCGGTGCTGCGCCGATTGGTTCTTCTCAACGATGACGCGAGCAGTGTTGTAAATAAGCTGCATTCTCTTGCGCTGTGGCACCGAAGATACGAAAAGTGCTCTGGACGTTTCTTCGAGCTCCACAAACTACTGGCTTTGCTCAATGCTCAGCTTTGTTATCCTCCTTAGAGTAAGAACACCCGGCCGTGTCGTCACCCATGCTTTATCTGAGAAGTACACCGTCTTGTCCTGAAAAGCGACATGTCTATACCTTTGTGACTGCACTCAAGGCTTCACGTCAGAGACCTCCATGCCAACTGCATGACAGATCGCAGCCCTGACGATCTCTTTGATGACTTCGAGCTCCCTCTCATCCCGTGGTGCATATGCCATAATCCAGCTAGGGGGTGCCAACCAAGTAACCGGGAAGCGCTGGCCCCAGCCCCGATCTATGATTGTCCTCGCATCTTTAGGACTAACATAGACATGCAACGAGTTCTCTTTGGGATGCACGTGAGCGACTTCGTAGAAGATCTTGTGTGCGACCGGATTGATAGTCTTCACATCTGGCTTGACGTAGATGGCAGGTCCAGTGCCGCCTTCTGTCTTGCTTGGCCTGGTCTCAATGTACTCAGAATAGGGCGAAGTGTTCGCGAAGGTCTGCATGAGATTGCTCAGCTCTTCCAGCGCGCCTTTCGTAATAAGTTGAGAGAATTGTCGCTGGGGTAGCGTCCAGCGAACAATGCTTGGTGGAGAGCCTGATCGTTCTGGCACCTTCCCAGGCCTGATGTACGCTACACCTATGTTCGGGATCGGTGATGCATCGAGTAGGTTCTGCCGCTTGTACAGCAAGTATAAGCCCCATCTGCGGATCTTCAGATAGCCTTGCAGTGTTGGTGGTGTGCCACCGGTTCCTGCCCTACATCAGCCTCGTCACAAACTGCTACTTCAGCGTTGTCGCGTACCATAATTTTGCCAGCTCTTGAAGTCGTATAAGAAAGTGAGCACTGCAGCCGTGGAGACTGCAACAATCCAGCTTGACCAATATGAACCCATGTCTGCGATAGGATTAGATGGAATTGCTGTTGCTTGTTTTTGGGTCAAGTATAGAGGTGCAAACCAGCATTCGCTCAGCAGGAAGGCGCGGGCAGGAACGAGCAACGTCAGAGACAACAACGACAAGTCACGAACTGCCAACCTACTCTCATAATTGATATGTACGTAGCAGATTCAGCAGACACGCGACATATCTTGCGTGATCGTGTCGTGGACTTTGAACGGCCGCGTGTGACGAGCTGATCGCGTCGACGGCTCCCCTCACGTCATTCCGCTGCAATCTCACGATTGCCCCGCAGCTTGTGCACCAGCACGCAGAATCAACCACGGCTCCAAAGTTGCAATACTAAGGACGCGCCAAGTGATGGCTCTTGATGATATTCCTGCAGTCCTTGAGAATGTCGAATGTCATGTTTCAAGCTTCGTGAGGCGTTCACCAAGTTTAGCCGCAACGAAACAACCCAAAACCGACGATCGTTACACCTGAAAGAGCTAGGAACAGAGTGCAATGATTATAAGATCGCCCTACCGGCCATAATTGACGAGCTAGGTCTCCTGGTGGGACCTGCACATTCTCATGACCCATACATATACCCTGGATGCTCTCGATGATCGCGTAGACATACGCGACAATAAGTACACAACCTACGGACTTCTCAACGCTCCTCTGGTGCAGCGTACTCTCAACCCTGTGCTTAGTACCGACATATGCGATATCTCTGAACCAACTACACCGGTCTATATACCTACGAGCATAGCAACACGTCCAGCCGAGATAAACACTACAACGGCGCAACATCGCCTAACTCTCTCGACCACACCAACTTCAACACCACATATTTCAACACCAACAAACCCACCAAGATCCATTGCACCTTCTATAATCATCCGACCTTCAACAGGAACTATGACCGACCTCCCGGCACCGCTGTTGCAGGCGCTGCGCCTGCTCATCCGAGCGAATCACATCCTACATCAACACAATCTCGTCGATGCTTTCGGGCACATCTCACTTCGTCACCCACTAGCACCAGATCAGTACCTGATCGCCGCCTATGATCCTGGCGCGCCTGCTTTGGTGAAGTCACAAGAGGACTTCATCTCATACAGAGTCCGCGATAGTTCGCCAGTGGACCGCAATGCGCCACAAGGCTACTCAGAGCGCTTCATCCATGGCGAAATCCTGCGACGTTTTCCAGACATCAATTGCGTGGTGCACTCACACAGTGAGACTGTGATCCCATTCACACTGGCCAACATTCCCGTACGCCCTGTCTTCCACATGGCGGGCTTCCTTGGCAGTTCGTCGAACGGTGTTCCTGTATTCGATGCACAAGATGCATACCGCGACCTCGTCGGCAAAGTTGAGATCGCTCCGGATATGCTCATCAAGAACCAGCCACTCGGCAAGGCGTTGGCGAGGAAACTCCACCCGAGCACGCCTGTGGTACTGCAGCACAAGCATGGTTTTACGACGATGGGGAAAAGTGTTGAAGAGGCTGTGTACCGGGCGTTATATACCCAGACAAACTGCCAGCTACTCGAAAAAGCGCTGGGATTCGCTGGAGGCGATATTGAGAAGGTCAGCTATCTGAGTGAAGAGGAGGCGAAGAGTTGTAAGAAGATGAATGAAAAGTGTGTGGATAAGAGTTGGCGGCTGTGGCTACGGGAAGTTCAGACCAATCCACTGTATGAAAATGAGGAAGGAGAGCCGGAGGCGCTGGCTGTCAATGGGATGAGAGTGTGAAGTAGCAATACATAAGATCAGACGGAGAACTCGTATCGCCCATACATGATCTGGAGAACTTTCCCCAATAGAGCCTCGAAGTTGGACTTGGACTAGGCAAACACTCTGTCAAGATTGACGTCATGCCTCTTGAACGCGTACGTAGTACGTGTCAAATGCTCTTGACCCCAGTTGAGTTCGAATCAGGCACAAAAGTCGATTCATTTGACGCGTTGCGAACCAAAAGTCCTAACAGTCCAGTGATGTGGCTTTGAGATCGGCCAAATAAGGAGGAGACGCGGCCACCATGGAACAGCGCAAGTGGTTCGGGCGCCCGCCGTAACAACGCGCTAGTCGAACATTTGGCCATGCACTTCGAAGTGCATCCTCGCTCATTCGACTCCACCTCGCGTCCCAGCGGCCCCAACGCGCCCACCACCTTCATCGTCGACACGTTTGCAATAATCAGGAAGCTTCTCAGCCGACATCGCGCAGTACATCGCCAGCATTAACACGACCAAGACGCGGCGAAGAGCCCATAAGGGCCACTATGGCGCGCAAGACCAATGGACGCGAGTCTGACCCCTCGACGGCAAACAACTCAGCCCACGAAGATGTCGAGATGCAAGACCAGGACAAGATGGACGGCTTCAAGAAGTTTGGGGTGAGTGGCATACAAGCGCGCAATGTTCCCTCCCGCAGGGCAGGGCGCGCTTTAAGGCTTTCTGGACAAATCGAAGGACGGTCAAAGAGAACAAACAAGCTGACATTACAATCGCAGTACAATCTTGACACACCCGACTACACAGTATGTGCAATACCAACAAAGCGCCTTGCCAAACTACTTGCTGATCAACGCCCAGGACTCGGACACACAACCCAACACCACAGCTAGCAGCGTGGCCGGGGATGCGCCAGTCGACGGCCGGAAACGACGCGCCGAGCAGATGAACATGCGCAAGAGCATCTATGGAAAGAAGCACGACCGCCTGGGCGCGTCCAAGGTAAGTTGACAGTACATGACGTACATGTCTAAGGGATCAACACTAACATGGCGTGCCATCCCAGGAAGACGATACAGTACGACGTTTCCGCTACCTGCTCGGCCTGACAGATCTGTTCCGCCACTTCATCGATACAAACCCCAACCCGCACATCAAGGACATCATCGCCAAGATCGATGCGCAAGACGCAGATGAGGCCAAGAAGTCGAAAGCAAGCAAGGTGCGCAAGGGTGGAGCTGCTGCCGAGCGCCGTCGCAAGACTGAGCAGGAGGAAGACGCCGAACTCGTGCGTGAGGAGAAGCATGGCGGACACAACGAGACAGTTTTCAGGGAGTCGCCGGGCTACATCGAGGGCGGCACCATGCGTGACTACCAAGTCGCTGGTCTTAACTGGCTGATCTCGCTGCACGAGAACGGTATCTCTGGTATTCTGGCTGACGAAATGGGTCTTGGCAAGACACTCCAAACTATCTCCTTCATCGGTTACCTACGCTTCGTCGCTGGAATCACTGGGCCCCACCTCGTCGCCGTACCGAAGTCGACCCTGGACAACTGGAGGCGCGAGTTCGCCAAATGGATCCCAGAGATCAAAGTCCTTGTCTTGCAAGGAAACAAGGAAGAGCGCGCTGAGCTTATCCGAGACGAGTTGGTCGACGAGAACTTCGATGTCTGTATCACAAGTTACGAGATGATCCTGCGCGAGAAGGCTGCCCTCAAAAAGTTTGCTTGGGAGTACATCATCATCGACGAAGCGCATCGTATCAAGAACGAGGAGTCGTCCCTCGCCCAGATGGTCCGCATGTTCAACTCTCGTAACCGACTTCTGATCACTGGTACCCCTCTTCAGAACAACCTGCACGAGCTGTGGGCCCTGCTCAACTTCCTGATGCCAGACGTGTTCGGTGACTCGTCAGCGTTTGATGAGTGGTTCTCGCAGCAGAACGAGGATTCGGACACCGTTGTGCAGCAGCTCCACAAGGTCCTGCGGCCTTTCTTGCTTCGACGTGTCAAAGCCGATGTCGAGAAGTCTCTTTTGCCCAAGAAGGAGATCAACTTGTACGTTGGCTTGTCCGACATGCAGGTTCAGTGGTACAAGAAGATTCTCGAGAAAGACATCGATGCGGTCAACGGTGGCGCTGGCAACAAGGAGTCCAAGACCCGTCTCCTCAACATCGTCATGCAGCTGCGAAAGTGCTGCAACCACCCCTACCTTTTCGAGGGCGCCGAGCCTGGTCCACCATACACCACCGATGAGCATCTGGTTAATAACGCTGCCAAAATGGTAATGCTGGACAAACTTCTCAAGCGCATGAAGGCCCAGGGCAGCAGGGTCCTGATCTTCTCTCAGATGAGTCGTGTATTGGATATCATGGAAGATTACTCGGTCATGCGTGGATACCAGTACTGCCGTATCGATGGTTCGACTGCCCACGAAGATCGTATCGCGGCTATCGACGACTACAACAAAGAGGGTTCAGAGAAGTTTCTCTTCCTCCTAACGACGCGTGCCGGTGGCCTGGGTATCAACTTGACGTCTGCAGACATCGTTGTGTTATTCGACAGTGATTGGAATCCGCAGGCCGATCTTCAGGCCATGGACCGTGCCCATCGTATCGGTCAGAAGAAGCAAGTCCACGTTTTCCGTTTCGTCACGGAGGGTGCCATCGAAGAGAAGGTTTTGGAGCGCGCAGCACAAAAGCTGCGTCTTGACCAGCTGGTTATTCAGCAAGGGCGCTCGCAGCAACCTGCTAAGAACGCGGCTTCCAAAGATGAGCTGTTGACTATGATTCAGCACGGTGCCGAGAAGGTCTTCAATAGCAAGGGTGCTGTTGGACCAGCTGCAGGTGGCGACATGGCCGACGACGATTTCGACGCGGTCATGAAGCGCGGTGAAGAGGCGACTGCGAAGCTCAACCAGAAGTATGAGAAGCTTGGTCTTGATGACCTGCAGAAGTTCACTTCTGACTCGACGTACGAATGGAACGGTGAGACCTTTGAGCCCCGCAAGAAGGACATTGGCCTTAATTGGATCAATCCCTCCAAGCGTGAGCGCAAAGAGCAGAATTACGGTATCGATAAGTACTACCGCAACGCTCTCGCGACCGGTGGCCGTACGGAGAGCAAGCAGCCAAGGGTACCTCGTGCGCCCAAGCAAGTAGTCATTCACGACTATCAATTCTTCCCAGAGAAGCTCGCAGAACTTCAGGACAAGGAGACTGCTTGGTACCGTAAGGAGAACAGCCTCAAAGCACCACTTCCTGATGGTCCTGATGAGGATCTCGAGGCGCGTGAGGCCGACCAGGAGCTCGCGCAAAAGGAGATCGACAACGCCGAGCCATTGACAGAGGAAGAAAAGGCTGAGAAGGAGCGCTTGATCGAGCAAGGTTTTCCCGAATGGAACAAGCGTGATCTACAACAGTTCCTGAACGGCTCCGCTAAGTACGGGCGACAAAACTTCGATGGCATCTCCGAGGAAGTCGACGGCAAGAATGCCGACGAGATCAAGGAGTATGCCAAGGTCTTCTGGAAGAAGTACAAGCAGCTGGAGAACTGGCAGAAGTACATTAATGTTGTTGAGGAAGGTGAACAGCGCGTTCGCGACTCAGAGAACAAGAAGCGACTACTTGCCAAGAAGATCGGCATGTATAGGATGCCCCTGCAACAGATGACCATCAAGTACACCGTCTCGACGACGAACAAGAAGGTATATACCGAAGAGGAGGACCGCTTTCTGCTTGTCATGCTCCACAAGCACGGCGTCGAAGGCGACACCATCTACGACAAGATCCGCGACGAGATCCGCGAATCGCCTTTGTTCCGCTTCGACTGGTTCTTCCTCAGCCGCACGCCCCAGGAGATCGGCCGCCGCTGCACAACGCTCATCCAGACAGTCGTCCGTGAGCTCGGCGGCGACACTGTCAAGAATGGTAAGGGCAAGCGTGCGTACGAGGAAGAGGAGACAGAAGAGGAGGAAGAAGAACCTGTCAAGAAGAAGGCCAAGAATGGTGTCAAGGTCAGTGAAACACCACCAGTATGGTACGCAGCTCTGCTAACAGTCTACAGAACAAGGCACTTGACACAATAAAGGGTAAGGCCTCTCCTGGAACATCGCGCGCCAGCAGTGTTGCCTCAACTGGTTCCGCCGGCAAAGGGAAGGCAAAGGGCAAGAAGAAATAGACTTTCCGGTCCTTGACATTAGCAAGATGATATGGTGTTTTGGCGTATAGAAAGATGGACATGGGTTCCTCGTGGTGGTTGTCTTAGCTATGTGACGGGCGTAGCTCTTCTGTACAACACTGCGACAAACCGTGTTGAGCTTCCTTTGGCATTGTAAAGTTTGTGTTTTCATAAGCACGTTGTGCGATAGCATACATTGATATAATTGATCACTCCCAAAGCATGCCTCTTTCCTTGCTTGCAATGTGGCGTTGTGGCGCAACGTTGAATGACGCCCGCAGCGCTATGACGCGCCCCGCATTCAACTTTCGTGTAGTTGCAGATTGCCCAGTCCACAACAAATCACACAACGATCATATAGTCTAGGTCTGAAACAACTCCTGGTGAGTATTACATACAATCTCCGCACTGACAACTGCTGCACTCAAGAGTCACAGCTCGCGAGGCGCTCCTGCCATGCTTGGAACGTTCGAGAAGCTGCAGTACTGAAGCCAGATCGAGCTTGACTGACGGCGCACACAGGCCAGACATTTACCCATACCACATACACCTACACGTAGATACAACTTCAGAAGTCACAATGGCGACCACTGCAGCGCTCCAGAAGCTCCAAAACCCTCCCGAGGACATGGAGCCCACTCTCCAGTCCATCCTCGACCAGAAGTCACTGCGATGGATATTCGTAGGTGGTAAGGGTGGTGTAGGAAAGACCACCACTTCTTGCTCTCTTGCTATTCAGCTCGCAAAGCACCGCAAATCCGTCCTCCTCATCTCGACCGACCCTGCGCACAACTTGTCAGATGCGTTTAACCAGAAGTTCGGCAAGGATGCGCGACTAGTCAACGGCTTCGACAATCTGAGCGCCATGGAGATTGATCCCAACGGCAGCATACAGGATCTACTTGCTGCTGGCGGTGAGGAAGGTCAGGATCCCATGGCTGGACTTGGTGGCATGGGCAACATGATGCAGGACCTCGCATTCAGTGTACGTTCGCGGATATCATTATATGCCGAGGATATTGTATTGACAACTCTTATAGATCCCCGGTGTCGACGAAGCCATGTCTTTCGCCGAAGTCCTCAAGCAAGTCAAGTCCATGTCCTACGAAACGATCATCTTTGATACCGCGCCCACCGGTCACACACTCCGCTTCCTGCAGTTCCCTACAGTCATGGAGAAAGCGCTCAGCAAGGTCTCGCAGCTGTCTCGCCAGTTCGGGCCTATGCTGAATGGCTTCCTTGGTGGCGGTGGACGTCTGCCCAACGGTCAGAGCATGGACGAGCTCGTTGAGAAGATGGACGCGTTGCAAAAGACCATTGCTGAGGTCAATGGTCAGTTCAAGGACGCAGACCTTACGACATTCGTATGCGTCTGCATTCCGGAGTTTTTGTCGCTCTACGAGACAGAGCGCATGATCCAGGAGCTGAACAGCTACGAGATCGATACGCATTCGATTGTTGTCAACCAGCTGCTGTTCCCCAAGCAGGACAATCCATGTGAGCAGTGCAACGCGCGCCGGAAGATGCAGAAAAAGTACCTCGACCAGATCGAGGAGCTTTACGACGAGTTCAATGTAGTCAAGATGCCACTGCTCGTCGAGGAAGTTCGTGGCAAGGACAAGTTGGAAAAGTAAGTGTTCCATGACTGGCGTCTGACGTCCACTAACAGTCCTTGTAGCTTCTCAAAAATGCTTGTCGAGCCTTTCGTACCTCCCCAGTAAACACTCCACCTTGCGTAAAGGAGCATTGATCACGCGCACAGCTGTACTCGATTCGATGCCCTGCGCGATTCAGTACAAATAGCGATACCCGTTAGAGGCAATTTACACCCTTGGAACAAACCATTTCTATCACGTTCTACTTCTTCAGCCAAGCGATGTCGGTCTGAGTCTTGAGGTTCTACATTCAGTTGCATGATTCAGGACACGGGATGATATCCTAGTATTGGGATTTTCCGAAAGAATTTATCCTTGACGCTACACGTGGTCCCCACACAGATGCCGCCATCTCTCATCTCCCACGAATGACAAGCCTCGCGGCACGTAAACTACCATTCTGGACAGCATGGAGGCTCGTAGCCTCGTCGTGTACCGCCGAGCGTAGATTAACAGCTCGCCGAAGTTGGACGAGAATATCGCGGTCTTTTCCTGTTCCTACCCATGCCAGTGTGTAGCTGACTCTTACTATTGCAAAGGCTCAAGCGGCAATCCAGACGCACCGCGGAGCGTTGTCAACAGCTGTCCGCATCGGTCCGCCTGTCGTTCATCGGTTTGTCGCGTGCCCAAAGTCGAGATACGCGCCTGGCCGAGATGCGAAATATTGGAGATCGACCATCCCCCGCAGAAAATATGCCGACAAACTAACGCAAACAGGTGAGTACACCGAAGACTTCCTTGTTTCTCCATGCATGCACTCTACGGTAGTCGCGCGGTGTGTACCTTTTGGCGTTCTTGCATTCATACGGCCTTCCTGTCTTGTACCTGCACCCCGAGGTCAGCTGGGAACGATTGACGTCACCTCGCTTCCCCGCATTCTGTCGACTAAACACCAAATCTTACGCGTGGATTCTACGAGGTATACTGCTTTGCGCTTTCAGAAATTTACGTCTATTTACAAAATTCTACTGACAGCGAAGACAGTGTCACGACTGATCTTCTTAGATTGCAGTTGACCATCGAAGTCCGTTGCTGTCGATGTTGGAACTTCGTTTATTTCCGCAGAAGGACTGCCATCAGGAACCCGGCAGCCGTTCCTGGCCTTAAACTTGAAGCTAAGCTTACACGCCTGACAGCAGTTGAATGATCAGCGCCATGATTGGCGAACGTTGCGGAGGCTAAGCAAGCCGCCGCTGCACTCCAGAGTTGATGGTGTGTTCATGCCGTTCATGCACGTTTTTACACGAACAACGCCCTCAGATCGCACGAGCCTTACATGTGATACCGAGCACTTGCGTAGATGGCGAGCGCAACATTCGTGGTATGTGTAACTATGTTTCTCAGGGGACCCTCCACCTGCGTTATGTGTCAGTGTTGCAGGGTCGCCACTGGAGCACAACACAGCCCTACTGCGCCTTATGTCGGCTCCTACACCAAATCTCGGCAATGTCATGGCGTCGCGTCCAAACTCGGCCACGATACCCGGACATGTATGTCCCGTGCCGATCGCACGCGAAGCGAGCTCCTTTCCTTTTGAGCATTTCTTGACTGTCAGGTACGGACACATGTCTAAACATAGTATGGTCAAAGAAGGTGAAGCACGGACTTCCGCTTTGGTGAGCATGGACCAGGGTTTTGACCACCAGCTTAGAGTGTCCGCGGTGGATTGGCGGACAGAAAAACGAAAAGTCGGTGTTGCGAGGAAGTATTTGTAGTGAGTGTTTCCGCTGCTTGGTGATGGTTGTGGCACCTGTAAACCTTTCGTCTATCCTTGAGTTGAGCAAGTGGAATTGTGAAGTTGTGTTTTGCCTGTTTGAGCATCGATCATACCCCAGACTATCAACACCATGTCGTCGATCCTGAGATTGGGAGCGGTGCTCCTTGGTGCTGTCGGTCTTGTTGCTGCTGTTCCGGTCGAGCTTGAGAAGAGAGGTATGTCAACTTACACCACACTGCCATACAATTCTAACTTCTAGCACAGCGGTCTCCGCCAACGTCTTGGACCAACTCCAGTTCTTCAGCCAATACTCCGCCGCAGCGTACTGTCTCGGCAACAACAACAGCCCCAACACAAAGATCTCCTGCCCACAAGGCAACTGTGCTCGCGTTGAAGCAGCCGACACGAACACATTGACCGAGTTCGAGAAGTAAGCTACACTTTCGTAACCTTCTACCTCAAGTTCACATACTAACATGCACAGCTCAATTAAGTCCGACATTACTGGTTTTGTTGCCACAGACACCACCAACAACCTCATCGTCCTCTCCTTCCGCGGCTCACGCTCAGTTCGCAACTGGCTCACCAACCTCAACTTCCCCGTCATTCCCACTGCAATTTGCGCTACCTGCGCCTCCTCCATCGGGTTCTGGTCATCCTGGCTCGAAGCTCAGACCAACGTGCTGTCTGCCATCAAGAAGGCGCAGGCCGAGTACCCCACCTTCAAGGTCGTTGCTACTGGACACTCGCTAGGTGGTGCTCTTGCATCCCTCGCTGCAGGAGTTCTGCGTGCTCAGGGAACAACGGTCGATCTGTACACATACGGCGCACCCAAGGTCGGACTGCAGGGGCTTGCAGACTACATTTCAGGCACATCTAAGGGCCAGAACTACCGCGTCACGCATAAGAATGACCCCGTGCCTAAGCTGCCGCCTGCGTTACTTGGGTACAGGCACACTTCCCCCGAGTACTACATCACGACTGGTAATGATGTGCAGCCGGGGACTGGGGATATTAATGTCCTGACAGGGTCGCTCAACCTGAGGGGTAATGAGGGAGATTTTGGTCTTGATATCGATGCGCATTTGTGGTACTTTGGGCATATTAGTGCTTGTGAAGGGCAGGAAGGTATTGAGATTAAGGCCTAAGTGGCGCATCATGATGATGATTAGTAGTATTTAATGATTAATTCACGACCTTTGAACACAACTCCTTTCCAGACGCGTGCATCTTGCTCTGCCAGATTTTTAAATCGTTGTTGGTCCATGACTCGTACGATCTGCTTAACCAAAACCATCCTTCCGAAGCCTCGGAGCTTGACTGCTCATCAGCAATTGCACCCGGCCTCCTGACCAACACTATTCAAGTCGCCATGCGTCTGAGTCGAAGCAAGTCGAACAGATTCACGCCTGCAGCCACTCGGTTATTCTCTGTGAATAGCAAAATGTGACACGCCCGTCACACGCTTTGACAGCGGGAAGCGCTCGGATCAAGATCGTGCATCTAGGCCAGCATCAAGTGGATACCAGTAAAGGGTTACCGAGACCATGTCCACGGGTCGGCAATTGAAGCAGTCTAGGTTCACCTCTGTCTGATCATTTCTGACGGGTGTCACGCTGTCAGTTGCTTGTCAGCTAGTATGTGTGCATGAATCGAGCGAGTCTATGTGGAACCGAGTATGCTTGCATGCTGTTTTGAAAGTCGTGACTTCATCTATGTGGTGTGAGGGATGCCATCACAGGCTCTAGAAGCCTCGTCTATACAGCGTCTCTCCACCTGTGACCCCGCTTCGTCCTGCCAAAGCCTCTTTCAATATGCCCGCCTCTTGCAAGTCGCTGATCAGACTGAACAGCATCCCGTCACACCCCTTGGCTGCCATAAGATTGGCAGTCACTGGGAGATACTCAACGTGGTTGGTAATCGTCGAATTGTACGGCGCCTCACCAATGGGCACAACGAAATCCGGTGCCTCGGAGAAGATCGAGATGCGGCTGTTACTCCATCCAAGAGGGACGCCGGGTTCATCCAGGTATACGTTCCGGTAGTTGGTGCGTCCAGTGCTGCCGACGTACATTACTAAGCTCTCCGAGCAGGACTCCGCTGAAGGAGCAAGGAAGGTTGAGTTGGCCCAGGACATGAAGGTCGTCTTGTTCGCAATCCCTTCTTCCAAAGTTGCGGTCTGATTATCGCCCCAACCCCAGCGCGCCAGGGGAACAGGGTTGATGAAAGGCGTGCGGCCATTGTGCTTGGCGGCGTAGTCGGCAAGGAAAGGCTCGCGCACGAGAGCAGTTTGTTGCTTGGTGATCAGAATCGCATAGGTGAGGTTCATCATGGACGAGAGTGGTTCGAGAGTGGGGTTGTCAGTCTCCCAAGAGGCTGTGACGTTGAACGCGGTTGTGTTGGCACTGAGGAAGTCCGTCATATTGGCGAGGAAGTCGACGAGGAGCGTGTTGGCGACGCTGTTGCCTTCTGTGGGCCAGGCGAGGGTTTTGATGCTGGATGGGTAAGTGGATGTGATGGTGACGTTGGTGCCGTACATGGCTTGGGCGGCGTCCTTCCAGATCAGAGGATCGCGGGCGATCAATCCGGGAGTGTCAAGTACGGGAGACATGGGCATTGTGTGCTCGAGGGCGACAAGGCCGTGGGATGGACGGTTACCGAAAAGACCTTGGACCTGCGAGGGTCCACGGACACTGCCACCAGTGTCTGATCCTAGGGAGACGTCGAGCCAAGCGTATGCAGCTGTACCTGCACCTCCACCAGCAGAGCTGGACGAAGTGTCCTGGTAGCCGTCACCACGCGGATTAAAGCTCTCGTGGTAGTCAACCCAGTCAGCAGTAGCTGTCTCTCCGTTGGCAAACTGCGAAGTGATCATCTTGCCGACGATGATAGCGCCTGCGTTGATCAGGTTCTGGACAGGGGTGGCCGTATTGTTCGCGGGAGGGTAAAGCCAGTACCACGCCCTATTACCGTTGGATGTGCGTAGTCCTTTAATATCGTAGATATCCTTGATACCAACACGGACACCAGCCAATGGCTGCTCGGCGGTCTTCTCGAAGTAGAGACGAGATGGAACAGCAAGCGCCAACTTTTGACCGACCGTGCCAGCAGGAAGCACCGAGTAAGATCCGTCGCCGTTGGACATTGCAGACTCGGTGAAAGCACCTGTCACATCGCTGTATAGTCGCCATGCCTCGTAAACTTGACCAGCTGCGTTGATAAAATATGGACCAGGCTTCAGCTCGCTAGAGACTGCACCAGTGATGACGGTTGTCGAGATGTTGCCTGCACTGCCACCTTGTACGTATAGTGCTGGGAGTTTGTCAGCCGTATGCACACATATACTAGCTTGTGTACGTACCGTCGAGGAAGCCCTCTTGCCAAACATCATCCTCTTCTGCGTACTTGGCCGTGACAGAGGCAATATTCAGTGTACCACAGGCAGCTGCCTTGACAACAGTGAATGGGACGAACGGTCCATCGGAAAATGCAGCCTTGATCTGGTCGCAGCCGGCGATAGTTGCTACGGGTTTGGAAGGGAGGAAGTAGTCGATGTCCGTGAGCGAGACTGTGAACCCTGTGGACGAGACTGCTGCCTGGACGCTGGCAACAAGGCCCAGAACCGTAATGCTGGAGGTTCTCAAGGAGACCATCTCGACTGTTCTTGACGACGTATTAACTGAAACGTGAAGACGGCGAGTTCTGGCTTGAAGCGCCTTTATACATCCATTGTCGAATATTTTTGTGTATCCACCCCACTCCTACGAGTCATCGTGATTCCTATTCGGTGTGCCTGATCAACCGTGGTATGCTCGTGGCCTGGGTCTTGCAGCCTGCATCTACTCATCAGGCCAAGTGCTGTGCTTGTACAGCATTGGCAAAAGTGATAGGCGCAGGGCAGACGAGCGCCGACTGGTCGGCCAGTGTCAAACGGCCGGTTCGGGCATGTCACTACGTAACGAGCGCAACGTGCATCGAAAAGTGCAGCCCGGAGTAAGTTGATATCTCCATGATTTGGAGTGAGCGGGTCTTATCGCAGGGCGTGTTGGAGTTGCGGGGCTGTTCGGCATGCGCAAGCGCACTTGGCAGGCCGGCGCCAGATAACGAACAACAATCCACGGAGCTTTTACATGCCTGTATCTTTCGTCAATTGCCGGTTTTCACTGTGGAGAAGATGCTCATTAGATTCTGAAGATTGTCGAATTAGCTATCTTGGCGCAACCCAACAGCTGGGTGCGAGTCACCGCCTATCCGGGGCTCTTTCATCAGTCGTCCGCCGCTCTCCGTTTCCTCGGATCAGAGCGCGCTCTCCAACTCTTCCTCGACATTGTGTCTACTGCGCCTTCTTCAGGGGGGTAGTCTTCGAAAAGCCCATGCCGTACTCGTACACGAGCGATCCTCCCAAGTACGCGCTGTACATGGTCACCGGTAGCGCCAGGGCTGAGCTGATGAGCACGTTTGAGGTACTGGGTGTGAAGCCAATCTGTTGGCTACGTGTCCACCAGTTGTAGATGGTAGCAAAGAGCGCGATATCGTTGAGCAGTGCGTGAACGGCACCGACCTTGGCCTTCTTCGATTGGAAGCCATCGCGCTGGATTACCGGCGCGAGCTGAGCGACGCCAGTCACGACGGCGGGGAGAGTGGTCAGGATCGTGAGGATCGTGCTGTAGTAGGACAGTACGGGAAACGCATTAGGCTGAACGCTCCTGTCGAGGGACTTGACTGCTTTATGTTAGATACTGTTTTGTGGTGAAGGCAAGTGGTACCCACAAACAGAGTTGACAATGCCTGCCGTGGCCGGGATCTTAGAAGCCCAGTAAATCGCGTCCAATCCTCCAGTAATTGCTGTGAAGGTAATGGGGAAGTGCACGAACGCCGGGTGTGCTGGGTGGCTGCTTCAATCAGCATCATTCGTGCTATGCGCATCGACCAAACATACCCTTTCTGCGACATGATGGCTGCTTTCGAGAACTATACTTCGCAGTGTGTTGGATATCAGGTAGGTCGACGAAGATGATTAGCTACTCCTAAGTACAACAAAGCCTTAGCCTGCGGAGAGCCGGCCTTCCACCGAGCTGCAGGTCCATTTTCGTTGTTGCATTACGGCTTACTGTCGTCATCGACGGGTATGCAAACAAACAGTCGAGCGTTCCGAGGGGCTGAGATCTCCACAAATATCTGGTGTTGAGCCAATTGAATGTCATCGACATTGCCGTGCCGGCGATTCGCTCCTTCAACCGCGTGCGCGACGCGCTTTCCAAAAACCTACGTTTGCACACTTCAGCTCTGGAGCCATGTCCTTGACCAGGTTTCCTCGAATCATCACGTCTCTGTGCACGTAGGAAACATGAGGAGTTGGTTCGACAGGTGTGATCTTATAAGATAATGTAAATTGCTAAGGTCGTAACCTCTTACTCGAGGTAGTCTCCTCCTGTCTCTTTGTGGATGACATCGAATAGCGGCTTTGCGCTGAACCAGCCAGCGCGCGGCGTTCCTACAGTCTTGTATGTAAAATGGGCCTCCTCTTCACCGATCTTGACAGTTTCTCCTCCGCGACCACCAGCAGCCGCATCCGCCAGCATCTGCGCCTGACAGCACTTGTCCAGCGACACAAACCAGAAGACCGCCTCCTCGATCGACTTGCCGACCGTCAACAAGCCGTGGTTGATCAACAACGCGGCCTTCTTGTCGCCAAGCGCCCGCGCAATGTTCTTGCCCTCCTCTTCCGCAAGCACGACGCCGTTGAAGCTCTCGTACAAAACATGGTCATTGTGGAAGGCGCATGAGTCCTGTGTGATGGTGTCGAGCTTGCGACCGAGCGAGCAGAACGCACGACCGTAGATCGAGTGGCTGTGTGCTGCAGCGAGGACATCTGGACGAGCTGCGTGGATGGCCGAGTGGATCATATAGGCCGCCGAGTTGAGCAGGCGGCATGGGCCACCGTCGATGACCTCGCCGTCATGGTTCACCAGGATCAGATCAGAGGCTTTGATCAAGCTGAAGGCGACTCCGAAAGGGTTTACCCAGAACGTTGTCGGGTCAACTGGATCCTGTCGAACGTTGGTAAGGATGCCCGCTTGAATGAAGATGGGAAAGACATACGCGCATGGTGATGTGTCCGGCAACACCCTCGTCATACCCATACTTGCCGAAGATACGGAAAGCGGCAGCCAGTCTTCCCTTCAGGTATGCTCGCTCCTTGTATGGGTCGTCGAATTTGGGTGGGCTGGGGAACTTGATGGCCTTCATCTTGGACTCTTTCTCGTTGAGACCGGGCTCAAGCGGAGCAGCATTGCTTGGCTTCGTTTCACTACCATTCTGCGGCTCGATTGCGGATGGAGGTGACATTGTGTGTGTATGATCGAGTAGAAGTAGGTATAAGTCAAGTAGGAGAAAAGTTGAAGTCCAAGTTGAAGTTGAAAAGAGACGAATCTAGCCTGGCCGAGCCGAAAGTCCACATATTTGTAGCCAGTTGCTCTTGCCTCGGGGTTCACTACGCCCTACGCTGCTAAGCTGACCCTAGTACGCGTCGTGGTTGGCTGCTATGTTAGTCGCTGCACACAATGAATGCGGGGCAGGCGCGGGGTTGTGGTAGTTGCATCCGACAGTGGCGGCTTTTATTATCTCCTGGAATGTTTACTTCGATACGTACCTCCTTGACGCTTACGCCAGGTATCGAACGTCACTTGGTCGAGAGTGGGTGCCTTCAGTCCGCGTTTTTTATCGCAACCTCAAAGCTACCCCGCGTACAGTCCTCATGATACTCGCCTACAAATACGTAAGCTTCTGTGCGTGACTGTCTGAACTCCTCCCCCGCGTCAGCTTTGCAGGATGCCAAGCAGAAGTAATCTCCACGATCAAACTTCATAATATTTCACGTATACAGGTCGATGACAATTTCATTGCACTAAGGTGACAGTGGTACCTTCAAATGAGGGGCCAAGCGTCGATCTTTGGATTGATATTACGAGAGTCTTCTGCTGGATATTGCTGCGAGCTATGCAACTGAGGACGAAGTGAGACAGCATTGTTGCACGTCCGAAGATCCGCATCAGCCGTATGATGAGCATTCGAGAGGCCCGTTGGTCTCGATTGATTAGCATTGCAAAATGAGGTGGAAATATTCTGACTTCTGAAGTACCAATGTCATCCTACTATTACGACAGATGATGCACATGTGGGTGAGTTGAAGTCTGAAGTGGCTTCCAAAGCGAGGGCGCATCTTCACATCTTCTAAGCAAACGAGCGTAAGGACATTTCCCTTTGTACTGACTAGGCACTAATACTGACGAGTGATAGGCGTCAGACTCAACCCCACCTTTCAAGTCGCCTGCTTCCCACGTAAAGTGAATGAGCCTGAAGCATAGATATATCAGCCTCGGGGTAAATGCCATTGAAGAGAGTGTTTTCAATAGCATCGACATAGCAGTATCGATGCCGGACATATTGATGTCTTAAATATTTGAGGCCGCAATGGAGCCCTGGTAATGATCAATTTCAACGGTGCTAATACTTGACAACACGCTTGTTTGGTCATGCTCTCAACCTGAACGGGTGTGCCTCAGTATTGAACACCCACTCATCCAAACTCAATAGCTCTGGCTCACTAAAGACCAAGTAAAAGTACTTCAGTGTCTCCGCCATCCAGAAGCTCTCCATGCTATCTTCAAGCTCCAGGTCACTCTCCTCACCTCTCGCGCCCACACCCCTCCTGAGCTCACTGGTTTCCTTCGCTTGATCTCTGAGCGTCACGTCCCTGATCGCAGCATTTGCAAGTCCCGTTCGCGTCCGCTTCTCGATTGCCTCGAACATGCTCCATGCCATATCTTGATATCGCCGCTCGCCGGTAATGCGGTACATGTAGAACACGCTCTCGATGGCTTCAGGCCTCAACATATATCGCGCATCAACAACTCTTTCAAAACCAGGAAATTGTTGATTCTTTCTTGTGACCTCATCGTATTCGCATGCCTCGTGGGTAGGACAGGGCGTCATGCGGAACATCTCTGGCATGATGCCGTTGGGGGCGTGGGTGTAGCTCCAAGTGCATGCATCTGTTATCTTGCGACCGTAGTCGAGATGTGAAGCGTTTCCAAGGAGCTTGGAGCCGAGCGCAAACATGCCGCCGGCGAAACAGACAAGATGCTGGGCGGTATGGTCGAGGCTGATCATGCCAAGGTCAGTCGTGCGGCCGGCCGCTGCCATTAAGATATCTGCGTTATCAGGCGTTTTGGGCCGGAAGAGGAGATGCTTGACGACAGCGTCCATGGCAGAGTTGTACATGTCTGCGTACTGTGACGCTGTAGGCCCTGTACTATGCAGTAATTGGTATGTCTTGCCAAGGTATTCGTAGGCTGAGTCGGCCATAGTACCCAGGCTGAAGAGGTTGTCATGAGTCAAGTCAGGCTTCTGAACGTTGATGCCGACAGGCCACAGACCGGGGATCTTAGTGCTGTTCTGTTGTTCGGCCAAGACGGCAGTGACACGCGTGACAGCATCGTAGTACCGCATGTCTCCAGTGAGTTGAGATAGGCGGGTGAACTCAAGACTGAATGATGCCAATTCGGCAATGATGCCCTGAGCTGCCGCAGATTGCTCTTCGCCAGCTGCTGTCGACTTTGCATTCCAGCGTGTAATCGGCATGCGGTTGGGAGTATCGAAGCTCATGTAGATCATGTCTCCCAGCTCCATAGCCTTCTCAAGAATCCTATTTTCTTTGCAATCCGTGAGATCGTATGCTGCGAGTAAGCCTCCCAGGTACCGGATCGTGGTTTCGAACATGTTCAATTCACCGTCACCAGGTGCAAAATCAATTTCAGTGACTGCCCGGACGGCTTCGTTAAAGTCATCCCTCAGGCCCATGATCCAGAGCGTATCGAGGCTGTCCACAAGGGTAGCTCCCCATCCGCCAAATGTCGTCTTCGACCCTCCTGAGATGGGTAACAGCTCATCTTGCTTCCATGCATGGTCTTTGTAGGCTCTCCAGCATCTTTCGAACGTCGCCTTGACTGCAGCTTGACGGCGCTTACGCATAAGCTCGTGATAGAGAGGTGCCTCGTCTTCCTCAAAGTCGAATTGGACCTTGCGTAACTTTGCCTTCCCGGTAGCGGGCAACTCCGCAAGTGTCTCAACTGGATAGCGCTGCGAGAAATTTCTCCAGCTAAATCTGTCATTCGGAGGTGAGATGATCGATGGATGTGGCGGCGACGCAGGGCATGATGTCTGGGATGCTGGAAAGCGCGGCGGGCGTGGTAAGATCCAGAAGGTAATCTCTGTGTGGAGAAGAAGGAACAGTAATGTGAAAACGAAGAATGCAATAGTAAGCCACCTCACCTGTACCTTAGGCCTGTAAGGTGAGTAGCCATGTGAGCCTTTCCTACTATGCATGGAGAGTGGTGGATTCGCAAAGAGCGCGGAAGAGGAGGAAGGATCAGACACGCCTCATGTTGCTTCATAAACATACTGACATAGACCAACGTACAATGCACGTTTCAGTCCCAGACATCTAAGGCCAAGGCATCTCTTGTCGATGCTTTTGCCGCATTCTAAGTCGCACTAGGCGCTATGTGGAACGCTTGGCCACCCATTCTTGTGCAAATCATCGAAGGTCACCGGCGGCGAACGCCTGGCATGCGAGAAGGAGCCGCTCGGTAGAACATTGTTTGACGGCTGCACGACACTTGTGGGGGTGCTTGGTGGACCATGGGATTTAGTGTGACATACGTTCTGCTCAGGCAGTGTGACGTCGCCTGTGCACCTGCATGCTACGATCGCCCTTGCTGCGAAAAGGTAGTAGACTTTTCGTGGGACAGGAGCAGTCGATGAAGAACACTGCTCACCTGACAAGACATGCAGGAGCATGTGAGGTGGAGCAAGCGTGCAGCGAACGTGGGTCTTGCTAATTTGACGCGCATGCCCACGTCAACGGCGTCAGCGTCTTGGCTGCTTCCTCCACACTTCACAACACCAACAACGCTCCTTCAACACCACGCTCACTCACGCCATGTAACACCCGCCCCGTAGCTTTAATAACTAATAGAACATCGATGCCTATCCTCACCTTACATACCGTATTTCATCGACCGCCACGATGCGCATCCCCCTTTTCAGGATATGGTACTCGACAACATACACGACACTTCTCATCGTAACCTTGCTGCTGCTATGCATTTCGCCTGGCGATATTATATACCAGACGATCAAGAACGAAGAGATTCCGAAGCTCTTCGTTATTGGCGGAGTCTATGTACTCACGGCCCTTATTCTAATACTCATTTACTCGACCCGCATCTACACGAACCGCAGCGTCCTGCAGATGATACCGAAACCATATGTACCAGTTGAGGAAGGCGAAATCGGCAAGATGGTGCGAAGGGTGATTGTGAAGCACCTGAGGCGGAGCGCGATTGTGGCTTGGGACTCGCGGCCAAGGGATGTTAGGGGTGAGGCAGAAGCGGAAGAGGATACGGACGAGGAGCTCGAGGAAAACAGACCTGGTACAGCAGAGAAGGAGAGGGAGAAAGAGAAGGCTAAGAAGCACAAGAGCGGCCATGATGTGCCAGATGCGACGATCCT
Source organism: Didymella sp. IMI 355093 (assembly GCA_027946495.1). Lineage (NCBI taxonomy): Eukaryota > Fungi > Ascomycota > Dothideomycetes > Pleosporales > Didymellaceae > Didymella > Didymella sp. IMI 355093. The sequence goes on from JAPEUZ010000006.1 coordinate 843,251, forward strand.
ACCCATCACTGCCAAGTCACCGCCCTGGGGCCACGTCTCTCACTCAGGCTGGGCTTCGCCAGCATCATCAGATCTACCCAATCTGCAGTATTGGAGCGTTATTTGCGAGTTACCGAATCTTATCGAAGCCAAAGCCGTCTCGCTTGCGCCGCCCGACCCAAACGTGGAGACTGGCTCGATCCAGTTCCCACACGAAACGCCACTGCTCCCAGATGCGCAAATCGTCACCCTCCTGCAGCGCCCGCGCGCAATGGGTCTGCGCTCATATCTCGCGCGCCTTTCGGAGCTGGGCCTGCTCAATCCACCGACGCTTGGCCTTGCGTTTCTGGCACAGTACGAACGCGCCCGCTTCTCGACCGCCTGCTTGACCGAAACGCAATTCAAAGACATCATGTCCATATTCGCCGACATCCTCAATGGTATGACGGAACTCGACCCCGATGTAGTTGAGGATTTGCGGGCAGAGAGCCTGTACAGCGAGACCCGCAGCCTTGCGCCCACACAGTCAAGTTCGAGCGTGTCGATACCCAGCAGCAGCTCGCATTCCCTTCAGCTCCACCGCCCTCGTACGCCGCAACTCGCACACCAGCCGTCTTCATCCTCGCTCTCCAGTAGTTTGAGCGACAGCAGCGGTGCTAGCCCACATTCACCGCAAACGCTCCGCACCGCGCCCTCACGACAGGCACAGAGGAGCTCAGGCATCTACGGCACACCGCGTACGCCATCCGCGGTCTCTTTCCGAACCATGTCGGACAGAGGGTCGGTGGTTGTGAGGGAGTCGCGGCGCAGTCCGAGCACTATACTGCCAAACTCGTCGACGAGCTCGTTGGGCTCGGGTAGGAGTGTAATTAGGCTGCATCCTAACCCCAGTGAGGGCGAGCTGCCTTATCAGTACGACATCACAGCGGGATGAGGCTGAGATGATAAGCTGGAAACTACAGAAATCACCAACACCAATGGGTTCTCAACACGATCATCGCAGATGTAGTATGCCCATTGCAGCACACCGACGAGCGAGAACGTCGAATCGCAGTGTCATTGGACAGGATAGAGGCCTCGGGCATTTGTGCGCGCTGACAATTGAGGCTCCTTGAGACAGGAAGCCCAGCACGGCCATAAGCTGCATTCAGCAAGTCGCGGTAAGAGCGTAAGAAGGCCATACTACTAAAGCACGAGGAATGGGTGCAAGTTGTAACACTGTGGAAGGTCAGATGAAGCACAGGAGAGACATGTTCTGGTATCATGATTGTTTCTACTACTACAGCTATCCCTAGGGAACAGCTGGAGGACAGAACCATGACCTGCAACGAAGCACATGAGTGAGAGCTCTGCCGTCGCAAGTGCGGCCGTGATGAGCTTCTCTGTGCAAGCTTTTACACCTGCACCAGCGCCTCTCCACCTCCAAACAAACTCAATGTTGTGGCTGTTTCTGCCACCTTCGCCTGCGTATCGTACTCGTACTGAAGTAATAAAGACCAAAACATTTGCACTTCCAAGCCCCCGTGAACATGATTACTGGAGGCTGAACTCCCCGAGTGCTGATGTCTATGTCGTCGAAAGGGTGTTGCTTACTGAATTTTAGAACCGAACCCCGGGATACGCAATTTGAGTGACTGCTAAAGGAAGACCACCGACCGAAACACCATGCAATGCCGCAAAATGACAAGGGTATAGTAGAGAGATTTAGGACTTGCGGAAATCCGACAAGACAGGGTAGATGAGCTCGAAAGCTTGGTAGATCTCTTCACGAACCTTCGCACCAGTCAAGACGATCTTGCCAGACACGAAGATAAGCAGGACGATCTTAGGCTTCATCATACGGTAGATGAGACCGGGGAAGAGTTCAGGCTCGTAGGACGAGAAAGTGTGATGGCGAGATGCAAGACCCTCCAAGCGAATGGGGAACTTGATGTCACAGGAGCCGACAATGTTCTGGATCTTGAAGTCCTAGTCGATGTTAGCATGGGCTCCAGACGATGAGTCTGGTGCAACGTACGGTGAACTTTGCGTTGAACCCCAGCTTCTGGATAATCCGCGCATACTTGCGGGAAGCGAGGCGGCTGTCATCCTCAGACTTGGCACCGGTGACGACCATCTTTCCACTCGCGAAGACCAGAGCCGTTGTCTTGGGCTCACGAATACGCATGATGACAGCTGCGAAACGCTTAGGATTGTACTCAGCGTTACGCGCGTGCAGAGCGATGGTCTTCAGGTCTAGGCGAGCGGAGAGGTTGACTGTGGCGACAATGTTCTGGAGGGTGGGCACGATGCCAGAAGGCACTTGGCCGTTCTGTGTATCGGGGGTAGCCGCTGGGGTTGCAACGCCGTTTGCATTGTTGCCGTCAGGCTGCGCGCTCTTCTCGGACGTCGGCGGTGTCAGATCTCCGCTATTGGGGTAGGACAGAGAACCGGGTCCGACGAACTAAAGGCGACGTTAATAAGATTTCGCAAGCATAGACATCACACAAGCTTACCGTCTTGGCCTGAGCGGCGGTGGACGGGTGGGAGGTGAGAGAAGAAGGATCCATGATTGTGGATTTGATGTTTGCGCTCAACGGAATGCCGTTCGAGCTAGAGAGTATCTGAAGAGGGTTCTTGACAGACTGCGCAGGTCAGAATGTGACTTCGAGAAGCGGCGGTCTAGTCAGGTAGACTATGGAATTGCGAATGTATTGCGACAATCGATCGACACCGAAGCGCGAAATGGGAGAGGTAGGCAGAGGTGAAACCGTACCGGAGGCAGGAGAGCTACTATCGAAAGTGTCCCGGGCTAACGTTGACAAGAGTGCCGTCGATCGCAAGTCGCTGCCGGTGGTAGCAGTGGTTAGTGAGGTACGGCGGTGGTGGTAGAGACCAAAAGCGAAGCCAGCAAGCCTTTGGCAAGGGAAGTCGGAAGTTGCGACTAGGCGAAGGCTGCTCGTATATGCTGTTGCACGAATGAGGCTAGCGCCGGTCGCAGATATGCTCCTCAACCTCGAAGAGAGTGGAAATGTGTGCAAGTAAACACACAGCTAGTCCCGAGTCGCGTAATTAGAGAGCGCGCAGATGGAAAACAGTGTTTTCGATTTGCGGCGTGGGGTGGTGCGGGGGAGTTGAGTGAGGCGGCGAGCTGAGTGCAAGGCGACCAAAAGGGCGATAAACCAAGGGGGGAGCCCGAGTACTTATAGTAGCCGGCGGTGGGACCGTGCACTGCGCTAGCGGCCAGAACAATACGCCGCTTTTGCAGCTGGAAGTTTCTGCCGCGTCAAAAAGGGGCTGCTCGTCATGCCCGGACGCGTCTCTCCTTCACCGCAGCGCGCTGCCCTCGCGTCCTGCGACAGCCAGGGTGGAGGAGCTGCTTTGAGCTCCTATTGACATGTGCCAGCTGCCGTCTACAGAGCGTTGCGAGCAGTGCAGCGCTGTTGCTGTGTTGCTGTCGCGGTGCAGCGCGTGCAGCCTGCTCTCTCATTACCAGCCCATGACGCTGCAACCGGCGCTGTCGCCTGGTCCAGGGCCTGGCCAGCCTGACCACTCACCTTTGCCGCGACACTTGCCTCCCGGCAGACCCAAGGTCGACGATGAAAAATCTGCGGCGGTGTTGCTGCACAGGTTTGCTGGCGGCGAGGAGCTGCGCAATCTGCTGCTGCCCTTGGAATGTACTGCAGATCCGCTGAGACAGGTGCGACAGTCTACGCGCCTGCAGCTTTGTCCTCGCATGCACCCTGGTCAAACTGCAAACTACGGAGTGACAGAGAGAAGGAAGGATGGCAGGAGTGCTCTCACAAGAAGACAAGGCAACGAAGCAACGGTGCGCCGGCGATCCAGGATTTAGCGTTTGCGAAGGCGCAGCGAGTACATTTGCTGGTTGGGGGCCACTTGCCATTTCCGCCCCCAGCCGAGGAAGCTATGACTCACGACCATCGCTGACCGGAGGAGACGTGTCGTCTTTCTCATCGCGAACACCGGTGAACACGACCCTGCATCTTGATGAGACTGGTGATGCGGGGTATCGCACCCTGTCTTGCTTCCATTCGATGGCACGCATTGCATTTGAGCATTGATGCAGACTTGTCGCGGTGCAGTGCGGCTTCAGGCAGCAGCTTGGCGCGTGTTTGATGATCCCAGGCATGCTGGCAGCCTTGCGACACTTCGTACAATGTCTGACTGTGATCAACGTGAACCAAGATACGAAGGTACGAGGCGCCCGCTTTTTTCAATTCTCAGCAACTTGTTTGGGTGGAAAACAAACAATCACACAAGAATGTAGTCTCTGCTTTGATCTAAGAGCGCTGGCCCCGGTGGTTTGAGAGTACTTTGTAGACGAACCATGGCAGAAGAGTAGAATAACCACGGATCGAGCGTAGGCAGCTTCAAATTTCAAGAGGTACAATCTGACGAGCCTTTGTGTTGTCATCTCCCACTACGCTTCCGTCTCTAGATCCATCCTCAGGTCCTCGAAAAGTGAGCGTCCGCTGATCAGATCCATCCAGGATGCGTGGTTGCGCGAAGATAGTTTAGAAGAGACGCCAGAGTAAGCGAGACCGCGACGGAGCAATGTAGCCTGTAGACCAATAGGGCTAAATGTTTAGCTGTTCAGTAGGTAATAATGTCCTGATGGCGGGCTTCGAGGTTTTGGACGCCCTCACTCATTCAAGGCTGACCATCTCGAACTTCAACCCCTCCTCTTCCAGCCGCTCTCCGTCCATGAGCCCATGCGTGTAAGAGCCACCAACAAGTTGGTAATGCTCGCTTCCTGCAACACGACGCAGGATAATAGGTACACGACATCCAAATACAATCCAGATGGAATCAACCTTGCGCAAGCACTGTGTACCGATGCCGAAAGCATCTTATTTTATCTGGAATAGTCGTTCGAGCATCGCGTGTGAGTAGTTGAGATCGAACGGAGAGGCTTGACGTGCCAATCTGCTAGATATGATGGGTCGTCTGTAGCTCTTTTGCGGGCTTCGTCAACTTCAGTCTGCGTTGGTGAGATGTCACTCCTGGCGAAAGGTATGGGAAATGCGGTTCGCTCCTCAGAAGGTACGGCACAACGCCAGCGTACCCAATTGCGGAAGGTTCGTCCGTCCTCTTTGGGAGCTGGATAATGAACTTTGTGGTCTGTCGACGACCTGCCTCTGTTTGTATCAGTGTGCGCCATACAACCTCTTGTCGAGACTGAACTCCACGGGTCGTTTCAGTTGTCAGAGACAATTTCGAGTTGCCAGAATGAGGAGCCAGACAAGTTGGCACGCAATGTTCTTTTGTTGTCACAAGTCTCCTCCATGTCATCCATCTTAACGGCCTCCACACTAAGTACTCTCTTGTCAGGTGATATCAAGTATTTCGGTAGTTGCTGTTCTTCCCCTTTTCCGACAACGTGAAAATGTCTGTAACCAGTAATGCGAAGCCCCATAAACTTGGTCACAGATCAGTCTGGAACCTATGAAGGCAAGCTATGTTCTGGTCCTTGGAACTCGTCTCCTTCCACACATGTGAGTAGAAGCATGCTTCCAAATTGCTTGAGTATGTGCTCTGCCGCGGTTGTGTACACTTCAGAAACGGCACGATGGTAGTCCGGAAGAATGTCAGCATGACCAAGACGAAGTTGAGAGTATACTTTGTCAGGCGGGTCTTGACATATTGATGGGCGATCACGAGTGAGTGATTATAGCAGGCCCTCCTTGTACGAGCCTTGCCAGGTTGTTCGCCGAGCCGCAAGACGGGTTGAGGTATTGTGCCACTGATTTGCGTTGTCTTCAAAGTACCTTAGATTTTTCAGGAAGGTCGTCCAGGAGCTCGTGGCAAGGAAACACGAGACCTTCGCAATAACATCCCATGTCGTAGTTTGAGATCCACACATGACGACAGATGTGCTTGCGAAGATAGTTCCTTGTATGATCCAGGCACGGCTAAACCAAGTCCTAGCAAAGAATTGTGACAAAGCTTTCCACTTTGCCAGATCTAAGAGCGGATCTGCATCGTGTATGGTCACATCGTGACAATTGTGCACCGTTTTTGCATCAAACGTAAGTAAGCACAATGTCTCCATGAACTCAAAGGCAAGGCTCGTCGACTCATCTTTAGCACTAAGTCAGACGAATACCTGACAAGCAGCTGTGTATATTTGGCCCATAACGCTAATTTAATGGCTTTGTTCGGAGATGTCGTTCAACGATACACAACGTAATTATCTAGAGGTATGCTAAATCAACGTCCGGAGCCCATTGATAAAGGGTATCGTGGATTGTTTGCAATATATTGATAAATGCTTCCCTTCTTTTCATCAAATCAGCTACAGCAAGCCCGGCTGGCACAATCGGTAGCGCGTGAGACTCTTAATCTCAAGGTTGTGGGTTCGAGCCCCACGTCGGGCTTCTTTTTCTTTTGCTCTTGGAATGGCGACGATCGCTCTTCAGATGGTCGAGATGTTGCGAGTCGAAATTTTTGCTCGCGGTGCAAGATGTGGGTTAGCGCCGCGCTAGTGGGCTGATCCTGGCAAGTGCCGGCACCTGTCCGCGTGGCAGTCCTTCCTCGTTTGACCACGCCTTCCCGTACAACGACCTGACATCAGGACGAAGAACACTGCGAGGAGTTCTCGTTTAGACTGGGTCACGTCCATCGTGATGCATTACTGGCAGGACCTTAAGAGCTAGGCCGTCACATTAATATTTTGTCACATGGATCTTTCCTCCGCTCGAAGCATAAATGCACGTAGCTTTTGGAAGCTGTTCCGTTACAAGAAGTTGATGCTTCGTCCTGCTCTCTCTGCCACGGCTGCCTCCTGCCTCCTGCCTAGACCCTCGCCGACTACGGCTCAACCTCTTCGTCCAACGCAACGCCACCATCCTCGTCCTCGTCGCCCATCTCGAAGTCTTCATCGTCCTCCTCACCGAAGTCTTCTCCGTCATCGCTGTTCATCCAGTCGTCATCGTCCATGAGGTCGTTTTGTGCCCGGATTTCCTTAGCCTTCAGCTTCTTGACTTCCTCCTCACGGGTGCGTTGCTGCTGGGCTTGCTCAGCCTCTCGCTTTCCGGCAAGACGGGCGATCGCTGCCATGACGCGCTTCTCACCGAAGAGACGTCTCAGGGAATATACCACGTTGTTGATATCGGACTGACTGACTGCACGGTTGGATCCCTCGAACAGCAGACGCTTGCAGGTAGGGCAAGAATTGCTTACGTCTAGCCACGCCAAGAGGCACTCTTGGCCGTGCATGTGGCCGCAGACGCCAATGCGCACTGCTGTGTGATGCTTGTCGGTCGCAGTTTTGTGTGCGTTGACGCTGAGGGGATCTTTGCAGATGTGGCAGTCTTGGTACATGTGTGCGCTGGATGGTGCAATTATCTCCAGGCCCAGCTCAACGAAGGCTGCTTTGTTTGCGAGTATGCTCATTTTGGTCGACTTGGTACTACGTTTGGTACTTAGTAGAGCGTTGTTTGTGTTGCGGTCGTAGAGTCAAGTGTATGCTGAAGGTGAGTGAGTGCTTGTAAAGGAAGGTGCAGGCATGCACGAGCCTCAATTGTAGGCATGAAGTGAAAGGGCCATAGTGAGAGTGAGATTGATGGGAGCGGAAGAGACACCGTGTAGAGCGATATAAACACTGTCGACGTTGTGGTCTCTCCATAAAATGGTGCGGTTTGCTGAGCGGTAGCGAAGATTGCGTTCAAGTCAACGACGTCAGGGACAACAGGCTGGTACCTGCAATCTAATACGATCGATCATACTACATGCAAGCTTATACAATGTCATCTGTGTGTAGTCATCAAATGAAGCAAGCCTGGTTGCGATCCTAAAGATGTCCAACAAAGAAAGCCAGCCACACGAGGTAGATGTACAGCGAGCGCCGCCGTTTGCTGCTGAGAGAATCTGAGTAACATAACATTCATTTGAGATGAGACTTGAAGTCGCACGGATTGAATGATATGATGATGGGGCGCGAGCGCGAGAGCACCCTCTTAACCCCCGTCCAAAAGCGCCGAATAAGGCCACTCCAGCCGTGCCGACATCGCTCATTCCTTCCGTTCCATGTCTGGGCACCCGACGAGTACAACGTTGGCATCGTCATCAGGGGAAATCGATTGTGATTACCTGCAAGCGTCTTCCTGTATACTTACTTGAGTCTGATCTCCCTGTGTGCATACAACATCAATTGCATCGCATCGTCCCTATCAGAGGCTTACCCTGTCTGGTTAGCGCAGCAAATATTATCGAATGGCGACGCTCCACACCCACACACCTGCAGCTCTAGGCCGACCGAACCATCTAATGCACGATACACATGCATGCGCCAACCCCACAGTCGCAACGGCTCCCACGTGGAGCATCGAAGCCGTTACGCCGACCACGCTGAAGGAGGCATCCGTATTCGTGAACGCATCTCGCAAAACCTTGTTTCCATCCCTAGGATACGACACCCTGTTGGACGACCCCAATGTGTTGGAGACGAGCTGTGTTCTGATAGCAAGAGACCAGAGCAACACCGTCGTCGCGACAATAGCATACATCCCGTTCAACTATCGCTTCCCACATCTGCCATGGCCCGTCGGACTATCTAGAGGCGTCAGCACCCCTGCGTCGCACTCATCTTCCAGCCAAGCCTCCGCCAACTCCTCCACATCATCTCTGAACTCCTCCGTTCTCCTATCGGAGCCTCCATACAAGATAGTGGAAGTCGTCCGCCTGTTCGTGCTCCCCCAATATCGGCGGCATGGCCTCGCCGCATCCCTCTTCCATTTCATTCAGAACCGCGCAGTAGCCTCCGGAGTACACTGCATGTACCTTCACACGCACCCCTTCTTACCCGGCGCCATCCGTTTCTGGGAGAAGCAAGGCTTCGACATCATACGCGTGGATTCGGAAGATGAGGTGTGGCAGACACATCACATGCAGAAGATGCTCCAACCACCGCAGTCGGGAACATGGAAACAAAATCGTGTGGAGTAGAGGGCGATTAGACTATGTTTGTATACAAGTTGCGTACCGCTATCACATATTTTGCTATCACGATGTTGTAGACTGCTCGCCAATAATGTTATACACTACCCATACTCCTGTGATGAACACACGCTTGTGCTATTTTCACATGTGTCTCTCCACTCGTCCAATCCTTGGTGGTGTCTCATCCATTACATCGCCCTGCTGGCCTTCGTCGTATCGCATCCTGACCGACTCCAGCTCTCGCCTCATCATCTCAATCTCTGCTTCGCCAGAGTTTTCTTGATTCTGCAGGCGTGGATCCGTACGAGCAGGTCGACGTCCAGCATTGCCATGGCCAGGTGAGAGTGCGGTATGTTGGCGCGAGCTATGGCGTGGGGGAACGTTCCAGATCGACGCTCCAAAGATAGGGCTGCTTTGCTGCTCATGTTGACGTTGGGCTGGTATTGGCTGGGGAGCTTCCGTTCGCTGCCGTGCGTGCCTTTAGCGATCGGTTATTGATCTTGTACTCCTCATCTCGTTATAGGAGCTCGGACTCACCTCGGTTGCGCTACATTCTGCATCTGTTCGAATGCTGAGACATGATCCCGCACTTGCGAGAATCCGCCAGCACGCCTGTCTTGACCGTAAGGGACGATTGGTGCGTTCTCACTGGATCGTTGCCCGCTTCGTCCTACACGCGTACTTTTTGCGTACGGTGGAGCCGGGTAGGAGGTAGCAGGAACAGGCTGAGCTGTAGTAGGACGCACAGTAGAGCCATACGATCGCCCTACGTGAGCGGAGACCCCGCGAGTATATGGATCATCCGCCATAGCCATTGGAGGGTCCAACGCGCCCTGAGATAAACCAAGCACGCTTGCGGGCTGTTCGAATGTGCTCGAAGACGCGCCGTACGCGAACTGATATTGGTCGTATGAGCTTGTACTTGAACCAGCGTTGCGGTACGCACTTTCATGATGACTGCGCCTGTGTCGTCGTCCTTGCTGCCCACCAAGATGGTGCGACGCTCGCTCGATCTGAGCTTCAAGTACATCCAAGGGAGAGGCACGCTCCTCAACGGTAGCTTCCATAGCGTCGAAAGGAACTTCGCGGCTCGAGCTGTCTGAGCTGACATAGCGGTGGATGGCTTGTTGGAAGCGCGTACCAAGGTGACCTGGAGACGGGCGTCCGTAAGGCTTTGTGGGTAGAGGTGAAGTATTCTGCTGGTTAGGCGGTACACGAACTAAACCCGGAAACATGGACGGATTATCAACCAGCTGAAGTGACTGGCCATCTGACAACCTGAACGAGCGATAGGTACCGTAACTAGCCTGTCTTGATCCTGTTGCACCGTCTTGCTGTGATTGGGAAAGTGAACCCTGCGCCGATTGCTCTCCACTCGACTGCCGGTTATCAGGCAATTCATAGTACGAGTAGGCCAAGCTTGTATTCGAAATCTCGCTACTATGCTGTCTTGCCCGTCCGCTGAATCTGACATGAGCAGAAGACTCATGTGCAGAGGTGGGGGCGTTCCAAAAGATATCCTCGTCTGGAGAGGTGTACTGCGAACTTGGTTTTGGCACGGAGAGACGCGAAGGTAGAGCATCATTAGACGACTGGCTCCGTGAATGAAATCGTGGTTGACTTGTCCTTCGGAATGGCTCGGTATGTGGAGCACGGAGCACGGGTTCCAGAAACGTGTGGGTGATCGAGGTCTCCGTGGCTTCTGTGAAGTCGCCGCTATCTACTCGTCTGGGCGCTGGATCTTGTGGATCTACGTACTGGCGTTCGAGGTTGATGTGCGGGTACTCGTCATCCGAGCTGGTGGGATTACGCTTCGGTGAGTACGCTGGGCTGGGCACCTGTGTCTGACGAAGCGGTGATGGAGCATGGAGTGCTTCCTGGCCAACCGACAGAACGCGGTCTCTTTGACGACGATCTGCTCCGCCTCGCAGGCTTACTTGAGAAGCTGGAGGGCTGTACTGACGTGTTGGCGAGGAACCAGCAGTAGATCGTCCGTTCTGGCTCCTTCGATTGGGAGTGGTCGGGCCAGCTACGTTGGTTGCCTCTGTTGAAAAATCCGGTGGCTCGACCAGGGTTCGTTCAGGATCGTTGGCGTGCTCTTTCGACGACAGCGCTGGATCTTGATTGTGATCGTCGTCTTGCCGTTTGCGCGAACGTCCAAGTCGAAAAGGTAGTCGTCGAGTGCTTTGACGAGTCGGCGGAGCCGCAGCTGTAGACGAGATAGACGCAAGCGAGACAGAACTGGTGGGGAGGCTGATAAGGTCTGGCGAGCTCTTCACATGTAGTGCTGGGTCGGCCAGGGTTTCGTCAGATTCGTCAGACTCTTCGTCTACGTGCGCAATGATGGCCCGCTGGGGCTGCAGCGATGGTATGTTACCAAGATGCGTGATGGTATCCTTGACAGATCGCTGTGGTCCGGACATAAACCTGGGCGGTGGTGGTCGTCTATTGGGTCTTGTCCGCCGCTGTCCCTGAGCTACAGGGGTTCTTGACTGCTGTCGACGTGCCATCCGGCGCAGGGTCTCATCGACGTCGTCAGGCGTCAGGATCAACTCTGACGGTTTCAAGCGTAGCATTATCTTGACAGTAGTGAACGAAAGACGGATGTGAGTATGCTACAAAGCCAAAAGGGCCAAAACAAGAAAAGGCTGATGTGAGGTCTACATTGACGTCTCGAGAGTTTTGATAGCAGGAGGACAACACGCAGCGAACGCCTGCCATGGCGATGCGTGGTCGTCGCTGTCATCGTGTTGTTAAGGAAAGGGTGATGTTCAGCGATGCTCGTCACGAGTGCTGTTCCGGGGTTGGTGAGTGCCTTCTAGTGAGTGCCTACCATGGGAAGGTGCAAACAGCACGTCGCCAGCACCTTCTGCAATGTATCATAAGCATCTGTACCATGGGCGCGCTTCAAGAGTCACCAGCAACTGTTAGTCGTAGCGTAAGGATCCATAGAATCGATGCATGCAAGCGTCGTGCTATGGAGCCGGCTGCAGTGTAGAATCAGCCTCCAGACTTTCGTTCGACGCAGCTGCCTAAAATGATCAACAACGGTGAGGCGAGCCAATCGGTGGCTGGGCTCAGGCTCGAGACAAGCAAATGCAGAAGCGCAGGAGGGCAGGGAGCATGTGCTATATTAGCTGTGCGTAACAATGGCACGGCTATCTTGCACCACACGTCGTACAGGTGCTAGTGTGCGCCTCGAGAGAGCGGCCCATAGCGGCACTCTTGGCAGACGGTGGCCGTCGAGATGGATGGCCGTGCAGATGGGCGTGCAGCGGTGCTGGTGCTGTGCTGGTGCTGCGCTGAGGGCCTGAGCAGCAGCTGCGGTGGGTTTTGCCGTGGCCCGAGTTGTCGGTCGTCGACATCAAGCGCGCCGCGTCACGGGTCTCCATCCTCACCTCCAGGCCTAGCTGCTTTTCCCGTATACTGGTCGCGAGGCGTTCCCATGTCCCTCGTTACCGGCAACCGCTCCTGTCCGCTGAACTAATTGCACCCGACGTGCTGCGGGCGTTCCCGTGGCTGCCAGAGCCTCTGAAGCGTCGCCTGCTCACCGCCAGAGCTGCCCAGTGGCTGCCACGATGAATGGCGACCTAAGCCTGTCGCAGTCCCTCGGCGGGCTGCGCATCGCGAACCCCGACGAGGAGGACCCCATATCGCCGCCGTCGCAGTCGCCCGAGCCCATCCACGAGCGCCGCCCACTGCAGACGCAGACGGTCCCGGAGGAGAGCGAGGGCGCGGTGCACCGACAGCCGTCGCTAGCATCGAGCAACAGCACCGTGACGGAGCGCCAGACGTCTACAGCGAGCCAGAGCGCGAGCCAGAGCCATGCCCTCGATCCGTCCGCTCATGACTATGCGAGTGTAGAGCCCCAGCCGTCGCCCGCCCTGTCGTCGCGGGGCCTTGCGCCCAATCCTCAGCACGCCTATGGCACCACGCCGCCGCAGTCGTCGTCGCCCTTGGGCCACACCTCTCCCCTCGCCGCCGTATCGTCGACCTCGTCCCACTCGCCGCGTCTCTCCCACCGCCAGAGCATGCCGCTGGCACACCAGGCCCAGCAGCAGGTGTCGTACCCGCCCTACGCTGCCGGGTCCGTCATGCCGCAGAGGAATGCCCCACAGCCGCAGGCCCTGACCCAGGCAATGCGCGAGCGGCCCGTTTCGACGACCATGTACAACCACCCCAACCTCTCCACCAGCTCCCACACCGCGCCCGGCACATACCGCTACAACGACGAGGGCATGACCTCAGACATTCGACGGACGAGCAGCTCGCGAGTAGCGCCCAATGCCATGCCCGCACGTGAAGCCAGCCGACGAGACCCATACCGACAGTCAGCGCAGATGTCGGGCCTCAATGGCCCCCTCCCACCCCGGAGAAGCTCGAGAAGGATGCCAATGGACGGCGCCGGTATGGCCCCACAGCTTTCCAGCTCGCCGTACAGCATGGAAGGAGGGCCTCTGTCGAGCAGCGAGGAATGGAAAGAGAAGGGCGCTGCGGTCAGCACGAGACAGGAGGTGGACCAGAACGGGCGACCCATCACACGGGTGGTCAAGAAGGGGGTGAAGGACTTTAACTTTGGCAGAACCCTGGGAGAAGGCTCCTACAGCACCGTACTGGCTGCCACCGACCGACAGACGCTGCGCGAATACGCTATCAAGGTGCTCGACAAGCGCCACATCATCAAGGAGAAGAAGGTCAAATATGTGAACATCGAGAAGGACACACTGAACCGCCTCACCGAGCACCCGGGCGTCGTACGCTTATACTATACCTTCCAGGATGAGCGCTCGCTATACTTCGTTCTCGACCTGGCTTCTGGAGGAGAGCTGCTTGGCTTCCTCAAGAAGATGGGAACTTTCGATGTCGAATGCACACGCTTCTACGGTGCCCAGATACTGGATGCAATCGATTACATGCACTCAAGAGGCATCATACACCGCGATTTAAAACCGGAGAACGTGCTCTTGGACGATCAGATGCACGTCAAGATCACAGACTTTGGAACAGCAAAGATTTTGGATCTGAAGAAGTCAAATGGCATTGGCTCGACCTCTGGAGATCCAATGGACGGTGCTGAATCAGACCGTGCACAGTCATTTGTTGGGACGGCAGAGTATGTCTCCCCCGAATTGCTCACAGACAAGAATGCCTGCAAAGCCAGTGATTTGTGGGCTTTTGGGTGCATCATCTACCAACTCATTGCTGGAAGACCACCCTTCAAGGCAGCAAACGAGTACATGACTTTCCAGAAGATTGTTGGTCTCGAGTACAGTTTCCCTGATGGCTTTCCTCCGTTGGCAAGAGATCTGGTTGAGAGATTACTAGTGCTCGATCCACTAACACGTCTTCCCATGGAACACATCAAAGCACATCCTTTCTTCGACGGCATCATTTGGGGCAAGGGACTATGGAAGCAGAAGGCACCACGCCTCAAGTCTTACAGCCCACCCCCGCAAGAGCCCATCAAGCTCAATGGTTAGTATAGTTCTATTCCATCAATACGAGCTCTTCAATAACACCTCATAGGCCCTTCAAATACTGGAGCTCCACCTCCTGCTCAAGTGCGGCCCAAACCTAGACTCATTACAGAGCTGCCACCTCCTAGTCAGCTTGACATCGATTGGTCCCCCGTTCTAACTAAAAGAGATGAGCGCATCTTGAAGCTCGGCAACTTCTTCATCACCCAACATCCCGCAGGCCACCCTGTAGGCGGGGCAGCTGAGGCTGCGGAAGCCCCCAAGAAGTTCTCCAGGTTCTTCAGCAGTAACACCATCAAGAAGCGGCAGCGTCTTGTCATGATTACTAGCAATGCTCGTGTATTGATGTGCGCCGCAGGCACCAATGACAAGAAGCTGAAGGAAGAGGTGTCGTTGCTCACCGCTGGCTGCTCGTGGCGCTCTTTTCAGGACTCGAAGGGCCTGACCGCTTGGCTTGTAGAAACAGTAAGTATGTGCACCTACCTCTGGGATCGTTGACTAACCACTCTGCAGCGCGACAAGCAATTTGTCTTCGAAGACCCCAAGAGCACCACCAGCGACCCTGATGGTAGCAAATACTCGAGTCAGGAGTGGATCGACAGCATCGAACAAGCGCGAGAATACGCCTTATCGCAGGCCCCCACAAACGATCTTGCCCTTTCTGAACTCGGGTCGATATCTACGCCAAGCTCACTAGGCGGCGACTCTGCCCTTGAAGGCGTCAACATTCCCACAGCTCGCCACGGCCACCTTCATAAAGAACGCGGTGACACAGACTCGGTCAAAAGTAGAAAACGATTCAGCAAGCGACACTCGAAGAATGGGCTAGCGAATTTCTAGTACAGTCCTCGAACCCAAAAGATGTCAGCATTGGTGATCCACATAGGACGCGTCGAGTACACTTCACCTCATCTCAGGAAACTACCTACCGACCTCTCGACGAACTTCTGGGCATCCACATAGAGTTGTCACACAAACCACTTCATCGTATACATATTGGATCATCATACACAGATACATCCGCTCTCCTACCAAGCATCATCGCAACACATCATCCAGCGATCGGCGTTTGGCGTCTTTCAGTACTACCACTACACTTCTCTTTGATTTCGGAGGCTTTCCACGGCTCAAGCATTTTGCATCAGCGGATTTGGCTTCGACATACTGTTTCCTTTTGTATTACAGGTCTTTCTTCACGGCCGACATCTCATTTGTTCAAGCGTGTGGAAGAGGGGTGCTCTGACTTCGCTGCATCTTCATGGCGGGTCGGTGTTGCTGGAGGCGCGTGAGCATCGTTATTCTTGTTGTACCTATTGGGGTGAAGACATAGATTGGCCCATGGGCGTTGAGAGGTTTAGGAATCGAATGGTCGCTCCAGCTGTCTTGTCTAAATTACAAAAATTGTGTTGCTGCTCCTCCTCCACTGCGAGCAACTAGCTGGATCCTCACCTCCAAGTCTCGTTCGTGATCGAAGCAAAATAAAGCAAAAAACATACAACAGCGGGTATTCGCTAGTGGTCACCCACCTAACTACTAATCCGCCGGTACGTTGCTTAAATAGGGCTGAGCGAACGGGAAGCCTTGTTTTCAACGTCCTATGGTCGTATGTGGAAGTGATTCGATTATAATAATATATATAGTTGAGATCTCTGAATCATATTCTTCACGTCGCGCAGAAAGCTGATCATGACCACACAGCCTCCTGGTCTCTCCTAAAAGCGTAGGTTCCGCTCATATCCATGCCGAAGAATTTCTACTATGTTTGTCTTCAGCTTTGAAATCCTATATGTGGTCTCTACAACATGGGAGAGTGTATTGCCGACGCCGTGCTCAGCCTCTTTCTGTTTTTCCGAGCACAGTCCCATGCAATAAAGCTAGCTTGATAGAAACCTCGATCAACCTGGCTCCCGGCGGTGGGTTAATACTCACTAAGTGGGTTTGATGGGGTTCCTTGGCCTTCTGGGATTTTGCAAGCAGTAGTAAACTCAATGGCGATACACTGCATGTGTGCAGAGGTCCTTAGGGAGATCGGGGCGTCAGCTCTTCAGTCGCAAGGCCAAGGAGTATCAGATGTTGTATTGAGTAGCTAGCGACAGATAATGGGGAGTAACAAGCCTGAGGAGATGCAGGCCCGCAAGGCTGCGGACGCGGAACAAGCTTTCCTCGGTTGTGGCTTGCTAAGCTTGGCTTTGCCCCACAACAAGATGATGCATCTCACCACCATCACGGTTCTCCAACGCCAACCTTGGTCGGCTGAGCGGCAGCATAGTACGCAATAAACCCCAGCTCGATGGCAGCTATTCGGGATGCTGAGCTTATGGCAATGTTGCTGATGCAGCCGCATCGGGAGAAGTCGCAAGATGAAAAGTCCAGCCCTTGAGAGCCCGTAATCGGAAGGCACGCTCCCGTAGCCTCGTCATCCAGCAACGCTACTACCCCACAGCAATTTGATCGACATCTTCTGACGTCTGGAGACTTCTACACCTCTCACACACAGTACCTCGGACATTGTTTGCTGTTGTGGTGCTGACGCTCATCAACGGTGTCGTGTGACCGCTTTCCGCGATGAACTGTCCTTCGCGCACGGATCCGGAAGTCCCGGACGGACACAATCAGAGCCCAAATGCGCTCAATGCGGATACCACAACAAGAGCAGACTTAGGATTTGTCGCAAACACCAGAGCTCGAGATGATCACCGGATAGATTGCCACAACGCGGATAACGACATGGGGATAGACCAACGACCAGCATCCGAGGAGGATGGAGGATCGACTCCCAAAGCATTCGATCGTCTGCGTAGGCGGAGCGATGCAGCAAAGAAGAGTGAGCCTAGCAATGCGCAAGCAGCCATCAGACCATCCGCCATCTTCAGTGTGGAACAGGAAGTTGTACATCCAAAGCGCCGTCGAGGCATCTTTGGTGGCGCGATTGAAGTCGTCCGAAAGTACCTCAAATTCGTTGGACCTGGCTTCATGGTCGCAGTAGCATACATCGATCCCGGTACGTCTTGAATACTTTGTCCTATAACACGACAGTAGCAAACTTGTCAAAGACCATGTCAGAATTAACACTATCCAGGAAACTACGCTACAGATGTGGCGGCTGGCGCCTCTTTTCAGTACAAACTGCTCTTCGTTGTTCTTATGTCAAACGTTTTCGCGATTTTCCTGCAGACTCTTTGCATCAAGTTGGGCTCGGTGACTGGCATGAACCTCGCTGAGAACTGTAAGGCCCATCTTCCGCCATGGCTGAACTACATCCTGTACTTCTTTGCCGAGTCAGCTATCATTGCGACTGATATCGCTGAGGTAAGCATTGGACGTCCTATCGTAGGCCTAACTAACGAGCCCAGGTCATTGGTACCGCAATCGCACTGAATATCCTGATCAAGGTCCCTTTGGTCGCCGGGTGCGCCATATCCATTGTGGACGTTCTGATCATTCTTCTCTTCTACTCGCCGTCAGGTACAATGCGCGCCCTGCGCGGCTTCGAATTCTTTGTAGCGTTACTTGTCTTGGGTGTTGTAATTTGTTTTTGTTTTGAACTCAGTAAAATCCACGCCTCTGTAGGAGAGGTGTTCTATGGCTTTGTGCCATCTTCTACCTTGGTCAAGTCGCAGGCGTGAGTAGCTTGTCTGTCATTGTCATCGCAATTACTGACAAACTCCAGGTTGTATCAAGCCTGCGGCATCTTGGGTGCCACAGTCATGCCCCACAGTCTCTATCTCGGCAGCGGCATCGTTCAACCACGCCTGCGCGAGTACGACGATCAACACAACCTTACGCCCTTTCGCGATGCCGACATTGATTCTCTTTCGGACAATTTGAAGTACAGGCCTTCTCTTGCCGCCATCAAACACTGCATGAACTACAGCATTGCAGAGCTTGCCATATCGCTCTTCACATTTGCACTGTTTGTCAATTCAGCAATTCTCATTGTCTCTGGTGCCTCATTGTACGGTCAAGCTGAAGCAACGGACGCAGACCTCTTCTCTATTCACAGTCTACTGTCCAAATCTATTGCGCCAGTGGCTGGTACTCTGTTCGCGTTGGCACTGCTCCTGTCTGGAACGTCAGCTGGCATTGTCTGCACCATTGCTGGTCAGATGGTCTCAGAAGGGCAATTGAACTGGACAATGAAACCATGGCTTCGTCGTCTCATGACGCGCTCGATCAGTATCACTCCGTCCATCATCATCGCCGGCGCGGTCGGCCAGGAGGGATTGAGCAAGGCTTTGAACGGCAGCCAGTTTGCACTCAGTGTCATACTGCCCTTCGTTAGCGCGCCGCTGATCTGGTTTACCTGCCGTGCGCAGTACATGAAAGTCGCCGTGCGCCCTGAAACCGATGGGTCCCATGCCGAAGGGGACAGTACAGCAGGCGAATGGGTGCAGATGCGAAACCACTGGATTACAGCAGCATTTGCGGTCATGATCTGGGGTGTTATTGTTGTAATGAACGTTGCTGCACTAGTGTTTGCGGGTATGGGCGTCGCGTGAACAT
The DNA here is from genome assembly GCA_027946495.1 of Didymella sp. IMI 355093. NCBI lineage: Eukaryota > Fungi > Ascomycota > Dothideomycetes > Pleosporales > Didymellaceae > Didymella > Didymella sp. IMI 355093. The sequence goes on from JAPEUZ010000006.1 coordinate 862,150, forward strand.
CTTGTATCATGGTTCGATACATCAACCGACGCAAATAAACTCAATATCCCTTGAAGTCACTATGAGCGTGGACTTTGCGGTTCCGCAAACGCCATTTCAAAGCAAGCTGGACATGTGATTGGGTATGCACCATTGAAGAGTTACACACTGCGACAATGCATTGTGGAATTGTACAGCGTGCCCCGCGGGTGCTACCTGTCAACTGTACACAGAGAAAGAGCTAGGTGTGTCGTCTTCGCTGCTTCCTGTCTATCTATACACCCTTCGTTCTTCTGCATGCATACCCCTATACCTAGTAGCCTCCTCCCTGTGGCATTTGCCACGATTTAAGTATTGTCAGTATGTCGACTTTTGTTAGTGAGTGGCGTTTCTCAGTATTGTGGTGCCGTGACCAAGAAGGCAAGGGCTCGACGCGGAGTGAAAGAACTGACATCTGTTGTGTGCACAATAGCTCATGCCTTTTCAAATTTGTCACTCTTGACTGACCTTTCGGTAGATCCTTTGGAGCGCCTCCTCACAGGCAATGCTCATTACGCCAACAACCAGACGACAAAAAACCCTGATGCATTCACGATCCTATCGAAGGGCCAAACGCCTCAAATTCTTTGGATAGGCTGCGCCGACAGTCGCATTCCCGAAACTACTGTATGCCACTGCAAGCCCGGCGACATCTTCGTCCACCGCAACATCGCGAACACCATACACGTCGACGACTACAATGCCGCGAGTGTCGTTGAATATGACGTCGCGCATCTCAAGGTAGACAAGGTAGTGATCTGTGGGCACACGAAATGCGGAGGTGCGATGGCAAGCCTGACGGACGTCGATCTGGGCGAAACGCTGAACAGATGGCTACACCCACTTCGAGAGTAAGTATTAGATCTACATCGAATGCACTGTTGTAAGAAGGGAAATGACAAGGAGCAGGTTGCGCCGGAAGCACTGGGCCGAGCTCGATACTATCGATGACGACGCACGCGCTGCACGTGTTGCTGAACTCAACGTCTATCAGTCCATTGGTGTGATCGAACGATATCCTGCGATTGAAAAGGCTGTGTTGGAAAGAGGACTCACAATACATGGACTCATCTACGACCTTGCCACTGGGCAGCTGAGAGTCTTGGAACAGTTGGACCGTAAAGTCTCCAGCAACACAGCCACACACGGCAATGTGTAGAAGGCTGGCGAGGTATCCGTAACAAAGAAGTGCCAACCTCTTTCTTGTATTATTCGGGCGATTTCGTTGTTTGAAAGCATAGTCTTTCCTTGTTGGTGTGCGAACAATTGGCATGACACAAAGCACCCAGAGACTACAACGTATTACGCCTGCACTCTCTCTTGTCGTTGCTAGCTTTTCTTACTTTGGCATTCATTGTCTCTTCGTCGCTTGCGAATCTACTTCTATCTTTCCTTCCACTCAGTTTGCGTAAACAAGAAACACAAGATTACTGACCAGATTACGCACCACAATATTCCAATCTAAAACCCTCATTCTTTTTTCAATGTCTCTCACAAGCGGTAGCACGGAGCAAGATCATGAAGATTCGCTCGAGTTCCCTGATGAAGTGCCGCTCGATGTAGAGGTCGATCTGCCTTTTCCGTCGAACAATCACATACAGTGGACTTCAGTTTCTTACACAAACATAGACATACCACCCACATTCGACGACGACGTTACGCTCCCTGACCATGACGATGAGCCGGTCCTGTACGCTGCGGCGGTCGACACCATCAGAATGACGAACAGATGGTTTGAGCTGGCAGGTAGCTACAGCAGTGAGCGCAGTAGAAGATACCCGCTCACTGAGAGGCTTCTTCGGCAGAAAGCGGAGAATTGGCGGAACAGGAAAAAGGAAGACGGCAAACCAGCAGACGCGCTATTTCCCGAAGAAGGGTACTATGATCCCCCTGACCGTCGCACGTTGTTTGTCAAGAGGGAACTGGGCGACCCGACAGACGATAAGCTCCCGTCTCTGTGGATCACGGCTTGCCACGATGTAAATCGCATGTCGGACCTCACGTGGGAGCAGTATCTCGGCTACACGCGCGAGCAGCTCATCGATCGGGCTGAGACGCGTGTCAACAAGAGCGAGGGATGGCTGGTCCTCGAGATCTTCAAGCGCTACCTTGTCTGGCGCGAGCTCTTCGAAGGGCAATCCAAGAGGGCCCGGAGGTTCCAGGAGAGACAGCCAACTTGGGCCGAACTGGAGGAGTTCTTCAGCAGAGAACACGTCAAACAGAATGGTGCCACCTTCATCGACATCTGCCATGAGTTTCCCCATGCAAGGGACTATGTGATGCTAGTCTACCGCATCGAGCATTTCGCGACACTCGAGGAGCAGAAACCCGTCGTAACGAAACATGGTGTTGACGATCCTGTCGAGAGCCGGTACATGCCCCAACCGCGACCTAGTGAAGAGGAGATCGAGAGCGTGGTCTATGATCTTCTCGATAGGGATGGTTGCGCCTCGCTCAGATACATGGCCGATCAACACTGGCCGATTCGTGTGCACGACGCACTCGTCAGAGCTGCTTTCGACACCCTGGACGCGCACCCAGACGTGACAACCGGCAACTACTTTCTCGCGGTCAAGAGCCCGACCAGGGAAGAGATTCTCGACGTTGTCCTCAATCTTCTGCCGTCCCCTTACGTTAATGGTTTCGGGCTCCAAGAGCTCGCAGGCTATTTCCCGAATCGAGTGCACGACCTTGAGGGCTTCCATCGCACCTTCTCTGATTTGATTTACCATGATACAGCTGAGCAGCGATACTTCCCGCTCTACCAGCACTCAGACACTGGTGCTATGATTTCGCGCGAAGCGAGCATGATGACTCGAGACCGCGCTCGCCTCCGCATGTCGACTGGATCCAACGGGACCCTCATCTGGGACAGAGACCAGCAGCAGTATACGCCACGGTATCCTCCCAACCCGCATCTCGGTATGTTCGGTAGCATAAGGGAACCCACGGTTGACCCTGGCTCGCACACCGAGAGTCTAGCCCCGACCGACGACCCAGCAAGCCCGCCTCCGCAGCCGGTGAATGCACTCAGTGAGATCACAGGCTGGGGATTCGCTCCAGTGGATTCTGGCGCTGCGTCGCCCAGAGCTATTGCACCTGTGGCTGAGATCGCTCCTGCTGCGCCAGCGCCATCTGAGCCCGGCAAGAAGCGTGGTCGAGATGGAGAGACGGATGAGCCGCAGGGAAAGAACAAGAAGCCCAAGAAGGCGCCGAAGGTCAAGTGCTCGAGGCAGACGCTGAAAGGCACTAGGTGCAAGAACACCAAGGGTGCCGAGGATGGTGAGGTGGAGTGGGATTGCGGCAGGCACACGAAGGGGTAGTCCGAGTTTGTATGCAGTGAATCAATGTCGTGCTTTGTCATGCTTCGGTGTCGCTGGGGCTGACGAAGTGCGTCTCTTGCTTTGAGTACATGGCGCCGGCCTCTTCTCTGGTTCACTGCAAAAGCACTCGCACTTACACAGGATGAACAGGAGAAGCGATGTATTATGCAAGTCTATATCCCGCGCCATGATCCATGCATCCGAGATGCAGCTGGCAAACTCCATACCATGCAATGCGATACCCCCAAGCCGCTATGTTCCAACAAGACGCAAAAATATGTCTCTGCGAATACAATGCAATAAAACCTCCAGTGTTCAGCCCAACACAGATTACTGGATTCCCTTCATCCACCCTTCGATGTTACTCCTCTGCTGCGTGTTCATGGGTGGCATCATCATGGCCGGATCCATCATGGCGCCCGGCATGCCGCCCATGCCCATTCCTTGCATACCCATACCGCCCTGCATCATGGGCATGCCGCCCATGACATTCATCTGCGGGCCGCCTTGCATCATGCTCATCTGCATGGGCAAGCTGCTTTGCCTGTTGCCCATGCCGGGATGCATGGCCGGTTGCTGGAGGGACATTTGGCTCATCATGCCCATGTTGTTCATGCCCATCATGGGGTTCTGCATGCCCATCTGCATCTGCGGCTGCATCATCATGGGATTCTGCATGGGCATGCCGTTCATGGGCATCATCATGTTGGGCTGGCTCATGTTCATCATGGGGTTGAACATCATGCTTTGCGCGCGAGGCTGCTCTTGCGGGCCAAGACCGGCCATCTTGTCCTTGTACGCTTGGATCTTGAGTGCCAGGGGTTGGTCCTCGTCGTCCTTGGAGTGCACGCTCAAGCCGCCGGTCACAAGCGGATTGCCAGGCATCCCGTAGCTGCTGGCGCGCATGTTCTGGGTCAAGCGCTGCGCCTTCCGTTTCTCCTCTTGCACGGCGTTCCGGTGCAACAGCGAGCCCGCGGGCAGGTGCGACATGAGCTGCTCGTTGGAGACTTTGCGCGCTTGATGCTGGTCGTCGTAGGGATTTGCGCTGAGGACGTCTGCGAGCGACATCTTGGACTTGAGGACTGGACGCACTCCGGGGGTCAGTATGTCGCCGCGGGCTTCGGCTTCGGCTTTGAGGCGCGCGCGGCGTTGGCCCAGGGTTTCTTCTTCGCCATCTTCGGGCGCAGGAGATGCCGAGGGCGCGTCTTTGGTGGCTTTGGGGGAGTCGTCGACACCTAGCTTGGAGAGCATTTCGGCCGCGAAGTCGCCGCTGACTGTGCTCTTGCGGACGTCGTCGCCTAAGGCTTCTTCTAGCATCTTCTTCTCTGCAAGTCGACGTCTTCGTTCGCCTAGGGTTTCGCCGGCATGTTCGTCCTCTTCCTCCTCTGGCTGCGGTGTGATGACTCTGGGTATCTCAAGATTCGTCTGACTATCATAGGCTCCGAAGGTGGTTGTCCTCCGGTAGTTGGCCGGAACTCCAGTCAGTCGCTCACGGCGGCGACTCAAAGGCTCACTCTCTTCGAGCTCTCGCTGAGCAATCAAGCCAATGGGACGGTTCCAGTCGTTGTTCCTTTGAGGCTGCTTGTACAAAACGCCAAGTGGTATATCATCGTCCGAGTCATCCTCTGCTTGAGCCTCCCATGCGAGTTGAACCTTTTTCTTGAGTCGTCTTTGATGCTCCCTCTCAGCATCGTCGTTGAGGTCGAGCAAGGTCCGATGCGCTGTGATCTTGCCTTCTTCGACCATGGTGACATAGTTCATGTTACGCTCCTTCTGCTTCGCTTTGCGCAGCTGCAGCTCGGCGAGGAGTGTGGTTGGTGCGCCAAAAGTCTGGGGCTCCTCCTCCTCTTCCTCCTCGGCGGGCTCGTCGTCCAGAGCTTGTTCTTCGAACTCGGCATCTCGGTCTCGATCGTATCCGTCGTCTGAAGAATTGCGTCTTGATAGCGTCTCGTGTTGGTTGGGTCCTCGTAGGTGCGCGTCAGGTTCATCCAACTCGGCACTCAAGCTCATGCGGCTTTCGGCAGCCCTGGCAACGAGTATGTTCATGTCTGCAGAGCTGTTACGCTTCTTGAGCTTGTTCAGCTTGCCTCCACTGGAATTTGTCTTGGTGTCGAGTATGTTGAAGGAGCTCCTCCTCTTGGTTGTGGGAGGGTCGACGTAGACGGGCTCGACGAGAGATAGCTTGGTGCTCTTGCGATTGTGTGCAGGAGTAAAGGGGTGGTCGGTGAAGGCAGACACAGGCGCGCGAGCGGAGGCCTCAAGAATGCTGTCCAGGGTGTCTTGGGCAGACTCGCCCTTGACCTCGAACTCCTGAGAAGGGCCCTGCTGGTCGAAGAAGGCACTGGCTCGCAAGTGCGCGGGGAGGCCAGCGAAACTCTGTCGACTCTTCCTGTTCTTTGAGGGTTCTGGTGCGCTGAGCAAAGGGGCGGATTTCCTGTTCTCGGCCTGCATCTGGTCGAGAACCTGGGTGCGACGTCGTGCAGCTACGTCACCTGCAGGCAATTGAGACAGGCGTTTGGGCAGGTTCAGCATGCGCGGCACTGGGGCTGGGTAGAAGACCATGCCATCTTCTGGCGGCGGGGCTCCCTGAGGCGGCAGGTCACCGGCAGACGTCATCATGAAGGACGGGTTTCGGCTGTGGGTGGCATGGGAAGGCTCTGGCTCTGGCTCGGGCTCGGGCTCGGGCTCCTCCTCTTCAGGGACGGTGTCCGGGGCGTGCGTGCCATCAAAGTCTTGCCATAGTGTGCGTGCTTGGTGGGTGGTGTCGGTCGAGGCTGCGGTGGGCGGTCGATCGGGGAGGTCGTAGTGTGGGTATGGCTCGTGGTGGCCGTCGTCGTAGTGGCCACGGTCTTGGTCGTGGTACTGGTCCATGTTCGGGGGTCGTTCGAAGTTGACGCTGTTGCGGATCTCGTCGCGGATCTCATTCGCCATCTCCTCGTACTTGCGGGTGAAGGACGAGACGTGGCGCTGGGGAGGCAGCGCGTCCTGCTGGGGCGCTTGGTGCTCGGTGGGCGTGGCCTGGATGCTGCTGGGCGAGCCCGGGTAGTCTCGGGGGTCCTCCCTTTCGTCGTGGACCTGCTCGGGATGCACGACCTGGCCGAGGCGTGAGGCCTTGCTGCCAGAGCGATGTCGCTGCAAGGACGTCGGCGGGATGGACCACGAGCCTGAGCGGAGGGAGCCCGCGGGCGACGTTACATAGCCCGCGGGCGAGTAGCCCCCCCAGCGCGCGGGGCCGTTGGTGTCGACGACCGAGTTGGCGTGCGAGCTGGTCGAGACATTGCGGCTGCGGCCAGTGTGCACCCGCGTGAGCTCGTCGCCTGGGAAGCCGAGCGACCGCAGCGAGGAGCGCCGCGAGTCCGACGCCTTCAGTTCCGTGTGCAGCTTGCGGATCTCCTCGTTCAGGTCAGAGCCGGCCTCGCTCATGCGCTCGGCGTGCTCCTCGAGGCGGCTGACGTTGCCGACGTACGCTCCCTGCAGCGATTGCAGGTCGGGCATCGGGGAGTGGAGGTCGGCCTCCTTCTCTGGCGACTGCGACTGCGACTGCGACTGCAGCGGCGAAGCCATGGTGTACTGCTTCCGCGGCAGACTGCCTGCCAAAGAGACACGAAAACCAAAAGTATACAGGAAAGAAAACAAACAGCAGAAAGGAGAAGATCAGCCGTGGTGTTGCAGTCGCACAAGAAACATGACAATCCCCATGCCCCCATGCCCCCATCCCTCAGCCCTCCGCTCCAATAATAGCACACGTCGCGGCAAGGATGCCACGCCTAACCGCTAGTCTGGCTGCAGGCCCCACCGACTCCCGTGATTCTTCCGCAAACTTCAGGTCAACACCATCGTCATACCTTGGATAGCATCAGCACACCCCGCGTCGCCAACAGCCAACAGCCCCCGCAATGGACGACGCGCCGCCGCCGAAGCGCAAGTTCAACTTCCGCCAGGAGGCCAAGAAGAAGCCGCGCACCGACGATGGCAGCAGCGCCCTCAAGTCGGGCTTCGGCGCGAAGATGATGGCCAAGATGGGCTACAAGGGCCAGGGCGGCCTGGGAAAGGAGGGCGAGGGCATCGCAGAGCCCATCCAGGTGGTGCTGCGCGGGAGCAAGGGCGGCGTGGGCATCGTGTCGGAGAAGAGCGAGCAGCAGAAGCGCGAAGAGCGCCGCAAGGCAGAGGCCAACGGCGAGGAATACGTCGACTCGTCCGAGGAAGAGCGTCGCGAGCGCAAGAAAAAGGCCAAGGCGACGCGGGAAGCCCGCAGCGCAGGGCCCCCGCGCCCGAAGAAGACGCTGTTCGAGCTCGAGGCGGCCGGCATGCACGTCCCGCTCGCGCTGCAGTCCATCATCGACGCGACCACCGGCGCCTCCACCCCGACGACCGAAGTCTCCCTCCGCGGCAGCGGCGCTATACCCTTCGAGAACTCCCTGCAAGCACGCGTGCGCCGCGACCTGAACAGCTTCTCCGAGGCCTTCGAAGAGCTGCAGATCGAGTCCAAGGCCATTGCGCCCCAGGAATATGCCCTGGAGAAGGAGCTGGAGGCGCTGGAGCGACAGATGGACGAGATACGAGACATCAGCTCCAAGCTGCAATCCATGCGCACCGGCACTTTCAACGACGTCTGCGACGCACTAAAGGACCTGCGCGCCGCCTACCCATCGAAGCCTCTGCACCGCGAATCCATAGCCGTCATCCACCCGCACTTTTCTCAGATGATCGCCTCGTGGTCGCCGCTCGAAGACGCCCTCGAAGCAGCAGCCGCTGCCTTCTCCGAGCTAGCCAACGTCATACAACCGCGCAGCAGGAGAGTCAAATCAGACGCCTACACGCACCCTTCAGACGCACTGGTTGCGCACACACAGCTGGATGACGAGGCGCCCATCAAGCGCGGGACGACGTCGTCATACGAGACCATGATGCTCAAGCTCTGGCTACCCTCAGTCAGCTCGGCTATAACACAGTGGGACGTGAAGGAGCCACGCCCCATGGTGCATCTCATCGACGTCTGGAGGCCAGTCCTGCCGCCATTCGTGGCCAAACGGGTCCTGGAACAGATTACACGGAAGCTCTCAACGTCTGTACACGAGTGGAACCCTCGCAAGTTCAAGCGGAGTCCACACACCTGGATCGTCGAGTGGCTGCCCTATCTCAACCCAGCTGATCTGGATCCCAAGGGCTCTGGTCTGGTCGCCGAGATCAAGCGCAAGCTGCGTCATGCACTGCAGTCCATCGACATCACTCGCGGTCCTCTATCTGGTATGGAGCAGTGGAGGAAGGTGTTTGGCAAGGCCGAGATCGATCGAATGCTCACCAGCCACCTTGTACCACGCTTCGCGAGCCATCTGCGCGACAATTTCGAGATCAACCCCGCCGAGCAGGACATGGCACCACTGGAAGCTGTCTTCGCTTGGAAGGGACTGCTGTCAGACCAGACACTCGGCGAGCTGCTCAAGGCGCAATTTTTCCCCAAGTTCTTGGACATCATCCATCAGTGGCTGTCCAGTGAGGGTGTGGTCTTCAACGAAGTTCAAGAATGGATTAAATGGTGGAAGGAAACACTGGGCGACGACATCAATGCACTGCCGTCGGTATCGTCGTGCTGGGACGAGGCGTACACACTCATCAACCAGGCGCTCGACCTTGGCGACGCAAGGCTGACAGACCTGCCTGCACCGCGCGTAGAAAGTGTCCGAGCCTCACCAGAAGCGCCAGACCTGTCAAAGTCCATCAACAAGGAGCCACCTCGACCAGCAGCACAGGTCGAAGAAGCTACTTTCAAGGACGTGGTCGAAGAGTTCTGCGGCGAGGAGAACCTGCTGATGATGCCACTACGCGAAGCCCACGATGTGACCGGTCTGCCTCTCTTCAGGATCACAGCCAGCGCGACTGGGCGAGGAGGCGCCGTGGCATACTTCAAGGGCGACGTGCTGTGGGTGCAGAACAAGAAGAACAAAGCCTTGTGGGAGCCCACGGGTCTGGACGAAGGCCTGGTAGCCAAGGCCGAGGGGAAGTGAGCACCACGAGCAACTACCGGACGGGATTCGGCACGTATGCACAGAACGGGGGAGCATACAGCGCTCAGAACCGGCAGGGTAAGCTCCCAGAGCCTTCACAGGGCAGATATGTTGCTTGCATTGGCTAATCCAGTATCAATGCGATACCCCCTTAGGTAGTCAGTGTTGCAATCTCATCACGGCATGCTAGAATCCGCAGCGGACGTGCGGAAGTAATCAAACTTCTATACTTGTCACCATCTCACTCCACCAACCTCCTTCATCAGCACCTGAAACCCGCCGTACATGAACGATGGTAGACGCTGACCACTCGGCCTGCTGCGCCGCCCGAGTTTCACCTGTCGCCCACCACATCGACCAATGTTCATCGCCATTACAGAGCCATACATGTGAATTAAGGAAAAGCGATGCACCTGTCGCCCACCACACTGACCAATGTTCATCGACATCACAGAGCTATATGTGAATTAAGAAAAACCAATGCAGGCCAGCATGAGCACACACGCCTGCCATATACATAGTACGCACTTGCATGACCGCCCAACCCCAGTCCGACGGAGAATAAGGTGATCAGGACCCGCGTCCCTCGCTCTAACCTGATCTCCCAACCCTTCACATATTGCCTAAGAGTGAATCGCTTTGCTAGACTCGATGCGTGGGATGCGGGAGCAGGGTGCTGATTCGCTTAAGCGGGCGCTTAGAGGATTAATGCGCGGCCAATGGGAGGGCGGGATGGATGTGCTTTTCGAGAGTCGTTTGTTTGGTGTGCAGGGGCGCAGGACGGTCTGGGGGACATGGAAGAGGCTTCGTGCATACGGCCCGCGCTGTGCCGTGTGTTCGCACGCATGATCCACGAGGTGGTTGGGAGTATTCTTGGAGTCGCGTATCTCCGGACTCAACACTGCCTTCGTTGTAAACCAAGGGAAAACGAATTTCGACAGAAGATCAAGATGATCAATCACACAGCAAATCTGAGGCATCACGCTTCTATTCACGACTCGCATGAATTATCACAGAGCCAGCCAGGTGTCGCAGCGTGGATGCCGACTTCCACTTGCACTAGCCCGATACTAGCGACCCCGCTCCAGCGCCTCCAAACGAGCAACCACTGGACGCCATCCCGTCGCTCAAGAAACAACCTCTCCAATCAGCATCCACAACACCCATGTCTTCCAATATCACACCTCAGTAGACCCAAGCACCTTGGCCAGCCGCTGTCCAGATATCACCATGTGTGCCTGCTGTTGCGTCTCACACCTCTCCCTGGTCCTCACTGCCGGATCCTCCAGTGTCGGATCGGCATTCTATGGATCGTCGAAGGCGTGCTCGGAACATATGAACCCTCTCCCTCCTACATTCGCAGTTTGAAAGATGATGCTGGGCAGAGCGTTGCCTCCGGCCCTCTTCTCGCTACTCCTTGCTGCTGCGCGTGCTGCCGCCTCGCCATCACCGTACAACTTCAAAGATAACTACAACGACCCTGCCCCGAGTCCCGAGGACGGCCCACCAGCTTCTTTCCACGCTGAAAGGAACAAGCAGCGACTGCCGTACGAGATCTGCGGCGTTGTTGGAGGCTACGTTTTGACAGTACTGATCTGGGGTATATTGCTCCTTACTGTCGGGAGAAAGATGAGACGGAAAGCATTGGAGCCGCCACCCGCGTTGGAGTTCGAACAGGAATTGAAAATGATAAGACCAGTCATGGAAACACCGATCAGCCCGAGCTCGATGCGCTCGGCCACCAGTTGGATGCGGAAGTTCAAGAGGGGCCCCGAGTCGCTTTCTGGAAGCACACCAGTCAGCCCGATTGTCCAGAGTCCGATGTCTTTCGATCAGAAGGTGATCGATGCGGACAGAGCGCGTGCGCAGGACGATATGGAGAGGCTGTATGCTGCCGTCATGGACCACGACGCGAAGAAGCACTCGCGGCAGACTAGCCGGGCCACTGTCGAGGAGCCACTTCCACCACCGGCGATCAGAAACGAGAGAAGAAGACCATCAGCCATCAGCACTACGCACCGAGCGCCAACCGACAGTAGCCCTACTTCACCCATCAAGGCCATCTACCCTCCTGACTACAACAACAACTACAGCAACAACATGGCTGCACCTGTACCTCTGCAACACTCACGCAACAGTAGCCTGCGCGCTGAACATCCGCCTCCATCACCTCGATCCATCCTCTCGAAGCCGGTCAGCCGCCTGTCGAGTGCAAGCAGGCGCGAGGAAAAGTCCGCTCGCTTCAACCTCAAGAACCTCCGCATCAGCGGTCCTATTCAAAGCTACGGCGGCGCAGCTGCAGACGACGAAGCCCGCACACCACTATCGCCGCGCTTCTACCCCGACCAGGGCGCACCACCCTCGCCACCGACTCAACCCACATCACCATCAACGCCCTACTCGCCCACTGAGCCTGCGGAGATACAGCGCGCACACAGCCTCCGAATCCCCCTGCCAAACACAGCACCCCAGCGCGGCCCTGGCTTGACGATCGCTCCACCGCCACCGCCCAAGATCAACGTGTCTAGGAGTCCGACCATGACGCCCACGAAACAGCTCCCCTTCCGCTCCTACCAGACCGACGCGCCCTTGAAGTCGCCTGGGATCCAGACCACTGTGCTCGACCGCCGGCCCGACAAGTTGTCGCTTCAGACACCGAGGACTGGCGTGCCATTCACGCCTTACAGTCCATACATGCCGTTCACACCCGTGACGCCGGTGACGCCACATCTTGTGACGAAGAAGGAGAGAAAGGTCAGGAAGAGGGAGGGTGCGGATAGGCTGGCGCGGCTGGACGAGATGGTGCAGAGTCCCAAGGATATGTTTGGAGATGCATACTAGTGTTATGCATATTTATGGGGGTCAAGGAAGGGAAAAGGGCGATGCGGATGATGGAGTGGAGATGATCATGCTTGTCTTTGTACATATGGGGGGTTGTTTTGCATTTCTCTGCGATAGATATCACGACTTATGACGGCTTCGGGTATGTACATCACTTATCTGAGCAATGATACCGCGGGCTTCGGCTTGCTTCGTTCTTGTTACAAAGACTCCGCGCTGCTTCAGTTCTATGTTTGGCTTTATACCCATGAACCAGCGTTGGTTTACCTCTCAAAAGAATGGATCCGAACTTTTCTACCAAATGTAGTCTGCCAATACTTGTTTATGACCCCCGCCCACAATCTTACTCTCTTACTTCGTGACCTGAAACGAGCTTTCGACTCCGCCTTACCTCAGAGTGTCTTCGATGTTCTCCAATGATCAGTCAGATAAGAGCAGATGGTTTTTGGATAAGTCGGCAAGAACGCCACCCCTCAGTGGGGAAGGAATGTAATATTATCTCTAAAAAGTCATAACAACATAAGGATCGTAACTCCGTACAATGCCAGCGGCATACCATCTATCTGCCCAGTCTTTTGATCTTCTATTCCTTAGCACCGTACTTTCCGTAGCTGGCGTACTTTCCATAGCCATCCTTAGGAGGCGGGTACGTTCCGTAGTTGGCATACTTGCCGTAGCCATCAGGGTTGGCCTCGGGCTCAGCATCGCGCTTTCCGTACTTGCCATAGTCTGCGTACTTTCCGTAGCCGCCAGCAGGAGGGGGGTAAGAGCCGTAGTTTGCGTACTTTCCGTAGCCATCGGGAGAAGCTTCAGCCTCGGGCTCAGCTTCGCGCTTGTCCTTGGCGCCGTACTTGCCGTAGTCGGCGTATTTTCCGTAGCCACCCGCAGGAGGAGGGTAGCTACCGTAGTTGGCGTACTTTCCATAGCCGTCAGGAGATGCCTCAGCCTCAGCCGCGGGTGCGGCCTCGCGCTTGTATGTGCCGTAGTTGGCGTACTTTCCATAGCCGCCCGCAGGAGGTGGGTACTTGCCTACCTATGGTCAGCTATCTGCATGGAAGAGTGATGGTATTGAGCGTACCGTAGTCGGCGTACTTGCCGTAGCCATCAGGGTTGGCCTCTGCCTCTGCCTCACGCTTGTATGTGCCGTAGTTGGCATACTTTCCGTACCCACCTGCGGGTGGTGGGTAGGAGCCTGGGTAATGTCAGCGACCGGAGAAGAACTACGTTCCAAGGCAGCATACCGTAGTTGGCGTACTTGCCGTAGCCAGTATCAGTAGGTGCGGCGTCGGCCTCAGGCTGGGCCTCAGGCTGGGCTTCAGGGTTGGCAGTGGGAGCGGCAGTGACTGCGGCCGCAAGGGCGAGAAGAGCATATGTGCACTTCATCTTGAAGAATGTGAAAGTGGAATCGAAAACGATGGTTGGAGGCTGTTGCTGGGGCTAGAACCTCTGAGTTGTTGTGGCGTGATGTCTTCCAGTGCGAAGCGGGAGGAGGTTCATATACTGATTCCAAGGTCGTATATCGAGGCCGCCATCACTCAGCTTAGCCTCATTCACGCTGTCTTGGACGATCAGACCGATCAGCCGTGCCATCTCTCACGAATCCAGTGTTGCTCACTGACGAAGTTATCGTCGTGCAGCACTAACGCTGAGAGTATTGATTACGAGACGTCTAGTGCTTGCATGGCTTGCGCGTGCCACCATGTCGTCGAGCTCTCGCCTGATGGGGGCGGAGTAGCCGTCGATGTGCCGTGCTTCCAGACGACTGTCGCCATGTGTTGCACTGCGAGGTGGTGAAAGACATGCTGGTAGTCTGAAAATAGGCTGAGCTAGCTGTTCCGGGTAGCTGTATGGCGCAGATCTTGTTCGTGTAGTCTTTACGGGGTCCCCGCAAGGCGATGCCGGATGGAGTGCTTGTGAATATCTCCGGTGAGGTCTTAATCACTACACGAGAGTTGAGTGGTTGCAGCCATATCACGTGGGTAGCTGTCAGCTCTCGTGTATGCTGCCACGCGGTAGCTCGATGCAGGTTGCATGCAGGGTAACGCAAGAACACAATTCCGGAACCATCGTGGCAAATGTCGTGATGGGATTACGAGCAGCGTGCTATTGTGCACAGACAAGACGCATTGCTGTTGGATATGATTCTGATGTATGTGAGCAATCTCGAGGCTGAGCACTCTTGACGTAGGCTTACGGTGGAGTCGTGCAACAGCAAGCGAGTAACTTGAGAAACCTTTGCGCACCAAGCATCGTGGATCTGACTGAGCACCCGGCTAGCATCAGCCGTAGCGCCACAAGCGTGCGCTATTTGCGAGTCGCGATCCTCATTCAGCTCGTTTTTGTAAACTAGCGAGTGCCCTTACGGTCAGCTTTGGCGGGGTAGCTCTAGAATACGGCCATGGTGTGTAGCTTCAGGCTTACCCATCTTAGCGACATCTACGATGGCATTCGTATAGCCCCAAAAATAAATCGACCCTGTTACTGTCGAAGCAAAAGTCGTATCGCTGCCCTTCGGTACCTTCATGGGCTTTGTCGTTGTTTTGCTCCCAAGTCTTTTCCTCTTTGCAATTTCTCTTCGCCTGAACCATCAAGATGTTCGGCATCAAGACACAGAAGCGGACAGAGTCGTATAGTCCAGTAAAGACCGAGGAGAGCGAGAGCTTCCTGGCTCACAGCGAGACCTCGTCGCTCGATGGACATGCCACAAAGATTCCTTCGCGACGCCAGTCATGGATAGCGACAGCTATCATGATCTTCTGCACAGCAGTGCTTTCAGCCCTGTTCGGAGCTTGGGCTGGACGACAAGGACTGGACGCTGATGCCTTCAGCCTGCGGCACATCTCACAATACTGTAATTTGTAAATCCAAGCACGCACTCTAATATGTACTGACCCGATGCAGCTCCAATCGTCAGCGAAGCAGACATGACGTTCGAGAAAGTCCGCTTCAATGGCTCCTTCTTGAAGCTCAATGCGTTCAGACAGGATGCCGGACCGGAAGTCGATGCAGCTTGGAAAAGCCTGGGAGCTGACTTCAGCGCTGTCCGCATCCCGGCGTCTGAGGCTGCGAAGTCGAACATCAGAGCCGATCAGGTGAGAATTAAGGAGAAGTACGGCGGCGGTTTCCCTGCGAATGTCGAGGGACTGCACCATCTGCACTGCCTGAACCTGCTCCGCAAGTCGCTTCCTTGGAACATCGAGTACTACAAGGCGATGAAGATGGGACCCTTCGCAAACGACGATCATATCCTGAAGGCACACGTCAGTAAGTACAGCTTTATGTTGACTACTGGGACATTGAAAGCTCACCAAGTTCAGCACACTGCCTCGATATTATTCGCCAGCAGCTGATGTGCAACGTCGACATCGGCGTACTGGGCCAGGTTTGGTACCAGCCTCCCGACTCGCCTGTCGAGCCGTTTGTCGACTTCAACACCGTCCACACCTGCAGATCGTTCGATGCCGTCCGTGACTGGGCCGAGAAGCACCAGCTGCCGGCCGACCCACCAGAGGACTATCTGGAAGGCCCAAAGGAAGGCGACAGGATCTACCTTGAGGTTCCGTAGTTTCGCATTGCTCATCCTCGAGGCGTTCATAGATTGTAATGTAATATAATCACCTGCATCGTTAGAAATAGAAATCGATGTACCTCTGTGGCACGTCTTCTTTCCACCACCCTTTCTTCAAGTCACCCCAGCCTTCCCAGACACTCTTTTCCAGCATTTCCAGATATGCGCCATGCCTTACAGCAAAATCGAGATTAAGTCTCTGTTCATCATGCACATAAACCTCCCCCCTCGCCTTAGCTCTGATCCGCATATCGAGCCTATATTGCGTAACAATGCGTCTAGCCGCGAGTACAACCCTCTCTTTCTCCTGAGCCGAGCGCACATCTATGCTTTCAAGTACCATGACCAGATACTCGATGTTTGGAAAATCCCTCAGGCAGTTGGTCAGCGCGCCATCGACGAATGCAACCCGCACAATCTGCGTAATCGCTATTTTCTTGAGCTGACTTGCGTCGCACCCCTTCGCCTCCAGAAAGTGGGCAAGTAGACCAGCGTCGGGCGAGTCGTCGAAGTGCTTGTTGCCTCCCGCTTCGAGGTCGATGAATAGGATATCCGTATCCAACCGAAAATAGAACTCCTGCGACGTGGAAACGAGCGGCGATGGTAAGCTGATCAAGTGCCGGTGACGTCGTGCCTCGTACTCAGCTTCCGCGCGGGATTCTCGGCAGATGTTGACTACATCCGGCGCCGGCGTGGGTGAGTACCGTGGGCAAAAGATAGATTCGGTGTGATGCTCGTCGTGCGGCGAGGTGCGCAACGTCACTAGCCGAGGTGGGTGGTTGAAATACGAGAGCGACCATATCTGCAGCCGCAACTCTTTTGGTAGGTCGAAGATCGACATGAGGTGTTTTGTCGATGGAAGGCTGTGATGAGGCTTACTGGGGTGGGGTACGTACGTACCTTCCGGAAGTGGCAAGTTTGGGGAAGTGTAGAACGCGGAAGAGATGTATCCGCACACCTGCATCATGTCACATCGCTCAAACCAAACTATCGACGCGTGCACGTGATGGCGCGTTTTTGCAGCTTGGGACCTGGCTTCAATGCATCTATCTAATGTTTACACTATCTCATCTATGCTTTTGCGGGCGTGATGTCATTGATCCTACCCTCCAACCTGGGCGCGATTGCCTTTGTCCAATTGACCTGAATCTCTTCATGGCCAAGCTCGTCACAGAGCTTCGCCGAGCCCTGCAGCTTTGCCAGCCTCATCCACTTGCGCAACGATTTCCTCAATAGATCCATCTCCTGCTGGTTGAATGTGATTGGCCTGCTTCCATCATACTCCGCGCCATCATCCTCATCTTCGTCGGCGTCCGGGTCTTCGGATTCACTACCAGAGACTGTCTCCTGGGCTTGTTTGACAATGCGGTCGAGGCCAGGGAACTGCGGCTTCTTCTTATCGACCGGTGATGTTGGCGACGGCTCGTGAAAGCCGTGCTTGTGGTTCTTCTGGAGATTTGTCTGGATGTTCAAGAACCTCTTGTCCATCGACTTGCCCCAGCGCTTCCATTTACCGAGCACCTTCAGTGACATGAAGTACTGTCGCAAGATGGTGGAGATTAGCACACCGTTCTCTTCGCTGACTACCTCTACAGCGGTGCCTCCTTCTTCTTCGATGAGCAGCGATGTGTACCCATCCTTGCCGCGGCCCATATAGCCACGCGTCGC
The DNA here is from genome assembly GCA_027946495.1 of Didymella sp. IMI 355093. NCBI lineage: Eukaryota > Fungi > Ascomycota > Dothideomycetes > Pleosporales > Didymellaceae > Didymella > Didymella sp. IMI 355093. Next base: position 879,573 of record JAPEUZ010000006.1, read on the forward strand.
CAGCCTGTACACGCGCTCGTTGTCTACGGCTTCTTCAGCAATTGTGACATTCGACACTCTTGACATCGGTGGTTTCGAATAATCGGCGTCGAATGTGATGTTCGAGACCTGTGGGTATCTGCCTTCCAGTGCGGGATAGTTGCTGACGCCGTTCTCCAGAGCTTCAACAATCTGCTTTCCGGTGACATTGAGGACAACTACCGGGTCTTCGAACGGGAAGCAGTTGACTAGGTCGCGCAGTTTTAGGACGCCCGGCGGGTACACCTGATCACCTCGGATAGTACCGGCAGCCATGATGCAGCACTCTGCCGAGTAATAGTAGCGCATCAAATCGCACACAAAGTTGCCAATATTGGACTCCTTCGTTCGAACGGTAGTAAAGCGTGCGTCTAGCGGTGCGGCTGTGTATCCGACAGGCTTGTCCAGTCGCTTCTTGATGTCGCGTGTTTGCTCATCGACCAGCTTGAGCGCTTCGGCGTCTTCTTTGATGCTGCTCACAACATCGCGCCGTATGATCTTCATGTCCCAGCCTTTACCGTCAGGCTTACGCCACAGATCAATGTGCGAGAGCTGTTTGAAGTCTGTACCTGATCGCAGTACGTGTGTGCCCTTGATGAGGCTGTACGAATAGTAGTGGTCGTGACCGCCCAAAATGAGGTCGATATATTCGCTTCCACAGTTCTCGGCGAGCTTGTTATCGTTCGGCTCTCGCTGATGAGCAACGCAGACAATGATCTCAGCACCCTGCTTCTTCAGATCTGGAATCAGCTCCTTCGCGGTTGCTGACGCACTCTTGTAGATGATGTCTGGAGGCAATGCGTTGATTGTGTCCAACCACTCCCGCTCTGCCAACCCGATGACACCAACCTTGATGCCGTTAGACGACGTGAGCATGACGGTCTTCTTTGCGTTGCCGAGCGAGACATTGTCTCCCAAAGCGGGATCCAGAACGTTTGCAAGAAGCCATGGGAACTTGCATTTCGAGGTCAGATACCGATACTGCTTCACACCGAAGTCCAGGTCGTGGTTCTGCAGGAGTGGTCAGTTGTTGGAGTATTACCAGGGGGTCATGCAACCTACTCCCACACAAGATACATCGGTGCCTATGGTGTTTAGTACAGGCACCATGTGGCTGCCTGTTTCACAAAGTTAGTCATATGCAATCCGATTTATGCTCAAGAATCTTGCCATTCTCGTTCTTCTGCACTTGCCTTTTGTGATACTGCTCTCGATACTTGGATTGAATGCATCCCCCGAGAAGAATGTCAGGGCTTTTGGCTGTCCCTCGAATCGAGCATCGTCTTTGTAGTAGTTGACTAGAGTCTGAAAGCGTGGGTAGCCACCGACTGGTTCCTGACTTCCAGCCTCGATATGATAGACATCGTTGTAATGTAGGAACCGGAGATCTGGTGGGGAGCTTGGTGCCCCGCCTTCCGGTTCCGCAATAAGCTGTTCTTTAGCAGCAGGGACGTTCTTTGGTGCCATTGATAGTTTCGAGGAGTGTGGATGATGTCGAGGGATTGGGCGATGTAGAAACGCTCAAGACACTGTACTAAAAGCTCAGGGTGGCGGTGAGTGTTGTTGCTGCGCTGCAGCTAGACAGATCCAGGGTCCAAGCTGAGGCTGAGCGTTTGTCGTGTGACCAATAATCGTTGACAATTACCAAAGCCGTGCAAGGATTCTGTTTCGAGCGCGATCGTAACGCATGATCATTTGACTACGTTGAGCATCTATGTCTTGAAAGCTTGCGGCCGTGACATCTCGCTGTCGCTACGCACGCGCCGTTGGTTGATATTCCAAAATACGAGAAAGAAAGAGAAGTCGAATGCGAATCGCTCTCTAAAAGATGAGGCGGCGCATGTAACCATATACACAAGAAAGACGTCGAGACGCCCAATTGTGAGTCGATGCAAAAGGTCAAGCCGAACGAACGAACGCCCCGAACCGAATACCTTCCCACCCATGCCTGTTCCAAAGGAGTTGATTCCAGGCGTCACAATCATGAGCGGAGTCGAACACCCCGAACCTGAACGCCGCAAAACCCACAAATCCAGAAAAAGCAGACCTAGTTGGGAGCTTCAAAGAGCATTCCATCCAACCCAAATATCCTTAAGCTTAGCCTTGCCCTTTCCCTTCGGACCCGGCCTAGACTCACCTCCGAGTGAACCCGTCGCAGAACGCCTTGAACTCCTTCCTAATTCCTATTGCCTATTACTGCCCGGACGTTTCCCCTTCGCCTTGGCCTTTGCGTGCTGCTCTTGACACTCGTCACTGCAGAACCATTTGGTCCTACCGACGGGCGCTTTCTCGAGCTGCACGCAGGGAAGATGGAACCACTCCCGGGGGCACGCGTCGTTGTCACAGGCAACCATCTGCCCATATGACACCTCATTGCAGTAGCAGTACCGCGGTTCGTCGTCACCCTCATCCGTCTCAGCATCTTGGTATTCCTGCTCGGGTGCGACGGAGCTAGCTGCGGAGGAAGGAGGGTTCCATTTCGCAGCGGGCGTAGGCTTGTGCGCGGGTGAATCGGCTGCCGAAGCGGTAGAAGGTCCGCTCTTCTTGTTGCTTCGTTTCGAAACCGTCCCTGATGTTGTACTGTTGTTCTCCGAGGAGCCGTTGGAGTTCGAATTGCCGTTCTGTGCGTTGCGGGTACTGCGACTGCGCGCCATGGGCACCTCGGGAAACGAGCCTACGACAGGTGTTCCAGGCTTTGATGCTCGAGCAGCTCGAGCCGCAGATGGCATCGCCGCAGGCGTGTCGATATCCATGCTCTCGGGTCCCTGCTGTATGTGTTCTTGGTCTTCCTGCTTCAGAACCGTCGGTACCAAAGAAGCGGGACCTTCAGTTGTCTCTTGGGGAGTAGAGGCGCCCTTGGTAGAATCATGATCGCGCACGATACCCGCGGCTTGCTCGAGCTCAGTAATTGCATTGCTGCTTGGAGCTTGCTGGACGGAATGTGAGGTCGACGGTCGTCGAACGGGTGCGGGTTCAGGCACGCTGCCAGACGCAGCAGAGTTTGCGGTCGAGTTCTTCCTTGCTCTTGATGACAAGGGCCGATCTGCAGCACCCGTGGTAGCTTTGTTGATGGCGAAGTTGGCGGCAAATGGTGAGGAGGCGGGCGGAGGAGAGTAGGTAGGCAGCTGGTTCTTGCGCGGGGCAGGCGCAGGAGCTGTGCGTGGCTTGCGTTTGGCATTGGCACCGTTCTCGATGCTAGGCGTCGCTCGAGGGCTGGAGCCAGCTCGTGCGGTGTTGTTCGCAGCCTTCAAAGCCCCGCTCATCGAGCGTTCCATGGGTGCGGACGATGGCGCAGCTGCCGCCAGGGCCTTCTCCGCCTTCTTCCTCTTAGCTTGTCCAGCAGCATTGCCCGATATACCCAAACCAACACCTCGATGGTCTGCTGTTGATGTATCAGGCGCTTGAGCCTTCCTCTTCTGCGGCTTCTTCGCTGCTGGTCGGTCGTCGAAGTCGGAGTCGGCCTGCTGTTGTCGACTGCGCTTAGCCAGCATCGCCTCACGGCGAGCCTCGCTCTTCGCAGCAATTGAGTCCACATCATGCACATGCTGTGCTGCTGCTGCCAGATTGTTCGCAGCAGCGACTTCTCTCCTTTGCCGCTCGTGGTTGGGCGCGCCCTTCTTCTTTTCTTCCTTGTCTGCGTATGCCCAATGTGTGAGACTGCCGTAGCGCGCCTCTTCGCTGATTTCGGTGTCGAGTTGCGAGTACGAGTGCGTCATACGTGTGAGACCCTTGTCTTTGGTAGCTTTCGCGCCCTGGAGCACGACCAGCTTCTCGTCGAGTGTTGGCAGAATGTTGTGGATAAGCATGCGCAAGCGCAGGAAGAGCTGGCGCTTCCTGATCACAGCCTGCTCCTCTGAAGAGAGGCTGTCGAAGTTCGGAGGGGGCTGCTAGAAGGCGTCAGCTTCTGACAGGCGCAGTCAGGATTTGTGTTCCTTACATTCGCGTTCTGAACTGCGTCATCGGCGTTCTGTTCGATTGCGCGCCGCTGGGCGTTCGTGGTTATGGGCTGCCGAGCGATCTCATTGAGCAACTCCTCCAGGAGGAACTCAGGGTCGTGGAGTTTGGCCTCTACTTCCTTGAACATGGAGAAGTGCTTGATGACTTCTTTTGGAAAGGCATCCACAGCGCCGGTGAAGTGTGTGAGGGCGGGGAAGAAGCCGGGCGCGCTGTTGGAGGCTTCGGGCGTCTGCTCCAGCCCATGTGCGGCGAGACGGCCGGCAAAGCTGCGCGCATAATAGTTCGTAGGGCGGACAGTGGCGCGACCCTGCCGTGTGGAGGTTCGTGTGCCTGTCGTGGGAGGCATTGTAGCGGTGGGAGCTCAGGGCTGGTTGCACGACGGAGGGCGAGTTGCCGCAGACGCGCTCAGCGCAGAGTATAGCAGGTAGACTGGAGGAGCGTTGCAAATGTGACGTGTGAGCGCATTTCAAGCGATGTAACGAAGTTTGCGTGCGTGACCAGCAGATTGCCCACCTGAGAAGCCTGAGGGAGCGAGCGAAGAGGAGGAACACACTGCGCTGCGCAGCCAAGAGCGTTGACGAAAGGCCGGTCACGGGTTGCGACGGCTCGGCAGTCGGCGTTTATGTTCATCCACTAGCACGACTCCTTCACACCTCACAACCAGCCACCAGTTATCGTGCACTTTGTGATTTGTTCGAGTTCTTGTATAACTAGCTCACGCTTGCGCTTCATCACAATTCCATTACTATGTCTGAGCGCGTAGTACGTAGCCACACCTCGACTGTCCATAGCAGCCTCGGGTTCACTTCCAGCTTACTTGGACGCGCAAAGTTGTGCATTATGAAAGGAGTGCCGTTGCGCTGGATGACCTTGAAAGGACGTTCTAAGTCCCCAAAATCCTGCAATATCAAACCTCAGAGAAAATGAGCCACTCTCAGATGCGCTTCGTGTTGATTTGGTAGCGTGTCTAAAAGGGTTTCCCACATCCTTTAAGCTTACGCTTCTGCAAGGACCTTCAGAGTGTATGCTGCGATCTTCATGCCCGTATCCCAGTCAACCTGCAGTTATGGCCTACCACAGAATTCCCCGCAGCCGTACCCGCGTTGTAGGTCGTGCCGGTCATGGCTAGCCTTCTGACTTGTTTGACCAAGCTCTTATAGGGTGCCTGCCTCAAATCGTCCTGTTTGCCCGAATTGCTTCACTCCTTCGTTGTCAATCCCAGGGTTTGTGAACCAGGTTGTATCGGCTCCGGAGACTCTGTCGTCCCCTACGCAAACGGTTCGAACCCTGTTAACATTGACTAGATCGACGCAGCTTGCGATGTCGCTCTGGCCGTGTCCAAGGTACTGGCTACTGGCCATGACCTTCGAGTAATGATTTGCGAGCTGCAAGTGGGGCGAGTCCTTGTGATGGTGCAATCGTCAGGCACCAACTCAAACGCTCGATTGTGACTTTAGCAAGACGACTTCACCTCGACTGCCCCATGCCACCCGCGCTCTAGCCTGCTGAGGTCGATATAAGTCGCCGCTCGCCTCTGTCGAGACCTCCCTCCTCTACCGCACCTCGCCGCCAGATCTCAACCCGCCAGGAGCTTAGCCTGTACGCACTTCCACTTTCACTTTGATCTTTCGTAACTGTCTTAGCCTGTTTCGTCTAGCACCAGCTGATTGAAATGGCCTCGCAGACCATGATCGAGCTTTCTCCAACCACCACAATCACACAGTCCTCCATCCGTGACGCCATGAGCTTTTCCAACTTGCTATCCACGCCATCTGAGCTCACGGCCTCTACTCCTGAGCTCGCGACAATCCCGGTCCTCGAGCTGCCTTCCACACCCAAGCGCAACCTTTCACCTGTCAAGGACAATGTCACGAGCCCTGCCGACACAACCATGTCCGAGACCTCCAAGCTTACCGAGGAGGTCAACTCGCCTGATGCCGCTGAAGAAGTCACTACACCCACCGTCGACGACGACCTGGTCGAGCGCGAGTTTGTCTGCATGAACGACGAGTACAGCAAGTGCCGCACCGGCCAGTACACTCTCGCCCTCTCACGCAAGGTCATCTCGGACCACTTTGGTCGCAATAAGGCTTGCACTAGAGATCTCAATGATTGGCCGCTCTTCTGTCGCAAGCACTACCAGCGCGCCACTTACAACAAGGAGCTTTGGCAGGTTCGCAAGGTCAAGCTCATCCTTCGCCAATTCGATATTATCGAGGCCGAGTTCCCTGGTACAACCTACGACATCACTCTGAAGAAGTCAGAGGAAGACCGTATCAACGAATTCTCGCGCAAAATTGCTCAAGGCATGAGTGCAGAAGACGCTGCGGCCGCCGTTGCACCTGTCCCTGGCAAGGCTTTCGAGGCTCCAATCGACGTCCTCCGCGAATTGGACCAGTACATTGGCAAGGGCAGGACCTTGTCCGAAGTCAAGGATACCATGGATGTAATCTCCCAGATGCTCCAAGAGAAGGAAACTGAGGCAGTGCCATCCATAGAATTCCTTCCTCAGTTACCCGGCAAGGTTGTTACCCCCAAGAAGTCTCCCGGCAAGTCGCGCCTCCCTAAGTCTCCCTCCAAGGGCAGCCCCCGCACCTCTGCCCGCGGTGGTGTCAAGAAGACCAATCAGAAGCCTTAAATCTCGACGCCATTCGTCTTCTCACTCAGCAACACGCCGACGACGTCACAGCTTTTACAGAGTCTCGTTGCAGACCGGTCTGTCCTTGCCATATTGTCATATGTTCAACTACCTTCCGGCTACGACCTACCTCTCAGCTTCCTATCATTTACAGGTGTTTCACTACGTCTATATACCACCATGCGCTGGTAATGTGTCAACGTGCTTCTTAGCGCATCAGATGCAAGCGTCCCTACTTCTTCTTTTCACATACACAGGCTTTCTCATAGCCAATTCCGACTTTCAGATGCGCTTTTCTTCTTTGTTTTCTGCGATACCCGTCGCCACTGTAACGACATCCATTTATACCTTGGGTACGGGTGATGGCGTTCCTCAAGGCAGGATAAGCTTCATGGCAGGATTGGATGTGTGGTGGACTCATTTGTGCGCTACTTCTTCTATAGAACAATCTTGAGAGCCCAAACCCCATTTCTCCAGTGCCATGACCTTCTAAGTTTTTGGCCGTGTAACTAACCCTGCTTTGCAGATACGTATTAGGCCACTTTTTTTTTTGGTGCAGGTCGTCGACGAGGTACAGTGCTTCAAGCGCGCACAAGTGAAGCAAGTCTGATCTTGCAAAGTGAGAGTCGCCGACCAGAGTGATGTAGTACAGCACCAGGTGGATATCACGACGATCTCTACACAACACTATTCACATTTCTGAATCTCCATCGGAACTCGGCTCCGCCACATGACACAACATCATGCTACACACGAAAAACCTCATCATGACAGAGATTGACGCCCCAGATCTCCCCGTTCGGTGTGGGCCCTTCAGCTAGGACGGCCTCTTCCTGCGCCTTCACATCCGCACGATCAGGCACGAAAACAACGCCGAAGACCCGCGCAGCTGGCCACTCATCAAGGCCATGATGCAAACCGAAGTCAACTAAGACTACCGCCAGACGAAACCGCCTCCACGCTTACTCGCCTATGAGCAGTCGCTGATGGAGAACCTGATCACGCATCGCCCGAGATACTTGCAGTGGAACCAGATGAAGCGCGAGAGCAGCCCGAGTCCACGACATAGGCATTCAAAGAGATTCTCAAGATGATGAACGAGACACCGAAGACAAACACCGTTGAAGTCGATAGTCTTCGCAACGAAGCCAAACAATTCAAGTTCTTGCTGACTGACGAGACAGCAAGAGCGGACACAGCTGAGAAGGAACTGGAAGCGACAAAGAAAGCTCACGACAAAAAGCTTGCTGAAGCCAGCAGTAGCATGGAATATGTGATCAATGATTACGGAGAACGTTTCTTAGAAGTAAAGAGCAAGCTCAAGAATGCCTTAGCGACTGTGGATGCTACAAAAGTACACTTTCAACGAAAGATCGCTGAGCACAGGGAAGGAGTCAAACGCGAAGCGTGCTGGGCTGAGGAAATCAAACAATTTGTAAAAGAATCCAAGGAGAAGGATCAGAAGCTGGACGATGCGGAGAGAGAGGCTGCGACCGCGACAGAGCAGGTGATGAAGATCTGGGCGGAGATGAGAAGGGCAAAGGATGACGAGAGTCGAAAGAGGAAGGGCAGCGGTGAGGCGGATGGGCTGGAGGTGGAGAAGGCGAGGATCCGGGATTGAGGCTCCTACTCAGCCTGTCCGTTCCAGGGTTTGTACGGCGTCAAGATCCACGGAGCCTAATGGAAAGGCCGAGCTGCGGAAGTCCTTTTCGCTCAAAGATAGCTTCAAATCGAAGTCGGCACTCATTTCCGCATGTCATTATCCGTTCCAGGGAACCCAAAGGTTTTGCACGGATGTAGAGGACCCAATGAGGCATGCAACATGCATTGTCGAACTTGATTGCTGTTTGACACCTGGCTATTGGCTGCGAAGTCCGAAGGCCTCTCAAGGGGGTCGCGGCTGCCTAGCAGACCGGTAGCATCGTCCGCATCTAGACAAACATTAGCATGTACACAATGGTTTCGAAGTCCATCATGGAGTTGCTTTGAAGTTGCGGGCACTTCTTAGCCTTCCTTCACGGAAGGCCGCTTAGTTTGCTACAGACACTTTCTGTGCCTACACCAAGCACAGCGGAAGAGACCGTTCGTATTTCTGCCGCATGATGTGCGATTCCTTCCGTTCGACCGTGGCAAGCAATGTGTAAACACCGCAGCACATGACCTGAGTGATCATATGCAGATGTTGTCGCGATAGCTGATTCATGTCGCTGCGCCTCTATCGATTCGTGACATCGCCCAATGTCGGCGAGACCGTCGGTCATGTGGGAAAGACAGTGGTGGACTTCGTGTGGTCACTCATGGCACTAGGGCTGTCGACACTTGATAGCGATGTTCAGTAGTTCGACTCTGAAGTCCGGGTCAAGGTCCGTGGCAATCTCCCGTATGCTCATCCTGATCATATTCGGCCATCGATCGCTGGGGCATCAGCCCATTGCGAACCTGACCATCGACAAGAAAAGCGCGTGGCTGAAGTGAGGTAGGTCAGTGTGCTGGATCTCGAATGCAGAATGGAGATTTGAGGTTGGGGGCCGTGGGGCTGGCGGTTGGGTGAAGACCCCATGATGTCAACGTCGCGCTGAAACGAGAGCGCTGGTGTTCGGACCACGACGACGTTGGCGACCAGAACCACGCAAGGTTCACCATCAGCTAAATTTCCGCGACGTCAAATTGAAGATGAAGTTCGTGCAGCACTGTTGTGTAGCGGAGGTTGCAGTATCTAAAGAAAGACCCAACGTTGCCAATTCTGGCTGTGACACGAGCGGCTCGCTCATATCCAGGCGCCAATCTACGCGCCGGCGGGTAACATGAGCCGCATCGAGCCCTTGGAAAACCCATGTGGAATGCTCAATCGGTGTTTCCGGAGATTAAACATGATCATGAACCATAGTTCGGCCTCAGTGTCTGTCAAAACTGCCTCAATGTGAGCATTGTTGGACGAGAGCGCGCAGACAAGCGGTCTTAGTTGCGGGCGGCAGCGGGCGCATCGTGACATGACTTGCAAACGACAGATCATGTTTGTTTACTGACTGCGGATGCATAAGGTTGCATGTCTTAGTTGGTGGCCAGCGAGTCTGGAAAGGTGATCCTAGATGCTTCTTGGCAGTGCTGGCCCGTCGCATGAGGCGGTGCAGCGCTTCTTGAAGGATCTCGACGCGAGATTTGCAACGCTCATTGGTGGCAGAGCGCAACACCTTGATTACGGCAGATGTTGGACCTTGTGTCTTTTGGAAGTCGAATGTGGCGTTATAGCATGGTTCACGCCGTTCATGCGCATCCCATGAGGCCCGGTCATTCTGTCAAAAGCAATCGAGTTGAAACAGCGGTGATGTTTGTACAGCACGCTGGCCAATCCGGTGCAATGCGCTATCCTTGCCGCATGACTGGCGATCCGGATCAGGTGGAGTCCAATTGGCGGTGCGGCAGATGGCCGAACACCATTTGGGACGGAAAGTCAGGCCAGCCTTCATGCAAGGCCATTGTCGGTCTGGAGATTGACAGCCGATGGAGATTGAGTCAAACAATGGAAGAACTCTGTTCGCATGCCTGTCGGTGGTGTGCAAGATCTGGTAGCCAACGCATGAAAGGTCGCCGCCAGTCGTTCGGCCGAAAGGTACCCCGCCAAGATGCTTCAACGCATAGCCACAGCCATTCATTCTCAACGCCAGCGCTCTCAATGCTACGCCGCTGTCTACACGCACTGTAACACGCGTTCACGATGGCAAAACACACCTTCCATCGCCCAAAACGGCGTGCAGGGATGGTTTCGAGGTCGCCTCCGCTGTGTCCTCGGTAGGAGGTTGGGGAATCTACGCAGAAATGTAAATCTCCGCCAGCATTCGTCATGCTATGCTGGCGAAGTCCGCTGCGATACCTGCCTGGATGGTCCGGTGGCTAGACAGATAGCTCAGTCTACTATATGGAGCAGGTGTGCACCTACAGCGTGGTCGCTTTCTATTCATCGAACGTTGCAGTGTTCTCCACTGCACGACCACACCGCCTCGTTCTTCTCTCCCAACGTGACCAGCACTACCAGGCCTAAGAACACCAGACCATCGTTAAGATCCGGCCAGACAAGCGTAGCACGAGTACATATCGGCTCTGCAGCCCCCAGGAGACAGCAGTTCGCTTCCCGTTGACCGCTGCCACGCTGTCTGCTATCCACTCGACGACTCCTTCTAGGTACAGCCAGTACCACAGCAGCCAGCGGCTTCTTCAAACATCAAGTCGCTCGACCTCGAAACACGTAGCGAGACGCACCTCCATTGGCTGACAGGCGCTGCCGCTGATTTGGGTCCACGAGCCCCCGCATACGACTGGCTTGAAGTTGAAACGCACTATTTTCAGTCCTGCAGTTCTGCTTCCCACAACTCTAGCAGGCTTCCTAAATCGGGCCAACAACCGCTGGCCTCAGTCTCGCGAGGCGCGCTACGTTCCAATCCTTGCTCGCTCAGACCGCTGATTGGGCCCACACCGTGCCGCTGAAGCCCCACCAACGACAATTGGGATTCACCACCAGTTGGCATAAGTATCATCGACTCCTGATACTCTCTTGGTCAGTGCAAGTTCTTCACTTTTCTCTCATCCCTTCTTTACACCTGTCACACCCCAGCGGTGCAGGTTGCATTCTTCAGTCCGCGACTGCCCAATCCACTTCATCCCTTCCAGCCCTACCATCATAGCTTGGCAGCGCCAGCTCGACTCTCCCTTCCAAACCTCCTTGCAGCGACATTCAGTCACACTTTCCGCCGGCCGGAATCGTCATTCACCTTAATATCCACTGTCGCCTTGTGTTTCAACCTTGTCGAACTTTCGAACTCCAAGCCACAGCCACAGCCCCCGGACTGCGCTTACCGAACTCCATACAGACCGGAACTTAATCTGTCGAACGCTTGTCATTGGGCCAGCATATTGCTACACAACTTCAATATCGACTTGCGCTTTCAGTGATAGTCGACCCTCATCTACCTTTGCGCAACCCACATCACAAGCAATCATCATGCCTTACTCAGCAAACCTTTCAAGGGAGAACAGCGCTGCGCTGGACTACTTCATCCAGCAGCCTGTCTCTCAGGACATGATCTCATACCTTGCACAGAAGGCCACACAAGTCATCAGGTGTGAACCTTCTCTTGACAAGAGCCTTCCTCCCACACCACCCGCCTCTCCTCCTCACCAGGTCCGGGAGCCCTTCCTGCCTTCTGTCGAAGAATTCATCACATCCCTCGTCGAGCGTTCGCACGTCCAGGTCCCCACTCTGATGACCAGCCTGGTCTACCTCTCCCGTCTCCGGGCTCGTCTTCCTCCTGTTGCCAAGGGCATGAAGTGCACTACCCACCGCATCTTCCTTGCTTCCCTCATCCTCGCCGCCAAGAACCTCAACGATTCTTCCCCTAAGAACAAGCACTGGGCTCGCTACAGTGCCGTGCGCGGCTATGACAACTTCGGCTTCTCCATCACCGAGGTCAACCTCATGGAGAAGCAGCTTCTCTTCCTCCTCGACTGGGACCTCCGCATCAACCCCGAGGACCTTTACTACCACCTTGAGCCCTTCCTCGCCCCTATCCGCGTCTGGCAGGCACGCCAGGCCGAGAAGGCCAGGATGATCGAGCAGGAGAAGGAGTACGCCCGCCAGCAGCAGTACCAGCTCACTGCCGAGAACCTGTCCTCGTACGAGTATGCTTCGTATGCCCCTCGCCAGCAGCAGAAGTACGCCTACCACTCCAACTCTCGCGCGGCTTCGCGCACTCCTTCGCTGTCGCCTCCAACTCGCAGCGCCCGCAGTGCTTCTACCTCCACCACATCCTCGCCATCCAGCTCCCACGATGAGCCTTGTGAGGCCATCATGCACAGCTACGACCAGGGTGCCACCATTGTACATATCAACGCTCCCGTCACTCAGACCAGGCTGCAGCACTCGCTGCCCATCTATGACGACAACAAGCCGGCGAAGAAGACAAAAACATCCGGTGGTTTCTTCAACAGGATGTTCGCCGGCGCCTACGCGAGTCGCACAGCGGCCTACTAAAATTGCATTCGCTTTCTCATATCATCTACCTAAACCAGTTCCTTTCGCATCACATCTCATCTTGAGATGAAAAACGATTTACATGGACATGATATGGCGAGAAGATTGCCGGACAACTATTCAACATATCATCGCATGATACACGGCGTTTCATTTGAAGCATTTGCACAGCACGCATAGCATGGCATGGCGTTTGAAGGAGTATAATCACAATATTGTTCAATATTTCTGTTGGCCGGCGCGCCGCAATATCCCATAGCAGTTAGCTACACATCTACACATACCCATCTCACGGGACATACGAGTAATGAAATCACAATCAATACTTCACAGACCACACATTATCTACTTGGCACCGCTTCAACGTTCGCTTCCATCCGAGTGCACAGGCAGTACTGACAAAAGTGTCATGACATCTCCTTGCAATCTCCGTCATGGATCCTGACGGCAACTAGTGACGGACAGACATCCTTCAAACTGTCACCTGAACGGCAAGGCGGGAAGCAATGAGACTATTAAGTGACGTCCTCCGGTTTGTGAGTCGGACACATTCGTGAGCATTGTTCGCGCTCATGTTCGCTTCGCATGTGCAAATGGTGTGGGTGCACAGCGAGGGGTAGGAGGCTGTACATCTTGGACGCAGTCACTCAGCCTAGAGGACCCCGCAAGGCGTCCGGCATCTCAGCCTCTGCAACAGTCTTTGCAACAGCCTTTGCATCTGCAGTTACTGGTCGTGCAGACCTGTGCACCTCATAACGCCATCGGTCAGCGAGCAGCCTGTTATTCTGCCTCACACAATTCTTCACCGGCTGTCGGCGCAGCCACTCCAGCGCACACAGAGCCAAGCCCACGCCGGTGGTCAACGGCGCAGAAGGTGGACTGCTGGACTAAATCCTCATGCACCGAATTCTTGAGCGGTCAAATGTAGCATGCAGGGGTCGAGAAGAGCGGTTTGGAGATCAAACAGTGGTGGGCGTTCATTCCGTTTTTCTGCTGTTTCAGGTTGAGGTCTTGGCCCTTGACGGCTGGTGGTGATTGCGCCTTCTCGAGGTTAGCGCACCTGCTCGCGGACGGAGTGGGGTTGCGGAGGTGATTGGTGGAAGGGCGAGGACGGAGTCGGGGAGGGGTCCTTGATATCACCGATGATTGATTCTACGCGGCTTCGACGATACTTGAAAAATCGGTCTCGGATGTCCGCACAGCAAGAAACAACTAGCGTCAGCCTTTCAGTCTCTCCTAGACCTACCGAGCTCGGCTTCATGCCGCAGACCTTTCCCGCAGGTTCAAAGTGGTGATGCAAGTTTGCTTACCGTTCGTAGGGCATTGCGCATGGTGCGGCGCAATTCACTCTACTGGGGTCGCTTTCTGACCCTTTGGCTTGCATCTGTGCTGCAGTCTTAAACCATGGCTGATGGTTCGCCCACATGGCACGGCGTCGGCCCACGGAACGAAGTGCCGGTGTCAAAGGAGACGAACAGCTGTACTGCGAAGTCGACTCTGCTTTGCGACAGGTGCTCTGTGCTAGAATATGAGCAGATGAGGCTGCAAGATGGTCAAGTTCATCACGAGAATTGGACGAAGTTAACGGAGTCAGCAAGTAGGGGCTGCCCCTTGTGCACGTTTTTCACACTTGCTCCTCTTCATCCGAAAACATCGTCTCGCTCGGTGTTCTACTCTGACAGTACTGGGCCACTTCATTTGAAGATTCTGCCTACCTTTAAGGGCGGGGAGGCTTGTCTTCACATTTGTGTGCCGCAGGACAAGCGGACGGCTGCGATATACTACCTGTATCTTTCGACAACAGGTAATAGAATCCTCTCAAATGCACAGCCAAGATCTGAGACATGTGCAGAGAATTCAGAGAACACTCACTATAGTGAAATCGAGATGGTCGATTCAGAGCATGACCGACTTTCTCCAACAGCTGTTGGAAAGATCTCGGTATGGCTTCAAACTTGCCAGATCGAGCATCGTTCATGTAGATGGCAGACTGGATCTATGCTGCCAACTCGCGTGATCGATATTTGTCCGATCGACATGCCTGGATGTGTTCGGCTGATCGAAGGGAAAAGTGAACTAAACACAAATTACGTTGCACTTAGTCACTGTTGGGGGAACATGCCATTCAACAGGTTTGATTTGTGAGTAGACATAGTATGTAAAACAGCACCACGCTGACCGACACAGACTTTCAAAGTGTGATACGTTCAGTATAAATTCTCTTCGAGATGGCATCCAGATAGACCTACTTCCCAAGTTGTATCAGGATGCGATCGAGTTGACCAGAGCAGTCGGAATAAGGTAGGTCTTGAGAAACTCTATGTCCAAGTACTTGAACTGATGGCAGAAAGATACATCTGGATTGACTCGTTGTGCATTATACAGGACAGCAAAGAAGACTGGGCGTCTGAGTGCGGACGAATGTCCGACATCTACTCCAATTGCTTTATGACCATCTCTGCCATGTCCTACGAGAACAATGAGAGAGGATTCCGACATATACGCTCTGAGGATGTGCCTCCCCATCACTCGCTCTGTTCACTCCCTGGCTATCCCGAAACACGCGTTTATGTGCGATCCGCGATCGACCACAAGTCCAGAAAAGACTACCTGAAATATAGAGCATGGGCTTTCCAGGAGCTGCTCCTTTCCCCACGCGTATTGCATCTCACATCCACCGCCATGGCCTTCGAATGCGACACATATACACAGCTTGAGCGCGGCCCCAATAGTGACGTTCTGTACGGTATCGACTTCGAAAGAAAGCGTCTCGTACACACCACTTCCGACGCCATTGACAACGACCGCGTTACCTACTACGATCGATGGCTCGAACTCGTCCAAACATACTCGCAACTAAAGTTGACATACAACACCGATCGACTTCCAGCATTGTCTGGCATAGCATACCTTGTAGCAGCGAAAACAAAGGATACGTATATCGCAGGACTCTGGAAGAAAGACATAGCAGTAGGTTTGCTGTGGTATGTTTGGCCTTGCCAGCCAGCAAGTTTAGACTACATAGCTCCATCATGGAGCTGGGCTTCTGTGGCTTCGGCCTGGACCTTGCACTCAAAGCGGCGCCACTTTGTGGATCTTAAAATTATCGACGTACATGCCGAGGCGTCGACCAGCAATCCTTATGGCGAGATCTCAGCCGCTTTTTTGGTAGTATCTGGTCCGCTCAAAAGATGTATCACCAGACAACTGATCAAGAAGGGTCATCGCTACTATGTATTGAAAGGCGAGAAGTCAAGTGTTCGATTCGCCATCGACACAAGCCTGAAGAGCGACATCAAAGCTCAGCACTTCTGGTGCTTGGACTGCACAGTCGACAAAGACTTGGATATCGAGATGGCTCTTTCGACGCAAAGGAGAGAGACTTTCTTCCGCCCTCACGGCTTGGTCTTGGTGCGTCTCAAAGACGATCAGCATGTGTACAAGCGTATAGGAGCGTTTGAACGCGCCAGTTGATACCACCGAAGACGTCCTTCACATAGGTGGTGCATCGTGGAGCGATCTCAGCAGGCTTGGACAAAGGCAATTGGAAGCACTCGACGCCGATCTCGAAGACTATTACACATGGCTACTCGATGCATTCCCAGGGCAGCTGAAAAGGCTCGAGGTCAAGCTTACCGAGCCATCGCAGGCCGCGGGTACGAAAATGAGGCTTCTACTGGCGAATTATGAAGTCAAATATGACGATCTGTCAGGCCACGCGGCGAAGTTGCAAGGTTGGAAGGAGCCTTGGGATCGGTATAAAGATAGGGCTGCAGAGCCTCAGGCGCGGATTAGAGCACTGCTGAAGAACAGAGTGTATATCGCGGAGAAGACCGAGAAGTTCAACACTTGTATCACTGCAGTCTGGACACTTGAGGAGCTCATGGTGTGGAGAAAGAGATGGACAAGGTAGTGTTGCTGTGACGTACTGTAAACGAGCGATTGCCCAACAAGTCAGCTCTTCCTCCCTCCTTTGTCTTGTCAAGCCTCTGTCTTCAGATAGAAAGAACGATCATGCACGCCCAGCTACTAGCGTGATCTCATGTATGCCCCATCTGCTTCAGCCAAGCGTCAATTCCTACCTCTATATTACAGCGGTCACTAAATTCGAATTCTACTGGTATTAGCGGGCGTCAAGGTGTTGTGTACGGTTGGAAGATGTTCTGATAGAGGATTTCGCCGACGAAACGCTTCTGTGGAAGACGGCATTTTCTAGAAGCAGATGGTTCATGCGCGGCTGGACTCTACAAGAGCTGATCGCATCAAAGTCTGTCGCATTTTACTCGAAAGAGGGGAAGCTCCTCGACGATAAGCACTCGTTGGCGGATACACTGTCGGCAGTCACTGGCATTCTCACCAACGCACTTCTAGGTGCCGAACTTTCACAGTTCAGTGAATCATTGGTTCTGGGCTCAAGATCGAACGACCAAGACACCAGAAAACGCAGCCTACTCTATTGTCGGTGTCTTCGAAGTGACATTGCAGATGCTGTACGGGGATGGCAACTACAACAGAAGGAAATAAGCAGCCTTGGACGAATTCGACACTGCAATCGATCGTGCTGCAAAGAGACGTGGCATACGACGAGATGTCTCGTCTTGTATATCTTCTGGCTAGGTCGCATGATCATAATCCCTGAAGAGTCGACGAGTGAAGAACTTCAGGAGAGCCACATGTTTCAGGACAACGGTCACGGGAGGCTATTAGTTGAAAAAGAGTTGTGGTCGCTACTGAACAATTATGGGATTGGCTACGAATTCGAAGTTCGCTGCGACCAATCAGTGTCATTTGAATCCACAACGCATCGAACGATAGCAAAGTGGAGTGGCTGGAGGACGTGCAGCACATCTTTAGGTTTATGGCGACCAAGACAATATCCGATCTCGAGATTTGGATTGAGCAGAACTATTCGAGGCGACTTTGAGTCGAAGTCCACGCACATATCCCTTTCTTACAGCTTTGCTTTCTCGACCACAGCCTCATCTTGCTCTAATTTAAACACTTTGTCAGGGTTGAGTATCCCTTTCGGATCCAGTGCAGTCTTCACTCTTCTCATAACACTGATTCCTTCGATTCCCACCTCATCGACAAGAGCATCTCTCTGCTTCAGTCCCACTCCATGCTCGCCCGTAATCGTGCCTTCCAATCTTAATGCAAGTCTCGCTACCTTCCTCAGCACCTCATCCACCCTCGGCTTATCAGCTGCAGGACAAATGATTGAAGAGTGCACGTTTCCGTCACCCACATGCCCTACATTGGCGCAGAACCACGGCTGCTGAGGCTCAAAGGATGCTGCTTGCCTAGCTTCGTTCGCTTCCTGTATAAGCTTCTGCGTACCTTCGACGAGCGCAGCGAGATTCGAGATTGGTACCGCGCAATCTGAGTGCATGAACAGGTCTGTAGGAGCTTTCTTCATCATGACAAGCGCACGTCCAATGCATTTTCGCGCGTCCCAAAGGGTGTTAATACGTGCACCGTCAGATGTGATCTCGTATGTCAGCGCCCTCTGCTCTTTGCATAACGCCTTGACCGTCTCGATCTGATCTTTGACAAGTTGCAGTGACGACCCGGCAAACTTGAGCCAAAGCGTTGGCTTCTCCACCATTTCCACGCGAGCGAGCTTCGAGTGGTTAATGCATTGCACCTGCGGTCCGTCGGCCAACTCCAGCGCCTCTAGCTGATGCCCCGCTCTCTGCAGCGCAACAACAATATCCACACCTTGCTGAAACGTGTCAAACGTGACGAGTCCAACGTACAAGTTCTGAGGCAGGACTGCAAGCTTCAGCGTCGCCTCTGTGACCAGCGCAAGCGTCCCCTCGGACCCAATGACCAAGTGTGTTAGATCATACCCAGCCGCGCTCTTCCTTGGCCTGCGATGCGTCCTCACAACCGTGCCATCAGCCAGAACAGCAGTCAGACTGATGACCCACTCTTTCATCGTCCCATAACGGTACGCATTCGTCCCCGAGCAGCTCATAGCAATCATACCGCCTATACTCGCGCCCGGCGCAGGATCCACAGGGAAAAGAAGACCCTTGCTCTTCAACTGCTCGTTGAGTTCGACCCAGCCCAGTCCAGGCTGCACAACGACATCCAGATCGTCCTCGTGAAGTGTGACGACGGACTTCATACGCTCGAAGCTGATGCATATCCCGCCCCGCGTTGATGTTAGGGCGCCGCCGAAACTGGTCCCGCCCGAGAAGGAGGTCACGGCTATGCAGCGCTTGTTGCATGCTTCTAGGATGACCGAGACATCTTGGGTTGATTTGGGGAAGAAAACGGTCACTGGTATTTCGTGCGCGGGGACGGGCGAGTGTGGTGTGTTGGCTTTTGAGTCGCGCACTGCTGGGTCTGTTGAGTGCTCGATGTTATTTTTGCTGATCTCAGAGATTAAGCTCTCGATGGCGCTCGGCGATGTTTCGAAGTGGTACGACATTGCTGGGTCATATGATTGAATCCAGATGTTGTTCGATGGATCTATGATGGAATGCGGACAAGCTGGAGATGAACGTTGGAGTCTGGGGCAGCAATGGCCGAGGTTAGCACGCTAGCCGAAGCTTGTTGCTTCACCAGGCATGTCAGCATGGTAACGGACCGCACGAGTCCTGGGTTACCTGTAAGCAAGCGGTTGTGGGTATCTGTAATGCTACAGTGAAAGTACAGCTGAGATGCAAAGCTCTAGCTCAAGTCATACATGTGTTACTACCCCAGAATCGGAACGCTTCACCATTATGGTTCTGAGTTGCCAAACCTTGACTTCAATATTATACATTTTCAACTGCAATAGCTAAGATATATATGCTACATGAAAGGTATAATAACATTACAAGGGTTTTTGGGGATATCATAGAAGGTCCAAAAGGGAACATGCAAATACAGAAGTCCATCCAAGAATATCCAGACGCAAACCATGCCCTTCTCATAGACAGTATAATCCCCTCTGCAAAACGCATTGCGACAAGGGGACAGGTGATTCAACATAAATACACCCGTAACCAATAAAGTATCAATGGTGAGAAAAGAAACATTACGCTCATGGCAAGTCGCCATACGTCTTCTCCCTGTTCTTCCTCCAGAATTTCATGTTGCTGCTCTTTTTCTTCTCCTCTTCCTTTCGTGCACCAGGCGGCGGTCCTACGGGCTCAGGTGGCCCAGAATTGCGCAAAAAGTCAGCTAGGTCGCTGGTCGCCGTACGGCTGGAGCGTACATCACCCACGACAGGTGCACGCGTTGCGACCTTGGGCTTATGAGCTTGCACAGATATTCCGCCGCTCGAGGTCGGGAAACCCATAGGCGGAGCCGCACCATTGCTGCGTGTCGCTGTTGCCGAAGAAGAGAGCGATGAGTTTGAACTATTAGCACGTGCCTTGGCTGCAGCAATGGTCTCCTGGCTAAGCATGAACGGTTGGGGCTTCCCTGCGGATGGTCCAGATGGTGGCTCAGACTCGTTGAGGAAATCCATGAGACTCTCCTGTCTTGCTGCGGGTGGTTTGTTGGAGGGAGGAAGTGCAGTCAGCTGATCATCATCCTCATCGTCTTCTTCGTCTGAGATATCAATGGCATAAGGATCCTTGATGCGCCTGCGAGTGCGGGTGACAACAGGCTCCGAACTCGAAGCCATACTACCGGACAGATTCTGTGGGGTGTTCGAGTAGGCAGGCTGCACAACGCTTGGTGCAGGAATGAGGCCAGTTCTGGAGTTGTTTGTCTGGAACGAGTGCTGCGAATCGAGCGTTGAAGCCTTAGAACCGTATGCTGACTCGACGTTGCCATGATCTCCCAGCATCGTATCGAATTGATCTGAGTCAACAGTTGTGCGGAAAGGAGCCACAGATCTTGGTATCCTAGGCTGTCCCTCGGGACCGTTCGGGGGGCCTTGGCGGATGAAGTCTATTAAGTCGTCGTTACCGGTGCTGAGCCCAGCGGGGCTGCGCGGCTCCATGTTGACGCGTGGTCTCGCCGATGGTCCGTCCATAGCGCGGGAACCAGATTGTTTGGTAGACGTCTTCCTCCCAATGGAGGAAGAAGAGGAGCCGTTAGGTGACTTCATTCCATTGCCACTGATGTTAAGGAAGGGTTGAGGGGCTTTCTCTTGACCTGGGGAAGGACCGGTCGAGCGAATGAAATCAGCGAAGTCACGCATGGACTCCGACTCAATACGGGGCTCCCTCGCCAATGGCCTGGTTATTACCTTCCTGCTAGGCGAGGGCCTGTGGCCAGAAACGCCTGGACCCCTGCCCTTGCTTCCCTTGCTGCTGGTGCTCGGAGGCTTGGCCGGGACCGTATTATCACCAAACGCATTGTTCTTCTCGGCGTCGACTCGAGGGTATACTGTCACCGAACCAGTATTAGGGCGCTCAGGCTCTGCTTTGCGAACAACAGGCGACTCCTGTTCAACGTCAGTTCAGCTTCTGATCCAGGGTAGATGTTACTCACGTCCAAAGCACGCATATTCTCAGGTGTCAAGGTGTACTTGACAGTCTCCTTGCCCTGCACCAGTTCTTCGAACTGACGCTCTCGGTCTTCTTCAGACATACGCCCACCTTGACTGCGATTCAGTCTATCGTCGGAGTCACGCCCGACAGGCAGGCGCGAAATACTGCCCGACTTCTTCGAAGAGGCTGACCCAACGCGTTTAACGGCTGGCTTTTCTTTTATTGAGCCGCCCGCTGCAGATGCAGAACGCAGTGACTCTTCTGTAGAACGACGGGGAACCTGTCGCTCAGCCAGCGCTACATGCGGACTCTGTGTACGGCTGCGGTTACTGTATGTAGAGCTGTCCCTTTGCACTACCTGCTCACTAGCGCCAACTGGTTGAGGCCTATGGTATTCGACTTCTTGCAGGGAAGGCAAGGACGTGCGTCCTGATGTTGGAGGAGTTGCATCTCGGCTTGCGTCCCGCCTGCGGGGTGGGCTTGCAATCGAACCAGCACCGCTCCCAATGATAGGGCTAGGGCGGCTGGAGACATCGTTGCGTGCGACGGAGCGTTCGGGTATCGTAGGCTTTGAATCAGGCGTTGGTGTGTTGCGGGAAGGCACAGATCGAGGTGCAGGCTGCACTTCAACAAACCCATTCTGTGCAGATGCGACTTTGGCTCGCTCGGACCAGGGCTCGGCAGAAGGGGTAGGCGAGGATCGAATAGGTACATCTGATGTCTTCGCCACGCCAATAGCTTGAGGCCCCTCAACTTCATCGTCGTCGGAGTGGTCATCAAGGTAAGATCTCGCCTCGGCATGTGTCGAGGCTCTTGGTGTCGCTGTAGGGGTTTCCCGTGGCGATTTGAGACTGTTGCTGCGTGTAGAAAAGGTGCGCACGATGCCTGGTGGGCCGCTCCTTCCAATCGACATCCTCTTCGATTGCAACACCTTCGGTTCCATGTCGTACGTGTCTGAGTTGGCCGAAGTCGCGGACACGGGCGTGTCAGGCTCCACATCGCTCTTGTCCAGACTACGAGACTTTGCCAGACTGCGCTCGCTCTTAGGTGAGGCACCGATAGCAGCAGCTAACATGGCGTCATGCGCGTCGCCCTCGCCTTTGTGCGGCAGCAGCAGAGGCTCCACTGTGTTCTGGTCGCCGATGTAGGAGGTGCGATTGAGGTTGCTCGTCATCGGGGTTTCGAATGGCGTCTCGAGCTGATCCTCCTCATCGTTCACCTGCGACCGTGGAGGAACAGAGAAAGGCAATGCCTCTGGGCCAGGCAGTGACATAGGGCGTTCTTTCTTCTGCCTCCTCCGAAACTCTTCAGCAGGTGCTAACATAATGACACTACTCGGGCGCTGCGGCCGCGATACTGGCGTTTGCATGCCGCTGCTTTCTGCATCCTCATAGGTTCGTGCCAGCCCTGGGACTTCAATTTCGTCAACATCTCGCGCGGTGACAGGCAATGGTATGTTAGCAGCAATGTCTGTCTCCGTTGGCACACGATCAGACGGTTCAACGTGGTATGAGTCGTCCGCAGTAGCTTGGCTGCTTCTGCTGCCTCGTCTGTGAAGGCTAGTGTAGCTCGCATTGGGTCGGACACCGCGGTTCGGAGAGAGTGGCTGCAGCGAGGATCGTACACGTTTCCTCCAAGTCCTCCACAGACGGCCGAGTGCTGAGTTCAGAGCGATCTTCTCAACGTCTGGCTCTTCGATCACTAATCGCTCCAGAGCACCCTCGTCCGTCTCGTCTGGAAGCTGGGACTTCTTCGATCTGGATGCCATGCGCGCATATGCTGCCTGACCTGCAACGAGCAGCGTTTGTTCGGCGACATGTTCCACGACGGATGTGAGGAAGATGGCAGATGCCCATGAGACAAGACCAGCCTCTTCGTCTTCATCGTCATCCATGCTCAGTCCCCTCTCTTGCTGGACGTATTTCTCCTCGTCCTCGTCCTCCATCTCGCCCAAGCGTGTGTAAACCATGATCCGCAGGCGGGTACGCTTCCACACCTTCTCAACATCCCAGCGATCGATCGCCCTTCCGCCATCTATGGGGGAGAACTCTTCGTCATCCTCCCCTGAGAGCAATCCCTGGAGCTCTTCGTCGGCAGCTTCGGCAGCTTCACGGGCCAGACGAGGTTTCAGCACCTCGGAGATGGCAGGTCGGATAGCGGTCAGGGACGGCGAGCGTGCGGCGGATAGGAAAGCGAATAAGAGGTGGTCGAGGAAGCCGTTGAGTAGCGAGAGTGATGGTTCGGAGAAGATGGCGTTCACAAGCTCTTCGTGTTCGGAGTCGGTCTGTCGTAGTTGCGCGTTGTGGTTGTCCGTGACCATCTGCGACGCGACCGAGGCCGCGATGTAGGCAGGAGGCGGTCGTACCGTGGTGGGCATCTGGAAGGTCACGGAGCTGGCGACTGAAGGGCGGTCGCTCGAGAAGCTGGGCGCAATGCTCGAACGCCTCGACATCATGTCGCCCGTCTCTGATGAGGTATGGCGATGCATTGTGTGTGAGTGGGCCATTGCAGGCCGTGTCCCGTCCACACTCGCTCGTCGGTCGCTATACATTGCGCGACAGGACGACCTCGGATTGATGATGCGCTGAGTATTCCGGCTGGCTCTCGCACCGCGAAGCTAAGGGGTGCCCTGCAGCGTAAGGCTTGACGAATAAAAAGTAATGATGGCTGCGCTAGAGCACGTCTTCAGTCAAGCTAGCAATAACGAGCGTACGATTAGCGGTTCATTGCTGTTGTTCGATATGCTGAATAGGTAAATGAGTGTGAGGAGTAAGAAACACGGAGCGTGAGACGATAGCTGCTCGCGACGGTTGAGCGACAAGATTGTGAGGTGGTACCCCAGACGTCGATCGGTGGTTCGCGGCCGAGATGCTTTCAGGAGCTAAACAATGGCAGTGCACGTTCAATAGCCAAGCACCAAGGACGGAGAATAAATACCAGACAGGATCTTCGCACGCGCTCGCTTGCTCTTCATACCACTGACAAGCTCCGTCCGCGAGTCGGGAAGATTGTCTGGTGTTCCTGGTACAACATGTCGTACACTCCGCTATCGCAATACTCACGATGACCCTGTCGGGTTTTAAGGTGCTGCTCTTCTAGCTGCAGTCAGCTACCCTGATTAAGATGTGAGCTGTGCAGTTCACGTGGATCATGTTGTGCTCATGTCCTCGTCCGAGGCTGTATTTCGCCGACGACGCATGTCGTGTTCTGGCGTTTCCCCTGAGTCAGGCCACTGCTGAAAGTCTGGTTCGCCGGGCCTTTCAAGGTTCTGGCAGCTCTGACAAGATAGTTGACTGCCGCGGACTCTCTCTGCGCAGTGCGAAGACGTTGAGTTCTCCATGTCGCACCATGGGGCTTGTTGGCTGTTTTGGCTCGCATGCTGCGACATGAAGAGCAACACCACGTTGTCCTGGTATTTAACTTGGGTATACCATCGCAGTAACACTACAACGAACACATCATCGCTGCCGAGGCCTGTGTGATCGTCAGTGATGTGCTAAAGGGACGCTTATCGGGCACCAGCAACTTTTTCAACCCATCATCATCCACACCACAAGTGTGCTTTACTTCGACTACTTCGGCGATACTCAGGGGTACGAACGATCGGCGAACAATTGCAATCTCGTCACACAACAAGTTGACAGCGGCAGGGAGGCCAAAACGTGTTACTTTTCCCCAATCTTGATCCTGGAAAGACGTTCTGCTAAACTCTTTCTGTTACTGCTGACCCACAGACACTACGAAAGCCAACTCTTATGGCAAGAACGATTGTGTCTCAATGTAGCGACACAGAATGTCGTACAAGCACGCGCGAATCTGTTCATCGACTTCAGCAGGTAAGTCAAAGATTGCCAGACATCTTTACAACTGTTCAAGCTTGGTAGTTGTTCTATTCTGGACCTGTTGACATGATTGGCTTGACATCGTGAGTTGGTAGTACAGCAGCTGGAAACTCTTACAAGTGACTTTCACGACAAGAGACCCGAACCATGAAGGATTGAAAGACAGGAGGGAGTATTTGCATCTGCTGCATCTTCTCAGACCTCGTTGATCTCTATGTTCGCATTGACGAGGATGGAAGGAGGAGACGAGGTTCCTATTACCCCATAGATGTTCCTGATTGGCCAGGTGGTTGCCATGTGGCCCATGAGCCCTTTCCATTCCCCTCATCTTCAGCAACTTCACATCGACTTCGAAATACTTTACTTTGCATACACATCCCTGGTATCCGTGAATGAGACTCTTATACATCGAGCAATCCGACCGCCTTCGAGCGTGTGGGACGCCAAATGCTTGAGGTGGCCTGTGCGTGCTTGACTTCTTGCTATGGTATGTATGCATCCGTCTCGGACGCTGCAGCTGACTTGGAGTGCAGACCAGGTACATTTGAATTGCTATTCCGTTGTACTGGGCATGAACGCATGGCTTCTGTTGTTCATTGCACACCATGCCGTTGCCGGGAGGGCCACCAGTGTGTCCAACGACTTTGCCATCTGTGCCGACCTGCTGACCTCATGAGCAAGCAATATCGATGTGGGAGATGTTCAATGTACCGTCCACATGAAGAGCTGGTTGGCTGGTTCCCAGTCCTCTTTGTCGCAACCGCTCTTCCACTCGTGCCCATGCAGCATTACTGACATGCTCGAACGGCTTCCAGTCGTTGCCCCGCGCAAGCTTGTAAATACATTGCGAGCATGGATCATTACTGTTGACCGAACCCATGTTTTCGGTATAGAGGCAGGCTGTGTGGCGCCCGCTGGCGATACGAGCTCGACAACAAGGCTCTCCCACAATGCGCTCGCGTCCCCAATGTGAGCAAGCTCGGTGGTATACATGCTCGGTATGGCACATCTTGCAAAATCGCTCCTAGAGTCTTTGTACCGGAACCGTTTGCTGGGAGCTTAACGCTAGGTATTGGCGATGTGAGTGTGATCCCGCTTCAATGAATTTGAATAGTAATTGACCATCACCAGGCCTATATACTGACTCAGACAAACCGCGAGACACATGTCACACACATGAGTATTGTTGTGCGGCGCAGCCAGCATTGTGTCGATCTTTGTCCCCGGATATGTCTCTGTTCTTCTGATACTCGTTTGGACAACATCGTCGCGGAGACAATCCGATTGTTCGCTTCACACGTCCACAATGTTTCCACGATGCATCCGCTTCGGCGGCGGGCCGGAGCGAACCAGGCATGCGCTGAAAGGACCTGCTCAGACAGTGGTCAGCATTTCGAGCCTTTTTCAACGTTGCGTGCGTAAGAGGCGTTCCGATCTATTTTGCGCTGGCGGCAGCAGACCGCGCAAACGTGGATTATCGTTTCGTCATACCATGTGGACGGTGTCTCCTGCCGGAAAGCACACCTGGAACGGATATGAGCCCACCCGTGGGACAAGAACGCAAAGGTGGATGCGTTGTATCGAAACAAACGACGAGGGGGATCGGAGCGACGCCTGTTGTACAGCAATAGTATTGGCCAAACATCGACCAGGCGTCACGTGGACAGACCAATGCAAGGCTGCAGATATACTGTACATGCGGGGTGTCCTCCGAATAGCGTGTTCTCTCTACAATGTGTCATGAGAGGGTCGCAGGCGGAGGCTGGTGCACATGTTGCTGCCAGGCTCCTTGCTGGCCGAGCCTAGGGACTGCGACTATTCCTGTTCCTGAGACTGGATGGGCGGTACAAGCGATCCCAGATCATTACCAGTTGGCCGATGAGAAGGTCAACACGATGCCCGAAAGCCATCTGGACGAGCTTCGCCTATCAAGGAGTTGTCCGTTGCCAACAAAGATGACTAACCTAAGGACAGCGCCCGGACGACACCAGGAATGAGCAAGCAGCAATCCCAACGTCGCAACTAGTCTACCCCAGATTTACCATGCGTCTGGCACCGTCTCCGAACGCTCAGACACGGAGCGAATCGGCCTTTCCCAGAATCTATCCGCCTCTTCCCGAGCTCGCTGTCCAGCACAGCCCATGCTCATCTGCAGGTACAACCGCAATCGCCACCCCACCACATTTGAACGACTCTGCACGTCATCACTCGTACTGGGTTAGGAGGGAGAGGGCCGTCCCGAGCAGCTGGCGGTCTATCAGCAGGTCGCTCGTTTGTGCCGGAGCGCGATTTCGGAGTGGAGAGCACTGCATCAAATGGCACTCTGAAGCTATCCAGCGAGCGACAAGCGTACCGCATGTGTCCTACGTCAGACTGCACATCGACTTGACCGGATCGTTCGCGCGATGCTGGTCCCTGAAAGCGCTCGCTGCACGTTTCGGAGAGATAAGGGTCGCTCAGCTTAACGCTGAGTCGCGCGAGCTCGCCTCAACCATAGAGACGAAGTGCTTTGATCAGCGAGTCTTGGAACTGGAGGAAATATAAAGCCTGCCTCGAGCCCTCGTTGAACAGACCTCTGGCCATGCCCAATACGGTCCTTGACAACGCCACGTGCACGGATCCGCTGCTTAACGTCAACCCTTGACTGAACTGCGTCTTCTGCCTTTCTGTCCCATCTCTGGATTATTTTGGTAGGTTTTTGGCATCTTTGTGAAGACGAAATGAAAACGCTGCCTTGGTAGCACATAGGCTTTGTCAATACCGAGCCCCGGCCGGCGCGCATTACGTGTTTGGGTCGAGTAACTATCTGCTGCTATCTGTGGCTTACAGGGGGCTGTGATCTGCGGCAACCCGCACCCCACAAAACGCCCACCAACGCCCAACGTCCGGCGGAAAGATGCGCGATATAATCGTCGTGCCGACATCGCATGATGCAGCGCCAACCTCACCTCTTGAAGATGGCTATCAAATCGTGGGGTTCGGAGACGCGGAGAATTGGAGGGTGTGCGGGGAGGACCTGGTATCAGAGATGCTTTTTACATATCGTTGCGCGCCTATTCGTTAAGGCTACGTAGAGATAGTTGCAGGTGCATGTTCACGATAGACGGCGCTCCGTCAATGCATGCGGGAGTGCGTACAATGTTGTGGGGCAGTTGGTCAGAAGGATCGCATTTTAACGTCTAGAAGGGAGAAAGACACCGCTGCAGCTGATTGCCGTGGAGACGGCCAAGCCAGGCACGGCTTCACGAGGTTCGAAGATAACAACAACCTCAACTCGGCAGTGTTCCCCTGCTACCAGACGACGACGATGGCCCACGCGCTGCGCTTTAGTTGTTCGAGGCATCGGAAAGCGGTTTGCTTGACTACAAGAAACGATGCAAACGCGTAGGGTGATGCTGGCATGACGGCGGTCGAGTGCCTGGGATGCTCGCGATTGGCTGGCCCTATCCTTATCGCCACGACCTGCGTCAGGGCTCGTTCTAGCGGCTATCGAGAACATCTGGCAACAGTCGATGCAGGGCGTACACTCCTGCTGCACGAGCGTCCGCATCAGTCGTCGCATCGCGCATCGCGCCCCTCGCAGTTTTACCGGGTGTGCAGGGACTCGCCGTCGCAAAGCGGCAGAGTGATGCGGCGGCGTCGCGTGCGGTTAATAGTTGCTGATAACGGCGAAGAGTCACGACGCCGCAGGTGACTGTCACGATGCAGCGCAGTGCCTGCCAGCGGTGTGTGCATGCGAGCCTCACAGCATTGCTTGGGGCACGCTCCGGGCCAGCACGCCCGGCATGACCAATTGCTCGGCTGTATGGGTAATTTTAGCTGCCCAGTGACGGTGGTTGGCGACGCTTTCCAGGAACAGTGCGGTCAATGTCGGGAGCGACTGAGGCTGAGCGGGCCCCGGCTGGGTACGGCGGAGACTCAGCGCTGCTGTGCAACCCTGCCGCGAACGCGAGGAGCCACGCTCGGCGCAGACAAAGGATGTGTGTCTGGATAACATCAGCGCGAATTGCTCGCTCGGAGATTGGGCGAGCGTCCCCAGATGTGTGGTTCAACAGCAGTAGGCGGCGCTAGAGAAGTGCATGTCGAACTAGCGGTATCCTAGCATTCATCCTGGGCGCGCGGCCGTCGGAAACCCCCAGTTTAGCACGCTCTGATTGCTGTGCAGGTTGATGCTTCATCCCACGGAAACGTTTCGGCGACGCCTGTGCTTGGCCAGGACCAGCCTAACCATTCCTCTTACCCTACTGACCGCCGCCATAGACCGAGACATCTGAGTCTCTGCTACTTATAAGCGTATGCCCCCGGTAGCCCTTATCTCCCCTCATTCACATATCTCCCGTCCACCACTCTTATATCTACCCCTCCTAAGTACGAGGTTCTGTCGCCAGACACCAGCTCTTCTCTCCACCAGTCTAGACATTCACCTGTCTCTTCTTCTTCTCTAATACACACATCACAACCGCAGTCATGGTATGTCGACCAGTACTCTCAGGCCCACGAGCTCTTGAAAGTACAGCTACTCACTAGTCACACAGGCTGGTTCAACGATTGTCTCCAACACAACAAATGTAAGTTACCTCTGTGTCGCGTGCCTCGGCGAGCCCGGCTAATGCGCCATTTGCAGCTCCAGAAATACCTCAACCTTCCCCAGAAGGACAAGGTCATTGCCGAGTACGTCTGGATTGACGGTTCCAACGGTATCCGCTCAAAGTCAAAGGTGAGCACTTTCCAGTATAGGCCCCAAACACCGCGCTATCGAATGCGGCATTTGTGAGCATCGTGGGGTGAATTGGCGCAGTCAGAGCTTTTTCAGGACTTCTGTACCTGCAGTCAGCATTCTTGGTGTCACAGAGTGCACGCACGCAAGAGCTGGACATCGTGAGCAGGGCGGCCGCTTTGTGTGACCTCACTGCGCAGCGATCGCTCCCCTCTGTTTGGCGTTCCTTATCGGCGACTTCAGCCCACCAAGCCCCACGATACCCCACCAGCCACGATCGGCAACTGCCCTCGTCGTCCCTTCGTCATGTTCCTCCCAGCCACTACCCAATCAGGCACAGCGTGCTGACAACCTTTCCAGACTCTCTTCAAGAAGGTCTCGAGTCTCGAGGACCTCCCAGAATGGAACTTTGACGGTTCGTCAACGGGCCAGGCGCCCGGTGACAACTCCGACGTCTACCTCCGCCCCGTCGCATACTACCCCTGCCCCTTCCGCCTCGGCGACAACGTCCTCGTCATGTGCGAGACCTACATGTCGGATGGCAAGCCCAACGCGTACAACTTCCGCCACGATGCCGCCATCATCTTCAAGGAGCACAAGCAGCACGAGTTCTGGTTCGGTCTCGAGCAGGAGTACACTCTCCTCGACGAGTTCGGCTGGCCCTACGGCTGGCCCAAGAACGGCTTCCCTGCTCCTCAGGGCCCTTACTACTGCGGTGTAGGCACCGGCAAGGTCTTTTGCCGTGACATCGTCGAGGCCCACTACAAGGCCTGCCTGTACGCCAACATCAACATCTCCGGCACCAACGCCGAGGTCATGCCCGCTCAGTGGGAGTACCAGGTCGGCCCCTGTGAGGACATCTCCATGGGCGACCAGCTCTGGATGTCTCGTTTCATCCTGCACCGCGTCGCTGAGGAGTTCGGCGCCAAGGTCACTTTCGCCCCCAAGCCCATCCCCGGCGACTGGAACGGCGCTGGCCTGCACACCAACGTCTCCACCAAGGAGACGCGTGCCGAGGGCGGCATGAAGGCGATCGAGGAGGCCATGGAGAAGCTCGCTGCCCGCCAGAAGGAGCACATGTCTGTCTACGGCGAGGACAACCAGCAGCGCATGACCGGCAAGCACGAGACGGCGTCGTACGACAAGTTCACCTGGGGCGTCGCCAACCGTGGCTCCTCCGTCCGCATTCCCCGCTCCGTTGCCGCTGAGAACAAGGGCTACTTCGAGGACCGCCGCCCCGCGTCCAACGGTGACCCATACCAGCTCACCTCCATCATTGCCGAGACAATGTTTGGCAAGGTTGAGGGCGCCGACGTCGCCAAGTTCAACGCCAAGGCGGAAGAGGTTGAGCAGGAGATGGTTGTCCCTATTGCCAAGCCGTAAGCACTTCACACTTGCTGTGATATGAACACCTTACGGTTGTAATGTCTGCGATTTGGCGTTACCTTTCTTCCGCCTCGTCGACGCCTCTTGTTGTGGATGAAACCTCAAGGAGGGTCGAGACGGGGTTCGCTTTAGATGCCTCACGGCTGGCTTGTTTGTTGTTACTGCGACCTCTCCTACCTCATCACATACCCCACCCCCTGCTAGATCCATGCTAGAAGCAACGGGAGTTAAGCATGGATGTAACGATTGCAATGTGCAAAGTAATCTAGACATGCAATGAATGAACATGATCAAACTTGACTCTTCCTCCACATCCCCAACCCTATTCGTGTGCACACCTGTACTTGATAAAAATATGCTGCGCTATGCTATGCTATCTCCAAATATCGACAGCTTCTGCTAAAGGCAACATCACCGCACAACCTCCCTCCTGACCCACTCCCCCCAAACCCCCAAATCTCCACTGATCTCCAACGCCCTTGCAACCCTCTTAACCCTATCCGCCGCCTGCTGCGCCTTCTCCAGATCCTGCTCTCCCGGCGCCGCACCCTCGACGACATTCTGCTCGCTGACCACCAGCTCCGCGTTCGCATGGACATCCAGGGTGACACTGAGTGGAGCATGCGGACCAGAGTTGTCTGAGCCTGACAGCAGACCGGATAGTAGGTTGGATATAGACGGCGTTGTTTTGGCCTGGGGAAGCGGTCCCCTTGACTCATCGGGCAGCGGTGCTTTGGGATGAGGGATGTGGAGGGTGAGGCGCGGCGCGGGGGGAGTGTAGGAGAGATTGACGTCGAGCTGCAGTGCGTTTCTGGACGCATCTGCATCTGCACTTGCATCTGGGGTAATCGGCGGTGTCGGCAAGCCAGTGGTTTCCTTCTGCTCGGTCTCCAGGAATGACGCCTGCAGCAGACTTGTCGTGAAAGCATACTGTCTCAGGATGGGCAGGATCTCCACGAGTTGCTTTGGGTGGGCGAAGGGCAAGCTTTCGATTCTTCTGCTGTACTCCATCTTAGGGACGTACAGGCTGAGCTTGTGGGTGGCATCTTTCTCATTGCCATCAAGGTCGCGGACTACAGTGGTACGCATGCTGCGGATCTCATGCGTGGTCGCACCTGCTGTGCCGGTTATGGCTGGGTCGAGTTCATTAGGTCGGAGGGCTAGACCGACGAAGGTTGATGCGGTGAAGTCCTGAGGTGGCTCGACGCCGACGGATCGGTAGAGGGAGATGTAGGTATTAATAGGTACCACGAGCGGTGGATTGAATTTTGCGACGAACCGTATGTTCGGTAGACGGCCAGGGTCAGCATCGAGATTCATTGCATCGTCGTCGCCAGATGGTGCGGGTGGTTCGAGGAAGGTTGGCTTAGGTTCTTGCCAGTCTATTGATGGCGTGTTTAGTATGATGTTGTCCAGCGCATTCGCGTCGTTCGTATCGACAGGCTTCTCTATCGTATCGCTGACCCAGTCGTCTGAGATACGTATCGGTGTGTACAGTGTCGACGGAGAATGTTCGCATTCTAGTGTCAGCGAGTACACAGTATTGGTCTTGAGGCCATCATCGTCCTCTGGATATTCGCTCTGGTCTTGCGAGTCGATTTCCATCTTCTCCTTGCCTTTCTCGGAAGCTGGTGCTTTTGTCCGTGACTTCGGTATGATGTGTCTCCGGTCCATCCAATACTCCAGATTGAGCCCCAGTCGATCGCCGGTGTTAGGCCTTGGGCGACCACTCCTCTTGCAGAGCACCTCTCTCTCAGCCTTGTGGGATCGATTGGGCGTGTCTTCCCCCAGGACTGCAAGTGCCATCTTCTTCTCATGCTCGAACAGCTTCCGCAGACTTGTGTACACACCAGCGATAGCTTCGTAGCAGCTGACTCCTCCATTCTGCGGCGATCCCAGCTTGTCCAAGGTGACAAGCTTCTGAAGGTTATGCGCAAACCGCTCGAGAGTGGCATTGATCCTGCTCTGGCCGGGGAGGGGCTGTAGGTTGCGGTAGATGATCTTTGTGCCTGACGCGCCAAAGCCGATGCTCTCGTTGTGGTTGTCAAAACCGCCCTGCAGATCGACTTTCTCGACTTGATCGCCCTGGAAGAAGATCTGCGCACATCAGCACCCATTACACAGCCAGCATAGGCTTGCGTCCAACTCACTTCAAGGAGATTCGACTCGCCAATGGGCACAAGATAGCTATGCGGCTCCTTGTGAGGTTCTATCCCAAGCCGGGTGCACAGCGCAAGTACATTCTCCACACTCACGCGCCCCGGCCTCTGCTTCAGTGTGTCGATGATGTTGTGCAGCCTCCTTGTCCTCTCAGCGTCGTCTGCGCGGCCCATCGCGCTTGCGCTCGGTATCCCAAGCTGCGACAGCGAGATGTCCATGTTCACCCCTCCCATGGGCACTCCTCCGAGCCCTCCTCCTCCTTCGCTCAGCATGTTGAGCATCGCGGGCGAGTCGTAGTTCATCATGCCGGTGGTTGCGCCTGTGTGAGGCGTGCTGCGCGGGGCGGGCGACGAGAAGGCGGGGAGGTGCTTTTGCGCCGTGTTCGACGAGGGTGTTGGCGTCGCCATTGCAATCGCGTCGTTAAGGCTTTGCGCTAGTCACTGAGGGCAAGGGCGAGATCGACGGGCGTTCTGATTAGGATAGCATGTCGGTAGCGTTGCTGATCGTGGTGGAGAGCAAGGGCAGCGACGGGGAAGCTTGCGCGAGTCAGAGCTTGGCAGGCACATGCGGAGCGGAGACATGTCATCGTCGAGATCGGAGGGACGTGCGAGAATACAACATTCAAAAGAGCATCTGATGATGGTTGACGATCGAACGGAGCGGCATTGACTTGTGATATAGCTTCAGCACTGTACACGACCGTGTTGGAATATAATGCACTAAAACCTCCAGGACGCGCCTCCCCAAACCATAGGCTCGCTGCAGGAGGGACCATGAACGTCAATCCACCTCTTCTGTGCCTGTTTCGTCTCCTTCCGAAAACAACGTCTTCCTCTTCGCCCTTGTTACTGCAGCTCGAGGGGCAGATGTCTTTGACGCACCAGCAGGCGTCTTTGATGAGCCCGCCTTAACAGTCCCAGCGTTTCTATCTTTGCCTGCCGTACCATCCAGCAACGAATTGAAGCTCGGATGATGCATAAAACCATCTTGGGTCTTCACGAAGCCAATGGCACGCGGACGCTTCCTGGATGGCTCTCCTGCTTCCTGTATTTCCTCTGCCTTGGCCTTGGCCTCTCGATCCCACTTCCTGCGGATCTCTTCGTCGGCTTTGTTCTCCATTTCGTGAAAGGAGGCGTGATGACCGCAGCCGTCGCACTCGTAGGATGTGGGTGCCTGGGAGTCTGTCAGCGCAAAGGCCTATACTGGCAATGGCCAATCTCGCCTTCAATGGATGAAGCATAAAGCGCAGGCATGGGCATCCCCTTGAGACGAGACCCTGCCCGGCATTGCACTGCCCGCGCGGGGGCACATAGCTCATCTGCACCCATACGTTCGCCCCATTGTTCGCCGTGTTTCTTGATGTAGACATCGTAGTCGAGCGTCGAGTGGTGGAAGAGGCGCCGTACGAAGATCCGGAGTGAAGTGAGGGCGGCGCAGCCCTTTGCCGAGCTATAGCATATTGCTTTCGACAGGAGATGGAGAGTGAAGGCGTGGGCCAACGCGAGATTGGCTCGACTTCACGTGCATCTTGCGGAGAAGGCCCGGAAGAGCCCCACTTGCACCTGAAGCCCGCGTGTCAGGTTTGCTCGCGGCTGAGGACTTCTGGCGCTGCAATGAGAGTGTAACAAGAGGTAAGCATCGAGGTGAGCATTTTTGCGAGTACAAGCATGACTGGGGAATCATAGAGCTGCAGCGTGTGTGATTTGGAATTGACCCTAGCGCTCACTATCCGCACCCGTAAGGTGGAGGTCATGACCGAGCTGTACCGAGTTCCGCGGTGTCTACCATTGTAGACAGCCGGTGCGTGCTGCCTTCTGTCCGTTTGGCTGCGACCTTTAGAAGCGATCCCACCCTGATTCCAAGAGGCCTAGACGCTAGGTGGGAGGGCACCATCGTCGGCGGGTGGTCGGTTCGTCTGAGCTGGCCGATCGGCATAGCGGGGTACATCGTCAAGTATAAAGCCTCCGGATGCATCGTGGCCCAATGGAACAGCAAAGCAGTCTTCAAACTCCTGAACAACACCCTTGATCAATCAACCAACGTCAATCCAATCTCACCCTACAACAGCAACTATGGTCGCCGGAGGATGCATGTGCGGAAACGTCCGCTATGAGGCCGGAGGCGAGTCCGCAGCGAGCGTATGTGAGATGCTCCAAGCTCGAGGACAGTCGCTGATGTGAACGATAGATTCTCTGCCACTGCACCGACTGCCGCAAGATCGGTGGCAGCACCTACAGCACCAACGGTGTCTATGACGCGGACCAGTTCAAGATCACCAAGGGTACCCCCAAGCAGCACAAGAAGAAGGCCGACGGCGGCAACGAGATCATCTCCAACTTCTGGTATGTATTGTGTATGGTCCTCGAGGCGATCCTATGCTGATAAGAGTAGCGGTGATTGCGGCTCGACCATGTGGCGTGAGGGCGCCACCTTCCCAGGCAAGAGAATCGTCAAGATCGGAACACTCGACGACACTAGCATCCTTGACAACCTCAACATCAACGCCGAGTTGTACGCAGACACCAGGCCCAAGTGGGTTGCGCCTCAGTCGGGCGCCGATCAGAAGAAGGCCATGGCGTAGAGCGTGTAGGGTTGTGAGCGAGGAGTATTGCGCGACAACGTATGCGCGGCGTTGAGGTAGTCTCAGCGATAGTAATCTACTCGGAGTCTGAGCTCTCGGGCTCCTTCAGACGCTCTCTCATCATCTGCGTGCTATGTCAGTGAAGGACTCGGTGCGGTGCGCGTGAGCATATTTACGCTGTTGAGTCTAGCCTTGAGTTCGTTAATCTTCGTCTCTTTGACTAGGATGTGCTCCTCGTCCAGCTCCTCGATGATGTATTCGTTGTTGTTCTTGCTGTCGATGTCGAGCAACATGGCCTTGATGGACGCGTCGCATCGCACAAGGGTCCCTGTGCACGTTAGTATGGTGCAAGGGAGCACAGAAAGACGCACTCACCCCTTATAGCTTTGACCATCGTGGACGTGCGAAACGCGGGGTGTAGGCGGATATGTAAGGTGGAGGATGGACAACAGGGTACTGCACTGCGCGACGATAAAGTTGCGCCATCGCTTGGCGCATGCATGGCTCTGCAAGGGTGAGAGCTAAGCTTTCCGCGACGATCCGTAGCAACACTCTTAAACACCACACGCCTATTGTGAATTTTGCATTCGACAATGGTCTTCTTCCCTCTCCATGCGTGTTTAACATGGCATGAGTATCTCCAGCATCCATCTTGCGTCGACTGACCCAGGCGGCTGGTCGTGTGCTTTCCCTTATTCACACTTGCCCTTCGCAGCTGCCTAAGACATATCCAGCAGTCGGACTGACAGTAAACATGAGACATGCTGAACCCAGACGAATCACCACGTGCAACAATTGCACTTCACTGCTCCTCGTTCTCTCTCTCACATCTTTACCTGAGGCGCTTGCCCAGGACATCCCTTCTGTATCCTCCACCTTAACGACCAAAACCTCCGTGACGATGCTGCCAGCAGTCAGCTTCGAGTCAACACCAACGCCGGTATCGTCACCAGGTATGCCGAAAACGCCAAACCAGCCACCACTTCAGACCTACCCTGAGCTTTTTGCCGCCGCCGAGCAAACTTCACAAGGCGGCGAAGTCAAGAATCGTGTGTTCAATTACTACTTCCTCTTCCTGGCATTACTGGCTATCATGTTGGCTGCGCTGTTCTGGTGGCTGCATCGTGAAAGGCGGCGACAGCAAGAGCAGATCAGATTGAGGGGGCAGCGTGCCCTTGTAAGAGATGTCGAGCGCTGGGCCATGTACAGACGCCGCCAAGAGCCAGTCGTAGAGGGATTGGACCAGCATGGCGAGGCCCCACCGCCGTACAAACCTAAAGGCGAGATTGTTACCACTTTCGAAGACGTGAACAATACTATGGACGGGACTGTGAATATTGCGATACCGCCTAGGGCGCTTTCGCGCGACGACACAGGACATATTCGACTGCCAGGTTACTCAGAGACCATCTTTAACGACGGCAGCAGAACCGACATTCAACCAGCAAGTTCGCTTGATGAAACATCAACTGCTCGCGTCAGGCCTACCTAATATCGTATCCAATGACCGCTTGAGCTACATCATGTCCTCAGTCTATGGAGAAGCCCGAACCCTGAACCGACTTACAGAGTTCAGGAAGATCCCGATGGCACCGCTGAACAAAACAATTCGAGCATTTCCATACAGAAGACGATCACATCTATCGATCTACCCAAGCATAAGAAACACCAGTCAGACGTCAGAAGTAAACGCATTCGCCTTCTGAATATCAGCCTGGCCTCACCTTTGTGCCTCACCTCAGGCGAACAAGTTCCTTCAGTTGGATCCCTTCGTCAAAAGACGCGCAGAACGACGACCCCTGAGATGTGCGGACCCGCCTTTCAGCTATCACTGATATCATCCGTCCAGCAGTAGCCATTTCGCTCTTACAAATACAATCATGCTATTCAATACCATGCTCTATGCCGTGAATTCAAATGCCAGACTCGCTATGTCAACCAACTCTATGCCGCAAACGCTATCAAAATGCTTCCAACCAACGCTCAAGCAACAGTATCGCTCTCTTCCTGCGCCAACAGTCCCGTGCGCTCATGCCTACTACTATCCACCTGCCGCCAAAACATGCGTCCCGCCCTCTCATCCCTCCACACCTCCAGTCGCTTCGCACCCGCGAACCCCCAATGCCACACCAGCCCAGCAATAAATCCCACAGCATCATTCTTGAAAGCCAGAATCGCTGCAACGGTGACCAGCAACACCATATACCTCTCTTTCCTATCCCGCTCATCCAACTCCTTGACTCTCTTCCCATCCCACGGCAGCCCCTGCTCCTGCTCTCTCAAATCCCTTGCATCCGTGTTCACGCTCTCGCCGACCTTGGCGAGCTCGACACCCGCAGCCAGAACCAGCACGCCGAGGAGGCTCTTCGGTATCCCAGCGAGCAAAGACACGATAGCACCGCCTTTCCAAAACGCGAGGATGCCGAGTAGGAATTTGATCAGTCCGAGGAATATGATGGACGATCCAGATCGTGCACCGAACCGGTATTGGCCTGCGAGTCCTCCGGAGCCGTGGCACGCGGGCATCGCGCCGAAACAGCAGCCTAACAGATTGATCACGGCGACGGATAGGCCGAGAGAGGTTACGGTTGGTGCCGCGGGATTGGGAGGAGAGGGGAGAAGATCGGCGGACAGGGCTGAGGCGGCGATGACGGAGTTGAGTATTGTGAGCGGGAGTTGGCCGAGTGAGGCAGTTGAGGTTGCGGTCCAGAAGTCCTTTGCTGAGGGGTGGAGGATGGGGATGGCAGTGCTGGGATGCGTCGGCTCAGATGTCGCAGGTCCCAGAGTGGAGAGAATGAGGCCAACCGAGAAGACGATCAGCGCATAGGGGAGCTTGGGGTAGGCAAAGGTTGCAAGGAGGAGCAGAACTGCGGCAAATGCCCAGAGCAGATTGTCGCCCCACCATGGTCCTGTCCAGGAAAGCGGTTTGAGCATAGTCGTTCCGGCACTCAGGCAGAGTGATAGACCGGCGCCGACTTGAATGCCTTTCACGACTGGGATGGGTGTGACTCGATTTGCCCAATTGATGAGTCCTGCAATGCTAAATAGTCCAACGATAGCTGCTACGACCAGCCCAGCAGCTGCGTTTTCTTCGAGCGTGAACCCCCGTACTATGGCGACCGCGGCGATGGCTTTCATGGGTTGCACTGGGAGCGGTATGCCGAATGCGATACCTGTGAACGCATTCGCCGCTCCGGTGAATAGTAAGGTGGCAGGTAGCGAGATTGAGTTTGTAACGACCAAAGCTGTCATGAGTGGTAGCAGCGTTCCCAGGTCGCCCAGCGAACCTGAGAGCTCTGCAAGAGGTTGCGATCTGAGCGTCTGGACATTATGTCTGTGATTCTGGCGGAGCCTTGGAAACGGATTTGCGAAAAACGGCATAGCGAGCCGGGATTGGAAGGGTTGCCACGCAACCACGAGAGATGCCTGGTGGAAATGCAGAAGAAGAATAGAAAAGACAAGAGGATGCTCAAGACTTAGGTATCATGATGCGGTGTACAATAAGCAGCTTGCGCGCCAAAGGTGGGATGGTGGTGTCGGCACTGCAGAATTGACTGGCCCACACGCGAGCAGACGTCAGTCGCGTCACAAGGGAAGATGCTTGTCCACGTGTGTCACGCCGTCGCCGGATAACGCTGCACGCAAGGCTGCGATAGGGTTAGCTGGTGTGTCTGCAAGGAGCTGTTGGTGGATCTGTGAGGGGTGATATTTAGCGCTGCAATCAATGGCTGTTGCTGCACATGCTAATTCTGGCAAGAGTCTTGCATGGCGGCTGCATGCGGCTTGCAGCCTAGACAAGGGTCTGAAAGACTTCGCGCACCTACATCGACGGTTTTTCTGAAGCTGCTTGATGCAGTAGGTTCAGGCTTCTCTGACAGACCCTGAGTTGATGAGGCTCTGCTTTTTCTTTCTGTATTCTGCGCTTACCTGCAGCCGTCAAGGTATCACGAAGCCTCCCCACAGTTGGACCAACGTCGTGAGAGTCATCTTTACCAGGGGTTGGTTGACTTTGGGTATCAACCACAGTCGCCGGTCTTATGGCGGTCAGGCTTATTATACTGAAGAACGCCGGGGTATATCAAGAAGCAAGGTTGTTGGAGAGTGTTTTGCTTAAGCCATCCTTCGCTGCGCAATAGATGTCTACAGCTGAGCAGGCGGCAGTATCACTAAAGAGCCAAGTGGATGTCGAATCAGGCTGAATACCTGGAGTAATTTAAGCGAGTACCTGAAGTCGATTGTCTCAGTGCATTCCCCCGCCTTCAGGAAGATCTCGTGAAGTTAGTGCTGCGGAGTGTGGGCCTAGGCGCAACGAGGCTCAGCCATTCTTCAGGACTTAGGCGAGGCTGAGGACAATCGTTGATGTTAGGAGAAAGTCAAAGAGGTGCGCCAATAGAGCTGTAGGTGGATCATGCTGGTAGTAATCTTCGAAGCCGTTTTCTTGTTGCTGATCTCTGCTACCACCTGTCATCTGGCCACAGCCTTAGCTGCCCCGGACATGTTCGTCTATGCTAAGTTTCGGCTGCCTATGGGGAGAGTTTGCTGCATGCTAAAAGGGATTTTCCAATGAATATCTAACTATGAATTTCTAATGTTATAGGTATCGCGAAGCTGTTGGGAAAGCAGAGATTACAAACGCGCTCGAGCCGATCTACTGTACATCTTGACGAAAAAAAAGTCAGAGAATCCGACATACTTCCCAAGGCATCTTGCCCGTTGACTTCCAGCATGTTGTTTTTTGCCCGCCATGTTAAGAATGCAACAAGCAGTGTTGGAACACCGATCCCGATCCCACATCCTAGTGCGATCTTATCCGATATACTAAGTCCTTTGTTGGAATTTTCCTCCTTATTTCCCGTTGATGCATTTGTCGTGGAGTCATGCAAGCCGTGATGTCGCTCTTGGCGGTAGAAGTGATGGGAAATGATGGTAGACGATCGAACCTTTGAAGCAATGGTTAAGTTGTTTGGTGTTGCGGTCGCTCTTGCTACATTTCGGATGTACCCATTGGCTCTTGATACTCAGCCCTGCACCATGTGTTTTAGGGCGCTTATACAGCCTATGGACCAACTGATGCACTCAATAGTAGTGAGAAGACTGGCCATATCCTTCCATGCCAGCAAGCTTATGCAGGCTGGGCAGCTACCATGAACGGGCGCAGTCGTCCAGCGTTTGGCTCGGTTCCCTAAGTATTGCATTGAAGCTGGTATTCTTCTTGTGAGTGTTGCTTTTCAATCTTGAAACAAATAGTAAAGTCAGCACGCATCTCCCAAACATAGACGACTGAGCTACCGAGATCTTCAGCATGGTTGATGATCTGGATAGTGCGTTTTGCCATCGAATGCTATGGGGTATCTTTACACTCTGTATCATGCTGATAACGCTGCAACCTTCGAGCGCCTCAAAACCAAGAAGCAAAAAGCCACAAAAATGGAACGAGGGCTAGATCGCCCACAACCACACCGAATGCTCCTTTGATACCTGCTGGGAGGGTATTCCATGATTCCTTCATGTCGTCGAGGCTATAGGGCATGCTCCAGCGCCAGAAAGCTGACAGTGGGTCAAGTATATCGTTTGCAACCTGTACAGCTATGTCGTGTTTATCTGAAACCACTTCGCATGTGGAATGTGTACGGTTGTCAGGTGGTGTGGAACTGCTTGAGCTTGAGCTTGAGCGCTGAGCTAACTTTCATATCGGCGCGGCCGGTCGGTTCCATACATCTCGCATCGCCCTATCTTCTGCCTCCGGATCGATGTCCTTTCGCCTCCTGAGTTCCTTCTCCTAAAAGTCTTCCCATTCATTTGCTGGCTTTTCGCTGGCACCCTCGTCTGCTATTATGTTGGTGTTTCGCCTCATCCCTATCGTCTTAGACTCCTAGGCCTTCTTCTTGCCCTTGCCCTTCTTTTTCTTGCCAACCTCTAGCGTCCCACCCTCAAGTTCACCTTCTTCCAGGCCGAACTCGCCCTTGTCCTTCATCTCTTTAACCTTGGCTTCACCACTGATGTACATAAACAGGTCGTTGTTCTGGTCTTCGAGGTCGGCCTTCTGAGCTTCTAATTGCTTGACTTTGGCTTCGGCGTCTGCAACAATCTTTTCGCAGTGCGTGATACGTACAAGAAGAGACTCGTTAACCGTCTTCTCTTCCTTGTTTTCTTTCTTGAGTTTGTTTACAAGCTCCTGCGCGACGGCTGCTTTCTGGGTATTCCGTGCGCTTTCCTTCTCGAGGGTAGAAACCGTCGCCATTGTTTCGGTGTGCTGGACTTGCAGAGCCTTAAGCTCCTTAGCCAAGGCAGATGCTGTGCGTGATGCCTCCTCGGCGACCACAGCAGCCTTCGTGCTTTTGTCTGTAGCTTTGGCCAGCTGTTCCTCGAAGTATGTGCGTTGAGACTCGAGCTGGGATGTGAGCAGGTAGGCGTACTCCGTACCCATGTTGTCCAGTTTCTCGCGTGGGACGCTGTCGTTCGCGTAACCGGTCATACTAGTTTGTTGAGTCGAAGCAGGAAGATCGACAAGCTTACCATCAGCTTTGTTCTGGATCAGACGGTGGACATAGCCATCGCCAGCATAGTCCCACACGTGCTGTGTAACAACATCCATGGCGTAGGTGTGCTTTGTATTCTTGTAGTGAGCGAAGGCATGTGCTTCATCGTAGCGTCCGCATCCTATATTGCCACAGATCACACAGATCCATAGGTTCTCGGTGGCGCCGCAATTCTTGCAGATGTTCTCCGTATCCCCTTCAAGTCCATGTTGCGTCATGAACGCATCGTTCTGAGTGTAGCGGCAGACTGGACAACCACATCCACGCCACTTCTCCAAGCATGCACAGTGAAAGACGTGCTGACAAAGGATTGTGAGGAGGCCGGTGGTCTCGTCCATGCGCTCAAGACAGACAGGGCAGGTTGGAAGCTCTACCAAGGCAGGTGTAGGTGGTGCATGTGGCTTGGTTGTGAGCGAGGTTGCGAGCGAGCTGCTCTCAGCAGAAGGAGAAGCGCTCGACGCTAGTGCTAGTGGTGCTGTTGGTTC
Source organism: Didymella sp. IMI 355093 (assembly GCA_027946495.1). Classification (NCBI taxonomy): domain Eukaryota; kingdom Fungi; phylum Ascomycota; class Dothideomycetes; order Pleosporales; family Didymellaceae; genus Didymella; species Didymella sp. IMI 355093. The sequence goes on from JAPEUZ010000006.1 coordinate 922,356, forward strand.
TTGTGAGGTGGCCGGTGTAAATGGATCGTTCGTAAGATCAGGGTACGAAGAAGGGTCGCGAGAGGAAGAGTCGCTGTCCTGGAAATTGATAGATTTGACAAAGACAACGTGGCAATACTCGGGCTCCATGCTGTTGAATGTCTTCCCGTTCCACTCCTTCCGCCATTCTCGTGCCTTGCTCGACTCGCGGAACTTCATGAGCACCATGTACTTGTTCGGCCTGCCCGTCCTGATGAGCCTGAAATGCGAGACATCCTCTCTCGTCTGTTCTCCGACAAAGCCCAAGAAATCCGATGGTGTCATGTATGAGGGTACAGCCAGTATGCATAATGTTGTGCAGTCTTCCTCAACGAAAGATCCGTAGGCGCTCTCCACCTCGTCGTAAAGCCCTGGTGTTTCTTTGCCATCGCGGAACAAATGTACAACACCCCAGCCCACTTCTGTATTCTTGGGATCGGATGGTACGAATCTACCCTTGGTGGCTAGGCCACCGGATTGCGCTGCCTGCTTGAGGGCTTGTCGTGACGTATCTCCGCTATTGCTCGGGAGCATGTCGATACTGAGGATGGAGATTATATCGAATCGCCAATCTTGATGAGCGGCGAAGCTCTTGTGTGAGGTATGTGAATCACCGTCCCCAAAGTCTTTGTCCACTGGCACGGGACTATCGTGGTGGGCGGAGAACGAGGTTCGCGTGCGGTGACTGAGGCGTCGACTGCCGGAGGTTGCTGCAGCGCTGTAAGTCCTAGGCACTGGCGCTGTTGAGCTCCACAAAGCCTGCCTATGTGCTGGGAGCTCTGCTGTGAAGATGTCGGTCCTCGGCGGCGGAATGAAAGTCGTGTCTGCAGCGGAGCGGGAAGAATGGAGCTCGAAGAAAAGATGAAAGAAGTACTCTGGCATCACGGGCGACTGAGTGACAGACGCATCTTAGTGAGCGTAGAGGTGCTTGGAGTGCTATTGTTTGGAAGATCAAACATCTGAATGACGAATGTTCGCGACACAGAAGCTGTGGGGCGCTTGGTGTGGGGCAGGCGCGTCACGTCCAGAAGGCGCGAGTGAGAGCAGCGGCTACCGAAATTCACTCTCGATCAAGCTTGTAGTGTCAGGCACGTTCAAAACACAAGAAGACAGCCATGTTTGGATGTGAAGTATGCTAGTATTCATCATTGTCGTCAATGCAACCTTGATCAGATGTGGAAACGCCCTAGCTATGCAAGTATAACCCCCTAAGCCAACATAAACACCTTCCCATCCAGCATAAGCATATATGCATGTAGCTCCAGTCATATGGATAGTGTGATAAACAAGAATCCCTTCGTGCGCCCGCAGGTAATGCTGTCGTACTTTCCCGGTACTGTCGAATAAGAAAATGTGTAGGGGTATTGGCTGATGAAATGTTGAAGAACAGAAACTTAATGAAGCCAGTTCGGAAATGCGCAATTATGGCTGTTGGTCGGCTGCATCGACCATCTCGGTGTCGGGCACGTCTTCGATCTCGTGGCCTCTGTTGTTGACTACGATCCTGCGACCTCGTTCACTTAGAGGGACGCCGTCGCGTGCGGCACCAAAGTCCAAGACCTGGAATCATGTTAGCCACCACTGCCACGTGGACTCAAATCAATGGATGTGCTTACCTCAATGTACGTCAAGCTATTCCGCTGCACAGCTGCGACGCATCGACGTTCGTTGAACTTGACTTGCCAAACGCCGCTGAGGTCGGTCAGAAGGTCCTGAACAAACTCGCCAGTCTTGACGTTCCACATCTTGAGAGTGCGATCTGAGCCTGAAATGACCTTTTGCCCGTCATGCTGAAAGCAGGTTATGGCCCCGGTGTGCGCGCATAGTCTGCTCTTGCATTGGCCGTTCTCGGGATCCCAAATTCTCAGGGTGCTATCCGCTGCGGCAGAGACAAGACGCTCGTGGCTGAGATCGAGCAAGCCGACAAGTGACGTATGCCCTTCTAGAGTGAAGATGCATTGGCCTGTTTCAAGCGACCAGACCTTGACCAAGTTGTCCATTGAACCACTAATGCAGCGATTGCGGTCGTGGTCTAGAACAACACTGTAGACTTTCTGGGTGTGGCCCTGCAGACGCTGCAAGGTCTCACCGGTGGAAATTCTCCAGACGCGAACGGTGCAGTCATAGCTTCCACTGACGAGAGTGTCGCCATGAGCTGCTATCGCGCGAACAGAATGGTGGTGGCCAGTCAAAGCGCGAACGAAGTACGGATTCTCGAGATCGCTGGCATTGGTGGAGGTGTTTTGGAAGATGCCCCTGTCGCCTGGCTTGGGGAGCTTCCACACCCTTAGAGTGCTGTCTCGAGATCCGGTGATGATCATATCCTCCTTTGGCATCATGACAGGTTTGCCGTCGAGAGTTTCGCCGATCTTAGTTGGCTTCAGAATTACCAGGCAGCGGACTGTTGAGGTATGGCCCTGAAAGACTGAGGTACATCTACCTTTCTCGATATCCCATACTCGTACTGAACGATCTGTGGAGCCTGACACTAGAGTGTTGCCCTCGTACTGGAGAGCCCAAACACCCCCCTCATGGCCTTCAAGACGACTCCGTAGTGCTCCAGTTTTGGTGTCATACACATTGATGTTGGTATCATCGCTACCCGTCAGGATCTTGTCGGTGTCAAACTGAAGACAGGTGACGACGTGACGCTGGTGCGCACGAAAGGCGATATGTCTTGGCTTGGTATCCTCGGCCATCCAGCTCTTACGGATGAGGTGATGTCGTTGGTAGAGCGATTTAAACAAGTGCATGTTACGAAGGCTGGGCATTCCAAGCTGAGGGTCGGGGATCGAGATCTGTGCCCGTTTGGCGAATGCGTTGGGTCCGTCGCGCTGCTCGATAGGTAGCATGCATGACATGAACTGCGTCTTGGTAGACATGAGTCCCTTCTTGCGCTGCTTCTTAGATCCGCTGTGTTTACTAAGAGCTTTCCTCTTGTGGCGTGTGGATGACGAGCGAGTAATCGCGCCTTCCTGATCAGCTGCTGTACTAGAGCCCGAGCCGGAGGCATGTTCATTGTCTGATCTGGAAGCGGTCGACAAACCTCGCAGGTCGCGCTCGTAACTCTCGGCATTTTCTGTGAATTGCCAACCCCATCCTTCTTGCACGGCACGCTCCAGCTCGTCTGAAGGCAGAACAAACCCGTCTTTCTCGAGGAGGTCTTTCCAAGCTGTTTCGTGAGTGTCGATGAGCTTCCGCCAGTGCTTTGAGACCCGCGCAGCACTGCACATGCTCTTGACGTCCAGATAGCCGATGATCTCAAGGCCGAGTTCCGTTGGTAGTGAAGCAATGAAGTCACGTTTCAGAGCTGGATTAACAACATCGGCAACGAAGTGTAGTGTAGACTTCTTGCACCGGCGGAGCATCTGGTACATGACATAGTCCTTCATCTCCTCTGGGAGCGCATCGAAAGCACTCAACATAGCTGGAATTCCCGTGATAGTTGGCGTCAGAAGCTGTGGGTTGGGACTAGCATCCTCGTTTGTTGACGGCCGTTCCGTCTGCGATAAGTCCAACGAAGAAACGTCGTTGGATTCATAGTCGACTGCCAGCCCTGACAACGATGCTCCAGCTATGCTCTGCTGGGCGTTCGCAGCATACGTAGTAGGCGACAAACTCGGACTAGGTAGACTGGCGTCTTGGGCAGCTGCTATATCGATATGGATTGGTGCCGGTCGTGCGATTGAGAAATTCGGCTCCATGTCAGACTCAGCAATCGGAGGGGTCGCTGCCGCTCCGGGCCCATCAACGACGCTTGTGGAAAACGACTGTGATTGCGAAGGCTCTTGACTGTCAAACGAGGTAGCTTCGGTATGTGAAGGTCCAGCAGTCGTTTCCCGCAACTGCCTCTTCACTTCAGGCACCCTCACAGCTTGTGATCCTTCCAGCTCAGTCTCAGGAGTGGCCGGTACGAGATCTTCCATATCGTCGGGTGTTATACCAACTTGTGCGGTCTCGTCATCTCGTGCGGAGATTCGTGGTTTCTTGCTGCGACGCTGCAGGCTTGCCATCTCAGCAGCCTCACGTATCGACGGCGGTGGAGGCGAATCGTCTGCTGGGTCGCGTTTTCGGCGGCCGGACACGGATCGCAATGCGGTGGGTTGAGCGTTCGTGATAGGGCGTTTCACGCGGCTTGGAGGGGCAAAGGTTGCGGGCCCCTTGAACGTGTCGACGGTTCGCATCTTGCCGTTCGAGGCTCGTAGGTTTTCCTGGAGGGCGGTGTGCTGTGCGAAGAGTGTCAATTCTGTGTAATGAACGTGGCTGCCCTGAGCGGCTTGTGAACAGGGCAGATCCCTGGACTGATTGGCTGCATACCTCTTGTACCTTCTTGGGAGCATCCTCCGCCTCCTCGAAAAGACACACTTCTCCGCCGTTGTCAAATAAGATCCTACGTATCGATTCTGGCGCTCGGACTTGTGCCAGTGGGTACTCCTTGGGGTCTCGCTCGGAGAGGCTCGGGGCATTGATACGCATGGGAGCGAGAGACGTCACTGTTGTCGTCGTAGTGACTACGGTGGTGGTAGTTGTTGCGGGTGCAAACGAGAATTGGCCTATGGTGGCGTGTGAGTCTCGCGATTTTGGCCGGTTGAGGGCACTTTGGCCCTGGTTGCTCGAGGCCATGTTGAACAGCGAGCGTGTGCGTGTAGCGTGTGAAGTGTAGTTTGCTCCAGTCTCGCGTTCGCTCGTGTGCCGACTAGTGTGGGTGTATGCACGTATGGGCGTTTGGTGGGTGTGCCGCCGTGTTGGTTGGATTTCCTTGGGGGTGATGTCGTGTCGAAGCGGCCTTGAGGCTTAGGCGTGAGTTCGAGGGGCAAGAACACGCGGGGGAAGTTGTTCACTGCGGCGTCTCGGTCATGTCGCCAGCCTCGTGTCGCAGGGTGTGGATAACCGCGACGAGGTGGCTAGTCGAGGGTGGGCCTCGACTGTGGGTCGCCGCTGACGAGGGAGCTGCCAGAAAGGAGGCGCCACGCTCCAGCGGGTCAGTGACAGCGTGGGCTCCGGTACAGAACACAGAAACACCAGAAGATTCGGCAGGTCGAGGAGGAGCACGAGAGAGTGGAGAGTCGGTAAGCGGTGGAGTGCTGGTCGACACGCTCTGGTGGTGGGGAGTCGCTCGGCTTGGACGCTTAACCTGCCGCTCCCGCGCAGGCAGTTCCTTCCCTGTGATAGGTTGACAGCAAGCGGGACCCACCATGTCTTTAAATCGATGCAGCAGTTGTCGAGTCTGCGCGCCCGTTCAAACGTCACAAAGTCATCGTGTGTATTTTTGTATTCTTGGTCTACTCGTCCGCTCAATATCTATGGACCCGTAGCAGATGCGGGATTGCTCAACTCAGAACATCAGTGCATCTGCACCGTATCGGATTCTGTCACGTTGTGGCAACGGCAGCAAGCAAGCATTGCCCCTGGTGAAAACCTCCTTGTTTTGGGCAAGGCAACGAAAAGGCTTCCGTCCTCCCCGTGACATCCTTCTGCTGGATGTTGATACGTACACCGAAACTCTTGCATATCTTGGAAAACTGAGTAGACATGACGTCTGCGGATAGGTGCTTTGTTGTTGATCTCTTTGTACTAGAACTTGTCCTCTGTCTACCACAGAATGCTACACTCCAACACATTGATCCCAAAGCTCGAAACGGCCTCGACTCGTCGACATATTGGAACAGTTTCTGTCCAAGCAGACCTACGGTGGCGCATGACGACAACGGGGCATTCTGTTTTCCTGAACGGGGTCACTAACAGCTCTTCTCGCCATTGCTGGATAGGTCCAGCGCAGCGTGTTGCCTTGTAAGCATCTGCGTTGGGCTTCCCACGATACTTCAGGTGCCTGTCCGTTGAAATCTCGTCGTCCGCTGGGGTCATGGGGACGGTAAATCTCTAGCTTACCTAGCATCCTGAAGTCTCAAGTTGAGCAAACATACGACGGCCGAATTTTGTGTTTGTTGACCAACGCCTTGAGCTGAGATGGCCAATGCAGAGCGAAAATCTGTTTGCTGCAAAGTCAAACTACAGTACTTCGCCGAGCGTCCTGGGAGGCTTCAGTGCTTTTCATGACCTGCGATTCTTGAATTGCTGGTCAGGATGTGTACTGTTGGTGTCTCTGTCACCCACGGTTGGCTTCCTTTGCTCTTCTGGGATCGACGGAACATCTTCTCTACCCTTCACCGGATCTCAGTGGACTCAGCACACCAATGTCGCCGAACCTCGTTCTCAGCATTTGTCAATTCGCCGTGAAGATCGTACTATCGTGGAGGTACTCGTGCGGCCCTTGCCGGATTTATGCAGGTGCGCAAAGAACTTAAAACGCTGTTCTCAGCACACCCAGCCTAAAGACTCACATTTGGACAGATCAGCGATCAGCTGTCATCCCCTGAGAACCGGCATTGCGTATCCGGGGTCGCGAAGCAGAGACCACATTGGAGGTGAAGAGTCTTGGCCCTAGGTTGGCGGCGTTGATGGCGCAGTACGCTTGGAACATTTGGCCGAAAAGCTCTGACGGAGCTTTGATGGAGCTGAGCTGTCAACAACGCCGTGGTACCAATGACGGGGAATTGGGATGCGCTGTTACCTAAATTCGTGAGGTCGGTGATGCAGGCTATACTTGCGTGCACGTACGAGATGAGATGAAACACATATTTGGAAGCAGCGATCCTCTCACGAGAGGAACTGGAAAAGATGGACAGAACTACGGCATGGATTCGCAGCACAAACCAAGTGTTCAAGAATTGATTCACCGATCAGCGAATATCAGCGGGCCTGATGTGCGGGCATCGACATTTCGCTTCGTTCCTGGATTGTCATGCAGACTGGGGTTGAAAGGGGCGAGTATTCGCACGCTCCACTTGAGAGGCCAACACATCTCCACTTTCCAGTTCTAGTGCGCTGCCAGGCGCACAACGACAATTGCTTTCGCGGTGGCTGATGAGGTACGATAACTCGTTGCTGTGGATATGGGTTTAGCGTGTGTGGGTGTTGTGTTACTAACGTCGCCAGCCGTGGGGAGTGGAGAGTAGGGAGTACGAGATGCAGAAGTGATCACACGTTTGGGGGGAGCGACCACTTAAAGAAGGACTCTGAGAAGGATTTGATTGCAGATCCGAGACTACAGTGACGTTGCCGGTACATCCTTCGCCGTTTCGATATCAGCCTCCCAGGGCGCCATGCAGTCGTTGTTGGTAATGTGCCAGCGTTCTCTGCTTCTGTCAGAACTCAGGACTCAGTCCGTCCGGCGTGGGTGGGTACAAGCCAAGCACGGGCTACTCGGCCTGTACCCACCCTCAATGGCGCCAGGGTTGGTCGGTGCTGGGCTATTCTCTGGCGGACAGGACGCCAGCCGGATAGGGTCAACTGAGCCTGGGACGATCAGAGGAGGCCTGGTCAATAGCAGTCGATGATATGCCCGCCCTGCTACGCTGCGCGCGAGGTCTGGTACTCCTGCGCACCTTGATCTTCGCTGTACAAACCTTCTGCGCGCCCACCCAATCCGCTCCGCTGCATCCTCGCGCTGATTGCTAGCTGCACGCTCCCCTTGAGCTAGTCCTTTGCTGGTCCTTCGCTGCAGCTCCGTCGGCAGCAGGCGCCGGAAACGAGCCTGGTGTGCAGTTCCCAGACCACGCTCTCTCCACTTGCTCGTCGCACAGCGTCCCTGGGTTCCACCACCATCCTCGCACATCCGCAGGCCCCAAGCGTTGACCGCTGCCAGCCCTGCGCCCGCCGTGCCCTGCACCCGCCATTGAGCCCCAATGCAGCGCCGCGCCGCGCCTGTGTATAGACCCTGAGGCCCCGGTTAGCAGTGACATTGCGCTCGCCGCTCATTTCCAGCAAGAGAGTTACGAGCATCCGCGACTCAGGCGACCGAACCTCTGTTTCTGCTGAATCGCGGTCCCGTCCAAGAGCGACCACGCCACCCAGACCACCCTTTGAGGCCAGTGTTTGCTTCTTCTTCTCATCATGGGGCGCTCCCGCGGTCAGTTCTCCTTTCCCATTCCCGGGCGCCGGTCGCAGAAAAAGCAAGACAGCGCCGCCACCAGTCCCGGCGCACCGCAGTCCCCCTCCGCCCAGCAATGGCCCTCATACATTGAAGAGCCCTCCAGTAAAGCACACCGCGTGCTGGGCACCTCCGAAGCACCAATGTCACCAATGTTCCGCACACAGTCCCGCCAGACGACCAACGTGCCCCCCAGCCCGGCGTACATGACCATCACTATTGCGTCCGAGTCCGGCTACGGCGACGAGTACGACGACGGGACGTCGGCAACTGGAACCGAATACACCAAGCGGCCCGCCATGTCGAAACGCCCCTCGTCAAACATTCTGGGAAACACCACCGGGGACAGCTCGCGGCGGGGCTCAGACAACAGTACCGCCAGCCACCGACTCCAGCCTCAGACGTCCCACTCCACCATGCGTTCGCACTATGACGCAAAGAACTCGCCGCTTTCCGTCTCCCAGCAGACATCCAACTCGGCAGTCCGCGACCTGGCATTGAGAAGAGGGAAGCCACAAGTAGTCACAGATGGCCATGCCCATACCTTCAATGGCTACGAGGCTAGTCCCGTGGTGCTAATGATGGAGTCAGAAAGACGCAAGAGCAAGCCTGCGAAACTGGACCTTTCGAAGCTGTTTCCGAAGCCAAACACTGGAGACGGTCAGAAGTACTCGAATAACCTTCTCTCGCCAGCCAAGATGGTCAGTTCGCCAGCTGCCATGTCAATTAACTCGGAGTATTTCGCCCAGCCTATGACCAGAGAGCCTACACCAGCGCCAAAAGGACACGCGAAACTGACCAAGCATGCAACTCGCCGGCACGCAGAGCACGCCCCGCCGGTGCCGAAGTCTCCAAAGCGACTTTTCAAGCGTGACGAGTTCGACAACGCAAAAGTCCATGTTCGAAGACCACCCAAGGGTGTGCAGCATTGGTTTGATGCGTTGGACGAAGATAGTGACGAAGAAGCTTTGGAATCGCCAACGCAAGAAGTGCACGCGCCACAAGCACGGCGCCCAAGCAACACACCCAAGATTCCCCTCCGTAAGACCTCACTCGGTGGTCTCTACCAGAGCTCTGCTCCCTCGCACCCTGCACCACGAGCGCAGAGGTCTGTACCAGGTTTCAGCAGTGATTCGTTCTCACACGAAGACATAATTAACATCAGTGGACTCGTCTCACCAAGCCAGTACTCTCTACCGAACTCGACCAAGACGAAAGAGTCATCGCTGTCAAAACACAACCTCCAGGACTCGAGTTGTCTGTCATTCTCTTCATCTGAGGAAGAGTATGACGAAGACCGACGTGCATTTCACAACTTTACTGTGCGAAAGAGTATAAACATGGATGACGACGCAGGCGATATTGTGTTCGGGCAGGCCCAGGCTTTCGAGATGCGGCCGAACCGCAACTCAGAGCGCAAGATGAGCATCATGTCAACCTCGACAAGCGCTGCGACGATTGACATAATGTATACACCAGAGCCGTTCTCACCTCCAAACTTCTCCAGAGTCTCCAGCTACAGCGTTAGTCGACGTTCAAGTCACTTTCGACAACCTTCGATCATCCTCGAAGACGAGGGTGATCGTCCAAGAACAGCCGCACACGCACCACCCTCTTCGTCAGCGTACAGCATACGCAGTGCACGTACCTCGGCTAGCGAACCTCATCCACGAACAGCTGCGGCAGAACGCAAGATGATGGCAGTGACGCCTGAGGAGGAAGCTTTGCTGGAGCTGATGCGCAAGAAGCGTGCCTCGATGGCGATGCAGAGCTCAACAAGTATGAGCAATATCTACATTGAGCAGGAAGACCAGCGACAGAGGACGCTTGAGGCGTTGCAAAAGACCGGTCGAACGTCAACGACCTTGGCGAATGAGTCGCCAGTTGCCAGTCCTGTCAAGCTTGTGGAGATGAAGTCGAGGCGGAAGTCGCTGGCTGCGTCCTCAACCTCATCAGCACACCTGACACCACCACCCCGCGGCAGATCCACTAGAACCAGCCACGATGTGAACCACACCAGTACCCTCCATGACAGCTCAGCCAGTGACGGTGAGGGCTTCACCTTCCCTATTGCTCGAGGCTCGCTGCCCCACCACATTCCTACGCCTGATGCCTTCTCCCCACTAGACCCCTTCCCACCGATCTGGCCTTCCCACGACCCAAGCGTCGCCTCCCCAACAACCATAGACCACGTCTCGCCTCTGCCTTCACCAATCACCCCTGGTCCTCGCCTCGGCGATCACGACACTGTCAAGATTGCTAGCAGCGATACCAGTGCCGACATCGAGGAAGTCGCCATCCTTGATACAGACCTTCCCGTTCACATTATCAAGGCCGCCAGATCTCTCGAGACCATGAAGTCGAACCATCAGCGTCGCCGCACCACATCTTCTGGTGCCGACATGGACTTTCCGCTACCTCCTTCTTATGGTGCGAAAGACCTCGCTCCAGTCTCCGAAGCAAGCGTTTCATCACGTGCGCCGAGCATTATTGAGCCCAAAGTGTCAAGCTCCAATCGCAAAAATGCAATGGCTCTTGTAAGGGAACAGCGCAGCAGGCAAAGCAGTGTTGCGAGCAATACATCTTCGCGCTCAAATGTGTCGAGTATGAACGCTTCGAGCCTGTTGGCTGGGCGCGAGCGCTCCAGACATGCTAGTCGCGGCAGCAGCGTTGCCAGCATGACCAGGAGTAAGGCAAGGAGCAGCGTCAGTGACGACGTCCTTGCTGCTTGGAGCAGCCTTGGTGGCACATACTGATCATCGCTTTCGTACACTCCGGGCGACTCAATGCCGTCACTCTTCCGAGTTCAGACTGATTTCTACCATCTACTGATGTTTCCCCTTCACTTCCTTTCGTCTAGCGACTCGACATCATCGTTCGCATCTTGTATTAACTCTCATCTAATGTTCTTTGGGCTTGTTTTAGACGTCCGTCCTGTAAGTCGCAGCGCGCGCAACGATTCTCGTTTTGTCTTTCCTAGCGTTGTCATCTACGAGCTCATAGTCATGTTGTCTACGCATCTCGTTGAGTATCTACATTTTTATTTTAATGCTCCTTACTCAAGGCTTCGAGCCTGCAGTGTTGGCCATATTCGTAGTGTCTAGGTATGACCTGTAGCAGACAATCCAGTGCATCCTGAAGGATGCTGTGTCACATCGATTTCAATCTCCACGTGTATTGGCAATTTAACTCCCCGCCACGTTTTTTTCGATGAGGTCTGGGGATTCTCAACGCACAGACAATTGAGTTCCTCGTTGTTTTGGCATCCACGATGTCGTCTAGAAACCGTTCCTGCATTCAGCAGTGCAACATTGTCTCGCCTTGCTCTCGTGTCAACTCAACAACCGGCATATGCACGGACTGCGTGTTCCTAGATTATGGTTCTTCGCCTACAGCCGTCCACATTGCTTTTTGTACGAGGCGTGCGGTGCGGTTAATAGTTTCGGAGTGTTAAGTACGGGCGGTTGTCAGTGCACCGGGTGACGCCTTCCAATACCACAACGGTGGTGTTTCGCGAGGACTGCGCCACGTGATAACCACGACGTTGGGACGAAGGATGAGAAGTGGCAGGGGCGACCCAGCACCCCGGAAATTGGGCGATGTCGGGAGTTGCTGTTTTTGGTTGCGACTATTGGGAGGATGGAAAGGCGTAGCAGAGGCGAGGAAGTATGGGTAGGGCCGAACCGCTGTCGCGGAGATGACGAGGCGACAGGGTCGGAACTGACATGCATGGGTTGAGAAACGACAAGGCTGCACCAGTGTCATACAACGGAAACGAATAATTGTGAATTGTTGTGTCAACCATCTTGTGTCCTTGTGATCCTGCCGAACACTATGCCCAACAGGCGAAAGCATCATTCTGATGCGGTTCGAAATTTCTTGAAAGCCTGACCGATCAGCGTTTGATTGATTGTGCGACTGTCTACAACTCCAGCTGTTCAAAGTCGAAAGCAAGTTCACCGTCGTCATGATCTCCATAGTCGAACTTGTCGGTACCGGGGGCACAACCTTCGTTACCCATTTCTCGATTACCATACTCGACCTTACAAGAGGTGCGACAAGAGCATGGAGGTGGACTGCGAGAGTTAGCAGCTTCTGTCATGCAGTTGAGGTTTAGAATGTATAGTAGTAGACGTGAAGTGTTGAAGATAACGGATCGCTTTTGAGCCTGGTCGAACATCTCCTTCCTGTGAATTAGCTGGGTAAGCATTACATCCCATTTAGGCTTGGAGCCGCGCTTGATGGCGTCGCCGAGAACAACTTTACCGATACGCATGATGAACGGCCAAAGGAAGGTCATGATCCAGTCCACCATGGTACGTTGGCAGCGATCTTCGCCCCTGAAGCCATAAGCATTCCACACTGGAGAGTGGCAGTATCCGTCGTAGGGACGTCTGAAGTAGGTTTGAAGATCCTCCAGTTGTGGCAGGGTTTGAGGAATGTGTCCACTAGAGTTCGTGTCGTTGATGCGGAAATATGGGTGCGTCTTCACGCCGAGAAATTTGAACCAGTCGCGCATGTTGAAGTCAAGGACGAATTTGTTCAGCCAATTGAAGTTGGGTTTGACGCCAGTGCGGAGGATGAGGAAGAGGAGCTGGACGCTGTGGAAGCACTTCCGGGTGTTTTCCCAACCCACCTTGCGTGCGTCCTCATACACGAACGTGCTGACTCGAAGAAGGGCAGTGCTCAGTGCTTCGATAGAGTGGTCGATGGTCGTATCATGTACACCGCCGTTATGAAACAGATGTCGATACTTATGATGTTTGCGACGCCAGTCTCCGATATTCATATAGCTGGATCCCCAGTGAACTGACGCCTGAGCAACAGTGAGGTCATCGCTAGCCAGGTATTCGCTCACCCTACTGAGCAGGTACAGACGAGGACCCAGCGCGTATTTGTAGATATTGTAGCGCACCTCCGCCAAGAGGTTCAGCAGCCTAAAACTCATGCCGTTGACGCGCCACCATTCTCAAATTACGCTCTCACCATATTACTGATCTGGGTCCGGAATTTTCATGATTTGCGAGGGAACCCATTGCTTCGGGGGCCTCCACTCGCTTACGTTCCTGATACAAAGGGTCTCAGTGGAGAGCCCTTCGCACTTTGGGATGATGGCTATCCATGTCGTAAGTGGAAAATCGTTGACATCATCGACAAAGGTGTACGACTTGTTGTCGTAGTGTTCGTATTGATAATGAGGACTTGACGAATAGAACGGCGGGGAATTGTTGGTTTGGTGTACGCAAAGACAGTTGCAAGCGAAGAGCATGTTATCTCGGTTCATTTGACGGATGATGAGTTTGGTTATGTATACAACCTCATTACATTGGGGTGAAGGGGGCTTGAATCTGTAGGGGCATCGATCTGACCCGTTGTAGATAGTAGCGAAGTCACTCGAAGTCGGCGGCTGCACTAAGGGGGTAAAGCCTCGATTGAAACCCTCCCTACCAATTCGTGTATAGAGCTTGAAGTGGTTGATCTCTGTGTAGAGATAAGACATCTTGATCGTGCCGTCTGTGGTCGAAAGCGATCGAGTTGAGTTCTAATTTTGGTTGGGTTTCCGAGCCGAAGGGTTGTATAGAAAAGACGACGGATTAGGAAGAGTTTATATGCTAGTAGGTACGACATCTTGAGTTGTTTTTTGGGGCCCATCGGGTTTGAATGCGAGTAAAGGAAGCATCTCGGGTGACACACCCCTGCCACTGGTAGACGCGACAGCCCACCATTCGAGAAGCTAGAGATCGGGAAGGCGATCCACACTTGCAGCGGAGTTCACCGCATGGTATGCGCGTCGAGGACGTGAATAGTATTGCTTGTGGGGAACTCTTCGGCAAACAAAACCGTCATGAACGCCATGATTTTGGGCTTAACTAGCCAGTCAACCGTGAAGTTATAAGCTTTGCTGCCGAAACGATTCTCTCCGGGTGGGTACACAGGCGGCGTGTGGGAACTTCATCCTGGCCTGGCGTGGACGCGGCAGTGAATACATGTATGGCCGAGACTCGCTCTAGTATCAAGGTTAGTGACTTCGAACAAGCAGGTTTGACAACTTGAAAGGGCAATGATGTAGTTGATGACTCGAACAAATTAGCAGTCAGCAAGCGAAACGCTGACAACACTGTGCAAAACAACGCCATCCAACGCCTTATGCTTCCCGCGCTGCTACCCAGAACGTCTACAACAATGAATGAACAAAGACGTCTAAGCTAAGGAACATCGACTACGAAAGAAAACATGACGCCAAAAGCATGCAAGTATCTCACAACCGCATGAGAGTCACAACAGCAATACCGACAGCAGCATACAGCCACGAGCTATCAAACCGGAGTGCGCTTGACCCACTCGTCCCGCGCAAGTCACCGCAGCAGGAGTCGCGATTGTATGAGACACCATTGGCAGTCGCCGCTACTTGGAAGACAGATCCGTTAAAGTTGCCAAAATTGTAGTAGTCGACGAGTAGCCAATTGGGTGGACGACCCCACATCTCTTCGCAGCCTTGGACATTTAACCCCAGACTGCTGTTTCCAGAAACAGCATTGATTTGGTTGAGAAGTCCATATGCCGGTACAAGTATATCCGTTCCTGCGATGGAAATCTCGATGTTGAGGTTGTGGTTCAGCATGTACATGCGGTTGCGAGAGACTTCTTCAGGCTGATTGGGCGGGCGCTGCTGGGTGCAAGGAAATGATGGGTCTGTGGGCGAGAACGGCGTTTGCCATTGGTAGTCGAATTGGCTGAGCAACCAAGGTACGGCATCCTGATCGGCATTATAGTCGATCATCGCGACTACGCGCTCGTTTTTAAGGATCATTTCAGACAGTGTTGGCCATTGGGTCAAGTTCAAGCTCCTGGCGGGTGGTGTCCAGATGTACTCCAACATGCCCGAATCCTGGAACGGCTGGATGTAATCTGTCGCAGGGTTGCGGGAATCCTGGTCGTTGTTGTTGCCCATCATGATAGCAATGACTTCGTAAGGGTTGTCATCGAGCCACCCTTTTACAGTAGCCAGGTAAGACTCAAGGGTACCAACATCTAACAAATCGCATGAAGTGTGGCAAAGACGGATAGGGCTCGAAGCATTTGGCTTGTGCGTTTCGAACTGGACTGAGCAAATGAGTCAGTCTTGCGTATGAAAGGTTCAGTATATTCATTACGTACGTCCTCGAATACCATCATCGAGCTGATTCAAGACTTTAAGCGCTTGGTTACTGGCAGCATTGTGAGGCTTTACGAAGGGGCTGTTGTGAGCCACGACCATGGAGATGTTTGAGAGTCGCCTCTCACAGAACTCTGGGTATCCGTTGCAGGGTGTCGTGTTCTGGGTTGGGCGTGCACGAGCTGTAGTGGATGTCGACGCGGTAGCATTGCTGGATGCGGTTGGAGCAACGCCTGTTATGCCAATTACGTCCACCGTCGTTGAAGATCGATAGGCTGTTGTGCTGCCATTCTGCGAAACTGAAAGAGATGCAAAGGAAGAGGATTCGGGCGTTATTTCGGTTACAAGGCTGCTAGGCGCTGGCGTAAAGGATAGGGATGATAGGATCGAGGATAGTTGTGCAGAAACGCATGGCAACAAAGCGGTCCAGAGCAGGAGAGATATCGTAGGGGAAACCATGAGGATCGGTGTTGATGGTGTTCAATGAACGAATGAATGTCAAGCTCTCTCGATTGCCGAGCGCTCAAACAATGCGAACGCGCAGTCAGAATCGACCTCGTATAGCTTGATGATAGAGACTTGTGGCCATAGAAAGCTCACCGGACGTTGGTCATTTCTAGCGTCTGTCGTTGGCAAGCGCGATGACGGCATGCTAGGCAACGCGTTGACCCCGGATCGCTGGGGAAGCGCTACTGAGGGTTGGCGTGAAAAGTTAACTGCCCTGGGCATTGGACTGGTTCTGGAATTCGTCAAGCGTGCAATTAGTCTGCACTGGCCACCTAAAATAACATGTAGAAGTCCACTGTCTGACGCTGTTCCCGGCATTCGCCTCCGCTTCACCAACGGGCGATGACGCAACACGCTTGCAAAATCCCAACGCCCCCTGCCGCGTCGTCCGAGAGCGAATACAAAGCCCTCCAATATTGAAAACGATACAGAATAATGTCGTTTTTCACGAGATGTAAGTCCCGCTCAAATTAGAATGACGAGGCTCGCCGCGTGTCAACGAGGAGTTCTATTTGCGTGGTTTGTTGCAGGAACGCTAGCGAGATCTCAACATCTCATACCCGGACACATCAGTGGGTCAAGGAACGAGCCGCTGAGTGCGGGTCATGATCATGAGTAAGGTCTGTCTTATTCATCTACAACGTATTGCTTCTTTCATATCGAGTCCTTTCTTGGAGGCTCTCAGCGTCCCTCATAAGATCTCCTCAACCTTCCTCCGGTTCCAGCAGGCTCTTGACCATCTTCTTGACACCTCGCTCCGCAAAGTACAGGCCCTTGTGCAACTCGTAGTTCAGCTCCATCTTCTCGAGTGCATCCAATTTTCCGCCGTGCTCCTCAATTGGGACTGAACCTTCCAGGTCATCAACCTTAGCGTCTGCACCTAGAACTTTCTTGACATTTTTGATCGCAGATTCAGCGCCAATCTTCAGCAGTTTGGCTGTATTGTCTACCTCCTCAGCCCATGACTCTGCCACACCCTCAAGCTCAGCGTCCCGAGTGCCCACAATCATCTTGTCCAGTCGGTCGTACTCGCCAACGAGTTGTTCAGATGCCATGAGGACGCTGGCGACGGTTTTGAATACAGCGTTGCGTGCGATCTTTGTTTCGCCAAATGTGGGAGGAGTGCCTTGAACAGGGCGGTTGGGAGTTTGAAGGGCTTCCAAGATAGCTTCCGTTATCTCGTTACGGCGGCGCATAGTTGCTTGTTCGCTGCAGAAGTGAGCTCATGTCTGCAGCCTCGGATGTTTGGGAGCGACTATAGGTACTTACGCCTGTCGCACACACTGACCGAGCAAGGTTTCCAGCTCTTGTTGATCAGCTGCCACTTTCGCCTTGAAATCCTGCAACTCTTTGTGCTTGGTCTTGGGCTTTTGAAACAGTGAGCTCAGTGCGAGTACTCGCCTGAAGCAAGGGTCAGTATGATACGTAGCTGGAAGCTCTGAAGCCGAAGTATCTCTTACTGGCTCTCCTCGCCCTCAGCATCAGACACACTGCTCTGGCTGTTTGCGGGCTGCTGAGCAGAATGGGCGCTTCGACGTGCCATTGCTGATTTGATACCGGAGTGAAAAGATCTCCGCAGGTATTGGAAGCGTGGTGGCGAAGTGGCGTGGCAATATCCTTGATGAGTGGATCGAATGGCGGGGCGAGGCAGTGTTGTTTTGGGAAGTCACGATCCGCCTTCACCGTGACGCACTGGGGTATTGGTCCGCAGCAATTAACGATCACTGGATTAAGAGCTGCGATTGGTGCCAGAAGCATTGTCATTTTTGTAACTACAGACCCGGGTCAAGTATACCTGGGTGAGAAGCCATCCTTCGTAGCCCATAAATAGTCTGCATGCAAAGGAAAGCACGCTGCAACCGGTAGGTCGACAGCAAAGGAACTTTGAAATGAAGGAAAGTAAAGCAATGGTGATGAGCATCCGTTTTGTAAACCCGCCCGTTTGTCCTGCTCCAAAACCCAGAATAATGCAATCTTGTTGCTGCCGTGGATTTTCCCTACCTGGAGTAAGTCGTCTATGACCAAAGACACTCAACATAAATGTCAAAAGTCAGATTCGTGTGATTTAGGTGCCTCGACCCGTGGAATTGCATGAAGAAATGCACTCGTAAAGGCCGTGGTGTCGTAATTTTTAGAAGTATGGCCGCATATGTCGAACTAAGCAAGCCTAGTAAGATCCACCCTCCGTGAAGGCGAATCACTTGCAACACACCTACTTGCTGGCAAGAGACATGTTCTGCATACCGGTCAGGAAGGACTGATCGTTGCCATTGTTCGAAGCACCAGCCTTGCCGTTGCTAGCACCTGAAGTGGCTTGCTGGCCGTAGTTGGCACCACCAGTGGGCGCATAGGAATTGGTAGCCGGATAAGCGCGGTTGTAGGCTGATGCTGCGCCGTAGTTTGAGCCCGGTGGGTAGTAAGCGCCATAGTTCATAGGGCTGCCGCTGGCAGTCGCATTTGGATAACCACCAGCAAAGGCACCATAGCCGCCGTACATCTGCTGTTGGTACTGCTGACCTTGGGTCCAAGGAGGCATACCATAAGCGGCTTGAGGAGCATAGGCCGGAAGCTGATGAGAGAAGGCGTAGTGACCATCATCGTAGTTGGCTTGAGGGGCGTTATTGCGACCGCGACCTGCAACGATTAGCTCTTGTCCAGGCAATAGCACAAAGCTAGACTAACCATAGTGCTCATTGGAGCGTTGACTGTTGTTGCCGAAACCAGGTCCTACAGGCAGTGAAGAGTTGCCGTTGCCGGGGGTCATAATGGCACCAGGTCCGATTGCTGAGGGTGGGGGAATCTGCATTAGACCTGCTGGATTGACGACCGATGCAGGGTTGACTGCTGACATCCAAATGCGGACCTTGTACTGCTTGAATAGGTCGGTCACGAGATCGTTGAAGTTGACATACGACTCTGCGTAGTAGAAGTAGGTGAGCTTGTGGTAATCGCTATGATCGTTAGCCTGATTGATCATTTACAGACACTGCATCACTTACGCTTGGTATTCGGCATCAAGGACCTCCATAGGTAGCTTGTGGTCAGCGGCTTTCTGCGCTCCAAGACGCTTGGCTTTGGCTTCTGAGCCCTCTTTGTCACGTAGAGCAAAGATCTCGTGCTGTTGAGCAAGGCGCTTGATCATCTTGGGCTTAGCATCTTGGTCTTGATTGCCAATCATGCCGCTCAACTGAGGCTGGTTCGGATTGTTGGACAGACCATTCGCGCGTGCAAGAGCACCGAGCATGCCCGAGTCGTTCTGGGTTCCCGCAAGGGAATACTGAGAGAACATGACGAGCCAGCGGAAGTGCTCCTCGTTGGCCTCAGCTTTGTACTTCTTTGCGTCCTCAAGGCTCACATCTGCATGAGCCACCTGACCGAGGTCGCAACCACGGTCGCCCTCAACAATGACCAGATCACCGCGCCGAATCTCAAGTCCAGTATTGTCGTAGAGGTAGTAAATGTCAGCTCTGGAGCATTTGAATGTGACAACGAAAAGACGTCGACCCGGGCGACCCAATACAGGGGGAACGGCATAAGGATTAGTTGTGTTCATGGTCGTGTTTGGAACTACGGGGTCCGGATGAGCAGCGGAGATGGCTGAGGCGTTGATAGCCCGCGATGCGGGGCCATAGCCTGCGAAGTAGGCGGCAGCGTCGAACTGATCTGCTTCTTCAGGTGAGTGGGATGCTTGTCGAGGGGACATCAGGCTCTCGTCCTCTTCTTGTGTGTTGCTTAGGGTAGTAGAGAGAGGCATGCTCTGGTTGAAGCCACCATAGTGAGCGAAAGAGTGTCGACGACCCATCGCATCCATATTGAGGTTGTGAATGTTGCCGGTCGCCCACTGTTGCTTCTTCAGGCTGTCCATGATCTCCTGCTCGGGTTCGCGGCTCAGGATGGAAACGTGCTCGCTGAAGCGGCGAGTCAACGAAGACGGAGGCAAGGCATGTGGAGCGACCTCGTGATCTTCGTGCTCCTCAATCGCGTAGTCGGCAGTGTTACCATACGACATACCACGAAGCCCAGCAGTAGTCTTGCGACGCTGTGGTGGCGGTGGGTGTTGATGGACTGGGGAGCTTGTGGACGTGGCACGATTCCGCGCACGTGCACTCTCCATGGCAGCCTGTTTTAGTAGAGCCTGCTTCTGCTCACGCTCCCAGTAGCCTTGAGGAAGACGGACGCCGTGTTCAGAGCTATTAGTTGAGTCGACCTCGTCGATGTCGTCTTCGCGCAGTTGGGAGAGACCGACGCCAGAATCACCAAGCAGACTGGGCTTAGAAGGACGGTGACGCACGCCTGCTGTCGTGCGCACGCGTGTGGAGAATTGACCAACAGGACTGTTCTCGATGTCGCCCTGTCCGATGCTGTAGGACTGAGAGCGAACTGCCTTGCGGATGGGGTTCTGCTGACTGAGGAGAAAACCAATGCCCTCTTCACCTTCGGGCGCTGCTGGTGAGGGCAAGGGCCTCTCACTGGGAAAGTGGGCGGATGTGGGTGATGGGACAACTTCTTTCAAGCGACTATTGGCCTGGGTGCTGCTGAAACTGGAGGTGTTCCAGGGAAAGGCAGAGGTACCGGGGCGCGACTGATTCGGCAGTTCTAATGATGGAGTAGTGGGTTGCGAGCCGGCAAACGACACTGACGGCAGCGAGAACTTGCGGTTGGGCTGGATGTCTTGTAGCCAACCAGATGATGGCCTGCGACCACCAGGGTAGCCCCCAGCAGGACGAACAACTGTGGGCACGTGCTCACGATCGTCATCGCTGGAAGCCAGAGCATCACTGTCGGGCGTGGGTCTGCGAAGCTGAAGCTTCGATTTGTCTAGGGCAGACCCTCCAACGGTGAGGTTGCCCTTGTAAGCTGAAGATGTCATGATGATCTCTTCAGTCTTGCATTGGTCAGCAGCCTGATGCAGTAGCTTCTCAAGAATCAGAGCGTACCTTGGTGTAGGAAGAGTGAGTCTAAGTACGTCTTGGAGGAGAGGTCTTGCCAAGTGTTGTGAAGGTTTGCAACGGGACTTTTGTAGTTTGTCGATGTGTCTAGGATTGACAGCTGCCTGATATAATGGAAGAAGTCGTTCGTCAGCCTTGCCATGAAAGATCACGAGAGCGGATGCGAGACGGACGAGGTAAAGGAGTTACAGACTGTCACGTGTGATGTACAATGAGAAAGCTGCATTGGGCACTAGACCACGGCCAGCAAACGCGTTGCAGCTTCAATGACCAAGGAGCAGATGAGTTGTGATACCAATAGATACCAACAGACGCTCACTCTGGGTACTGCGAAGGACTGCAAGATATGGGGCGGTCACTTACAGAGAGTTGCAGCGATGCTCGCTGCGAGCTGGGGAGTGGTGGAGGTTTGCTGACTGACGGCTTGATGGCAGGTGAGGATTGAAGGGGGAAAGAAGGCAGGAGCGAAATCCACGCCAAGTAGTGAGCCCTAGGGAGTAATACCGGGCTGATGTGGTGACGGTCAGATGTCAGATTTGTGTCGTTCTCCGCTGGTTTGGAGGAAGGAGCGGTCGGCGCTGGATAGATACGGAGTATTACTGTTGACCATATCGTCTTAGCAGACTGCAACAGAGTTGTGAAGGCTTGACTAAAGAAGCAGACAATAGGAAGTGTACCCATAATGATGCAGTGCTGCATGAGGACGTAAGTTCGGCTTGCTCTTCTGCATGCTTGATTGTGCCTGTGGTTGCGCTTGACCCTTTCGGCATCCATGTCCGCACACCAACAGCGACCTCCAACAGCGCCATACCACAGCATGCCATAGATGCTAGAAACCCTCCCAGAGGTCCGGGATGATTTCCTGCATACTACGAACATGCCCAGGCGGCATCGCGAGTGACCATGCACGTCCCCACACAGCACAAACTCCTCGCGGCGACCTCCGCGTACCTTTCTCTTTCTCGAACGACCACCAACGGGCCTCTTGAGGCTTGACAGATCCACTGTAAACAGCAAAGAGAACGAAAACACTAAGGCTGAACGGGCATACAGAACGGGAAACTGCTTACCTAGGTGATAACAGAAGAGCGTCTACCAAAATTACGCAGCGGCAGGGTATCGATGTACAACACGATCTATCAAATGTGGGGGCAGTTTATCCTAGAGCTCTGTCAGTACGCCCTCTCGACTTGATTTGCAACAAACTCAGATTAGGCCGCAGAACGAGGCTGCGGGCGTCCGCACTCTGAGGGCGAGAAGCCGTAGCGCACAGCTAGGGGACACATACCAGAGAATCTATCCCGCGAAGGTATCCGCAACCTCTAAGAAATCAGACCCGGTCTGAAAGGTAACTTGACTACAGTAAGCTTCGGTCGATACGATGTGGCAACCTGCCAAAGTCCGGAGCGGCGGTGGCATACCTCAAAAACGTACACGAACGAGCGCCAAACACTTGCCCAGTCTATCCCTACTTTTCTTGCGGAGAATCTTGGAAGAGGAGTTGATATGCTATGGCATCAGCCGCTGCATGGAATTATACAAGCCTGCGATCGGCGAGGAAGCTTCGCAGCTGAGGAATGTGGGGAAGCGCCACGTTCTAACCCAAGGCTGCCCAGTCAGTTGCGGGCCAGTGGTTGAAGGAAGAACACGCGACCACTAGAGCGGGCACATCATCGCCCTGTGCCTCGAGCGACAGAGGAAGATAATAAGCCGTGGGATTCGACGTCCACAGTGGCCAGAATGGCGACAGGAGGTCCTCTTCTTGGCGTTGGTTCGAAACGGTTGAGATCGGAGCCGCGGCAGACACCCCGAAGTGCCCTAAGCTTTGGCAGATCAGGAGACGGGTCGATGGCGGTAGCGGTGCGATCAGCGTGTGGCGGTTCGAAGACAGACGAGAAGAGGGGCCTGGGTCGATGAGGAGATGTCTTTGAGAGTAAGACACCTGTGACAAAGGAGCGGGCAGAAGTCAGAAACACGCAGACATCCAACGCCTTTGAGGCTTCTGCAGCTTGCACGGCTGGCTCAAGGATCAGGGGCTGTAGGTGGCAGATGCGCGACGAAATGCGGAGACGGCCAGACCAACTGAGGCTAGCCCTGCGTCTTTCAGGCGAACACCTGCAAATTGCTGCGCTGTTGGGGGTAGCGAAGCCGCGCGGGACAGAGGTGCCATCGAATCATTGGGCCCTTGTCACACGTCTGCAGCACCCCTCAAGAACCTCGTGTGTCTCTCATCCATCCAGTCTCACCAGTTCCGTGCTGTCCGTCGGCGCAAAAACATGAGCCTTGTCGCGTACATGAGCTCGATCAACAAACCCCTCTTTCGTCCCTTGACAGGCCCTGATGGACGACAACCCTCCTCTTTACAGGCTTTATATCAGTGCACGCCGTTCTATTTCAATTCAAGCGCCATCGTTCACGACGACCCCGCCCAGCCTATGCGGTAGCAGTGGAGGTCCCTGTTTAGGGAAGCCCGCCAACTCTGGAACGGAAGGACCAATGTCACGCGCCATGCGCTCAACCTAGTACGGACACCAGGGACCTTAGCTTCTCGATGCTGTTTGATACTGCTGCTCATCGTTCGCATCGCCCCGCGAAGATCCAGTAACTTCTTGGGTGCAGCTTGCAGTGCGTTCTCATTCGACAGCGCTCCTTCGCGTGACCATACGCATAGATGAATGGTTCCTGGAGCTAGCACTGGACGATACTGCACTCCAATCTTCCTGGAAGATGGTTCGCAAGAAAATTACTAGTGGTGTTCATCTAGGTGTCACATCGTGCCCATGCTGGCGTCCAGTCCTGAGCACGACATATTCCCTGGACGTAATTCCCTTCTTGGTCTTTACGAATTGAAACTCGGCTGATCAAAGGTTGATTGGAATGCCGGTAACCCCGCATTTCTCTGAGACGCGTCAATATTCAACGCCCACAACCAAACTTTTCGGGCAGCTACGGTGAGCAGTGTGCCCGCTCGGGTGGCTGATGCCGAGCTTCCAAATCGAAAAGGGCGATATCAAGATTCTGTTGGTCCCCAGATACGATCAGCTTCGCTTGCATCTGTTCCGAGCCTGCACTTGAGCCTAGAGGGCGTCGATACAGTATATTGATGTATGTTTAGAGCCAGTAGGTATCATGCCGAGTTGCTCTGATCTTGCGTGGTCTAGCAGAAGTGTGTTGTCGACATATCTCGACTTTGGTCGATCGAGCCCTTCGCGTCTGACAGGACGGGTTATGAGATCCGGATTGACGTCCCGTTCCTTGCCATACCCCTGCTTCGCTTCAAATGCTTAGCAGCTACCAAAGTGGTGCTATCAGGGTCAACCGCATGCGGCTGCCTTTATGTCCCCTGTGCTGTTCTTTCCTTCCTGGATTGAACGTACGTTGGCAGACATTGGTCTGAGGTCCTGTGAGTGTAATACCATGCTTTGTCGTCGCCAAGTTGTCAAGCTCCTTTAGCTTCTCTCAATCCATTTTAGTTCCTCGCAGGGCACAGCAATCGTTGTTTGCTCGCATATCGTCTGCGGGAAGGTGCTCTCTTTGGGGAGTAAGAGTAGTCTTTCAGCTGGCATGGCGGCGCAGGGTGCGCCATCGAGGTCATCGAGGAATCCCTGGCTTGCCGTTGAAGCTAATATTTGTTCTTTATCAGCTGTACAGCTCGTGAGGAGCATGGACTCAAGCAATTCGGCGTTGCTTCCGCGCTACGTATGGGCGGTCTGTACACCGGCGAAGTGGACGTAATCGAAGGCGGCTGAAAGAGGGCGTCGGCGGGTGTGGTGAGAGTCGGGGTTGTTCATGTTCAGATGATGCGAGGGGGTGTCGAGGGTAGGAGGGACTACAAGAACAGCATGTGCTTCGAGCTCCTGCACTCAACACCGCGCCACCTCGCAACAGCACTACACAACATCCTGAGGGACCAAGAGCACGAGGTGAACATCGACACTGAAAGCGCTCCCTCCAAATCGAAGAGTCTGCGAGTCACATGCAACTCAGGTCGTTACCCAGAACACAGCTCCCCAGTCATGGCACAATTAGAGGACGATTCCATGCCGAAGCCGGCGATAGCGCTTCGACCCTATCCTTTCACAAGACGGAGGGGGCAACTGTCTGATCAAAGCCCCTCTCCTATTGTGTACGACCAACATCCCATCCTCAAACCCCCTCTCGATCGAAGGATGACTTACACTGTGCACACACAATCTGCTCATGACTAGACTCAAACAGACACGTCCTGTCGACCAGTCTTCGCGCTGACGTCTCGATAGAAGCTCTCCACGAGCCCCAGGATGTTACTTGTTCACCGCCCCGCACGGCTACCTATTGTGCGCCAACCGTTCCCCACCTCTAAACGTGCTTTGCCTATGCTAAGAGGCACACACGTCTGCACACCTTCGTATGTTTCAACTCCATCCACACCGCTATGCCAGTGTAGCAACACTGTGGTCTTTCCAGATGCTTAGCCGCGACGCTTTGCACTCGCAGGTAGCGCTTATACCGCAAAGTTGGCCTGTGAAGACATTGGCTAGCCCGACCTCCCTGACGCGAACGCCTACGACATCAAGCGCAGCCTTCGCTCCTTGTTCCAACCGGGTCTGCAGGTGGGCAAACTAGTTTTTGAAATGGTGTTCCTTGGATTGAAGCCTCAGGGTAGTAGCCGTGTGGATCGTATATGACATCGGTCGACGCGTGCCTGGATCCGACTTCCGGGCCGGGCCACCGCAGATTCATATGCACTCTTACAGTGCAGCACCTACGAACGAACTTGACTTTTGCACGTTTTAGTTCAAACCCTATACTATGACACCTAAATTTGATTCACGGTGCCGGCGCGGCGTACATACAGCAAGTCAGGTCTTGTCGGCGTCGTTCTAAACTGTTGCCGACTGGTCACTATTTGAATAAGTTTACTGCACCTAATTGCTACTTATTCCCGATAGTGACAGCTTCCTGCACACCGTTTCCTGAGACGTATGTAGACACCAACGATCGTTTCTAGAAAGTCTATACTCACGTCGATTTCTGCCCGGAATCAAGCCGCTGTAGCTTGTTCAGTTGGCGGATGATATGGACCACTCGCTTTTAGCGGCTTTGGTCTGCAAGGAATTGCGTACTGATTTCCATTGCAACGTGTATGCCTGTCATCAGGGCCCTGCTTTCGATGATGGACGTGTAGAAATTCTGCTTGTAGTTTGGTAGCAAACGGCTGACATGACTAGCCCGTACAGCCAGAGCACTCGCGAGCTACGATCGAGTACTCGCATTATGTTTATCTGTGCTTGCGGAACAGCAACGGTGCGCTTCGAACGATTTGCACGTGCGTGCATGGTAGGATAGGCAAGCTCATACAGCAAAGACGCGGATGCAAGGGAGCTACATAACACCATGACGTTTAAAGTCTAGCAGACCCTGACGCTGTTCACGATCTGAAACGTCATGAGCGCACGGTGACCTCTCAGCCTCACGCACAACCGTGCCCATAATCGCAGATTGCCGAAGGACCCATATCCGCGGCCAACACGTTGACGAACCGCTCGATGACTCAAACATTTTGCTATCGAAACTAAGAACTCAGAATAGTTCAGGTTCGCTGACGGTCTGGAATATTGAAAGTTGTCATACAACGGTAAGACAGCTTGTCTGACGTAGGCGCTTGCAGTAGCTGGGTCGGAGAAAAAACAGCTGGTGTCGTGATGTGAGCAAAGGTCTGTTCTCAGGCGGCTGCAGGGCTGCTAACGCTGCCGATCCCTGCGTGAGCTTGCATCATCAATCGCTGGGTGTCAACAACCACGCGCCTGTCACATATGCACCAGCCACCGCGATCCAAGAACATGAGGTTTGGAGTTGGAGAACTGCTCTCAAACTCGATGCACGCCAGCCACTGCATCCTTCGTGCGGATCATTGGAATCCATCAGCTATTCGCGAAACTCGAGAACAAGGGTGATCTGCGCTAAGCGCCTGGGGACCCCCGATCCGGAAGGGGCGGCGCATTTTCGTGGGAGCACTGACGTGACGTATGCCAGCCAGTCATTCTCTCGATGACGAAGGAAGCCGCAACTCCCGCCTGTCGTATATATGCACAGTGCAGCTCCCCCGGTAAATCACCTTACACCAACCTCCTGCATTTTCATACCAGCATATACTCCGCATCCATCTCAAGAGACCGTCGAATCTTCAGTCACCGCACAACACAACGCAACTGTTCATCCTCAGTCACCTCATATAATCCAAAATGGTGTCGCGCGTCGCGGGTATGGGCCTTCGTGCCTTCCAGGTTTGTGCTCCTCGAGCGATCAAGATGGACCTTGCTAATAGCTGCACAGCTCATCTGTGCTATCATCGTCACAGCTATGGTCGGCAACAACATTGCACGCTCCACTTACGGAACACACTCGGTTGTCAACTATACACTGTTCGTCGGTGTGTGGTGGCTGTTCACCCTGCTGTACTTCCTCCCCACAGCATTCATCGACAAGTTCGCCATTCCCCTCGTGGACATGGTCTTGGATGGTCTCAGCGTGCTTTTCGGCTTCTGCGCCGCCGTCGCGCTTCCCGCCTACCTTCACGCTCACAGCTGTTCGAACAGGGTATGTTACAACAACAACGTGATTTCGAACATTATCTGACGTTTCCACAGAGCTACACTCTCCACAACCCCATTACCAACAGCTCTCCTGGCCTTGAGCAGAACTGCCGTCAAGCCCAGACTGCGACTGCCTTCCTTTGGTTCGGCTGGGCTGCGTTCGTTGCGACTCTTGTCCTGAGCGCCATGGCTGGCAAGGGTGGTGCCGCTCGCGGTGGCATCCGCCGTGGTGGTCCCTCCATGAGCCAGGTCTAGGGGGCCAACACCTGTAACGTCTATTCAGATTCGTCATGGAACACGCGGACAGATGGCAACGATGTTTAGCATCGACCGGATCACCGCGGATATCTCGAACACCTTGAGGACAGACTGCCTGTGCCATGGTACAGGCCTTGTATATGTATTATATTGATGACGGATGTAATGTTGCATGCGCAAGACGCAAATGCAGACGGTTGGGTTGGGTATACCCGAAACATATGGAAAGGCGATGGCGTTCTGCAAGTTCAGCGAACTTTACTATACCATGATTAGCACGAATCTTACGAATCACACAAATCTTCTGTTTTCGCGTTATGTACAAGTCCTGCCCACTGGTGGAGTTTGTCTCGATCACAAATGCACAAGTCGTTAATGCTGAACTTATGGAGAAACGATGGCGAGTTCAATTAATGCGTGCATGTCACATCATACATCTAGGAATCGCGGTGTTAAGGCTTGGCAATTGGTCCAAGCGTGTCTGTTTGGGCGGAAGGCGCACTGTAAACAACACCAACGTTCCTGCACTGCTACGATCCCCGGCCGACGCGCGCATCACTTTCTGGCGCTGCTATTCTTTACAAACACAGCTCAAAAAGACATGACCAGTTAATCAGGCCCGCTGTTGCCCTTCTTCGTCACTTCTTGCCTTTTGCGACGCGTGTTCATCGCCCTTGACGTCTGACCTTGTTGCCGCCACACGCTGCGACCACGTTCGATATGACTGCTTCCCGAAGCAAAGTACCCGCTATTGGGTCGGCGCAATGGATTCTCGAGGAGCGACACCAGTCCAACGATCTTGTGTCACAGGAACTGGAGGATTTTGGCTTCTCTGTGCGCAATGAGCTGGAATGGCTCAACGAACACATGGCAGACATCTTTGCCGAAGATGGACAGTACGTCACGCATCACGTGCGGAGAGACGACCATTGCTAACATCACGATAGACATAACTTAGATGTATTCAAGACACCCGGGAAGCTACGCGGGAAGACGCCTCACACAACGCGCAAGAGAACTCTGGCCGAGCCGCGACAGGTGCGCCTCAAAGGGCCCTTTCAACCTCGATGTATTGACAAGAAGCAGCCTCTTGCAAACCTGTTCGCAGTGGACCTGCAGCAGCGCTCAACGCCTGCTGAGCAAAGCTTGCGCGAGATCGCTCAAAGAAGCACAGTCAAGTCAAAATTCCAGATTGCCGAAGATGTGGAGAACGAAGCCCCAGTTCAGTCTCCGAAGCCGCCAACACCAGTAGCGCGACAATTGTTCTCGAAAGCCGCAAACGACGACACAGAGCAGCCGATTGACAGCTTCGATCACGAACTTTCCGATGAGGGCTCACCACCTCAGCCTGCCCCTGCGCAATGGGCATCGTTCGACACACAAGATACAGCTTTCAGCTCGCAAGTCAATGACATCTTCTCACCTCCCCGCACACAAACGACACAAGCAACACAATCCTTCAGATACTCCATGCACGACCTGGAAGATGAGGAGAACGAAGACAAGTATGCACCAGAGGATTCGTTCGTCTCGGCAATGGACGCGTTCCGCAGCAAAACAACGTCGAATGAAGACCTGCGCGAGCAAGCACAGCTTAACGACGCGCTCCTCGATGAGGATTTTGAGGAGGACATGAGGACAGAAAGCCGTGGTACAGTCGTGCATCACGATATTGATGCCGAGGAAGATGAGGAGGGAGACGATGATATGCAGGACATCTCACATTTTCCACAGCCTCCTCGCGTCGCATCGGATGCGTTCAGCATCGGTGCTGAAACCCACGAAGCCCCTGATCCCGCAAATCGACCAGCCCACGCACCTGAGCCTAAGATGCTCATTAACCCAGCTGAAATCGACCATTCGCACACCCCAGCTGGCCCACCACCAGCTTCACCCGAACAAATTGCACATGATGATACGATGGCCCACGACGACGTTGAGGATGAAATGGAGGTCGACGAGGAGCCCACGCCTTCCGAGCACTCCAGTCCCGTGAAGCCGTTGGTTAGGAAGAGCAGTCTCACATTCGCTTGTTTACCCGCGCGAGAGCCGATTCTCCCCAAGAAGAGTATGGGTCGAACAAGCCAGATCAGACATACCGGGGGGAAGAGTCTTGGGGCCTCGCAGATAGTGCAACCGGTGGATTCACAGCACGACGACATGGACACGGACGAGGACCGCCCTGCTCTGCATCGCGAAGAGTCGGAAAGAACGAAGACACACAACAAGACCTCTACACAACGTCTGTTCGAGCGTTTTCAGATGCTCGAGCAGCACGCACCGCCGAAGCGAATCAGCCAAAACCTCCTGTCGCAATCTTCGCGACCTTCGGTTTACCCTGCTACTGCTTCACAGTCAAAGGAGGTTGCTGTGCCAGCGCAGACATCACAGTCGCAACCTACGTACCCGACCCTTCCAGTCGAATCCGAGAAGGATGAGGCTGAGGAGGATGATGACGATTCGTGGATTGCGGCACCAACCAAAACAACAGCATCCGCTGCCAATCCTGTCAGGCCACCGATCAACAAGAGTTACACTGTGGCTACACACTCCTCCCCGCACAAATTGAAGCCGTCACCCATCAAACTGGTCTCGACTTCTAACCCGGATCTTTCTGCAGCTGCGGACTCAACCACCCCGGTTGGCTCCCCAGCTGGTAAGAAATATGCGGATGCCCCTCTCAGTGCTTCAAAAGCTAAATTCTACTCAGCTCTTCGCGCAGCGAAGGACAAGCTTATCGGTTCCACAGCGGCTAGTGCGCAAGTCAAGCTCGACGGTCTCTCTTCCAGTCCCAGACGGCCAGAGTTGCAACCTACGCTTTCGTCGGACGACCTTCCAAGCAGCCCCAAGCGGCCTGAGAGGCCTATTTCAATATTTTCCCATATGCGATCACCTTCAAAGGATTCTGTCAAATCTTCCAAATCCAGCAAGTCTGCGAAGTCAGACAAACCAACTGAGGCCCCAGGCAGCCCAGTTAAGGAACGCAAGACGCGCAGCTCTACTGAGCGCGAGAAGGCTAAGGAGCGAGAAGCACGGGAGAAGGAGTTGCTGCATAAACAGAAAAGCGAGGACAGGCTCAGGGACATGCGCGAGAAGGAGCAGTCCAAGGCTGCGGCGTATCACAAGAAGACTGCATCTGCAGCAGCGATTGCGAAGACACCCTCTCAGATGTCGTCTCAGACCAGCCTCAAGCCGGCTCCTTCTGTCAACACTGCACCCAAGCCAGCGCTTCGACCTGACCCTGTCCGATTGAACTTAGCACCAAAGGATCAGAGCACCGACTCTGCCGATGAGATGCCCCCGCCACCACCCCCGAAGAGCTTGCTTCCTACCTTCCCTACGACGAAGGTCAGGCCTCCTAAAAAGCTTGTCAAGCCGACCAGCAAAGACGCTCTTTCGAAGCCTCAGGAACCGCAGAAGATTTTTATCAAGAACCAGTATGCTCGAGCACCTCCTCCGGCTGCTCGTCCGGCGCCTATCACCGCCAAGTCGACCGGGCCATCAACGCTTGGCAAGTCGACATCATCAAAGCCCACTGCTGCTACACTGACTAGGCCTGGCACAGCGATGGCCAATAAGGTTGCACCAACAGCGAAGTCAGCACCAAACACCTTGAAAGCTCCACCTCCTAAGGCGTCTCGACCTCAACCTCAAGCTGCTGCAAGCTTTGAGAAGCCGAAGCCTCAAGCATCGCAGCCTCGTGCAGACCTTGCAGCTGCTCGAGTTCCTACGACCCTGAGGACTGTTCAGGATGCGAACTCAATTCGTGTGCCTCCAGTCAACACAGCAAAACCCCCCAAACGAGCTCTAGATAACGAAACCGAAACTATACAACGTCCACCCAAGCGACCATCTCAGCTGAAGCAAAACCCTATCACACCTGGACACCCCTCCCAGTACGCGAAGGGCAAAATTCCTGGCTTAGACTCAGCTCGTGCGTCGCACTCGAAGCCAATACAGCCGTCGATCCAGTACCCGAATGGCGATGACATCAAGCTTCCTGAGATCATGACTGACAGCGAGGACGAGGACTCCGATAATGAGTTCGAGCAACCCTCTTGGGTCAACACACCAAATCTCCGGGAGATGTTGTCCACACAGCAGTTGATGGACCCTGAGGCAATCTTTGGACCTATCGCGCCGTTGAACATGGAGCAGGTATTCCCGAACAAGGAAAGACACAAGAGGTTCCGCGAGAGAACCTCAAGTGCATACTGGGTTCATGACCAGGTCACGGATGAAGAGAAGAGGAAGGAGAGAGAGGCACGCGAGAGGCTAGTGCGCGAAGGCGCATGGACATACAACCCCTCCCCGAGGCCCACACCAAGGGCGGGACCCAGCCATTGAGTAAAACCAGATGAACGCACACTTGTAGATATGACGATACTGTTGGCGTTAGAGGATAGTGGGAGTCAGTGCACCTTGTGCATTTGTTGTCTTGATTCTGGCGTTCTGGGACAGCACAGCATCAACCTTGATATGGTTGCTTATGACGGCATGGCGTTTTGTTTACCATTGCAAAGACTTTCCCATGGGAAGCGGCATTTCAACGGAAGAATCTTTACTTCGTTAGATCTCACTCCTGTCCCACTCGTGACCAGAACGAATGCCAGGAAGTGTGGTCGGTTGAGGGGGCGACCCTACTAAACATATATCGAGTCCCATGGAACTACAAGGCTGAGCCCTGGTACTGTCGGAAAACAAGCATAGATTACGCATACATAGCCACTCCAAGGACTTGCTACGAGCTGCTGCACCATATTCCAGTTTACTACCCCATGCTTCGTTCGAGAAACTATCCCCTAATCTTATTTACTCGGACATGTACGTCAAGAAGTCCCTTCAGTGCTATCATGTCAACGTGGTATGAGCATCCCAGGAAGCGGAGTCTGTACTGTAGTTCTGACTTTGGCCGTGCCCAGGAAACAGAACGCACGTCTCAGCAAGACGAGCTACACAACAGCGACACGCTCTCAACAGAGGTCACACGCGACGATATGTCACCCCGTCCTACACCATCTCCGAGTGCGGACTCGCTCTACACCCTACCATCACCTCAAACTCTACGTCGCGTTGCACAGTTAGGTTCAGTTTCGCATTACACATCTCTGCGCGACGTCCCACCCCTGAGCCTTAACGATGCCAACGACCCTGAGGCGCATCGTGGAACGCATCAAACACTTCTTCCACCACCCCCACACCCTTCCTCTCACCGTTACCATACGAATCAGCGCCCGGCAGTACTCACTCCCTCACCAGATCCCTTACTCAGAGGTTCCCTCAGGGTCGTGAACAGAGATCCTTCCCCTCTTATCGCTTCTTCTTCCACTCAAACCGTCGGACACTCAGGCACACGCCTGAATGAGACGTCAACCAGAGCAAAGGTTGATTTCACTGATTCGTTCGTGGGGAAGTACGAACAGCCTAAGGTTGGCTTACAAGCTCAATCGAGCGAGAAGCGGAAGGTCAATGCTGAGCTTTATGGCTTTACTCAAAAGCTGGAGAGTGGCTTCAAGGCAGGACAAGAACAGAACAAGGAAGGCCCGTTACTAACGACGTACAAATCATGGTGTACCGTGCATTACCTTTACGACACTTGCCTTAGTGAAGCACAAAAGCGCGAAGGCAGCAAGTATCTATGCTCGCAGCCCTCAATTACGAACGGTCAATCAGCTTCTACCAAGACTCCAGTTGTCTCCGACATCCCACCACCAGGCAAAGTGTGGGCTGGAACAATTCGTCTTCCGGACTGCCACTCATGCACGAACAACTGGGGCATACGTCATCTCCACGACATGGAAGATGAGCATCACCAAGAGAAACTCAAGATACAGGCGACGTACCAAGCTGCGAGACAGAAAGCGGAGGAAAAGCTTCAGCGTAAGTTGAGGCGCCAGACGCAATCGAGATCGTGGTGGCCCGGACCAACGGGCAGAACTCCACTCATAGTGAGGTCTTCAATGACCACACCGATGGAAGACATGCAAATGACGCGTCGAGATCTCTCAATGCCGGTTAGTACTGTTTTACAGCTTTACTGGACCTTGCGGTTGTGTGCTAACTGCTTCCAGGCTCTGCCAAAGATTGAGCCTAAGGCGGTTGATTCTCATGGCAAGTCCGACATGCCTCTCGTTCGAACCGTTGCAAATCTGGTAAGTACCAAAGTGATCTTGCTGCAATCATATACTGACCATCTCCAGGCTCCACCGAAAGTCGACTCAAAGGCTAAGCCAATGTCTGAAACAGCAGCTGGACCAACGGCCGAGTGCAAGACACCACCTCTTTCTGCCGATATCGTGAGACCCTCTGATGAAGGCGTCTCCGTTCTCGATGTAAGTACCAAAGAGCCTTGCTGATTGCTACATTCTGAGCATCTCCAGGCCCCGACGAAGACGGTACCATCGCCTCAGATGTTTCACCGCTCCCCCAAAACGGCCGTCCAACAAAATGTAGAGAGGATCAAGTTGCGGATACAAGCAAAGAAGATCATTGCCGCCCAGCAGCAGGCAGATGAGGATGCGCAGTGGGACAATATCGACCTCAGCGACGACGAAGAGTGGGACGAGGTAGCGGCTGACGAGAATACTGAGTGGGAAATGCTTGAGAAGTAGACTATGTCTGGCATGTGCGCCTCTCAGTCCTCGAGATATGTCGTTGGCGTTGGAGTCTGTACGGCTCCCAGGTTCAGCATGTTTGTAGTGCTACTCTCTTGTAAATGACTTCGGCTTACGCCATTGCTGTTATACTGCGTTCTGTAACTTTGTCATTTACAACAACTTGGTCAGTCAGCCAGCTTGTCCCAAGTCTTCTCTGGACACAGCAAGCTTCCCGACGGTCACTATACATTACCCGTCGCCCTAACCAGATAGATATTGTCCTCCGAACTCTCCTAATCGCGTCTAGCTAGGCGACATGTATCTTTAAAAGTTTACATCCATGTCATTCAATGAGCAAGCTTTCAAACAAGAGGTGAAGAAGTAACAGTCTCTCGAACGATACGCAGCGACGACAAAAAGGATAGATTGAGTAGATGAGAATTGAAGAGGTGTCGTGTGCAAAACCACATCCGCATGCGAGCTACGTACGCGCATAAGGTAGATTTGGTCTCGTTACCCGGCGACTGGTACTGATCCGCCATCTTAGTTCTTCCTAGCGTCCTGTTCAAGAACCGGAGAGATAGGTGTTCATGAGGCGAAAAAAGAAAAAAAAAACATACAACAGCGGGTATTCGCTAGTGGTCACCCACCTAACTACTAATCCGCCGGTACGTTGCTTAAATAGGGCTGAGCGAACGGGAAGCCTTGTTTTCAACGTCCTATGGTCGTATGTGAAGGGAGTGGTGGATCATTTAGTATATATTCTGTTTTTATATCGGCGAATCCCAAGCAGAACAAGGGCCTCGCTGGTCCCTTGCTCATACCATTTCGCAAGGAAACCTCTGATCTAGCCGCTGATACTCTGCACACTTCCTTAGTCATTGGGTCTTGCGCTGTCTTTCGTGTTAATGTCTGCATGCACAAAGTTCTCGCGTGTTTGTGCCGGTGTATTGCTGGCGGGCTGTGCACTAATATCAAGACATGCACCCAGCTAAAACTGCCTTGCTCACTTATGCAATAATTCACTGCGGCCGATAGAACCAGTGGTCGTCATAGGATACGTATCACATTAGCTCTCCTAAAAGACCGGAACGCCTTTCGTGTACCCCGAAACTACTACAATCTGCCTAGGTCATCTCTATGCCAACAATTCGTGAACCCAATGAGAAGTGCAGACGCAGAACCCTCTGACGGAACTTGCTCAGTCTACCAGTTGAACTCTCCCACCATCCTCCTACGTCGCTGTGGCTCATCAAACCTCACCAACACGCCGAAATCAGTTGGACCCTGACTACCGCAGCCCATGGAAGTAACACAAATACCGTCTTGTTCAGCTTCGGAGACAGTCGTATTGCTGCATGCAGACGATGCGGCGCAGATACTCTTGATGCAAATCTCACCAAGTCTGCAACCCGTGGTTGATCTACACTTAGGTGTAGTTGTGAGACATTGGTACCTATTTGCGTCGAAGCAGGTACCGAAGCCATCCGAGTCGCGTGCACAGGAGCAGCTAGCGCGGCCAAGGCCTTGGTTGCATTCGCGTCGGAACGTGCAGTTTGTGTCGCAGGGCGGATCAAGTGGGTGGCGAGCGCATACGCCGTTGAAGCAAACGAGGTCATCGCCGCATTGATTGCCGCAACTGCCACAGTTGACTTTGTCAGAGGCTGGATTGAGGCAAGTGCCATTGCAAAGAATCCAGCCGGGTGTGACGCAGGTTGGCGTTGGGGTCGTGGTGCTGGTGAGGGTGGTGTTGAAGGTGGCGGTAGTAGTAGCAGTCAGGGTTGGAGACGAGATTGCCGTTGTGTCGAAAGTGGTTGATCTTGATGATGAGGTTGAGCTGGATGACGAGGATAAAGTGGTACCTGTTTTAGTGCCAGTGCCAGTGCCAGTGCCAGTGCCAGCAGACGATGTGAGGGCTATCGTAGTGATCGTAGTCGAGGAGATATCGGACAGAGTAATGAGAACCGATGAGCTACAAGGTGCCGTAGAAATTACTGTTGAAGTGAGTGTTGATGTAGCTGTGGTAGTCGATATCTAGGTTGCGTCAGAACATGACGAAGACCAAGGGCGCATACTGTACCGTGCTGGGTCCATTGACATTGATGCTACTCGACGTGATGCCCTCACAGGAGCAAGCGCTAGCATAGACGGCGTCCGAGTTGGAGCACGATCCCTGGACATAAGTAGGAACGGGACCAATGATAGTTGTGGTGCTGTAAGACAGGACCTCATTCTGACGAGCTTTCAATTTGCCAGCTATCTCTGCTGGATCTGGAGTAAGCGTGGTAGTAGGAGAAGGGAAAGGAAATCCAGGTAGAGATGAGGCGCTGCTAGACAGGCTTGAGGTGGTGCTGCTCGCCAGCATAGTCGAGCAAGACACTACTGCAGTTGCAGTGGTCTCAGCAAGGATTGTGATAGTCGTGCTGAAAAAGCTTGGTGAGTCTTATGCAGATAAGCAGCAATATTGACTTACAGTGAGTATGTGTATGTGGCTACTCTTGTTGTTAGGTGGCTCTGACAATCTTGGACCACACGGACAAGAGCACGGGGATCTTGAGCATTTCCCCAGACAGCTCGCCAGCAGTCATCCTCAGGACACGCATCCTGCCTTGCCACCAAATTGGCACTATAGGCAGATGCGGCATAGAGAGCAAGGATGGTTGTGTGCAGCTTCATATTGGTCATGGTGAGAGAGTGAAGAGGAAAGAGTAGCCTACAGAACTCGTAGTAGGCTCTGGAAGGTCTTTATATAATGCTGTCATACTGTGCAGCCACATTTAAGAAACTGAAGACTTGCAGTCCCAGTCAGTCGCTGCAAGGCCAAAGCCGAAGAGAAAGCCACTGAAGCCCATAAGCCAACGAACAATGTCCACAAGACCAAAGATCTCAATCTCTGACTGATCGACCGAGAGTACAAGGCATCAGAAAACAAGCTCCAGATGGTATGTTCCTCGTTTCGACGAAGAGGTTGGCTCAACGGCGTGACACATTAGAGGCTTCTGACGATGCGCGCCAGTTTGTTCCAGACCATCATCACTTACGCCAATGCCTCCAATCTACGATTGTGCTGAACTATGACGAAGCCTCTCGCCATGAGAGCTCGACAAAGTCAATATGTCGAGCACAGCATGACGCGGTGTCATTGCGTTTGC
The DNA here is from genome assembly GCA_027946495.1 of Didymella sp. IMI 355093. Taxonomy (NCBI): domain Eukaryota; kingdom Fungi; phylum Ascomycota; class Dothideomycetes; order Pleosporales; family Didymellaceae; genus Didymella; species Didymella sp. IMI 355093. The sequence goes on from JAPEUZ010000006.1 coordinate 959,557, forward strand.
AAGCGATGATGCACCTCGATGCAGGTATAGTGTAGTCGTTGCTTGTCATCATAGAAGGGCTGAAACCACTCAAGCAGTAGTTACGAGCTTACTGCAGCCCGTTAGCGACTTGTGGAGGACTGGCAAAGTGTGGGTAACGCAAACGGTGAAAGCCAAGGCAGCGCATTAGTTGTGGAATTTCATCTTCGCGATATGGAATCCGGGTTGCTTGGAGAACACGGTGTTGCTGATGGTTCGCACAGCACCGAGCATGATCGAACAGATCGAATTTCACCTCTCGTGCCGTCTTCACCCTACGGTTTGTGCGGTTCTTACTAACCCCCCTAATCAGAGCACATGCTTGCCCGCGTTCTCTAGGGACTTCGAAAATTCTTCGTATGTTGCACGCGATTTCGACGCTAACCCTTTAATTGGGGTGGTCTGCGGGACATTGTTGAACCCATGGTTCTTAGAGGTATTCCCATGGCGGCGCCACCGTCATATGTTGAGCAACCGCGTTATCATCTTCTTAGAGTCGCTCGACATTTGGAACTGTTCTTGTCCCGCCGAAAGCAGAGATTCTTCCTTAGGCGGGCGGCAGGAAATTCGCATAAAGCATCCCCTGGATCATGGCATACATGATCATGAGGCGAGTGGTAGATTGTGCACGATCAAGTCGACTTTCAGAAGGCCGACTTATTCCTCCATCTAACAGCCATGCAGCCACTGTCAGATACCAGATGGGATATCCGGAAGAGATTCGATTGACGATCTGAACGTGGAAACTGGTAGCTGCTGTGACCGCTAGAACTAGCTGCGGCAATGCTAGTTCTGGCAGGTCGCACGTCGAACGAGGCGTGTGCTTAGAATGGGGAGTGTTACTAGTGTGGGGTACAGGACGCCCATGCAACGGCTGAGCATAGCTGATGTGGAGGTAGGTGACACTAGAGTAGACCAACAGCCATAGCATCGGAAATGCGAGTAAGAACAATGGGAAATTTGATAAAGTCCAGTAGCGGAATAAGCCAACGTTCCTGATAGCCATTTAGCCTTGATCATTGCTCACCCTGGTACACTTACCAGTAATGACTTTGTACCCATGAGTAGATACTGGGGATACGCCTCTCACACCATGGTCTTGCCGCGGAGTCGCTGGTACTGCAAAAGTCCACGTAAGCAAGATATTGCGGCCCGACAAAACCAAGTGCTATCAGAGAGCCCGATGCGCAAGTAACTATGATTCTGGACAAGTCATGTACATCTAATCGCATTGAGAGAAGATGGGGTACGTATCGCGCAACGTCATACAAAAGGACCAAGCCACTCAGCAAGCCGTTGCTCCGTACCGTAGTCGCGGAAGCAAACAGTAAACCTGAGCTAAATCTGTAGACGCCTTCTTGGAAGCTGAAGGAGGATGATTTGGCGGCTAATCTGGACTCAGCATAGCAGAGCATGCCGGCCATGTTGAGCAAAGAGAACAGTGACTCGGCGTAGGGTGCTGAGAGAAACAAGGAAGCTGGCGTCAATATGTGAAGTACGGATGCGACAAAGGGAATCCGGGACTGCTGCTGCCCCGCTCCCGTAAGTAAGGTCATGAGTCGGTACAGAACGAATACGGAGAGGAGGTGGCAAGTGGTGGAGATGACAATGCCAGCGACTATGTAGTACTGCACTGAGCTTTCCGCAGTGCCGGAGATGACTACAAATGTGTCAATGCCAGCTCGTCGTAATGATGAAGGCTGCTCACATTGTCCCATGACACTCAGGAGCTTGGAGAACGCTGGGCTGAACGCCCACTCCTGCTCAAACACCAAACCCCGTTCGGCAGCCTTGACGAAGTACAATGCATCCCAACGGAAGAATTTGAGGACGAAATGTCTGAAACGTGAGGATGATCCGAGGTTTGCATGGCGATTGATGCTCGAATCAGACAGGATCAGACCAGAGGTGTCGTAACCAGGGCCCGGGCAAAACGCAGCAAGGCAGAACAACAGAGTTTTCCACGCGCAGAAGACTGAGACGAGCTGCCTCTGATCCGACGCCTTCGAAATCGCCATCGTGGACGTAACGTGGCGGGGATGGTGATGGTCAAGGGAGGCGCGTCTCAATTGGACGATTGACTAGCGCTGCCAGCGCACGCTCCACCAGCCAAGCCTCGCTTAGACCCGCACATTCTCTCCCAAACGCAGAAGGCACGATCGAACTTTTTCGCTCCTCAGTCCTGCACTCGTCGTCGAACCGCCAACTAACCAACGGTAAGCGAAACACCCGCCTCTGATCCGCTCGAACAGCATTCAGATCGCATGCGACAGCAATGGAGCATGTCGACAACAATGATGGCCAGAGTGCAGCGCGGTAGCAATACCCGCTCACTCTTACGAGCTACAGAACTACTTAGTGGATGAACATTCGCTGATAGTTTCTGTTCTCTATGACAGAGCCTCTACAGTTCACAATGCCTCCTAAGGGAAAGAAGACCGCCCCCGCCCCCTTCCCCCAGGGAAAGGCTGGCAACAAGAAGGCCGCTAAGGTACGTTGAGATATCTTGCGCATTATTTTCGCAGGCTCTAATCAGTGGTAGAACCCTCTCCTCGAGAAGCGCCCCAAGAACTTCGGTATCGGCCAGGACATCCAGCCCCAGCGCAACCTCGGTCGCATGGTCAGGTGGCCTGCGTACGTCCGTCTCCAGCGCCAGAAGAAGATCCTCAACCTCCGTTTGAAGGTCCCCCCGTCGATTGCTCAGTTCCAGCACGTTGCTGACCGCAACCGTAAGCACAACCACATAATCGATTGGAGGATCGCGGCTAATGCGTTGCAGTCGCCACCCAGGCTTTCAAGATCCTCAACAAGTACCGCCCTGAGACCAAGGCCGAGAAGAAGGAGCGCCTGACCAAGGAGGCTACCGCCATTTCCGAGGGCAAGAAGAAGGAGGATGTCTCCAAGAAGCCCTACACCGCCAAGTTCGGTCTGAACCACGTTGTTGGCCTCGTCGAGAACAAGAAGGCCTCCCTCGTCCTGATTGCCAACGACGTCGACCCCATCGAGCTCGTTGTCTTCCTCCCCGCTCTCTGCCGCAAGATGGGTGTCCCCTACGTTATCGTCAAGGGCAAGGCCCGTCTCGGTACCGTCGTTCACCAGAAGACCGCTGCTGTCCTCGCCCTTACCGAGGTCCGCTCCGAGGACAAGACCGAGCTCTCCAAGCTCGTCTCCGCTGTCAACGACGGCTACCTCGAGTCTCACCACAAGGAGGCTTCCCGCCACTGGGGTGGTGGTATCATGGGTGCTAAGGCCAACGCTCGCATGGCTAAGCGCAGGAAGGCTCTTGAGAGCGCCATCAAGATCTAAATGGTCTGATTGGTTTGCTAGGTTCATGAATTTTACGGCGTGTCTCTTATCTCTGCATGTAGGGTCCACAATACCACGGAGTTACGGAGGGTTAAAAGCAGTCGCTATGACACTGCATTGACTGGAATCGAACAACGATAACGCACGCCATTAGCATTACTTGCAGACCTGAGTGATTAGTGATGTAAGCCCTAGCAAATTTCTTTTTCGTATGGAGTTCTCCACAGCAACGGCCTCCGATGCGCCCGGCAAACTTAAGGCAGGTACCCCGCCCCACTTGGAGCTATGTTTGTGCATCCCACTTACATCACCCTACGCAACGATACATCGTAATGCCGTTGACCATTTTGACCGACTCAGACGTGCGCAACCTGCTGCACCAATTGTCCAAGCAGGACATACTGGACCTGCAACAATCCCTCGCCGACGGACTACACTACTACTCGACTGCGACCGAAGAAGACTCGAATGGCTGCTGTTCGTCCTACCAGCCCATGCGCACAGCGCTCAAGCGCAACGATGGACAAACAACACTCTTCATGCCAGCTTCGAGCAACGACGGTATTGGCTTCAAGGTTGTGACTTTGTCCGCACCTGATCAGAAAGCTGCCTCAGACACGTCTTCCATTGCATCGTCTCTCCAGGCAACCTCCCTCACCGGATCAACACAGTCCAGCGGCTCATACGAACCACCTCAGTCCCTCGCAAGCTCGCAGAGCACGACGCCAAAGGGCACCTTACAGCTGCTAGATAAAGATGGGTCGCCTCGCGCACTTATCAATGCCGAAGAGATCACTGCTTTCCGCACCGCGCTGGCCAGCACTATGCTGTTTAAGAAGCGACATAATGTCCATGACATTGTCGTGTTTGGTGCAGGTGGGTCTCGTTCAACTGCTCTTCACGAGCTCTCTGACTACGACTAGGCAAGCAAGCATATTGGCATATTCGTCTTGCCTTAATGCTACGATCCACAGACATACATCACCTGAACATCATCAATCGCGACTTCGAACGCGTGCACCAGCTTTTGCAATCTCTTTACAACCCCGATGAGCAGCCATCCAAGTTCGATCCTAGCACAACCAAGATACCTTCTTATAGAAAAGAAGGCGAAGGCCTGCATCGACCGAAGATACAAATCCTTACTCCCTCGCATGGCGAATACGAGCGCCTTCTCAAGTCCACAATACGAGCTTCATCCGTCATCTTTTGCACGACACCAAGCTTACAGCCGCTTTTCCCGGCACCGTACCTTACAAACCCTGAGGGCAGGAAAAAGGGCCGCTACGTAGCAGCCATCGGCTCATACAAACCGCACATGTGCGAAGTGCATCCCGACATTCTCCGCCAGAACGTCACGCCCGACCACGGTCGACATTTCCACAAGCACGCTCCACAAGGCGGCGCAGTCATCGTCGACAGCGTGGAAGCATGTCTTAAGGAAGCCGGTGAGATCATCCAAGCCGGTCTGTCGCCCAATGAAATCGTCGAGATCGGAGAACTCGTTATGCTTAAGCGGGATGCTGAGAAACGGCGATCAGAGTGCATGGCGCAGAAGCGCATGAGTGCAGAGGGCCTCGACAACGACGGTGTAGAGCTGGGTGAGGCACTGTCCTCGAAGAAGAAGAAGGGTAAGACCGGGAGGGAGGATGAGCATGCAAGTCTTATGGAATGGTTGCAAAAGGGCAATGTGATCTATAAGAGTGTAGGGCTGGGGTTGATGGACGTTGTTGTCGGTAGTGATCTGGTGAGGTTGGCGGATGAGAGAGGAGTTGGGACGAAGATCGACAACTTCTGATCCTCTTAACACACGGAGAGGCGATAACGAGAAACGATAATAGAAACGACACCACGAGTGAACATGTCTCGATCGTGCGCTCCAAGTGCTATCGCAGACAGCACTTTTCGTCTTAAGGCCGGGTAGTAGCACTGCATTGCGGGATTTGCCTGTTCTCTCGATTGACGAGTTGTACAAATCCAAGAGAAGAGTCTTGGCCATTGACACGATACCCACCAGCTTTGAGGCCTTTGCGCACTCTAATCTTGGGCTTAGGGAATCTGTACATAGACGGAGAAGCACGAAATGCCCTCTAGATGCATGGTCATCTCATCTCCCGTGTTGCAGAGAAAAGCAGCCATAACACAGAAGTTACTATAGCTAACAGAGTTATTGTTATCTTGCAGATGGTGCACAAACAAGTTCTAAGCTACATCATGTGGTTTCTAGGGGTTCTACTCTTACGGCTGGTTTTCTTCGCAACTTGACAGCCCATCACTGATCATGAGACAATCGACCACGTCGGCTACGTTGACTTTGCCCACACCTACACCTACACCTACATCCACCGATCCCCGATGCCCAGCTGCAAAGCGCAAGACATTTGTTGGCACCAATGCGAACAAGAACCGATACACTATCTCCTGCAACAAGGACTCGTGAGACTCTGACCTGGGATCCGTCTCACGCAACACGTTCGATGAGTGCATGAACTACTGCGACGCATCGCCATCCTGCGTTGATGTTGCATGGGGCCCTACGATCAAGACTTGCTGGCCCAAGATGGCTTTTGCGGCACAGAACGACACCTTGCCTAGCGAGGAGCCTCGCCACATCGCCTTCATTCCCAAGCCCACTGGCCTCCAATGCCCTGATGTCAATGGTAAGACTTACAGACTCTGAAACTCAGAAGAAGCAGTACACTCTTACCTGTAATAGCGATCCACGGCCTGGCAACCAGAAGAGTATCTCTATGCTTTTCAGCTACGGCAACGAGTTCCGCACTTTTTTCGTCTCCGGTACCTCAAGAGTGTACATGCTCAACCCCGGCCCAGCCAGTTCCCAGCCCGGTGTTCAGGTGGTGCCAGGTTACGAGTCCATGTCTAGCATTTCAACATCAACATCAACATCGTTGCGATTGCATACGTCCCCGTGCTCAAGATGCTGTGAAGAACAAAAAGGGTGCTCGTCTGCGTGCTCGCACATATTGGTGTCAAGTGTGTCTCTGCATCGCAATTGTGTGGCGAGTCAATCGGGTTCTGAATCAATCAAGTTGACACTCGCAGGCCGAAAAGTGCTGCTATAAGAATTGCTCTGAGGCCGAGCACGTGAAGCCCAAAGCCTCACCGTGCGAGAAAGTTTAGTGTCAAAGTACCAAATGAAAGTTCTAGCGGTCGATTCTGAGGGGTTGCAGTTTGTGATGGCCGTGACAGTCGGTCCTTCCTGGGATCGAGCGAGCCCTGAAGAGTGTCATAGATAGACTCGTTAGCCCAATCAGAGCCAATCACAAGACCGATTAGTCAGCCCGTGAATTGACGACGAACTTCACGCCGCCACGCCTCCAGCTACGACGCCGCCCCGCACGCATCAATTGCACGAGCGCACATACAGCCCGCGTCCACGATGCTCGCACGACACGCCCCCGCCTCGACGGCCCTCGCCGCGGCCGCCCACCGCGCGCCCCTCGCAGCCACGGCAGCTACTCGCCTTGCGACCGCCGCCGCCCCGTCACAGCAGCAGAAGCGCTCGCTGGCCACCGTGAACGATGCCACGCCCCAGCGCACATACGGCGGCCTCAAGGACCAGGACCGTATCTTCCAGAACCTGTACGGCCACCACGGCGCCGACCTGAAGAGCGCGATGAAGTACGGCGACTGGCACAAGACGAAGGAGATCCTGCTGAAGGGCGACGACTGGGTGGGTAGAGACGGCTGTTGTGCATAAAGCAGAAGACATTGCTGACACGGTGAAGATCATCTCCGAGGTCAAGGCCTCTGGTCTGCGTGGCCGAGGTGGAGCTGGTTTCCCCTCTGGCCTGAAATGGGTACGCAAAACACACCAGGCTGGGCAGCCATTGAGCAGAACTGACGGCTGCAGTCTTTTATGAACGCCAAGGGCTGGGAGAACGACACCAAGCCCCGCTACCTCGTTGTCAACGCCGATGAGGGCGAGCCCGGAACATGCAAGGACCGCGAGATCATGCGCAAGGACCCCCACAAGCTCATTGAGGGCTGTCTCGTTGCTGGACGCGCCATGAACGCTACCGCTGCCTACATCTACATCCGTGGTGAGTTCTACCACGAGGCCACCGTCCTCGAGCGCGCCATTCAGGAGGCCTACCAGGCCGGTCTCATCGGAAAGAACGCCTGCGGCTCCGGATACGACTTCGACGTCTACGTCCACCGTGGAATGGGTGCCTACGTCTGCGGTGAGGAGACCTCCCTCATCGAGTCGCTCGAGGGCAAGCCCGGAAAGCCCCGTCTCAAGCCCCCGTTCCCCGCTGCTGTTGGTCTTTTCGGATGCCCTTCGACCGTTGCCAACGTCGAGACCATTGCTGTTGCTCCCACCATTTGCCGACGAGGAGGCAACTGGTTCGCCAGCTTCGGTCGCGAGCGCAACGCCGGTACCAAGCTTTTCGCCATCTCCGGCCACGTCAACAACCCCTGCACCGTCGAGGAGGAGATGTCTATTCCTCTCCGCGAGCTGATTGACCGTCACTGCGGCGGTGTCAAGGGCGGCTGGGACAACCTCCTCGCTGTTATCCCCGGTGGTTCCTCGACCCCGGTCCTGCCCAAGCACATCTGCGACGACCAGCTGATGGACTTCGACGCGCTCAAGGACGCACAGTCCGGATTTGGAACTGCCGCCGTCATCGTCATGGACAAGTCGACCGACATTGTCCGCGCCATCACCCGCCTTGCCAAGTTCTACCACCACGAGTCCTGCGGCCAATGCACGCCCTGCCGTGAGGGCTCCAAGTGGACCCACCAGATCATGGACCGCTTCTACAAGGGCCAGGCGCGCGAGCGCGAAATCGACATGCTCCAGGAGCTTACCAAGCAGGTTGAAGGCCACACTATCTGCGCGCTCGGAGAGGCGTTTGCTTGGCCGCTGCAGGGTCTCATCAGGCACTTCCGTCCCGAGCTTGAGGCCAGGATAAAGGATTATGGATTGAAGAACGGTGGCGAGGCGCTGGCTGGTGGCTGGGCTCACGATGCTGGAAAGAGGGGCCAGCTTGTGTCGCCCGGTCAGTAAGCGTTGAGAGACCACCGTGAATGTAGAAGAAGATCAAGATGGAGAGAGTCTTGTACAATGCATGTTCCTTTTGTTTGAGCTTTTCTTTGGGCGGCTGTATATAGTCTCAGCAATCTGAATTCAACTACTAACGTTCATCTCCTCGTTGCCCCATGCCTCCGAATCCAACCGAAGCTCAACATCAAGACGCCAGTACGCCAGGCTGAAGTCAAAACAAAGCAGTAACCTTCCCCCTCCTTCTTACTTCCATATTCTTTGCGAGATGCTTCAACTCGCCTTGCTCTCTCACCCCAGACATATCCCCACAAACTCGTCACGGCTAATCGCATTATCCCCATCCATGTCAAACTCCTCAATCATAGCAACCAGCTCATCGTTCCCCAGTGTCTCACCCAATTCCCGCGCCACGCGCTGCAAGTCCTGCAACGTTATCCGGCCCTTCCCACCCTCATCAAACAGCTCAAACGCGCGTAGAATCTCGTCTTCTGGATTCCGTGCCAGGATTCTTTGCGCCATCAGCGCCTGGAAGGTCTGGAAACCCAGCAGGGGCCGGGAGGGCGGGGGTACGCAGCTTGAGCTGCTGCGCGCGCCGAGTCGCGGGCGGGTTGTTTCGAAGAAGCGTTCTGCGGCGTTGTTCCGTGTTGTTGCAGGATGGAGAGGATTTCCTGCTTGGGCAGGTCGAAGCCCAGCGCTTTCATGGCGACTTTCAGCTCGTGGTAGTCGATGAAGCCATCTTTGTCGAGGTCGAAGAGGTTGAATGCTTCGCTGATTTCTTCGCGTTGCTCCTCCGAAAGCGAGGCGAGGGCCTGCGCGTCCATGGCGTTGCTGGCCAGCCGCGATTCGCGTGCGAGCCGCTCGCGCTCCAGACGTTCGCTCTCTAGTCTTTGCGCGTTCTTGGGGGCCGATGGGAACGCGGGTGTGCTGAAGGTAGGGGCAGAGGGACCGGTGGCGGGGCGGTTGAGACCGTAGCGGGGCTGGTTGGACGAGGTTGCCATGGGTTGTATGGTGGTGTAGAGTTGGGTGGGCGCTGGCTGTGACGAGCGCAGGCTGTGATCGAACGCAAGACTTGTGCTATTGGGGTCGCGAGTCTGTAGACGGTGTTGGCGCGGAAGTCGGGGCGCGAGAAAGTATCAATTGGTGTGATGTCGAAAGAGCACAATTCGTTGTCCGTGACTTCTTTGTTTGGGCGTCGCTGGTCAGGCTTGGGTTGACGCGACGTGAAAGTAGCGCGTTCAGAAGGTGGGGCTAACTCCAAGTGGCTGGGTTGGAGAGCCTGGAGACAGCGACAGCGAATTTGAATGTGACAATATAGACACTGTAGAGTTTGACGAGTGGTAGACAATATGTAGACCCGTTGATTACGTTCCAAAGCCGGCATACCAGATCAACTGTGCAGTGTGCTACGTCGACCAGTAAAGCAATGTCCACGCAGCCCTTCACCAAATACTGCCAGCAAGCTGACAGCCTACGACTCGCGTGTAGTTGCCTTACATTGAGCGAGACGTTAAGAGAAGCAGAGTCAAACACGAGCTAGACTGGTCTCTCAAGCATTCAAGACGTTGTCCTGGGGCGAAGCGTCTTATGCCGGGGCGAGACAGCTCTCAGTGCTCAGGCAACAGTAGGTAGCCATTCAGGCAATTCAGGCAACGTACTGGCAACCTCCAACAAGCCGCAACATTCAACTTTCAACGTTCTGATTCGCCAATTGCGTCTGCCTTTGTCATCGTTCACCATTTCGTCATTGCAGATAGCAACTTTTGCCGTGGTGGATGGACCCTCAGCTGCACGTGATCAAGCTTGGCGCGAGGGAAGGAGAGACATCACTGTGAGCGCAGTACTATTAAATCGCACTCATCGCCTTTCACTTTCTTGTCACTCCAGTTCTACAGTAGTCGTTGTTCAGCTGAAGCGCACTTTTCGCTTTGCGTTCTCATCGCGGCGTCGCCGCGACAGCTCGACTCCTTAGCGCGCTTTCCCGTGTAGCTCTGTGCAATCCCGGCACGACCTCACCCATCCACACCTCGATCTTTTCAACTCCATTCGCGCCCGCGCGACCGCACACCGCGCATTGCTAGTCGAGCAGACCATAACGCGCGCGCGACGCCTTGCACACGCCTATCATGTCTTTCGGCTTTGGTGGAGGCGGCTTCGGCAGTAATAATAACACCCAGTCCACGGGCTTTGGGTTCGGGGGCAGCAACAACAACTCTGGTGGTAAGTAGCGATCTCTATCTTTGGTTTCAATGCGGATGCCGTTCGTGAACACGTCGGCGATGCGCCGATGCGACCGCACTGGGCTTCTCGTGGACTCCTGTCTAACTCGTCCTTTGCCTCAGGCTTTGGCTCGACGAACAACACCGGTGGATTTGGCTCTGCCAATAACAACGCTGGCGGCGGCCTGTTTGGCGGCGGCAACAACAACACAACGAGCGCATTCGGTAGCGGAGGTACGTGATTGCTTTGCGCGTTGCGGTCGCGTCTACGTTCTGGCTTTCTGCGTTGTTGTGCTCAGCTTGGCTTCCTCACGCTCCACCTTCGTTTTCTCTTGCGCTTTGCAGGCCGCTACGCGCTCATCGCCTGTGATCTTCATATCTAGTGGCCAATACTAACGTCTCCTTGCAGGCGGCTTCGGTGCGTCCAACAACGCTCCCAAAACGACCTTCGGCTCGAACACATTTGGCTCTGGATCAACGGGCGGCGGCCTCTTTGGTGGCGGTGGCTCGAACACAGGCTCGACGTTTGGTGGCGGCGGAGGCTTTGGGGCTACCAACAACAACACATCCTCAGGGTTTGGTGGTGGTGCTACCACCGGCACAAGCCTCTTCGGAGGCGCGAGTAAGCCCGCATTCGGCGCTGGATCGACAACCAACACCGGCGGTGGTCTGTTCGGTGGAGGCGGTGGTGGATTCGGCTCCACCAGCAACACAACAGGAGGCTTTGGCAGCAACACAACTGGCGGCTTCGGCGCAGGTGCAGCAAACACCACCAACAATGGCACCGCAAGCACGCCGTTCCAGGCACACACCGAAAAGGATGGAACATCCGCAACACAACACTATCAGACTATCACTTTCCAGCAACCGTACCAGAACTTCTCTCTCGAAGAGCTGAGGTTAGCCGACTACAACCAGGGACGCCGCTACGGCAACTCGAACGGTCAGGGCGGTGCATTCGGTCAGAGCTCTACTTTTGGTGGTTTCGGCGCCAACAACAACACCAACACAACATCTGCCTTCGGTTCTGGCAACACAAACACTGGCGGCGGTATGTTTGGTGGTGGCAGCACAACGAATACCACCGGTGGCTTTGGCCAGTCTACCGGAGGCTTCGGTGCGCAAAACACCAACAACAACACCGGCGGTGGCCTCTTCGGCGCCAAACCAGCAACTGGTGGGTTGTTTGGAGGATCCAACACAACGACCACAGGCACCACCGGGGGCGGCCTCTTCGGAGGCGGTTCGACCACCAATACAACCGGAGGGTTCGGCAGCGGTGGAGGTTTCGGCTCGACCAACAACAACAACAATACAGGAGGTGGTCTGTTCGGTAACAACAATGCAGCAAAGCCAGCATTTGGCGCCGGTGCGACGAACAACTCGACTGGCTTCGGAGCCTCGACCGGCGGCGGTTTTGGACAGTCGACGAACACTGGTGGAGGGCTCTTCGGCAGCAACAACAACCAAGCTAGCGCTGCGCCTGCCTTTGGAGGAGCGTCAGCGACAGCGAACACTGGCGGCGGTTTGTTTGGCAATACCGGCAGCACATTTGGTCAGAACAACGCCACTCAGGCACCAGCATCTGGAGGACTCTTCGGCGGCGGTGGTGGATTCGGTGCGAACAACAACCAGGCCAAGCCTGCAACTGGAGGTCTTTTCGGCGGTGGTTCCACAACAACCAACACCGGCGGCGGTCTGTTCGGTGGCGGCGCTGCTACTCAGCAGCCAGCATCTGGAGGTCTGTTTGGAGGGTCGACCACTACAAACACCAACACAGGGGGCGGCCTCTTTGGAGGTGCTAAGCCGGCAACAAGCGGCGGCCTTTTCGGCGGCGGCGCGTCCACTCAGCAACCAGCATCTGGTGGCCTCTTTGGCAATCTCGGTGGTCAGAACAGCAGTCAGACTGCCGGATCGAGCCTGTTTGGAGGGAACAACAACCAGCAGAAGCCGGGTGGTCTCTTCGGCAGCTCCGCCAACAACAACACCGGTGGTGGTGGCCTCTTCGGGGGCCTTGGTGGTCAGAACAATAACCAGCAGCAGCAGAACGGCCTCGGTGGATCTCTGTTCGGTGGCGGTCAAAGCCAGCAGCAACAAGGTCAGCAGCAGATGGGCAACAGCTTGTTTGGTGCCTCTGGAAGCTCTCTGTTGAATACTTCGTTGAACACCAACCCTTACGGAAACGACGCTCTGTTCGCTGGCCTCGCTTCACCAACTCAGAGCCCAGGACCCATCGCCACGCCCCTCTCGAGCAGCCAGAAAAACAAGAAGAGCGCCATCTTGCCTCAGCACAAGCTCAACCCAGCGGCATCCACTCGTCTGCTTACGCCTCAGGCCAAGCGCACTGGTGGATATGGCTTCACATACTCCACCTACGGCAGCCCAGCTAGTGGCCAGGCCACTCCCAACCTTGGTGGCAGCCTCTTCGCTGGAGGTAGCTTGTCGCGCTCTCTCGGTAGCAGGAGCACCTCGATGAGCAACTTGCGCAACAGCTTCACCCCTGAGACCAGTATCCTGGCACCGGGTGCCTTCTCCACGACTGGACGTTCCTTCGGCAACGGTAGTCTCAAGAAGTTAAACGTCAACCGTAATGTCAACACTCGCATTCCTCTCTTCGATGAGCCTTCTCACAAGCGCGTGAGCTTCGCTGGCGGTGATGGCGATACGCTGAACGGCAGCACAAATGGATCGACTGCACTGGTAGTACGCGAGGAAGACGGTGATGCTTCGCCCAGATCCGTGAACGGTGACGCTAGCCCGGAGCCGTCCCGCCCAGCTATGCAGCAAGTCAATGGCAACGAGCTTGCACGCGTCCCCGAGAAAGACCCTGCCCTGGCACCGAAGTCCGCTTCAGCAGTCAACGCTCAGCCTGGTGAAGACCCTGAGCCTGGACACTACTGGTCCGAGCCGACTTTGAACCAGCTGAAGAAGATGAGCAAGCAGGAGCTCAAGAGCGTAAATAACTTTGTCGTTGGTCGTGAGAACATTGGTCAGATCGAGTTCCACCAGGGTGCTCCTGTTGATCTCTCCACCACAGACCTTGACAAGCTCTTCGGCGATATCATTCAGCTCAACCACCGTAATGCTACCGTCTACGGAGAACATTGCACATGTCTGCCGAAGCCTCCCATGGGCACCGCCCTAAACCACCCGTCCCGCGTCATACTCCTCAACTCCTGGCCTCGCAACAAGGCTGGCAAGAAGGACGCAAAGCACCTGGAGCGCTTGAAGCGCGTTGCCGGCACAACGTTTGAGAGCTACAACCCCTCTAACGGTGGCTGGACTTTCACTGTACCTCACTTCTCGTCCTACGGTCTTGACTATGAAGACGGGGATGTCTATGACGACGATGAGGAGGAAGAGTCGAGTGAGCTCAGCCCCGTTCCCGACACTCCTGCACAGACGTTGCTCAACACAAGCCAGATGACCAGCACACCCCAGCAGGACTCGCTTGTGAGCCCCTACGAGTCTAGCCCCGATGACACATTCGAGTTCAAACGTGGCATGGCCCAGCGCGCCAACGTTCCTGGAGGCTTCGATGACGAGGTTGCGTATGAAGACGAGTATGATGACGAGGACTCTCGCGGCGAGTCTTTTTTAGGAGAACGCTCCGTGGGTTCGCTTGATGGTCAGCAAGAAGCTGAGTATTACGAGAGCGAATCCGGATCGGACCAAGATCAGAGCATGGCGGATTCTGTGTCTGGGCTGATCCAAACCACGGAGCCTGCACCCGCTACAGAATCCGACCCTTTCAGAAGCACGATGAAGGCGCCGAAGTCGATCCTGAAAGCCAGTCAGGTCTTCAAGCCCAACTTTGGTACACCTTCGAAGGGACCGGCAGTCTTCGACGATGACTGGGCAAATCAGCTTCAGCGCACCATCAGCCCGAGGAAGCAGGACCGAACTGCTCTGCGCGAAAGTCAAGGTTACTCGCTTCGCGAGTATGAGAGGAGCCCGACTCTTGTAGCACAGTCGATCAACGTTCGACCTTTCGCAACGCACATGGACTTGATGAACTCTCTCTTTGGTGAGACTGAGAATCACCGGGAGTCGCTCTCGAAGCGACAAGGACAAGGCATTGAGGTTTGACTTCCCCTTCTAGCGTTTGTTCTGGCATATTGCGTTAATTTATGTGAGATTTCTCACTCAAATTGTTGCTTCGGCCATTGTAGATAGCCACAAATTGATATGGGACAAGATTGCTAAAACCTTGTCTCCAGTTACCATACTCGAAACGACCCAAGTCCTCCCACGATCTCGACCAAATGACAGACGCCGATAAGGACTTCCACAACTCCAGCAAACCCCGCTTCAGCGAGACCGGTGTCCTCATCTACGGCAACAAGGGTGGCAAGAATCTCGAAAACGGCGCGTTCGCCACCGCCCAAGAACCGCTCGTCGGTGCTACTAGTGACATCCGTTTCACGAAGATGCCTACTTTCGATGATGCTGTGCCCGAGACCTTGAGCGTTCAGAAGAAGGTCACCAGGATCTCGACTGCCGATGGCGTACCCTTATCTTCGATCAATCTCGAACCAGTTCCCATTGAATTTGCTGCTTTCTCCAAGGCTGTAGCTGTCGACTCCGTCGCAGGCACTCAAGAACAACACGCATGGCAACTACTATCGCTTTTGTTCGATGGTGGTGACAAAGTCAACATGCCAGCCGATGCTGACGATGAACACCTTGAGCGATACAGGAAGGAACGACTGTCCGACTTCTGGAGGAACCTGGTCTATGGAGATGCACAGAAGCACGCTCAGCAAGCTGCTACAGCCGAAGAGCGCGCCATCGCTCAGCTGAGTTGTAACAACATCGCCGAAGCTTGTCACGCGCTGCTTGAGGGCTTGGACCTGCGACTTGCCACCATGGTCGCACAAATTGGCGGCGATGCGAACATGCGCCAGACTATGACCGAACAGATCGACCAGTGGCGACGCATGGACATGCTTGCGGAGATGGAAGATGCTCATCGCGCCCTGTACGAGCTTATGTCGGGCAACTGTGCCCAGGCAGATGGCAAGGTCGGGAATGGTCGTGAAAACAGGGCTGTCACCTTCAACATCTCGAAACGTTTCAACCTTGACTGGCGTCGCGCTTTTGGCCTCCGCCTTTGGTACGGCACCCTGGTCGACGAACCAATCGAGCTGGCTGTCGCTCAGTTCGCCGATGCCATCAGGGATGGGCTTGAGGACGTCAAGCCTGTACCATGGTTCGTGCGCGCTGGTGCTGACATGGGGTGGACTGATCCAAATGCGGCCGACCGCGAAGATCTCCTATGGGGCATCCTAAAGCTGTATGCCGCCTCCAAGCTCGACATCCCCGCCAACGTGGAGGATGTCCTTGCTCCGGAGAATGTTTCTGGTCATCCGCTCAACGCACGACTATCGTTCCAGCTCTTCCAACTCTTCTACTCCCGCCATCAAGACAGTAAGGAAGATGAGTGGCGTAAGATCGGAATGCCCACATTCCGGGGCGATGAAGCGGGCGACTTTCGTCGATCATTCATGTCGTCAACTGCTACCGTCACGGACAAGGACACACAAGGCTGGGATCCATTGCTTGAGCTGGGTGACAAGATCGCTTTGTTGTATGCTGCGTCGCTTCATACGCAAGAGCATTGGACAACAGCTGTATGGGTGTATACTCATCTCTCCTCTGCACCCATGCGCGAGCACTACATTCGGTCACTGGTAAACCGGTTCGCAAAGTCAATGACGCTCACCGAGTCCGACTCGACATACACCTACCTTACCAATGAGCTGCACGTACCTGCGACCTGGCTCCACGCGGCTGCCGCGCTGCAGGCCAAGACTGACGGCGATGCTGTCACGGAAGCTACTCATCTCATTAAAGCTGATGAGCTCGATGAGGCTCACGAGGTGCTCTGCCGCAAGGTTGGTCCCGATGCAATCATCTCGCGTGACTATGAGCCGTTGCGCGAGCTCATGGCTGGCTTCGTGCCCGAGGATGTCAACGACAATGTGTCTCTTGCCTCTTCCCGCCCTAGCGGGTCCGCTCGTGGACCAAAGGGCGTTTCTGGCTGGGCTCAAGGTGGACAGATCTATCTCGACTACATCGAGCTGCTCGACCACACCGGCCGTCGCTCAACATACCGCGTCGATGAGGAGCTTGAGCAAGAGATCCAGCAGTTACTCGCTAAGCTGCAGAAGGCCCTTGAGATTGCTGCCCGCGATCGCTTAGAATCATGTGGTCTTGAAGAGCGTGTCGCTCTGATGGAGATTGCCGGCACCGTCGCCAACTTGGTCGCCAAGAACAAGGTACGCTTTTCGACACTTTACCCTCGTTTTGAAACCCGGAACTGACAATCATGCA
Organism: Didymella sp. IMI 355093; assembly: GCA_027946495.1. Lineage (NCBI taxonomy): Eukaryota > Fungi > Ascomycota > Dothideomycetes > Pleosporales > Didymellaceae > Didymella > Didymella sp. IMI 355093. Next base: position 976,462 of record JAPEUZ010000006.1, read on the forward strand.
GGCTGCCGACCGCTCCCAAATCCTCAAGCTCCCACTCACCGAGGATCTTTGGCTCAAGCACTCTTGCGACCTCAGCACCAACTACTACCGCAAATTGATGGCTAGCGGCTAGAAGAATGCGAAGCTAGAAACAAGTTTGAGCAGGTCGGCGATTAGGGACGCAAGACGCATGTTCAACGAGCGAGCGTTTATCTGCTGCTGAGGTGGCATATTATATTGAGAGAAACACAAGAGCGTGCGGCGGACTGGCGTACCAAAAAGAGTTGGTCATAGTGATGGGTATGCAATGGTGTATAGTAGGAACTTGTACAGAAAACGCGTTTCATTCTCCCAATTGTGCAGGCCAGTCCACGTGTGTCGTGCTTCCTACATAGCATCCTAACACGGGCGTAGGCGATGTCCTGTTTACCTTGATGCTGGGCATGCTTTCCTCTCGGTCTAGGTGGGGTTCATCGCATGAGGCAGGTGCAGGTCCTATCTCAGGTTCTCACTTGCAGCAGGATGGAGCGAGGTGGTACGACTCTAGGGTGTCTAGATCTCCAGTCTCATGGGCACAGGTCGTTCAGGCATCGTGAGTATATGGCACACAGTTAGTGCCAAGCCTCGCACTTGCTACCGCGGAAACGGGAGGTGGCACGAAACTCAGCTGGAGCAACTCCCATCGTGGTCATGGATTAGGTAGACGAGTCCGATTGGTCCGATACTATCTCGCCCCTCCAAAGATCCAGTTATCTCTGAATTCACCATTCGCTGTTGACGAACGTATAATTAGCCGACTTCTACAAAGCCGACGTTTACTCTGGGGAGACCTTGCAGATTCAGGGTGGATCTTGCGAGAGAGACAAAGACCGAAAATTGCATCACACTTAGATGGCAATATGACACTCGAAACATCAGCTACATCGCATCAAGACTCTTCCTATTCTGGCCCTTCGACGGGGCAAGCATACCGAGATGTCTCTCTGCTAAGTTCTATGTATTGGGCCATCATTCACTGCAAGACTCTTCGACTGTACGTCGAGCTCACGAACCCTCGTCGTGTTTAAGACTACGGTCTCGATTTCGGAAGCACTCTAATCGTCGTCGACTCCGACCGGAATGTCGTGGGATACACAGAGTCCATCGCTGAGAGCTACAACGCTCTACCATCAATGTTCTGGATAGGGTTAGTTCCCATCGGCAAGATGGAGGCTAAGAATTTGGCATGGTACGAGCCTTCTTTCCTGGGCTTAACTAGATTTCATCGACACTGCTCGAACTTCAGAAAACATAAGCATAAGTGTCTATTGCAGCCAGACTGGGTTTTGACGTTTCTCTGGATCGAGTGGGAGGATGGCATTGTATATCGCAAGGTGATTGGAAAGATGTGGGCGGATAACTGGGGCGACGCTAAGAAGGACCATTTCGATGCGACTTGGATAGCCATCATCAGAATAGCACACACAGGGGCGCCTTCATGGTGTGTTATCAAACCAACCTCTTCATTTCATTACAAGATATACGGAATACTGGGTATCATTAATTAGAACTTCGTCGAACCGCTTCACTCCACCCATACACTGCATCAAACAACATCCCTCGGATCCTTAACAAGCGTATCCGTACTGCTCCTCCCATCCGTCTTCTTGCTCCTCAGCGTCTCCCACCCACTGAAACCCCTTCACCCCCCTCAACCTTGACATGAATATGTGTCTGGACCTGAATATCGTTGCCCGCAGTCTCACTACTTCCTCTCGACCCACCACCCGACCCCTTGGTCGTAGTCTCGAGCGGATAGTCGCCGTTGTGGCTGGGCAGCGGCCGCGAACGTGCGCTCCCGATAGTAGGGTAGATGCGTGGCGTGCTCTGCGTGTTGCGCTTGTGGCTCGAGAAGACGCCGGGGAGGCACTTAGTCATCAGGGGCCGGAGGAGCGGGAGGCAAGAGCAGATGATGCCGACGTTCGTTTCGACCGAGGACCATGTTGCGGCCGCGGGGTTGTCGTAGGATTGGTCGGTGCTGTTGGATATCGCGACCAGGGACTGCAGACGCAGGATGGAGACGATGCAGACGCTGGATGTCGTTAGCGCGTGAGCTGAAACGTAATTGTACCATGTGAGAGGTGGGACAGAGCTGCGTGTAAGCACTCTGGGTTGTACGGGATGGTGCAGGTGCAGATGTGTGGAACGCGCCGGCTTCGCCACGCGACTGCCAGATGCATATGGAGAAAAAGGTGTTACTTACAACCCTCCGACAGCGAAGATGCCGATTAGAGCTGATTTCTGGCGTTTTCCGAGCTGCAAACGCCTGATCACCGGCATGGGAAGGAGAATGATGGCAAAGTCGGTGGAGATGTTGATCGCGGCGTTCGTGAACCACATAGCAAATTGGTCGATGCAGCGTGCGCGTTCCTTCGTCCAGAAAGCTTGCACCGGCACGCACGCAAAGATGCTGCCGAAGACGGTCCAGATGGTGTAGATGAAGACAACGGCGAAAAGACACCAGCATGCTAGTTGAAACTTTCGAGTAGGGAACACTCGTTGATACTGCAGTAGGATGGAGCTCTTCGTCAAGCCAAGTGAGAGGTAGTAGACAATCAGAGAAGCCCAGAATGCCTGACAAACATTAGTGTTGGTCAGATGAAGTCGTCGATGCTTAGTACCTTCGAGACCTTGACGTTGTCATCCCATGATAGAGCATCGGCATGCTTGCCCATTCCCCATTGCGCCTCTGATGTACGTTAGCGTCGGCCTGAGATGACCTCGGAGTGAACATACGGTATGCGATACAGATAGTAAGAAGTATTGAGCAAATCTAGATGATAATGAGTCAGCATTCGGTGATGTTTGACAGGCAAATGCTTACTGTTGCCACTACAATGAGATGATCCTCTATCCCAGGAGCGCGAACAATGAACCATCGAGTGTAGAGTCGTAGAGCGACACTCACGAACGCTAAGACAGTGAAGGCGATAGACACATCAAAAGCCTGCCGGCCACGAGGATTGTCTTTGCCGTCAAGCATCGTGGGTACGTTCGACGATCGTCACTTGCGGTAGAGAAGTGTCGACAACATATAGGTGTCAAAGTCGGCTCTGTTTGCTCCGCGGGAAGTATGGTGCTGTCTGTGTCCTGCCGAAGCACAAAATTGGAGTGTTCAAGCAGCAAGTTTTCCGGGGAGCGCAAGCTTAAGTCATCATCGGGTGGTCGATGTGGAATGCTGTGGGGACACGGCAGGGCGCAGGGGCTCTACTGCAACGTGCATAGTGCGACGTACTGGAACGAGGACTTCGCTAGCTAAGTATACGTGCATCGATCCTAGAACTACGTTTCCTGCAGGTAGTTAGCATTGGACGAATGCATTGCAATGATCTGTGTCCAGCCGCGACTATAGTCGAAAGGGCGACTTCAAGACAGGCTTGCACGATACCTGCTCCGCGCAGCCCGAGGATGTTTGCTTCTCTGCACGGAGCACTCCAGGGTATCAAAAAACGTGGCGAGTAGTTCTGGGTAAACTGCGCATTGGGAATTAGATCACCTGGAGTATCCATTGACGTTCAGGAGACCACCTCAAGTATCATAGCAGCTATACTTCATTTGGTAGCATGGACAAGGACTTACCCAGCCAACGGGTCTAAGGATGGCGCAGATCCGAGGGACCCTGTACGGATCTGCTACACGAGGTCGTACGACCCTGAACTCGAAAGCCGAAGAGTAGCTCGGAGCGTCTGAGGCCGATAGGCGCGACATTTTGATGGTGCAAGCCACATCGTGAAGTTTTGTCTCCTGCATTAGCATCAGTGGACAGCGAGCAAGCCTCACGTCACTATTGAGTTCGGCAACCATCCTGTTGGAATGGTGCATTATTATCCAATGATCATCTTGTGTTAGCGAGAGTGGTGGCCCACTGCAACTCTGGTCGACGTCTGAGAGTGCGGCTGCGTTGAGGCATTGTGTGGACATTGGTGGAGTCTGGGGAGTTTCGTATGTTTCTGGAAAATGGGCCTCATAACACGCGATCACCGTGTCGTTGAGGCTCTACCCTGCATGGTGATCCGACACCTTCGTTGCTGATGCACATTGGTTGCAGAGCGACTTGACGTTTTGAAAGTGTGGGTGCAAGCAGGGATGTTCCTTGAATGCAACGCCGCGGCACGGGTCCTACGAAGTAGTGCCCCAACATCGAGGCAGTCCATGGCACCGGCGGACACTATTCTTTTGACAGGAAAGTTAATCTTCCTCCTTCTTATATCCGGCGAATGTTATTCGAGATTGTGCAGTTGTTGGGTTTAGGCGAACCGTGTCGCAACAGAGGACGTGAGCTGGAAATTCTTGCTGGATCCTTCGCGCATCCCAAATCTTGAGACGTCCACAGTGGTGGATCGGCGAAGATTTGATGCGCTGCAAGTCATTTCAAGCACGTGTGTGGCGCTTGGACTGTCGTCTAGTGAATTGCGTGCTAGATGTAGTGCAGATGAGCAAGCTGCTGATCGCTTTAAATGAGATTCTACATGATCAGCACGGCAAACACCGTTGAAGTTGCCAGGACTCAGAACGCTGATAGAGGACATGTTTTAAGCTTTGCATCCGGAAGTAGCGTTCCGAGAGCCACAGAGATGTTCATCAAGGTATCCTTGTTGAGCGTGGAGGCGGAAGAGCGGGCGCGTTGCTGCGCCGTCCCTCTACTATGTACATGGCCTACAAATCCTCACTCTCTTTAATTGCGCACTGAGACTGTTGCGGACTCGAGATTGCAACGATGGTGGCTGCAGCCATCTAATCGTCTCTGAGCATGTGCATTGATGGAGGTTGCCTGAACATGGGATTTGGCGAACTTCGGTGTGGTGCATGATGGGCATATGTCGAGTCAGGATAGCAATATGGTGCCTGGGGGGTATTGTCAGTGTAAAAAGCAATGTGGACATCATCGGATGCTCCTTTTCGCTTCCAAAGCGTCCGCAGAGGTCGACGGGATACATCTTGGCTACTGCATTAGTTCGCAGGCACTTGTGCCGACTCGCGAGACTCGTTAAAGTTGGTGTGGCTTTCATCTGAACGGTGAGAGCCCATTGATGTTGCGTACAAAAGAGTCAGGGGGGAGGGATGGACGCCTTACACGGGTGACGTCGCCACGTCAAAGAGGGGCTAGAGCGAAACAGGTGACGCGTTACTTTCGTGACTCTTTGGATTCTCATCCTCCGACATCTGTGGTCATCGTCGCTCTCGCTCTCGCTCTCAATCGGTCTGACAATCGAAAACATGCAAGGGCTCGTCCAACTAAACTCACACGCTCGATGATCAATTCTACTAAACCGTTAATCTCAGCCTTCCCAGCCCTCGCTCTTGCCTCTGTCTATTCGACTGAGCAACGATCTTTTCATCAAGGCAAAACCACCATTTCCTGTAGAACGACTCTCCGACCTCCCAGGCCTCTTCGACAAACTCATTTCCCTGTCCCCATGTGACTGAGTTGCCATGCACGATCAACCCACCGCCGTCTTGGAAGTCGTCAAGATCTTGAACGAGCTGCGTTATAGCCTTGCTCTGGCTCACCGATGACGAGGTACCGAAACTGTTCATAGACGGCCACCTCCCATCGTCGTCCTCTTCCCGAGCAACAGGTGGCCGCAGGTTGCTTGGCATGGCCAGCATGCAGATCAGCTTCTCCCGCATTGCCGGCCAAGGCAGAAGGTCCAGAGCTGGATGATGCGGAATGATTAATTGCGACGGAGTAGGCCGCAGGTTCGCAGGAAGAGAGACATGAGTAGACATTGAGGATGGCATGACATGCATGTAAGATGGATCCCACAGGTTATCGCTAACATTCAGTGCTGCGGCGATGGACAACAACGCTTTGGCCATATTCATGACTGGGATGGCAAGTACGCCACCGTCAGCTGTCATCGGAAAGCTGAAGGTCGATGGTGCAGGTGTTTGCTGGACCTCTGTAAAATCTGGGGTGGATGGTAGTGGCGTTGGGAGATTTGTGAGGTCTAATCCGTATGGTCAGGCAAGACGTAATGATGGTGCTCTCAGTACGTACCACTGAAGTCTTGCATCAATGCCATGTTGAAGGGGTCTTCATGGACCGCAAAGCCCAATAAGTCATCTTCACAAGGCACTCTGACAAGCTCCTCGACATCGCCGCGAATCACAGACGGCTCATGAATCGCATCAGGACTCTGGGGAGTTGCGGGAATTGCGCTTGTTTGCGGCGAGGAATCATTTGACCGTTGCTCAACGAGACCCTCAAGACCCTTAGACTGCGCCTCCAGGGCTGCAATCTTCTCTCTCCGCCGCTGACCTGTACGAGATGTTAATTTCGATTTTAAGGATGTGCTCATCTGGAACTCACGGTATCGTCTCTGCGCCAGGACGTTGAGCATCCTCTTCCGATCCGGATCGCCCAAATCCGGCACGTCTTTCGGACTATGACTCTTTTGGATACGGCCTGCAGGCATCTTGTTATGTTGCGACAGCCTAACGATATGTTTGGAAAAGTATAACAGAAGCGGGTTGGACTGTGGTGTTGGATTATGGTGGTGTACGGAGACCATAACGTTATGCTCTTGACCAAGCTAGCTGGGTCTGACACATCGAAGCGAGGCACGACGTGCGTTAGAAGCTGACACGACCATCAGCGATTGGCTGACACGCTGAATTCGGGGGCCTGATGGTTGGCCTTACCATATTACTCCGAGAATACTACGAATGTTGGAAAAGAATGATTTTATCGTAGTCGTTGCCTACAAAGCCGACATAACGTTAACACACAGGGCACGATGTAAAGGTAAGATCTTACCCATCCCATGGCAGCGTATAAAGCATTGGAATGGCATGAAGGGATGCAGCTACACCAGAAAATAATACCGACTCAACTATCCTACATCGTATCACTCCCGTTCGCAAGAAGTTCATCACAATGTCTCACGCATCTACCACCCATACCAACTCTCTTCTCAACAAAGAACTTCGAACTACGACCGAAGCTTCAGACAAACCTATCTCAGCAAGCACGACCTACGCCATCAAGGCACTGTCCTATATGCGCATTGCTACAGGCGCCGCCTGCCTTGTAGCACCACAATTGACATGCGCGCTGTTCAGATATAACGTGCCCGTTGGCTCAGCGCTGCTCGTGCGCATGGTTGGAGCCCGCGATGGGGTGATGGGCGAGCTACTCCTTACAGCCCAAGACAAAGATGCTCCAGATGGAGGCAGGAGGGAGATGAGGAGGGCAATCTGGACTGGTATGGCGGCAGATGCGATTGATATTGGCAGCTTGGCGTATGCCGTTTCAAAGGGCCATGCACTCAAGTCGACGGGAGGGCTGTTTGGCGCTGGAGCTGTGGTGTTCATGGGCCTGGGCGCCTGGGGACTGAGGGGATTGTAGTCATTCTGGGGAATGATGGGAAGGCGTCTGGAGTTAGCGAAGCAGTAATCTGATCAAGTTGCATGTTCGATTGATGAAAGTGCACTCGTGACTGCGCGACGCGGCGGGGCTTGTTTTGGCGCCCCAGCAACGAACCCTGAGGCTGCCTAAATCGGAACACAAACATGACGAATGCGCCCTCGACCTCGACCACGACACAACGCTGTGACAGCCCCGAGCCTCCTGCTGCCGCTTACTAACACCGTCGATGAACAGCAGCTCCCAGAAGTATCGTGCGCCCTTTGCGCCCCTCAACACGCTCTCGTCACCGCAAAAGCCGGCGTACGCCCCGCTTGAAACACCCGGATCGTCTTTCTACGGCGACGACAGCTCGCTCTTCGACGAAGCGTCAAGTCCCTACGCTCCCCCACCCAGCGCACAGAGCAAGATGGTGCGCGAGCGAGAACCATCGGCGCTGCCATCGCGGCCAGAGCAGCAGAAGCCTGCGCCCGCGGCCAGCATGACAGAGCGCGTTGCAGCACCCCAGTTTGGGCAAGCAAGCCCTCTGCGTAACCCGCTGAGACAGGACAAATCCAAACACTCACACCTATTCAACGTCGCTAGGCCCGGTCAGCCGCGACCTGAACACCACCAAACAACCGCCCGCGTACCAAACCCACAGACCGCGCCCTTCTTCAAGGTGCCCCAACCAGTGTCGACACAGCCCAAGCCGCCGAAGCTAGACGCCTTTGGCCGTCCTATCGACGACGACCTATTCGAGATCCCAGCTAGCAGCTTCCACCCTCGACAATCACAGGCGACGAGCGTCCCTGTTCCTCGGCCTTTCAACCCGCCCACCCGCACCGTGCAGCCCCCACCGCGATCGCTATACTCATCGATAGGGCAGGACAATGGCTTTCAGCCCGTGAACAAGGGCACACACAACCCTCTGCAAGACGTGCGGAAGACAGTCATCCTGAACGACGAGGATGACTTCGACCCTGATGCGGCCGTCTTCGCTGACCGCGGCCGCTTCGGTGCACCTGATCTCGACGCCTACGTCGATCAAGGGCAAGCCAGCGAGAACATCAAGGCCCTTCTTGAGGGCGCCCTGGACGATGACGACGAGAAGATCCCGCGCACAAGAGGACGGAAGAAGAAGAAGCAGCAAGCAAAGGACGCTGCAGCCTCGCTGGCCGACCGGCTTAAGGCGCTGGAGGTCCAAGACGAGGAGGCTAAGCCTGAGCCCGAGGAGGAAGAGGCAGACGACGAGGAGGATGACGGCTTCGTGGATGGGCTCAAGGTCAATCTTTTGCCTCATCAAGTCGATGGTGTCTCGTGGATGATCGAGAAAGAGACTGGTGCACACAACAAGCGCGGAAAGCTGCCCAAGGGCGGCATTCTGGCAGATGACATGGGACTGGGCAAGACTGTGCAGTCCATGGCACTCATTTTGTCGAATCCTCGACCAGAGAAGGGCGCCGAGCCTGAGAACAAAAAGAACAAGATCCTAGATGTGGTCGGCAAGGGCACTCTTGTGGTTGCCCCTCTAGCTTTGATCAAGCAGTGGGAGTCTGAGATTAACACCAAGGTTGCAAAGACTCATGCGCTCAAGGTATTGGTGCATCACGGCCCTAACCGCACAAAGTCAGCCGACAAGCTCAAGCAGTACGATGTTGTCATCACCACCTACCAGGTACTCGCTTCTGAGCACGCGCAGTGTGGAGACGGTCCGGATGGTTTGAAGAAGGGCTGCTTTGCAGTCCATTGGTACCGTATGATGCTCGATGAGGCACATACGATCAAGAACCGCAATGCGAAGATGACAAAGGCCTGCTACGATGTTCGTTCGCATTATCGCTGGTGTTTGACGGGTACACCAATGCAGAACAACCTCGATGAGCTGCAGAGTCTGATCAAGTTCCTCCGCATCCAGCCATATTGCGAGATGTCGAATTGGAAAGATTCGATCACTGGCCCTATGAAGAATGGTCGTGGCAACCTCGCCATGCGCCGACTGCAAATCTTCCTCAAGGCTTTCATGAAGCGCCGAACCAAGGACGTGCTCAAGAAGGACGGAGCGCTTACCTTCGGCGGCAAGAACAAGGATGGAGCAGATAAGCCAGCCTTCCAGATCGTTGCGCGAAACATCGAGACCGTCATAGGAGAGTTCACGGCTAAAGAGCGCGCTTTCTACGACCGCTTGTCCACTCGTGCACAAGACCGCCTTGAGGAGCTCATGGGTGGAGAAAAGCAAGATTACATTGGGGCCTTGGTGCTGCTGCTTCGTCTGCGACAAGCGTGCAATCACCCTAACCTCACTAAAAGTAACGTGAAGGACGACAAGGATGCGCTGACGACCGGATCGAAGTCGAGTGCCCAAACTGGCTTCCAGACTCCTCGTAAGGCTTCCAGGGGTGACGACGCCGACGATCTTGCGGATCTGCTCGGCGGACTGAGTGTTGCGACCAAGCGCTGTGATCTCTGCCAGCGGACACTAAACCGTGACAACGCTGCGAGTGGCGCAATTCGATGCAATGACTGCGAAGAAGATCTCAATGCTTCGTCGAAGAAGTCGAAGAAGCACAAGAAGAAGCATCGCAAGGAAAAGCACAGGCTCGACAAGGTCAAGAAGCCCTCAAAGCCAGTCGTCATTGATGATGATGAAGACGAGGAAGATGACATTGTCCGGCCGACCAAGTCCTCTCGCCAGCGCCGCGTTGTTGTAGACAGCGATGACGAAGAGGAAGAGGGCGAGTGGCTCGTCCCAGAGGATCAACAGCACTCCGAAGACCTTGGCGTTGCTGGTGGCACAGACGATGAGAACGCCGAAGGCGGCGGTGATACACTGGCATCCATCGATTCACAAGCCTCAGAGAGTGTTGACGATAGCAAGAGCAACCTAGACTCCTTCATCGTACACGACACCGACAGCGAGGACGAAGCACCCGTAGTCCGTAAGAAGCTCTTCACCAATGGCAAACCTCGCGCCGTCAATCTCGCATCAGACTCTGAAGACGACTCAGCGACAGAAGTGGACTCAGATTCCGACTCTGGGTCAGAAGATGATGAGGAGGACTCTGCCACAGATGCGTCAGACGACTACAACACATCAGACCTCGTTCCCTCCACCAAGATCCGCCAACTGCTCAGCATCCTCGAGAAGGAAACTCCTGAGCACAAGGTTATCGTCTTCTCGCAGTTCACATCCATGCTCGACCTCATCGAGCCGTTTCTCAAACGTGCTGAATTCAATTTTACGCGCTACGATGGCAGCATGCGCAACGATCTACGCGAAGCGAGCTTGCACAAGCTACGTGAGGACAAGAAGACGCGTGTGTTGTTGTGTAGCTTGAAGTGTGGTAGTCTTGGACTGAACTTGACGGCGGCGAGTAGGGTGGTGATTATGGAGCCTTTCTGGAACCCAGTGAGTCCTTTCCACTACAAGCTTCCACCACAGAGGAAGTGAACTATGTACATATGCTGACAACAACGTAGTTCGTCGAAGAACAGGCCATCGACCGCGTTCACCGTCTCAACCAAACCGTCGACGTGACCGTCTACCGCCTCTCCATCCACAACTCCGTCGAAGAGCGCATCTTGGAGCTGCAAGAAGCGAAGCGCAAGCTCGCACAAGCTGCGATTGAGGGTGGTAAGGCCATCGGCAAGTTGAGCATGAAGGACATCCTCAACCTTTTCAAACGCGAGGCCGAGTATGATCATACCAATGTCGATGCCGCGGAGCAGCAGGACATCTTCGCTAAGAGGAAGGTGCTTGAGGGCAGTGGCGGCGAGTTCGGAAGCCAAGGGGAGTCGACTGAGAGGCGCCCGGCTAGGAAGGCGGGCAGCCTGGGGTTCAGGAAGGAGAGGAAGGAGGATAGTGTCTACGGTCGGCGCTAATACGGGATTACCCAGGTTCCGCCGTATCGAACGTGTTCATGATTACGAATCAGGCGTTTGGTGGTTTGGATACGGAAAGGACATGCGTGCATGGTAGATGGCGTTCAGGACATTCGATTTCATGTTTTACAACTTCAAGATTCTGCTCTACGCTCAACGTGCTCGCTCTTCTCTACCTTTCCAGAAGGCGTTCCTCATGATCAACCCCCAATCAGCTTCTCGACTGACAGTAAGGAAAAGAGTAAAAATAGACACCCTGCTACAAGCAATACCCAAAGGATGTATGTCCATTTAAACCTGCCGCAAGTATATTCGTGGTCCGACCGCCGCCTGCGCGATCTCCTAGCTGCAGCCTGTGCAGTGCCGTGTCGTGGGCGCGCTGCGCTGGTCGTTGGGTCTCGGTATAGTGGCGGTATCGGCGGGAGGTACTCAACGGGCGCTGCGCTTCGTGGTGGGCTGCGGAAGCTTGTGCGTGTGCGTGCCGGAGCGAGGTGATCTGGCAGGGCACTGGGCGTTGGGTCCGACCGGGGGTCTGGAACTAGACAGACTTGGCTGGGGGGACTTGGGGGCTCTGTCACAGGAATGTGAGTGTTGCTTTCTGGTACTGAGGTCCCGGGGCTTGATGGTGACGAGTCTGCTGGTGTGTTTCGAGCTGGCGTGGAGGTATTCGACGCATCTGGAGTAAGTGTCGCTGTTGATGCTGGTGATGTTGCCGCCGCCACTGCCAGGGTCTCGGACGTGTGGTAGTCGGGAGGGGACTGAATGAGGGGCGATGCCCAGAGACGGTTCCTGCTTGGTGCACCTCGTGAAGTACTGGGCGCAGACGTGTCGGAGGCTGAGGAGAGCCTGTAAGTGTTCGAGCCATCAACGCCCCAGGTAATCCCATGCCCAGTGTCAGCAAGTTCGTACTGCTCGTGACTCATGAAGCCGAGCTCGATGTCGGGGCCATTGTGTCTCGAGAAGGCCCGGTGACGTCGCTCGGATAACGAGAAGGATGAGCCTCGGAAGGCCCGGACATGTTCTCTGCCGTTAAGTTGCAAGTCTGAAGCCGAATCTTCCTCGTCGGAGTCTACTGCATAGAAGGGCGGCGAGACATCTTGCGCGTAAGATGGTAGTTTCTCGGCTGGTCCAGCCATGTTGGCTTCAAGATCGGAGGGCATGGTGTATGTGAAGCTCTCGAATCCTTATAGAAAGCGAAAACTGCGGTAGGCTTACTCTGTCTTGCTAATGAAAGTCGCCTTTGGCGGTGGGAGCTGGAGATATATGAATAGCAGGAAAAGATCGAACGGCATTGTGGAGAAAAATAGTATTGAGGAATTTGCTACCAAAAGTTATGCAGGTGGTGATTCAGAGTGCCAGAGAACATCAGTAGATTTGCGGCACAAAAGTAGAGGAATGCTTCAATGGAAAGAAAGTACTAATGAAGCCAGCGTATTCACGTAGGTGAGTCGTGTAAGAGGCAGCAGCTGATCAGAGTTATGAGAAGAAGGTGCATTTGGTGCGGGGAAAGACCCTCTGTACCAGACAACATCTTGTTGTGGCTGCTTCGACCACGGAGATGTTCAAGCATTGCCCATCAGCTGATGAACATGATGGACTCGTCGCCGTCCAATAAGTGTCACAGCTGCTAAAGAGCTTCAATGAACTCTTAAGCCCGTTTTTCCGGCTTGTTGCTGGGACCGCGAGAGGACAAAACAGCGAATTTACCTGCAGATCTAAGTGGCAAGGAGGCGCCTGGCTGACATGCTGGTCCTACTATGTTCATGTAAATATAAAGCTTTACGCAAGATGAGAGTTGTCGAAACACTAGACAAGAACGATGAGGAGCGAGTGAAGGTTGGGGATGGAGTCGTTAAGTCGTTGTAGGTGGAGCTATGGCGTCAACGTCGTCGTTGGTGTCGTCGGTGCACGGACTTGGCTTGGTCGGAGTTTACGCGGTGATGCTGACTACCTTCACAGTGCGAGCTGGAGCTTGATAGAAGCCACTCGAAGGCGATTTTGCCTTCCACAATCGCTCCTCCCTCTTGGGCGCTTCTTCTCCTTTTCCTCATCCGCACGACTGGGCCCTCATGCCGCAACCCGCAATCTTGACGTATCGATAGCGCTCGGCTGGACATCGAGTCCACATCTACACATTACCCGCAACCTCACGTCACACGGCCCACACAGTCTCCTACTGTAGACTGGAGGGCTCGTCCGATACATCACTATCACCAAAGCCTTCTTTTTGCCCGCTGGATTTGCTGTTCACGACATCATCGCCGCCGGCTGCCCGCATCCACACATCCCGCCACCATGTTCACAAGCTTTACGGGCAACACACGGCGACCACGCCAGGTCAACCTCTCTGGGCGTAAGACGAACCCTTTTGGCACACCTAGCACCGGTGCTGGCTCGCAGGCCGCCGTCGACCGCGCGCAACAAGAACGGGCGCAACGACAACGGGAGCGAGACACGCTCAACGCGGCGAAGAAGATACAAAGAGTTTGGAGAGGCCATGCCGGCAGACGGAGAGTGGCGGACCGTTTGCGACAGGAATGGGATGCCGTGGAGGGGGAGCTCAGCGAGGCCGGTCTAGAACCACCATACGATGGCGAACAGCCAGCGCTATTGCAGTTACAACGGCTCCTGCGATTTGCATCTGTACGGAGCGAGCAAGATCTTGAACGAATACAACACCTTAGTCACCGACTACAAGAAACTTTGGGCGAGGGAGACCAAGTCCTTTTCCAGAGCCCGTCGTGGACACCAGCCTTCCTCAAGTTCGAGAGGTTGCTATTGGCAGCTGTGCAGCAGATCCTCAAGTTGCCAGCATCGAGAGCGCGGGACAAAGCAATGGCTTTCGTCCAGCTTCTGCAATTTGTCGCAGGACAGATTCCCGCAGAGACCTCACAGCACGCATACCCGTACTACCGCACCCTTGCCGAAACCGTATCGAAGCTCGCACCATCCCTGGCCAGCACGACAAAGATTGGCGACCTAGAAGTCAGACATGCGGAGACTGTTAATTGGCAGCAAGGTTGGGAAGTCTTTGTGGCCACTCTCATCGTACCACTAAAGGCCGTGACTGGATATACTTTGGATGCATACGAAGCTTTTGGTCACAGCGTCATGACTATTCCACTACTCAGCTCTGACTCAGCTTCACCCTTGATCGGCAGGTTCAGAGACGCACTCTCCGAATCGATCAATTACAAGCTACTCGCTAGCGCGCTAGCCACATCATTCAAAAGCTCAGGGCTACAGTCACATCCCCAACTGAAGGGCACGAACAGCCGCCTCCGGTTGCTCGGACTGTTCATCTATTTCCACCGGTACGCGCACAACTTCAACTCGCCAGAGGCCTATGCAATACACCAAGACTTCGTCACGGTAGTTTCTTTGCTGCTGAACTCGCTTCCTGCCAGCATCCTTGGAGACGAAGACTTGATCATTGATCTTACAGATGAGGACGATTTGGCTGCAGACAAGGTGACCCAATTTCTGAGAGAGCAGGTGCAATCTCTCGTGAATCAAGAGGGCATTGGAAGTCTTCTGGCCGGTTCATCTCAGTCTTCTGGAGCCTCAGAAGATGAGAAGATCGAGGAAGCGAGACAGCTAGCAAACTATGCTCTTGCATTGCTTCGGTTCTTTCCCAAAAGAGGCGATGAGATCCGCATGTGGCTCTACATTGGTCCGTCAGACAAGGACAACGCTGGACAGAAGTCCCCTGCGATCAGGTACTTCTGGGAAGCGTCAAAACGGTCATCTGTATATGCAACCATCTTCAGTGACTCGCGCGCGGCAATTGAGCTCCTGAAGACAAAGACTTCAGATACTAGTCATTCAGTCTTGACGCAGCACGGCTTCTGGCAACCGGCGCAACAGGAGGTCAATCGTGAGGCTGCTATCGCTGATGAGTGGAGAGTGATACTCGTCTTCCTTGAACTATACACGTTTGTGCTCAAGGTCACAGACGATGAGGAATTCTTCGCGGCTGGGCAATACGACGGCTTCTCAAATCAAGTCCGCGACAGTGGTCTTCCTCTCACCGAAGTAAAGGACCTTACAACGTTCTTGAAGAATCTTGGGTTCACATTATACTTCAATGCAGCGGACATCACGCCAGCAGACGAGCGCACCACTGCAAACTCTAGTCTCAACTTCTACAGTCATCAAGCTATTGAAAGTCATGGAGCTAGAGAGGCGCAAGAGCCTTCCGTCGGTGGAGTTGCGGGTCTCAGTCTCGACTACGTCAAGGGATTGGTCACTGGTTTACTCCGCATGGTCTACGAGCGAGATTCGCGCCGCAATTTTTTGCCTGCAGATCATTGGCTGATGACGTCCCGGTTCGATATGACCGGTTTTATCCCAGCTGTGGTGGAGGAGGAGGAGTCACGACATAAGATTCAAGACGAAGATGCTGATGACGTGGACGAGGGGGAGGACGAGATAGACGACACACCCCAGCTGATCGGTACAAGCCGTGTGCAACAGCAGCGAAGGCTAGAGAGGTTACAACGGCAGCAGCGCAAGGCTTCGCGGAGAAGGTATTTGCAGGCTGTCGCGCCTCGCCTGGAGATCTTGCAGAACATGCCGTTCTTCATCCCGTTTACGACACGTGTGAAGATCTTCCGCGAGTTTGTACATTTGGATATGACCAAGCGCAGGCAAACTGCTGATCCTGAAGCCTGGCGAGCAAGGATGATGTTCGGTGGTGGGCCTGGCGACAAGCATTCTGCAAGGATTCGTCGAGACAACGAGTTCGAGGATGCCTACGAGCAGTTCTACTCTTTGGGTCAAGGTCTCAAGGAGCCTATACAGATCACCTTCGTCGATCAATTCGATGCCCCTGAAGCTGGTATTGATGGTGGTGGTGTGACCAAAGAGTTCTTGACCAGCGTTACGAATCGCGCTTTCATGCCCACAGACTCTGTTGACATGTTTGTCGAGAACGATCAGCATCTTCTGTATCCTAACCCCGCCGCGGTCGAAGAGCACAAGGAGCAGCTGAAGCAAGTCGGCTTACGCGAAAACTCCCCGGAGTTTCGACTACAGGTCACCGAGCTCCTTCATCGCTACGAATTCCTTGGTCGCATCATCGGCAAATGTTTGTACGAAGGTATTTTGGTGGACGTTAACTTTGCACCGTTCTTCCTTCGTAAGTGGGCATTGACAGGCGGCACTGGCTCCGCACCGAACGAAACTGGCTACCGCCCCACACTCAACGATCTCCGCGACCTCGATGAAGAACTTTACCAAGGTCTCCACAAGCTCAAGACCTATCCTGGCAACGTCGAGGACTTTTCCCTCAATTTCACCGTTACCGATACCGTCGTGACCGATCACACCACGGCTCACAAGAGAACCAGAGCCATCACCAAAGACCTGAGACCTGGCGGCGCCAACATAGAAGTTACGAACCAAAACCGTCTCGTCTATATCAGTTATATGGCACGCCACCGTCTCCAAAACCAGCCCTACCTTCAAACTACCGCCTTCCTCCGCGGCCTCAGCACTATGATCCAGCCATCATGGCTTTCCATGTTCAATCACTCGGAATTGCAGACCCTGATTTCAGGTACACGCACCCAGATTGATGTCGAAGACCTGCGCCGCAACACCATCTACGGCGGTACCTACGTGATTGGCGACGACGGGCTCGAGCACCCGACTATTCAGCTCTTCTGGCAAATCATGAAAGACATCAGCGATGACGAGCGCCGCGCTGTGCTCAAGTTCGTGACGAGTACACCGCGCGCACCGTTGCTTGGGTTTGGGACGCTGAATCCTAGGTTCAGTATTAGAGACGGTGGTAGTGACCAAGAGAGGCTGCCTAGCACAAGCACATGTGTGAATTTGCTGAAGCTGCCGATGTATAGGGACTACAGTGTTCTTAAGGAGAAGCTGCTGTATAGTGTGTTTAGCGGGGCTGGGTTCGACCTGAGCTAGTTGGTGGAGTAGATAAAATACGCGGCCGTAGATCGGGTAGATGAATGATACCAATGATGAGCTCCGTGTAAGCTAAGTACACTGTGCATGGTTTGGTTAGGTGTGTCCAAAAAGAAAACGCGTAGCACTGAGAAGGTGCAGCTTACAAAAGTGTAGAGCAGGGGTGACTACCTCTGACTTGTGGGCCAGCGAGCCATGGCCGCCCGAGCTACCAGGCCGGCAATTCCGAACTCTCAAAAAACCCGATCGTGTTTGAGGTGCTACTCTAGTTGAGAAGCTGGTGCTGGTGCGGACAACAATTCAAGATACTTCAGTACATGGCTACTACTGGAGGTGCAAGTGTACAACTGAAACTCCAAGCGGGGATCGTGTACAAGTTCGCTGCTGCTCAACTCCAATGATGGTGCACGTGGAAGCTCCGGTCACCTGTATATGGATTGTGGGCGACCCAAAGGGAAGGAACGCTTGGAGTAGTGCTGCTCCTCTGGAAATTGTGACTTGCTGCCTTTCTGTCATCTCTTCTGTTTTCGAGACGCCGACAAGCGGTGATCACTTCACACTCACAGTCGGCCAAGTGGAGCCGCAGCGTGCAGTGCACGCCATCAAGAGCACACACCACGCCGGAAAATTCTCCCGTCACTCGTACGAGCGGTACAAAGCCAACAAGAGCACGGTGCCATTAGCGCCGCCGCTCGTGAAGACGAAAGGGTAGTCCTGACCACAACAACTATATTGCAATCACGAACCCTGGAAATTGCCGGGCTGCCAATGCATAGCTTTACGGAGTGCAAATTGAGATTCGGTCTGCCCTGGAAGCAACGCTGAGCGGCCTACCATACAGTATGGATTACCTCCACCAGACTCTCGAAAGCGAATGCGACAGACGATCCGCCAATCACGAAGCCAGCGTGACCATTACGTGGTTCCGATGCTGGTGCAGTTGATGTGGGTAAAGCGCGGCAGGGCACGAAGCGGTTCGCCGCTGCTGCTAGGCCCAAAGCCCGAGACCACGCCTGGTCGCTGGGAGCCAGTGCGTCCGGTGTGCTCAAAGCTATGACAGCGACCTCAGGTAGGAAAGAAGCGTCTGCAGACGAACGTTTTTCTGACAAACATGACCCCAAGGTGAGAAGTGAGGCTCAAACGTGGCAGGGATGTCGCAGCTGTCGCAGTGCACCAATAGCGGCAGACCCCGAAACGAGAAAGCCAGAAGCCGTTGATCTCAACGACCTTCACGAGCGCAACAACGATTGCGCGAAGGTCTCTCTACTGCTGCAATATGATTGCACAGGGGAGCATACGCCGAACTCAAATCCTTCAGCCTCGTCCTCACGGTGAGACTCTGGGCACCGCCGAAGCGGGAATCCCCGTGCTCAGGAACGTTTTGTCTTCCTTCAGACCCTTAGCGGGGTGGCCGGGGTTAAGTATGTGCATCGCGATCGCGGATGCAAGTGGCCCCGCAAGAGCAACTTTTCGCATCCGTACGCCAAACACTGTCTCAACGCGACCTCAGACCTCCAACGGCGTTCTTGCTTCCAGCCCCCGTCTTCTCAGAACTCCCGGGACGATCTTTAGACCGGTCCAGACAACCACGCGACACACGGGAGCCGTTCCTTACTGACCCTAGCTTGTGGCTAGACACTCATCAGACCACTCAGGTCAATTGCCACCTAAACAGATTGCAAGGCATCTGCGAGATGATATAGCACCAGCCACGGTTCCACGGTCCCTCACGTATCCCTTTTGGTTCTACAACATCTTCATCGAGATCTTACTGCTTCAGATGGTGGGGTTCATTGTTGTCCTTCGGCCCCACGTCTGATTCGATGCCTCCAGTCAACCCTCAGCGTGCATCCTTCTTTCCTAGGGCCGATGCAGCTGTACTGCGCTCGAAATATGCCGCTCCCACAGATCGGCCAAGCGAGACAGCTCCGATTTTCGACACCGACAATGCCACCAAGGCTCTCGACGCCTGGTCCCTTGAGGTAGCGGAGCGCGTCTATCCGGGTCAGACAGATGCCTGGACTCCAGCAACTATTCCGGAGGGGCCGTCGACGCAATGTGCGACCGATCGGTACCTGTTCCCTATGCTAACGCGCAATGAGAGGTTGCGGCTGACAATGTTATTCTACTATACTCGAGGAGCTCTTGAGGATAATGAGCTTCAGTCAAGGCTCCAAGACAAGGTCTATTTGGCAAGAGACACGGTGGGCTGGGAATTCGTGATTGCAGGTCTCCTTAACCACAACACATACACCCGTATGGTAACCGTGGGTCTGCCGTTGGCTATCTTGCCCCGCCGTGAAAGCACTTGCGCTCACACAGTCAATCAGCCACCAGGCGTAAGTACTCTTCTGCTCTATTCTACACTCGCCTGTGCTGAGACAACGACAGGCGATCTTCACACTACTGAACATGTCTGAGGACTGGCGTTTCCGAGAATCTCCCCACGTAGAGGTTGGCGGTCTTCGCTCGTATGCAGGTGCTCCTTTGCGGTTTCAAACCGAGTTCGGCGAGCACGTTGCTTTCGGATCACTATGTGTCGCGTCGAATGAAGTACAGGAATCGCTTTCGAAAGAGCAGCAGAGGTCGTTGGCACGCCTGGCGGACTGGATCGTTGCGGATATCGTTCATGCTCACCGATCACGGCGGCAGAGAGAACGACGTCAAATGTCGGACCGTCTTGCACAGCTGATGAAGCTACTGGAAAAGGATGTCGACTTGGAGGAAGCCGTCAAGGATATGCTTCACGAAGTGTATCCCGGGAGTCTGGTTAAGATTATGCAAACGCAAGATGGCATCCTCAACCTCGGAGATGGAACCAACGTACTTACAGCCGATGTCGAGGATGGGCTGTGGGA
Organism: Didymella sp. IMI 355093; assembly: GCA_027946495.1. Taxonomy (NCBI): domain Eukaryota; kingdom Fungi; phylum Ascomycota; class Dothideomycetes; order Pleosporales; family Didymellaceae; genus Didymella; species Didymella sp. IMI 355093. Next base: position 996,499 of record JAPEUZ010000006.1, read on the forward strand.
GGACAGCGACTACTTCGAATATTTGATCGAGAATCTGAACCATCAGGAGCCGGTAGCGCACAGGTCGATACGAATTGTAACTTGCCAGTGCGCAAGCCAAAGGATACCGACGTACCTTATTGTGGGCACCAGGGACTTCCGAAATGTCTACGACGATGTCGATGCGTGGTTCGTACAGATGTGTGCAGTTTCTTTGTGCCGCTACTGGCAGGACAGGGCACTCAAGGAGGCTTTGAGGGCGAAAGAGACGTTTCTCCGCGGGATTACGCATCAGCTACGAACGCCCATACACGGCATCCTGGGGTCTGTGGAACTGCTTACCGAGGAGCTGAGGTCACGCAACGTTGTTACCGAGACCTACGGATCGACACCTGATGCAACACCTAGTGAAGAACAGCTCAGCGCACTGGACCCTTACGCTTATATCAAGACGATACGATCTTCCGCAAAGGAGTTGATCTCAACAGTGAACAGTCTCATCAAGCTCAATCAATGGGCTGATGTTGCAGAGGCGCAACGAATCGTCGCAGTGCATACAATCGACGAGATTGAGGTTGCCCTACTCAACGAGCTCACATCATTCCTGCCCGACGACCTTACTTTACGACCCTCCCTTATTATCAACCACAAACTACCGGATCGATGCGATAGGATATCTTTGGACTTGCGGCTCTTCGTCGATTGCATCCAACCTCTTTTACAGAACGCGATCCAGAACACTGCTGGCGGTGTTGTGGTTGTCAATCTCAATGTATCTGAGGACTACAGCAGCATGGTGGTCGATGTTATAGATAATGGATGCGGCATCAAAGCGGAAAACCAGTCCAGGATCTTCGATGCCTACGAAAAAGTTGATAGTAACACCACCGATGCTGGACTTGGTCTGACCTTGGCTGGGAAACTGGCTACCCTCATGAATGGCTGCATCACCTTGGTCTCATCCGAGATTGGTAAAGGTTCGCACTTTCGTGTTACCTTCAATGACCCTACGTGTGCATCCTCGATTGCGCCGACTCGAAAGAAGTACGAGCACTTGCCGGCGGCGTTCAACAGACTTCCCGCTGACGACCTGACCTCCCTACTTGGCAACAATTTTGCAGAACACCTCACTGGTCTTGGATACACCGAGTCTAAGAGTCCTTCTGAATCGCTCTTGACACTGGACTACACACGTGATCTAAAGCGACTTTACAATGCCACGAAACAAGTGGGTGACGATCAAGTCGCTATTTGTTTGATACCCGAAAACGATGTGGTCATCAACTTCGCTGGCCAGCGGTTTTTACGGGACGGAAATGTCATATACATGAAGGGACCGTTTACGTCGCGCTCAATTGAGGATATCTTGGCAGAGGCTGACGCTGTCTTCGGCGAACAAGCGGCAGCAAAAGCAGCCCCACCAGTTCTGCCTGACGGTGGTATAGCACTCGAACAGACTCCACCAGCAACGCCAGCATGCAACGCGCCGGAAGATCCCCTTGAGTTCACAGCTCCTGATCTCATCCATCGCGGCTCTATCTTTCCTAAGCAATTCGTCGAAGACGAGCTCACAAAATCCGTCGCCACCCTACGTCTCGCGCAACAACCACCCACGCCTCCACTGCCTATCTCGAACAAACCGATGGCTTTGCTCGTCGACGACAACGCAGTCAACCTCCGCCTCCTTGAAATGTACTGCAAACGACGCAGCATACCGTACCGGACGGCCAAAGATGGCTCAGAAGCCGTCAAATTGTTCGTTGAGCACGGCACGCCTGCAGACTTTACGCCCACACCCTCCCGCACACACCCTTGGCTCTTCGCAGAGGAAACGCCTGCGATGTCAGCACCTCCCCCGCCTGTACTGCGACCCTTCGATCTTGTCCTTATGGATCTGCAAATGCCTGTCTGCGATGGCATAAGTGCGACGAGCCAAATACGTGCGCTGGAGAATCTGTATCACTGGAAGAGAAGTGTGGTGTACATCGTCACAGGGCAGGACAGCCCAAAAGATCGGCTGAGTGCGCAAGAAGCGGGCAGCGACGGCTATCTGGTTAAGCCTGTGGGACCGAAGGTGCTGGATCGTGGCATTAAACAGTGGTTCCCTGATGCTGAGATCGGGTAGACTAAAGAGCATTAACATTGCATAGCGTGGCGTTTTTGGTGTTTTGTAAGACTACGGAAGAATCAGGAAGAGGCAGAGGCATATACCCAATAATATAGTTTCTTCTACGTTCGCAATGCGTTCTCGTTCACGAATCTGTGCATCGCCACCAGCACTGTATGCTGGTCTATGAAGGCAGTCGGCACGTCTGGGGATGATTTGTAACCACTGTATTGCATTCCAGACAGCTGTACGTAAGCGGTTAAAGTAGTATTTGACGACCCCAGGTCTCGGCGGGCGGTAGGGCGGGTACTGAGCGAACCGCGGGCTCTGGATCGTGGTTCAGTGGGGACTGTCAAGATCAGCATTCGATTCGAAAACTGATATTGGGCGAATCGAGTCGTCATAGCTAGGGGACGTGCTGAGCGCGGTCGCTTAGTATTGACTGACATCGGCTCAGCAAGCCTGACGGGCCGGGGAACCCGTAATCACGTGTAAACCGTACATCTTCAGCGGTGCAGGAACCTTGGTGTTGCAGAGCTGCACGTCAATTCATGTGATCGCGTTGGCGATACAAGTGGAATTGAAGGACGATGAAATGCCTATCAGGACGGACTGAGTGTTTGTTGTCGAATTCGTGAAGTAGAATTGGTGTATCAATCAACTAAAGAAAGATTGTTAATGGACATCTGTTAGGGGGAAGAATGCATTATCCGATGAAGCAGGCTCAAGTAAGTGGAGGTGCCGAAGAGGTACACTCAAAACGATCTGTCGGTTCTGCGAATGAAGAAAGAGCGGAAAGAGCAATGACACGATGCTCACGATTTCGGTAAAGAACCAAGGGACATAATGCAGAGAAATCACACCGGGGTGCGGAGAGAACCATCGCTTACAAAGAGAGTATCACCGCGTACTGCTCAAAACGGGGCCCAGATCAGTCACAATCAGGACTTCGCATTCAGATGAAGACTTGCGAGGCAAAACTGAGTTTCGTGACGGTGGTGTAGAATTATAGACTGTGGAGACAATACCTTCGCCATCGGTAATCCTGCGGACTGCAGTGTCGCACAGTTGTTCTTTGTCGATCCAAAGTAACGGGGAGGCCCACAATCCACTGACACGCTCACCCACGGCAAACGCGACGTACTGGAAGGTGAGTAGTGCTTCCATCCTCGCAAGCACGACGGTCCAACTACCATCGACAAAATCAGGTGCGGATGTAGGCATCAATTAATGGCACACCGCGTAATAAAGCCCTATGAAGAGGTTCTGGAGGCTCCAAGGGTGTATCTCGGTCGCGAAATGGACTGAAGATGCTCTTTACTTTTCTTGAACCGCGTCGATAACTGCTTTGGCACATTTTGAAGCTAAACCTGTCTTTTGTCACTGTAGCTGTCTTGGTGCCTCCCGGCATCGCACCCATAGATGTCAAGCACACCAACGTGCACAAAGCATGGATGTTGCAGTTCCTTGATTGTATCTTATTTTTTTGGTCGTGGGTATCATCTAGGTAGTGGATCGTATCTGATGCGGTGGCATCACTTCGTCAAACAGGGCGTCCGTCCGCGAATTTTCGGTGTGTTGCAGCTCTCGTGCCCGCATCTCGAATACCATAATCGATCATGTCGATCTCTTCTCATCCTCCTCCTCTCTCTATACACGCCTAAAAGACCATCTCGTGGGGGTGTTGGCCGCTCCTCAAGCTGAAGCTGGCGCCCAAGTACTGCTCAAGGTCGGGCTGCTGCTTGATTGTTGCCATCAATGCCTTGTCGACAGTCTTCTGGTCTGCAATGCGCTGAGGGTCGACGTCCTTCTTCTGGGGAGTTGTCTCGCCCTGCTCAAAGAACGCATCCTCACCCTTGCCCTCCTTCTTCTCGCGCGCCCAGTACTCGTCCTTGCTCACACGGTCCAGAACTTCGGAGTCGAGGTTGGAGACATCGACAGATGCGCCGGTCGCGATTACGTAGCGGTGGTTGACGCGGCGCAGAGGAACACCGTTGGACTTGAAAGGTCCGGTGACCAGGAGAACACCCTGGTCGAGCTGGCGCAGCAGAACGACGCGCTTGCCGGAGAAGCGACCGGAGAGGAGGATCAGAATTGTGCCAGGCTTGAGAGACTCGCGGTACTTGGTGGGGTGGGCTGTCTTGCGGGCCTGTTGTTATTAGCATGTGATCTTGTACTTTCACAACTTCGTGGTCGCGCAGCAATTGTGGCGCAAAGTTGCGTCGTCGCTGAATTATTGAGTTCGGCGCATACCTTCTTCATGAGCGCCTCCTCCTCTGCAGGGTAGTAGCGCGAGGCCTTTTGTTCACCGGCAGCAGTAGACATTGTGAATTGTGAGAATTCTGAACTTCTGTTAGGTCCCCTGGCTTAGACTAGAGGCGCAATGCCGCATAATACTGACATTTGGAACCTTTGATGTAGTTGATGTCGCCGTCGTGATAATGCTTGACAAGCTGTGGGAAAGCTCGCTTGTACTGACCAATAAGCGCAGCGCTAGCTATCGATACGCCGACGTCATCTCCTTCCCTCCACGCCTCGACACGCGTGAACAACAACCGTCTTCAGCAGGTGCCGATGGTATGCAAGTATCGTCACTGGTGCCATTCATGTGGTTCATGCAAAAACAGTAGTTCAACCCGTGTCATGTGCCGTGCTATGGGAAATTTAGGGCAGGTGCGCGAGAGCGTGCGACTCCCAAGTACTGGCTCATCTGCGGCGAGGATGCTCAACCTCGTCCATATCCTCTTAGCACCTACGTTATTCTGCGACACCTTTGACCTCTATCCATTCTGAACCCTACCTGTAATCTACCCTCGATGAGCGGCCTGTTTGACCTCTTCACTGCTGTACCTAAAAGGATTCTTATACGCGAATCGGCCTGCGGTGTCGACAGCGAGCCAGAGTCGGAGAAGAACGGCGTTGACATGGAGTCTGACAAGCATCACACTGCTGAGAGAAGCCGCGATAACATCCACCTGGGTCAAGATGGGGCTCCTAACCCTCGTGCGGTCGCTCCCAAGCGCCGTCCACCAAAGCGTCCAGATCCAGAAGACCTTTTTGACATGCTGCTCGCGAGGCGTGGTCAGCCCATTACACATCCAGCGAAGATATCCAGTCTATTGCTTGGTCTTGCTGGTATAATCGTCCACGATCTCTTCCGCACTAGCGAGAACGATGACTACGTCGCTACCAAACCATCATGTCTGGTCCTTACACCGCTGTACGGTCGTGATCAGGATACACAAGACAGCGTCCGTACCAAAGTCGACGGAAAACTGAAGACAGATACTTTCGCAGAGATCGACATTGTCAATCAACCGCCGCAAGTGGGTCTGAATATTGCACCGCACAGAGCCCATGCTGACAAAGCTATCAATCTCAGGTTGGAGCACTGCTAGTATGCTTCTGCCGATTTCACAACAAGATCGCGAGCCAGCTTGCGCTCATTAACAAATCCGGACGGTTCACTCTACCTTCACAAGACGACCCCTTTGAACGACTGGCTTATAAAGGCTTACTCATGGAACGTGACGACGTTCTGTTCCAAACAGCACGTTCGATAACCTGTGGGCTGTACATGAAAATAGTCTTGAACGATTACATCGGCACCATTATGAGTTTGCAACATGCAGAAAAAGACCGCGAGGGCGACCCTCGGGATACCCTGAAGACTTCGTTTTGTGGTGTAAAACATGGAGAAGCGCCCAGCAACCAGATCAGTCTCGAACTGAACTTGACATATAGATGGCACAGTGCCATCTCCGTCAAAGACCAGCATTGGTTGGAGCAGCACATAGCTAAGCTGCTTCCAGATGTGAGGGTCGAAGATATGACAGCTCAGAACATGCTTTTTGCCATGCGTCAATTTGCCGCACAACAGCCATCAGACCCAAGCGAACGAACATGGGCTGGTCTCCTGAGATGTCCTGCAAAGAACTTCGATGATGCCGACATTGCCAAGATTTTAACAGACAGTACAGAAGATGTAGCCGCGAGTTTTGGACCCCGGCAGATACCAGTTATTCTAAAAGTCTTCGAGACCATGAGTATCCATCAGGCAAGAGCTTGGGATGTGGCGTCCCTGAACGAGGTACGACGTCACTTCGGCTTGATTGCGCACAAGTCCTTCGCCGACATCAACTCAGAACCTGAGATTGCCAGATCTCTCGAGATGTTGTATGGGGACGTGGAGAACGTCGAGCTCTATCCTGATGTCGTGGTCGAGGAACTGAGTCTATCATCGGAATCTGCATCAGAAACCTGCAGAAGCATCTCCACCACTAGAGCGATACTATTTGATGCCATGGACTTGATTCAGAGCGATCGGTTCTGCACAGTCGACTATACTGCAAGTCACCTGACCGCATTCGGACACAAGGAAGTATCGACTGATCCGTCAATCGCCGGAGGGGGTGTCATGTACAAGCTACTCATGCGAGCACTGCGTAAGAAAGCGCAGCAAATCACACGTATGAAGCTAACGAGCCTAGCTGGATCGTACCGAAGTGACTCGGCGTACGCTTTGTACCCTTTCACTGTCCCATCTGAAACAAAAACGATACAGAAATCGCTTGGACGTGAGACCGATTACGACTACGATGCAATGACGTTTATCCCCCCGCCTAGACTGATATCGGACTGGTCGTCGATAGACAGCGTCCTTCGTGATTCGCGATCCTTTGTTGCGCCTTGGGAGGCGAGGTTGCAAAGTCTTGGAGGCAGCCAAGGCACCTCTGCGATCGCTCAAGACTTTGCGAGAGAGAGGTCTCTTGTCAGGAACATTGTTCTTGGCCCGCCCGACTCTCTCAAGGAGTTTTCATGCTACATTGAGAAGAAGACTATCGAATCGATACGCAAGAATGGCTACGAGACCAGTGGCACTTGGGAAATCGACGTCGTGAATGGCGTTGCGATTCCAACGTGGACCATTTCAGTAGCTCGTCTGCTTGGGATACCTCTCGGGGCTCACGGAGCATCACAACCATTCTTTGATACCGAGTCGCTTCAGGGGGTACTGGCTACGCTATTCCGATACGTCTTCTCAAGCTCGAAGCTCGGTTCCATGCAAGAGCTAGGCCTAAGACGCAATGCTTTCAGGGCGTATCAACAACTGCGCAGGGCAATCAGTGAAGTTTGCGAGGCCATCAAGTGCTCTTCGTTTGCTCAGGTGCTCCTCCATCGACATCGCAGAGAGGACTCAACTGTAATCCTGAGTGAGCATGGCAGTGAGCTACTGCAACGATTACTTGAGAGTGGCAAGACGATCGATGAGGTTGTGTCCTTGGTTGCGTTCCTCGCAATACAAAGCGTGATACCGAGTGTCTTCGCTGTAGGTGCCTTGAACCCCTCCAGACTGCTAATAGCTGACGGTGATACATTGTTCGTTGCCTGGATCTTCTTCTGTCCGAGCCTTACGAGACTCATTGGTCAAGGATCAAGCAGTTGTCGAGGGCAGATGCTCCTTGGACATCCGAGGCACTCCGTACATATGTTCTTGAAGCTTTGCGCCTTCTCCCAGCTGCAGCACCTTGCCTCCGCACTTCGGACACATATCCCGGCATCAGTGGTTGGCGCTACACTCAAGCTTTGAAGAAGGGCGATACGTTGTTGCTCGAATTCGCTGTTGCAGGTCGTAATGGCGAGATATTTCCACATCCAGGCGAGATGAAGCTAGACCGGCCGCTCGCGGCATATGATCACATACCTTTCATCGACGGGCTGCATGGACCTTTGGTCAAAGACATCACGGTCGCCGGGTTAGCAGAACAACTGCGAGTGTTTGGCAAGATGAACGGTTTGCGGCGGACGCCGGGAGCTGCGGGCACACTGAGGAAGCTGCGCAAGAACGGAGTCGTGAGCTACCTGAACGATGCTCAGGATGAATGGGTACCACTGCCACCAAGCTTGAAGCTGCGCTTCGACACCCTGCCGTAGAAGCAGACAGCGACCTATGACAATACAGGAGATCTATTTTGGTATACTGTTGTTTATTTTGGGTCCAAAATCGACCCTGCTCGTTCTTCGTTGCCGCATCATGAGGATCCGTGCCGCACCTTCCCGTCGGGCCATGGCCGTATACGACATTACGACATGCATCCCCAGTACCCAAATGTCAGGAAACATCCGTGCGCCAAGCCTCAAAACCAATCCGCAATCCACGGAAAAGCAAATACATGCCACATCAGGTAATTCGAGAGATGGTGGCTTCAAGTGTTGCGCGCGGGTGCAGGGGAGAGCCCGGTGGTTGGCGCCGGGCGGGTCGCTGCATCATCATGGTGTGCATTCATAATTCGGCATGGCTATCATAACGTTGACTTGAGCCTGAGATTGCAGTTGCGCAAAAGCAGTGAAGAGGCGCCACATCCGTTACACGTGGCGTGGCTGCGCCTCGAGTCAACCCTTCAGGGTGCTGATCTCTGTGCAATGCATCGCAAACCCCCAGCGCGTGCAACCGGATATGCAAAGCCCAAGCGATGGTCATCGTTGGGTGATAACGTTCCACAAGTAACCGCGGTGTAGGAACTAGAAGATACGACTGGAGACCCTTCATGCCAATCACCATAGATGAGTGAAGGACCCAATATATCCTCGGAACATTGCCCTGGGCGCCAAAGATGAAGGACTCGCTGGGCGGGCTCAGTCGCTCGAAACATTGAAGTCCGACATCTGAAACATGCAGGCAGCCAATCAGCACTGAAGTTTTGAAACAGCCTTGCCCTAAACTAGCGCGAGTCCCTGCAGGGGTCGCGCGGCTCCTTCCCCAGGTGAACATCAATCAATGCCGACCCACCGCTGCAAACACCCGGCCACGAGGTCTTATAGAGAGTAAGGCCCACCTCACCATGGCTTCTTCATTCACATTCGATCTTTTGCGTTGCACGCACACATTCACTCGCTTTCGTGCTTCTTACTTTTTCTTCGTTTCTTAACTTTTAGCATTGCAATATGAAATTCTCTACCTTTGGAGCTGTGCTCCTCCCCGTCATCGCGTCGACCGCGGGCGCTGTCGAGCTGGACCCGAACGATGAGGCATCTATCAAGGCGGCCGCCAGGACTTATGCTTATGGGTTGATGGAGCTTTACAAGAACAACGCTACAGGGACTGCGGAGCAGGACATTGGAATCTGGCCGCAGCCGCATTACTGGTGGGAGGGTAATTCGTCCTGATCGCGAACATTCCTGAACTGTTGCTAAGCTCACACAGGTGGCGCCGCATGGGGAGGCATGATCGAATATTCTATGTTCAGTGGGGACGACTCGCACGTCAAGACGCTCCAGCAGGCTCTGACGGCCAACTACGGACCTGAAAACGACTTCATCCTTTCGTACCGCAAGAGCCAGACCGGAAATGATGACCAGCTCTTCTGGGCGCTCGCCGTCATGTCAGCACTAGAGTACCAGTTTCCGGACTCCGACTCGGCCCCTGCCGACTACCTCGAGGTCGCCGTGAACGCCTTCAACAACGTTGTGGGACGCTGGGACACTACCACCTGCGACGGAGGACTGAAATGGCAGATCTACCCTGAGAACGCTTACGGCTTCAACTACAAGAACTCCATCTCCAACGGATGCGCCTTTGCCCTTGGCGCTCGTCTTGCCCGCTACACTGGCAATACGACCTACTCGGACTGGTCCGAGAAGATCTACGACTGGACTAAGTCGGTCGGCCTGATTACTGACAAGTTTGAAGTCTTCGACGGTGTTGACGACAAGACCAACTGTGCTGCGGTTGCCGACAAGACTCAATGGACTTACAACAACGCCATGTTTCTCCACGGTTCCGCTTTCATGTACGACATGACGAATGGCGCGAGCGTCTGGAAGGATCGTGTGTCTGGGTTCCTTTCCCACGCCGAGCTTCTCTTCTTCAGCCACGAGGCCAAGGACAACATCATGTACGAGTGGGCTTGCGAGACTGGAGAGTCGGGCCGTAAATGCAACCTCGATCAGCAGTCGTTCAAGGCCTACCTGTCTCGTTTCATGGCACAGACCGCAGCTGTTGCTCCGTTCACGAAGGACACGATCACCAAGTATCTCACAGCGTCCGCTGTTGGAGCTGCCAAATCTTGCTCGGGCGGAGACGACAAGGCTACCTGCGGTTCAAAATGGTACACTGGTAGCTGGGACGGCACATCCGGCGTTGGCCAGCAGCTCTCGGCCTTGGAGGTCACAAAGTCACTGTTGTCGCTGAAGCAGAACATTATGCCTGCCAAGCAGGGCGCTTCTGAGCCAAAGCCTACTTCGACCGTGACACCCAAGCCCAGCTCAACACCTGCTGCCAAGCCTACTTCAGCCCCTGCTAGCAAGCCGGCTGAGTCTAGCGAGGCAGTTGAGACCCCATCATCTAGCGAAGCGGCACCCGTTGTCTCGAGCGCAGCACCCAAATCTTCTGAGGCCGCCCCTGCTAACAGCGCTGCTCCATCGACCAAGGAAGCCGTACCGACTCCTGCCGCCACAGAGACATGCTCGACCAAGTCTACTCCGGCAGCCGTAGTTTCTACGCAGAAACCTGCTGCCTCGTCTGCTGTCGCTGCTTCGTCTTGCCTGTCAAGCACGACTATTACAGTCACCATCTCTAAGCCGACTGCTGGTGTTAACACCACCTGCACACCCAGCACCACGATGACCGTCTACGTCCCTCCGGTCACATCGGTTCCAGAAGTCCCATCTGTCACTACCAGTGTGCCCGCCGCACCGCCGGTCCTGACTACACTCGCGCCTGTCGCACCGCCTGCTAACGTCAGTGTGCCTGCTAATGGCAGTGTGCCCAGCACGACAGCACCGATAGAGTTCCAGGGTACTGCGTCTAGCATCAAGGTCATGGGCAGCTCCATGTTGAGCGCGATGGCTGCTGCATTGGTTGCTGGGCTGTTGTAGAGTGTGCTCCTGGCATGTTAGTCTTTTTTGCCGTCCCTCTGGGCATCTATTCGTTGTACATATACTCTTCATATCAAGGCGCGGCCAAGGTGCTGCCATAACGTGGTTATAGATAGTTCATAGACCATATTAGAACCAACAAGTTCGTTGATGCATACTTCACCTGACGTTTGCGGGGTGACGAAGAAGCAACTCCAGGATTCAGTCACCTCCTCGATGGCATCTCTCGTCGAGTTTGCGCAGCAATATCGATCATGTTCTCGTTCGCAAGCGCCATGTCGCAGGGGTGATGTCAATCAGTTGATTTGCTCAAGGTCAAGGTCTTGCAGCTGCCCCGCCACAAGCTCAACGGTGCGCACCATGACCAAAGACTTGCCCGCGGCCGACCGCTGCACCTCCTCCCATCCGAGCGCTCAACAACAGCAATAGCGCATCCTACACGCGCGCATAGCCACACAATTCCCTCAGCAAAGGCGAGCTGTTCCGGGACCCGGCTACGTGGGCAATCGCTGCGCAGGAAATATGACTGCCTAATGCGCACCTGCTTCCTCCCGCACACGACCACTTAAGACACCCAAGACCTAAGCTCAGGACAAGGTGGTAGAATAGGAACAGTGAAGGTGCGTAGGACTTGGGAGAACCGAGACAGGTCACTGACATGTGAACGCAGGAGTCGAGCGTGTCCCCACTGTTCGTCTGCACGTCCGCGTCGAATCTCGAGCGCATCCCGCAACCTCTTGTCACGTCACCCCTCAATCGCTGCACACGCACTGTACGCCGTATACATACAACCCACGAACAGCCACACAGCCGCGCAGGCTGCAAGACAGTCATGTCGAACCAAGCAAAGGGCAAGAAGCCCATTGCGGCTATGAACAAATACGTCTACGACGCCTTCCTCTGGACCTTCTCGATACTGGTCGAGCTCTTCTTCCGCGAAGTCCACCCCAGGAGTAGCTGGAAGGTACCCAAGGATGGGCCCGTTATCTTCGTGTGCGCGCCGCACGCCAACCAGGTACGGCATGCATCGACTCGGAGCGCCTGCAAGCTAACAACCCCAGTTCGTCGACCCTCTGATGTTGATGCGCGTGGTCAAGAAAGAGTCCGACCGCCGAATCCAGTTCCTGATCGCCGACAAGTCCATGAAGAGAAAGTTCATTGGCGCCATGGCCGGCCTGACTGGCGTCGTGCCCGTGGGGAGAGCCATGGACGCGACGAAGCCCGCGAAGGGCAAGATATACCTCCCGGACCCGATCAACGACCCGTGTCTGATTCGAGGTGTCGATACAAACTTCGAAGATCCCCTATTCATGGTCGGTGGCTCGCTGGTGCTGCCTAAGATCGACAACAAGGCGGCGACAGCTGAGATACTGGAGATCAAGGGCCCAGAGGAGATCAGGCTTAAGCGTGGCTTCAAAGGTGGTGTCGCCATGCAGCAACTCACGGGACGCAACGATATGACCAAGGACGGCACTTTCATCGACGGCGCCTCTGCCAAGAAAGGTGTCGCGGACGGTTTCGAGGGCATCAATTTCCTCGTTGCGCCGAAGCTGGATCAGACCGAGGTCTACGATGCTGTGCACGCTGTACTCCACCACGGTGGTAGCATCGGTATCTTCCCTGAGGGCGGTAGCCACGACCGGACTGATCTCCTGCCATTGAAGGGTGAGCACATCTTGCCCCCACACAACGAATACGAGCTAACATCTCGCAGCTGGTGTCGCCATCATGGCTCTCGGTACTGTCGCAAGCAAGCCAGACTGTAACCTCAAGATCATCCCTGTTGGCATGAACTACTTCCACGCTCACAAGTTTCGCTCAAGGGCTGTCATCGAATTCGGTACGCCCGTTGACATCCCGCCAGAGCTTGCCCAGAAGTTTGAAGGCCCAGGCAGGCGTGACGCTATCGGCGAAATGCTCGAGTCTGTCCGCCAAGGTCTCATTTCAGTTACCGTCACAACGCCAGACTATGAGACTTTGCAGGTCATCCAAGCCGTTCGCCGCTTGTACAACTCCAAGGGGACCAAACTTCCGCTACCTAGGATCGTGGAGCTGAACCGACGTCTCGTCAAGGGTTACGACAAATACAAGGACGACCCGCGTGTTGTCGAGCTCAGGAAAGAGGTCATCTCTTATAATGCCAAACTCAGGGCTGTTGGACTGCGCGATCATCAGGTGCAGTATGCCAAGATGCATCCCCTACACGCCTTCTTCACGTTCTGGTACCGCCTCAGTAAGCTCATCATCCTTACTGCATTCGTTCTGCCTGGTACTTTGCTATTCAGCCTGGTTTTTATCGCTACGAAGTTGATCTCCATCAAGAAGGCAAAAGAAGCTCTTGCTGCATCGAATGTCAAGATACAGGCCCGCGATGTCATGGCCACCTGGAAACTACTTGTTGCTATGGCGGTCGCGCCTGCATGCTATCTCTGGTACATCGGTCTTGGCCTCGCGTGGTACAGATACAACAACTGCAATGGCTACCTACCCGAGGGTATCCACAAGCGCTACCTGATCATTGTCCAGGGCATCTTCTACCCGACCGTAACCTACGCAGCTCTTCGTTTTGGCGAAGTAGCGATGGACATTCTCAAATCTCTCGGCCCCCTGTGGAAGATGATGAACCCCTTTTCCTCCGACGAGCTTGTCAAAATCCAACAACGGCGCGAGAACCTCGCACACCGTGTTAACGAGCTCATCAACGAGCTCGGCCCGGAGATGTTCGACGACTTCTACAGCAAGCGCATCCTCCAAGATCCCTTCATCGGACAAGAAGAAGCAGAAGCGCCACGCACCCCGCCGCGCAAGTCCCGCGCCGAAGCCGAAGCAGAAGGCCCAACAAACGTCGAAACATACGACTACCCTACTTCGCCCACCAGCCCCGGCACCGAAAACGAGATTCCCCGCAACGAATCCTTTCACGACCTCGCGAACCAGGACATTTTCTCCACGCGTCCGCCGACGCCGAAGAAGGGAAGGAGCAGGAATAGTAGCTCCGCTAATCTTGGGTTCGAGCTCAAGCCTTTCAGTACGATTGATGGCAATCTGGATGAAGTCAAGAAGAGGCTTAAGGACGGGGTTAGGGATCGGAGGCACAAGCGCAGGAGTAGCGGGTTGAGTGGCCAGGGGGATGGGTTTGAGAGTGATGCGAGCAGTGGCGCGGGGGATATGGATGGGCTGACCATGACCAAGAGGAAAGCCAGGTAGGGTGTCGTGTGATAAGTGTGGAGGTTCTCACTGCCCTTATCTCTAGCAGGTTTGGGAGGTGGGCATGAGGAACGCGGCTCCGGCCGGATTGGACTGAGGCTTTGCAAGGCATTATACCACTTTCTTCAATTCATTGTTTCTTTGCATATTTGTCTTGCATTGTCTCCCACACACATGTGACACAGTACTCGCGGAAAGGACAGCAGGAGAATGTCTGAGCGCTCAGGATTCCTTTCGATAACTGCTCGGCGCCACATACCTCTCAAACACACTCACCAAAAGCACATATCACCGCTTATACGACCCACGCCCAAGATACCGTCCACCATACCACCCATACTCCTCCTGGTAATCCTTACCCGAATCTAGACGACCGTAGCACCGGGCACACTTGTAGCGCACCGTCGTAGTATGCGTCTCAATCCTACTGCAAGATCGGCTCAGGCTGTCGGTGATTGCTACGTGGCAGTGTGCCAGTTTGTCGTCTTTCATGTACGTTGTTGAGAGTGAGCAGGGCTTTGAGTGGCCGCATGCGTAGGTCTGGATCGTGAGGAGGCACATGTTGGGATGGGTGGTAGTGGGGTCTTGTGTTTGGTGGGGTTGTAGTAGATAGAGTTGTTGCTGTAAGATAATGGTGCGAAATTGTTGAGACTTCGGAGACCTGGGCTAAGCATTGTGCATAGTTGTGCATAGTTGTACATACCTATTGTGTGCTTTTCGCACAATACTTGAGTGTGCCTACCGTGAGTATTGTGTGATCTGCAAATCTTGCTGTCTTATGGGATGACTGCTGCATCGTGTTGGCGCTTGGAAACTTGTACAACAGGTGCTTGGTGCCTAAGTCTTACGAGGTTGACCTGCGCGCAAGACCAGTATTCAAGGACTGTCTGGCAACTCTTCGCATATATTTCACATCCTGTGGGATGTGTGCATACTGATACTCGCACGCAGAGCGCATGTGAACGCGTAGAGGTCCGATGAAAAGACGACAAACGCGCCTTGCACATTGCAGCTTGGGAAATTCTAGTTACTTCTGGAAGCCTCACAATGAGACGCATCGCGTATAGGTGTGCAGCATGGTCGATGTCGAAGGTGAAGCACAGCCATCTTCACCGTGTGTTCTTTATATTGAAACGTGAAAGCCATGTGCATCAGATGCAAAATTCAAGGTAAAATCCCCTTTCGCGTTGCAGAACAAATCGGATACAAACTCCAGACTTCCGAGGGAAATGGGAGATAGTCAGTGTTTACCTACGCATCACTTGAGCGCGTCTAGAGCCTCTGTTGACCACAACGATTTTGTCCTTATATCTGACTTTTCTGCGACGCGAGAGGTACGTTCAAGACCATGTTTTTCCGCATAGGTGCTGAAAGCGAAATCTCGCAGGAAGTGTTTGATGGCAGCTGCAAGATCAGGCAGATGTCCACAGGATCCGGCAGGCGTTGCTAAAGGGGATAAACGGTATCGAGTCCAGGCCCGAAACACGAGGGGATGTGCTTCTTATAAGTTGTGACTGATTGCGGCTCCCAGTGTCTGCGCTTTGAATGCAAGTTTGATGTGTCGAGATCACCGATCGCTGGTGCTGGGCCCTGAGGTATGGCGGAAACCCAAGTTGGCAATGCAGAGCACAGAGTTCAAACGCATCCTCCGCAACCTTAAGCTAAGATAGCAGTAATGGCCGTAGTAGGGCAGTTCGCATAATCACGAGAAACAGCAGGAGAAAGTGAGGTATAAGGTTGAAGTTACATCAAAGTTCGCACTTCGGCAAGTGCCATGCACGAATCCGCATCAGGCGTCGCTCTTTCCGAATGCCAGCCGCACATCAGGCATGCACCCCACTGGCAGCTCCACGCTCTCCACAATAACACCGCAGTCGTGTTCAAGGTCTGTTCGACTTCAACCAAATCACTGCGACAGCCAATATCGACTGCCCAACCGTCTAAAACGACCTGCGGCGCCCAGGACAAGATGACGGGAACAACGATTGACAAGCAGCTCGGCACATGTGTCCGTCGGAAATGCAACTATATCCGTTAGGCTCGACGTCATTTCGCGCACTCGACAGCTCTAAGAGCACCAGTGACAGAATGTCCAAGCGAACCCCGCGTTTATTTACCCCAGACATGAGCGTTCTACACGACGATCGTAGAAGATGGCGTGAATGGCCTCCAATAGCGTCCATGCCGTGCCGGCTGGTCAGCCAGTGACGTACGTCTAAAACACCTCGGGAGTGAGCAGCACGCGGTCTTAAGGATGAGGCGTCGTGATGGCATTTGGCAATTCGATGACCGGGAGGCTCTGTCTGCACTAGAGTAGTTCAGAGTCTACTGTGACCTTCACGTCATTCACGATCTGGTGCGAGCGAGGCTTTCTACTGAATCTACAATCATCTCGTACAGCACAATGGAGACGAGCTCGCAGAATGCAGGCCCTATGGCCCAAGGGCCATCAGGGAAATCAGCGGCCTCGCCATCATCCCTATCTCATGACTGGGCTGGAGATCAGAACGGCACAAGCCTTAGCTACACATCCTCTACCCAGCCATTGACACAAGCACGCACTGAATACTCCAACAACTCGACAGACCGCACATCCTCCAGCCTTACCCACTCACGATCGATCATCGGTCTCCATCCAGACGCTCCCATCGATGAAGATCATGACCACCCGCCAGCGTCTGAACTTTTGTGGTCACGGATACGCGCTGTGTTGCGTGAGCCCTTTGCTGAGTTCTGGGGTGTGGCGATCATGGTCATGTTTGGAGACGGTTCGGTGGCACAGGTCCTGCTCAGCACCGGACAACAAACAGCACCAGGCGGGAATGGCTTCGGAGCGTATCAATCGATAAACTGGGGGTACTTGTTATTCTTTCTTCATGCATAATCATTCACTGACACACATCAGCTGGGGACTCGGCGTGATGCTTGGAATCTACGTTGCCGGCGACTCGGGTGCATACCTCAACCCAGCCATTACGTTCTGTAATTGCCTCTTTCGAAAATTGCCCTGGCGGCGATTTCCCATCTACTTTGTTGCGCAGATCCTCGGCGGCTTCGTCGGGAGCGGCATCGTGTACGCCAACTACATCTCCGCAATCGATTTCTACGAGGGGCACAACATACGCACCGTTCCGCCCGCGCCAAACGCCACAGCGGCCATATTCTGCACATACCCACAAGCGTTCTTGACAAAGACAAGCCAGTTCTTCAGCGAGTTCATCGCAAGCGCGCTGTTGATGTTCGTCATCTTCGCGCTGAAAGATCCAAGTCAGTCCCCTCTCCAAGCTACCTCTCAGACACTCCCTGACACGAACTACAGGCAACAACGGCGTGCCCAAGTCTGACAAATGGTTCCCACTCTGCCTGTTCTTCCTGATCTTCGGCCTGGGATCCTGTTTTGGGTGGGAAACGGGGTACGCGATAAACATCGCGCGAGACTTCGGGCCACGACTGATGTCGTACGCAGTCGGGTACGGGCCGGAAGTGTGGTCGGCAGGCGGCTATTACTTCTGGATCCCAATGGTGGCGCCGTTCTTGGGGTGTGCGTTTGGCGCCTTCTTGTATGATCTGTTCATCTACACGGGGCCGAGCCCGATCAATACGCCGTGGTTGGGAATCAAGCAGTTGGTGCTGCCGAAGCAGATGATGAGGGCAAGGAGGGAGCATCGGAGGAGAGAGAAGGAAGAGGGTATTGTTTGAGTTGGCGACACGTCGTTAGCGATAAATTATGATTCTTACTTCAACATGCTGGAGGCATTTAAAGTGATGGAAAAACGTGATGTTTCGTGTGTAGAGACACAGTGGTCTATAAACCCCCCGAGACTGACCCATTGCATTATCCAATACCTGGGAGCAACGGTCCACAGTACTGCAGCAGCATACCTGTATACGGTCATTCCTGCCAGCGCTGACCTTCTCCTTGTGTAGGACCGTCTCAGCATCCGGCCAAAAGAGAATCTACGACTCGCCAGACTCCATGCTCTCAGATGTCGACCTAGACTACTCAGACGGCGCCTAGTTGCCTGCAAGCCTCTTCTCTTTGCCCTCCTTAACACTATCCCTAATCGCCGCCATATCCTCTCTTGTAGCATTGTAGCTCGCGTTGACCTGGTTGAACGGGTTGTCGGGGTGCTTCTCAAACTCCTTGCGTATCTGCTCGATCTTCTGGTTCCTCCTCAGGCCCTTCTCGTCCTTCATCTCGTCGAGCCTGCGCTCCTCGTACGCCGCATACGCCGCCTTGAACCTGCGCTCCGGGTGGCGATCCAGCTTGTCCTTGTTGTCAGACGTGATGTCGAGCGCGTCGAGCGCGTTGTCGATACCGGTTGCGTTGAGCGCGGACGGCCTGTCGAAGGAACCCAGTGCCGAGTCGATGCCGCGGCCAGAGGGCTTCTTTTCGGCTTTCTTTGCGCCGGCGCCCTTGGGCTTCGAGGGCATGGAGGCTTCTTCTTCGGCGAGGAGGGCGGCTTTCTCGGCCTTCTTGCGCGCGGCTTCGGCTGCCTTCTCGGCGGCGGCGTCACTGTGCTTGTGTTAGCATGGCGAAATGTGCGCAAGAATACAGGGCCAAACGCACGCTTTGGAGTTTGACTTTGCGCCCTTCTCCCACTGCTGTGCCTCGGCTGCGTCTTCCTTTGCTTGCGCCTGTGCCTTCTTCGCGTTGGCGGCGTCGGCCTTGCGCGCCTGGCCCTGGGCTTTCTTGCTGCCCAGGTTCTCGCCTCCACCGCCACCACCCTTTCCTTTGCCCATGGTTGATGTATGCTCGGGGTACGACGGAAGGTTACTGCGACAAAAACACAAGTTGGTCGTGGAGCTGTGGTGTCGTTGTGGCGTGAGTGTTTGCGGTTGAGTCAAAATCTGGAAGCTGCCGTTGACAGCTGCCTGTGGGACCGGCGTCGGCGGGGCATGTGTGACGTGTGACGCAAGTGCAAACCAGGGTCCAGTTTTGAGCTTCGACAGGGGTGTGTGCCTTCACGCTTCCTCCGCCTCGGTACATCACCAGCATCGAGTTTGTCAAGTGTGGTCTGCAAAGGTTGCTCTTGTCGAATCAGTCTATTGCTCGTATAACATTACTCTATGCTCATGCAACACACATGCAGAGTCTATCTGTTCGACATGCTGAACGCCTTCTACAAAATGCGACGCTAGATGCAAGCGCAAAGGGGTATATAAGAATACAAATGGCGAAGTGAAAAATATCAAGACTCTAAGGCCGAGCCGGAACATTGAATGGTATAAGGTCATGATGCTTGCAATGTCGTCTGCGTAGTCTGGCGGGACAGACTTGGTCGTAGAGCAGGTGATGCTTCTTTGCGCAGCTGGCGCACAACGGCTTCGAGTTTGCGGCGCTCTTCTTGCTCGACCTGGATTGTGTTAGATATTAAACTGGTACGTGAGATGTGGTGTAGCTTACCCTCAGCGCCTTCAACCCTTCGGCTGTTCGGTCTCTCATCATCTTCCTGAACTCATCGCGCATCATGCGAACGCTAGTCGCTCCCATATCGAGCTGGCCAGAGCCGCCACCTGGCGTGCTTGGTGCGCCTGGCGTGCGGACACCGAGCCACTTGACCTTCTCGTCATTCAGGTCGCGCTCCAGGATCTCCTTTTCGCTACGCAGCTTGTCGATCTGAGCTTCGAGGATCTCGCGATCTCTTTCGTTAGTGATAGCGTCGCGGGTGAGTGCCTCGTACTCAGCAGCCATGCCAGAAAGCTCAGCCTTGAGGTTACGTTCTGACTGGCGAGCCTCTTGCTCTGACTGCGAGGCTACGTCCTGCAATCTACCAAGAGCGTCCAGTTCGGCGAGGAGAGACTGGTTCTTCTCAGCAAGGTCGTCAAGCTCTTTCTTGATGGCAGGGTTCGCGGCCGACTCTGCCGCACGCTGTGAACGGCTGCCGTAGGCGCCGTCAAGCTCAGCCTTTGCAAAGGTGAGCTCTGTAGTCAAACGGACGATCTCGCCTTCCAAGTTGCGGTACTCCTCCTCTTTGGCGTTGAGTGCGTTTGTCGCTTCCAGAGAGCGTGCTGAAGCAGCTTCACTCTCCACCGTCGCAGCCTTGAGCGCAGTGACCAGCTCGTCGACCTTGGCTGCAGATTGCGCAATCTCGGCTTGTCGTGCTGCCGCCTCAACGCGAGAATCATCCTGAGCCTCTTGAGCTGCTCGAAGTTGACCTTCCAGAGCGACAGCGCGTTCCTGGGCATCTCGAATCTGTGCCTCGTAGCCTGCACTGCGATCATCGATCTCCCTACTCTTGACGTTGTACAACGAGGTTACCTCTTGGTTCTCCTTATGCTCCTTCTCGAGCTCTGCGTACCGCTTCTCGGCTTCCTGCAGTTGCTTTTGGTAGGCCACAGCGCTCTCCTGCACATCCTTGAGTTGGTTCTCGTAGGCGACGGATCGCTCTCGCGATTCTTTGAGCTCCTTGTCGAAAGTAGTAAGACGCTCTTGCATGTTGATGACCTGGCCCTCGAGTCCTGCATTGCGTTCCTGGATCTCTCGCATGGCTTGTGGGTCAGCCGTGCTCTTCTGCTCGTCGAATTGACGAAGCTGGTCCATAGCGCGCTCAAGCTCATCCTCCATAGTCTTCTTCTCAGATCTTGCGCTGAAGATCTGCTCGTTGAGGCGTTGGAATTGCTCTTCCTTCTGGGCATCCGATTTGTTGTTGAGTTCGCGCTGCTGCTTGATCTGACGCAGAAGTACTGAGTGCTTGTCCTTCATGCCCATCGCACGGCTGAACAACCATTGGACCTTGGATGAGAATGCAGGTAGGGAGAAAGACTCGTTAGCGTTGTAGTCTTCGTCAGGCGATAGCTCGTCGCTCGCCTCAGGGTCATCGGCAAGCACACGACGTCGCTCGCGTTTCCGTTCGCGGGCCTCCTCTTCACCAGCTTGGATAATCTGCCACAGGCCCATAAGCGTAGTCTCATACTTCTCGGCCTTTTCAGCGTCCTCATTGTCTAGAGATCTGGAGCGCAATTGATCCAGTTGGTCGTTCAGGGAGTCTTGGATCTGCTCAAGGTTGTAGAGGGAGTCTTCCATGTAATTGAACTGGTCGGCCTGCCCTCCTCCAGTGATGGGTGGTGGAGGCTGGATCGGCTCGGTATCATCATCAGGCTTCGATCTGCTCAGCACGCCGTACAGCTGGTTGTTGATGCCTTCGAGGCGTCCCTCCACTTCGCTCAGACTGTGACGGGTCTTGCTGCGGATTGTAGAGAGCTCAGCGTTGGTGTCCCGGAGACCTTGATCGAGGAAATCGAGCTGACGTTCGATGCTCGAAGCATCTGGCGAAGCTCCAGATGACTGTGGCGGAAGAGCGTAGCGCTCGTTACGTTCTGGGTTGGCCTGCACGATCAGCTCTCTCAAGCGTTCGTTGAGCTCCTCCAGACGTCTGCTCATGGTTGTGAGGGCCTGGTCCTGGCGATCAACAGACTGTGAGCGGTGATGTGTTCCGTTTTGTAAAGCTGTCATAAGACTGTCGAGGTTCTCCGGTGTCCTGTAGAAGCTCCTGTCGTCGAACGTATCCTCACCGTCGTCGATACCATTGGCCCTGCCGACCTCGTATGTTTCCAGACTAGCTGGGCTGTCTGGTCTGCCCATGCCATTTTCTGTGAGCTGGCCGAAGGGACTGCGCTTCTTGGGACCTCGATGTGTTAGCTGCAGGACCGCAGCTGTGTGCATGAGGAGCTGCATGTCAATCATACGCATCCGCGATTCGATCTCTAGCAGCTCCCTGATGAACTCCTCAATCTTCTTGTTGCTGGCCTCAAGCCCATCCTGTGACTCTTCATCATAGTCTTCTACCGAGTTCTTGCTGCCCTTGCTGCTCATCCCTCTGCGGTGTCCCTTGTCCTTCTTCGATGCCAGCCGGGTCAGCGAGCGTGTTGCGTCGCGGATCTTGGTCTCGGATTCTAGCTTTCTCCTTACTGTCCCTAGCTTCGTGTCGAGTGTCTTCTGCTCCTGCTTCAGCGCCTCGACCTCCTCTACTGTCAGGATGTCGAAATATTGGCTGTCCCCTATCGCCGTCTCCACCAGCAGGTGCATTGCGACTGGGTCGGTGTTCATGACATCTGAGCTCCTCTTTCTAAAGTCGCGTGGCGTGTAGCCGCCATTCTCGCGCACTGTGTCTCTGCGCTCCCCGAAAACGTCTGGCGGAGGTATGAAGGCGCTGGCGCCAAATCGCGGGGAGATCTGGTAGGCCATGGGAAAGAAGCTGGGAGACGGCGCTCCTAGACCTGACGGGTAGTTGGAGCTCGGCGAAGGGAAGTCATAGACCGGGCGAGGGCTAAGCATGCCCAAGCTGCCCTCGTAGGGGAACTGCGTGCGCAAGCCATTGGTGGTCATGGCCGGCCTCGGTGGTCGTGGCAGCAGCGGGAAGCCCGATTCGCGCGAGCGTGGAGGCGCCGTGAAAGTGTGCAGAGAGAGCGCAACGGCGGGGGTGTAGAGGAGCAGAGCTCGCACAGCGGAGCGGGAGTAGCTGCTCACGACGGGCAGAGCATAGCAAAAGTCACTCAATCAGGAGAAGCGCGCTATGAGAGGCCGTCCAATGTTTCTCCAAAGGCGTACGGCTGCGCGGCCCCTGTCAACAAGTCAAGCGCCACGATTCCAGGGGTTCAAAAAGGCCCGACCGCCTCGCGGCTATTTGCACCAGTTCAGCTTGGCAGGCACGCGCTCCACAACACGAGCCGATCTGCCTTCGTGTTGGCGGATGTAGTGACGCCATGAAGTGTAGGCGTTTCACCACCTCTGGGTTCGAATTCGCTATCCTCTATCCTAAAGCTGTGGAGGCACATCCTGCACTGACGCACGAGACTATCGCTGTTTCCAGTCACTCACTCACAAGTCGAAAGGCCCGAACCAGTCGATCCCCCGAACCAGTTGAGACTGGAATCCACACATCTTACTCGCATTTCGATAGCCGTCCCTGCTTCAGCGAATCAGCGGAATGGTCTCCCAGCAACCGAGACCGTCGTACACCAAGGACCAGATCTCCCAGTACTTTGGACGTCTGGAGCTGCCCGAAAAGGACCAGAAATATGATGTGTCTAGGCTGAACGCTGAGGATGCTCTGGCATACCTAAAATTATTGCAGAAGCTCCACCTGGCCACCATACCTTTCGAGAACTTGACGCTGCATTACTCAGCTCACCACTCGATCAACGTCCACCCTCAAGCCTTGTTCGCAAAGATCATCAGCGACAACAATGGCCGAGGAGGCTATTGTATGGAGAACAATGCCCTGTTTGGTACCCTCTTGTTCTCGCTTGGCTTCAACATCTACTCTGCTGGAGCTCGTGTCAATAATGGGGGAGTTTTCACCGGCTGGTCCCACATGGTGAACATAGTGACTATTGGGGAGACGAAGTACCAGATCGACGTTGGCTTTGGAGGAAACGGGCCTACCGTGCCCATGCCTTTGGACCGGTCAGGTGCTGTCAGGGAACATATCCGGCCAGCAGCAAGTCGTCTGCAGTGGCGTAACATTCCCGGAAATACAGATCCAAACCAACGTCTATGGGTGTATGAGCACCGTCAAGACGACGATAGCGAGTGGACGTTGATGTACTGCTTCACCGAGCTCGAGTTCCTGCCGAGCGACTATGCACTCATGAATTATTTCACGAGCACAAGCAAGCACACATTCTTCACAAGAACAATTGTTCTAGACAAGAAGATCCTGGATGATGACGGAGAGCTTGCTGGGCAGCTGATCATGAGCGACAAAGACCTGAAATGGAGGATACACGGCGAGAAGACGAAGCAGATCGAGTTCGAGAGCGAGGAAGACCGTCTAAATGCTCTCGAGAAGCATCTTGGTATTCACTTTGGTGAGGTCGAGAGAGTTGGTATCCAGGGTCTGCCATCAGAGATCAAATCGTAGCGTAGTATTTACAAAAGGAACTCTCATTGCTTGATTTGGATATGTAACGCTGGCTTTCGTTCGATTGTCTCGCGCACTGCTTAGATGAATCGCTGCTCGCACTGCACGTTTGTCAGTACTGCCCACGTCTGCTCTGGGTGATATACGCACCCTCCAAGGGTTGTTGAGCTCGAAGCCGGCGGGCGCCTCGGCCTTGTCGGTCTGTCCTCGCATGAAGCCGGTCAGACGGCGGTCGCGCTCCATCACTGCGGTGTGATCAGTACAGGATCCAAAATGAGGTCATCGTGGGGATGTCGTACTTTGCTGCGCAGTTGTCAGTAGAGCTTCTGGAGGCCTTCAATTGCGGTGACTTACCCTGTCCCAAGCGTCGACTCCTCGCCTGCTCCTCTTTCCTCCGTTCTGCATCTCCTTGAGCTTTCCAACGGACACGGCGCTGAAAGCGAAGAACTGCGGTGCACCGTTAGAGCGGTCTAAGGCGGCCAATTGGGGGCGGTCAACGTACGCCGGTCATGATCGCGTACGGCAGCAAAGCCTCGAAGGGAACACCCATGGTTGCGAGAGTGTCAGCGGTCGCTGTGGTTCGGTGGGGGTGGGTATCGTGCGGTGCGGCAGCTTGGTGAGGTCGGCAGCGAGAGGGCACGCTCCGTAGGAAGGCGCGCCTTGGCATCCCCGACCTCCACAAGCAGCAGCGACTTGGGTCAAGCAGATAACCATCCACGCACGCGTTACGGACGAACTTGGAATATCTACGGTGTCGCCCGGAGCTGCCCTTTCATACGAATCGCGAACATCGACACCCTTGCGCCCCATGCCGCCGAAATAATTGCGCGTCGCAGCGACCGGCCACCTCCACCTTTACACAGCAACCGCCAACGCGACTGCGGGGCTCCGCCATCAGCTGTTGGCCTTGCCTGGCCTCCAGAATCGATTCCACGACCCAGAGTCACGACATCGACACCCGTTTCACTTTCAGGGCCGCCCGTCAACGCGCCACGGCACCTCGACGACGCGCTTTAATCACACTACATGCTAGCGCTCTCGCTGCGACAAATGCTCATGTACCGAGTGATCTAGAAACAACATCGTACCTGGGTTGCGACACTGGCGTATCTCGTGTCCAAACTGGCGACCGCCGTCTCCTTCGCCATGGCGGAGCCGGGCAGGCTGGTGGGTCAGACGGCTCCCAGCGTCGAGCCTGAAGATATCGATGCGGACGGAGAGTACGAAATGGACGATGTGCAGTACGAGCAGGAGCCTATGGTGGTCGAGACACCGGACGCAGACGCAGACGGCCACACCACAGACGCAGAGGGCTCCGAAGTTGATGCTGAGGGCGAGGAGGTCGACGACGACGAGGTTGAAGCTGTGGGCGCTGTCAAAGTGCGCGCGAGCGCATCCTCAGACGAAGAGGACGATGACAACGACGCAGATGCTGCCGTGGAATCCGAATCAGACGCCAAGACCTTCAGCGACGACGACGACAACGAATCGGAAAGCTCCGAGGAAGAGGAAGAGGTTCAATATCAAGATGAGAGCGAGGAAGAGGCAGATTCTGGGGCTGCGAAAAGTGACCCTAATGCGTGCACGTAAGTCTCAATGAACAACACCAAAACCAAATATGGAAACTAACATTGGCAGTTACTGCAACCAGTCTGAAGACGAGGACCCAAGCCCAGATTTCGAACCATATCTTGCATGTTCTGTGTGCGGCGATCACGGTAAGTAGAAATACCGTGTGGTCCAAGTGATGATCCTATTAGCTGACATGTCTTGTTCCTGCAGCACATCGGCACTGCGCCCGCCACGCTAACACGCTTAGCCCCGATGTTGGACCTGAAAATAGTATGTTCTTTGATCTGCAAGTGTTGATCGGGACTGACAGATGGACAGATGCGAAAGATTGGCGCTGCAGTGCCTGTATCCAAAATAACGTCCACCAGGAACAAGACAACGAGGAACAAGAGAAGCGGAAGAGTTCAGAATCAGTCACTCGCCGCAGACTATCTTCCGTTCCAAGGCTCGCTAGGGACTTGCTTCCTTCGGTTCGTGGTGTAGACCCCAGCGGCCACTCTATCTTCAAAGATCTCATCCTTCCTGACGACGCACCGGAGGGTACACGCTCCTTGCGGAAACGAAAAGCGTCACACGATGAGGAAGTGGTAGCACCAGCACCATCACGGACGTCCAGAAAGAAGCGACGGCCTTCCGAAGTCTCGAAGTCCGAAGCAGCACCATCAGTAGCGCCATCATCTCCAGGACCATCTGTGAGGAATGCTGTGACGGACGGCGAAACCGATGGAGACGCAGAGCACAATGAAACAGATCAAGAAGGAGCGCGACCTCGCTCTTCCCGCGTACGCCGCTCGGCGAAACCTCAAAGGAAGGACAAGAGACCTCTCGTGTGGATTGAGGAGTCTCAAGGCCTTAGTCTGATCATCGCATTCCATCTCACTAATGAAAAGGTGCAGAAGATTGTCACACAGAAGCCGAAGAAGAAGGTCCTGACGCTTGAGCAAGAACGACAAGAGCGACGGCGAGAGAGAGATAGGGAACGACGTGAGCGAAACCGACGGGCAAGAGAAGCAGCTAGAGAGTCACCAGAAGTGGCTCAGTACCCCTCAGTGCAGCATCACTTCACTGCGCCACTTACTCTCGGCTTCACCGAAAAGGAGGACGAGAGCAAGAGCAAGCCGTACGGCGGTGTGCTATCAGAAGCAGACGCAGATACATCGAAAACGTATCCCTCCCAGGCGGACAGGAAGCGCTTCGAGGATGCTCGTGTCAAGGCTGAAGAGGCCTGGAAGGAGAAGCAGGCCGCTCTATATGCTCATCACGAGCCCGTGAGGCCATCGAAGCAGACCATTGCTGCCAGCAAGATCAAGTGCGTCAACTTCGGTGGATACGAGATTGAAACCTGGCATGCTGCACCATACCCGGAGGAATACAGCAAGAACAGAGTCCTGTACATTTGCGAGTTCTGCCTTAAGTACATGAATTCTGACTACGTCGCGTGGCGACATAAGGTAAGCCTTTCCAGTAGGCCTTCAGGGACTCGATATTGACATTCTACAGCTCAAGTGCCCAGCCAAGCATCCTCCTGGCGACGAGATCTACCGCGATGGCAAATACTCTTTCTTCGAGGTCGACGGTCGCAAGAACCCAGTGTACTGCCAGAACCTTTGTCTGCTCGCAAAGCTGTTCTTGGGCTCGAAGACCCTTTACTACGACGTGGAACCGTTCCTGTTCTATGTGATGACGGAGAATAACGACTACGGCTGCCACTTTGTCGGCTATTTCTCGAAAGAGAAACGACCAAGCTCACTCAACAACGTCTCCTGTATTCTCGTCCTGCCTATACACATGCGCAAGGGTTATGGACAATATTTGATCGAGTTTTCCTACCTCCTCACGCGGGTTGAGAAGAAGACTGGAAGTCCAGAGAAACCGCTTAGTGACATGGGTCTGGTGAGCTATCGGAAGTACTGGCGGCTTTTGCTCTGCCAGGAGCTACTGGACCAAAAAGGACCCATCAGCGTCGCAGCAATCTCGGAGCGCACTGGTATGACCCCAGACGACATTGTGTCAGCTCTGGAAGGGTTACGTGCCCTGGTACGCGACCCCGTCACCAAGAAGTATGCCTTCCGTCTGGACACCAACTACTTCAAATCGTACATTGAGAAGTGCCAAGCGGCCGGCAATCCTACGATCAAACCTGAGTGCCTTGTCTGGACGCCATACGTCATGGGCCGCTTTGGCCAGTACGAAGATGGGCCGGCCTTGCAGACAGTCCAGCAACGTGACGAGGTAGAGGAAGAAGACAAACCTGACCCTGAAGAAGGTGTGCAGATGGATGCCGTCGCTGCAAAGGCGAACGGCACATCACTCGAAGAAACAGCCCTCACGGTGAACGAAGCCGACCCTGGCCCAGATATCCCTCTTGATGACGTTGTCGATGAGGGATCTCCAGCACCACCAGGTACCGGCGCTGATACCCCACTTGCCAACGGGTCCACAATAGCACTCGCAGGGTCTGCAATTACGAGCAACGGACCCGCCATACCACCCACACGATATGAGATCTTCCCACCGATACCAGGAGCGGCTGCTGCGAAGAGGCGTCCTGGGCGGCCCTTCGGTGCGCGCCGGCGGACAAGCACGCCGAACCGAGTCCGCAGCACACCGCTCTCGATACATACCGAGCCCGTGTCAAGGATGCAACAGCTCTCCCCTATAAGATCACGTCGAGACTCGCCCTCACGCAATGGTGCAAGAACACCTGCAACCATCTCCGTTCGTCGTACGCGCAGCCGACTAGGCGAAAGCGTCACTAACGGCGACGACCTCGACGAAGGCGGTGAAGTCAAGGCTGTTATCACAAATGGTAGAAGAAGCACAAGGAGTTCTGCCAGCTCTGGGGAAAGCCCTCGCGTGCACCCACGGGTGGTCATCAACACCAACAACAGGGGCAAGGGCAAGGTCATGCCGGTCGAGGAAGAGCAGGAAGAACAAGAAGAACAGGGAGATCAGGAAGAAGTTGAGGATGTAGACGCGGATGGTGACGCCGACGGCGATTACGACGAAGATGAGGACGCTGAGGGCGAGCCTGATGAGGAGATGGACATCGATGCCGAGGGTGAAGAGGACGATGACATTGTTATGGGAGGGGCATAGGATGCCACAAGATGTACTCACGCCTAGTGCGCTGGGTCACGACGTTGCTTGTTCAAGCAGACTCGTGCGAAGCTTGACACGGTGTTGGAGTAGGAGTGCTTGTATTTGTAGCGGGGCGTTTTTGGGCGCAGTTGCCGCCCGCTGATCTGTCTTTTGCTCGGCTGGGTCGGGTTGCGCTGTAGCATTAGCTTCTTCGACTTGTCACACTTAGGGAGATACCTTGGGACTCGCACAGAGTAGGAGTTGGATTGGAGAATACACTAATGCATCACTATGAACTCCAATGTACTTGAGCGATTTCGTTTGGCGTGCAGCTGTCACAGCAGATTGGCCTGCGTTGTACCTCCTAGTTCACGAACGCTGACAGGGCCGTTACTGCCTACTTCCGTAAACACTCGCATGACACCCTGTTTAACCCTGACACAGCGCCAAAGCAACAGGCAGGCATCGGTAGATTCAAAGTGTGCTGTGCAACATTCGACGACTCAACGAGCCTGCCACATTCATCGTCCCGTTGCTCAACATATCAATAGCGTTAATCACAAATCCGGGCTTCTCGTCGACGCTCAGCAGGACTTCTTCCTATCCCAGCCAAGACATGAGGCTGGGCTTTGCTCAGAGCAAATCGGGTCCTCACGTCGGGGCAGATATTCCACCGGACGACTATCAATGACTTCCGCGAACTTGCCGAGATAAGCAATTTCATGGTGGCTGGTAAGAGGCAATATACCCACGGTATTGATTGTCCTCATCGACATCGTCAGCATCATGATTATTGGGTTAGGAATTGAGGCCCAAGGCACTGCTTGAAAAGGAAAGTTCTCAGAGCGTCGATAACTGCAGGTCGAGTAGTGAAAGCAGACGCAGCGAGTCAGAGCGCAGGGCCGACTAGCTGGCTGGGTGGTCGCAGGGTGCTGCGTCTTGAGCAGAGCCGCACACGAGACATGTCTTGGCTGCGTCTGTCTCGAGATCATATCTTAGCTTTGTTTTTGGCCGTGGATAGAGGTTCGAGTATTATGTCTGAATTGCATCTCCAGTCGTTCCTCTGGCGGCAATCCACGGTGACGCACGATAAGCGGGGCCCGCGGGGAGCACACGCGCCAGTCACGTACACGCCGAACGCGCCCTGAGCTTGCCATCGCGCGCCGACGACGGCTATCAAGTCTCGTATTAGTCACATCTGCAGATAGAATGGGAAATGTTGCCCCAAATGCAAGATCTTGGCTTGTGACTCAGATCTTCTTGGGTGATGCGAGACTTCTGGCTCTTGTCTTTCTCGGCATTGGGCTCTCATTCGGCTTCATCTATCTGTTTGCTGCGGGTTGGCGACCGCAAACATCCCTCCTTCAATCCAAGTACTTGCGCTTACTCTCGAACTTTGTCTTGTTTCAGTGCCTGACAGCAGCCTCGCGACGGCTAAGCACAATGTTTGGCTTCATGACACTCATCCTGATTGTCTCATTAGGCTTGCTGCTGCAAGCTGTGGTCTCCTACATCACGAACCCCGTCCGCAAGATTCCTGCCGCACACCCTCTCGCACCATTCACAAGTCTATGGATATCCTCAATTCGCTGGCGCAGAATCGAGAACGCTACGCTT
Organism: Didymella sp. IMI 355093; assembly: GCA_027946495.1. Taxonomy (NCBI): domain Eukaryota; kingdom Fungi; phylum Ascomycota; class Dothideomycetes; order Pleosporales; family Didymellaceae; genus Didymella; species Didymella sp. IMI 355093. The sequence continues at coordinate 1,026,805 of JAPEUZ010000006.1, forward strand.
AAGGATGCTCACGACCGCCTAGGGCCTATCGTTTGCCTAGGCCCTGAAGAAATCAGTGTCAACTGCGTGAAAGGCGGAATCCGGAATGTATACGCCGGCGGCTTCGAGAAGCGCGATGCAAAGAGCAGTTACAACTGGTACGGCTTCTTCACCAACTTCGGGAACGATAATATGTTTTCTACGGGCTTGAACAAGCCACATTCGGCACGGAAACGCATGTTGAGCAACATCTACAGCAAGAGCGTCATCACTGCAAGTCCAGTGCTGCAGGCTCAGGTATCGGCGATCTTGTATGAGAGGCTGCTGCCGCGTCTCGCGGGAATTTGCGATGACGCGGAGGGCGTATTCGAGGCTGGGGGCTTGATCAGCGCGAGTACAATGGATATTGTTACATCGTATGTCTTTGGTCTGAAGGCAAGTTCAAGCCTGCTCGATAATCCTAAGGAGTGTGCTTGGTTCCTAGACCTCTATAAGTCTCGCCATGGATGGACTTTCTGGCCGCAGGAGTATCCGCGATTCACAAGCTTCCTCAAGAAATATCTTGGTATCAATATGTCGCCAGTGTGGGTTGCTGATGCGAATGCGGAAATCGAAATGTGGACGAAGAAGATGTGCGATGGAGCTGCCGAGGGAATGCAGCAAGGCAGCACAAGGACCGAAGAAACGCCATCGGTGTACGCACAGCTATCGACCGCCGTTATGAAGGATGCGAAGAAGAATGAATTAAGTGCCATGGATCTGGAACCTGTGATTGCAAGTGAGGTGCTCGATCATCTTGCGGCTGGCTTTGACACTTCAGCAATCACGCTTACGTACGTTGTCCACGAACTCTCAACACATAAGGGAATTCAGATCCGTCTGCAGGAGGAGCTTCGAACGCTCTCGCCGACAATCATCCCTTCCTCGTCGCCTGATCTACCCGAACCAAAGGTCGTGGACGCACTGCCGGTCTTGCATGCTATCATTTGGGAGACACTGCGCCTGCACCCAGCTATACCAGGCCCTCAGCCGCGGTTCACGCCGCCACAAGGCTGTCAGCTCGGACCGCACGGCGAGTACTTCGTTCCTGGAGGTGTAAGGGTCAGTGCCAGTGCTGGCATATTGCATCAGAACGAGCAAGTGTACGAGCGCGCAACCGAATGGAGACCGGAGCGGTGGTTGAATCTTGATAAGGTTGACGAGGAGAAGCGGAAGGACATGGAGAGCAGATGGTTCTGGGCCTTCGGCAGGTCAGTACATACACTCGATACTCATTTGGCAATCTTTAGCTTACTACTTGTAGCGGTGGGCGAATGTGCGTTGGCTCCCATCTGGCAGTGTACCGTGAGTTTAGGGTTCCCCTCTCCTTGTCATTACGTCATCAAGCCCAGATAGTTTCTTCTCTGTTCCATCCCTGTGGTATCGCGGACTTGTGTTCTTGGAGAGGATCGTTCACCGGCATCTTCTTGTCACTGTCGTTGGCTGATAGGCCGGCAAAATGCCTTCATCATTTCGGGGCAATTACTCTGGATAAACGGCGGCGGGGAACATTTTCATTCCGTAACAACGCACCTGAAGTTATGCTGATACCTGGTCCAGAAATGAAGTACATTGTCGCTGCGCTATATTCAAGCTATAGCACGACTGTAGTCGACGATAGCGGCATCCAGCAGTCAGATGCATACACGGCCCCGCCGAAAGGCGATAAGCTTATGATCCGGCTCGAGAAGCTGACTATGTAAGCATAACTGAGATGAATATGACAAGAGAAGCAATTCGAGATCCTATGCAAGAGCGTTAGTCTCCACTCTAGCCTCGGGGAAGCGGTACCCCGCGGCATAGGAGCTCGATAAGTGATAGCTTGCATGCACGCTATAGCGTGTACTTTTCGCGTTTCGTGCGGCGTCGGTCAAGCTTGATCCCGGATGTTATCGAGCACTTCCGCGGTTTGTTGAGGTCGTCTTGTGAACCATGGTAACGCCGAGCGGGGTGCGAGCGGGAGTACAAGTGAACGTTGGCGTTGACGTCGAAAGTCGATGCAATGTCAAAAGCATCACCGCTGCAGCGTAAAGGCTCGATCGATCTACGCGCCCTGCCAGTATCTTGACCTTCCGTATGCGTTGAGGTCTTCATTATCGATTGACCCCTCATCGCCGACAGAGGTGGGTCCATGGCGTGTTTTGCCAGTTGTGTGCTCGTGTCAAGCTGAATCGACTCAGTTGCCAAGTCCTAGGACCCTGAAGGTCTCCAGTCCGGTTAGGCCTGAGCGCGCAGATTTTCTTTGTTTCAGGAGTGATAGCGCGTTCATGTGTAACCAGTGACGGTGGTTATATAAGAAGTTCCCCCTTGGCGTACGATGGACCCACAATAAGCATTCCAGGTACGCAACCGACCGAGTTGCAGTCATCGTAACGTTCAAACCGAGCTAGAGATGATCACACCTGAGAAGCGCTTATTGCGTGCAATGTTAAATTGAGATTTTCGAAGTGAGTGTTTGCATTGTGCCCTTGCTTTGTCATCCTGTTCCTTCACGTCGAGGTAGTGCGTGATATGCGGGGCCCTCCGGTAAAGCAGCAAGACGCCGTCTGGTCGATGGTAAGAGGGACGTGGCCAGACTCAAGGAGCACAGCTAGATCAGGAACGTCAGCCAAAGACCTCCAGAGCTAGCATTGCGGTCCCAGGCTGCAGCACACAAGCGAGAGGTGTGTTTGTCGTAGCACGCTAAACATAACCACACCGATGAGAAGAAGTGGAAGGTAAGGCTAAAACGTGAATTCAGGTCGTGAGTTGCGTAGTGATGTGTGACATGATTTGGCGAATGAAGGTAGGGGAAAAGAGTCACGAATTCGTAAAGTTTGTCAGTGTGGTTCTTCTAGAAGGCGTTGGTCAGGAGTTCGCTCCTTCCGTTCTGGGGTTCAAGCACACCAAAGATCACTCCACAAGATATAGTAAACACAAACCCGGCCAGGGATGATGTTATGTATGGAGGACCACACAGTATCGCTTTGGCTTGAGTGTCTCCCTTTTTAAAAGCTACGCGTATTCTTGCTTGGTGAAGCGACATTGTAGACAGGGACTGAATAGCACGTTAATTCGTCAGTAATGAAGAGACGACTTATCTGCGAGACATCCGCAAGTGTGAGCTGCTGGCGGTTGAATGATATTGAGAGTGAAAAGATCACGTAACAACAACGAAAGGTCTTGACAAGTGTTCAGGTGTATCAGAGGGAAAATCAATGTCACGAATTGATGTGTGAATGAGTTGGTCTGTTGTTGGTCGTAATATATTGCGTCCTAATCCGTCTACACACCTGAGCTCATAGAGTGTCATGTTCACTCGCTGGTCCACCACCAGAAATCTGCAGCTTCCAATATAGATCCAGAACATAATTCTTGATAGTTTATACAACGATCGTTGATTGTCAATTGCGCATTGACTAGGGCCGTTGTCAAGATAATCGTTGCAGGCTGCAGGAAATAGCTTTAATTCGTGTTAGCTGCATGCAGTCACACTGCGTCTGCAAGAACTTCGCCCAACATCAATACGCGCAATTGAGTGACCTTGACGCCGATCTTTGGCCCGCAGCGTGTTACCCCATATCCAATGCCAGTCGACAACGTCATTGCCATCTGCGATGGAAGCCACCGCCAGCACAACGCTTTCGGCGACAGAGGAGCCTGTTCTATCGCGCTGGCCATGTCGCACGGGCCTGTGTGTGTTTCTTCGCAGCGAGCGCCGTAGCAGAAGGATTGCCAGTGGGAATGCGTAGGGTGGGAGGGTCGTGTAACTTCGTAGAAATCAGCCGTATGCGGACGGGGCAGCTAGTGGCTTTTTCGTGCATGGCGAGTCCAGCCACCGTGAGAGTCGCCGCCGATCTTCCCTTCGCTCACACCTTGCGAGATTGAGCGCCATCTCCAGATCCGTCGCCCTTTGTTCCCGGTCGCGGCAGGCCGTGCGCGCCAGCCTCACATTTGTCAAGCCTGTAGAGCACGTTATACCTAGGAGCCAGCCTCTCGGATCACGCTATCGCGTCGTCTCCGTGAAAGCCTGGAGCCCGCAGCAGACGCACTAACCATCACCGTCGCATCTTGTGTAGCAAAAGCATACTGCGGCTGTCATAGCTCCTCATCGTCGATCCCTACGACGACGCCCTCGGATTGCACCTAAGAGCAGAGTCCAAGAAGTGTTCTAGCCACCGTATGTGTGTCTAGATCGAGGACAAAGTCAGCTTAGTGATAAGCTGGATTGTCCAATGTAGGCGGCATTCGGTGAACGTGTTGGGGGGCTTCGGTGCCGTGCAGATGCGTGGTGTATGCTTGAAAGATGAACGACTGACAGTGTCGATCAGCGTGTACCAGCACGGCGGTCGCAGAGGCTATAACACATATTCCCAGGCATATATGAGCTTGAGGTTGCACCCGCCATGCGCACCGGCCCATGGCTCCGGCTGAGGTACACCATCCAGCGGTGACCTTGATCCTGGGGAGTAAAGTCGATGAGGCACAGCTCATGAATCTTGCGTTATTTCCTAGCTCGACCTATCTCTGCGCCAACAGCAATTACTTCTGGACTGGACCTCTGACTGTAAGTAACGAGAGATTTTCCAAATAGTCGGTCTGCTTCGAGGTTGGTGTAGCCGGTGACGGCCTATAGTCGCCGCTCTCAGCGTTCTCGGTGTATTTGGCCATCTGCGCAGGCCCTCCAGTTCACATGCCTCGACTGACCTCGGCGAGGTTCTCTGTGATCGTACGTGCACCGTCAGGGAAAACTAACGCTCGTTGCGAACGAACCAGCGCTGGATGTGCGAGTCAAGGCTAGCATCATTTCGTGGGTGCAGACTGGAGCATCGCAAATCGATTTAGATGCAAGTACGACTGCTGGAGTTCAGCTTCAAGCAGGGAAGGGTGAAAGGGTGAAGGCCACGGCAGACAGAAGAGTCAATACAGACGAAACCTGACAGTCACGGAGGTTCCCTGACATACTTCACGCCGCCTTTGCGTATCCACTAGATCGCCGAGACTGGTAGCGGACGGGACTTGCTAGTCGGAGATCGAAGAGCTAAAGATCGTCGTGGCGTTCAAGCAGCTCGGCGCCCGTTGAACTTCGACACTAGAGTCAAAGCGGCGACCCGGCTTCGCGTCTGGCAGCTCTTGTGCAAGGCCATAGGACGACAGCGGAGGGCCCCGGCTCAAACGCTACTCGGAGGTACCTTTGCGACTCAATTATCGAGTGCAATATTTCCCCTTCAAGCTGGTGTCTGCGGTAGCCGAGAGTGAGCCTCGCATTGCTCTCTGCCCCTCGTCCTTCACTCTCACCCTGCATAACTTGCAGGTCGCACACGACCTGTGCCTACGCTCACGCCTATCCTCGGCCCCTGTTATGCTTGCATTGCGCTATCTTGCGGGAGAACCTTACAACGGCCACCACCTTCATCCCCAGATTCTAAGGCGCATCTCTACCACGGTTCGGTCCCGCAGCCGAGCAGCTTCAACCAACATCAGATCGTACATTTTCTTCACTCATCCACAGGCAGAGCCGTCTAGCAACCTACTGCGTCGTGTTCACAGCTCCCAGGACCTCGAGTATATTCTTCTGGAGCGCCGCAAATCCCACTAAGACCTACGCCAGCCAATTCGTGTGGGTGCAAATCGGTCACCCAAAGGTTTTGGTAGATTCGCGCCGCGGAGAGGAAGATTGGGGCAAGTTCGACCGTGGTTGGATTTCGACAGAGCCCTGCAGTGTGCTCAACGGCGCAGTCGCAGCGCATCTGCCTGGTCGCCCATTCGTGTGCGCACACTGTTATCCTTTATTCTATGGAAGGAGCCGTAACACAAAACTGCCTGTAATCTGGTTCACCTCAAGCCGTGACCTCAATCTGGAGCCGGCCATTGTGTTGAGGGATCCATTTCGAGCGGGGTTGTCACGCTCGATCACTCGATAGAGCCCAAGAGTGGACTGTTGACGCAGTCATTGGTGAACCACCACTGCCTAGTTGAGAACTGAGGGAAGGCGCTCATGGAAGCGACTCGTCATTATCCCCCACTCACCCTTCGTTATTGCTTCAAGGAGCCCAAACTCACCCACGGATCAGAAAAATCGGTGGAGTAGTACCTCTTCCTCACACATCGCTGGGCAGTACTCATTTTTCTTTTGGACAGCCTTAGATAATTTCCGCAGACGTACGCTGTCCTGAGCCTGATTCCTTGGTCTCATTCAGCGACTACTCTTACTCTAGACCACCTCCGACCGCCCCTTTCTCGATCCTCAGCGGCGTCGCAAAGCCGGGAGATATCACACCCAGCAGACAGGTCTGGTCCTATCAACCGGGCGCCTGATACTCACTTTCTTCGACCAAGCGATATCTGTCCGTGGAACATTCGCCCACCATGTCGCTCATCGGCTACGCCCCCAACACGTTCCATCTCTCTGTCAAACAACAACCTCATGAAGCTCTGGTCATATCTAAGGGCAAGGAGAAGGCGCGCAAAGCGGTCGATCCACCACCTATCGTCCAGCTTGACGTCAAGCAACACCAAGATCCCCAGAAGAACTTCCTCCAAAACCCGTATCTGTTCATGCAGGTCAGGTTGTACAAATCTGATCGCGACGAGGCACTATCCGGACGCGAAGCTCTAGCGGGTACACTGTCATCGTCACTACATCGGCTCAAGGATACGAACAATAGTGAGGTCGGGATGTTTGTGTTTGGAGACATCTCTGTACGACTACAGGGATCCTTCAGGCTCCACTTCAGCTTGTGGGAGTTCAACCCCCAGGATTCCAGAGCATCATTTCTATCAAGTTGCTTCAGCGAGAAGTTCAGTGTGTTGGCGGCCAAAGACTTCAAAGGTATGGAGGAGTCTACCGCACTTAGCCGCTGCATCGCCGACCAGGGTGTCCGGCTTCGGTTGCGTAAAGAGGCCAGAACGGCAGCTGGTAGCAAGCGTTCATACCCGTACGACAGTCCTGTCAGCATCGCTCAAGCTCAGACAAGCCTCCCCAATGACTACTCATCGTCCTACGAGGGAGGAGAGCATTCACCTATCAAGCGGGAGAATACCTACAGCTCAAACAGCCAGACCGAGGTATCGAGTCACTCCACCATGTCGAGTCACTCTACCATGGAGCAGCCATACGGTGCCCAGCCTCCTTACAAGCGCTCGTTCCCGTCGTATCCTCCTGTTGGACAGTCACACTCCATCACCGCCCCTTACAACATGATGACCCATTCGAGCATGGTCAGTCACCCACCCTCGTCTCTCATGAGTCCTCCCGGCATCCTACCCTCCAATACGGGCGCAGGGTATAGTGTTGACAACACCGGCTTATACGGTAACTCATCGTACCCAAGCTCGACATACCCAGGCTCGTCATACTCAAGCTCATCATACCCGAGCTCGTCATATCCAAGCTCGAGCTCTGCTTATCCAGGCCCTACCGCTTCATACTCAAGCACCAGTCCTGCCGCTCCGTACTCAAGTACCAGCTACAACAACATGTTCTTTACTAACTACGATAGCAACATCCCACGGTAGGACCGTCGGCGGTAGCAACCTCCTTCCCCTCCCTTAGAGTATGATTGAAGCCATACCTATGCTCTGATTTTATAAGGCGTTTACGGCGTACGGGCGTTTACAACATGGGAAGGCTCGGCGGGCCCAAACACATTGCTGGCGTTATGGCAATTGGAGGTTGGCGTCCCAGCGGCGTCGGTAGACAAGAAGCTTCACGGCAAATGGGGCTCATGCGGCGCATTCTTATTTTTCACTTGGGCATCAACTACGTTTCTTTTTTGAATCGGGGAGCTCGAGATCAAGCTTCGATTCGCAAAACAGCACAAAAGTTCGCCGGCCTACTCCGGACTCAGGAGTACTTGGTGCCTATTATGCTACAACATTGTGATTGCCTCTCTCTCCTTTGTTGTCACGGTCACGTCTCGGTGATTCGGTCATCAACCACGCCTTATACTTGTGAGCGTTGCTTGACGAATATTTTGTCAGCCTGGATAGATAATGAATAATGCCTATAGAGAATCAAGAACGTAAAGCTCCGATTCAAGCAAGACTCCCAGCTGATGGTTGTCGTACTGCAAATACGAACAACATTGGCGACTTTTGATGAGCGCTCCTCACGTAGCGAGCTTTGCAGTGGCTGGACGCTGAAGGGTCGCAGCGCAGTATGCAGAGTGACCGGCAACTCCTCGCTCAACTGATACCCATGATTCTTGTGCGTGTTTCAACAGCAGTCTACACGAGTGATATGCGACAAGTCCAATCGGTAGCGTTTCCAACAATCCTTGTCCAATATCTGTTTTCTTCACCTCTGTAACTTTGCCCGACATTAACAACTCTGCATCCCTGCTCTCCAGTCTTCAAACCTTTCTCCCAGAGTGACATCTGACACGCAGGCTGATCACGATCTACAGCCCATTGCAGGGCGCCACACAATCTCAGTGCCGCCCTATCAGCAGCTCTCAACACCAAACTGCGCACAAGTGTTCTTCAACCCCTGGCATTGAAACTCACTGCCCTAGGCTTGTTGCCTCTAGATGGAAACCTCCGACCGGCTGACGTCAGCCGTGCTCGATTACAAGCTGCACGCGTCTGCCAACCGCGGTCTTTGTTCTGATACGCCGCTCCCTGTCGGATCAGCTGCCGGCCAACTTGCAAGCGCGGCAGCAGTCTTGCTCACCACCGTTCAAGCCTCCTCAAAAAGTTGGTGCGGCTGCGGGCCTCCCGATGCGTTCCAAATTGCTCTCCTCCAGCGCGAACGGGCTAGGGCATTACGTGCAGCTGCAAGCGTCACCAGCATGGTGCACTGCAACTCTGCCCGCTCGCCGTTAGATCGTCTTGGGTCCGCCTTGGGTCGCGTTGACATTGTTAGTGGAGACTCGACACGCCGCAAGATAATGAGCACACGAAGTGACATGTCATCGTGGAGCACGGCTGCATGCATGGCAGATGCGAGAAGAGCAACCCAACGTCCGGCCGCTGGTCATGGTGCGAATAAACTTCGCCGGAGCGCCGCCGGCGCGCGCCACACAGCCCGCTAATCTGCTGCACGGAACTCTCTGCGACGTGTTCAGTGCTGATGAGGGATCGCGTCGCTTGCAACTGTCAGGCCATGCTGGAGCGACAGGGAGGAGTGCTTGCTGATCATTGTGAGTGGCCCGGCTGCGAGGTGCTTGGGGTGTGGTGCCGGATGGCGCGCATGCAGCTTCGATCATGTGATTTAGCGTTGGGCGAGGTAGTGTTTGAGTGGGGAATGACGCTTTTGGGGCTGGTAGTGTTGCGACTTGGCGGGACTGGAAGAGGTGATTGGCGCGGAGGAGATGAAGCTGGGGAGAACTCTGCTGAAGGTTTTCACGACATGAGGTCAAGAGTCTGGAATAACACGCATGTGAAAACTCATCGCTGGTATCTGGAAGCTACCATAAAGCCTTTGTTAGGTTTGCTGCCAAATCGCCATGCCAAGTCTCGCCGCTTCGTGCATCTGAAAAAGACAGAAATTAGCAACCTTTTCGTCGCTCGTCCATGGACTATCCCACCAAGCCGAGTCGTTACTTGCATCCATCATTGCAGCGTTGCTGCAAACATCTCATTGCCAAAGCCGATTTCATTTCTCTCCCGCTCCTTGTGTTCTTGAGGTCGGTGCTCACTCGTATGCAGCTGTGAGCTTGTGACCATATCTCTTGCCGTTGACCGAGACGTACATCTCCATGGAAGATTGGACGGACAACTCGATGTCGTAGCTCAAGTAGTAGTAGGTGCGGCCTCCGGGACTAGCCTTAATCTTGAACTCCTCCTCGGGGACCAGGCTCAAGTCAGCCATAGCCGTAGCGACACTGAAGACGCCCTATATTGGCCAGTGGCTACTTGTGCTCATCATGAAATGTACTCACTGAGTCGATCGACCGCTTTGGTGCCCGGGTGCGGTTCGAAGCCTCGAGCCGAAGACTGCACTCTCTCTTCTCGCTCGGCCAGAATCTTGTGCACATAGGAATCTTGACATGCGAGGGGCCAGATGTAGGCAGATCCTGACCCATCTTGAGGAGCCAGTTCATCTGGTTGCGTGCGCGCTTCTCACCGGTGTAGTTGCAGATGTATGCATCCTTCTCCATGTGCAGACCTTTGGTGAAGATCTTCACCACGCTGGTACCGTAGTGGCGGCGGTTCTTACGCTTCGCGACAATGCGAGTTTCGCCCTCGAGGCCTTTGGCGACAGCGCCTCGAGCAACGGCAGACCATCTGTTTGTTCGTTAGCATTGAGATCTAGCGAGCACAATGTAACACGTACGCGTAAGTGGGACGGAAGGCTTGCAGGTCGTTATCGTTCGCCCATTCCTTGATCTTGCGGTACATGTATGCTGACTCTGAGAAGCCGCCGACTAGGAAAACCCACTGTTTAATGTCAGTGTCTATCCTCAATGGCTCGCATCAACGAAACATACCTTCATCGCCACTTTCTTGGATTTGCGAGCCTCCTTTAGCTGCTTGCTGAGAAGCTCGTAGGTCTTACGAACCGGCATGTCAAACATGGATTCGAGATCCTCACTGAAAGAGTCAGTACCCGGGAGTCCTCTGTAGAGTAGAATACAATTACGCATTAATCTTGATCTCGCCATCCTCGATACCACGTTCTGGATCGTCCAAGATAGAGCTCAAAGGGCTAGGAAGCGGCAAGGGGTAGCTTTCAGATCCAGAGAATCCACCCTTAGTTCCCATGGTGAAGTTCTGAAGCATCCTGGCAGCTTTCTTCGACAGCATAATGCGAGGGATCTGCTCGCTGCGACATCCGGCGATCTTGATAAAGTCCTCGGTGCCAAGTCGACGCTCCAGCCATTGAAGGAATGCGCGATCAACGAATGTACCGCCGCATTGGTCGCCGCTTCCGACAGTAACTTCCTCGACGACGGTGGGGTTGAGTTTGGCGATCTTGTAGGAGATCAGGTCGACAGTGCCACCCCCCATGTCGCAGAGGATGAAACCATCGTCCTTCTCGAACTGAGCATCGTGAGCTGAGTTGCGAAGTGTCGCAATCGTGTGAATAGCCGCAGACTCTGGCTCGGTCGCATCAATAATGCTGTCGAGCTTGGGAAAATGATTAGAGTTGAACCCAGCCTTCTCGACAGCTTGACGAGTACGGGCCTTGGCCACATCCGACCACACAGCCGGCACAGTGACGACGAGTGTGATGGGAAGGCTGCGCCAAAGCTCTTCACCATACTTACGATTCAATACATCGATAAGATGCTTCTTGACATGACCAAGGAAGTCGCTGATGATGTCGATGGGAGTCTTGTAGACGGTCAATGCCATTGATGACTCTTCATGAACCTTGGCTGCCTCCCCGATGGGCCGATTCTCGAGCTCGAGTTTTGTCCAGAGGTGTCGAGGAACATTCGAAGGTATCATGGCGCCCCATAACTCGGTTGGCTGGTATGCCACCTCGCTCGGAACCTTCTCTTTCGTTGCAATCTTTGTGTGCTGTGAAGGCCAGTCATGGACGATCTCAATGTGTTCGTTCTTGATGTCGTTGCCTCCGCTGGTCTCGCAGAATGATACACCTGGACACGTCAGTCACGTAAGATTGTCCGATTGCAAGAGAAGTACCCACCAGTATAGGTGGTTCCATAGTCCAGACCGACGACTAGACGAGTGCCATTCATGATGAAGTCTGCTTGCGGATGATGCGTGGTTTGATGGTGCTGTTGGTGTTGATGGGAGTGTGGAGCGGATGAGGAAAGCCTGATAGTGGCGCGAGATAGCTTTTATGGGTAGCTTGGCTGAGCGCTGCAGTGATCAGGTGAGAGTAGTGAGCGATGCTGTAGCTCTGGCGGGTGAGTTTGCAGCTTAGAGAAGTACGACGCCGTAATTCGCGCCAAGGTGAGAGAATCGAATAGTCGTTTGATGCCAATGGCCCACTTATTAGACTCATTCTTTGCTGCAATACCTCGCTGTTTCTTCATTTCTCTCGTCGGACATCCCTTCAACACCAACAACGGCCATGTTCAAAGTAGCGAAAGACGTGGTACGCAATACCTTCCCCAGCAGTTGTGAGCATCTGTACTGACGAGCCAGGTCAAATTCTATTCCGGAAAGAAACCCAACACTTCGAGCGAGACTGCAGACGCAATGTCGTACAAATTCCAGACAGATGTGCAGAAGTACGACCGACATAATCCACAGAACAGCTCCGACGAGTTTTATCCAGGCTCCGCGAACTTGAACCACAATTCCGTGTACACCATAAGGAGTGAGCTGCGAAAATGCGAGGGTGAACTCAAGAAGACGAAAGAAGACCTCAAGAAAGAGAAGCACCGTTACCGCAGCCTCGAAGGCACCAGGAATAAGCTACAGACCGAACACAGGCAACAAAAATCCGAAATTGACTGCCTTCAGAGCGAGCTAAAGTATCTCAAAGGCGTCGACGAAGACTGGTACGACGTTGTCCAATGTCTCCGTCCATACGCACAGAAGAGGGGGCTCCCACTCAAAGACGATACCATTGTCTCCTACGAATCTGTCCTTAAGCCAATGCTAAACGATGCATAGCAGGCTCATCCCTTACGATCAGAAGTTGCAAATTTGCGAGCAATTGCTCAGGCTTCAGAGGCAAAAGTCCAAGCTCTTCAGACGCGTCTCGCTAAAGAGCGAGGCTCGCACGATCAGAACCGAGCTGTACACGACCAAGTGCGATCTCTGCAGAATGAGGTTCAGAGCTTGCAGAGGCAGTTGCTCACTAAAGTGGAGAAGGTGCATGTCGTTTCTGACGATGTGTTCGACAAAGACTTCCGGAATCTTATCGCTATGGTCAAGTGGCTCAGTCGCTCAGTCAAGATTGCCCAAGAGACGAACATGTTGGAAGCTCTTGATAATCGCGGACTGCTTCTGGATGTTCACGATCACCATTGGAGCACTCGAGCACGCAAGAAATGCTTCATCGAGGCTTGGATCTGGTCGGTTCTGCTGAATCATGTCTTTCAGACCCCATTCACGATCCTGGGAGAGGACGGTGCTGCCATAGCCGACCTTTGGGGCAGGCTGTTCAACAACAAGCATGTTCGTGGTTGGCCAAGCCCCTCCGCATTGTGCGAGAGCTGGCGCTGCACAACAGTCGAGCATGCAGTCGCAAGCATGAATGAAGAGACGAGTCCAGAGACGAACATGAAGGTCGAAGGTAGAACGACAGATGACGCATTGCCGCCGGGTTCGGAGACTGCGGAGCTGCAAGTGCGCAATGCCATGGCGAACGAGATTGGTACCAGGCTCGCCATCCTGTCCATGGCTGCAGACTTCCAGCTCATCCCGAAGATAATCGAAGCAGCATTCACACTGGGCCTGCATATGTCACTTCAGCGCTCTCGTCTTCAGGTCACGTTCCCTTATGTTGGTGATCAATTCGATCGGGCTCGGATGGCTTCTATCGCGGATCCGGACGGCGAGGACATCGAGGATGGCGTGGTCGCTTTCATCGTCAGACCCGGCTTGACGAAATGGGGAGATGCGCATGGCAAGCACTTCGACCAGCGCCACGACATCGTTCCATCTCTCGTGCAACTCCAGACCCACCGTCAGGTGGCTGTGGTCAAGCCAGAGCCTATGTGAAAAGGTTTCCGCCCACCCAACCACGGCCTGAGCACGATTGATTTGGAGGAGACCGAACGATGCAGGCGGTGCGAGGAGCCGAGATCGACTTACTAATGGTACCCAGGTAATCAGGGACGCGTTGATGAAAAGGTCTCACATTATGATTCATGCTTCTTCATGGGAGAACGATACGTGCAATTCGTGCACGAAAACACGAGAGCGCTATGCTCGACATACATAGTTTTCTTCAACAATGAATGGACAATGGTTTTCCATGACGAGTGATGAACAGATGATCGATCGTGATCGCCGCGGGAGAGCACGTTCACAATCGCGCTAGTCAAGTTGGTTAGCGCGACTGCTGAGCACGCGTCGTGGAATCAATATGGGCAGCGTCACGATCTCGTGGAAGCACCCGCACCCGCACCAAAGCTCACAAATTGCTGCTCTTGCGCCCTCAGGCCTCACACGCCTCACAGTCCATCCTTCCTAGCATGCCCACGACGCAATGACCCTCGACCTCCCCTAATACCCCGCAAAACCTCTTTACGCGTCTTCCTAGCGCGACTTTCTCGAGATCACGCACGCCGAGCGTGCCCATACACGACATAGACCGCGACCATGTACCTTCCTCGAAACCTTATAGCGCACCTCTACCAGAATCTCATAAAACGAACACACGCCGCCGCTCCGCCTGTACTCCTTCTCGTCGCCCTTGAACCGGACGCGCTCTGCGCGTGTCGAATCCTCACCGCGTTACTAAAGCGCGACTACATACCGCACAAGATCCAGCCCATTGCTGGCTATGGCGATCTTTCACGCGCAGCAGATGAGCTGGTACGGCCTATGCGGACGACCGAGGGTGGAAGCGGGGGTGTTGTCGTGTGCTTGGGTGTTGGAGGCATGATCGACATGGAAGAGATACTGGGCATGGATATGGACGAGAATGGCCAGGGAGGGACTGGAGATGTCGAGGTCTGGGTTCTCGATGCTCGACGGCCGTGGAACCTGGCGAATGTGTTTGGTACACCGATTGGCGAGGACTCGACGACTGGAGAGCTGGTGCGGCGGCAACCCGGTGTTGAGAAGGGCAGGATAATGCAGTCGTACCAGGGTCTGAGAGGGGGTGTGATTGTGTTTGATGATGGAGATATCGAAGAGGAGCTCCAGGAAGAAAGAACGGCATATTGCGGACTCGAGGAGATGCCAGAGGTGGGAGAGGACACAGGTTCTGACGACGAAGCAGACGAGCCTATCGACGATGCACCTGCGTCTGGTCAAGCCCCGAAGAAGAGGAAGTCCTGGAGCGATAGAGACGACTCAGACGAGGAGATGTCAGAAGACGACCGGCCACGGCAGAGATTACGAAGCAATTCGGTAAGGCAGCCCGGCATGATTGAAGGAGCAGTACTGACACACTAGCAGGGAGGCTCAATACCCTCATCGCCAGATCGAAGACCAGTGCGGCGAGGCCTGATGATCGAGAATCAACTTGGCGGGTCCTCCGACTTCTCGCGATCAGACTCACGAAGCCGCTCAGCATCTCCGTCGATTGTACCGCCGAAAGAGCAGTCAGTCAAGAGCTTACGGAAACAGCTTATGGTCATGCGTAACAAGTACACCAATGTCCTCGACAAATACTACCAGCTCGGTGCCTCATACGCAGAACCGGTCTCCTCTCTCGTCTACGCCCTGGCATCAGAACTCGGCCGCGAGGACAACGATCTCCTCTGGAACGCAATAGTGGGTGTCAGCAGTCTCGAGCTGTACGGGCGAACAGGCAGTGGTGTCGGGCTGAACCCCCTCTCGGCAGCTGGTGGCTCCGCAGGCTGGAATGGCAACCGAGGAGAGCAGATTCGTTCGGTCTTCAGGGATGAAGTACGACGACTCAACCCCGTCACAGATCCCCAAGGAGTAGCTCGCGATGCAAGTCTTGGTGACTCAACCGGCGTCATTCCCACAAGTGCACGCTCAGCAACAGACAAGTCGATACGACTGTCACCAGAGCCTCGATTCCTCCTACTACGGCACTGGTCTTTGTACGAAAGTATGCAGCACTCACCCTACCTCTCCGCAAAACTGCACATGTGGAGCGAGCAAGGGCAAAAGCGTCTGAACAAACTGCTGGCAAAGATGGGCGTGTCCCTATCTGAATGCAAGCAAAATTACACACACATGGACATGGAGCTGAAGCGCGGCCTGCGAGAGCGCCTTCTCAAATTCGCTCCCCAATACGGTCTCGATGGCCTCGTCCCTCCACCGCCACGCAGCGGTGACATGAAAGACGGCTGGGGCTTCGTGCGCTGCTGGGGCTGGAAAGCATGTCTCTCCGCTGTCGACGCAGCCGTCATCCTCGGTGCAATTCTCGAAGTCGGCGACGCAAAATCCCTCTCCCAATCCTCGTTCGAGCCCATGAACTTCGTCGGCACAAACGACCACGGCGACACGACCGCCGCTGCGACACAAGAAGAACAGGACGAGGCGCAGGAACACATCGTGGCGCGTTTCTGGACTGCGTACGACGCTCTAGGTCACATCGATCAGCTCGTCCAGCACATCTCCACCGCGCAGCACTTACACCGTGCCATCCTCCGCACAGGAACGGCGTTGATAGAAAAGAAGCAGATCCGTCACCTGCGCGCCTTCCGCATGGCCGTCGTCAAAGAAGGGCCAGATGTGCAGCTCTTCACGCATCCCGGCGCGCTGACTAAACTCGCGCTCTGGATTGCAGAGGCGATCGTCGAGCTCAACGGCACGAAAGGCAAGAACCGCGGCTCCGAACTCGTTATGGCGGGCTTGGATGACAGTCGCGGGTTGTATGTTGTTGTTGGTCTTGGCGGAGGTGGGGCGACGGAGTCTGCAAAAGAACGACTGCAAAAAAGAGAAAAGAAGGCGAAAGAGAAAGAAGAGAAAAAGCAGAAGAAAGAAGCGGAGATCAAAAAGAAGAGAGAAGCTAAGCGGCAACGTCTTGAAGCTGCTGGCCTGGACGAGGATGAGGTAGAGGATGATACTGAGGAGGAGGACGATGATTCTGAAGAGAGCGAAAGTGAGGACGAGGACGAGCAGAAAGATGGTAAGGGGAGGAACAGATTCGGCAACGCCTTCCAAGAAGTCGTCCGCGAGACCGGCGCAAGAGTGCGCATGGACTCTTTCGAAGCGTGTGTCATCGAGATCAGGAAAGAAGATCTCAGTGGGTTCTTAGAGAGACTAAGCATGAAGGCTGTTGTTGGATGATAGCTCGACAGATCACGAAGAGGGCATGGCGGGCTTGGTTGGTTTGGAATGGTACGGCATGGCATGGCGAGGCATAGTTTGGATCGGAGTACCCCACACCCCCACGGCGTTTCATTGTTTGGCATATGTAGCAGCGATGATCTTTGAGTTTGTTTGAGCATAGCGCTTCATAGCACTGCGAATATATTCTTTTCTCAAAGGCGGACGGTCCTGGTACTAAGGTGTTGTGGCTAGCTGCTTTCAGAGAGTTTCGCTTGAGTGCGTACAGACTACCTCTATGGAGCCAATCTCTTGATCACCTCCAGGCTGGACGATCAGCCCACGCTTGATCTAAGTGCAAAGACTTCAAGGCACTTCATTCCACGGCATCGTACCTGCCAACTCTTGAGGCGATAATTCCGTAATTACTTCTTGGGCAAGTGTATACCTGTATAACGGATTTTCTGTTGCGCATTCGGGCGCACTTGGAAATGGTGCCTCCGAGATGCCCTCTTGCTCCTGCAAGACTCTCCTCTTTCTACGCTCGCGCATCCAGAGCCAGGCCAAGATGCCTACGATCACGGCAGCGCATCCAATACCTATACCTGCTCCCGCTCCTGGCGAGAGCTTCGAAGCGGAAGTAGTTCCGTCGTGCGAGGCAAGAGCTATGGTCGTTGTGGGAGGCGCAGATTCCGAGTTTGTTGTGGAAGAAGCGATTATGGTACCAGACATGGGCGGTGGTTGTTCCCAAAGTGTCGCCGATGCGGTAGATGAGCGAGTGGCCGGATCATGCACTTCACCTGTGTGTGGATCAACCAAGTATACTGGCTGTGTTTCGCAAACGCCTTTTACAGTGCCCGCAGCAAAGGTATTGTTGCCACAGTCAGTGAGGCCGAGGCCTCCATCAACCCAATCTACAAGCTATCGTTAGCTGAGAATAAACATGAGAAGTGCCATTTCTGCATACCTGGAAACAAGCCAGAGCATGTCGTGTCATCCCAAGGACGAACACCACACCATTCCCTCGAGACAGACTCGCCCATAGACCCGTAGCAGAGAAGGTTACTGCCGCATAACTGTCCAGATAAGCAACAGTTGTTGGTGTCTTGTCCGCATGATATAAGTGTGGTGTTGCCTGGAAATGTGCCAGGGCTGTCTAGAGCTGCAACACCTAGATCGATTATCAGTGAATGCTCATGAGCCGCATGACTACCACAAGACAATGTACACAATTTTGCTTACCTCTGTGATTGAAACAATCTGCATTGACACTGCAGAAATGCTGTACCAGGCTTAGAGCTGATAAGGCAGCGAGCCATCGATTTGGGTCTGGAACGTGGAGGTACATTTTGTGGCACCAGCGCGAGCGAATGGTTTATCAGGACTGGATCAATATTGACATAGGTTTCTCAGCAAGCCGTTGATATATAACGTGTCGTGTGTAACAGGTGCATTTGATAGGTCTTCACTTCCAAGTACTGAGCCACGCGTTTCAGCGTTGTGAATAACCGGACACCGAGACACATGAAAAGTCCGACCGCACTGTCTGACACCGACAACGGACTAGGATAACTAGTGAGTTGTCAGCCTGGCCTTTTCTTTAGCAAGTTGAGAACACCGATCACCTTTGATTGACATAGCGGTAAATTCTCACACACAATGAACGGAATATGGACAGACAACCCAGGGATTTCAGCAAGTATCTGCTTATGGTATCGGCTCAACACCAACAAATAAAAAGTGAACAGAAAAACGCATAACTAACATACGTACTGCCGAAGCATTTCTAAAGTCTATTAAAATATGCAAAATTGTCAAGTCCCAAGCGATGTGGCTACGTATACATCTAAAGCGCTTCAAGGAGTTACTCATGGTACCTCATTGCATGCTTTGTCCTCGAGCTCCTGGGGCCGCACTTTCATTGCAGATGCTAAATCTAGTGGCGGGTTCTTGGGTGGACTCGGTTTCGGTCGCAGCATCTGGCATTTCCTTCGTTCGCGAACAAACAGCCAAGCCAAAATCCCGATAGCTGTGACTGCTACAGCAATACCTAAAGCAATCCCTGCAGATTCCGCGGTAGTCAGTCCAGAAGGAGCCGTACCATACGAATGAGGTTCCATCGTTGCGGTCGCTGTTGCAGATGTGGAAGCCGGCAGGCTCGACGTACTCAAGCTGGCCGCAGATGCTGCTGATAAGATAGAGAGACTACTAACCGACCACGTGATGGGTGAAGCTGTGCTCGACTTTGTGGCTGGATCGTGTAAGTCACCTGTCTCTGGGTCGACGAAGATGGTCGCGCCTCCACAGGTAGCTCCACCGTACACAAAAGTGTTGTTTCCGCATTTCTTCAACACGACCCCACTTTGGTAGAATTCTGTCAAACCATGTATAAGTACTTCCGAATGCTCTCAAATGACAAGTCCGACTTACCTGGAGCTATCTGAGAGCATTTCGACCATCCTGGGTCCGCACAATATTGCCGCGCGATGTGTCCGTCAGGGACGTAGCAGAGCAAATTACTTCCACACTTCTCGCCTCGCATACAACAATTGTTAGAACCATTGCCGCACGATACTAGCTCCGGGGCAGCTTGTGGGTATTTGTCGTTGCCTTTGGCGGGTATCCCTAACGCAGACATCAGTTCTGTGTCAATCCTGGAGGCTTAATCCGTACGTACCATTGTGCGAGTAACAATCTGCTCGCGCACCTGATGTGAAAAGAGAACATAAAAATGCGACAGTGATCGTCTGGATATATGAAGCTGTGATATAGTGCAGAAGAACATTACTCGCCATGATAGAATTCCTGGAGTGCATCGGTAGGCAGGAGGGGACGTTGCGTCTATAGATAATATGAATTCGATAGTACTATAGCACTGTCTATCGTCGGTGTTGGTAGAGAACTTTACTCGGGAATCATGGTTAGGGCTGCTTACTCCGTGACAACTCGACTGGGGGTCAGCTGCTAAGAGGGGTGCGTTTCAGCCTTGCGGACTCTATTTGTTGCACGGGCACCGGACAAAAAGAGGCCATATGGCTCTGTTCATAAATAACGACAAGTTGGTAAATTCCGCTATCGAAGATCACATACTGTGGTTTATTCACTGTGGCAGGAGTTATCGATTTACGTTTGCACGACCGCATGGAGGCGATGAAAGAGCCAAAGTTTTGCAGCGATTCTGTGTGAATTGGATGCGGCTGTCGAGAGGTTAGCATGTGATCTCAGTTTGACTATGTACACGAGGAAGAAAACGAACCAACGAACAAAAACACTGATGAAAACGGCTACTGCAACTCCTACACCGATACCCGGTTAAAACACAAGCCATCTCTCAGACCAATTCTCATGGTCTGGCGTGCTTACTATTGCGGGAGAAGCGGCACAGTCCAAAGGGTGGAAGCTGCAAGCGCTTACCACATACTCTGCGGGCACAGAAAACCTAGCGTATGGCAGGGGCTATCCGCCGCTGAACCGCTATACTTGATAGTACTCTCCAGATACCATATTTGTGGGCGGGTTCTTCGCGAAAGATCATTCCGTCGTTCGGTGGAAATGAGAGATACTAGAATTTCACAACCTGGGTTCCAAGAGAATCTGTAGGATGCGCTCCACACTGAAACATATAGGCTTCTTGTTTTAGTCGTCTACCAGCTCGCTAGTTGCTTGGAACGATCGAAGCCACCTCTTAGCTGTCTCTCAGGCTTGACAACTTTACCCTGCAAGACTGTGTACCTGATGATGTTTTCGCAATCCTCTGGCCGAACACGTGCCAACCATATGCATTGTGCAGCCTCGCCGTCGCTCTCGTGTTGTTGCTCCTTATTCACATCTAGGACAACTTCGTGATCTTTATCAGCCTCGACCTTGAGCTCTTGCAGCGCCTCTTGTACACCGTTGGCGTGTCCGTTGGCTTCATTCGGGTGTTCTACAGTCGAAGAGTGTCGATAGACCATCACATTCGCCGAGAACTTGTGACCTCCAACGTGACTTATAAAGTATATGCCTACTCCGCCAGGTCGTTCATCGTGTAGGTCGCGGTACAGACCAAGGGGACGTAGATGCCTTTCAAACTCGCGGCGCAGGAGCGGCGCAGATTGACCGCAACGCGCGTCGCGTGTTTTCTGACTACACAGAAGGATCAAGTACTTGTGTGGGCACGGTTGTGCCTTCAGATTCGAGTTCGTCGATATTGTGGGTGGTATAGGGGCATCTGCAGCTCTTGAGGCGAGATCAGTCGAAGGCTGCGAGGACGTGACAGGTTTGTGGTGTAGCGGAGAATCGTTCGTCGAACTCCGGTTCACGTAACCGGTGATGAGATCAGGCACGTTGGCAGGCGTGACATTGTCGATGAACTGCCATGAAGGTAGCAGCAACACCCTGGAGCTGGTGTCTGAATGATCGGGTATAGGCATATCGGAGGCGGAGAGCATAAGTTTCTGCTGGCTGTTAGTACCGCAAGGATTTTTCTTGTCACATCAGTTACTGACCCCGTTGCTGGGCTTCACATCCCCTCTCTCGACCGCCTCCATGATGCTCCCCTTCTCATCTGCAACATCTCGAACCCAATCCGTCTTTCCAGTCGCGACGATCAGATGTGTCTGCCATCCTTTCACATGACCGTACAGCTCTTCTGTTTCGTCAATCTCGAACTTGCGCGGGTACTTGATTGTGCAGGTTGCGCAATCGTGTAAGCAGTCGTCACCATCTATCGTGGGGTCGGTAGTGGGGAATAGATCCTCCGTCTTTCGAGCCTTGGAAAACTCGCCATCTTTCTTCAATGTCGGTACCTCAGATGACGACAAGCTCGAAGAAAGCTTGTAGGCGAAGTTCTTGAGTGTCGCAGTCATCCTGTATGCGTTTATTGGCTTGTGTGGCGGTTTTGGCGGCGGCATCGTTGATATTTAGATATGAGTACCTAAATGCCAAGACGCGGAAAGTGGGCGCGATGACGATGTCCTGCCCTGTCAACACCGAAGCCGAAAACCTCAAACTCTCGGAGGAAGCAACACAACCAAGAGCGTGACTGCTGAGTATCCAACCCTTATGTAGGCTGATGCTCATGCCTTCGGTCAACGGTAAGGAGCCGATACGTATGGAAAGAGCGGTCGGCCTTCGGACATCTCACTCATCTCCGAGCCTGACACCGAGCCCCTTCACTCAAAAGACCACTCTATCTACCTGTTGATGTTCAAGCAGCTGACTGGTTGGAAGTAGGTCGCTGAAGTTTTTCCAATCTCTGATAAGATCTTCGATGCGGCTTCACAGCAGCGAAGGCACGCGTTCATTGACCAGCGGCGCGTTGACGCGTCACCCGTAGCCAATGAGGCTGAAGCTGTTGAACGGTGCTCCGCTTCGCGAACATCTGAGTTTCAACAACGAAATCCTTCGCGATGTTGCCGAATGTAACGATTCCAGGAGAGCTTGGCACGGCCCGTCTACAGAGGAAGAGCATGTGGTGAAATGGCGAGATATTGGTCTGAACAACGCTGGGCTTAAGACGGGATGGTCGCAGCCTTACCTTCCCGGAACTGGTCTACAGGGTGTTCGAGACAACCACTCATTCGCGATACCAGACATTGAGGAGTCTTCTGCATTACCTCACTACGACACAACGAACTTTGACACAACGCTGACGCTCAATGAAGACCAACCTGCGGCGAACGACTATCTTCAACACTCACTTGTCTTCTACGATACGCTCATGTCGTCGCAAGTTGTCCGGGATGTGGCTGAGGACGGTTCAGTGGGTTCATCGTCGTTCTTGACAACGAGCTTTAGTACCACGGCTTCAGGGAGCAGCTTCTCTCCAATGGACAGCCATGTCCTCGTGTTGCAGGTGCCGTCCACAATGACGGTCACGCCTCTCAACTTACTGCCCAGTGCACAACGTTTGCGCTCTATCTATCCTCAGACACCTACACCAAACTTTCTCTGTGCACTCATGACTACCCCTGATCGACGGGAAGTGTTTGTACGCAAGGGAGGCTACAGAATGAACTTGTGGGAGGTCACTGTGGGCGACGATACACGCTCAAACTTCAAAGTGGCCTTTTGGTTACGGCCCCATGGAGAGTCAAATAACCAACAGAACCATGCACAAATCCAGCTGCTGCATACTTTGGAGCGCCTTCAAGTCGGCAACATCCTTCTTCTACGCAACATAGCACTGACATCTTTCCGCGATATCGTTTACGGTCAATCGCTAAACACTGCAATCACCAGAGCCAGAACGTCAGTTGACGTGTTGATGAAAAGCAGTGGGATGTCGGTGGCACAAGTCGGTGGGCTACCGGCGTCAGTGGTTGAGACCTTCACGAAAGTGAAGAGATGGGCAAGATCGCATGTCGCTGGGGAGATGGAACATGTCGGGAAAAGAAAAGGTGGACCTTCGATGCCTGAGAAGGTGGCAAAGCGACCGTTTTTGAGTTCTGCGCAAGACGAGGATTTACCACCGGACACCATGGAGGAGATCTGAAGCATTGGCGTATGGCACTACACTGACACCCGCAGTCATGTATCGGACAGACTCATGACGTCTTGTCAAGCAATGCATGACCAACAGTGGAGTGTTTCATCCCTCGATGCTACACCGACCTGCGCGGGGACCTTCGCGGTGAGCATGCTATGAGTGTCACTCCACAGCAACCGGAAGATGTATGATCCTTGCTTTCAGTATCTGGTCCTCTCATTTTCGAGTCTGCCGGAATTGGCAGTGGCTCCACAATATGTTTGGGACGATTGAGGTTGCTTGTGAGTGTCGCACCAGCGTAAAAGGCCCGTGCTTCGATCCTTACATCTCACAACTGCAACACCACCTCACCACATTCTATCGAGCATCACGATAGTAGCTGCGCCTGCTCACTGTCAGTCTATAGTTTCAGATTCTAGAAAGAACATCTCACATTCATTGAATTTTATGGATAACAACCAGGTCCTTCTGCGCTACACCTCACCGATACCAACGCAACGATCGGTAGTGGAAGTAGGGTAAGATACTTGGCTTCGACTACCGCTCATACAACTGGATGTCTGGCAACAGACCGTCAAAGCCTGTTCATGACGCAATACAACTTTTGTCCTCATTGATCACGTTCCCGTTGCTCTTGCTCTCAAGGAAGTCTATGCGTAAGAAACGAAACATGTTTCGAATAACTACATGTCTACGGGGACCCTGGTCACAGCATTGGCAGCTACTCCACAGTGCCGACTTTCCGGATGATTTCTGCATGAATGACAACGGTGCAGCCCGATATACCAGACGTAGGAAGCGGGGCAGTGCACGAATGTAACTCCTCCTCATCTTGTTGGTGGCTTATATCCTCTCTTGCTCTGCTATCTCCATCAGCGCATAACGCCTCCGGTTGCCCAGTCTTTCGTTCAGTCCTAGTGACGTACATTCTTTTCAACGCGCTTCGGTCGCATATTCGTTTCTTTTGGATCTTGATTGATCATTCCGTTCATTACCGGCTGGCTACGATGAAGTGTTTCGTTTCTTCCATTGCAACTTTCACCACTTTCCTTTCTTTATTGGCGGATACACAGGCTGCGAGCAACACTACCGATGGACCATCATGCGGAGTTGCCAAGACGGACGACAGCTACTTCAGCGTTGTTGGAGTACAGGGGACAGGAGTGCACCCAAGACAAGAGTTGCGCGAGCTTGAGAAGGACACTCAAACGTGGAACATCTTCTTGCAGGCTTTCGCTCGATTCCAGGCTATGGACCAGGGTGAAAAGGTGTCTTATTACAAAGTCGCAGGTATGACTGTCGTCCCACAGGCTGGGATTTGAAGTTGACAGAATCAGGGATACACGGAGTTCCATTCGGACAGTGGGATGGCGTAGCCGGAGTCGAAGGCCAGGAGATGATGGGCTACTGCCCTCACGTCAGCAACATGTTCGGTCCCTGGCACAGACCTTATCTTGCTCTCTTCGAGCAGATTCTCCACGATCGCGCTGTCGATATCGCGAAAGAGTATCCAGTAGGTGAAGCTCGAGACAAGGCAATGTTAATTGCCGACAAAGTGCGCCTGCCGTATTGGGACTGGGCAATCGACCCCCCTAATAGCGAGGAAGGATGCATGCCTGCCAGTATTCGCCGCCCAACAGCGACTGTGACTTTCCCTAATGGAACTACGGGTGACATCGCGAACCCTTTGTACCGCTACGACTTCCACCCTCTAGTCTATGATGACTTTGCGCCTCTGGTATGCATGTCTTCTTCGATTTTTCGAAGACTCTCAAGCTGACAGTCCCACAGAGTGAGTTTCAGTTCAAGAATTGGAACCATACTATTCGTTTTCCTGAGGACGGATACGCTATCAATGCCACTAGCCGCAACGATGTGGCGAACGAGCGCATCAGCAAGCAGCAGCCGAACAACCGTGACATGCTCTACAAGTTGCTGACGATGTGGCAACCGTACAACCAAGTCAGCAACAAAGCCAATGGCGGCACCATTGGAAACTTCGAAACACTTCACGATGGTCTGCACAACGTTTTTGGTCTGGGTCACATGGGCATCGTCGAAGTTTCAGCATTCGATCCTGTGTTCTGGTTCCACCACTGCAACATGGATCGTATCCATGCTTTATACCAGTACAGGTACCCTGACACCTGGGTCGAAGACACAGCACAGCCTAAGGGTACCTTCGCGGTCGCGAAAGGTGCCATCGAAGGCCCCGCCACTCCACTCATGCCGTTCCACATGAATGCTCTTGGAGACATGTGGACCGCGACAACATCTCGCAACTGGACAACGTTCGGCTACACATACCCCGAGCTGATGTCCAGCCCCTCCAATCAGACTTTCACTGCGACTCTTAACAAGCTCTACAAGCCATCTTCTCAGGGCTTAGGCAATAGTACTAACACCACTACGCCAGCTCCTGGTGTTGGCGGCGGTAATGACACCGCAAAAGTTACTACGAAGGCAACCGATTGGCTGGCTGAAGTCAAGATGCCCAGCGACATTCAGATTTCATATTCTGTGCGTGCCTTCTTGGGCGAGCCAGATGCCGACCCGAAGAACTGGCCCACAGACCCCAACTATGTGGGACAACTTGCCTCGATGTCTTCTCCTCGCATGAACTCGGACGTAATTGTCACGGGTAACATCGGGCTCACCGAAAGGCTTGCACAGAAGCACAGATCAGGCGAGTTGAAGAGTTTGGGCAAAGAGGACGTCGCAGCCTACCTGAAAGAGCACTTCAGCTGGCGCATTCAGGCCCTTGACTACAGCGAGATTCCTCGTAACAATCCACCTCGCGGTCTCAACGTCACGGTCTTCAACATCCCTGTTTCGATCCCCAAGTCGGACGATGACGTGCCTACCTGGGATGGTGAGGTTGAGTACAACCATGAAATCGAGGGAAATCCACCAGTATACGATGGCACTGGCCCAGACGGTACCAACTCTACGACTCCTACCGATGAATCTGCGGGTCACTTCGATTCCTCTGCGGACAAGTGGGTCTGGAATAACGTTACTCAAATTGTGCAGGAGACAGCCTTTGTCACCCGTTACATCACTGTTGGTGCTGATGCCACGCCTACACCTGAAGTGCAGCCTTCGACTACCGATGCGCCGGTCATCATTGAGACCCCTTCACCGAGCATTGTCAACGTTCACACTCGTACCGAGTTCATGACTTCTGTCGTTATCGAGTATGCTACAGTTATTGCCTGATAAGCACTGAGCTAGGTCATCACACTCTTTTCGTCAGTCGTTCATCTCGTGTATACGGTTAGTGCTAGCTGATTCTCTCCTTCATCACTACGACCCGGCGCTGTTTTGTTGGGTTCGACCGATTGTTCTGGTATAAGGCGAGCTCAGCGCTGGTCCTGGCTCGCCGTCTCATGAAATCACGAGGCTCGAAGGAAGGCGAATGAAGAATGGTTTAGACGTATGGAGACATGAAAAAAAAAATAACCCACCCTTGTCACTCTTTGAAATGCAACAGTCCTTCCATGTCAAGAAGACGGCTCTTTGTGACCCTTCATCCTTTTGCTAGGCAATGTTACTGCTGTATATTGCTATAGCTGTTGCTGTTGATGTAAGTTGAAGCATGGTTGTCCGTAAATATAGCAGAGATTCTGCTCATACCTTCAGGTGTCCTTGTTCCGAAAGATCGTTACCTGATGCGCATTCTAATTTGGATTCACACTCGGGTTGTGTCTTATCTGGAATCTATCCTTTGGTTTTCAGTGTTGGAGTGAGTGATGGCGAGGAAGGTATGCCTGCTTTTGCTTGATCCGCATGGCTGAATGCATCATGCGCGCCTGCGCTCGAACCAACATTGTTGTGCTCGGCGAGCATGAAGGACGTGGCGTTCAATGCAAGACTGGTGTTCGCGAGCCTATCGGACATACCGAGTCGTACACGCAATCGCATCTAGCGTATGTGGGGAAGTCGGTGGCGACTATTCACAAGACCTCGACTCGAACGAAGGACGAGCATACCGGATCCTCGCGCTTGCCGTCGGAATGTCGCATGGAGATGTGCAGATCGTATGTGTGCGGAGCTATCGACAGATAAGCCTGGAGTGCTCTGGGGTACTATCGAGTGCTGCATGCGTACAGTGGAAGGCGATTTGCGGACGGGTCATCGGGTGTGATGTCTTCTGACTACATCTTGACACATACTGACGAATCCGAAGAGCCAAGTCCGAGAGGCCAGGTGATGCTGCGTCGTGAGTTGTCTAGCGTATGTGGAGAAAAGGCTGACGTTGTACTGATTGTAGAGCTGAGTACAGGGAGGGCGCTCGCTAGCGTATGTGGGGTTGAGCATGTCCTCAGAAATCGGTATGGCAGCTTATCCTGACGAGGCAAAGCGATCCAGAGCCAGCCATTTGCCATGAGATAGCATGTAGTTGAGCTCGAGATGTGCAGCAGGCTCTCCGGCTTTGTTCAAGGAGGATGTGCGACAGCCAAACTCACCTGCTGAACCTTGCGCTGACTTTGCTGCCCAAGGACAATGGAAAGACCTTCTTACGATGAAGCAACGGTCCAGATGTGTTGTATACTTGAAGATCCAAGAAACCACCCGGGCGGATAATGTGTTTCGACGGATGAACGAAGAGGAAGCGAAATCAAGTAGCTGATCATAACCGTCAATTGCTTACCTTGTGCTGCCTATCTCTAATCATGCATGGATATCCCAAGCAGTCTCGTCTCTGCAGCGGAATGCATGCTTTGCTCGAGCAAAGGCTCATCGATACCAGCGCTCTAAGACATGGTGGTAGCACGAAGCTTCCAAGATCACAGCCCGTGACGCAGCTCGTGAAGGGAAGGCGCTAATGCAACCCTCGGAGTAATTTCCATGCATGTCGATCTCCGTCAAAGATCTGGAGATGCGCCCAGGCTCGAGACAATCATTCCAATCTCTCGTTTTGTGTGGCACGGGCGAACCTGCTGGACTTTGGACGAACAGACCGCCAATTGCTCGTCCAATCGATAGATCCTCGCCGGCGGGCTTGCCTCTCCAAAGACGCGGGTCGACAGACAATTCAGCATGTCCACGTGGTGTCTGAGCGTAAGGATGTAAATGTGACTTCTGCAGGAGCCGCAAAGATTGTCGTTGAACTCCGTGACACGCTACCAACCACCTGCAGGAGCGGTGTCGTAGCGAATGATCGTGATTTGCTCAGAGCTGTGATGATCACCGGTTGCGGCTTAGTCCTGTGCAAGCTGCAGATACGGATCACGTGCCGAAGATGCCGGGAGCATCGGGATGGTTCCAAGTGTGCAAGCTGTCGATAACGTGCAGTGCCGGTGCTGTTCATGAGTCAATTCCTTCTTTAGCAGTGTTGCTCCAGGGATACCGAGCTCGTCTCGGGTTGCCATCCTGGTCTGCCGTCTTGACGTTCTGCTGAGAGGGGAGCAGAACAGCGTGGGAGTGGTTACTGGGAGCCAATCAAAAGCTTGACCAAAAGTTGTTTTTGCCAAGACGGCGCGTCGAACCTCACTCCGCAGCCAGAGTTCGAAACCCGCGTCAGAGATATCACCACAAATCGCAACTCTTGCCGTATCCTAGCTTCCACATACAACAATTGTCGACTAGCTCCTTCTGGATCCTTGACCTGACGCTTGGCCCCTTTCTTTGCTCTTGCTCCGTGTTCACGCTCACCGCGACAGCAAGATAAGTCCGTGCGTGTATGCTGTGGAATCAGCGCCTTCGATGCCAGGTGTCATTCTTACTGCAGCCGCCAGACGCGCGGGAAGGAGCTGTATGTTGGGCTCGAGTCGCGAAAGTGGCAGCTTGCTCAGCTTGCTCTCGCACCTCTGAGGAGTCGTCTGGCCGGCGGTCGTGGTCTGTCGATGTCGATCGCTTGGTAAGGGCCACATGAGCATATGCTTGTCCAGTGTGTATCATTGACGTCGTCCGGTCGGCTCTATTTCAGCCGGGCGGCGTAGAGTGTAAGCTGGTCGTTCCTCCCACGAGGTGACTAGATCGGTTTAGCGCCATTGCGTGATTGATGGCAGCACGCAATCGCGACCACCACTGACCGAAACACGCACAACCTCAGTGAAATTGCTGAAGTGCCCAAGCTGATCGTTCTCCACATACACCGTGCGTCAGGGAACGTCCGGGGCGCCACTAGTATACTATTACCTATAAAAGGCTGCCCTCTCCTTCGCTTTGTTTGGCACACGACCAACGGTATTACTTCTTTAGCGACCCACGTTCTTCATCTTTGACTGTGCTTTTGAGATTCGTCCACCGCGACCACTCATCAGTCTACCTGTGCGCCTTCACAACCAGTCACACAGGCTCACTCTCTCTTGTTGCGCATCGATCTGTGGGGGAGACGCCTCTGACTGGACAGCAGCGCTCAGGAGCCTTCACATCACCATGGCACCCAGCGCCGTACGCCCAGAGTCTCCAACGGCGTACAACCACCCAGTCAAGCAGACAAGACAAGGTCCTGCCTTACTTGAAGCGCAGACGTTTACCAATGGCCACAGCTCGGTAAACGCCTTCGCCAATGGCAATGGCCATGTGAACAGCAGCAATGCTATACACAAGAGCAATGGTCACGAGACCCGCCCTCAGAACGGTAGAGATGTCGTCACATCACAGTTCTTACTTGAGCAGTCACAGAAGATCGCGTCTGGTGGTGGTTCAGGCTCTTCGAAGAAGCCAAACATCTTGTACATCATGGCTGATCAGATGACGGCGCCACTGCTCAAGATGAACAACCCAAACTCGGTCATCAAGACACCAAATCTCGACAAGCTTGCAGAGACAGGTGTCGTCTTCTCTAGTGCCTACTGCAACTCTCCTCTTTGCGCGCCTTCGAGGTTCACTATGTGCACGGGTCAGCTGCCGTCCAAAATTGGTGGCTACGACAACGCTTCTATTCTCGCACCAGAAGTGCCTACTTACGCACACTACCTCCGAGCTGAAGGTTACGAGACCGCGCTCGCTGGAAAAATGCATTTCATTGGGCCTGACCAGCTCCACGGCTTCGAACACAGGCAAGCTACATTACCGAACATATCGAACACATCTGACTGTTGAATAGACTTACCACAGACATCTACCCTGCCGATCTTGGATGGTCGGTAAACTGGGATAAGCCCGAGGAGCGACAGGAGTGGTTCCACAATATGTCATCGGTTCTGCAAGCTGGTCCTACTGTGCGAACCAACCAGCTTGACTACGATGAGGAGGTCATGTTCAAGGTAAGACAACCTACGAACCACTTTGATTGATCTTGTCGATTGACTTCGCCTGCCAGTCTTCTCAATTCCTACACGAATACGTGCGCGAGCCAGCTGAGACACGTCGTCCATTCGCTCTTACTGTCTCTTTGACACACCCACACGATCCTTACGCTATGCTTCGAAAGTACTGGGATCTCTACGAGAATGTTGAGATCCCTCGGCCTGAGTACGAGATCCCTCAAGACGAACAGGATCCTCATTCTCAGCGCATCATGAAGTGCATCGACCTTTGGAACAACCCTTGCCCTGATGAAGCGAAGCTGCGGGCTCGCCGTGCTTACTTTGCTGAGTGCAGCTTCGTTGACGACCAAGTCGGCAAGCTCGTGCAAATTCTCAAAGACTCTTACCTCGACCAAGACACCGTTATTGTCTTCTCAGGTGATCACGGCGACATGCTCGGAGATCGAGGCCTCTGGTACAAGATGTCCTGGTTCGAGAATAGCGCACGGGTGCCGATGCTTATCAACTACCCTTCCAAGTTCAAGCCTAAGCGTGTGACAGAGTCGGTATCCACCATGGATCTTCTTCCCACGTTCGTTGACCTTGCTGGAGGAGATGCGTCAGCCATCCTACCCATCGATGGTGACAGTCTATACGACTACCTGGTTTCGGACAAGCCCGGCAAAGACGAGGTCTTTGGTGAATACATGGGCGAAGGTACTGTTACTCCCACATATATGATCCGTCGTCATCAGTGGAAGTACACTTGCTCTTTGGTCGACCCGCCGCAGCTATTCGACCTTGTCAATGACCCCAAGGAACTCAACAATCTTGCAGTCTCCGACAAACCTCAACACCAAGAGATGTTGAACAAGTTCGAGGCCGAAGCCCGTGCCAAGTGGAATTTCCAGCAGATCCACCAAGACGCGCTCAAGAGCCAACGCTACCGCCGAACCTGCTGGAAAGCCTTGCAGCTCGGTCGCAAGGAGCACTGGGACTACGAACCGCCTGCAACTGGCAAGAACAAGTTCATTCGCTCCCATATTCCGCTCGACGAACTCGAGCTTCGAGCCAGGTTCCCGGTCGTCGACCAATTTGGTCGTGAGCAGTCCGCTTCTGCATCTCACCACGGTCTTGCTGGTGCTCGTGGCGAGTGAGCTTCCCACCTACTTTTTTCCTCTCACCTACTATTCTCTTCCTTCCTCGTTCGTTTGCAGCCTTTCAGCGATCTACACATTACGACTTTACGACTTCAATGACCTTTGTATTTGAAGGTACACCAGCACGCGATGCATAGCGATCTCCAAGGTACGGAAAAGGTCTCGGTGGAATCAATTTCTACCAATGTAAAGTAGCTACAATCAATACCAACAACAATTCAGCATGGAATCTGATGGTTGTGCGTCTGAATAAAACATGAGTAATGTGCACCGTAAGGTCGGGCAAGCATGACAAATGCGCCTGCCTTTGTAATGCGCAATCGCCACGTGACTCACTATCGCCCACCGAACCGTGGAGCATGTCACTCAGCTGCAGCCGTGCCTACTCCGCAACATCACTCCAAGTTCCTGCTGTACTCCCCGTGTACCGACTCAACCGTTCACCGACTTTAGCGATTGTGTATCTCGAGTCTTAAAGCATCATGTCCACTGCAGCACGCCGCCGCTTGATGCGTGATTTCAAGGTACGCCACCACGATGCGCAGCTAGCTGCGACAACCGCAAGAGCCTCACGGAAGATGTCAAGCTAACAGCCTCAGCGCATGCAAACTGATCCTCCTGCTGGTGTATCTGCCTCCCCTATAGCTGACAATGTCATGACTTGGTACGCTTCACTGCACCCCGCCCGCCCCGCACGCGACACCGGACCCCTCGATTCGTTCTACGCTCGAGCTTTTGAGCCTCACATGCCCAATTTTACACTCATCAAAGGTGGTTTCGCTGACAGTTGAGTAGGAACGCAGTTATTATAGGCCCCGCCGACACACCGTTCGAGGATGGCACCTTTCGCCTTGTCATGCACTTCGAAGAAGCCTACCCGAACAAGCCGCCTGGCGTGAAGTTTATCAGTCAGATGTTCCACCCAAATGTATACGGAACGGGCGAGCTGTGCTTGGATATCCTGCAGAATAGGTGGTCGCCGACGTACGATGTGGCAGCGATCTTAACAAGTATTCAGAGGTATGGAACGTCCTTGGTGCTGTGAGACTGTCGAGGATATGGGCTGACAATCTGTAGTCTGCTGAACGACCCCAATACGTCGTCGCCGGCCAATGTAGAAGCCTCGAATCTGTACAAGGAGAACCGGAAAGAATACACGAAGCGCGTGCGAGAGACGGTGGAGAAGAGCTGGGACGACTGATGATGTGCGGACGATGGAGTAACATGTTAGCATGATAAGCATGGAATGGGAGTTTACATGGCCGGACTACATCAGCTGTACTGGATTTGGAGTTTGTAGGCGTCTGCATATGGTCTATTACAGCGAGGCGTTTTGGGTTGCTGCAGCTCTACTTAGCCTAGAGGCAGTTTCACAATCGATTTTGGACCCTCTTCTATCGGTGCAGCACCCTGCATATTGCGCGAACGTGAACGAACATGTGGTCAAAGACTCGAGCATCCAGTATCAGGATGACGGGATTTATCCCATGGATTGCACAAAACCAGACTCAAATCACCAAAAACCCCTAAGGGACTGTCTGTCACGAGCATCTTTCGCGTCACACCGTCGGTCCACCGCTCTTCGGCGCGGAGGGGAAGGCGCTAGCGCAGGTCGTCCATCAACAGCCCGAAGCCTGGCCTGTACCTCGAATCGGACCCTGGCCGCACAGCAACAACCCCAAACACGCCCCCTTCGCTGTTCCTTCGCACAAGCATTCGCTGGTCGCCGTTCTGAGGTGTACCAGTCGCGCTACTTGCCGGCTCCAGGGACCCTAGTCTGGCGTTGCTTAGGACCTTTGATTTGTTTTCCCCTAACAGCGGCGGGGGTAATTGCTCTCTCCCACCACGCGCCAGGACCCCCACAAGACGTGACGGTACCACAACAGCACCACTCGCTAGGCCTGCAGCGGTTTTTCCTCCCTCACACCGAGAGGCGCAGGTAAAGTGAGGCCGTGGGGCCGAGACACTGCAAACTCTCGCAAATATGGCGTATGTCTTCTCCAAGAATGCGGTGAGCGCTGAGCACGAGGCTAACTCGACAATGCAGGAGCAACACTATCAAAGGTACGCCGCAACACCAGAAATGAGCACAAAGAAGGACCCAGTGACTGACGGCGGAACAATGCAGTGGTGGCGCGTTTTCGCCCGCAGAACAAGGTCGAGATTGCCAGTGGTGGTGAGCCCATCGTTGACTTCAAGTCGGAGGACACATGTTCGATCAACGTACGTTCCAGAATTCAGACGGACAGGCATGTGCGCTTATGGAGAGCTGACTATTGACATGCGTACAGTCCAAGGAGGCCTCCGGGGCTTTTACCTTCGATCGAGTCTTCGACATGAGCTCACGCCAGGTTGACGTCTTTGACTACTCTATCCGACCGACCGTCGACGACATTCTCAATGGATACAACGGCACAGTCTTCGCCTACGGGCAGACTGGTGCGGGCAAGTCGTACACAATGATGGGAAGCGACATCGACGACGATGCCGGAAAGGGTGTCATTCCCCGCATCGTTGAACAGATCTTTGCAAGCATTCTGGCTTCTCCTAGCAACATCGAGTACACCGTCCGAGTGAGCTACATGGAGATCTACATGGAGCGCATTCGCGATCTGCTTGTGCCACAGAATGACAACCTGGCTGTACACGAAGAGAAGAACAGGGGTGTTTACGTCAAGGGTCTGTTAGAAGTCTACGTCTCGAGCGTGGATGAAGTATACGAAGTTCTGCGAAGAGGCGGTCAATCGCGAGCTGTCTCAGCTACCAACATGAACGCCGAGTCGTCACGTTCGCATTCTATCTTGGTCGTTACAGTCACACAGAAGAACGTCGAAACAGGGTCGATGAAGAGCGGACAGCTTTTTCTGGTTGACTTGGCTGGATCAGAAAAGGTTGGCAAGACGGGTGCAAGCGGTCAAACACTTGAAGAAGCGAAGAAGATCAACAAGAGTTTGAGTGCGCTGGGTATGGTCATTAACTCTTTAACGGACTCGAAAGCTTCCCACGTTCCCTACCGCGATTCGAAACTTACTCGTATTCTGCAAGAATCTCTTGGAGGCAACTCGAGGACGACTCTAATCATCAACTGCTCGCCAAGTAGTTATAACGATGTCGAAACTCTCAGCACCCTGCGATTCGGTATGCGCGCAAAGACGATCAAAAACAAAGCTAAAGTCAACGCTGAGCTTAGTCCGGCGGAGCTCAAAGCTATGCTCAAAAAGGCACAAAGTCAGATCACAACCTTCGAAACTTATATTGGGTCATTGGAGGGTGAGGTTCAGCTTTGGCGTGGTGGAGAGTCGGTTCCTAAAGATAGATGGACACCTGCGATCGAGGGCAGCACGACAACTACAAGCAAAAGACCAGCATCGTCAGCCCGTGCACAGACACCATCACGATTCGATGCTACAAGAAACTCTGAGACGCCATCGAGACCGGACTCGCGAATGGATTTGGATCGTGCAGGTACTCCTAGCATACCCCTAGACAAGGACGAGAAGGACGAGTTCTTAAGGAGAGAGAACGAACTCCAGGATCAAGTTGCTGAAAGGGAGTCGCAGCTTGCCAAAGCCGAGGATCAGCTCAAGACCGCCAAAGACGAGCTTCAGTACTACAAGGCCAAGGACAGCGAGTCGACCAAAGCGCACGAGAAGATGACGACCGAGCTCAATGACATGAGAATGACAGTCGAGCGAATTCAGTTCGAGGGCAAGGAGGCTCAGATCACAATGGATGGGCTGAAGGAGGCCAATTCAGAGCTGACAATGGAGCTTGACGAAGTCAAGCAGCAGCTGTTGGACGCAAAGATGAACGCCAAGGAGTCAAGTGCTGCTATCGACGAAAAGAAGAAGAAGAAGGCCGAAGCGATGGCGCAGATGATGGCTGGCTTTGATCTTGGCGACGAGGTGTTCAGCGAGAACGAACGAAGCATTCGCAAGATCATCGAACAGCTCGACCAGCTGCACGAGATGAGCTCTGCTGGAGAGGCGATCGCTCCAGACTCTCTGCAAGAGCTCAGGGAGAGGATAGTCGAGACCCAGGGCATCGTCCGACAGGCGGAGCTCTCGCTCACAGCTCGCAACGAGGACGACAATGTGCACAACAAGCGCCGTGAGGCCCTTGAGGCACGCAACGCTGCTCTTCAACGCTCGTACGAAGAGCTCCTTGAGGGCAACCTGTCTGAAGCGGACACCGAAGAGCTCAAGTCTCGTCTCGCAGATGCTTACGCTGCTCGACAGGACGGCAACGTAGAGCTTGTCGATGACCTGAAGGCAGATCTTGCTCGAAGGGTAGAAGAGAACCAGCAGTTCAAGATCGAGATTGAGAGCTTGCAGCAGCGCATCAAGAGTGGCGCGATTGCGAACGGTGTTGCGAATGGCATCAATGGCAAGTCTGTGCAGCAGCAGATCGCTGAGTTCGACAACATGAAGAAGAGCCTGATGCGCGACCTGCAGAACAGGTGTGAGCGGGTAAGTATTATCAGTGCCACGATACTCTCCCTTCTGTTCGTGTGAAGATATGCTGACCCCTTACCCTACAGGTCGTTGAGCTCGAGATCTCCCTCGACGAGACTCGTGAGCAGTACAACAATGTACTCCGCACCTCCAACAACCGCGCTCAGCAGAAGAAGATGATGTTTCTCGAGCGCAACCTTGAACAGCTTACTGTTGTGCAAAGGCAACTTGTTGAGCAGAACAGTTCCTTGAAGAAGGAGGTTGCTATTGCTGAGCGAAAGTTGATCGCCCGTAACGAGCGCATCCAGTCACTGGAGAGCTTGCTGCAAGATAGCCAGGAGAAGCTGACAGCAGCAAACCACCGGTATGCCTTTCTCGCGCACTATCTAAAGCACAATCTAACGTCGTACAGCTTCGAATCGCAACTCACAGCTGTCAAAGAGCGCCTCGAGGCCGCAAAGGCCGGCTCAACACGAGGTCTCGGCTCACCCAATGCAGGTGCATCGTTCGCGTTCGGTGGTGGCGTTGGATCTCGCATCGCGAAGCCCCTTCGTGGCGGAGGCGGTGACGGCCCGGCCCTCCCTATCATTGGTAGCCTTCAGAAGGACGGCGAGGCCGAGCCCAAGAACAAGCGCACAAGCTGGTTTTTCAAGCAAGGATGAATGCTACGTCTCAGGTAAGAAGAGCTTTTTGGATACCCGGCATTTGATGGCTTTTGGTTTGGCATCGCATGTTCACGACGGCGTTCGCTTGCGGGAAGCATGGGACGATAGATGAGTGAGCCTCGAGCACACTGATGATTATGAACGAGGCATGACGGTCGTTCTGATGTCCAAGGGGTCGAGGATTGATTCTGTCGGGGACCTGTGCGATTATACCATAGATCTATTCTATTGTCTTAGACGCTGCACAACATCGACGACCCACGTTTTGCTGTGCTCTCTAGTGTTGCGGTTCTGTCAATCAATGAAGTGTCCATTGGGGTGGCCCAGGTTCGAATTCTCGCTTTTTACATGGTGCTCGTAACAAACCCGCAGCTAAGAAGACCACCACTGGGGACATTGTAGTCTAGTTGAGCTCACCATCATCATACTCTCCTTGTTCAAGCGAACTTCGATCCACCAACTGTGTCCGTACCGCTTCTTCAGCGTCTCGCGCAACCTCTCTTCAGCTCGCCAGACCAGTGATTTCCAACACACCTGTCGCACCCAAGACCTTGCAACCACAGACCTCTTTCTCTGCTCGATAATCCTCTGTCTCAGAGATCGCCATCTCAACCAACGCGGCACAGCCAGCACCAGGAACACAGACATGTCCAGAACCACTGCCCAGGTTCTAGACACACTCAAGACCACTGGCCAAATCCAGAACCGAGTAAGCCTATCGTACCAACTCTGTCGCCTTGACTCAATCATCTGCTTAACCTTTGTTTCATCCCAACCCCAAGACTCCCATGGTGGTGGTGGTGGTGGTGGTGCGAACACCGGGAAGACATCTAAGCGGAATGAACCGTCGATCTGTTTGAGGGTGGTATGATACTCCGACAGATTAGACAGTCTCCAGAGTTATCAAGGCGTTCGCTCTTCTTCGAAGACCACTCTCAAATTGCCCGCTGAGGTGCCTGGCCGGTACAAGTAACAATGCACCAAAATTTCATTGCGAGGTTTCCGCTGATAGTTTCGAGGACATCCGGTTTGTATTGATGGGGTTTTTGAAGCGTGAGAAGAAGATTTCCAGCGAGATGAAGTACGGACCTCAGGAGATATTGGTAGTGCAAGCATCGTCATCACCGAGACCTGGGTCGTTTCCAGAGTGCCCTCTAACCTTTCAACACCTCCGCACCCCGCATCATATCTCGCAGATACGAAATCTACTGAACAGAAGACCATGTCTTGAAGGCTCAATCACGAACAAGCTGCCGTGCAACGTGAGATCAAACACCCCCACGTTGCTCGGCTGATTGGTATTCGGCAGAGCGACGCTAGCCGCCGTTGATGCGCACGTCTCAACGACTTTCACATGCTCACAATCTGACATCGATTCTTCACATGGCAGGGCAAGCGGAGCCTCAACGCAGCGTCGCGAGATATTTTCGTCGATCATGCAGCGGGTGATAGACTCATCGGCCGCCTGAGTGATCCCACTCAACATGTGTTACCCACCTTCTGTCCCTCGACCCGCTTGCGGTTCTCCGTTGTCTTGTACAAGATAGCAACACAGCAACCCTGCAATCGGCCCTCGTAGATAAGCAAAGCAACATGCAGAACTACGACCAAACCGCTGCCCTCGAGGCGGACTCGGGCAGCGTTACGCTTGTCGATACAACGGAGTTGAAGAACGCTCGAACCAGCATGATCTACCACGTACTTCCCACTATGGTGTCGAGCCACCTTCCTACCATTCCCTCCATAAGGCGCTCAATAGGCGAGATTCGCGACCGACGACTGCACAGCAAAACGAACTCGATAACGGGGCTCCCGCAGCCTGGAACACCACCACCTGGTTATACCTCAAGGCCTAGCAGTGGCAGCGCAACACCCAACAGACGGTCTATCGTGATTGGTGAGGCAGATCTCGACTTCCCAGATGATGTATCTGAGAGACCGGGCAGCTCCATGAGCTTAAATCCCCCGCCGTTCTCTGCGTATGAGACGAAGACAGGTATCAACTGGAGATATGCCGGTCAAGGTACGAATCACCTGCTATTGAGTAGTACGTCAATGCTGACGGCTCACAGGAGTCAACCTGATGACACTAGCACATCGAGAATCTAGCATCCCCAATTACGGTATCGACAACACATCACCAGTACTTACCAGACAACTGTACTTGCACGGCATGACCTACCTTCTCCGTGGCCTTCCATCAGATCTTACACCGGAAGAGTTGCTGAGCTTGCAAGCCGCCACGCCACAAGCTTTGATCGCCGCGCAGGCAGATCCGGCAACTCATGCCCTGGTCCCGCGGTCAGGCCAGAGTCAAGTCGCGCGTGATATGCCGCCGCAGGATCCTTCCATTCTGCACCGTGTGACGGCCACACTTGTGCTCCAGACCTTCGTCTTCGTCCAATTCCTCCTGCCGTATATCAGGATCTTTCTCGCCCATGCATACCAGTTTGAGCGTGAGCATCAGATCACAAGACGCTTTGTCAATGGTAGTATCAACACGGTGGATGACATTGGACGAAGAAGTCTTCGCCTGTCGCAGACGGTCTGCCAGATGAACGATGGAAAGGTTGGCCAAGCCATTAATGAGATGACAATCTGGTGGGTGCGGAGCGTGACGGGCGGAATGCAGCAGGGTTTCGAAGAGGGTCTGAACCGGGAGCACAGGGCTCGTGAGAAGAGCAAAATGGAGAGGATCGAGTAGCGGTCGTCTTCGAAGCATTGCGGGCGTTAGAGGCGATGCGAATATTCTATATGTAGCATTGTCTCAACGAGCGTTGCAACGGTCAAATAGACAAGACCAAATTGACAATTCACAAGCCGAAAGTTGAGTACTCGGTGATGCGTAGACTGTTATCTTAGCGGCGTTCTAGTGCGGAAGTCGCGTTCAGGGTCGCGCCTTCCGTCCGTGCGCTCGAAAAAGTTGAGGGCGCGAAAGTTTCCGCTGGCACCATCGCTGTTCTCTCATCGCCATTTGCCTTTGATTTTAAGGCGCCTCTCATTCAGACGTCTCCCTCCATCCCGGTATAGTGATACTTTGTTCTGCGATACCCTTCGAACACCCACGACGTAGCGGCGAACCTCCGCATCACACCATCAATCATGTTCGGCGCATTCAGAAGATGTCCGACAACATTGTCGAAGAGCATCTCACGGGTCGCTGTTTCCTCAAACATCCTTCGCACACCTCTCACACGCACATCGGCCGTCCTTAGGATACCGTCTACCCGCATTAGCAACGCCTCCATCGCCGGATTCCACAGCAGCGCGAAGTGGCAACAGGTCGCGCAGGAGGTCGAGGCACAGCAGACGATTGCTGAGGAGGGACCTGCCACAACCTTCGCAGAGCTCGCTACCCGCGGCCTTGTGCACCCCAACATCGTCAACACCATCACCAAGAAGATGAAGATCGAGACCATGACCGATGTCCAGCAGAGGACCATCAACGAAGCTCTCAGCGGCGTCGACGTGTAAGGCGACATCACTCCTTATGCTAGAGCTATCACTGACAATACGCAGCATTGCACAGGCCAAGACCGGTACCGGTAAAACACTCGGTTTCCTTGTCCCTGTCATTCAGCGCATCATCACACGCGACCCCAAGCTCGGCGAGAAGGTTCGCGGCTACAAGCGCGCCAAGGCCGACGATATCAGGGCCATCATCATCTCGCCCACCCGTGAGCTCGCTGAGCAGATCGCCGTCGAGGCGAAGAAGATCACCGAGAACACCGGTCTGATCGTCCAGGCTGCCGTTGGAGGAACCATGAAGCGCCAGATGCTCCAGAAGACCCAGCGCGAGGGCTGCCACATCCTCATCGGTACTCCTGGACGTCTCTTCGATATCCTGTCCGACCCCTACTCCGGCGTCAAGGCCCCTGCCCTGAACGCTCTGGTCATGGACGAGGCTGATCGCCTGCTCGACGACGGTTTCACCAAGGAGATTGACGAAATCAAGCAGCACCTGCCTGATCCAGAGGAGGTCGAGCGCCAGAACCTCATGTTCTCTGCCACCGTTCCCCGCGATGTCGTCGACCTTGTCCGCCGCACACTTCGCCCCGGCTTCCACTTCGCCAAGTGTGTCAATGAAGAAGAAGAGCCCACACACGCCCGTGTTCCCCAGAGGCAGGTCTCGGTTACCGGTTTCGAGAACATCATGCCTACTCTTTACGAGCTTGTCACCAAGGAGTCGCAGAAGGCTATGGCCAGCGGCGAGCGTCCCTTCAAGGCCATCGTCTACTTCAACTCGACTGCCGAGGTCACACTCGCCGCATCTGTCTTCTACAAGCTTGGTGGCGGTTTTAAGAAGCAGACCCCTCTGTCCGGCATCCGCAACTTCGAGATCCACTCCAAGCTTTCCCAGGCCCAGCGTACCCGCGCTTCTGACGATTTCCGCACATGCAAGTCTGGTATCCTCTTCTCGTCCGACGTCACAGCCCGGTAAGTTTGGAATCTTATTATGCCTTAGCACTACATTGTCCTTTTTCTCATTTTTCATTTTCTCGTTGTGGTACTGATTTTGGACTTTCCTTTGTTTTTCTTTTTCAGCATTTATGTCGATATTCTACATCGCCAACTTCTTCCAATGACTTCATCGACTACATCGCTAATACAACACCACTCAGAGGAATGGATTTCCCCAACGTCACTCACGTAATCCAAGTCGGTCTTCCCCGCGACCGCGAATCCTACATTCACCGTCTCGGCCGTACCGGTCGTGCCGGCAAGGAGGGTGAGGGCTGGCTGATCGTCACACCTTTCGAGAAGGGCGAGATCCGTCGCCGTCTCCGCGGTCTGCCTCTCCAGGAGGCCACACCCAACCTTGAGGCTGCTCAAATCGATATGAGCCAGCCCGCCGAGGTGCCTGAGGACATCGGTAAGATTCTCCAGGATTGTGTTGAGGCACACAAGAAGGTCTACCCTGACCAACTTGATGCTGCATTCCGCGGTCTATTCGGTAGCTTCCAGTGGTACGGCGATAAGCAGGGTCTGCTCGATGGCGCGAACAGGCTTGCTGAGTTCGGTTGGGGTATGTCTACACCGCCCCAGCCTCCCGCCTCTTTGTTCGCAGGCGGCCGTCGCGGTGGCGGTGGTCGCTCTGGTGGCTACGGCGGCGACCGCGGCGACCGCGGCGGCTTCGGAGGCCGTGACGGTGGACGTGGTGGTTTCGGCGGTCGCGATGGCGGTTTCGGCGGCCGTGATGGTGGACGTGGAGGCTTTGGTGGCCGCGATGGCGGCCGCGATGGTGGCCGAGGAGGAGGTTTCGGCGGTGACCGAAGAGGTGGCGATCGCGGCTTTGGCGGCCGTGGTGGTGACCGTGGTGGCTTCAGCGGCGAGAGGAGAGCGCCTCGCCAGAACTTCGACTTCTAAACTGCTCGCCGTTCGAGCTGGCCTAGACCAAGTTGACGGCCGGTCTTTGTATACTACCTCGCTTCTCTGGAGCGAACTACGTTCTGCTTGAGGCGATACACGCTTCGCTTCAGGCAGCAATTTGCGTCACGAAGCGTCACGCACTTCACTGTACCATA
This sequence comes from Didymella sp. IMI 355093, assembly GCA_027946495.1. NCBI lineage: Eukaryota > Fungi > Ascomycota > Dothideomycetes > Pleosporales > Didymellaceae > Didymella > Didymella sp. IMI 355093. The sequence goes on from JAPEUZ010000006.1 coordinate 1,069,059, forward strand.
TGTATACCCACGGGCTGTCTTGATAGAAGAAGGAGATCGGGGATTAGCATGGGCGGCGTTTAAGCATTGGGCGGCGTTCAGGCATTGGGAGCGATAAAAGCTTCTTCGACATCTCCATTCATCTTTTGGAGTTAGAGCAAAACTATGTAGCTGGATGTAATGTACGATGATACGTGTATTGATCACTACTTTGCAAGCCGTGCTTCTCACCTCCCAATCTACACCTAGAGACCTTCGGCATACCGAGATTGTACAAGGGTCTAGGCTGTTGTGAGACGTGGTCGAGTTTTGAGTCTGCGGGGACCCATCGAGATGAAGGGTGATGAGGAGCAGAAAACCCATGCCAGCCAGAAACTATCAGACCAAGCTGTCGCAGACTCCTAGATCTCCTCCATCTCCACCAAAACGCGACGAGGTTAGAGTCTGTACAGATCATCACGGCAATCAGGAGACGTTGGTTGGGGTTTGTGTGAAGTCGTTAACTGATGGGTTTGAATATACTCGATGCTGTTGTGGAGCTATCGTAGAGAGAAGGATACACCATGTTTAATTGGGAGGTTCTCAGGAGTGCGGTCCCGATATAGGAACACGAGATCAGAGAAGATAGCTTAGTGGTGACCATGATCCGCAAGACACTGAAGTGCTCAAGTTTGACGACTCCCGCAGCCTTGTACAAGCACTCGTCACTCAAGAAGACGGACGGTCGATTTGAAGTCTGTGATGTATCAATGGCTTCGTGCAAGGCGGCAGAGTATCTTCAGCGCTACTGATGTAGACTTGCGGAGCTTGGCTCTTCCCGGTCCTTTGGCGTGTCCTTCGCCACGATGGCAGCCTCCACTCATCCAATTCATGTACTTAGTAGTGAAGCTTGTGATTACCCAAGCGGCCGATAGTCGGACGAGGGGAGCGGCCCCGTGTCCTGTCCCTCCTTGCCTTGCGTCTCGATACACCATTCCGGTTGTATATGTTGTTCTTCCCGCGGCTTCGAGCCTTGCCGTCCTCGACTGACAGTGCTGAGGGCGTGGAATCTGGAGAGCGCTCACGATGAGCTGACGACGGTGAGCGATTTTTGCGTCCTGCAAAAGTCAGCACGATGCTCCACTTTCCGAGGCGAAGAGAGGCGAGAGCATGAGCGACAACTTACCACGAGGAGCATCTAGATAGGGCTTCGAGATTCGACCATCCAGGAGCCACCCAGGACGCAAGGCAGGGGGTTGATCTGTAGCTGCAGACGACTTTCGGTATGTGTCCTCCTTTTTGAGCCTATCAAAGGGAGTAGACTGAAACGTGAGGTCGAAGGCTAGATTGCGTTTAGACGACGACGACGACAGTCGAGTGTCTGTAGGTGCTCCAAGCCACGCGGCGCTGTCGTAGTCTTGATGAACGCCTTGGTCTTGTCCTTGAAGATAGTCCCAGCTACCATCTCCTATGTCTTCGTTGCTTGATTGAGGTACATTTCGAGGGTAGCCGCCCTCAGCAACAAGATCTTGAGGCGTAGTTGGCTTGTAAAGATTGCCATCTTCGTCCTGAGCATAGACGCCATCTCGTAGAAGTTCTAGGTTGCACTTCTGCTCGTACTTAACAATGACGCTCTGCACACGCTCGCAGAGCAGCTTCACAAAGTTCGCCTCTCGCTTGATGTGCATCATCACGGTCTTGTCTTGATCTCCTTGTTGCGCGACAACACGTTGCCAGCGTCTTAGAGCGAAGATGTCACGATGAAGATCTTTGCCCACGTCACGGATATGCGTGATATCCCCGGGTGTCCAGCGCTGGCCACCTTCAGCATCACGCTCATAGTTCATAATGAGGTCGTAGTCGTGTGCTGTGCGTCTGATCAGATCATCGATGGAAGTGTGCCAGATCTGAGGGAGTCGCTCCTCTTCAATCTCCTCATGTTGCTCAAGTTCCCTCACCGGTAAAGATGGCTGTGCAGTTTGAGCAAGACGTGGCACGACTGGCATCAGATTGGGGTTCTTGAACATCTGAACAGGCGGCTCTGAGGTCGCATGTGTAGAATTGGGGGTTAGGCGCTGATTGATGTTCGAATATTGTCGGGTACCAGGATGCGGTATGTGTGCGATGGAGGATCGATTGAGACGCTCAAGTCGAGTAGGCGACTGTTCTCGCCAACAATATCCAGCTTGAGAGGAGAGAGGACCGTCTGAAGGTCGCCATGAGTTGCTGCATCGAGATTCACGTCGATTTCCACCTGCCATGATTACGGTTGCAGGAGGTGCGCTGCTAGTGATGCGGTGAGTAGTGAAAGTGGGGTAGCAACAGAAGAAGAGAGCGGCGGCGGAAGATGTCGAAGTCTAGGTAACGGCGTTTGTCCGCGGTGAAGTGAAAGCTGAAAGTTGTCTCCGGACCATACGAGCGGCGTGCTGCATCATCGTAGCGAACAATGCAGCATCTGAAGAGCTTTCGGTGGCTCCATGCAGATAAGAAGCAAGAGTGACCTAACATCTGGTGGGATAAATCCAATCTCTACAAGCCTTCAGCATTTCGCCGGCGTCGAGGACAGTTGTTTGTCTACAATGACGGTAGCATCTCCAGGTCAAGTAGAGCGCGCTTATAGACCAAGTCTGGGATGCTGTGTGCAGTCGCAATGCAACCATCGTGCTGTACCGTCTCGACATACCGAAGTTGGGTAAGCAGATTGGACGAAGTAGGTGCAGAGGGTAAGGTTGACTGCCACACGAGGCAGCAACGAGGGGCTAGCAACGACATCATCACAGAGCGTGTTAGATAGCACTACCAAATCCTATACGAGGCTTCAGATGTAGGTGTCAGCGACTAAAACGGTAACCGAAACGGGTGTTTGCATGTTGCGTCTGCACCTAGTCTCAGATCACCTGCATCTTCCAGGGAGCACGATGTTTTCTTCTGCAGCGGTGGTGACGTGGGGAGCAGAGCTGCAGGCAGTGAGAGCCTGGAAGTCCCCTGATGCTGTCCGTGGCATGACTCTGTCAACAAGTGTTTGCTAAGAACGGGCCTCAATAACACTGAATGCAGTATCGGCACGAGCACGGCACCGAAGAACAATGGATGTTAGTTGTTTTGATCGTGTTTACGCGAAAGGGTGACCTGGAAACCACGATCGTGCACGGCTAAGCGCGAACGGCTCGCCCCATGTCTGATGCCAGCCACAACAACACACACCTCCTCCTGGTCCAATAACCGCAAACGACGTCTCACAACGCGCCGCCCTTCGCTCAATTGCGTCTTACTAACATTCCAGTCGAACCTCAAGGCGTACGCAGCCCTGCAATGGACGCAGCGCGCTGCTGAAGAAAACTCGACGTGCTTGTTACGTCGCGTCGTGAGCTTGCCAAACTCAGACCGCCCCACCTATCGACCTCGCTACCAGCACCACTCACGCGCCCAACCACCCACTGCAAACCACCACGCATGGCAGCTGTCGCTGTGCCGCAGTCTCCTCGGGTCTCTGCAAACATGGCTAATCGACGCGTGCCGCTGGCCAGTTTGCAGAATGCCACCAACTCGCCGATACGCGCTCCCGCAGCTACTGGAGCAAAGCGCCAACGCTCGCACGCGAGCGAGCAACGCGACATGCCGTATGGCCAGCCCCCACCGAAGAAGCAGATGATCGAGGTCGACGATGCCGAAGCCCGCCGCCATGGACTCGTCCGCCGCAGTGGTGCACCAACCACAGCCTTGACCAGGAAGCTCGAAGCTGCCCGTGAGAACAAAGCACCACCCAAGCAGGTCGAGAAAGCTCAACGAGTCACTAACGACCTCGAGACTATTCGGCAGTGGCAGAGACATTACCGCAAGCTCTTCCCGCAGTTCGTCTTCTACTTCGACAGCGTCCAGGAACCCCAGAAGGATAAGCTCATGAGTCGAGCTCAGATCCTTGGCTCAGTACGTCAGACTGGTCCGATCAAACTCTCTATGCACTAACAATATCGCAGCGCGAGGTCACTTTCTTCTCTCGTGAAGCTACCCATGTCATCACGACGCGTCCCATCCCCGCCGAGATCGACACCAGTTCATCATCTCTCGCCAAGGGTACCGTCAACCCTGCCCAACTGGAGAACAAAAAGTCTGTCTTCGACAACGCGCTCTCAAAGTCGGGTCAGTCGGGTCGAGGCGACATTTTGATCAAGGCTAGGGAGCTGGGAATGAAGATATGGTCGGTAGAAAAGCTCCAGCGCATGGTGGATACCATGTTCAGCAAAGAAACGGGGGAGGACATCCAATACACGACGCGCCATGGCACTGTTTCTGGACAGAAGGGTCGTCAGGCGGACCTGCAAAGGCTGTTGCAGAACGAGAAGCTGGATCGAGATTATGTCATTGGTGCCCAGGATATGGTCCAGCTACGCGGCTACTACGTATACGTGCACGACATGGACGAGGCCACGCGCCCAGTTATGGTTCGGGAATACCAGAAGGTTGAGAAAGAGAAGGGCAAGTGGCCGCAGTTCCGTGCGTCCGGCAATGGCAAATGTCCATTTGTGGAGGACCCTCACTTTGGTCGCCGGCAACAAGAAGAGCATGAGGAGCGTCGTGCACAGAGAGCACTAGCAGCGGCCCCTCGCACGCGTGCTGCTTCAGCCATGGAGGAGAAGCGTGCATTAGGCGAGAACAACAATCTCGCCAAGCGCGAGACGGTCCCTGCAGTGGTGAAGAGAGAGGAGCATGAAGATGACGCGAAACCTCTGGATCCACCCAAGGGTATGCCGCTGAAACGCACTTCTACCGAAGGTCCTCCGCCTATGTTTGGCAGTGCTCAGGCCAGCATAAGAGCGATGCCTCGCTTTATTGGCGGAGAACCTGTAGCGTCTGGCCTGCACCAGTCCAACATGACTTCCGCCATCCAGTCGCAGATGATCTCGTCAACTGCAGCCGCACCTCGTGCTGGGAACAGCAAGGAGGTTAACCAGCTGCAGAGGAAGGTTTTGGAAAAGAACAGCGTCACATCGGCCAATAGCGGGTACTCATCAGTCATGAATGACGTGCGCGGTCCTCCTAACCAAGATCATACTCAGCCGATGCGCGCTGCCAAGCGCAAGGCTCAGGAAAGTCTGAGCCAAGCCCAAGAGATTGCCGAGCAAGAACGACAAGCTCGCAAGATGGCAGCCCTTCGCAGGCGCAAGACCGTCGAGAAGGAGCTGAAACCTGGCTACTGCGAGAACTGCAGGGAGAAATTCAACGATTTCGATGAGGTATGTAACCCCTGTCGTCTGCTGTATCACTTCAGCTAACGGTAATGCAGCATTGTGTCACTCGCAAACACCGAAAGTTTGCCGCTACCAATGAGAACTGGGTCGAGCTTGACGCGCTGCTTGCCCAGCTCGATCGACAATGAGCTTTACGCACAGCATACGAATCCATGCATTTCCCACGGCGCGACGCACGATTAATACCCACGACATGGCTTCTATTCAGACTCTATTCACTTCGCTGCGGCCCTCACACGTGAGCCCGTGTACTCTGCGACTACCTGTTTCATAGCTTTTTCGCGACTTGTGCATTTTTGAGGCGTATTTGCACCTTCATCTCGGTGGTTTGGTTTGTCTAGTTCGTTTTGGCGGCATTTTTTTGACTTCTAGAGACTGGCGATGCATCAGTCCTTGTCTATACCATTGCATGCATAGGGAGACCCTGTACAATTCCTGTGACAATCACTACCGACTGTTGACCGGCTGGCATATTTGAGAATCAGACGCGCAGCGTTAGTGGTTTGGTGAGTTGCTAGGTGGGAAGGCAAACGAGAACGAATCTGGGCAGCGAGGACGCGAGTGCCTTTTAAGCCCGAGTATGTATCCCTATCGTATTAGATATCTAGAGTTGTATCGAATGCGATAAATGACATCGTTGAGGAGAACTCGCCGTTTGAAGCGTGATGTAGTGATTGATCTAGCGGGGTGTGATTGGTCGGTGTGGCGTTTACACCGACGGACTTCCTGTCTCCATCACTCCTACAATAATTTGTAAGAACCGCCCTTCCACCTGTCTACTCTTTGCGCAAGCTAAAGACAGGTATTTGTATCAAGACCACCGTCGCTCTCGTTCTGGCTATCTTCCGATCTACGCTCTATCACCCTCAGGCTGTTGCCTCACATGTCTCAATCACCAGCAGAAAGAGCCATCGAAGAAGACGACAAGACAGAAGCACCACTCACCATGGCGGCGTCTGTCGTTTTGACAAACTTGCCACGCGATGCATCGAAAGCTCTCGAGACAGCAGGTAGCTTGGGCATTGAAAAGAGCAAGCACCATACCTGTCTTCTAAACGTGGCACCCATGCTAACTTTACTGCAGTCACAGTGCGTCTCCAGCCCATCGGCTCAGCACCACATCTGAACCAGAGAGTCTTCAAATTGTCCACAAATCAACGTTTCGAAACCATCGTGCGATTTCTACGCAAAAGACTGGGCGTTAAGGAGCACGAGAGCGTATTCTGCTATGTTGGTAGTGTTTTCTCGCCAGCGCTTGATGAGGGCGTGGGAAATCTCTGGACGGTGAGCTAGCCATACCTGCGACGAGATGAATGTGACAAGTGCTGACGGGTGTTGCAGTGTTTCAAGCAGAACGAGGAGCTCGTTGTAGGTTATGCAATGTCACCGGCTTTTGGGTGACCTCTGAAATCGATCTATTCGGCACAGGATATCTGCCTCCGCAGTCGCGGCGTCGCGATCTCCCAACCTGCCATAATACAAGGCGCCAAAATCAAAGCGAGTTGCTACTAGTGCAGCAGGGGTATGTAAAAATGCAGCAAATCAACCACCAACAGTCCTAATGACCTTTACTCTCTTCCATTCACGGCTCTTTCGAATTCCTCAAATACCTCCTTGGGCATTGGATAAGTGTGTTCAGGGGCAGGGTATGCTCGACTCTTCACTTCCAGCTTGTATTGCTCAATGGCCTTGAGAGACTCCTCCCACACATTCCCGAACTTCTTGACGAACTTAGGTAGAAAGCGCCCTGGCGGAAAGTTGCCAAGCATGTCGACCTGGACGAGCACTTGACCTGAGCAGCCATTGCCAGCACCAATACCGATAGTCGGGATGCTCAGCTTCTTTGTCACCAGCTCAGCGACCTCGGCTGGTACCGCTTCAACAACAGTGGCAAACGCACCAGCCTCCTGGACTGCGAGCGCATCCTCAAGAAATTTTACCGCTGAGGAGGTTGTCTTCCCTTGCACTCGGAACCCACCGAGAGCGTTCTGTCTCTGGGGTGTAAGGCCGATGTGAGCAAGGACTGGAATGCCAGCGCCAGTGATCTTGGCGATAGTCGGTGCCATGTCCTTGCCGCCTTCCAGCTTGATAGCCTTGACGCGACCTTCCTTGATCACGCGAATGGCAGAAGCAAGGGCTTGCTCAGGTGAGATCTCGTAGCTACCCATCGGTAGGTCTCCCACCTGTTACATATTAGTATACTACCAAAAGTCGGAGACCACGTGCACATACTGTGAATGCACCCTTAGTGGCTCGCGACACCGATTTGCAGTGCAGGATCATCTCATCGAGCAATACTTCACTCGTATCATCCATACCCATGGCGACCATAGCAAGACTGTCTCCAACGAGGACAATATCCATACCTGCATGATCGGCGACATGGGCGCTTGGGAAGTCGTGGGCGGTGATGACTGTGATTGGTTCCTTCTTACGATACAGACTCTGAATGGTGTTGATAGTGACCGGCTTTCGTGTGGTGAGCGTTGCACCCAGGGGCGAATGTGAACTCCAGCGAGTATTGATAACGGGCATTAACCTTCGTGAAGCGGACATTGACCATGGCGATGACTTGGGCCGACATATTTGCGAAGCTATCCGGAGCGTGTTCATTGTAGCACGCGACATTATTGAAGATCCTCCGTGCGTGAAGGGTTGGTGGTTTAACTTCCGAAAGTTTAACAGTGTTGCGTTAGGATGAGGCGGATGAGTCTTCGGCGAACGTCAATTAGGGGTCATCATGAGTCTTATATATGGCCGTGGTGTGGTGTACACATATCTTCGCTGAAGTCTCTCTCACGATGGACGCTCGGACGTGTTTTTCGGCCCAGCCAGGGTCTCCCTCTCTGTTGGGCTAGGGGACTGCCTCAACCATTCGGCACGAGTCGCCTAGCCCTGCACCGTCACTGGCAGTCATCACCGGCTACTCGTCGAATGCGGCGGTCTCGACAACGCCCTTCTGTGCTACGGTTCGAGATCTGGGGTATCGCGTTAGTGAGGAGACTCGTCCGCCGATCCGCGGCTCAAGTCAGCACCGAGGCCTCGGAGGAGCCGCGGCGTTGCGGTGCTGCGATTGGGTCCTTCTGTGAGACAGAGCTCTGCACCTCACAGCATAGGCTTCTTGTGATGTGCTCCTCAAACAGTATCAACGGCTTCTAGAAAGGTCTGCTTGGCGATCGATTGCCACACAACTCCCAGCATACATGAGCGAAGAGTAAGGTACCACATTTAACATGAGCAGGTCGAAGCGTGTCACGGCGATCGTTCTGGTCATATGCACGATTCCAATAGCTGTTGCAGCCTTTATTTTTCAAATAAGTCCAATCTTAGTCTAACAACGCATTGTCAGTGTTCCTTTGCATTGACTCCACGTTCAGTGCATGACATGGCCGCGGCGCACAATTCGGCGAGGTCCTGCCGGACTCAGCGGACGTGTACAAGCGCGACTTGCCGATCAGGTGCTCGTGACTATAGCTCAACCCAACCACTGTCCTTGACCTTGTACCCTGACTCCTGCACTCCCGTTCGACAGCAGTTTTTGCCTATTCCACGAGACCTTAGCCCTATCTTCGACGTCACCCTGCCAACAAAGCACCGACGTAGCACTTCTCAACCCCTCACGGCGTTCGTTATCGATAGCCCCGCAAGCACCCCAAGCACCTCATAGCTCAGACGTCCTACGAACTCATATACCGAACGTCGAGATCTCGCGTAACCGAACGAGCGCATACACATACACGGAGAAGCTTTAGGAGGAGTCTCATACCGAAGGACATCATTATGAGTTCTCCCAAGAGGCGTATCGAGACGGATGTAGGTTGACACCTGCAAATGGCGCGTCAAGATAAGAGCAAAAGCTAACGAGGGCTTGCGCTTCAATATAGGTCATGAAGTAAGGCTCAAGCAAGCTTGGAGATAAGCATATGGCTAACAACAGAATAGGATGTATGTGCTATGCACACCGGCGCAACGACACCTAGGTCTAGCAACTGACGCATGACAGGCTCATGAGTGATTATGAGGTCACGCTCGTAAACGATAACAGTAAAGCCCGAATCCTGCTTCGAAGACTATACCGCTGACAAGACAACAGTGTCCGTAAACCCTTCGATCGAGCCAACGCTACGCCACGACAGGGCTAATACAACGTAGGCAGGAGTTCTATGTCAGATTTAAGGGGCCAGAAGACAGTAAGCCAGCCGATTCCACACACGTGACGTCTGCTGAACAGGCAGCACCATTCCAAGGAGGTCTCTGGAAGATCCACGTCGAACTGCCCGACCAGTACCCGTATAAGAGCCCTAGTATTGGCTTCGTAAACCGCATCTTCCACCCAAACATCGATGAACTGTGAGCAATAGAACCTGTTCTTTATAAATTGGGTCGGCACAACAAGACCGTCAGACGGTTGCTGACCTGAGCGCAGGTCCGGCTCGGTTTGTCTCGACGTCATCAACCAGACATGGTCGCCCATGTATGATATGATCAACATCTTCGAGGTGTTTATCCCTCAGCTTCTTCGCTACCCGAATCCGACCGATCCTTTAAACGGCGAAGCAGCTGCGCTTCTCATGCGAGAACCAAAGAGCTACGACGCGAAAGTCAAGGGTACGCTTGCTGCAGATCCGTGAATGCGGGAGGTGCTGACACATGGTGCAGAGTACGTCCAGAAGTACGCCTCGAAAGACATCTCAGAAGACTCCGATAAGGATGATGACGATGATGACGACATGAGCTCGGTCGGCAGCTATGAGTCTGGCGACGATGAAGCAGCTGGCAACATGGACGATATCTAAGCACGTCAGCCATGCTAAGCGTCAGTGTCTTCCCAGTGCTCCCTACTTCATGGCTTCCAACATCATAACATATGGGCGGACGTTCGAGGCGCATGCCGGCGTATACATAGGTTTGCATCATATTTCCTGGGTATTAGTTTGTCAATAGTTGGTTTGCATATTTGGATATGGTTTCCTGGTTTTCCCTTTGCGCGTTACACAGCAGAAACATCTTATGGCAAGAGCCGGGCCATCCCTCTCAATCCACACATCATACTTCAAGTCTTTCAGTCCTTCCTATTCCTGGATGCTATGGGCGTCAGAATAAGACTGTCACGAGTATGCGAGGTAGTCAGAGCTTATGTGTGCAGTCCGCAACTACATGACAGCTCTGGAGGCTACGATTCCCCCTGGTAGCCTACCTTTCCCGCAACGTACATGCCGCCTACGAAGTCAACCTAGGCGAGTACGGAGAGTGAAGTCGGCACCCGGCATATGCCAGCGGAGTCATGAACAACAGAAGGCTTTACATGCCACAGCAACTAAACGGCACTGCAGTCGTACAACATACATCCTACCGTTGTTTGGCTGCGGCGTCTGGATCAGTTGGTTTCTTGTTGACAGAAGTCGGCGAGCAGCATAAAGGATCCTTGATGCCGAAAGCAACAGAACTGCCATTTCCCTCAGCGTCGACACTCCCCTGCCGTTCAAACAGCCTACCCGATATTTCAGCTGAATCCTGGCGGTCGCTGCTGCAAAGTCGGCAATCGAATAACAGCAAACGGTGAAATGAGTAGTGTCGTCATGGCGTCCTCCAGACCAATCACGCCTTCACGCCGACTTACTTTCACTGTGAAAAGATGCCAGCTGGCGGGGCTACCGTATTGTCTGGCTGTGCACTGACCTTCTGCCGTCTGTCCTTGTTTGTATATAAACAGCTTATCACTTACAACAGCGCCCGCAGCGAGCGCGTCGACTGCACACTCAGGAGGTCACCACAGTACGCAGTGCACGCACAACCGCTACATCCACCTTAGAGCATTCAACCGATTTAACACATTCAAAATGGCACCACACTTCGGCCAAGAAGCTCGACGTCCAGCTCATCACGCCTCCTGTGGAGGACCACCGCGCAACATCTCCTCTACTAACAACATCCCACTCGGTCGTCCTCAAGGTCATCACGCTTCGAGCAGACGTGAAGACAGCCGCGCGAGGGAGACTCAGCGCAAGCGTGACCGCCGAGAACGCCGCAGCGAGCTGAAGGTTGGCCGCAGTCCCAGTCCGACCATACCCTTGAGGCGCCATGGCCGCTTCGAGGATCGAGTCACGTACAACAATAGCTGCGAAGAGCATGGCTTGAACACCTTCGATGGCACTCAAGATGCACCACCACGTCCCCAACAGGGCCACCGTCTTCAAGGACGTTTCACACCCGATGATTCCCTCGATAGAGATGTTGGACCGGTGCAGTTGCCTTTGCTGCCTCATGGTCATCACCCTCAAGATCTGAACACTGACACTACTACCACTGACAACACAGACACGGAGGTTGATGATTTCGCTGATCTTTTTGGCCCTGGCCCTCCTCCGCCACGACCACCGCGAGAACCTGTCAGCACCAAGCCCTGTCAGTACGGCTCTTCTCACCATCTACCTTTCAACCTCCACCTCCACGCCCCGCGTTCTGTGCAGCCAGCGACCAGACGCGAGCCCATCCGTATGATCGATTCCTGGACGCCGCATGAGCCTGACATTTACGGTCCACTGCCTGGCTCGGGTACTCACCCTTCATCCTCATCACCAACGAACAAGCCTAAGGGCAACAAGCATCCCGTGAACATCTACAGGGGCAACGACCCTATCAAGAGGCTAGTGCAGAACAACTTGCTCCGATGCATCTTGGCCGGCAAGCCCGTGCCCAAGCCCAGGAAGAAGGCAGACCGCATGATACTCAAGTGTGCTGGCAGGCAAGAGTTTCGCTAAGGTGTGAGAATGTTCAGTGCTGCTTTGCGATTAGGCCCTTGATGCGTCGCAGGTTCTTCTGTGTAACGGCAAGATGGCACTGTTTCGCGGATCACTGTTCACTGGCTACGGGCGTTCAAGGGTGCTTATTGTAGGCAGTGGATAAGCTTGGCTTAATCTTTCGACGGCATTCTTGCAGTTTGAAGTCTACGTATGGGAAGTCATCTGCTTATGGCAATCTCCTGAGGATTAGAAGTTGGAAATATTCGGGGTACCTCGCAATTGAAAGTCTTGTTCCAAAATGCAGTCCCTGAACTATCTAACTACAATTTAGTATCAGGTCTTACAATCTCAAGCATCAAACACGGTCTCAAGCGTGGCTATCTCCAAAAATTCACTCCTCCCATAGTATGTGTTCTTCCAGCTCGCTCCTCCAAGACCTCGTTTCACGAAACACCAAAGACTCTACGCTACACTAAGAAATTTTACGCTACACCAAGAAACCCTACACTACACTCCAGAATGCGCTTCTCCATCCCCTTAGTCGTAGTTATCCTACTTACAGCCGCTTCGGCTCTCCCTGATGAATGCCTCCCCTGCGCTCCGCTATGGGCGTTCAGCACTGAGATGTGCGAGCGGTCTAAGTGCTTCACCGAGATGCGCAGCCGACCCGTAAGTAATTCGACCTTTCCATGTATCAACCAACTCGTGATTAAGGTATGCTGATATCGCTTAGGGTCGCTACGCCAGCGCACTCTGTGGCTTCGACACCACTCCCTTTGACAAGTTCTCGCATCCGCCCATGAAGAGGAGGCATATTGGGGAGCTTCCTCGCGGCTGTCCTTCTGCGGGTGTCTATGTCACTGACGTCCTGTCTGCAGAGGTTGAGGGCACTTCTGTTCCTAGCACTCTGGCTACGAGTGTCAGGCCTATTGCTACTCTGAGTAGATGAATACCTCCTCAGTCTGATGAGTACAAAAACTCGACGCTGTAGCAGTGGAATAGGTGGGCAGATCATCTGCTGGGGGTGCCGCGTGATCGTTGTGACCTTATGTCCTCGTGCGTTCTGAAATATCCTTCTGAATACCTCCCAGCTATTGCGAACCATCGAGTGCTGGCGTATACCGTGTGCATTCTTATGGGTGAACAAATTACACTGGAAGGTTTCAGACTGGACGAACCATACTACGATGCCAGCTTGCAGAAAAGGCTGCGTGTTCTATTAAATCATGCGGTATAAAAGCGCCCTCCCATGAAACGTAATCTCCTTCTTCACCACATCCATTTCAGAACCTAGCCACACATAATCCCACGATAACCTTTGCAGCTCAGCAGGATGCATTCCTACATCACCACCACCGCCATGGGTGCAGCTCTGCTCGCCATGCCTTTTCACGCCTCTTCATGCCTTCAACCTTCCAGCTCGGTCTCCTAAAGTCCTCCTGACTACCACAACTACTGGTGCGGTCGTCAAACAACCGACTACACTCATCACTGCCTTCATACGTACCCCAATAACATTGAGGAAGCGCAAGTACTTTAGCTGCAGGGCGATGTGCGCCATGGGTCCCATGTATGCATCGAAATAGGTTGCTTTGATGGCGGCGTAGATATCATTCCCCGCAAGGCTGCGACTGTGACTGGCTCTTGAACAGTACGAGCACGAGGAGTCCTGCTGGTGAAACGCTATTGGGAATGTCGTTTTTCTGTTCAAATTGGTAGTCTCCATAGGAAGAATACCCTTGAGAACTGCGTCACTGATTTCAAGGAAAAACTTGTATCCATATGTCCTCGGCGTGACGTTTCACACTGAATCTTGGGAACACAATAAGGGCGTCAGTCGGACGAACCGCATTCTCTGCATATCACAACGATGCATCCTTGAGTAACTAAGTACTTCCAGGATCCTAGAACAGTTCGCCCTGTTATACCTCAAGTTGAAGCCCTGATTCATTTCCCACATCATTCATTGTCTACTGTGTACGTCCAGGCTTGCGTTGACGACGGCACAACGTCTTTGAAATCCGTATGCTCAATTGTTATAGATAGGTAACATTATAATACCTCCAGTTCTCGGTGACCTTAGTTGAATGTTAATGCCATGCTCTTCCGTTGCAGAGGGAATCGGCCATATAAGTAGGATATTGTAGCCTCTAGAAGAGTCGTTTGTGTGCATGACGCGTGCACACAGTTGCTGACTACCTTCAAAAATTCTGAGATGCTGCAGCTTGCACCCGACTTCCTATGCAGTGCGAGCGATGCTTATCGTCATCGGACATTCGTCGGACCGAGGGCCTTGGCGTGTGGGCCAGCTCTGCAACTTCTGGAAGTTTCTGCCCCAAGCTCCTTTGTATTTCAACCTCGAAACTTTCAGGTACTTTCTCTTCTACGCTTTAGTGTTTGCGCAGCGTCTTTTGTGTAGTTCTTTGTTTTTCATCTCACAACTCTCGGTAAGTGATTTCGCGCTCCCCGCCCCGAACCATAGGATGAGACACCAGCTGGCACCAGTCTGAGAAGACTTGTACTCTTTGCATGCGGATCAGCTTCCCGGTCCACCAGACCACCTCTGATATTGGAAACTCTATCTACTTCAGCACACACTTGCTTTTTAGGCGTACCGCTGACAGATTGAATCGCAGATTAACTTATTGATCACCCCCCCAACTTTTGCGCAATGGTTCTCCACAACCCGAACAACTGGCATTGGGTCAACAAGGATGTGTCGGGCTGGACGCGCCAGTGGCTTGACAACGAGCTCCCCCAGATCTCGGCTGAGCAAGATGGCGTCACTGCGAAGATTGACAAGGTGTCCAGCATGGATGGAGACGTCGACGTGAGCCAGCGCAAGGGCAAGGTCATCACTCTGTTCGACGTCAAGCTCAAGTTGGAGTACTCCGGTAAGCCAAGTTGTTCTCGTTGCGTATGTTCAGCCGACTGACTCAGTCGGCAGGCAAAAACAAAGAGGGCGAGGAGGCTAGCGGCACAATTACGATTCCTGAGGTTGCACACGACACGGAGGAAGACGAGTATGTCGTACGTTCCCTTCGCCCACATCCCTTGACTTGCTCTCTTGAGCCCAAGCATGCATACTGACTTTCATGAAGTTTGATGTAGATGTTTACTCCGAAGACGCAAGCAAACAGCCTGTCAAGGATCTTGTGCGATCCAAGATCCTCCCACAACTTCGGAAGAGCCTTGCAAAGCTCGGTCCAGCTGTCATGGCTGAGCACGGAAAGGACATCCAGCATGCGCCTGGCTCCAACCCGTCGAGCGGTTTCTCCACACCCAAGGTCTACTCGAGCTCGAGCGTGAACAAGTCTGCCAGCTCGAAGACCGAGAGCGGTTCCCAGAAGACCAGCACCGGCTCAGTCGTCAACGTTACCACAATCAACGACAGCACTGAATTCCGCACTACTGCCGCCGAGTTGTTCCAGACGTTCACAGATCCTCAGCGCATCGCTGCGTTCACGCGCGCCCCGCCCAAGACCTTCACTGGTGCTAAGCCTGGAGGCACCTTCGAGCTCTTCGGCGGCAACGTGAGCGGAGAGTACACTGAGTTGGAAGAGCCTAAGCACATTGTCCAGAAATGGCGACTTGCACAATGGCCCGCTGGTCATTTCTCGACCCTGTCGATCTGGTTCGATCAGAACGACGTGGACGCAGTAACAATCATGAGGGTTGAGTGGAAGGGTGTTCCGGTCGGCCAGGAGGAGCCTACCAAGACCAACTGGGATCAGTACTACGTCCGCAGCATCAAGACCACCTTCGGGTTTGGTACGGTGTTGTGAGAAAGACGGAAGATATGGTTGCTATCTCGAAGATGGAGCATGGGCACCTGAATGATTTACGATCGTGAACGATGTGATGGATATGGCGAGTGAGCAAAGACTACAGCCGAATAGTTAGATGGAAGAATAATACCCCCAAAGTCTCACTGATTGTTGGCGGCGTCTCTTATCAGTGATGCAAGTCTGGAAGTATACAGCGAACAATCATTGATGTGAGAGAACGATCAGGGCAATACTCAGCAAGAAAGGCCGTTTTGCTGGAGTCCAACACAGAGACAGATTTGCTGATAAAAGCACACGGTGCGACTACCCTCGTGAAAGGATCACCACAGATTTGCAACAAAGGACGCACGGAAGACTTCTAGTGTAACACTGGCGGTCTCTTTCAGAACTGGACCAAAACCAAAAGAGAACCCAAGTCTGAGCTCTTTCATGTTTCTTTCCGAGAAGAGGGAGGGGAGCAAACGCCCTTCACTGCGAACGAGGTTCGTGATAGCCATTTTGAGGGGCGGGATTTGAGAAACGAGGATATGGAACAAACGTGCAGGGATTTAGGGACTGCGAGAGCCTCCAGAAGCAGAGAAGATATGCACCCAGGAGATGGCAGTCTTGACTTTTTGGAAGTAGGGAACGTTGACGGTGGACATGCCCACTGGTAGGGCGATGAGCTTTCGTCTCGCTCCATGGTATGTCAACTGAAGGCTCGTTGAGACCGTCCTCGAGAATCATTTCCAAAAGATGTATGTTTGGTTGTGGAACAATCGGAAATGTCCAACGAGGAGCGATTCGTCGCCCAGCATCGTGCGCTACACCTTTGGTAAGGCTCGCTCGTTCTGTGATGCTTCACGGCCTCGACTGCTTCCACGATGGATTGACAAGTTGCGCAGCCTGTGTTGTTCTTAGTGTCTATCAAATTTCAAAGGGACCTAAATACCTATCCAAGGCTTTTGATAGGTTCGTTGAAGTTCCGGGCTACAGCAGCGCATATTACGCATGTGCCCTTGACCTGCATGTCTTTTTCCTTCTGACTTGATTTGTTCATCGCTGAGAGTTTGTTGTATGTTGGCGTGAACATGCTAGTCCATGCGTTAGAGTTGCAGATTACTCTCAGTATTATGTGTATGTCAACTCTAGAGCTACACAGCCTCAGTTTTCTTGCGAACGATGCCAAAACCGTTGAGATCTTCGCATGAGCTGTACGGTGCTGCACTTGTTGATTGGGAAAATACCAGACCTTCGGCGCTATGGAGTAACGCAAGATGGTGTTAGTCTCATCATGTAAAATTGATAGCTCGAGCATCAGCAGCCTGAGAATCTTCACTTTTCAATAGTCATCACCACTGCAAACCAAATCCATGCCTGACTAGTGGCTTCTTTGTCCGGTCTATCCTCGATGGCTTCAATGCCAAGTGAGTGAGACACTGCGACATCGATTACAAACTCAATGTTCTATCTCATGCGTTGAAGGAAAAGTTGGATACGATAGCTAATTCATTGTAGTTAGCAAAGTGCATCCGCATTCCCACGGTGCCCAAACTGACTATGACTACTTCCCGGTTTTTGAAAGATCTATGGCTTATTCCTGACTTTTCTTGCGACACATGAGTCCACCAAACAGCAGCCGCCCTTAAGCATGGTTTCGGCACCTTCCGGAATTGTCGCGTGCGATTGCGGGAGTGATGTCAAGCCGCGCAAGCTCACCAAGCTCATGCGAAGCTTACACTAGCGCGGGGTAGCTCTAAGCTAGCGTGCCACCTACTGCCGGCAAGCTTGC
Organism: Didymella sp. IMI 355093; assembly: GCA_027946495.1. Classification (NCBI taxonomy): domain Eukaryota; kingdom Fungi; phylum Ascomycota; class Dothideomycetes; order Pleosporales; family Didymellaceae; genus Didymella; species Didymella sp. IMI 355093. Next base: position 1,086,568 of record JAPEUZ010000006.1, read on the forward strand.
CAGCCCCACGGCTTTACAGCTGGCGTTGATTTTTGAGAGTGACTTCAGTCATTGGAAGGCCATCAGAGCTTGTGTTTGAGTGAAATGCACACTCAGTCGACATCTGCTCGTCGACCGCTTCTCATATTTGAGTCCAGTGCTGCTATGGAAAGCTTCGGTCCTACAACCATGACGTCCGGCCTACCGTGATTGACCATCTGCTTAACCCTTAAAGGAAGGTAGGATGGCCTGGTTATCGCAACACGGCTGTCTTATGGATGGTGCATGTAAGCTGCCATGACTACAAATAAGCAGACCTGTTGCTTCGCATGGAGCAGGCTTTCCTTCAGCTTGTGAACTGCAATTGGCTTCGAACGCTTCCAGAAACGGCCCAATTCTGAAAGGCGACCATTAGCCCACGAAAAAGTCCATCATGCCAAAGCTTTACGCTGCTTTGTCTTTGTTGGCCGCCAGCCTTGCTGCAGGGCAATTCGTACCAGCACCGACCGATCTTACGACCAAGGAAGGGTACGCAGGTATCAATGTGCGCTACAAGCAGGTCCCCGAAGGCATATGCGAGCTTGATCCCAATGTGAAGAGCTACTCTGGTTACGCAGATGTCGGCACAGATCAGCATGTGTTCTGGTGGTTCTTTGAGTCGCGCAACCAGGACCCAAGCGAAGCCCCGTTGACCGTCTGGGTGAGTACATGTCAATTCTCACGAAAGCTCAATCTACTGACACTGCGGTTCAGATCAATGGCGGACCTGGAAGCTCCTCAATGATTGGACTCTTCCAGGAACTGGGACCTTGCGGCGTTGGACCAGATCTGAAGCCGTTCAACAACCCATACTCATGGTCGAACGCTAGCAACATGCTTTTCATCGACGAACCTACGCAGGTTGGCTTTTCGTACTCGATTCCAATTCCAGGGTACCAGGACGACGACGGCTACATCATTCAGCTACCAAATGCGACTTGCCCAGATTACGCGGAGGCCTACGGTACATGCGGTACTTACTCTAAGCCAGATCTTACTTTGACAGCCAATACTACCCAAGGCGCGGCGCCGAACATGTGGAAGACGCTGCAGGGTTTCATGGGCGCGTTCCCCCAGTACTCCCGCAATGGGTTCAACTTTGCTACTGAAAGTTACGGCGGGCACTATGCACCAGTGTTCAATGGTATGTTACTTTGAACGCTGCCTGTGACATCAATCTGACTTTCTCAAGCCTACTTCGTTGATCAGAATGCGAAGAACATCACCGGAGCTCACAAGATCGATCTCGAGAATGTCCTAATCGGTAACGGTTGGTTTGACCCGCTCGTTCAGTATCAGGCGTACTACAACTACTCCGTCTACCCGGGCAACACCTACGACTACGACCCATACAACGCTTCTGTCAAGGCTGAATGGTACAATAATTTGTACGGCGCAGGCAACTGCTATGACATGACCAAGCAATGCTATGCTACTGGTGAGAATGCGGTCTGTGCTCGGGCAGACAACTTTTGCGCCAGCAAGGTCGAGAACTTGTACGACATCTACAGCGGCCGAGATGAGTATGATATGCGATACCTCACGCCGGACCCGTTCCCATACGATTACTTCTCTCAGTATTTGAACACGCCCGCAGTACAGACGGCCATTGGCGCCTACCAGAACTTCTCCACAAGTTCCAGAACGGTGTCTTCGGCCTTTGGCAACACTGGCGACGACGACCGCGAGTCTGGGACTATCGAGGCTTGTCAGAAGTTGCTTGCGGCTGGCGTGCAGGTCATGATCTACTATGGAGATGCAGACTACAACTGCAACTGGCTTGGTGGACAAGTTGTCGCAGACGAGATTGCTGCACCTGGCTACGACACCGCAGGCTTCGTCAACATCTCAACATCTGACAACATCGTCCACGGTCAGGTCAAGCAGTCTGGTCTTTTCTCGTTCGTCCGCGTTTACGAGTCAGGCCACGAAGTACCATTCTACCAGCCTTTGGCATCGCTTGAGATCTTCGAGCGTGCGTTGAAGCAGGTCGATATTGCCACTGGGCAGTGTAAGATCGATGCTGGGTACAAGACAGTGGGCACGCCAACGAGCACGTACCGTGAAGGCAATGCGACTATCCAGTTCGAGGTTACACCGGCAAATGCGACTTACAACACTTTGCTCAACGCTCCGGATCCAGAGCCAACATGGACTGCGGAGGCTGTAGCGAAGTCCAAAGTGAAGCGCTCAAGGGGTAAGGAGGTTCGACCAAGCATGGCGCTGCTCAGAAGGCGATCTGTGTGATGAATAGCACTGCATCATATATGGCCATTGTGTAAATAGTCTTCAGATGAAAAGGCACGGACAATGCAACATAAGTCTCAAATGTAACATGCAGGGTGGATCGTAGAGGTCGTCATGACTCGACGCTCTCCCACACGAGTTTTTAGTCAGCTCGCACAACGTTGACGCTAGCCCGAGCCCCGGCGTCACTGGAGTTGATCAGCATTGCGCAACAAGTTGGAGCCGCAATGCTGCCCCACTGCTCAAGAAAAGTCAACATGTATGTAAAGCTGGCGCGTGGTTGTCACTACGCACAGAATCAAAATGAACAACACAAAACGCGTCGTGCTGGGCGCAAGCAAGGATGATGAGCAAAAGCCACTGATCCCTGCATACGGGGTTGAAGCCTTGGAACGGAACCTTGGGTGTTGAGAATCGCATCATTGGCAGTCGCGGCAGGTGCATATCGAAAACGAGCACTCCGCAACCTCCCACGCTACGCTCACTTGACGCTCACTTGACGCTCACACGCACTGCACGACCGCGACCAAAGACTCAGCAGCAACGATTCCGAGGTTGCCGCGTCGCGTTGCCCCACATCAGGTCCCTGGAGGTGTTTCCCAGCATCGTGCGACGCCTGAGGTGTGCAGACTTCACCGTTTCCAATCGCTGGTCGATTTTCTTTTCTGCACCTGCTCCGCTCTCGACATATCTTGCGATGGTACCTGCTGGCGCGTGGCCTCGCTGAGAGGCATCTACGCCTGTGTAATAACCGCGCCTCTGGTCGCCAGCCCTGTCTGCAGCCGCGCAGAAGCAACGCAATAGCGGCGGACGAGCCCACAGCACATCCCAGCAATGGCGCCCTCGAGCATGTTTTCATACCTCAGGCCAGGTCATGCAAAGCGCAATGCCTCGAGCCTGGTCTCCCCCGATCCCGTCTCCAGCCCAGCCGCCCTCCCGCTGCCGTCGCCGTCACAGAATACTGAGTACTTCGCATCGCCGCGCATACCAGATAACGAGAGCTTCACCTCCGACTCGCCCGTATCGCCGTATCCACCGCAGCTCCCACCCATAACGCGTGTCGCTTCTAAGCTAGACCAGGCCAGGGCTACACAGAACTCTCCGCGCCCTGCAGGTCAGCGTCCGCTCAGCACAGGGGGATCCAACAGCCAGTCAGCGCAGGACCGTAGCATGCTGTCCCCGCCGCAGCGTACGCACGAGCAGTTGTCTCCCAGTCAGGGGAAGAAGCCTGCGTTCTTGCGTTCTAAGACAGACATTACGCCCACAGGCCTCCGCCCGCAGGGACTGGGCATCTCACATAAGCCAGATCACGTCTACGCCGCAGAGACGCACTCTCAATCCTTCACACACCTGACGCCTTCCCTTACATCACCCGGCTATGCGAGCCATTCCAAGTCGCAGACCTCACTCATGAGTGGTCTGACGGAGAAGCTGTCTGGTAGCTCCAAGACAGCTTCGACGTCCACAGCTGCACCCGCCAAGGCCAAGTCACGACTTAGGAATCCTATGTCGCTGCTTATGCGGCGAAGATCAGGCCAAACACTCGATCCCCTTCATGACGAGTCGCTGGTCACCCAACGCTCACCATCGTTTGTCCCACCGATTCGAGACAACTACGATCCTAGCATTCGTGGCAACATTGTTCACGACTTCAATGCACCGAGACTGAATAGGAACCTCTCGTACAACAACGCATATGGTAGCAGTCCAGTACCGCCAGGCACTCCAGGGGAAGTGGGAAGGGTCAGCCCGCCAAAGATTGAGAAAGAGCATACTCCTGTCTTTCGGGAGCATTTTGACGATGACACGAGTTATGAGCAGTCGCAAGCTGCTGTCCGAGCTGAGCAGTTGGCCAACAACGACTTCCTCGCGCGGAATTCCATGTTGTTACTGTCTGAGCCATCGCCGCCAGAACCGACACCTGCGCCCAGATTAGCACCCCAGCAAGATACGAAGCCAGCACCGGAGGAAACGTCCTCGGAACCTCCACCGCAATCCACGTCGCCAGCTCCTCCACCACCCTATCAAGCTATCGATCTGGCCTCCTCCGTTCTCTCTCCTGTGGAAGAGGTACCCAGCCCCACATATGCCCCAACTGACGATAATACTCCAAAAGCAAAGTCGACAAAAAGTCCACCACCGTCACGGTCTCGAGCCGCTTCGGTCACTGATCCGTCATGGCAACCGGTGGGGTTGCCAGCACATCTCAGTAGCCGGGCTTCGAGATTCAGCTTCCAGATCAACGGTGGTAGTGACTCGACGCAGGAGCACCTCATGGAAGAGAGGCACAGAAAGAAAGCAGCAGAGAAGGCGTCTAAGCAGGCACATCTATCACCCAATACAATTGATGATGAGTACGACGAGTACGGCATGGACGACGATTTCGATATGGATGGTGGGTTCGAAGAAGAGATTCCCATGTTGGGAGAGGATGATGAGTATGGTGGGTTGGGAGATCAGAGCATCAACGATGGCATCAGTACCTTCGATTTCTCGACGTTGTCCATCAACCCAGGTTTCATGAACCAGAAAAGCACTATGCCACCGAGCGGCCAGTTGCAGACTTCTTACGACATGAACGGCAACCCCATAGCGTTCGCGATGTCTGGGGAAACGTACACCATGCAGTCGAACGAGAACACTAGGTATCTGAATCCGGAAGAGGACGACGATGATGGGATGCAGCCATCGATGGCGCCCAGACTACAACAAAACTTTCAGTTCCCTTCCGATCAAGCACCAGCAAAGACAGGTGGTCAGGAGCTGGATTTGAGCAACGATCCTAGTCCAGGAGAAGACGGGCTAGATGATGATATGTACTTCGACGACGGGTTGATTGGGGAACAGGATCTTGGCGACGCACCTGCATTTGATGAAGAGACATTTGATGACCCGAAGGGCCCACTGTACGAGAGGAAGATGAAGTCAGCGCCACCTGAGGATACGCCTTCATCTCAGCCGCTACAGGCGTTGCCCTCCGAAACGGGATACGAAGCGGACGATGACACCCTGTCTAGACACTTGGAGAAGTCGGAGCCTTCATTGGCGCACAAGACTTCTGTTGCGCATGCCCCGGCCGGCCCAACAACGTTCAACTTCAATGACATGAGCTCATACCATACTGCGCTCGTCGATGCAGCAAATCGAGCCGAAGCAGAAGGCCGCTTCGCACGCAAAGCGAGTGTCGATGTCGGCAATTCCAGCTCTGAGCTTGACGACGGGTCGTCGATCAGTCACTCGCGCCCAAGTCTAGTTCCTGACGATGGCCGGTTCAGTCTAGACACACTCGGCTTTCCTCCGGATGACGATGTGTACGGAACAGATATGAGCTTCCAAGACGACTATGACTATAGCGACTACGACTCGGCCCTCGAGAACGATCCTATGATTGCGGCTGCAAACGCCGAGGCGCTGGCGTACGATGACGAAGGTTTCTATGGGAGCGAATTCGGCTTCTACGCGGCAGCTGGCGATGCGCAGAGCGAGTGGGGTGGTGTGTTTGCCTCAGGGCTCAACCGCGCTGTGAGTGGACGCAATGCTGTGAGGGAGCCAAATTTAACTCCCATCACCGAACGAAGCGAGTACAGTACGCGCAACTCCTTCATCAGTCTAAACCATTTCCGTGATGGGTCACTACCAATTGCAAGTCCCGGACTTGCTCAATTAGCCCGTATGAGTCCCTACGAATGGCCCGCAGAAGAGGAGAATATGAGCCTTGACGCTCTCATGAAGCTTCGGAAGGGAGCATTCGGTGGAAGTGTATCGAGCCTGCCTAGCAGTGCTGCGAACAGCCCGCGTAACTCTTCACCTTTTGGCATGCAGTTTGCAGCCAGAGCCAGTAGTGCGACTGGTAACCGTATGCAAGAGCAGTACGAGAGCGAGATCGAAAGCGATGAGTCAGCAGAAATTGCCGAAGACTTTGTTGACGAAGAAAATGACGATGGTCAGATGGACGCTGTCAACGGAGCTTACGAGGACGAGGATGCGGGAGATAGCGACGGAGACGAACGTCCTGAGAGTCCAACGCTTACAGCGAGTGACTACAACTCGCTTTCAAGTCCCACAAGTCATCTCCAAAGTCTTCCGCCCTTTGCACCGCCGGCGCGGCCCCAGATCCTGCAGATGCAAAGCTTGTACGCGCAGCCTCCATCTCACCTGGTCTCAGCTATGAAATCGCCTGCGAACATCGCTCTGCCCATCTCACCGTTTGGCATGCCGCTACCCTCTCCGTTCACCATGAGCCAGCATCCAGCGTCACCGCCACCGATCGACACATCGCTCTCATCTCCTACTGCGACTTCGTCGAGTGGTCCAAGACGTCAATCGGTTGGTTTTGCGTCACCAATATCAGCAACATCGCCCATGACGCCTGGTGGAAGTAATTGGAGGGCTGGACATTCGCGGAAGGGCAGTGCAGCAGACAGCGTCACCTATGTACGTGAGCATGACGAGGCCGGTGAAGGCCGTTGGGTCCTTGAAAGAAGACGCACCGCTGAAAGCGGGGAGCTAGAGTTAATTGGTAGGGAGATTGTTGAAGGCGGAAGAATATGATATCTCGGCTTCGGCGAGGTCGAGAGAGACGGCATCGTTATTGCACCGGCATTTGAGGCGTTCTAGCGATTTTGGGGACACTAATGCTCGCCCGACATGAAAGGCTGGTCCTCATCACCGTAAGATACCAAAGCATAGACCAATGTTAAATGAAACCGTCCATGAGATGGTGAACCCATTGAGTACCACCCCGCAGTTCAATGAGCTTGTGCATGCGCCTACACGTCGATAAGAAGCTACAGTGCGTACTATAATGCATGTATCTCCAGGCTCGGGCCTGATGTGGTAATTTTGAGACTACTATGTCTCAGAAGATACGGGTGTTACCTCCAGATGTAGTGGCGGGAATAGCCGTCACGTACCCTCCGGACCAACGTCCGACCCTACAGTCTGGCTCATTGCCCTCGTGTTTTGATGACGTCCCTGAACCCTTCCCTCACGACGCGACTCTCGACCGCCTTGAACATTCAAAAATTGAAGCCTTAAACCCCAGACACTCGCTCCACAGTTTGTAACAACTTCTTCTCCACCCCTCATCCCCAATGATGCGACGCGTCATTGCCAAGAGAGAGAAATGCCGGGACCCGCGCCCCTTTACCGCATTGGTGGCGCCCACGGCTCGTGTCCAAGAAACTTGAGATACGGACAACCAACCGCGGGGGACGTTTTCTGGAAATTAAGGCGCCCATGAAGAGCGCAACGTAGATTGTGGCTTTCCTTGGCTTCTCGTGCGTTTGTTGCAACGCTCTCACTCATTTCTACACTCCTTGTTATTCCCCAGGTACAGACGGAATCTGCGATACCGCGTCGCAGGCCTACTATGATGGCACGCCCGCTCAATTCGAGCCTCATCTTCGACAGACGAGTGCTCCTGGGTCTCGGCGCCGTCGTGATCCTTGCGTTCACTTTCGCCTTCCTCTACTCGCCAGACCTGCGACCTAGCTCTGACTGGATACCACCGCTCTCCTCGAAACCCACGCCCGTCTTCTCGATACCGCCGAAGAACGCACAAGACCCGAACATCGTCGAGCTCGACTACCTAGCCATCCAGCCCAATGTCACAGACAAAGTGCGCTCGTACTGGAACATCCCGTATGCGGCGACTGCTGGCGGCAAGAACAGATTTCGTGGGCCGCAGCCGGTGAACAGGACATATGGCATCGGAAGGAAAGAGAAGCCGCTTGTATGGAAAGGAGACCTGGGCATGTGTCCGCGCATCCAGAAGATCGACCCAAGTCTGAGAAACAGAGAGGATATCGCCGGCGAAGACGTCGTAGGCATCTTCGCAGACAAGACCGAGGACTGCCTGAGTCTGAACGTATTCACGCCATTCGATGCTGAGGCTGGCGACGATCTGCCTGTTCTGGTCAATATCCCTGGTGGCGGCTTCCATCTGCCTGGCAGAAGTAATGGTGGTGAGATGGTGGAGAAGGCCAGAAAGGAGAAGGGTAGGAATGGCAAGCTGGACAAGGGCATCATTGTGGTAACATTGTACTATCGCAACGGTATCTATGGCTTCCTCTCCGGCAAGGAGATCGCAGAAGATGGAGACTACAACAATGCGCTCAGAGATCAAAGAGCTGCGCTGGAGTGGGTGCAGAAGTATATTCGCTACTTTGGCGGCAACCCAGATCACGTTGTACTCATGGGCACTAGTGCTGGAGGCGCTTCGGTATTGCTGCAGCTTACTGCTAACGAGGGCGACAACCACGCTGCCATCCCTGGCACCGGCAGAAAGCCCCTCTTTCGTGGCGCCATCGCCCAAAGCCCTGCGAGTCCTACATTCTTCACACCGACCCAGGCCGAGAAGTTCTACAACGAAGTCGCTGATGGGCTCAACTGCACCGACATCACTTGCGTCCGCAACGCCTCCCCAGGCGATCTGTACTACGAAAACTACCCAATGACCTTCCCTGGTCGCAACACACCCCCACGCTGGATGTGGGCACCCACCACCGAACCTGCGGGCGGGATGTGGACTGAGCCTGCACCAGCAGCTATCATCCACAACCGATATGCTAAGGTCCCGACCATCATTGGTTTTACCTCGAACGAAGGTTCAGATCAGGTGAAGAAGGCAACAGACACACTCGATGATTTTAAGTCCTATCTGAAGGACCATTACCCATTGCTCACTGACGACGACCTCGATCTGCTCGCCAAGACATACCCGAACGACCGACACTGGCCTGACAGTGGAAGATACTGGGATGCGGTAGCGAAAGCACAGGGCGAGATCCGCTACATCTGTCCGACCTATCTCGCGTCCAACGCTATAGGCACAAACAACCCCAAGAGCGTACCAACATACCAGTACCAGTGGGACGTCATGTGGGGTGTGGACATCGAGAACGGCTATGGCACCAAGCACGCCGGCACAGTCGGTCAAGTCATGGTGCGCCGCCAAAACGAGATCTCCGACTACTTCATCAGCTTCATCAAGTACCTCGACCCCAATGTCGAGAAGGGGAAGGACACACCCACCTGGGAGAAGCTCGACGAGAGGAAGAGGCGGTTGTTCTTCACCAACATCAAAGAGGGCGGCAAGCGCGGCGACGGCACAAACATGCTTGGCAAGATAAGGATATGGATGGAGAGCGTCGACGAGAAGAGAGAGGCGAGCTGCGGCATCATCAGGGGCCTGATGAAGAGGCTGCAGATGGAGAGTGTTGAGGCACTCGAACTGGATAAGTAAGGCGCGTCGTTAGCGGTGGTTTCACTTCTTGCTGTATACACCTATCCATATTGAGCATTTACAGGCGTTGGGATAGATGCCTCATCGTACGCGATGTGTGGCTGTACAAATTCGAATTCTTTGCTGTTCCATAGGGCTATCTCGTGTATGCAGAGCCCGGCCCTCGGCATATTGGTGAGTCGGTGACGATGTGCGTGGAGACAGTTGATAGCGCGCGAGTGCCTTCCGTTTTTCATCCGTTCTTCCTCCGCAACAACGACACATGTACCCGTCCATGGACACGCTTCAAATAGTGGATACTTCCGTAACGATCACGATTTTTGGCATTCCACTTACAGACTTCAAGACACAGTTGTTGAAACTGTCCTGTAACATACATCAGTATATGTCGGCAGTCGTCCCACGATGCCTTTACTTGAGCATCGCGAAGCTTTTCACAATTACGCAAAGATGGCTCTCTCACTTCAAGTTACGGTCGCAGCACGGTCATGGGTTTATAGCTCAGTTTCCACTATCCTTTGCCTCCTCACGACCTTCCTTCCATACATCACTCGCAGAACACAACCAAGACTCCACAGCAGATGTCACTCAATTTACTTAAGCGACACAAGTCCTCTCTGGTTCGCATACTCTTCTGTCGTTCGGCGACATACTAACAGCAACTCAGGATGCCATAAAGGAGAAGAACGCGGTGCAACCGAAGAAATCGCAACCGCAATTCACGCAGGTCGTTCGCGAACAGTCTCCGTTATTCGAGCCTGAGGGTGTACCTGAGCAGCAGAGCCTGCAAGTACCGGTAGCGGTCATGGTTGCCCCAACTTCTGCACCGGTGCCTGCGAGCGAACCAACTCCACCAGAAACTCCCTCTTTCCTCAAGCAGCTTCAGGACATTGAGGTGGCCGCGAAAGAGGTGATGTCCGCTTGGGATCCCAAGTATTTGCTCCAAGCTTCTGACCCAGTTGTTGGAGCAACTCAACTGCCTGTAAAGCGCAAAGGTAACTACGAGCTTGGTGTTTTTAAACATAGCTAATCCCAACACAGCTGCAGAACTGGAGTCCGACTCAAGCGATGACGAAAACGACGGTGATTCCGATTCCGATGATGAAGAAGAGGAAGTTGCACCACACGATCCGAATTCGCAGACGCGTCCAAGGTTGCCCATCTATCATCCTGGCTTTCAGCTTGCAGAAGATATCACACAGAAGATCTTGCAAACTTTCATACAATTCATCACAGCATCTATCCAGGGAGGGTACGATGATGACGAAGCTCAGCGACTCAGGAACGAGATCATCAGAAAGAAGCCCATCAACTATCAGGATGCTGTTCGTCTGGCTGTAGCTGGGGATACTGGTGTCGGCAAGTCAGCCCTGCTTAATGCACTGCTGGGTGTGGTGAATCTTACGATCGAGGCATGTTTTATGCAGCACAACATGTATTCATAGCTGACGAGTCTTACAGAGTGATTCTGGTGGCGCATGTACCTGCGTCATCACCGAATTTCGTCAGTCTAAGCCTACTCAGAGCACACCGTTTGCTGCGGAAGTTAAGTTTTTCTGCTTGGAAGTATGCAAAAACCTGGTTAAGGGCCTTTTCACGCAATGGTTCAACGTCAAAGCTAAACAGAGAGAGAACCCGGACGAGCTTGACGACAAAGAGCTCTCCGAGATGTCGACAGCTCGTGACTGCCTCCAAGAACTATTCGCAGATCGACTTGAATTTGGAAGCGCGGAGATGTTCATGAATACCGCAACGTCGACTAAGGATTCGAAGGTCTTGAGTCAGCTCATGAGATGGACTACCGAGATCTACCAGCAATTCATCAAAGAAGGAGAAACCTCGGTGTGCTTCGAAGCGAGCACCCCGGAAGAACTCGCAGAGCAGTACCATCCATTTACGCGTTCGGTTCCCAACGCTAGTTTCGATGGAAAGCCGCTCAGATTCACTCCATGGCCGTTGGTCGAAGTCGTCCAAGTTTTTCTAGCCTCGCCAATCCTTGCACAGAACGTCATCATTGCAGATGTACCGGGAGTCTCGGATGTCAACTTATTCCGCGTTGAAAATGCGGCCCAATACCTTCAGAAATGCAGCACTACCATCGTCGTGGGCAAGATCGATCGTCTGCAAGACAACGTTGCCTTTCGGCAGCAGTACATGGACGCCTACCGAAGAAGGCGTAGCGGAAGTGTTGTCTTAGTCGCTACGAGGTCCGATGATCTGAACGACGAGAATGGCTCGACGCTCATTTTAGATCCTGCGACTGAATCTCAGATGTCGACCATCAGTGAAAAGTTACTCGACGTAGAAAAGAAGATCAAGTTGACAGTCAACGAGATGGAGGGCAACAAGCTCAACAAAAAATCGAAAGTGAACAAGGCTCTGAAGAAGCAGAAGAAGAAGCTCATGGCTCGAAAGAACGCACTCGAAAAGCAGCGAAAAGGCATCCGTATCGCTCATCGTAGCAAACAAGTCAGTCGCATCATCAGTCTCAACTATCGTGCCGACACAGGCGACGATGCAGGCGCTCCAGTCTTCTGCGTGTCTAATCGAATGTATATGCGACATTTGCGCGGATACGACCTGGATAACGAGCAGAGTGTCCCAACGATGACGATTGGAGAGACTCAGATCCCTGCACTCATCTCTCACATCTTTGCTTTACCTTCCAAAGGGCGGACAGCCACGCTCGACCATTTCGTCCGGGTCACTCTTCAGACCCAGTTGAGCGTGGTTCAAATGTCTTGTAGCACGAGCACTCTGGCCCGAGTAAAACATCTCGTGGATATTGTCCAGAAAGCTCGAGATGTATGTCCGCAACATCTTGTCTGCTCGTTCTCACTGACACACTACAGGATCTTGATGCCAGGATCAGTAATCTAGCCACCAAGTTCATCAAGACCGACATTAAGCATCTTGAGGATGAGCTTGCGCATCACGATTTACAGACAAGATTCGACGTTCAGGCGACAGCCAAGCTAAAGAAGTGGGAGATGCTGGTACGTTCTTTCCAAAGTGACGATCTCTTGACTGATAATCTGCAGCCTGCTGGAACACACAAAGCAGTTTGCAACAAGCAAGGTTCGTGACCAACATCCTAGTGGAACCAGGAAGGTTAACATCTGCATAGGGACACATGTGCTCAAGAAGAGAGGCATTGATCTGCACTGGAACGAAGAGTTGATGTTGCCCATGCGATCAGCCATCGACCAGATATTCCGCACGATTATAGACGAGTCTTGTGACATGTTCGAAGCGCAGGCCGCTCAGTCCATCAAGGATGCACTGAACGAGCTGGACAATACGCTTAAGGGTAAGTTCTGCACGGTTCTGAGAGCTCGTCGTACTAAAAGCTCTCTCAGGCGACCCACAAGCGTTAGCAGCTGATGCCTACAAGATTTGCCTTGAGACGAACAAAGTCCGATATGGGGAAGAGATATCTCGGCAAGTCGTTGCAGCTGCAAAGACTCTGAAAGATGGCCTGATGTAAGGATCGGGTTACAAAACTTTGCACCACTCGCTAACACTCACGAAGCAAAGTGCATATGCGCGCTGTCAAGGTTGGAAAAGACGACTATTTGTACGAGGCGATGCTCGCCATCTATGCAAAAGCTAACGAGACGAGGGGTACTGGTAAAGGTACGCGGTCTCATCGCACCGATGATGAACACACTGACAGTACCTCTAGGAATGACGATGATGGTTGCGCGGTGCAAGTATCTCCAGGAGGCCATACCCGGTCCTACAGGGCCTTTCAACAACATCGCAGGCTGGGCTGAAGAAGATGCAAGCAAAGTCATGACAGCAGTCGAAGAGAAGCTCAAGAAGGAAGCCGACGACATCTTCCTACAGATCCAGAATGCCTTCCACGCGATGAAGAAAAGGAAGGAGAACGATACCCCAGAGGGCAAGCGGTTCCGCACCGAGCTGCACGAAATGGTCGCCGAGGCGAGGAGGATTATGGACGGAGTTGGTACCGATGCGCTTGAGCTGTGCAAACAGTACAAGTGATCGAATTCACGACGTGCTGAGAGGGGTTCGAGCCGAACAAACGGTTAGGTTGCCGTAGAGTTCGCTATACATTCGCGCGCTACGGCGGAGGACAGACTCTTCAGGACGTTGGACATGGTATCTGTTCAGCTGGAACACGTTTGATTGTTATGAAGGCATGGGCAGTCATGTTTAAGATACGGACGCATTCGTTCATTCACCCCTTCTTGCTGAGTATATCTCTTTGACTGCTACAAGGGCAGCATGGAAATCGTCACCGCAGTGGCAGACCTCCGGAATGCGAACAGACTTTCTTCCATCCCACCACTCCAACCATGAGTTTTCATTTTCAGTGCTCAGTCTCCTTCTGGTTCAAGCGCCGTCACAATAGAATGCTGGCTACCTCAAGCATGCGAATCAATCTCACAGACTCTATCGGCAGTCATCACAAAAAGCAAGCTTGGGGTCGTCAGATCTGATTCGCTCGTACATGAAGCCTATCTATCTATCGTACACATGCTATCCGTCAGGCATCCCATGATCGGAGACCGCCGACACGGGACCCCACGTTCCCTCTCCAATGAGGGCGACGAATCCCCGCTCTGGAGGAATCACCTTTCCCACGAGTCGAATCGCTCGCAAGAGAAGCACACAACGCCAGTTCCCCCTGACGTTCCATACTCACGTGCCCAGATGTCACATACCCGTGCCCCCCGGCCCGAAGAAAAACCCGTCGAACAGATCCAACCCGTTCCCATCGCTCCAGTCGTGCGTGCCGTCGCCAAAACCCATGCCGAAACCTATCCCTACGTCCTGCGTCGCCGCGCCGTCGGCCATGCTCGATGCGCTGCCCTGCACGGGGAAGCTGTCGAGGAAATCCAGGTCGTTGTGGAAGCCTAGATCCGGGTACGCGGAGCTCATGCTCTGGCTCTGGGCGTAGGCTTGGTAGGGCAGTGCGGACGACATCTGGTAGGGAGACGGCATGGGTTGGGGTGGAGATTGGGAGATGGGTGGGGAGAGAGTGGGTGTTGTAGATGGGAAGGCTTGTTGCTGTTGTGGGCTGGGTAGGGACTGGGTCTGTGCGAAACTGAAGCCCTGGGTGCGTAGTTGGGGCGAGATTTTCAGGTCGGCGGTGAATTGCATGCCGGCCTCTGGCTTCATCGGTATGGGCGGGGGACGCATTGTGTTGACCTGGTTTGACACCCGGCTGAAGGAGCGCTTGTCTGTTTCGTCTTCTGAGAAGAGGTCCTTCAGGTTCATGTCGAACCTTGGCACGGGTTTGCGGATCCGCTGGTGTGGGTGTTGGGTGAAGTAGCTTGTGTTGCGTGAGTAGCCTTGCATGTCTGCGCTCGACTGTCCATCGGTGTCTGATGCAGATGTGTATGTTGTGTTAGGCGAGTGTGATGTTTGAGGGTAGTTTTGTTGGGACAAAGGGAGTGCGCGGAGGGCCTGAGGACCAAAGCCGGTTGTTGACATGCACATCTGGATCGTGGCTTTGCTCATTCGGTCAAAAGCATCGCGACACGCCTCGGCGGGCGGGCATTTGTCAATAAGGTCACCCAGGACCGAAGTTGCAGCCAATACGGTGAAGTCGACGTCATCCAAAGACTGCAGGGCCAAGTTAGTGTGGTTCCAGAGTGCAGTCTCTGCGACAGATGTCGCACAAGCAGAGATAAGCTAGACTCACTAGTAAGCTGCGAACATGAACGCTGTGCCACACAGCATACAGAAAGGATATCCCTGGTTTCTGAGTCAGCAACGTCATGGTAGACGGAGAAGAGCACTTACCAGCCATAAAGAGGTGGTGGGTTGCCAAGAAGGTGTAGTTTACAAGGTGTACACGGTGAAGCTGTCTGTAGAGCTTCAAGACCTTCTGGCCAGCCTCAGCTACCTTGAGGAATACCAGGTCCTCATCTTCACGTTCGTCCAAGCTGACTATGGATGGACTACCAACATCAGAGCCAGTGGTGCCAAGTACACTTTGTAGGCCCGAGGGGACTACTAGACTCTGCCTGTACAACATGATGACTGCTTGCCAGTAGTTCAGCTCCAGAAACAAGGGCGAGAATTGCACGCCGGCGTCCATCTGGGTCGGAGCCGAGTCCTTCCATTCCTGCAGGCGTCTGTCGATGTCTGCGCGCCAGGCACGGAAAGATTCGAACTTGGCGAGGAACGGTGATGGTAGCTTGGTGTGCATGAACTCGTTGCGCTGGTTTGCCCCGCTCGCCCTTGCTTGTTGGGCCTGACGGTGCTGCAGAACCTGCAAGATCTCGGACTGGAGCAACCTGAGGCGGAAGTAGTGATATGCAACGACTTTGTAGGTGGGTCGTTGGAGGTGTGGCGGGGGCTCCAGGAAGCCTTCCTTTGTGATGAAGCGGTCATCGAGCAGCGAGGGGAACTCTGTTGTAACGATCTGATCTGTAATACCCTGCTGCAAGTCAGCATTCTATCGAGGGGGGCCCAGGTTGAATGCAGGTGCTACTCACAAACGGTCTGCCTACACAAGTACTGACGAGCCTGTCGACCGAGTACACACACCACCAAAGTCGTCGTCGCAGGTCTCTGACCCACTGTCTGCGGCCTCTCTCCTTTGCATCGATCTTGGCAGTGTTGGTGCTCGCACCAGGCGCGGTCGATGCATGCTCGTTTGCAGAAAGCTCGGTCTTGAGGCCTGTTTCCCCAGCGGAGTGGTCCTCCGAACCTGAGCCGTCGATACCCACTCCGTCCTCGTAGTGTAACCCTAGGTCGACACCGAGGCGGACAGCGACTCCCACGATGTACCACAGGCCAGGTGCAACAGGTCTCAGCAGAGCAAAACCTGCGAGCAGTAGCACAGCCTGCAGCTCTTCTAGACCCCCACCAAAGCCATCGGGACGGTCCGCAGCGGGGGAGGATCCCAGGAAGTTCTCGAGGTGTACAATGGCCGAGGCGTGGTACTCTTCGGGCTGGTGCTGTTGGCCTGCCAGCCTCCGCTTTTTGGTGTGCGGTGGAGATGCTCGGGATTTGTTTGGTGAGGCTGAGCCGTCAGAAGTGGGCGAGTCGTCTACGTCGGAGCTTCCCAGGATGATACCGGCGCCTATGGCGAAGACAATGTTCAGCATGTACGACTCCCGTGATGTGCGGTGCCGTTCTCCGTTGGCGTAGACGCGCTCGAACATGTCCATGAACTCGCCGCGGTGCAGGATGGGTATCTGGGGGTTGGCGTGCTCGAAGTAGAGCTCGACGAGCCTCGAGCCCAGCTCTTTGTCCGGGAAGGGCGCCTGGCGGAAGGTGGGCTTGGTGTGCAGGCCGAAGAAGGAGTCGCGCATCGAGGTGCCGCCGTCGACGGGGTTGGCGGCGTTGGCGGCGGCTGCTGCTGGCTTGCCTCCACGGTTGCTGCCGCGCTCAGACGACGAGCCGGAGACGGAGCTCTTGACGGCCGCGAAGACGACGCGGGCGAAGGAGATGCCGGACGTCGAGCCCAGGTAGCGCGGGTCGCTGGCGCCCTGGACCGACACCATGCCGATGTTGGAGACCAGCTTGGTGAGCTTCTCGCGGTCGTACTTGTCGTCCTTGTCGCGCTCCTCGCGCGAGGGCGCGGCGCTCGCTGGCTGCGCGGCGCCATTGCTGCGCTGGGGAGCGGCGTGGGCGGGCTGGTGGGCAGGCTGGTGGGCGGGCGCGGTGCCGTTCGACTGGAAGCTCGGGTTGAAGTCTTCGGCGGGCTGGAAGAGCACGTCGTTCTCGTGCAGCAGCGATTCGAGGTAGGCGACGCGGGTCTCGAGGTACCAGACGTAGCTGCGTGGTGGTCAGTCGCCGAGCCGAGGCGCATGAGCTCCTTGAGCTTCTCGAGCTCCTCCCCACCAGCGCTGCTGCTGCTTCTGCTTACCTGCGCGGAATCTCGCGCTTCGTGATGGGGTCGTAGCCCACGCACTTGACGCCTGCCTTGTCGCACGACGCGCACGACGGCAGCCGCTGGTCGCAGCGGTTCTTGCGCAGCCGGCAGCGGTTGCACGCGCTCACATTGCGGAACGACGACGCCGACGAGCTGCTTGCTGCTGCTGCTGCTGCTGCTGCTGCGCGCGCAGCCGGGCTGGCGGGCTTCTGCGAGGCTGCCGAGTCCGAGGGTGACGGGAGCTCGCCCTCATGAGACTCCTCCAGAGAGCGCTTGAGGCCGCTCATCAGGGCGCATAGTAGGACAAGGCCGAGGGTCCAGGCTGCGTCGTTGTGGATTGTGGCCGAGTGCTCTCTCCCCGCACTGCAGTATGCCCAGTGCCCGTGCAAGTCCTCGTCAGTGCCAGTGCCAGTGCCAGTGCCAGTGCCAGTGCCAGCGGCAGCAGAGTGTGTCGGTACTGCGAGCTGGGAAGACTGGCCGCGTCGTGTGCAGCTGCCATGTCCGCAAGACGCATTCGACGGGAACCCTGGCTTCTGCACCGCTAGGCGGGCTAGGGCTGTTCCTTATCAGCGGGCCAGGTAGCTTTCTCTTAGACGTGGGCGGCGCTGCATGCCATGTCCGAGTGGGCTGCCGAAGCCCTACGAATGCACCCCAGCCGATAACACGACGCATTGTATAGCTGCTGACTACAAGGAATCGAAGCCTTGATCCTCCTACATCTATCCTGTGCCCTTGATACACCGTCGTCGCTAATCTGCACCCTCCCCACCATCTCGCCCTGGTCCCACCATCATCACCCTACCTCGGCTCAACAACCATGCGAGGTTGAGAGAAGCATTGTTCATCACCCGCACCTCCTGCACGTCTACTCGGCAGTTGCTGTCTGGGGTTCGGCCAATTGCATCCTACAGTCTGGGGAAAAGCACCGATTACATCACCTTCTAGTCACTAGTTGCAAGTCGTCCATGTTGGCTGATCGTTGTCTCAAGAGATTGATTGGATATCATATTGCTTGTGTAAGCCAATCTTGGTCATGACAACTATAGACTCATGAAATAAAGAACTGCTGGGGTATTTGTTCTTTTGAAAAACGCCTTGCTCGACATGGCCATTGCTGGCTCCCGAATTGCCCGAGCTGTCCCATCTCTAATAATATCGCCCAAAGGTCCGCCCATTATAGTGTGTCGCTGAAGTGCTGAAATGCTGATAAACGCCTTGTGAATGCATGCTCTAAGGTGTCCGTGAAGAGCCGTTATCTATGTTCCCGAAACCGTGGAACTCCGTGGAAAGTTTTTGCTGCCAGCGCGTCGCACGCCGGCGCCGAGAATAACCTTGAAAATCATTTGCGCCTTGTTGTTGGTGTTGGTAGAAATTTCATCTACTTGGAGAGGACCATCTCTGCCTCCTCGTCCGGGGTGAGGGTAAGAACTGATTCGGCGTCAGACGCACAGTCTACCAGAGCCTCCTCGTCGTCTTCGCTGATGGTGGGCTTGTCCGACTCCTTGAGCATGAGGCCAGGGAGCCATCCCATGAGCGCAACACAAGCAATCGCCCACCATGCCAAACCAGACATGTGGTGGTTGCCGCCGAAGCTGTCAACCGCACCAGAGATGGTGGGGCCAAACCCGCGACAGACACTGGCCGAGGATGCTGCAGCACCATTCAGAGTGCCGAGAACGCGCTTCGAGGGAGACGAGTTGGCGAGGATGATGGCGAGAGACGGGTAGGAGAGTGACTGGAATGTGACCTTGCCGATGAGGAGGAAGACGAGACCAGGAATGCGAAGGTTCTCGGGGAGGAGGGCGAGGTAAGGAGCCAGGATGTAGAGGACCGGGTACAGGCACATGGTGATCCAGAAAGTCCGCAGGCTTCCGAGCTTCTTGCTAAGCCATGGGAAAAGGAACAGCTGAGCGACCATCTGCATCGCGCCCTGCATGGCCAGGAAAGCGCCAATGTTCTGCGTCTGCCATCCAAATCCACCTTCGAACATGAAAGGGAGGTTTGCCGTGCCCGGTACGTACGCCGCCTTGGACATCAAGATTGGTAGAAGCTGCTCCAGGGAAATCGTGTGGCTAGAAAAAAAATTAGTCGTTGCACCGCATCGGTGCCGTGGAAAGCTTACAAAGCAAGAATGCCGTAGCACAAAATGTTCAGGCAGACCTGCTTGGTGAATGCCTGTCGCACAGGTGGCGCCGGCGCCTTTTCCTGATCCAAAGAGAACGCGGGTGGCTCCGACATGGATGTGCGAGTACTGCATAATGTCGGCGAGCTGTCGGTGCTTCGGTACGCATGCGTGTTGATGTCGTGGTCCTCCAACATGGATGTCATCTCATCAAGGGATGCATCTTTCTCGTTGAAAGCTGCGTCTTGCTCCGACCTCCACACCTTGCGAAGCAGCCACTTGCCAGCTTCGAGACCGCGATCCTCATCGTACTTCTTGTCCTCGTGGGTCTCCTGCAGAAACAGAATACCGACTGCAAGTCCGAAAATGACGACAAGCGCACAGACGACGTTTGGCAGAAGGAACGGGTGGGTTTCGAAGATAGTGCCCTTGAAGGTATCAGATGACTGTGCGGGTTGAGCGAGGACTCCGCCAAGGGAGCCACCAATGATGGTGCTATAAAAAGGCGGTCAGTGTGCTGCATAACCGTAGTACTCAGAGAAATCCTTACCCAAGACACCACACAAAAGGCATGATGGAATAAGCGCGCGCTATCAAAGTCAGTCCACGACCGATGTGTAATTTGGTACTAGAGCAAACTTACGCTGGTGCCTCTCATCTGTGATCAGCTCAGCGACGGTAGTCTGGAGAACGCCAATGTTCCTGCATGTCGGTTAGCGGAAGGTCAGGCCCTAGCGTAAACGATGAACTCACCCGTTAAGAAGTCCACCGAGAGCCCGAGCGAACAATGCCATTGGCAGACTTCCGGCGAAACCAAAAAGAAGCATGCTCAATCCAGTGCCAAACATGCCTCCAAGGAGCACCTTCTTGCGGCCAATTCGGTCGCTCAACCGGCCCCAGAAGATGCCACTGACGCATTCCATAAAAGCGAATGCTGATGTGACCATGCCGGTGTACATGGCTGCTTCGCCTTCGCTGTAGCCAAATGACTTGACCATCTGGAAGGCGTATGGGAAGATCGACATGAAGGCGATCGGCTCGCATATCCGGCAAAGTGCTTGCATTTTGTTAGACTGATTGCTTCAGCATTTCCCAAGAACGACCGCTTACCCAAGATAGCCATCTGTTGGACTGGGAAAGGCGTCTTGCCTCTGCTCGTGGCAGAGAGTCCGCCGAATCGAGCCATTGCTATGGTGGTGTGGCTGTGGATGTGGTGTGCGTGGAGGGAAGGTGTATTGTTGTTACGGTCCAAGATAGAAAGCTTTGATCGATGGTTGAAGTTGTTGTGGCAGGTGAGACATGTGCGGGTTCGTGTGAATTGGTACCTCCAGGGTAGAGAGGGAGAGATCAAGTCAAGATGGGTGCGAGCGTCTCAGAGTATATAAGATTTAAGTGGCGTTGTGAAGCGGATGGGCCGCTGGGACGTGCAGGGATTAGGGCAGCGGGGAGGAAACGGAGAAACAGGCGGTGATTGTTGTGGATATGGATACGTAGCCTGGGCGGATAGGGACAGCGGAAGGACCAGCGAATGTGAAATGAAAGCGGAGCCGTGATGCCATGGTTCGACGGGCACAGCATACAGTTTGCCGATAGACGACCAGGGAAATGCTGTGCTGGCAGCCACTTTGCTACTAGCCTCACGTCAATGGTAACTCCAGGTCACCGGACGAGATGGGTAACTTTGTGCCCGAAAACAACAGCGGAGCTGTAACCCCTGAGCGAGGGCCAGGGCTGGCGGCGCTTTGGCCCTGTGTGCTTCACACAAACTGGGACCGGGTTGGGCGGAATCCACGGCATTGGTCAAGCTAAGGTCGATCTAGTATGGTCAGCCAGGGAGAGTTGCAAGAGCGTTGAGACGTCGTGCGATGACTTGGAACTCGCGAAGACGATCAACGCGCACGGATGCGTCCCGGCAAAAAAATATGCGGGTTGTGGTTAGCCCAAAACCGCGGATACGGTCCACAGGCACTAGCTTGAGAGCTGCATCATACGGCCCAGGGAACCCTGTTGCAACCAGGAAGTGCGCGAACGTCGTGCCGACTGTCGCTGCCCGCTGAGAGGCCGTAATAGGAAACGGGATTGCTGCCAGCTTCCCCGGGGGCAAATAGGACTTTGTTCCGGTGTGGACACTATTCAGTGCCAAACAATTCCTTCGTCAGGCGCCTACTCAGGGGCAGCAAAACCTTGCACCGCAATTGACTCTTGACAGCTTGCGAGTCAAGGCAGGAGAGTTTCCAGAAGCAAGCTTTGGCCAATCAGGGCTGCAATTCGCCTTGCCGTGATGGGCGTTGGCATTGTCGCTTCGAACCGCGATTGCTCCGACAAACCCAAAAATGGCGGTGTATCTGTACGAGGTAAGAGCCGCGACGACATCGAAAGTACGCCCGTCGAGGCCGTCACGCGGCGAAGCGCAGCAGTAGCTCCAGCGTCGCCTTGCTGCGGTAGGTGACGATACAGCTCATCGTCATCAGCGCCCCAAGGGCACGAGTCGCGGGCTCCAAATGGCTGAAAGAACGACACAGCACGTTTCGTGTCTCCCAGACCGCTCCCTGGCACTCCACACGCGGCCGGTCCATTTGCTGCCCCAGGTATCATCTCCACGCAACCCTGCTGGCAACGTGATGTGAAAGTTCCCACTCGCCTCCTGGGCCAACCGACTCGCAGGACGTGGCTTAGTGCTGTGCAGCTGTCATCGCCGAACCCATCGTGCCGTCATCACTTATTAGACATCGTGAACCTCGATGCCCAAAGTTGCATCAGCTGACGGCGCCCTTGCGCGCATCTGCGCTCGGTAGGACGCTGCTGTGTTGCTGCCCAGAGCAATAGCAGTAGCACTCGCTGGCCCTCTTGGTGGAGCCGGGAGCACATCCGTCGCGTGTCGCGAGCTGAGCTGTCGCAGCTGTGGTGGGCACAGTTTGCGACCGGCCCTTGACGACGCAAAAGCGGGAAAAGCACAACGGCTGTTTCGACACCGAGTCACGGCCAGGCAGGATGCGCCTGTGGCGGTGTGGACGGTGGACGTAAGGCTGGCGCTGATGCAGCCATTGGCCAGGGTGGCTTGCAGATTCCACGCGAGATTAACACGATGGACAGGGGCCTGAGAAGACTCTGAGACGACCAGTCGTTCTTAGTGTCTTCTGGTCGTGCCAGGCTTGTGGTCCTTGCGGTATGATTGCTCCACGCGAATCCTCCGATGAGGGGCATCGCAGGCGGTTGCTTTCGTATACGCATTAAGCACACTTCGCAGCCGCACCCGCAAGGCACACATGCTCCGAGCAGCAGCAGCGTGGCCTGACACGCCCTTGGATTCGCGGGGTTCTCGAGGGCGAGCGGCTTGTCGAGGGCGCGCCCTGTCGCCAACGCTGAGTGTGGGCAGAAATGACGGACCCGACAGTATGGGTCGATTTTCTCCGATCTCTTCGCAGGAGTCACTGCTCAGTGCTCACCTCTGCCGTCGACCAATGCGTCAACGGGGCACGTGAGGCGCGGCAGTAACGTATGATGCAGTCGCAGCCGCCTGTTCTGCTTGTTTCGTCTTGACTGGAGCCAGCGCATTTCAAAGCCGTGAGGTTGCACGACAGGCGGTCAGATGTAGGACAAACCTGTCTCCGACCCGCATGAGTATCGCCGGGCGATCGCAATGAAGGTTGCTTCTTGGTTGCTGTGCAAGGCCCTTCGCATCCGCAGACCTGGGTCCAAGTGCTGCTGTGAGCATCAGTCACTGACCCTCGCGTACACGCCAACACCAACTGTGACGGGCTCGTGGGTGCTCTGCATGCATGTGTCACTCACCGGTCCCCGTCACATCCTTGTGTATAAGTTTTTTGCCTTGGATAGAGATTGTTCGCGCCCAAAAGAAACTCCCCACGCAGGACAGTGTGTAAACTCGAGACTGTACCGCCCACACCAAACGCTCCTCGACCGCTTGCAGCACTGTCTGCAGGACGCCTTGCCGCGGCGGACGCTAACGTGTATGCACCAAGGGCCTTTCAAGCGAGGGTCGGACAGGGAACCGTATAGTATCGATTATCGTGGTGTGACTGAAAAGTCTCCTTAGGTGGTGCTTTTCTTGCTTCCAATGGAGCAACCGCAGCACCCGGAGGACCCATTCGATCAATTTGCATTCCCATACCTCCTTTGCTGCGCTGCCACGTCGGCATTTGGTGGTCGTCTGCAGCATTCCCGTGACGCGCGCTCATCTCCTTCGCGGCTCTGACAAGGGCACAGCCTGATGGTGTTGTGTGGTTGAAGGTGACAGGTGCGGCGGCTAAAGACCCACATTTCTTGACGCGCGGGCGGGCAGATCGTCCCTCAACGCTGCTGCAACCTCACCGCACAGGAACAACCGTATATCGGTACAGCACCAACACTGTACGCGGCATGCCTTTATCCGTCTCATCTCCGAGGCTGTCGTCTTTCCGAAAGCAGCATCTGCTCATCGAGTTGTACGTTGCGGTCAGCGGCTTGGCGGTCGGTCTTAACAAAATTTAGCTCTACCCTGCAACATGCACAGCTCGATGGTGTTTTCGTGAGCATTACACCCGGTGATCCGTCACTATGGGTTGGCGTCATGTTCGTGCGAAAAGGTAGTCAGATGTCGTAGAGCTAAGCAAAGCCTACTGACGCCGTGCCTGTCTCCTACACCAGATTCTCGTTGTATTCACGCCTGACAGGTCCATATGCCCCTGCCGTCCTACGATTCCAGATATCATTTCCGTCTAGCTATCCGGCTCTGCCACCCCTCGTGACCTTTTCTACCGATGTCTTTCACCCTCTGCTCACGCCACTCACAACATACACTCACACAACTGCATCTTCGGACACAGACACTGTCAGCGCAACCGACGATGAGCGGTTACCACCAGGTGGTTTCAGCCTTCGTCATGGCTTTCCACACTGGTTCGGCCGTGCGCAACGACTGACGGTGAGCTCACGAGATGTGAGTGGATCAGCGATTGATGGTCCAGCTCAAAGCGTTACGCCTGTACGCTCAGCAATAGAGAGTGCAACCTCAGGCAGTCCCGGTCCGTCACCTTTGGCGACTGGTGTCTCCATCGTGACCATTCTCGAGTACATCCGGTCGACGTTCAGCGAGGAGGCGGTTCTGGACTCAGTCTCATTAGAAGCTGCGGCGAATCCGGGTGCTTACCACGCATGGCGAGCTTATCGTGGTCCCGCATTGCCCACGCAGCAGCCCCTGAGTCCCGCATCCTCTGCCTCTGGCGAGGGCTCAGCGCTGGGAAGGAATCGACGTCCCGGGGAGTGGAACTGGGACGGCGTGTGGGAGGATCGTGTGAAGAGAGCAGTCAACGCTAGCTTATCTGAAACTGTTCTTTACGGACCAGGAGCTGGCGACGACATTGTAAGTTGTTATCATCTATGATATCCTAGACCAGATCCAACGGCTGATCAAACTAGATACGTTTCCAGCAAGGAGATAGCGAGACCACTACGAGGATTAGGAAGTACCTGGAGATGGCCACTGCGAAAACAGCGGAGGCCTGATGTGATGGCGCTATTATGGACGAGCATGTTCCTCGAAACGGCAAGGACTATGTTTAGCGAAGCAGGATTGATTGAGGCTGTCAACAACTGTCGAGGTTGCAACTTCCTTCACACTAGCGTGGAATGGATTGCACGGAAGCTTTGTTACATCTACCACTTACCACCAGCATCGATAGCAGATAGCAGCGTGCTTCGTGCTCGCAAATTTCCCAAACCTCTTGTCATCTTATCTCTTGTGTCTCACACATTGGTCGCGGTTGTCGATCTTCAGGCTTACGTAGTACATATTTACTTACCCTCCTTCACTCGGTGTTCATAATACTCACAATGAAAGTAGGACCCGGCGACACGCGCTGTGAGTTTGCACCTCTGCGCGTCGAATATGACGCTAGCAGCGCTCGAGTCCTTAGGTCTCTCACAATACTCCGCCTTCTGCCCTCCGCCGCTACATATACAGAAGAAGCCGCGCAGAGCGACATTCCGCAAACGCATTTTCCGTAAGTCGACCCATCATCGAGTCGACGACAAGTATGTGTATGGTCCATTAGACGACATCATCAACGAGATAAGGACCGACATCTGGGAGTCACCACAGAACTACAGCACTGAAGCATCTCTTCTCGGCTGGGCCGCCCCACTTGATGTGCCGTCGACTTGGACCGTAACACCATTGCCTGTGAGCCGACTACCCAGCAACCAACCTCTGACAATACGTAAGAATAGGGAAAGTCGTTCTTCAACGTCTGGCTCCAGTATGGGTGATCTCATGGGCTTCTCACGTACGAGCAGTTATGATAACGCGTTCAATGGTGAACCAGTAGGCGCACCTACATCAACAGGGACCGCACCATGGCCTTTGTTCGATGCAACCGTGTTGTACAACACGACGCACGCGCCAGACGCGTCGGGCACTGTTGGGCATACCTACCAAAGCGAAGCCGCCGAGAACCTCAGCCTTGATGCAGACGATCGTCCTGTACATACCAAGCGCCGTGTTTCTGTCCGTCGGCTGGGCACTGGCTTGTCTCGTCGACCGCGGACAGATGCGGGCGAAACAAGTGGTAGTAGCGGTGATACATCAGACTCGGCCTCGCCCACTACACTGGAAGTCCACAACGAGGATACCGTTGGTGAAGACCCATCACGCGGACCAAGCAAAGACTCTGTCGAGGCACACATTAGGAAGCATGCGCGCAAGTGAGTCGGCACTGCGCATGCCTCTGAGCTTTGCTGACCGATACAGCGGTGCAAGGCTAGGGTCTATCATAGGCCGCATCGCCAGACGACTTCCTTCACCTATTGAGCATCCTTACAAGGAGCCCGAGGTTCGGAACATAGCCACTGGCGGAAAAGCCCCAACTACTTTGCGAGCTGCCGTCAAAGTCTTTTCTGGGATTTCTCAGCTTTCCAAGGAGAAGCAGCAAGAATTTTGGGTAGCTGTGGAGATTGAAGGCGCTCTTCACAATCGCGGGCTACTTCCAGAAACGACCATCGACGTCATCTTTGTCGTTGACAACGCGTGAGTGCAAGAAAGTCAAGCCAGATCGGTGCAACTTACCCCACTCTAGGTACTATGTCAGTAAGGAATGTCTGGGTAGAGCACTGGACGCGGTGACTAGCGCCTTTCACCATCTTGACCGGAGTGACCGAGTAGCGCTCTACACCACACACTGCACCCACCAGTCTGTAACAGGAAACACGCCAGGTCTGCTATTTCCACTTAAATACTTCAACACAGATACCGAGGAAACCTTTCGTAAGCTCACCACGTCTATCGCAAGATGTGGCACACAGGCATGGAAACCACCACGGCCTCATCCATCAATGGCTAAAGTCATTCTGAGTGTGGCGAAATCTCTCGAAGATAAAGACCTGAAGCACCGACGCACCCATATCATATTGCTCTCCCCAGCCGCGCACATTCTGCACAATGTATCGAAGTCTTGTCCAGACTTGTACATTCATCAGATCAATCCTGCAGCTATCCCATTCCGGCGCTCACCTGACTTTGGTGATGTGCAATGCATCGAGGAATGTTGCAAGAACGTTTTCATCAGCAACTGGAGCCAGTGTCAATCTCTTCCGGGCCGTATCAAGCTTATCCTTGAGTATGCTCGGTCGGTGAAGCCAGTGGATGAGATCGGCCAGGTCTGCATCGACCTTCGAGCCCGGGACGGATGCGAGATCATCGAATGTTCAGGCAACAAGGATATCGCCAGCCTACGTCTTGGTCAGGTCCATATCGTATTCGCCAAACTTCGTGTCACACGATCAGCAACCAAGAAGGTAGATCTGCTCTCCAAGAACCCAATTTTCAACTCCTCTCTGAATGTCAAAGACCTCAGACAGCAGCTACAGAACGCGGCAAATGTAGGTGCTGTCAAAGTGCACCTCCTAGATGTCCAAGTCTACCATCAGAGTACACTGCACGGAAGCGATTGCTGGAACTACACCGAGACACCTTTCCTCGTCGTTCGCAACTTGGGTGGCCTAGCTCCTCCATTTGATACCGCTGTAGAGGTACACAAGCGTCAATTGTTCTGCAAATTCGTTCAGCTCCACGCGGGAGCAGCAGCGACGGAAGCTGATGCTTTGCTTGCCACTCTCACCGACGACCAGGAACCTCTGAAGAGACTCCTCCAACGCATCTCGAAGGAGGTCAACCGATACGAGCAAGTGCTCGAGTACGAGCAAGAGCACCATCAAAGATTATCATTGTGTCCAGGCCCGATGGCCATCGAGGTCTCGCCCCACGAATGGCTCGCAGATGTTTGGAACAGAAAGAAGGCCAAGCGTCAGGGTACCGCCGTGGTCGAAGAAGAGAGGATTAACGGTCTCATTGATGGTCTCCACGGTCTGGAGCGGCTGGGCTGAATTGACAGATGTCGAGCTTTCGGCATGGGCTGAACTTTAACATGTCTGAGCGGTGATCTTGTGACCGTTAGGCTACGGTATCATGACCTGGATAATGTTTGGAATTTGAGGCGTTACGATTCGGTGCAAAGAGAGTGATGAGGTATGCATACCGCTCTTTGGGCAAGACGCATACGGTCGACTCGTCTGGCACGACATGTAGTCGCGGGCTCACATACTTCGACGAACACACAACCATTCATCTTTAGCTAAAGCTACAATTAGACCTCTCTGCAGAAAGCATAATCTCGCGCAACTTGCTTTTATCTTCTAAACTTTCGTACGGCTAAACTCCCCTGGTTGACCACCGGAGCTTTCTCCGCAATGCAAGCTGCAAGGCGTAGCGAGTATCATCGGTGCCCAAACCTTAATCTCTAGCTCGGCACTTCCTTCTAACGCGCGCCAAAGCTTTGCAAACTTTGACACACTCTTGGAACCCAGCTGCCACTACGACCAACAAGGAAAGTAGCTACAATGCTAACTCGAAGTAGAAAGTCCCGGCAAGAGTCAGCAGTCTTCCCCGCGCACACACCACCACATGGCAAAACGAGCTAGCCTGCGCTACCGGGGAAGCTTGAGCGGCGAGGCAGGAACAGTGCGGCCACGCTCTTTTCTCGGGCGTTTGGGGCGCAGCCAATCGGGATTGTAGAGGCTGGCTTGGGTTCCAGAGTTGTGCTTGCGATCCTGCGATCCGTCGTCAGTATCGGAGTCGGAATCGTGAAGCGGTGCGCGGTGGTTTTGGCGATGACGTGAGGCGCCGTGAGGTTCGGGTTGGAGATGCCGATAGCGCGCAGGTCCGTTGCTTTTTTGCTTTGTTCTGCTGCAGATTGAGACGCTAGCGAGCATGTGGATGGTGTGTGGTTCGTGGGAGTTGGCGCGAGACTGGGTGCCTGTTCCTGGTCGACGTTGGAGCGTTGGGGCTGCGGTCGCTGGGATCAAGGAGCGAGGCGGACATCGTCGATGTCAGATCGATGGAGGTAGAAGGATGGTCTTTGGTAATGACCGCGGGCGGCAAGGTCGGCTTCGCTTTGCAGCTTTAGAGCCTGCCGCAGACAAACAGAAGTGTGGAGTGCTAGGTATTGCTTCGCCGGCTCTTCGGTGAGCTTGTTGGTGTGGCGTACGTTCGGTGACCGACGCGATACGAGATGGGTAAGCATGCGCATCAGCGATTCACTAGACAGAATCTGCAAGAGAGGAAGCACTCGAATATTCAACATGATTGATTCTGTCTAAGGTGTTAATACAAGCGTCATGGCGCTGGGGTATTGTGCGAAGAGCAATGTAGTGAAGGGAAGAATGAAAGCAAAAATCGTGCATGGTGTTTGAAGTCGAAGCATCTTCAACACCGGCATATCCAAGATTACACCTGTTCAGTGTGTGTAGGCCATCAAAAGTCCTTCCCAATCAGAGCCGGGTCTGCGAATCTCAACTCCCTGCTTCTCTTCTCCCGCACTACTGGGTCACTGGACAGTTCTTCATGCGTGGGATTCGGCCTGCCATGCACTCTTGGCACATCGAGTCCCACGCTCTTGCTGTATCTGTGCGGTATCTTGACGGTCAACGGTAGACCGTTGCCTGCGAGGAGAGCTTGCCCTGCGCCTGTCAAAGACGGCTTTGTACGTGTGTGGGAAGCAGGGACAGGCTTTTTCTTGATCACCGAAGATGCGAATTTCAGCGGCGCGGGCACGCTTTGTTCATCAGAGAAATGCTTCTCGGAGTTTCGCTTGATATCATCCCATCCCAAAGGCTCCGGTGCAGCTGGAGGAGGGGAGAAAGGCTTGATGACCGGTGAGCGTCCTACTTGCACAAGTACAGGTGACGCAATGCTCTTTCGTGGTATCTTGATCTCCTGCGCTTTGTGTAGGTATTTTGCCGCCACTGGGCTCAACAGTGACCTGGCCGACGTCATACCGTTGGGGTGTCTGACCGGTAGCTTGGGTCCGATCGGGGTCCGTGGAGTTCGTGGAGTGTTGAGATTCGGCGATGGAGCGAATACCGTCACACTATCAGACGTGCGATTCTGCTCATCAACGTGAAGAAGCAGATCGTGCTCGAATGGGTCGGCAAAGGGGTCAGTATCGATGGTCTGACGTCTTGTGTCATTGGCTGACGAGGGATCTTGAGTAGACAAACGCCCGTAAGGAGAAACCGGCGGGTACATCGAGGCCGGAGTATTGAGATACGCGTACGGATTGACAGTCATCTGTGAGTAATCACCCCTTCCGTCATCCAAGTTGCGTGGCGTTTTTAGTTCTGGTCTTCGAATATCATCTGGAGAGAAAGGAGCGAAGGTGGGCGATGGGATGACATGGTCACCAAAGGGATCCGTGACTTCTGATGGGTACTTGGTGTACGAAGACGAATGATCTGGGGTACCGCCATAGCCGGCCACTGCAGCAGACAACGCTCGTGCGGTGTCTACACGTGCATACTCAGAGTATCGATGGATCGCTGGATCGCGAACTATCGCCCTAAATGGATTGCCTGGACTTGTGAAGCGTGTCACTGGCATTGTGCCTGTGCTATGGCGCTGTGTGTGGGCCGACAGATCTCGCGTTGCGCCCGATACAGGACCAGTTGGATCGTCCGTAGCACCGGTCATCAAGGCTTCTGCATCACCGCCATCTCCGCCAGTCTTAGGGTCGTAGAGATATGCGACCTTTGGATATATCGACCCAGTGCTCATACGCTTGCCATGCTTGGCTGCATGATAACGACGCGCGACGAAGATGGCTGCGACGACTGCGATAAGAAGACCAGTCGTGGCACCAACTGCGACACCAGCGGTCTGAGAGGTCGTAAGTGGGGGTGGACTACCAGCAGAAGCTGTCTGACTGGGCGTGCTTGTAGGAACGTGGCGCGTCGCGGATGTCTGTGTATGTTCAGGAACAGCGCCCCCTGTGGTTGACGCTTCGTCTGAAGTCAATGTTGACGTCGCACTATCAATATTCGTTTGAGTGCCAGGTGTACTGTCCAAAGTGGTGGATGCAAGCAAGCCGGCATTTGTCGAGTTGACTGCAACGGAGTTGGAGGTAGTTTCTAGAGTCTCGGCATGTGTTGCATTGGAAACAGGTGCCGTGCCTAGAGTAGTTCCCGTGGGTAGTGTAGGGCGACTGAACGTAATTCCCAACTCTGCCGTGGTAGTTTTCGTGCTGTTGATGCTGCCAGGTATGCTGGCTGTAGCAGTCAACGACGGCTGTAGTGGTGGTGTCCAGGTCGAGTTCACTTCGGAACCGAGCTTAGTAGAGTATGTGAGGGTTTCGCTTGTAGGGATACGTGCTCCCGAGCCTTGTGAGGTTATCGAAGCCGTTACACCACTCGAAGTTCGCGCCTGTGTGTGATTCACTGCGGCCTCTGTCACAGAGCTGTACAAAGAGAAAGTGACCGTACTTGAATCCAGTACAGACGATCTGATGCTAGAAACGTATACCGTAGAGAAGGTAGCTGTGATCGTCGCTGATGCGGCAGGGAGGCTCAAAGAGGTTTGCGTGCCATTTGTCTGAGCCGATGAGGGCAGAGGTTTGTCAATGGTACTCATCCTGTTTGATGTTTCAAAAGAAACCAACGACCAGCCACCACCGGACGATGCAGTGGTAACAGAAGCATGCGTTGAAGACAAGGTCTCAGTTGAGAAGCTAGGACCGGCGGTCTCTGAGGTTGGTATTGCACTATTAGTGGACAGAGTCATCGAAGAGCGCACGATCGATGTTGGGTGCTGCGACGAAAGAGCCTGACTGACTTCCAAAAGCGAGCTGAAAGCTAGTGAGCTGCTACTAGAAGCCAGAAACCGCGAAGAACTGATAAGACCAAGACTCGGTATAGAGGACGTCTGACTGTTGGTAACTCGCGTCTCTGAAGCGGTGACTAGGCCGGACGGTGGCTGTTCCTGAGAATTAGTAGCAGACAATAGCTCAGAATAACCAGGCTGCGTAGGAGATAGTGTGACAGATAATGTTGGTACAAAGGTCGAGGCCTGTGACACGTCGATGGAGGTTCTTGAGAATACCACCATGGAAGAAGGTGCAGTGCTGACAAGCGTCTCAGAAGGCAGAAACGAATGACTCAGCTCGCTAGGAGCGGTGGCGCTCTGCAGGATGCTCGTTTCAAAGGAAGCCACAGGCAGTTGAGTTGCACTGCCAAGACTGGAGGTCGTGGTCTCGAAAGATGATAAAGCAGACGCGCCAGGCTCGACAATTGTAGGCGACGGTGCAAGTACTGAGGTCAACGAAGGAAGAGCAAGGCTAGAAGATACTGCTGGTGTGATCTCCATGGGTGAGGAGATAACTGTGCCCAATCTGCTTGTGGAACGGGATATCTGTGTCGTTGCTAGACCACTGACAAAAGTCGGCGCTGAGAAAGAACTGGACTGCGTACTTGTGACGAGTCCTTGAGAAGCCGATGAATCCTGTGAACGGGCAGCTGAGCTAGACAGGCCTGGTGTCTTGCTCACCGCGGTCTCTTGCTCCGCTTGGCTGCTGCTTCCGGGGGCCATGGTTGGAACGGAGGCAATGGTCCCAGAAGCCTGGTCCGTAATGACATTCGGAATACTGCTGGTAGTAGTCGTTGACTCGGCAAGACTGATACTCGAAGGCTGTTTGACAGAGCTGATGAATGTAGTGGAAGTCAGCGGAAAGCTTGATGAAGGCGTTGACGACGTTTCCTCGATCGTACTTGATATAGGATCTAGTAGAGAAGTTGGTCGCGACTCAAACGTCGAAGAGACCAGTGTTGATGATGTTGTTTCGGATGATGTGGGCGTCTGATGACTAGTTGAGAGCCCGGGACTACCGGACGCAACGAAGGTGGCAGTGTCGGGCGCAGCGCTTAAGGATGTGTCCGTCAAACCCAAGGTTGGTTTCGAGAATGTTGTGATAGACGATGCAATCGGTTCTTGTGCGCTAGAAGGAGCAAAAGAGACCGTAGGACTCAAGATTGGTATGCTGGTCAGTTCAGACGACGAAACTATGATCGAGCTGGGTTGCTGCTCAATAGATGTCATCGTTGTGGTACTTGGTTGTGGTGTAGACACAGGTGTACTGATCACCCCACTACTGATGCTTGGCTCTGGAATCGAGAACGTAGGTGCTGGTATGATGGGTGACCCAGCTCCGGTCGAAGTGATGGTAATCACACTGTCACTACTTGGAGTTGGAAACATGTCCGACCCTGTTTGTGGGCTTCCATCAGCTGGAATCGATGCTGATATGAGAGACAGAGAGGGACTTGCTGTTGAGGGAGCAATTTCCGACACAGTAATTGATACCACTGTTGACTCAAGCTTTGAGCTGGTTGCAGTTACCGTCCTACTTGATGTCCGCGCCTCTTCCATGGATGAGCTCGTGATCGATATAATGTCCATGAGTGAAGAGGAAACCATGTGCTTTGAACTCGAGCCTAACGAGAGACTTGGTAGCACTGATGTTGGAGCCTGAGATGATTGCTGCTCGATCGTAGAGCTCGAGACAGTTACACTTTTGGTGTTACGCAAGCTTGTATGGGAAGAATCGACATTGTTACTGCGCGTTGTGATGGAAGTAAAGTCCGGGTTTGACTCCGATGGCGTATGGGAAGAAGGAAATGATGCAGTCGATTTGGGCGATGACTCCGTGGTCGATACAGCAATGCTCGTCGAAGTTTGAGATGTTTCTGACGGTTCGAAGATGCTTGACGATGTCGCACTGTTCGAAGTCGGCACACTAATCTCTGCTGTGCTTGTCTGGTTTCCAAAAGATTGCTGACGGCGTTCTAGTGAAGGGAAGGCCAGTCCTTCAACTTGGTGATGCCTCTTGATCACAGTAGCACCTGTGTACGACTTAGCTTGCGTAGTACCTTATACCGAACTAGGCAGTGTTCGGGGTCAACTTACCATCGCTGAATGCTGCTGTGACGAGCACTACCGCCATTGATGCGGCGCAGTAACCGAGCAAGACTCTCTTGAACCACATCGCATGGTCGCAGATCGGAAATGACTGGTTGGATGAATTGACAGCAAAGCGACCTTGCAATCCCAAGAAGCGCACAGCAGGTAGTACGGCATTGGGTACTTATGGGCTTTGCATCGCAAGTGCGAACACCGACGGTGTTCTGCTGGTGGTAGGCCGCATCGGGCCAGTTTTGGCCTAGTGAACCTGCAGGCTCCCTGTCCGTTTATGAGGCTTAGCCCCATGGCAGTCCGAGAATACATACTAGTCAGCTAACTTTAGCATGCGAGTTTCCATCGGCACAATACACATGTAAGTTTTATTGACTTGGCTACGTGCCGGTTATCGATCCGTCAGGATTCGTATGTAAGGCGAAAGCTCGTTGCTGTTCGCAGTGCGCTAGCCGAGGCATCGCAATATGCATGGCTGCTGACCCCTCTGGATAAGCGCTGGATGGTCGCTATGGCTCAGACGGTGTTCGCGTTTCGATCTCGCTTCGCGGTGTTGCTAATGCACCTCGATTACTGTCGCTATCGCCCACCCTTCATGCCAACAGACCCCCGGCACCCAAATAGAGATCTCGACTTCCTGCAATGTTCAGATAGCGTCCCTATCAGCGGTTTTATGTTGTCGCGTCTGCAGTCGACCCGTTCCCGGATACTACCTTGGCTTGGCTATCTCTGACAATCTCCTGCAACCACATAGGAAATGCGCGGATCTTTGGCGACACAGCCGGACCCAGGACGATTTGTCCACTCTTCACAGCAACAATCTGGTCGACCATCGCATCAGCGACATCCTCGGGGTCCAGCAGAGTTGCGCCAGCTTGTTTCAGCCCGGCTTTGATGGCCTCATGAGACGTCAACGCTGACTTCGTCCAGCCTGGATGAACAATAGTCGTCTTGATCTGCGGACAGTTGTAACGATGCTTGAGTTCCTGGGTGAGACCCTCGTGGAAAGCGAGCAAAGCTGCCTTGGAGGCGCTGTAGTCGACTGCACCGGCGAGAGCCACAAACGAAGCCAGGCTGGCAACGCTCATGATGTGACCCTTCTTGTTGACAATCATGTCTGGCAGGAACTCTTGCACGGTGCTCCAATGACTGATCAGGTTGATGTCGAAAAGCTTCCTCAGTGCTTCGATTGGAATGTCAAGAACGGTGTAAGCATTGCCGATACCCGCGTTGTTGATTAAGATGGAGGGAGAGCCCAGACTAGAGCGAACGTCTTCTGCCGCCTTGTGCACGTCGTCTCTGGAAGTGACATCGCAGCGGTAGTATTGGATAAGTTTCCGCTCAGCTAAGAAATTGTCAGCAGAGATGATTGGCGTGCTGAGAACACAGGTCACAGGTCGCTAACCATCAGTGAACTGGCTCGACAATGGTCCAATGTCAAGGACGGCGACCTTGATTCCATGTGATACAAGCTTCTTGACCACACAAGCACCAATCCCCGCTGAGCCACCGGTAACGACTGCTATCTCATTTGGCCAGTTCCAACCACTCTTTTCGTTTCCCCAGCTCCACCTGTTCTCAGCAAACCTGTTGAGCAGAGCATTTACTTCAATGGTAGTCCAAGCGGCCAGGCCCCATTTGATGAGCCGGATGACGGTTGTGTGGTGAAGACCAAGAGGCAGGTTGTCTGGGACGCCAATTGCTGCAGGGTCGACAAGCTGCAGACCGATACATGTGGCGGCCAGAATCAGGCACCGAAACATAGCGGCTTAGTTTCGTGTCAGCAATTTGCGGTACCTGCGTCAACGATGACGTATCGGGGTTGCTTGTTTCGAATGTAAGCACTATGCAGTCGTGGTGGTTAACGAAATCCGAGTCTGGGCATAGCTGCAGTCTAAATCCTGGAAGTGGATTGAAAAGACTGAGGTGAGATAGAAGTGAGAAGACTGAAGTGAAGTAGAAGTGAAAAGACCGAGGCGAATTGGAAAGGCGCGACTTTGGGGAAGGAGGTGCGTTGGCGTAGCGTGAAGCTGATCTCGGGGTTTCTACGCGTTGATTGGCTGCACAAATCTGAAGCCATCACGACCGCGGCCCAAATGCTCCTTCCTCAACTGACAACACCAAACAAAGGTCAGTGACGTATGCCTTCTGTTCGACTGAGCTTCCTCAGCGGAACGCTCACACCGTTTCTCTACCCCGCCTTCACAGAATCCACGCTCCTCGCTGTTTCGCGCAGATGTCCGCTGCACAGGCGATACCCACCGGTACGACGTAGCTCTACAGCCACCGAACAGTCGGATTGCTCGCGACTCGACCCTACACCAGACGACTATTCACTTACGCCCTTCGCCGATCGAGCCATTCTCACGCTGGAAGCTGGTGCTGGTGGCCATGGCTGCGTCTCGTTCTTGCGCGAAATGTACACGCCAGAAGGGCCCGCGAATGGCGGCGACGGAGGGAGTGGAGGCAACATCTACATTCAGGCAGTACGCGGTGAAACATCGCTGCACAAACTTGCTCGACGACGTCTCATCAAGGCTGGAAGAGGCCGCAATGGACAGGGCAAGGTGAAGGGTGGCGAACGGGGCGCAGATGTGCTCATCAAGGTGCCGGTGGGGACCATTGTGCGCGAGATACAGAGACATGACCCTGTTGAGATTCTCCTCAAAGAGGCTGAAGAGGCTGAGATGCAGCGTGAACGGGCAGAAGCGAATGGCGATGTGGCGGAGGAAGAAAGTGGTTACAAGAAGGACAGATGGCTGGTCTACCCCGGAACAGTGCCTACGGAGCTTAACAGGATCAAGTTTCCCCAGCTACCAAAGCCCCGACGGTCACATCTCGCCGCTCTAGAGCCACAATCGCCGATTTGGCTCGACCTCGACAAGCACATGGAGACACCAATGCTGCTCGCCGCTGGTGCTATGGGTGGCCTCGGTAACCCTAATTTCATGACGCCCTTCAATAACAGGCCGAAGATGGCGACGAAGGGAGAGGAAGGCCTCAAGATCTCAGTCCAGCTCGAGTTGAAGATTCTTGCAGACCTTGGGCTAGTCGGTCTCCCCAATGCTGGCAAGAGCACTCTGCTTCGAGCTCTGAGCAACAGCCGTGCTCGAGTCGGCAACTGGGCTTTCACAACACTCCAGCCAAACGTCGGCACCGTCGTTCTCGACAACCACAAGGGTCGACCCCTTGTAATGAAACGCAACAAGTATGGCGAACTCCGTGAAAGCTTCACTATCGCCGATGTCCCTGGGCTCATCGAGGATGCGCATCTCGACAAAGGTCTTGGCCTTGGCTTCCTTCGTCACGTTGAGCGTGCTGCTGTCCTAGCTTTCGTCATTGATCTTAACGCCGGCGATGCTGTCCAAGCCCTGAAGCTACTCTGGCGCGAAGTCTCCGAATACGAGACACTTCGTGGAAAGGAGCTCAACGCCGAGACAGAGCGCAGGATGGTCATGTACCGCCCTGCCGGCAGCATGGAACCAAAGAGTGAAACGGATATGCTCGACGAACCTGATCTGAACCCTTCGCTGGATCCTTTGCCGTTCCTTACATCAGAGCCCATCTCCGCGAAGCCGTGGTTCGTCGTTGCCACGAAGGCTGATTTGGAAGGCACACAGCAGAACTACGAGAAGCTGCAGAAGTACTTGGAGGATGTAAAAAGCGGCGCGCAACCTCATCCGAGTGGGCGCGAAAATGCCTGGAAGAGGGACGTCTCGTCGATTCCCATCAGCGCGATCCATGCGCATGGTGTTGAGGCAATCCCGCAAATAGTCATGGACTTGTTGGATGATTGAACAAATACTGCAAACGTACTATAGCAGACTTGTTACGACATTGAATTACTTCCGCATCATGGTAATAGCAAGCGTGCGTCTTCGTGCAACATGGTTTCCAGTCAAAGATATTTGTTTTCTCCCGGGTTCTCTGGATCGTGTGAACGTCAATAGCTTTGTTGATTGGCCTAGCTGATTTGAATCTGGTAGTAGCCGCCTTAACATAGGAAGTCACTGTCCTGCCCAAATAAAGCAAACACCGCCCTGTACCTTCCGTGAAAGAGCCTGCAAGTGCATCACAACGTCAATAAACGACCAAGACCAAGACCTGCCTGCAAATAGTGCACAGGTTACAACACTACAAGCAAACGGTCTCTCCACTCCATGCCCTGGTGCGGCAGTACAGCCAGCTTCGGACCAAAGCGACTCTCAAAATCTCACTTGTCGAAGACTTCCTCTCCCGTCTCGTTCGATAGGCTGGGATCACCGTCTGGATGGCACTCGAACGACCTCAAGCTGCGCCGGCACAGTCAGCTTGAGCCCGGGGCCAAACTTTGTGTTCTGCTTATTGGAAGACTCCTCTCCGCTCTCGTCTTATGTCCGTTCGGAGACTGACTCTCCAGGCTTCGGGCTAATGCCGACCAGGTCACCAAAGCAAAACCCAGATGTGCAACAAGTCTGACCCTGGATTGTTCTTTCGAGCAAAATTGTCCTTGTATACCTCCTGGGTGTACTGTACCTGCCTGGCCTGACGGTCAAAAGCTTGCAAGAGGTTTCTTTCAGCAATTTCTGCATATGCAGACTATCTGATCGAGATGAGGAGAATCTGGGACGCGAGTCGGCATTAGCAAAAAAAGATTGGGAGATACAAAAACATACAACAGCGGGTATTCGCTAGTGGTCACCCACCTAACTACTAATCCGCCGGTACGTTGCTTAAATAGGGCTGAGCGAACGGGAAGCCTTGTTTTCAACGTCCTATGGTCGTATGTGAAATTTTGTGAGGCAAGATTCAATATAACCTTACACTGTGATCCTAGAGCGTAGCTAGAGACCACCGCAGCCCCGGTTTGACCTTATGACATTCTGTACAGCGCCCAAGTTACGCTCGTAGAAGTCGAAAGAAATGCCGCCAATCCTGTACTGACCATCCCTCCCAATATTGTCAGGTGAGAGCAGTCTTTCAATATCACCACCCATACCTGACTGAGCATCGATTGGGTTGTACACGCCAAATCTTGACATGTTGAAAGCCGTGCCATAACAGTGCTTGGGGTTGCG
This sequence comes from Didymella sp. IMI 355093, assembly GCA_027946495.1. Lineage (NCBI taxonomy): Eukaryota > Fungi > Ascomycota > Dothideomycetes > Pleosporales > Didymellaceae > Didymella > Didymella sp. IMI 355093. The sequence continues at coordinate 1,125,406 of JAPEUZ010000006.1, forward strand.
ATCTGACTTGGAGAGGTCGATCATATGACTACAGCGCACGATCTTCGCCCCAAAGTTGAAGAGTTCGTAGTTGCCTTCCCCGTAACTGAGGTAGTCGGATTGGTCGACGTCTTCGAAGACCCAGCGTTGAGCATCGACATTGCCTTGATCCCAACCTTGGATCTGGGTTCTGAGATCAAGAGATGGATCAGCAGATGTATCGCGGCTATGTGATGGGTAAGAGCAAGCGTGGAACCTACCCGTTTCTTCGATCCCCGTTGTTGAGGTCCAGATCGGTACCCGAAGATCGGTTACGTATCCTGCGATCAGATGGCATCGTTAGCGATTATTGCCCGAGGTTGTGATCGTGGAGGTAGTCGATGATTCGAGTGTGGAATGAACGCCTACCTGTACCGGTCGTTACCCTCATCGATGAAACGCCACATCTGGTTGTCAGTCCACGATGGATCCCAGCCCTGGCAGCGAGTGCCATTCCTGTTACTGCCATTGTTGAGATCAAGCCTGGTCATGCTTGCGCGACACTCCAAGAAGAACCAGTCCACGCCCGAGCTGTTCTCAGCGAAGCGTACCGTCCATCTCTGATTCTCACTGTCACCACCCTCCCAGCCCTGCACTTTGGTGCCGTTGTCCCAGCTACCATTGTTTAGGTCCATGCGAGTGCCGCTTCCTATATTGCGGACATAGTACAAACCACCGTTGACGGGACGTGGCATACTTGGCTGTGTTAAAGCTTGAGCTGTTGGGTCCAGTGAGGAGGGAAGCGTTTGCAAGTGATGCAGTAGAGTAAGAGGAAGGAATCGGATAACTCATGGCTTTAAAGACTCTGCGCTTGGGAATTTGCCAACGGAGAAGAGCTGGCACTATCAGCTGCACAATACAACTGAGGCGTCCCACAGTTCTGCAGCGTGATGGTTCATCGTGGATGCATGTACAAAGGACACCTCAGCTGTCAATGCTTGCTACCAGGCCATGCATACCAAAGGAGTCTTTGACGCGCAATCCATACGTTGGAGTGGTGTGCTGCATCACTAGCACACCAGTGTGTCTTTGGCGGTGACGGTGCAGAGCTGAGAGCCTCTCTTAGCCTTGCAGCCAGTAGTCGATGCGGGGTACGGATTGGAGTTGATTCCGGAGGCGTGGGTGAGGAAGGAGCTCTGCCCCACAGAACACCATCCCCTGCAGTCGACTTGTTGCTAACAATCTTCCACATCTCGTATCTGCAGCCCTGATCGTTTTGATCTATCAATGCGGGCCGTCAAGAGACCTCTTTCTTGTCGCTACTGGTACTTTCTCAGCCACGCCACAGGCCTTGGTACTAATGTAGTCCACCGTAAGGCTCCAAAGCTGCATTCAGCTGTCAGACTCGTGCCTCCAACATTTGAGATGTGACAGTAGAGCAGGTATCGCCAGCATCTAGACTCCACTCCAAGCATTTGCCAATGTTACATGCTGCGAAAATGCGGCTTCATGCTAGCCCAATCAAACCTAGTATCAGATGACCACCAACCTTGCAGAGACGGAGGTCAAGCTCAGCTGGCTAATGTGTGCAAACGAGCTAAAGAAAAATCAAGAGCGAGCCACTGAAACTCACATCCAGCGGCTAGCCTGTATATACGATTCAATGCAACTGCGTAGATAGTCAGGTCGCCACCAGAAGAGAGCGGGACGGAGCCTGAGCACTGCTGCACGATGTGTGACAAGTCACAGCAGCCTGAGGCCTCTAGATATCACTCAATGCAGCGTCCATAAAGGCTTGCGACGGACCTTCCTCTCCTGAGTGACCAAGAGCAACGCGATCTCAACTTCATATCTTTGCATCTGATACGTCCACAAGACAATCTGCGTAATTCACACATCCACATCTTCCTAGTCAACATGGCGATTCAGGAGGGCATTTACATGCTCTGGAATGCCTTCAATAACGAAGCTCTTGACCTTTCCGACGGAAAGTGGGAGTATGGACAGGTATGCAACCTCCTTCGAACGCTGTCACAGCAAGGCACATGCAAGATATCTGACAGAGATTAGGTTCAAACATGGGAGTCATCCAATGAGGCGCGGGACAGTGATGGTCAGTACAACAAGCGCTGGTTGATTGCCAAGATCCCTGGCAGCGACTATTACCAGATTATCAACTCCCACTACGGTGTCCTTGCGGGGGGCTTTGCCGGTGAAAGATTTGGCAATTGGCTCGTCAAAGTCGGTCCCATCTCGACTGATGGCTCTGCCACCAGGTGGAAAGCAGTTGATGCAGGAAATGGGTGAGTACCTCCAAGATCGCTTATTCAAAGATTGCTGACAAGTGGCAAGGCTTGTGCGGTTTGTGTGGGCCATGGACGAAAGTCGGTGCCTCGACATTGAAGGCGGCAAGAGTCACGGGTCAGCTTTGATCTACCAGATCGGTAAGTAAATCTTCCACAACGACATTTTTTTGTTGCGACCGCAGTACACCTGATATCTTGTCTGTACAGGTACCAACAGTCGCAACCAGATGTGGCGCCTCCAGCGCGATGACGGCTTGGATGACCGCTCTAACAGATGGGCAAGCTGGATGCGTAACGTGCCTGACGATACGCGGCTTAGCATGCTGAACATTCCGGGCACACACCAGAGCATTGCCTTGCACGGTATTGCCGTCAGTGACAATCCGCGGTGCCAAAATCGGCCTCCATACGAACAACTTTGCGAAGGGATACGGTACCTTGATCTGCGCTTCGATCGTTGGATGGGCTCAAATGAGCAGCCAAGCCTGTATGCTCGTCATGGTATCGCGAGCATGGGATTTTCCCTTGCAGCCGTGCTACAGTCGCTCAAAATCTTCCTCCAGAAGTTCCCGTCCGAGGTCGTGTTCATCAGCGTCAGCAATGAGACAGGCACTGACGGGTTTCAAGAGTCGTGGCAGAACGATTTCAAGTTCTTCAAAGACATCTTCTTCACGCATGGCAGCGATCAGAGACCCCGCATGGCCGATCTGACCCTCGGGCAGGTTCGTGGCAAGGTCATCTGTCATAACGATGGGCTGATCTGGAAGTGGGGGCCACCATGGCAAGGTTCGTAGTACATGGGTTAAAAGCATGGTCTGGGGGAAGTCAGAGTATTGCCGCCACAGAAGTAGATCCGTCCTCCTCAATGTAATGCGTTCATATAACTCCTACTTCTTCTCGACTTGCTCTTTCTTCTTGTTCCTGCCGTCTTCAACGGCCGTGTCCAGTCCACTCCACCTTCTGGCAATGTGCTGTATCCCGTACGGTAAGCATCCGAGGACCTGGACATAGCGCGAGTACAATGGCAGCGCGACTTCCCCACTGTCGCCCCTTTCGACCAACTTGATGATGGCCTGCGCCATCTCTGCAGGTGTGACGAGCGGTCCAAAGAACTTGCTTGGCGCGTGTACATGCTCGAACATCTTCGTGCTCATTTGCCCAGGCTGTACCAAAATTGTCTTGATCTCCTCTGTGCCAGGTGTGTTTGCAAGCTCGGCGCGGAGCGAGTGGTGCAGAGCAAGGAGTGCAGCTTTCGAAGCGCAGTAGGCGGACAGATTTGCGGCGCCCAAGTGGCCGAGAACGGATGAGACGGTGACGATGGTACCCCGGCCTTCAGCAATCATGTGTGGAAGGAATGTGCGAAGGGTCGTGAAGTGGGAGATGGTGTTCACGCGGAAAGTCTGCTCTACTTCGGCGGCGGTGGACTCGAGGATAGACTTTGTGTGGACGATACCGGCATTATTGATCAATATCGTTGGAGGCCCAAGCTATGCTCGTCAGCAACTCACGCTTCATGTAAGTTGATCGAACATCTACTCACGTCCTTGACGATCTTCGTTGCCGCAGCCTCCACCTGCTGCGCATCTCCAACATCGCACTGGTAGTAGGACACCCCCTTTGCCTCAGCCTCCTGCTTGTCCACTGTCTTCAGATCCAGCACGGCAATGTTGGCGTTCCTCATCCCATACGTCTCCGCCAGCAGCCCACCAAGGCCATCGACACCACCCGTGATGACAATGACCTCTTCGCTCAGATCGACTTCCCGGTGTGGGCCGAATGCTATCCTGTCGCTGACGATGCCAAAGATGCCAATTGCGCTCATCAACATGGACCAGCCAATCGCGATGCGCATCTCAGGCGCTTCATACTTGGTGTACTGCGCACGCAGACACAGGACAACAATCCATGACACGAACGGGTGGAAGACGGTGTAGCCCAGCACGTACCATATCAAGTCGATAGTCAGGTACTGGTGCCATGGCGCGTCTGCGTTGGGTCGTTGGGTTTTCTTGGGTGGTTGGAAGGGTACTGTCTTGATAGCGGACGACATTGTGGGTGCTTCGATGCAAGAGGGACGATGCTCGAGCATGATGTAACGCGCGATGAACGGGTGGGGCCAGGCTGGCGCGTAATGGAAGCTTGTGATATTGTTATATCAGGTCAATATGACAGTCAAGGAGGATGTTGAAGAACCCTGAGGATGTCAAGATTCGTGAATGACATGATTTCGGCCTTCATGTTCTTATTGTGCCTTTACCGAGGCGTGATGCTGAAGGTTGTAGCGTTTCATTGCTGTCGCGCCTCAGGTGTCAACCTTATCTTAGCGTGCCTTCCTAATCAGCAGATCTCGCAGGAGCTGTGACCAGACCAGAACAGTTTGCGCTTGTTCCTGACTAAGAAGCCGTCAAATCATTTTGGAGTAGCTTGCATTATCACGAGAACGTCGTGGCTCAGCCATTACGACCTAGAATAGGGTTGCGTGCGGCTGAGGCCGAGCTGCGGCTTATTCGAGGCTGCTGTGCCTTGAAAGCTACCTTGCAGCACCCTGATCTTACTGGTGCATGTATGCCCTATTGCATGATACTGGCCGAGATCACAGCTAGTAGGACTCTACGTGTCGAGTGATATTGCACTGTATTCCTGCGTACTGATTTGGTGAGGAGACGAGTCCTCTTCTCTCCATTCTCAGGTGCGTCCAGCCGGACAAGGATACCTTGAGTCTGGTGGTGAAAGCCCATAGGGCTGGCTCGTTTCTACAGCAGCCCAACTCCACTACCAGCACAACAAACTTAACGTCCAATCGCGACCAAAAGCACACACACCAACAACGAAACCTGTGACGACATGCCGTTGCTGATCTGACAATCCCCAGAAACTTCAGCTACCGTGTCCAGCTTTCACATCGCAATGTTCACATGTGCACGCGCGCAAGGGCCCAGCATCTGAGCCGCTTCGCCTCACGACGCAGGCAGTGAGACGCTGCACGAAGCACAGTCGATCGACTGCGTCTGCCTAGTATTCGAGACTACAAACACCCGCGCCGGTCTTCTCGCCTCACTTCAGCGCGCACGGCGCAGACAAGATCGCCCGCCATGGTCAAAGCTGATGCTTCGCGAAATTACTACGCGGATCTGAAGGTCGCCCCCAACGCCAGCGAGAACGAGATCCGCAAGGCTTTCCGCTCTCTTGCTCTGCAATACCACCCCGACCGCAACCCAGGGCGTGAGCAAGAATTTGTCGTCAAGTTCCAAGAGATTCAGGCTGCTCACGAGATCCTCTGTGATCCAACACAGCGACTCAAGTACGACAAGGAGAGAACCAAGTACCGCAACTCGAACATACCTACGAACACTCCAAATACACCACGAGCTCGACCGCCCCCTCCACCTCGTAATGCCTACACAACCACCACACCCAGTGGTTCCTACTACCGCCCTCCGCCCCCAAAGCCTCAGCCCCAGCCCCAGCCCCAGCCGCAACGACCACCCCCGCCACAGCATCACCAGACCTACAACAGCGGGCAAGATAGATTCACGAACAAGAACTTTCGAACCCCGCCAACTGCGCAACGGCCACATTCAGGGCACAAAGACTCGCAGGACCGTGCGAATGTCTTCACAGCATGGCAGAAGATGAAGTCAGGCGCTCGGCCTGAAGAGTCTCGACCGCACAATCCTACAAATCCCAACAACCCCAATGGCACACCTTTTGGGCGCAGTCAGAGCACTAGGGTGCCGTCTAACAAAACTGGCTTCAACCCAGGAACGCCAGGTGCAGACGAAGGGCCAGCGAAGTCTGGAGGGTATCGATCGAGCTATGCTCGCCCAGCCGCGACACCACCCACACCAGCTGAATCTAGCTCGCCCAATGTCGATGCACCGTTCTCAGAGGGAAACCGCGTACGTACACCATACTATTCCAAGGCTTCAGGTATTCGCGAGGAGGGCATCGGCAGGTCTGCGAGTATGCGCAACTCTCCATCACACTCACATCAGCCGAGCCCATCCAATGAGGGAGGATCGTACTCGGACTCCGGGCGCAGACAACAGCGCAACTCATTTGGCGGTCGCTCCAATAAGGGTCCATTTCCTCAAATGTATCCAGACTCCAGTGACGAGTCCGAGGCTGAAGTATTCCAGAGGAGTACTGCAAACAGGCCGCGAGCACAACCAAGGGCTTCCCAACACCCCCACCCCCACCTGGAACCAGAATGCCTTTGCAACCCCTCCACCCAAGCAAAGTGCACCGCCGCCCGGAAACGCAGCGAATAGCTTTAAGAGTAGAAGTGAGGAAAGCATCAACATGAAGTTCTCGCCGTCAGACTGGCATGGTAAATTCGGCACCAACGCGGATTATTTCGCTGCGCCGAATGTACAACCAGCTGCGAATAAGGGTCGACAGTCTCCTACACGAGGAAGGACTGGATCGCAACGAGCAGCAGCGCCTTCGTATCTACCGCCAGGAAATACATTCAAGACACAATTTGGGTATATGCCACCCCGCCCCCAGGTCCGCCGCCTCAGCCCAAATTCGCGCCACCTCCCGAGGCTTTGCCTCATACTGCGAAATTCAGTCCAGAGATCTGGTCAGAGACCTTCAAGGAGCCAAGTTGGGCGTTGCCGAAAGAGGCTTTGGACCGAAAGAATTCCGAGACCATTAAGCGTTCCAAGCCTATTCGTAAACAGTCTGTACCAAGACCGCAGGACCAGACTGAGAAGGCTCGACCAAAGTATCAGGCAACTGCAGAGGAGCCGACGGGCGAACCAGATGAGATGGACATTGACTCAAATACTCCTCCAACTACGAACGCAAACACCTCCGCCACGAGACCTAAGACGGCACCATCCTCGCCCAGAAAAGACAAGGCACGAAGGACAGGCTCCATGCCTCCAAAGACCGCCCCTTCTCCTGTACCCGCTGGCGACGCTTCAGCACCAGGCCTGAACGGCCTTTCAGGCATCGCGACCGTTGAGCCGTTCTTGCCTGCTCAAAACGGAGGTCTCTCGCTTGATGCGCTAAGAGACACGCTGCCATTCCAGTCCCAGGCCTCTGGCGCTCATCCTACGAAACCGAACTCAGCGCGGTCTTTGAAGCTTCCTCCGGTACCTGCAGCTCCTCATCCACCATTGAAGCTCGATATGGCAACCACAGATGCCTACTTCAGCCATATGGAAGGCTACGTCAAGTCTTTCAACGCATTTAGCAAGGGTGTCACCGATCACTTTGCCTCCAGGAGCGCCGAACTAGAAGACCTCGACGACCGATTCATCCACAACCGCGGTGAGACCACCAAGAAGCTGGGTTTCGCCAGCTACCTCAACCGCATGAGGGAAGACGAGGCTGTTATGGTTATGTGGAAGGTCGCCCAGGAGAGGCACATCCAGGCACTGGAGCAGTGCGAGGAGGTCCGAAACAAGACGATCAAGTTGTATCAGTGAGCAGCTGAAGATATCACGTGCAACACCTCTACTGTTGTGCTGACATCTTTGTAGCATTCGAGTGCCGAAAGAGGATACAAGCCCAACAAAGATTATGAGAGAACGGTTTATTGACATCGTCGCCGCGCTCTCGCTGCGACGAGCTGCTTCGTTGTCTGCTCCAAAGAAGCCAAGGCCGGCCGCTATACTTGCGAAGACGTCGTCGTCTCCATACCCTCACACCAAAAGAACTGTCAGTACATCGGCCTAGTTCGCAGATGACGCGGACGATGAGTTCGGCCCAAAGTCACCCGAGCCGTTGAAATCGAGGAAGAAACCTAAGAGACGTGCGCTTGGGTAGCATGGTGTTTGGGCATAGGATACCCTTGTGTTGTGCTTGCGTTCTGTAGAAGAGCATCTTGCATAGCGTCCTTGGACACATATCCATATAGATGATGCATAGCGAATACAAGATTGACACCGCAAGACTGCCAAGGTATACTAATGTGAAGGTATGTATTTGTCGTTCTGGAGTGAGACATACAAATACAGCTCTTGCACACAGCATCGGTGAGTCTGACCACTCTGCTTCACCAAGTCTATTCGCAGTCACATGCCATCTGTCATGAACCATAGAGAGCAAAAGGACGGCGAAGAACGAATACTCAAACCTCAGCCTATGCCTTCAGATTAATAGTCCTACACGATATAGGCACACGTATCCATGTTCTCGGCAATCTACAACCGAACCCCACACCGATCCTTCCAGCATTCACACAACTGCAACCGGAAGTAAAGTCCATGCTAAGCGTGAATGGTCGTTCTCATACCTCCGTGATGCCGATTGTGAGTTCCCCCGCTGCGAGAAGTGCGTAAGTTGTTGTAGTCTGTGGGAAGCATCGCGATTCTTTAATTGCGGATTCTGACACAAACTGTACACCGTGTGTAAGATCTTGACAAGATCACGGCAGTGAGCTCCGGTAGTCCGCTCGGCTGATTGCTTCCGAAAGAAGCATGGGAATCACGTTGTGGCGCTTGTGCGGGAGAGTACCAAGCGCTGATCCCTGCTGATTTAACAAATCTCACTTTCTGTTAGTAGTTAGTGCGAGTGTTGGTGGAGTGCTGAAACGGGTAGTGGCTGCTGAAAGCAGAGGGAAGGTGGAGTACGGAGGGATGAGCTATGGAGCACGAGCAAGCCGCGGGATGTGTGAAGAGCCTTTCGATCCACAGGTCGTAGCTGTGGGTTCTCACACTGTGGATATTGTGCAGTAGTCACTTTACTGAACGGTGGTGAGACATCGTTTCCTTTTGCGGGTGATTGAGACGAAGAAGTCTGTTCTACGAGGAAGCGGAATATAGTGGGTGGCTTCTTGGGTCGGAGGGGGAGAGCCTTGATCTTGTTTAGAACCTCTGCTGAACGCGGATTGAACGGAAGTTTGAGAATTGTGGTGGCCTGATAGTGTGGCCGTGTCGCAATTGCAAAAAAAAGTAAAAGCTGATCAGTGTAGAGCTTCTGTCGCTGTGCCATTCTGAAGAGATCTATTGAAGTGCTCAAGTCAGTTCGATTATTTTCTTTTCGTATATGATGGGAGCACTTACGCTGCTGACAGGCAAGCAGGTTTCGACAGATCTCAGTCCTTCAACGTCGTGTGACCAGCTACATAGTGGATCCCTGCATCTGCTGGTGGATGCTCAGATAGCCACTGGACTGCTATGCTCAATTTCAGCATTGTGAGTCTCTCAAGTCTGCGATTTCAACGAGCTAGAAATCTCAGCAGAGCGGTAATGGGATCATCATCATAATTATCATCATCGTGTGGGGAGTGATATGTTGATGACCATCTTCGTCCAACCAACTCACCTCTTGTCGCGGCCAATCACGAGCATAAGATGACAGCCTCATGCTGCACAGGCCATACTAGACACGTTTCCTGTTACCATCGATGTCAAAAAAGCTATGACTGCCTCATCATCAATTGCAGACTGTAGTATTTGAACTGCCGACATCCCAACCGCATCTTTGTAGTGGACTGATGGCGATGGATCCGTCGGAGCCGAAACGCGCTCCTCAAAAGTACACCCTGGCCCTCTATAGACTGATCACATGCTTACCTAGCGCCGAGATGAGAATCTTTGCGCTGCTTGGGCTGTAGCGGCCGGACGTTGTTACTATAAAGAGACAGGGCGTTGGACGATCAAAGAGCCCACTGCCACGCGTTGGTGGATCTTGATCGACAGCTACTCCCTTTCATTTGGCCCTTCCGGCATTCTCGACCGCACATCACACCAGCACCAAGTGCTAAATGCGACATATAATGTCTGACTGGAGGGTACAGGTCGCGCTTTATGTACCGAGTGGGATGATGCAAGTTCAGCAGTACCGGCGAAGGATTGCGGCAATGTCAAGAGCCTCCTCGCTTGCCACCTCTTCCGTATTGATATACAAAGTTCTTTATACCAACCAATAGACTCCCCTCGTTGAGGCAGAGGAGGTCAATGCCAAAACATTAGCGGCAGTTGCAGTGACCGAACTGTCAAGTACGGGCTTGCGGTAGTCGCGGAAGTGTCATGGCGACTCGCCTGACAGCGCCAGCCTCGAGACGTGACGCACATCGCCCAGTTTGGGCTCCAATTTCACCGGCGCGGTCATCTGTGCGTGTAACGCTCGCTGAAGCGCGGGTGTCTTGCGTAGGCGTCTCTCCCGGACGGGGCGACGGGAGCGGATCAAGGATACAGGTTGCTCAGGGAGGTTGCCGTTGCGCCAGTCTTGATTTTCGCAAATTATGTTGGCTCTTTGAAGGTGCGCTCGTAAGCAACGGCATTAATGCGCGTATTATAAGGCCGTCACACGGACTGCCAAGCGTGAAGAGATCGAACTCAGTTGGAGTCGGGAAGCTTGGACGCCAGCCTCATCCAGACACAAGATCAAGGTTTCAACGGCGCGCCCGCTCCACGCACCGTCTCTTTCAACCTCCAAACCAACGTGGGCCCGTTGTGCAGATCAAGCCACTGTCCCAATTTGGTACACTTGTGTTAGTGCTGTTCAGTGGCAGAGCTGCGAGATGATACCATGCTGTCTCCCATTGTCCCTCACTCCAACCACTCATAGCCCCAGCGGCAGCTTTCTGTCCGCTACCCGCTAATGCGTTCTTAGCTCCGTAGTCACTATTCCCTGCCAGCCGCCGGGACACGCCATTGCACCCGCACGTTTTCTCCGGGGCTGGGTTGACTTCAGCTAGCCAAACTTTGGAAGCAAGTGCTTGACCACACTCGATTTCCCGGCTAAGCAAATCATCGCGTCCTCGATGCATGTCACCTGGGCTAGAGCCTGTTTATGCGATTTGGCTATGCATCATGCTTCGGGTACCTGGCTCGCACTGACCTCTAGCTGCTACTCTGCATACATAGGAGGCGGACCGGCGCGCAGCTATGTATACCTCCGATCGCCATCTCAGCTTCTGACTGCTGAGCTGTCAATATCGATTAGTGAGATTCAGCCCCATATCAACGCCTTCAGATCAATCTGGACATCCTTACCTCCAGTCAGCTTCTCCAACACCACAACAGTCACATCATCTCGATGTGCGACTACACCCAAGTGCAGTACAAATGCAGCCATCTACGATACGTGGTTCGAGCCTGGTGCACAAAGTACCAAGAAACACACAAGAGATGCCCTGCAAACGTAGTTGCAATGTAAGAATCCTCAAGGGATTTGATGAGGCACTGCTGATAGCGAGTTAGAGAATACCGATTGGACGAGGACTGTGGTTTGTTCACCAGGACCTTTGATATCATGAGATCAGCCTAACACCATTAACAGGTGATTGCAGAACCTCTACGACCAAATCGCAGATCCGCTAGTCGAGATCTTCAGCAATTCCCTTTTCATGGTTTGGTGTATTATTACGCAAGGCGCACATGGCACAGCGGGAAGCTGCAGAATACCCATCTTGAGATTGTTTCCTTCGGTCGACGTATCGCCAGAGTCATGTTTGCTCGTTCCACGACGTATGCTTCCAGCGTGGCAGGCGCGCTGGCAGAATCTATTCTAAAGTCGCTGCGCGACGCTGTTACTGTTTGAACATACCAGGGGCCTGTTCTTCTCTACCGTCATGAACAACGTACTCTCAAGAAGCCATCAACAAATCAAAGACATTACGCAGACATCAACATCATTTCTTCAATTTCGACTTGTTGTTGCACTAAACTCTACCCACAGGCAAGTAGCACAGGGGAAGGTGTGACACGAGCTTAATGTCCGTCGGGGTCAACTCCGATCTTTAGGCACGCACTTCGCTGCCACTGACGTGGTGCTAACGCTCAGTGGTGCGGTCCACGCAGACCGACATCTCGGTGCACCCCATCTTGCATTATCTCCATCGTTCGTCATTGCTCATGTTCGACGTACTTTCGGGCATCTAGTCCGGCATATCGAGCCACAGCCGCCGATCTCTTGGGTCTCAGACGCAGCTCGAACTAATGCAGTGGACAAAAGAGCTCGATGTGAGAAAGTGACCACGGGAACTAGAGTTGCTTCCAGTACCACTTATTGGTGGAATACTCTCCATCGTACGACAGGAAGAATATTGTGCCTGAACCGCGACTCAATAATGACTTCTTAACATCTCTAGCACAGGGTCTGCCTCATTCTAGAAGTTATTTCCTACCCAGGTGTTGCAACTCCCGCACTCAGCAGACGTGCTGTGTACCCACCACGACAGGACTGAATCCTGACCCCGGGATCATTTTGTGTCACAAAGACTCCATGTTACGGGGGTTACGCGGCCAATGAGCCTCGGGTCGTAAACAATGCACGCACTGGCTGACTCTGGCCGCAACAACAGGACAAGGCTGAATTACTGATTCTTCTTACGAATGTCTACCTTCCTGTTGGAAACACAGTCTGCACACAATCTGCACATCAGCACATTCATCAGCACATTCATCAGCACATTCATCAGCTCATTCATCAGCTCATTCATCGTCGCAATCATCAGCACACTTGACGGGAAGAGCTGCTGCCGTGCTCACAGGATAGCCCGCCATTAGCTGTATCAGGTGCTTGGCATGTAGTGATGGTGTTGCGCCAACTGCATACAGATTCAGTGCGATGACCCAAATCCTGGTTGGCAGATCCTGCAACCTTCTACATGGCCCGGACAAGCAGACCCGCATCAACCAAGCCAGCTACTATTAGTTCTTATCGGTAATGGGGCGATGTTAAGTGTGCAGTGCTCAAGGACGGCAACCGACCGAGGTTGTGGCTTCATTCTATCGCCCGTCGCTTCATCGTCAGTGGTCACCCAACTATAGACTGTAACAGCAGGCTTTGCAATAATCGGATCCGACTCGTTACGATGCGAGTCTCTTGCAGTATCATCGGAGGACGATCAGGCCACTAACCTCCACTCAACGCGCAATTACGAGCTCCGAGGAGAATGTACCATTCTCAACCCTCATGCAGCAGAGTGTAATGACTCAAGTCCAAGCCCACATCCAACGCCTCACCCTAGCACTGTTTCTCTTTTTTGTCGACGGAAGCCGTTCCTCACGAATAGCAGCTCGAAGTCAAGAAGGACTTACCGGTAGTTGCAAGCCCGATGTTGTACAAGTCTAATGCAACTATGCTGCCTCCACAGATCCAACCTAATTCAGAGCAGGTGTTGATCTTCTTCTGGAAAAGGTCAGCAATTGCTGTCCGGGCGAACGGCACTGTTGCTGGCCGAAGCTTTAATCTCACAAAAGCCAGCCGTGAGCCCTAGGATCTTGTTTCGAGTGCATCCCGTGCGTCTACAAAACTTACGATGTTGTGAGTTCTGGCGCGGTAAAACCCCACCGTGATTCGTGCTGTTGTGGAGCACGTTGAAGTCTATGACGGAGTTGGTCAGACAGGCAACAGGGATATATACTCACATGCACTTCTTCATCTCCAGCATGCTTAGCAGTACGAAACCTCTTACGGGCGAAAGTCTGACAAACCTAGGTCGGTTTTCATGTAGGCGCTGGGGGTCCACAGAGGCCCTGAAAATGCAGACAAGACGAAATTGCAATTAACGCAGGGCTCGAAGTTTCGTATCTCGTATGAGTGCAGCTCGCTTAGGTATCTGCGATTGTGAAATTGGTATGAACATCTGATAGATGATTGCAAGCCTGCTACACTCTTGTCAGCGATGTTGCTTCTCGGCCATCTTACCCGCTGCGTTGCATGCCCCAATCCCAGCCAACCCGGAGCAGGATCGTCTCCTTCAGAACTTGCTCCCGGACAGAGGTACCAGCCAATCGCTGTTCTGGTCAAGTAGCTCGCCCTCGTCGAACTGAGCCTTGCTTTCTAACTTCCTAAAATGTGACACCCCACGATGTGTCGGCCTTCTTATCCAAGTCCATTCAAGGGCTTCGTCGGATAACGTATCAATTGCCGACAGACCACACCTGCGCCGGTACATAGACTGCAAGCTGTCGTTGCCAGCGGTGACACAAAGGCTTCGGAGGGCCATTCTCCGATCCACGACGTTACTGAAACAAGCGACAAGGCACCACAAAAGCGATCTGATTCATGCCTCAGGAACCGAGGTTTTGGCTCCCGGGAGCGGGCCGAGCTGTGACAGAAAGCCCCGTTTCGCTCGCAGACGCAGGCTATCGGTCCTTCTGGATCAAGCCTTCTACAATCGCATTCATCCAGAACCCTGTTACATCGTACTACATCAGATCATTTATCTGGGATTCGATGTATGTTCAGCATGGAGATCAAACAAGGCGTCCAATATGGCTTGACTACTGGTCACAGCCAAGCGAGCAGGGTTGTCCCTGCCACGCTGACCAAGTGCTGAGCAAGCGAAAGTACCGGTTCGTTCCCTCTATCCTAAACCTTCATCGGCACAACTAACACCACAAATGAAGAAGGTCCACACCAACTTCCAAAAGTGAGCCCACTTATGGTCTTCGATCTCGATCTCGATCGCTGTCTAGACAAAGTTACTCTGCCTTGGTCCAGGTTGCGTCTAGCTAACAACACTGCATGGCCGCCCGTATGTGCTCGCCTTGTCCGTTGCCAACGCCAACGGACGGAACGAACTCCGTCTCCTCGACCTGCACACCCGTTGACGACGATCGCCAGAATACGAGCTGGGCCGTTGGGCTGAAACGCGCGGGGACTTAGCTACGCGTGACGTGCATGGGAACGGTCTGCGCAATTGCAATATCAGAAGCTTATCGAGTGGGTTTGCTTAGACCATTGTTCAACAGATCGTTCATGTCAATGACATGAACGATCTAACATTGCACATCGGTGTGAACGCTGCACTTACAAGGTCCAGACATCCCCATGAAGGCTCTCATTCATATTCTTTCCGCGGCCTTCAAGAATCAGGGGGAAATCCAACACCTATGCTGCCCGTGATCTTCGCTCGCATCGAACCGACGCCTATGCCGCGGCGGTCCTACCCCGGTGCTCGTTCGACCAGTGCCCGTCTTCCCCGCGAAGCGCAACGTCTCACCCTTAGCGTTCGGGGGCTCGACAAGATTTGTCCGCCTGGCGACTCACGAGGTCCCTTCACGATACGGAACCTTCGTGACTGAGGGAAGGACGAGCATACCATGAAGAGCCAATGCGCAGTGATCACACGTTCGAAGCGGACGGACTGATTGCGCGTTGCGGCCCGAGTAGACAGTGATAGCGGCTCGGAGGAAAACACAGCATCGCTGAAACAATTACGGACCGGAACTCGTCGCTCTTCTTCCTCAAGATGGACAGTAAAGGCCTGGGCTATGCTCGAGCAGCCTTCGGTTTGCGACCTCGGTATGGAGTAGGCGAAGAGCTTGCCAAATGAGGCTGCGGTCCATGGCGGAAAACCCTATAGTGGATGCACGAGCGCGTCATCAGGCCCAAGCATGACACAAGCTCGAGCTCTCGTTGGATCGTGGTCAGGCGGGGACAGTATGACATGGGAGAACATATGGCCGAGCGCCTACAGTTACTGTTCGAACATCTCGTGGGCACCATGTCGATGCACTCATCAGAAGGGCAGCGACCAGATGCGGTCACATGGAAGGGCTTTTCTCGCATAGCTGTGTGACATAGTAGACCTGGGACATGGGCTGGCATGAGATGCCAGCAGCTAACCGACGAGGTGACGCCA
Organism: Didymella sp. IMI 355093; assembly: GCA_027946495.1. NCBI lineage: Eukaryota > Fungi > Ascomycota > Dothideomycetes > Pleosporales > Didymellaceae > Didymella > Didymella sp. IMI 355093. The sequence continues at coordinate 1,141,225 of JAPEUZ010000006.1, forward strand.
AGTGCTCTCACATGTTGGCTGTGGCTCAGCTCAAAATCTGCGAGAGACCCGACGAATAATGAGCCGTGCGTGTGGCTACAGCTTAGCTCTGAGATGCGAGACAAGCGGTGTTGCTTGCTACTGCAACTTTCATCAAGCGGCCATACTACTTCATCGTGTACCAAGTTCAGTCCAATCATATAATTGTTGTGACACATTCTTCTGATTGGTCGACCTCGTGAATTGTAAGCGAAACAGGAACACGAGATCAGCCGCGGCGTTGGCGCGTCAAGGATCCGCATCATCCCTATTCCAGTCGCCAAAAATGTCATACCTCGAAGACATACCAACACCTCAGAATGGATACTACGTCCTCGTCACCGGCGCCAACAGGTAAGTGCAATCTGCCGACTCGTTGAGATAGTCAATTGACATAATCTCAGTGGCCTGGGTCTTGGCATTTGCACACGAATGATCGACGAGTTCCTGCAGACACGCCCCCAAACCGAATCCCTGGTCCTCATAATTACTACACGAGACAAGAAGAAGGGCGATGCCACGATCGAAATACTCGAAGCACACCTGCGCCAGATCTGCCGCAAGCATGAGCGCTCCTTACCAGGCGTCACACAGCTGCTACGAGGGCGAATACACTTCAGGCAGGAGCGGTTGGACTTGCTGAGTCTAGTCTCGGTGCAAAAGCTCAGCAAGAAATTGTTCGAGACAACACCAAAGCTTGACGTTGTCATCTGCAACGCGGGCATTGGCGGGTGGACTGGTATCAATTGGCCTTTGGCTGTCTGGAGCTGCCTCACGAAATTCAAGACGGCTGTCACGTTCCCGACATACAAGCTATCTGGCAAGGGATGGGTAGCCAAATCACAGCTACCAGCCAAAGACGGGAAACCGCAGGACGAGCCTCCATTGGGTGAAGTCTTTTGCGCCAACTTCTTTGGACACTACCTGCTGGGTCACTACCTTGCGCCCCTTCTCGCACGGCATTCCAAGAACGAAGCCACAAGGGGGAGGATGATATGGACCAGCAGTCTGGAAGCATACGCACACACCCTAAACATGGACGACCTCCAAGGCATTCTCTCCGAAGACGCCGCATACGAATCGTCAAAGAGACTGACAGACGTCATGGGCATCACGTCCAGACTCCCAGCTACGTCAAATGCTCTCGACCAGTACCTTGATCTGCCCAACGAACCTAATGTCACGAAACCCCTGATCTACGTCACACATCCTGGTATTACCGCGACCGCCATCTTCACCCTCCCGATCGTCCTCGAATACGCCATGATCGCCGCATTTTACATCGCTCGCTGGATAGGCAGCCAGTGGCATCCCCTCACTCTCGAGAAGGGCGCCGTTGCCATGGTCTGGCTTGCACTTGCCAAGCAAACCACACTGGATATGATGGAAGAGAAGGAAGGCGTGGGCAAGTGGGGCAGCGCAACAGATGCCTGGGGCCAAGAGCGCGTAGAGCGGACAGAGGTGGCGGGCTGGGGTTGGGGCGGTAGGCTGGCAGAGTACAAGAGGAAAGGAAGAGATCCGCACGCGAAGGATCTCACGAAAGAGGACAGGGAGAACTTCGAGGCTCTTGGAAGACGGTGCTGGGAAGAGATGGAAGCACTCAGGTGCGAGTGGGAGGACAGGCTCAGGCGCGCTGGCGTTGCGGTCGAGATGAATTGAGCGTCTATTTGCAGACTTCGCAGCGTTGTACGACCACATAAGACAGGCACTTTCACGCCGCAGTAGCACATTGTAATAGTTAGAATTTCTCCTTTCGCAGTAACATGATGGCACTCGCATCCGCCCCTCACACGCAGCCCACTCGCAGAACTTAGTGCGTTCTCACATGAAATAGACAAACTCTGCGGCGTTGAGCACACACACAGTTCACAGCCGTTACGCAGTACGATCTTCGGGCCTAGCCCTTTGCACTTGGCCTCACTTTTGGCCTGCAGCAGCCCAACTCTGGTTCCGTGGCCCACTATTGTTGGAACTATTTTTGGGGACCGCTTCTTCCGCAACTCTAGACTGCTGGCGTCAAGCTTGGGTGAGCTATCATGCAATGTCATGCACTGCTAGTGTAGAGCGAGCGTGCTATCGAGTTGCAAAGAAAACCAGCTGTAGGAGTACAATCCTTGAAAACATGCGAGGTAGTTAAAATGTATCTGTGTTCTTTCTGTAATGTAACAACAAATCCCTTAGCTAAAATTACTTCTGTGTTATAGCCATTTATCTCTGCAACATGAGAGAGCCTGGTGTAGCAATGAACCATCTTTCCGTGCTGAACCGCAGTTCGGCGGGCAGCTGAAGGCAGCAGCTGGCTGAGGCGCGCATGATCCAATCCAGTAGCTCGAGATGAAAGTTGACATGTCCCAAAGTGTAGGTTTGGCTAACGCAGGGTTATGGAGCACACGTCGGACAACAAGTGACAAACAGAATCGTGCGATGCGGTCTCTGTACCTCAAACAGTGCCACCCTCAATCATGTACATTCGTACATGATAGATCTTCCATGTTCCGCTGCTCACGAAATAACGAATTAAGCATCTCTGCGTGCGGCCTTTTCGTCGAACAAACCCCAAGGGAATCACCGCCACAGCCAGACGTCTCCTGCATATTGCACGGCGCTACAACGGTAGCTTGTGGCTCGCGCCGAGAACGCGCCTCAACCCGTTCTCACCGTTCTCGTGCTGTTGCCTTCGTCAGTGTGCTTTTTCTTGGTTGCGAGAACGAATGAGTGAGCGAAGCGAGCGTGGCTTGACCACAGTTGCTTCTCCTGTCATAGTCGGTCATCGTTGATGCAGGGCCGTCCTGCACAGATCCCAGGCCAGCACATTGGGGTCCACGGGCTACTGCACTGATCCGCAGCTAACTCACCCAACGGCCAGTCAGCGCCTCTGGGGACTCGTGCCGTGAACGCGGGACAGCGCCTTCGCCATCTAGCGATGCATGGCCCTGAGCAAGAGCGCAATGTGCGTCGGGCAGCAGCTGCATGTTGTTTGTGGAGCGCGCCTGCGAATGTCATTCCCTCTGTCCCACTCCCCTTCTCTCTCGCCGTCGCGCCTATATTCGAGACCTCTGCTTCCCCGCGCCAGCTCGCCCGCAGTGCTCGTGGTTCTGTCTGCCGTGTGGGTGCTGCGTCTCAGTGCATATCCCGTGACGTGCACTTCACCGCCTATTCGAGCTCCGCCAGCCCTCAGCGAATCGATCCTGGCTTGGGTGCACTCCCGACACCGCGACCTTGAGACATGGCACCGAGGACAGACCCTCTCTCGAGCGACTTCCCTCCCGTATTTGCGCGCAACGCTGTCTAATCCACCCTCACCATCACCGTGAAACCTCGACCAGACCTCGCGACGGCCCGCACCGACCCACGTTACACAGGCGCTCTCTAAGTTTAATGACGTTGTGCTGGATCCTCTCACACCACGACGCTGTTCAGCAATCGCACAAGTAAACTATACGTACCGAAAGAGTCGGAGTATCACACTGTGGAGTCTAGGTGGAGGATTTAGGGTCCTTTGTTGCAGTCTTTGACCTTGTGCAAAACACAAAAGTGGCTCGCAAACCGCCATATAGTCGTTCCCTGCGCACGATCCACTTCTACCGAATCAGCCATCATTGGATCCAAACTATCGCAACTATCGTTACGATCACACGACCAGCATGGCGACCCCGCCTCCCTCGCGAGGGTCTTCTATCGGCCACACGTCCAGACCTGCGACACCCGAACTCAGACCTGCATTTTCCCGGACACCGACCTCGATGAGTAATCCCAAGCACCCGTTGCTGCGCAAGTCGCTGGAGGCTAGGCGAGCTCAGGATACCCCTGTGCAGAGCTCGTCGAAGCCGGCGCCTCTCGATAGACTTCCTCCTCGCCCTACAGCGCCGCCTCCCGCAGCACGACAGCAAAAAGTAGAGACGCCAGCTGTATCGCCCGATGAGTTCGACCAGTTTGATCTCCCAGAAGATCTTATGACGCCAGAGTCACCTATTCACAAGCGGCATCCACGGGTGAAAGATGACACACCGCCGCGCGGGAAGACTAATCAAGAGCTCAGCGCAGAAGTGCAGAAGTTAAGGCAAGGCCTCATAACAGAGAGAATGCGATGTGAGTTGACCAAGAAAGATCAGCAAGATGCGCACGAACGATTGGTGGAGGCGAAGCAGGAAGTTGAACGGCTTCAATCGTTAGACTTGGAGATGCGTGAAGTGGAGGCGGAGAACAGGCAGCTCAGAGACCTGCTCAAGATCCACCAGCAGGATATGGACGAGATCGATGACATGTACGATCAAATTGACATGCTGCAATCCGAAAGAGACGTTGTCGAGGAGCGAAATAAGATCCTACAAGCCGAGCTCGACGACTTCAAGAGGATGACTAACGCGGAGATTGCAAACATGGTAACCGCTTACGAAGAAGCCGTCGACATAGTTCATAGCTATGAAATCCAGACGGCCAATCTGGTAAAGGAGAACGATGACCTGAAGAGCGATAACGAACGCGTCAGGAAGGAACTTCGCGATTGTACAGCAAGGATTGCCGTGATCGAATCACAACGCGTTGATGGCACCTCCGACTGTCCCCAGCAGCACTTTGTCGACACTAGCCTGGACGAACATCGCCCTGCCACCGCATACGACGACTCAGACTACTACAGCCAGCCAGCTACGCCTCGTGCGGATGTTGACAAAGACGCACAGTCCCTTCGGTCAGTAACGTCAGCTCGTTCGAAGCAGTTCATCGAGCTGACGCGAGAGCGCACACGGTCAGCGCGCCGCTTGTCGAAACACATGTCGGACGCTTCACTGAGAGCTGCAAGCGCCGTCTCTGCTGTACATATCCCTGAAGTGCCGCCTATCCCTGAGGAGCATGTCCAAGTCACGCCTCGAACGGTCGATGAGAGGTTCAGGGAGCGACGATATCATTACTCAGATGCTGAGCTGGTTAACGCTAGATCAGCAGCAGAAATGCACCGGCCTGCAACGGTCATGCCAGTGCAGACTCACGAGCCTTCTGGTCTGCGGAATGTGTATCAATTCGATCAGGTGCAACGTACAAGCACGTCAAGGCTCTCATCAAGTCAAAGGACGAGCTCAGGCAAGACATCACGGCCTCACGCCCGTGGCAATTCCGCTGTCGAAACCATTCTAGTGCCACCGCCGCGTATGAGCAGCCGACATGCACACACCTCCAGTGAAGATCGCCTACGACCGCAGCCCTCTGACGCGACGTTCGACTCGAATACAACATGCGGGACTCTGATAGGGACAGAAGAACGAAAGCAAGAGCAAGTACTAACCACATGGACTTCAGCGAACCCTCGTACCTCTACTGTGTCGTTACTAACAACCTCGCCCCGTATAGATCTAGTAGACAAAGAGCGCTGGTGGAAAGACACCGAGCACGTGAAGCCGCTGCTGCGGACGAGAGCGACGACAAGGACCCTCCGAGCAGACTACAGCTTAGACGACGGCGATTTGGAGTCAGAGACCTTCGCCGTTAGGGCAGGCGGCGTCAAGACAGCTCCTACCACGCCCGCGGTGGAAAGGCCGCCAGAGGAGGATTTCCTATTCAATCCCAAGGAGAACGAAGAGGACTTTATGCGGAAGACGCTATCCAGGCTCAAAGGGAGCATGAGGAGACGGCGTGATGAGTCGCTCTAGATGGGTGTGATGACTGTACGTTTCACGATCTCCTTTGTTGATGATTGGGCAGCGTGGCGTTCTTTAGGATGGTCCGCGAGGACACCGGGTTCTACACTTGAACGGCACTTGAACGGCTTTCACGCGCCGGAGATGCGCTCATTGGAGTATATTTCTAGACTGCTGGCATGCAGATGTATTCATAGACTAGTTGAACTCACTGTCGCTCGAGCAAGCATCGAACATGTGAAGGTGAAAGCGCCGCACGTGCGTGCTCGCTCGGAGGTGCCACGTTTACTCCGCACCGCCCCATCCCAACCACGGTTCCGTCATCGCTCTTTCCCCAACCGACCATCCACCCTCATGCTAATCCCTCCACATCCAAACATGCACACACAATAACCCTCGGCATATATCACATCGCCACGTCATAGTGCACACCACACGCCACGATGATCTCCTCAGGCTTCACCAACGCGCCCGTCTCGCAGTTCCTCGTCTTGGGCACCGTCATCGGGTCCCTCGTCGCGTCGCTCACCGACACGCGATACTATCTCCCGATTGCTGTGGTGCCGCATATCTGGGGGTATGGACAGCTTTGGCGCGTGGTGACATGGGGGTGGGTGTGGACGAATAGCATTGAGGTGCTGTTTGGCGTGCTGGGGTTCTATCAGCTCAGGGTCATGGAGAGGCTGTGGGGGAGCAGCAAGTTTTTGGTATGGAAGGGGTGTGGTTGATGCCGTGAACGACATGCTAACACTCCGCAGAGCTTCATCGTCGCCACCTTGCCGTACACGACGCTCCTCCCGCCGCTGCTCCTCACGTTCGTCCTACGGCCGCTCACTTTCGGCTACGTGAACTACCTTCCCTCAGGCCCGACGAGCATCCTCTTCGCCCTCCTCGCAAACTACTACGCCGCCATTCCGTACACATACAAATACCGCATCTCGCCCTCCGCCCCCTCCACGACAACCGCCCAGCAAGCAACATCCGTCTGGACGCGCTCCATAACAGTCACCTCGAAAGCGACATCCTACCTCGCGCCCTTGCAGCTCGCGCTCTCCCAGTTCCCCGGCTCCGTCATCGCTGCGGCCATAGGCTGGGCCGTCGGAACTGCGTATCGCCGCGACTTGCTGCCGGGCGCGTACCGCTGGCGGGTTCCGGGGTGGATGGTGGGCGAGGACGAGGGCGAGAGGGGCGGGTTTGATAGTCTGAGGCAGAGGCTGGAGAGCGAGAGGGGGGACGAGCACGGGGATTTTGGCGGGGAGACGGGGACGGGGCAGGTGAGGCGGCGGACGTTGGGCGAGATGATTGGGGGCAGTTTGGGGCACGGAACTAGACTCGCTCGCAGCGGCCAGGTATACAGTTCAGTCAATTCGATCGATCGACACAGTGCGTAACTCTAATACAGCACCGCTCGCAATGGAACTGCGATACCCTTTTGAAGACGAATCATGTGAAGAGATGTTCCGCGCTGGTTTTCTTGTCTCTGATTGTTTTCACGCTATCGACTACGCTTGATTATACAATGAGGGTCGTGCGAGTTCGTGGCTGCAGAAGGTGACCTCATCATGAGTTGATTGCGCATGCTCAAGCGCTCTTGACCTCGTCGTACATCCACCCCTCCCCTCTCCTCGGACAAACAAACACATCTCCGCCCCCTCCTGCCCGATGACAGACACAACATCAGCAGCCGCAACACTCATACCCCACATAACCAGCCTCACGCCCAAGTTCTCCGTAGCGCCCGTGATGAACGCACTCCCCTCCTCGCTCTCCACAAACGTCTCCCCAAGATCATCAAGCACATCACTAACTCCCCATTCCTCACTCTGCCCAGCGAGCTCCACGAAATCATCCAGATGCGCGTCCAGAAACGCATAAGTCTCCGCGTCTTCAATCCCATCCTCGACCCGCGGCAGCGGATGCGCGCCCGTGAGCCGCGTCAACAGGCCTGAAGTCTCGCCGCTCGCGTTCTCGGCGTTGGTCAGGATGAGGGATGCGTAGGTTACCAGGAGTAAGGGCCAGAGGAGACGCGGGTCCTGCGCGCTGAGAGCGTGGGTCGTGAGGCCCGCGTCGAATTTCCTGGCGGCGGCGGGGTACTCGGCGCGCAGGGCGGCGAGGCCGGTAGATGGTGTGAGGAGGGCTGAGCGCGCGGGTAGAGAAGTCGTGGAAGGGAGGAGGGCGGATACAGCGGTTGAGAGTTCGGTGCGCACGGCGTGGATGATGGCGGCCTGGCCGTCGCGGTAGGTTTTTGCGAAGTGCTGTTTTGTGTTCCTTGGCTCTAGGGTGAGAGTGAGTGGGAGCGTGGAGCTGCGCTGAGTGAGGGCTTGGTGGAGAAGGGTGAGGACTTGGAGGGTGATTCTTTCTTCTGGGTTTGCGACGTCAATGTCTTGCAGATCCAGCTCGAGCGAGAGGATCGTCTGAATGAAGAAGAAGTGGACGATGTAGGGCGGGATGCCGCGGAAGAACGGGATGTTGTTCGAGTAGCGTCCGAATGGATGGTCTTTGGCCCGGAGGAAGTGCTGCTCCTTGTTCGGGTCTGTCTGCAGGAAGGATGTGTCCATTCCGAAGGGCACGCTTGACGCCTGCATCAGCCCTATCTGCGTGGCATATTGCATGAGCTCAGGCTGGAAGGCGAGCTTCAGGGCAAACTGCTCGATAGGATTGTTCTCGAGACAGAAGCCGTAACCGAGGAGCAGCTCATCGTTCTGCTTAGGAGCGTAATTGTTGAACAGCTCTTCGTTGACTGTAAAGTTAGAGCTATCGAGGCATCGAAGGGTGAAGGTTTGGTGAGGCTTGAAGTCCCATTCTACCTTGGCCGTGACGGAGTGGTTGAGGATATCAACGACTGGGAATAGGATCGGGACAGTCTCGATTTCCGGCAGGATATGTGTTGAGATAAATGCCCGTGATGTGAATATGGTGGCGGCCCAAAGAAGTGATATGCTAGAGCATGTTAGTATGATACCTACCACGCATATTCGTCATCCAATGCAAGTGTGGCGTGGAAGGCTCTGATGAGGTGTTTATCAGCCAGTACCGCCCACAACTAGCATTCCGCTGGGGTAGGTAGGCATTCATCCGCTGGCTGTCGTAGGGAGTCTCTATGTCCAACCTTGTAATTGTGTATGTTCGTGCTGGAGCTGTAATCACTATTGCGGGCACTTACAAATCGACTTCGTCAGCCCAGGCAACGCCGACTTCTCTCAGTACGCTGACAGCATGTTCCCACTGCTTGTGATAGTCTGCCTTTCTTTCTTTGAGAGCAGGGGCTAGGCTGGTGCCGGCAAGGAGGGCGACGTCTTCCTCATCGAACCAGAGAGGGGTGGTCATGCTCTCCACCCCGGGCAAACATGCAATGTAGTTGTGCCATGGCGATGCTTTGCCCTTGTTGCGCTGTTCAATCAAGAGCAAATAGGTTAGTATGTGATGAGGTATCTTGCCACGACACTGCTGCAGAGGGCTCGTAATCGGTAGCACCTCTTTCTGATCAGGGTCTAGGTTGAGGCTCGACAGCGTCAATTTTAGCGGGCAAGTCACGACCTCCGGTGTTGTAGGCCTCAGCGCTCGCATGTGATGGCCTTGAGACTCATTGTAAACAATTTGGACGTCCGGACTCAGCCAGCCTCCCTGTTGGGTAAACCAGGTAATCAGCTCTTCAGCTAGCGGATGTTTGCTGAAACCGTGACTCGAATCTGATGAGGCTTGAATGTCGCGCTCGGATTGGCGCTCGTCTGATGGCATGATGGCTTGATTGCGGCTCTGGGGCTGCTGACGAGAGCCCGTTGGTAGCCAATTCGGTCGCAGTGGACTTCCGAACCGAACGACGATTCGTCGCGATCGGACATGCAGTCGCCTGGGCGAGTGTTCGATTCGCAGGACCAGCTCACGGGTTCACGAGTTGGTCGGCCTCGGCGCAAATTTTGATGCAGTGCACGGAAAGCGGATGACAGCGGATACCGATCGGACGAACAGCCAGGGCGGTAACAGAAGCTGGAACGAGTTTGCAGAGGTTGATGAAGAGCGGGGATGCAAAGACAGTGCAGCAACCGGCTGATGCCTGTGTGGTGTGGGCGCCTCGGCGAACTTTGAAAGTTGAGTTTTCTGCGCCATCTGTGATGTTCGTCTAGTCTGAGCAAGTCAATGCGGCACAAGTCTCGGTTCAAGCTTCCCAAGTGTTTCTCGATTTGCATCTTGGAGCTTTTCAATGCTTCATCAAGATGAGGTTCCATGGTCCAAGCATGTTTATCGATATCGCCCAGCGTTTTGGGTAACGCAGCTCGCTTGAGCTTACCATGACACGGCTGGCGGCCAATAAGGTTCATGAGGTTACGTATACGAGCACTCCAGCTGCCGTTTCGAGTGCTCAGCGGTGTACTACCTCTGCACATCCATCATTGCAAGTCAAGACCATCCGGATGTTTGCGGAAATGGCATCGGTGAGAGTTCTTACAGAGCCCGTCCGCTGGCTGCTTTAACGCGAATCACCGAAGGCCGTAAGCAGCCAGGGGATTGCTGTGGTGACGACGTATTCGGGGGCGGCGTGGTGAGGCGCCTCTCCTGGCCAAGCAGACAGGAGACGATGGATCAGGGCAAGTTCGCGACAGCCTAGCCACAGTTGCATGAAACACGCCAGATGAACGAATCAGGGGCCAGCCTGTGCAGTGTGCTTGCTACTTGGCCAGTTGCGTCTCGCTTGTAGTTTGGGCGATGCATGCGCTAACGGGCCGGGGACATGACGGCGTTGGAGTGTGCCTCGTGCGTGCAAGTCACGGACGACGGCCAAGCCGTTGTACGTCGGCAGAAATGAGAGTGAGCGTGTGATGAGGGGAGTCGCAGAGCCGACCATCCGCGTGCATGGTCCAGCAGTGCATGGCGCTTTTGAAGAAGCTGCGGGCGCGTTGTAGAGTGACTATCCTCCTGCCACATATCCTTTCCTGAGACCCAGAGTACCTCTGCTGGGTGTAGAGGGTGCAATTGGCTGTGTCTCCCCTGCATAGATCCGCGCTGTGCTAGCTGTGGCTTGTAAGTAGTCAGCCCTTGGGTGGTGAGCTGCGCACTGGCGCGCCAGCAGATTGCGCCTGCGCGCGGAGAGGGGCTCAAACCTCCAGGCGCACAGGTACTGCGGACTGCGGACCTCAAATATGGCCATGGCCGCCAGCTGCTTATGCTCCCCCTTTCGGGACCCTCTGGTGCATATAGAACCAAAGCTGACCCCACTGCCAGCATGCTGTGTTGATCGCCATCGCGGGTGCAATGTTGCTGGACATGTTGACCACCGCTGATACTCACAACGGGCACAACGGGCACAATGGGCACAACGGGCACCACGAGCACGAGGCCTCTCCTCCACGCCGCCTGCCCTCGCCGGCGAACGCTCGCAATGGCGCCTACTCGCTGGCCCAGATGCCGCTTTCCCTTCTCGGCTCCGTGCTGCGGTACCAGACCCAGTCGCCGGCGACCCAGGAAGACATCGAGTCGGCGCCCGCGAAGCATGTAACGAACGCAGCCTCTCCTATGGTCGCTCCCTACAGCCCCGCCGCCCACGTCGACTCCCCCGCTCCCTCTCGGCCTGTCTCCTCTGGCAGCAGCGCAGCCGCCGACGAGAAGCCCAGGAAGAAGGCCCCGCGCCCCAAGACGTCCTACATCATCGCCCACCCCCGCCCGTCCACCCTCGCTCCAAGCTGCACCTGCGCCCCAAGGTGCAACTGCAGCTGCACCAGGTCCAAGCCTCGCAGCGCCCCAAGCCCGTCTACGAGGTCATTCCGTTCTCGCTCCTGGCGCCCCGCTCCACACGCCGACTGGCCCGCGCCTTCAACACCAGGGAGCGGCTCGGCCACAACGACCTGCTCATCGTCAAGGCTGCTGCCTACGACCACACCGACGACGAGCACAAGTCAGACGACGAGCGATGGGGCTCGCGGGAAGTCATTGGCGTCATCTGCCCCGGCAAGACGGAAAGAGGCCAGGTCGTCAGCCACACTGACATCTGCATGGACGACGGAACGAGCCGCTGGGAAGTCACGCCCATGTCCAACGGCGGCTACGAGTTCAACTCTCTCGACGAGCATGGCCTGGCTCTGAAGGCACGCTGGGTCAACAAGCTTCCCAACTCAAAACGCATCTCTGCCCAGTCAATCACCGCGCAGCCCTCACCTGGTCTCCTGCCCACCAAAGACGATGCAAAGTGGAACTTCAGCACCATCAGCGCCAGCTCCAGACGCCATCCTGTCATCGCCAGCATGACACGAACCCGTATCGACGTGCACGACTCCTATGTAATGCCCGCCGCAACGCAGCCTCCAACACCCAACGCTCAGGTTCCTCCCTCTCCCTCGCTCACACCTGCAAGCATCGACGCTGCTTCTTTCTTCGATGCCATCGATCGCTTCCCCATCAAGACCGAAGAGGCACTGCGACGCTTTATTGTCGTGAGTGGTATCTGGGTTTCGTCTCTCCAAGAAAACTACGAGCAAGTCAGCTCGCCGCTCTGTCCCTCGTTCAATCACTCTGGTAACATTCGTCCTCCAGTGTGCCGCACGGTATCCATGTCTTTCCTTGATTCTCCGCGCTCCGCATCCCCGACCTCAATGGACGAGAACGAAAAGTCTATTCCTAAGCTGCTTCGGAATACCTCACAAAAACTGAACCGCCACGCAAGCCTCTCTACCGAGCCCCCTGCTTCGCCAATGTCGGCCAAAATAGCCCCTTCTTCTCCAGCCATCAAGACTCGCTCACGTCGCGCCAATTCTACTGGAACACACAATCTCTATAGCATGACTGGCAGTCTGAAGAAGCGCTACGGCACTCCAGCTCGAGTCGAGACACTCCCAGAGACCGAGGAAGATAAGGAGAACAAACGTAGCGAAGAGATCCTACGGCTTAAGCAGCTGGCACTTCCCACATCGATCGAGGTGTCGCCTGCCGAGCCTCCCGCAATGGGAGCTGCTCCACCACCTCCCGTCCTTGTCATTCCTACACCTACGGTCATTCGCCCTTCAACAGATGGACCGTCCTCTCCCATGCTCCTCCCATCACCGCAGCTTCTGGAATCGGACCGAACGCGCAAAACTCAGTCGGCTTTCAACCCCATCACGACTGCCGGTATGTGGGACTCTGGTGTCGCTGACGGACCGGGCTTGAAACGGCGCCCGACCAGCATGTTCGTCATGAACGAGCGCAAGAGAAAAGAGGAGAAGAAGCGCGGCCGCAGCGAGGGGAGGACGAAGAGGCAGGAGCGCGACGCCTTGGACCGCAGCACGAGCAAGGAGGACTTGAAGAAGGGCAACAAAGACAAGGATTGTACGGGGATGAGGCAGAAGCTGAAGAATAGCCTCAAAGGCATGTTCGGCCGCAAGGAGAAGGCCTGAGCGTTTTGTTGTCATTTTAGATGCATCGCGGACTGGATAGCGGGTCTTGCTGGGCGTTTGTTTGCATTCCTACATCACTACCAAGGATCGAGGCTATTTCCGGGTAAGAATTGAAGTCTTGATACCCACTATATATGGTACTGCTCAAAAACAAATCCATCATCCAGAATTATCACATGTATCAAACAAGTTTCCCCCCACCGCGACGTACAATGTCCTGTGATCCCCCTCGGCCGAACCATCGCACCCTCCGATCAGACCTGTGCCCTCACCACGGCCGCGACGAGTCAGACCGAACACGAAAGCAAACCCACTCGTAGCTCATGCGCTTCATTGCTCTGTGCTCCTGAGGTGTTTGCGGTTCGGGTCTGCATGCATGCCGAGAGTTTGTACTTCACTGACCAGCCGTGTGTGACGTGTGGCTCAGGCGCCATTGTGTTGATTGGATGGGGATGAGGTAGAGAGCCGAGATAGTATTTCCGGAAATTTGACATGTTCGTCGGCTTCCTGCTCTTTGGGTTTCTTGCCGTATGGCCTTCTGAAAGATTCCTGGAAACTCGTAGTACTTGAGGCTTTTACGAGGCGCTATCTCAACAGGCCCAGAGCCTTTGATGTACGTTAGCTCGTCAGTGAAAGAAGAATGTGCTACGAATGTGATGGTGTGAATCCAATTGTGGCGCGCACACATGAGGATATGCTGACACTGGCTGTTCGAAAGTTCATCTGTGAGTGTTGCTATGCTGGAGTTAGCGTAGTGCAGAGATGCTCGAGATCTGAGACGAGCATACCGGAGATCCTGGACCGAATAGTCTCGACACTTGTATCAGCGATGAACTTGAAGAGCTGTTATTCGCGCGCGAAGTCGTCGGTAAAATGAACCGTCTCGAGTACTTACAAGCAACGCTGTTGTAATTGTCTCAGCTTCGTCCACTATGACGAAGTCAAAGAAGGCGTCTACAATTGCTGCTTTTCGATCATCAGGCTCGTTTTGAAGTCTATTACGTTGCTTGCTTGGGCGCTTGATGCCCTGCAGACTTCGCACCAAATGACATGTGTAAGCACTGTAGAGAGACAAAGGTCAAGAAAGGCAAGAGTTCTCAAGAGTTACAGTGTGACAAGAGCCAGGTGCAATCAGCACAGCTTCATATTGAGTGTGATGCACGCTTGCTGTGTTCAGACGACAGGTGGAGCAAGTTGGTTGAGAACGCTTGAAACCTGACGCAAATAAGGAGTACAAATCTGTGGCAGCAGATGTGCAAATCGGAGCAAATTCCTCTTTCCCGTTCTCACTACTCAAGGTAGTGAGTCAACGTACAGCGTTCTCTGCAGATGCATCATAGGGTGGCCCCCAAATGTCAGCGGGGCTACTGCGCCACTCGAGGCTGCAGCAAAACAAGTGCGCGCTATACTTAGCTCTGGTGAAAATGAAGGCGACAATATTACGCGGATTTGCACACCTGGGGCTAGACGTATCTGCTGCCTGTGATCGAATTGTCCAATGTCCTTACCATGAACACCTCTTGCCAAGCTTCCATAGTCGTAGCTTCCCCGGCCTTGCTAGACTCTAAAGTTCCTTTCTCTTATAAGACCCTTGATAGATCGTCCAACAGCAATACTACAACAACAATGAGCTCGAAAGGTATACCTGACCCTGCAGTCGCTCAACAACAACCCATACCACAAGCCACGACCATCATGCAAGCACCTACAGAAGCTGCTGCGAGCACATCGAAGACCGCGGCCAGCGAAAGGATCAGTGATGGATCTGAAACAATCGCACCTACGTTACGACGCAAGTTCTCCGACTTCCTCTCCACTGTCTGCGCACCCTTCGCGCTACCCATCGACACTCGAAGCACCATCGTACCCATCCGCCGACAACTTACATACTTGCTCCTCTCTACCTTCATCGTCTCATGGCCACGGATCACCACCTCGCAAGACGAGCGCACTACCTCTCATTACGTACGCTCAATGACACAGCTCGCCTTGACTGCAGCCTGTCTGCGCAAGTACTTCACCCACCAACCACTACCGCGGGGCGTCCACTCCGTCATCACCTTCATGACCGCATACTGCATGGACGTTCCTGTCTCCTGGATTCTGGACAGATATGCTGTGCCTCCTGTCACGGCGCAGCAGCGGAGAACCGTGCACTTCTGCCTGGCGTACCTTGTGGTCAGCGAGGCAGATTGGCGATGCACATTCCAAGACAGAGTCAAACATCCTTGGGCGGCGGCCGGGCAGCTCAGCTGGTGTCGTTTCGCGATCTTGGTCATGATTTCAAGTATCTTGTCACTTGTACTAGCGGCGTTCATAGACGGGAGGTGGAACGAGGCGATGCGGTTCATGGGCTTTACTTGCTTCTTTGAGCCTTTGCGCAGGGGAGTGGCATTGCTGCTGCAAGTTTGTGTCTTGATAAGGCCGGTGTATACACTTTCTTTATGGCTGACTGGGTTTGTCGCTGCAGAGCTAGGAGATCTTCAGGCTGGTACTTGGATGGTGTGCTAAAGATTCAAGAAGACAAGGAGGTAGAGAAGGTGTCTGAATTTAGAAGTCAGCGAGACCCTGTCGAAGTGGCTGAGCACTGAGAGGTATCGTAAATGAATTGTACGCTAAGCAAACCACGCCTGGGGTCCTACCATGCACGCCTAAACGATCAAGTAATGGGAAATGCCACATGTATTCTTCTTCCGACTCTGTACTCCTAATCCTCTTGTCCAGGTGTCCTAGCCACAGCTCATACTCCACCATCTACTCAAATTCTAAGCTGTCTCGCACACACTTCCTGACGCGCTTCTTGAACTCGGGTGTGTTTTCTCGCCATAGTGCCGCAGCTTCAACATTTGCAGGTGACTCGTCGTTCGGACTCGACAGCATGGAGATGACGGAGAGGAGGATCGTCTCGGGGGTCTGGACAGGCGACCATCGTTCTGCGGCGGATTCGTAGCCGTACTTGTCTTCTTCGGGTGGGTGCAGGATCGAGATGCAGACTTCGCCGTTCTGGTAGACTAGCGGTGGGTTAGA
Source organism: Didymella sp. IMI 355093 (assembly GCA_027946495.1). Taxonomy (NCBI): domain Eukaryota; kingdom Fungi; phylum Ascomycota; class Dothideomycetes; order Pleosporales; family Didymellaceae; genus Didymella; species Didymella sp. IMI 355093. Next base: position 1,157,267 of record JAPEUZ010000006.1, read on the forward strand.
TACATCAACCTCAAGATCGTGTAGGGGCATGTCTCACTGTTTGGGTGGAAGATGGGTGTCTCGAAGCGCATCTTGGGTGGCAGCATCGGGTACTCGGATGGGAAGTTCAGCCGTGCGCGAAAGAAGCCGCCTGGATACGTCAACACCGTTTCATGCCTGCTTTTAAACCCACATACCTCCATAGAACTTTGTGTCATCATCGATCATGAGCATAACTTCCCACTCGAAGACGTTGTTGTCCACCAAACCGCAACTTATGCCTGATATGCTCTTGTCGTTCTGCATCTGCTTGAGCTGGCGAGCCAGCAGCCCTGCTGCGCTGGAGGCCATCTTGGTGTGGTGGTCGTGTACTTGTGTCGAGCGAAGCTTGTATGAAGCTTGATCGGTGATAAGGCGGGGTCGTTGAAAGGCGGATGTAGTGGGGCAGGTCTGTCGAGAGACAATCGCAGGGCCTTGTGATAAAGAACGTTGTTCGCCGGGGCACGTGAGACCTTATATGCAGCGACAGCGTATATAGAGTGCTGGCAGCTAAGGCGCGTTAAGTTGTATACGTCAAGTCGACCGCGGCGATGGCGGGGCTGTCCTGGCTGGCGGGCGCTCGGCAGGGGTGCGAGTGAGAAGATGGCAATTCTTCAGTAGATCGAGGCGACAGCGACCGAATGTGTACAGCTTAGCAGACTGCTTGGAACGGCGTGGGCATAAAAATATGAGAAGAAGCAAGCATCCGAGGTCGTGAACACCTTCCCATCGATGTGCTCACGGGTGGCGTCGAACACCAAGGCTAGCAGGGATCCGCTACTTCCGCATTCTCTCACCTCCGCATCTCCACCGTCTCAAAGCCATCTCGAACCGTCACGCGGCTGGCATTTCTGGTGTCGACTCTGTAGGGCTGCGCAGAATTGGTGAAGAAGAGACGGGTCGGATATTGAGCAAGGATGAACAGGCAATCGCGGCAATCGTGCAATTCCCTTTCTGCGTCGTCCGCGTCATGCATCCCTCGAAGCAAGCTCAGTGCTGTAACGCAGAGAAGTGGGACCTGATGAGAGAGGTTCTCAGACATCAATCGTCAACCGAGCCAAACACCTCAAAAGAGGCCCATCCAGGACCCTGAGTCTCGTACCTGACGGTCGCCCCGGCCGTCCAGGTGACCCCATCGGTAGCGGAGAAATCAGCACTTTCCCATCAAGTACAGCGCCTGTCTCATGACGACGACCTGGATGAGATCTATTGTTATGGACTGCCGACCTCCAATACGCCTCCTGACGCTTTCTACCTTCACGTTACAGATGGCTCACTATTCAGCAAAATTTGGCGCTGACTACGTTTGATTGCAGTAACATTGTCAGGGATGCCTTGACATATCAATTATTTGCGATGCGACACGGCAGCGCGACTGAGCCTACAAGCTGCATGTCAAACGGCACGTTGTGCTTCGTGACACAACAGACGGCTAGGCCTGGATGCTGGGACATCTGCACTGACCATGAAATATTAGACTGACGACTGATGACAGATGCAGATCTGTGTAGTTTGGTCCGTTGACTAGACTTGATTTGTTTTGCGATGAATGCAATCCCTCAACAGGTGAGAGATGTTCACGTGCACGATAGGACTTGCGTTTCGGCGGCCAGATTCACTGACCGACAAACCCCCTTGATTCCCTCACTCGGTCCTTGACCCGCCAGGCAACCTCGCTCAAAAAAAGCACTTATGAAGCTTCTCAGCAGCAGATCTCGACAGTTGCAGTGTATCCTTCTCCAGCCGTTTGATGCAGTCTCGCATCGCGTTGTTGCACCGAGATCCTGTGACCCTCTTCGTTCCAACCCTCTAGCTCCTATTGCAGTGCTCTCATCTTGTGCTCGTTCGCCAGGCTCCGTGTCTGTGCCGCCAGGTGGGATATGTTGGCTTGCAGTGCGTTTGTGGCAATCTCGTGCTCTTCGTGACTGCTTTCTAGCTGCTTCAGGACTTGTTTGACGCCTTCGATCAAGAAACAATCATTACGAGTAAAGCTTGCTCTTTTCCAGGTATCTCATCTGCTTTGGCGATTCTCGCAGCTTCAGTTCGGGAGTTTGCGCAGGAGTCAGCTTCGGCAGCTTCGATAGCTTCGGTCATTGTGCGGATGATGCTCGACTTGTGATAAGAGTTCGACGTGTCGATGGCGTTTTGGGGTTATGAGGAATCTGAGAGTGGCTAGATAGTGCAAGCTTCGATGGTCAGCGGAAGTCCAGGTGAGAGAGGCAGGTGAGTGATGGTTGCCAAATCAAAGGCGAACGCGTTTCGTTGACTCCATCTGGAATGTGGTCTTGCTATCACGACTTTGGGCGTTGCGGTGTGGTGAAGTGAACGTGAAGGCGCCCGCCCTCAGACGGTTAGCGTGCGCTCACCCTATGCTATCTGTGTTCTGCCGCGCTGTCGCGGCCCCTTCAACTCGAACACGACTTCACCATCCGCAGCAATGCCGTTCAGCAAGCTGACCTTCGAGCTCATCGAGCTCATCGCCGAGCATTTGGACCAACAGGGTCTCAACGCCCTCATCAGAGTCAGCAGCACTACGCTGGAGGCTGCAGAACGCTACCTGTACCGCGACATCGATCTTCATTCATCATGCTCAGAGAGCAGCGGGTGGCTCATCACCACCCTACTCATCGCAGAAAACTTGCAGAACACATCAGGTCAGTCACCTACGTTGGCAACAGGTTGCCAGACAACCCAATGGTTACCAGCCCGGTGTTACCAGTGGTGAGCCTTCCCTGCCTCTGGAAGATGCTTGATCTTGAACTCAAGGCTACTATTCATGGCATGTTCGGCGCCCTGCTTGATTTGGCAGGACAACGAGTGCGGATGCGCTTGCTCGTCACGGCTGAGCAGCCTTTATGCGGAGCTTTGGGTATGCTTGTCGGCATGACACCCAACCTCCAGTCATTCAAGTAAACTTCAGAAGGTTTATCGTGGTATTCGGTTTGAGGATTCGAGCCTGGGAAGCCACCGCAGGGTACGGAGTGTGGTTCAAGGATATAGGAACTCAACGGCGTTTTGCGAATGGCGGGTACGTGCAATGTAAGTGAAGCAGCGACAAATCACCCTATGATTTGCCCCACATCCGAGAGTAGAGGCTGCATCATCTTTGGATTGAGGATCGGTGATACGTGAAAGGGGCCTGCCACTTCCCGCGGGATCATGGTGAAGGATGGTGCCAGCCGTGGATGTGATTTAATCCGCGGTGATTGATGCCTGCCTGGAGCTGGCATCTGTCTGATGGAAACGACGATGAGTCTCGACAATACTTCGCCCAACGAAACTACTCGGCTGCAACAGAGGTTTGTCTTTACGCTCAACGTCGGCGGGCACAGCTTCACGGTTTCAAGGATGTTCTGATTGTCGAATGGGTCGATGAATTTCCAGCACTGACTTTCACGCCAACAATCTTTCCACTCTGGTCCGAATCGAATTCTTCCGGCACCAGCTTTCAGAACTGTGGTCCGAGTCCCGAAGCAGACGGCTCCCATTTCCTTGACGCGAAGCTCGAACTACTCGAGCATCGTCTGCGGGCCATGCACCGCCTTTCCTCTCTTTAGTCTCAGGCCAAAGGTTTCGACTACAATCTCTATCATCGCTCGGAAGGCGAGGCGGAGTATTTCTAGATGCACACGATTCATTGGTGGCTGAAGGAAGAGAGGCAGCTGGAGGCTGTCAAGGTTGCCATGTATGTCGATATCCTGAAACTGAATGGCTTGAACGTTGTAGATAGTCAAAATGCTGACGTGACTGAGAGCCTGCAAATCGTACCACAGCCACGGACAAAGTCGATCTATCTCTGTCCCGCGGCTTTCTGGACAGATGTAGTTGGCAGAAGACGCCTCCAAGCTGTCCAGATTGTTACGCGCCACGAACTCGCTGACCTGCATGCGCATTTGTCTAGGAGACGTTGGGCCGACTGTTGTCTAAGCGGAGTGGGACTCGATGCGGAGGAGTGCTGGCCTTTCACATGAAAGCTGATCCAGCTTGGCGGGCGGCGAGTGGCCGTCGACGACCAGTGGCGGTCGCTCAGCATAGTAGCAACCTCTTGAAGAACTTACCAGAGAGCCACGTACTCCGATGAGCGAAGTCGAATGCGTGTACGGTTAGGTCAAGACTGCAATGTCGTCGATCAGCAGGCGCATTGCAGCGAACACCGGGTACCTAGGATCAGGCCGCGAGGTGAAGAATGTGTTTGTTGGATCCTGGAATTACTGATTGTATTGAGGTTGTCGGCCAGAAGCGCGGGTGCGGATGCTGGGACGGAGGACTGCATTGGAAACAATTCGATGCAAGGCGATGCTGCCGGTCTGAAAGTTCGGTGGCCGGAGACAGAACATCTAGACGATTCGATGAAGGGAAGGTGTTGTGTGCTACCAAGGGAGCATGGGGCGATGGAACGGCGTCGCATTTCGCACCAGCCGTTTCGGGAGTCGCCACGTGATGAACTTCGATAATCATCTCGCTGACTTCATCGACCCAGTGACCCACGCAACCGCGGAAAGAACATAGTTCATACATCACACTTGGGCACAATTTGAATTCGATGCCAACAATTAGGAACTGCAGTAGAGAACCTGGAAGATGATGGGCAGACGGGCGGCTGCTAAAGAGCGCGGCGGCCCAGGGGACTACTTTTTCGTACGGAGGCCATGACGTTACCACTGTCTGGGAGATGTATTTACGATCTTGATTTCAGTAAGACTCCAAAAGAGCGCATCTCTCCAACCTAATAATTCCGAAGCATAAATGTCCACCTGCCAGCTCTAGAGCCATGCCACGGTAGGTGCTCCGAGCATTTCCATTCAACTACATCGTCCAACGGCGCAGGGATCCCCGCTGCGAACGCACCTACAAGGCACACGTGTGTCCTGGGCCTTTCGTGGCGCTGGAGTTACGGTACTGGTCTTCGTGGCATCATCTGGCGTCCCAACGTTTGGACGGTCGAAGAACCCTCAGTCCTGGGCAGAGAAAGCTTCTCACGGAAAGCTTGGACAACAATTCTGACGACTCGAATCGTCTAGTACTACATCGTCGTGGACTGTCATGGGCTTCGAATTGGAGGCTTCCGTCGGTTTTCGTCGACGTTCGCAGCTCGATGAGCTGTACGGCGTACAACGCAAAATGATTCCATCCAGCTTCAACTCTAGGTCAAAAGGTCTCAAAGGTCGGTCAAACAAAGACTTTGGGGAGTGTTGAAACTTCTCATTTCATCTACCTACCTAAGCGCCTGTTCCCTGCCCCCCCATAATGAGGCTGCCCCGGAGCCCAACCACCATAGCCACCCTGAGGCGGAACATTATACCCACCCTGCGGTGGACCATTCCAGCCCTCGTGCGGTGGACCATTGTAGCCACCTTGTGGCGGACCATTGTAGCCGCCCTGAGGCCAACCCCCATAGCCACCTTGCGGTGGTGGACCATTCCAGCGCACCTGCGGTGGACCATTGTAGTCACCTTGCAGCGGATACAGCTGACCTTGATTCCGGCCGTGATTCTGGCCGCGATACTGACTCTGGTTCTGAACGTCACCTCGATGAATCTCTTCATCGAACTCCTCCAAGTCATCGGACTCTGAGTCATAGGACTCATCCAGATCCGGGAACTTGCTCCCCACATCGTCCTTGAGACTCTCATCATCCTTGACGAGCTGCTCGTTGTAAAACTCCAAGTTCTCTTTGGTCAGGAGGTTTGCCGGCAGGCCTTTAGACGGAGGCGGCTTTGATGTGCCTCGTACGGGGGCAGAGATCTTACTGACCTCTTCCTCTGCCTTAGCCGAACCGCCTGGACGAGGAGCCACCAAGAAGTGGCTCTTCCGCGAAGCTGCCAATCCCACCTGAGACGGCTGCGCCTCATTCCGTCTGGTGGTGGAGGTGCCGCTTACCTCCGGCTCAACTGACTTGGTCGCGTCCTTGGACGTCTGTGGGCGATGCAGGATTTTGAAGGCGTCCTTCACCGGTCTCCTCAACGGCGCTGCTGGCTTGGCCGGAGACGTTTTTACTGCGCTCTGCTTTGCCTCCGCGGGCTTCGGCGGCTGCGCTGACCGGGCTCTAGAAGTCACGCCTGCTGGCGTGCTCTTCATACGGGAACCAACAGCTGCGGTCTTGGCCGACCGGCCGCCCGCCTCGTTATTACTCGTCTGCGAGCTGGTGACTGACTCTTGCTTCCGAGTCGACGTGCCTGAGCTGGCACCGTTCATCTTGGCCAGAAAAGCCTCCATCGTTCTGCATCTACCGGAGGTGATTAGGGCCAAGTACTGGTCCCGAACGCGGGGGAAGGACTGCATGCGTTGCGTGGTCTGAGCATCCCATTCTGGGACGGTATAGGGCATACCTTGTTGCGCAACCTGCACAGACTGTTGGATGCTGGCGCTCAGCTCAGCGAGTTTCTGGTCAAACTGACCTTCTCGAAGGCGTCAGTACGTGCTCACGCGCGCTCGAGGAAGACATACCTGATAAAGATTGTATTTCGTCTGGTGGTTGCATGGTAGCTGCTGCTTTCAGTTGCTATAGTGGTGATGTGGAAAAGGTTGCAGCACCAGTAAACAAACGGTGAACGGCAGCTGGCGCCAAGGCGCATCACGTGCGTTATCCACCACCGGGGTCCTAGAGTTGTCACACGCGCGTCACCACCGAGGTAAAGGTGAGTGCAGATGGCAAGTCTTCTATTGATAATAATAGGGCTACTGCTGTAGGTCCATGATATCGTTGAGGACCTGCTCGAACTTGAGACACTGCTGCCTCTCCGCGGTGTGCAGGTCCCACAGCGTCTGTATCCGCTGGGCCTGCATATCGATCAATTCGTCGCTTTTCTCGGCGGTTTCCAACGTTTGGTAAAGCAAGGCCTGCTTAACTCGGTACTGGAGCTTGACCTCCTTGAATGCTTTTTTCAATACAGCATCGAGTTGCTTGTAATGCTCTGCATCATCGATCGCTGGCCATGCATCCAGCTTGACGTCGGACTTGCCACACAGCTTCTCAATCGGTTCCCGATAGCAACGAGAGACATGCAGCATGGCCCAGGTCGCCAGGCTGGAAGCTTGCTCTACGAGGTCATGCCTTTTTGCAATCTTGATGCCAAACATCCAGGCTCCTGCTTTAAGACCTCTGGCTACCCCATCCAAGGTCTTTTGCGCGACAGCCAAGTCTGTAGCCAGCGCGTGCATCTGCGATGCATAGTCCTGTTCGGTGATCTGCCGACCAGCGTTGCAGTCTCGGAGCTGCACGAGAAGCTGCCCTCTCTCGGCGGCGAACTCGCCGTTCTGCTCATCCAATGCGGCCTGCATACGAATGTTGTACGCTCTCTCTTGCAGCTCAAACTGCTCCTCGAAATCTTGCCTGAGGAAGACTTCATTGCCAACAGCTTCATCTGCGAGCTGTTCTTCCCACTCGGCAAGCAACTCTTAGTCTCGAAGACGCAAAGCCTCCAGCGCCGAGTTCTTCTCACCTTCTGCCGAGGTCTCCGCATGATTGACTGCAGAAGCCAAACGTTTCTAGAAGTCGGCTTGAAGCTTTGTCTCCAGATCCTGGAGATCCGACTGGTGCTTCTCCCGTAACCACGTTCGTGATTTATCGGAAAGCTCGAGCGTTACTTGCAAGCTTCTGAGCGCCTGTGAATGCTTGCTCTCGAGACTAGACGCTTGCGATGAAAGGGCGCTTTCATGCTCGAGCTTCAGGGACTCCCGGATCTTCCGAGTGTCTTCGTTGTAATCAGTCGCCTGCTGCCGGAGGCGTTGTACTAGCTTACTCTCCTTCTCTGATGCTTGGCCCCTCTCGTTGGCCACCGCCTCGTCTGCGGCTTGGAGAGCGAGCTGCATCTGCTCCTGCGCTGTTTCTTGTCTCCGCAGAGTAAATCTGAGGTTGTGAGTCTCGGTTTCCAGCTGTTGTTTAGCCCAAAGAATCCTCTGCACCTCGCCCTGCTTGCTCTGAAGCTCGGCCTTGAGCGTCTGCTGGCCTTCTTGATGCTTCTGCACCTCGGATATTGTCTCCTCGAGCATCGACTCAAGTTTTTGTCCTTCAACGCGATGCGTTTGCACATCTGCATCTTTCTGACGAATTTCGTCCTCAAGCATGTCCATGACCATGTCAGTGACATACCTCTGGACCTCTTCGTCTTTCGCATAGAGCTCGCTCTCGAGCTTTTCCTGGTCGGCTCGGAATTGGTCCGCATCGGACCTTGCTCGCTTGAGCATCTGCTCGAGAAATCCTCCAAGGGCCTGGCATTCTTGCAGCACAGCGTCTTTCTCTTGGAGCTCGTTGCTAAGAGCCTCATTATTGACGAGACGCTTTTGTGCTTGAGCGACTGCCTCGCCGAGCTCTTTCCTGAGCATTACTTCAGTAGAGGCATACTGCTGGATCTCTCTCTGCCCCTTCTGGAGATCATCCTTCGTTCTGCGTGATTCGGCAAGATGGCTTTCTAGTTCTGTCTGCTTGGTCCTGAGGTTGGCTTCAAGCTCCTGACAGATTGCTATTCGGCTTTGACTGATGGACTGAGATTCAGTAAGCTGGTGCTGCAGATCCTCGCTCACGTTGAGAGCCTCCTGCTTGGCGCCAGACATCACGCGACGATGTTCCTCTGGTAAAACACTCTGTCTCATCTCGAGCTCGAGAATCGACATATGATGCATACTTTCCAATGCATTGGTCTTTGCAGTGAGCGCGGATTCGAGCCGAGTCTCCAATTTATCATGAAGCAGACTGCGCTGATCTGACAATGCCTGCTGCTTGGCCCGCTCGAATTCATCGATCTGACGGTCCGCGTATGCGGCATGTTCTGCTTTCAGCTTTTGCACAATAATAGCCTCATGCGCCGACCATTGCTGTGCCTCCTGTTGATTCTGCAGGTCCTTCTCTTGGTGCTGCTCAAGCTCCTGCTTGTGGCGTGCCACCTCTGCATTATATCTTGTTTGCAAAGTCTGCATCGCATTTGTGTGCGTCGTCTGTTGACTCTGCACCTGACAGCATCACAACATTCTCCTAGAATTGCACCGAATGCAAGAATTACACGTGCAGCTCGAAGACAAGCCTGGAGGCGTTCTAACAACGCTGCGTAGAATGCCAGGCCAAAAAATATCCACGGACGTGGATGCTACTGAGCCTCGCCCCAACGAATGCTACAAGACGGCAATCGACTACGTGGACAGCGTGCGCGACTTCGCCGCATCGTTCAAAATGTCAAGTGGCCTTACGGATCGGATGAAGGTATGGGAGCTATAAGAACTCGACAGGTGGACTACTAAGATCGATGAAGTTGCTGGAAAGTATCATATGATTTTAGGAGTAAGTTTGCCCTCGCTCATCGTTGCACGCAAAACTGACCACCCTACAGCCGGACGACGTTCTCATTATGAAGGTTGAATTTGAGCAACCTTAGAGGATTGGGGACTGCCGTGCTCGACCGACAAAAACGTGCAAGCTCAGTAAGGGATGGAACCAACACTGCGCAAGACCATGAAACAATACTCATAGTGGCTCATCTGGTCAACCGCAAAGGACTGCAAGGCGTCGTCAACAGAGGTTCACCCTGTCCGGTATGAGAGCGAACACGCAATGTCGAGCAGTGGTCAAGGACTAGCAGGATGGGTAGCAGAAGGGAAACTTTAGAAGGCATTAATGTTGTTATTGAGTCAGAGGTCTTGTTAGTCGGTAGCGCTAGATCCAAGACATATTCAAATTCTCAGTCAGCCACGTTGCCGCCCGTTCTTAAACATCTATTGTCCGTTTCCAGCACACCTAGCACGGTCAGTGTTACCATATGTATCCAGAAGGTGCACTCTGCCACATGTCACAATGAGTTGCACCCGCTAACATCGATCATCAGTGTTCGTCTTGCTGCCATACCACACTGCTTCCAGTCCTTTGAAAAAAAACTAAACATCAACGACGGAAGCGTCAGACTCCCCCTTTTAGATGCATCGACTTCGGACTCCAGCCGTAGCGCTGTCAGCAGGCGCGCCGGCGAGGAGCGCCCGATCGCCCATTCCGAAGCTAGCGTACTAGCGTACCCGAACCCCAAACAAGCCACGCAGAGCCTCCAAAACCTGTCAAACATGCTGCTCCACATGCCACACATCACAGTAATCAAGACGTAACGGCTGCGAAACACCGCCACTCCCACTCCAAGGGCGCGCCCCGCAACGCAAAGATAAGACTCGATCAGGCTTTACGAGCACACCATCCCGGTGATCTATTTGCAGATCACAACCTTCCAAAAGCGGGAAGCCCATCCTTGATACAGCCTAGCCTTCAACTGGGTTACCTGAATGGTGGGCCAGACCATCACTGGCTGGCTGCACTCAACGCCTCGTCGCTGCTTACTGGGAAGCTCCCAAGGAATCTACATTGACGGGTACGATGTCTCATTTCTTTTCGCTATGTCGTTTCCTTCAGCTGTCACACCCTTTATCGCAAGAGACAGCTTTTTTGTCGCAAGACTGCACGGCCCCGGATTTGTGGAGGTGACGCGTAAGAAACGGCGGATCGGCGGCGTCATCGAGAACAGCTCACCGATTACTTAGAGGCGGTTTGGACGCACGAGGCTGGCCGGGAGACGCTGTTTGGTAGTGTTGGGAAGACACATGTTAGGGCTGCTCATTGTTTCGTCGATCAGTCGCTCTTTTACACCTCCGCGACAACGACCCTTCTGAGGTCTAATCACCGCACCCCACCATGGCGGGCGACGCAACGCTGCCTATGCCTATGTCTCCTCGTCAGACTCCAACAGAGATAGGGGGAGCAGCCGTACAATGGTTCTGCTCACGGCGAGGACGGACCTTACTGTTCTCCATTGCTTTCCTCACACTTATCCTTGGACTAGCAGGCATGCGGCACTCCGAGACGATCACCTCGCAATACCACGCTCTCTATGAGTACCAATGGCGACCTTACCTACCCGGTATACCGAAGCTTACGAAAACACCCTTCAAAGCTCCCTCGAACACGACGCTGCAGCTCGAGAACGGCGAGATCGATCGCCTACCACCAAAACTCGAAAAGTCGACACCAAACTTCCACCTCCTGATGACCTCGGAGAAGGACTCAGATGACTTCTGCAAATCGACGCTCTCGGCGATGCTGCTCAACTACCCTCCACCGACTGGCATCAACCTCCACCAAACATTCATGAGGTCAGAACAAAAGGAATGGCAGACACTGTCAGGAATCAAGGAATACCTGCACAATGAGAAGCTGGTACATGATGAGGATCTGCTTTTGATCGTGGATGGTCAGGACACCTGGTTCCAACTGCCGAGCGCTGTGATCATCAAGCAGTATGAGTCAGTGATTGAGTATGCCAACGCAAGGCTGCTGAAGAAGTATGGAGTAGACGAGAACAAGCGTCAAAGGTTCAACCAGACGATTGTGTTCGGTGCTGAGAAGAGCTGCGAAGGAGGTGCCGAGGTTTGCAAGTATGCGCCTGAGTCGATACTGCTCCACGACATCTACGGCGCAAGCAAAGAGACTACCAGCAATGACATACCTGCAAGGTATCTCAACTCGCGGGTTTTGATGGGTCCCGCTCAAGATTTGAGGATTCTCTTCGATGCTGCACTAAAGAAGTTTCAGAACGACAACAGCGAAAAGCAAAACATGCAGTCAGTACTAGCCTCCATGTTTGGAGAGCAGCAGCTGGGACGTGATGCGGCATTGACAGCGGGTAAGTCTGCATCAACCAAGCTGCAAGAATGGGCAGGGAAGACCTCGAAGGAACATGCCGCAGCGGAGCGACGTCTCGAGTCTGCAAATGCCACAATTCGTCCGGGGAAGATGCACGAGTACTCGATCGGCCTCGACTACACGCATACACTCTTCCAGCCCCTTGCACTCACATACTCCAACGAGCTTCTGCCTTTGAAGCACGACAACTCTACCAACCTGTCACTGTACCGCCATCCAGGGACTGTCACGCCACATCTTTCCCTCCCGCCAACCCTCCGCGCCAGCAAGCTCCCTTTCTGGAGTCCAGACTTGTACCTGCACAATCCGTCTCCCGAGACCAACAAACCCGCTTACATCGACAAACTCGACTACGATTCCGATCTCGACCGCCTTCCTGACCGCCAGACTCCCTGGACCAGTATCCCTCTGATACAGAACACCTACACTGGCGCAATCCCCGCACTAGTCGTCCGCTCCTCCCGCGACTCGAAGACTTCGAGTCCTTCCAGCGACGAGATGTCTTTCAGCAACCTCTGGTTCGCCAAGCACAAACGCGCTCTGCTACGGCAGTATTTCCGCACTCCGCAAAGTCCCAACGGGTACCACAATTCCGTCGTTGGCGGCGACAGATTCTGGGATCAACGTGGTGGACGCGGCGGCGTGTGGACCTCGAAAGAGCAGATCTGGCTGCCGTGGGGCGAAGTCGACGGTGTATGCGGCACGCTAGCACATCTGAAGCGAATCTTCGACGATGGCAAGGGAGTGTGGATGCATGAGCTCGAAGAGGACAATGAAGGGCAGAGAGTCAGAGACGAGGAAGAGTATAAAAAGAAACTCGAAGAGAAGAAAGAGAAAGAGAGGGAGAAGGAAGCTGAGCAGGTAAAGAAGGCTGTGGAGAAAGCGAAGATGGAGCATGAGCAGGCTGAGAGGGAGAAACACAATAAGGAGAGGATCGAAGAGCAGGAAAGACAGAGGAAGGTGGACGAGGAGCATAAGCAGAGGGAGAACGAGAGGCTGGCCGCTATCGATGAGGCGAATAAGCTGGCTTTTGAGGCAGAGCAGAGGAAGAAGGAGATGGAGGAATTTGGGGCAGAGGGTAGCCAAGCGACAAAGCCTACACGAAGGCGAACGAAGAGATGGGTTGTATAAGTCGACCAAACGCTTGTGCGTGGCTCGCACACGTTCGGATTTCCTTTCTTAGGCGTTATTGCTCGGCGAAGCATCTCGGTTTCTATATATGATCTAGAAGAGCCCGGGCTGAGGCTAGATGGCGTTGGGTCGATATCTCATTCTTCGAGATTCTCTTTTCCTTTCTTCGTAGCTTCCAATCGGATACTGAGCACTAGTCCATGTGACTGGCTGCCGCGACATTGCCTCCGCTATTCCTCTGCAATGACCACCTGTCCTAGCATTGTTCAGGCAGCGGCCTTTTCTTGCTTCCCATGAAACTCTCGGCTCGCTCTGCGCCTGGCTTCACAATGCTTGCTCTTCCATGTATCTACGTGCCACCAACTTATTTCTTAGACGTGCGGCCTTTGCTTTCGACATCTTGCCCTCGCGTACCATCACCCTGGCCTGCTCTCTGAGCTTCTGTACTAGCTCTTTCGCCTTGTCGAGTTCCTCCTCCGCTTGCACGATGTTCATCGCAAGGCCCTGACTTTATGCTGCTCCTCTGTGGTCGGTGTGTGAGTCAAAGTATGAGCGAGCTGGGATTCTATAGTGTTTATGGCGATCTGAATGGCGTCGAGGGTGTGTTTCGCGTCCCGAAGGAAGTCTTCCAGGCAAGAAACCAGGGAACAGATCGTGGCGGATGATGCTGGCTCTGTGCGGCTGGCTGATGGGGTGGCTGCTTTAGGTGGTACTGATGGACCTGCATCAGATGTTGGTTGCTGAAACATTGCAGACTCGTCTTTCGTGGTGGGGTCTTGGTGGGAGGCAGGGTGGCGTCGCGGAAAATGCGCTAGACTCGGGGAGTGGGTTTATATTGGTAGTAGACTAGTTTGGTAAACAGATTCGAAGTGGGGGAAGTAAGTGGGAGACACTCAATAGCGCCAAGCAATCATGCAATCTGGAATTACAACTAAAATCTAGAGCTCTGCTGTTCATAGGATGTCTGCTCGGGTAGCAGGGAAGGGGTTCGCCCTCGAAGTCTCCAGAAAGACCTGGCATTTACTCCTCTTGCTGCTCTGTAAAGCCATGCTTCTCCATCACATCCCGTAAATGTTCAGCCTCTCTTTGTGTCCACCGCAGTGCATTTTTCTCGACAGTCTCCATAGAGGGGTCTATCTGAGTTCGAGTCCATGTCCCTTCCTGATCATCTTCCTGCGTTGAAACGAGTTCCCAGTTCCAAATCTGGCACAACGACTACAACGAGCTTGCTCTATCTAGTAAGTCAGCAAGCGCTACATCAACGACTAAAGGGGCCGACGTGGTGAGTGATGCGAACAATGTTAATATGGGGACAGCTCGTAACATAAAGTGTTGCTATTTACATATACTCTGAGGTGTTTCGGGCGGTATTTTTGAGGCGCGTTGCTGCCTGAGGCATCTGACTTGAGGAGCACCTTCCTGTGTGAAATAGGCGGACGACAGCTGCTGTAGTCGCATCGTCTGCACACTACTCGCATGCCATTTCCCCTGCAAACAAAGCATGCTTAACAAAACTCGTTACCGCATTTGACGAGAAATGGTTAGACGGACTTGAACATTGGTTCAGAAAGCGCACAGTCATACTTGTAGTCCCCAAAGGGCAAATTTGGGAAACCAGTTTGAACACGAACACAATAAAGAATTCCCTCCAAAGAGATTTACCAATATTGTTTTCTTGATGTCAATTCGTGTAGGGCTGGAAGGCGCATTACACAGGTTAGGCAGCTGCCGCCCTTTTCTTTTGAGTCAAACCTTTCGCGCCAAGGCTGCAACACAGCTGCTGCTATATGAACGACGGGATCGGTTCTTCCATATCTGCATCAATTCACAACAGTCAGTGATCTTCTACCTCTACCCAACGAGAACTTGATTGCAACTGCACAAACTTACGTTGCGCGGCATCCACCACCAACACCAGATCCCAAAATCTTTCGACTGCACCACTCAATAATAACAGTGCCAATGTCTACCACGTCTTCCATCAACACCAATACTACGGACGCCACTGCAACTACCACTGTTGTCCCCAAGATCAACCCCGAACAAGCTGTCGCCTTCGCAGCCCTGATCCTCGCTGACGACAATATTGCTGTCACACCTGAGAAGCTTCAGACTCTGCTTAAGGCCGCTGGCGTCACCGAAGTTGAACCCATCTGGACCACGCTTTTCACTAACGCACTCAAGGGTAAGGAGGTTAAGGACATCCTTACCACGGTCGCCACTTCTGGCCCAGCTGGAGGTGACGCCCCTGACCAGGTCTGCGACGACGATGACCATAACGACGGTGCTTCTGAGC
Source organism: Didymella sp. IMI 355093 (assembly GCA_027946495.1). Taxonomy (NCBI): domain Eukaryota; kingdom Fungi; phylum Ascomycota; class Dothideomycetes; order Pleosporales; family Didymellaceae; genus Didymella; species Didymella sp. IMI 355093. The sequence goes on from JAPEUZ010000006.1 coordinate 1,172,383, forward strand.
CTGATGGTATGGATATTGGCGCTGGCTCTGACAGCGACGGGGAGATCATGTGCATGGCAATCTTTGATTAGATTGAGAACAGGTGGAAAGAGCTGGGAAGGGGACAGTGAGGAGTATGAATGGGGAGGAAAATTGGAAGTTTTGAGATCTTGGGTAGTTTTCGACTCAATGAGGAGGTCTTTCTTCCATCTTTCTTCTCTCTTGGTGTCCCTGTGTCGAGGTTATGGGAATCAGCGCCCCCAAATTGAATACTATGATCGCGATGACGTCAGACAGTGCGGTTTCTCACAACTGTTGTAGAGACGAAGTAACAGGACGAGTATCTCTGATAAAGGTAGTATCTTCTGTGAAAATATGGAGGATGTTGAGACAATCTATAAAAGTTGAGGTGTTGTTCGCGCGTGTGCATGCCTCGTGCGGACGCCCTTGCGTTCTGGTGGATTTCTCCCCCAAACCTAAAGTGGCTGTAAGCAAGGCTGTTCATCTCGTGCAAGCCACAGGAGCGTTGGCCATGAGTCTTTCTCGTCGACATGTCACAAACGTAGTTGCTGACAGGCTGTGCGCAGATATTGTGGGTCCCAAGACAGACTGGTCGCTGCCCCTTTCGTCGCTAGCGTGTTTACTATCTCTTTTTGCTCGCCCCTCCATTCGTTCACCTCATCAAATATGCTGACCCACAGGTGATCGACGTCTCCAACATATCCATCTCTTCGCTTACAGTATCGTGAAACACGCTGGGGCGCCTTAGAATATGCTTCCGTTGCCCAGATGTTCCAGTGAGCCGTCGATTGTCCGCGGACTACGGGTATCTGGCAGATTCACCAAACGATGCCACTTCCTCGAGGACGACACACCTCTCGACATTGGCCGAGCAGCGATAGATATTGAGCAGCGCGTACCTGTGGTGGACAAAAGGCGTGCTAGTAAAGGGCTTTTGTCACAAAGCTGAGCACAACGCAGTGCGCCTTGGTGTTCACGTACCCCCACCCGCCCCTGCGCAACATTGCTCTCCACAACGGGTGACTGTAACCGTTCGAGGTACATCGCAAACAGCATTGCGCTGTCTGAATGGTGTGCGCGACGCGGCAAGCTGTTCTTACGCAAGGAACCTGCTCTTGGAACGTGATCGCTGTCCCTTTTGCCTTCTTTTGAATGCCCAGCGCGGCTCCAATCCATGCCCCACGTCGTTGAATACACCCACAGGCAGTCAATCGCGGAATCAAGTCGACTTTTAGAACACTTGAAACCACGCTATCTTTTCCACATCTCGGCCTGCTGCCGTTTCCGTGAAAACGGTAGGCTATGGTGTGGGGGCCAAAGCTCGCCCATGACTACGAAGGGCCAGCGGTTGGTCCAGTCGTCGTTCGTGAATACATCACTGCAAGCTAACCTCCCGCCAGGACAGGCGTGCGCTATGCGGTTGACGCACGGATACATCTAAACGAGATTTCGCGGGAACGCCGTCTCATGCTTCCAATCTTCCTCAAGGAAGCGTACTCACCCTTCACATGGGCTTGCACAATCTGCATGTATCAAGCCTTGTTTGCAATTCTGTCTGTGCGCAAGGCTCACAACACGTGCTTGTACGGCACGGAGCACAGGAGGTAAGATGCCGTTACCATAGAGAAGTTGGATATCAAGGATACGATCTAGCGCAGCCACGTGGGCTAGGGACCATCACGGGCTTCGCCCCTTAGATGTACCGTACTATAGCTCTGAAGAGATATATCCCAACCTGCGGCTCTCATGGAGGCGACAACTGCTTGGGAGCATCATGGAATGTCTCTCCGTTGTAGCAAACGGTCAGTACCCACAGCTCTACGCCTCAAGCCGACATCGCTAATTCAATGCAGGTCTTGCCGTAGTTTCCGTTGCTTTCCAGTTAAGCGACGTTTGTGTGAGGCTCTACACATTTTGGGAGTCGATCGAAGACGCACCTCAGGAAGTCGCTGCCGTCAAGGAAGATTTGCAGTACCTTATATCCGTGTTCAAGAGAATTGAGAGCGCGGAGAAGCCTTTGGGTCATTGCATTGCCGAAGGCATTCGGCATTGTCGTTTCAAAGTGGCAGTATGTTATCGATCAAATACTAGGAGCTCTGCTTGCTAATAGCCAAGGATTTGATGTCCGTTGTTGACAAGTTCGATGATGGTTTCCAGTCGGGCTCGCGAAGGAGACGCTTGCGAACAGCATTCAAAGCCGCTACACACAGCAAATTTCTGCAGAGATTCCGCGAGTCTCTAAACGAGACCAAGGCTACTTTAACGCTGGCTATGGTCCACCAGTGGTATACACCCCATCGATCTGATCGTGAAGAGCCACGCTGATTTAATGCAGTGTCGTACAATCGCCAACATACAACATATCAGCAGACATCAGTATCTCTCAAAGTCTACCAGCACGCTCAATCGTAAGTAGGGCGCGACAGCAGAGCATACCAAATCCGGGCAAGACTCAGCCTCCACTTCTAGAGCCAAGACAGTTGCGAAATCCTCCGTCTTCACTGACAAGTCAACGCTTCGTTCATCCGTTGTCGAGTGCGTCCCAGGATGTTGCCAAAAACGCTCTGATGTACTTCGAACGAGTGGTCCCCCAGCAGGCATCAGCCGACTTGACACTCCAGGAACTGATGCTGAATGCTATCAGCGCGACCGCAATCGCCAGCTTCCAGACAGCGTCGCTCGAAATATTTGCTCAGGATGGCTATATGATGGACGAGTGCGGCCAAGTACGCGCAAAAACTTTTGTCTACTCAGAAAGCTTAAGATATCGAGTTCGCCATGAGGCGACGAGTTTTCGAACAGCTTTAGGTTGCTTGTGGGTACGTCGAACTTGTATTAGCCGTGCCAACGAGGTCACGGGCAAGCTCGAGAAAGCGCAGACTGTAACCTCGGTCGTTCTGTACCCGACAAGAGCGCTCCAGTTGTTGGGTCTCAAAAACGGATTTGAAGCCATCATGGCATCCGCTGGCAGGAGCTGGCTATACAACTGCAAAGTGACTGTCACTCGCGCAATCCCGGAAGACGCGATGATCTTCAAACTCTGTTTGGCAGGCGAGACCAAAGCAGTACAAATGCTTCTAGAGGAGGGCCAGGGCACTGTGGTCGACACGAGCCCTAAAGGCTGGAAGCCCCTTCACGTGAGTCCCTGCAATACTGGAGGTAACTTAGAATGATCGCTAACAGCAAAGTTTGCTGCGATAGCAGGACACACGGAGCTTTGCTCTATGTTGATCAGAGCAGGGGCAGACAAATCTGCACTAGTATACGAAGGACCTACAGAGTCCGTCTTGTGAGTTTTCTATCAGGTTGAAAGGGCACAACTGATTTCAAAAGGTCCCCTGTATCTTTGTACGTTTCACACGCTACCAACCGGAGTGCTGAGGACAAGATTGAGATGCTGCGATTGTTCTGCGACTGCATCGACCTTTCTGATGCAGACAGCGATGGCTGGCTGGTTCACGAGTGGCTCAAGAAAGCATACGCAACCGAGCGAAACCCTATTTCGCAGAACAGTATTACGTGGCTTCTCCATCTGACAGGCAATGAAGAATATGTCGAGTTCGAGGCCCGCCACATCTGGTCCGCTCTCCAGCACGCCGTCCGGTCAGTTCTAAACAATGGACGATTTGGTAACATACTGGAGCGCATCCTGGATCTGTCGCTCGATGAACGGGGCAGCAGCAGCCAACGTCACATGGACGCCTTGGGGGCATGGCTAGCCCTGCGAGTTAATGGGCGAGTCCTACTACCTATGGTTCTCAACGCAGGCTCATTCCTACAGATGAAGGGATTTGACTGGGTTGATGATGATATGCCACATCAACAATTTTTGCAGGCGTTACCCAACATCTATGCAGCATGGTGCCATGCCGTCCTAGACGCGGTTGAACGACAGGAGACGTACATGCGAGAGGAATTCGAACTGTGCCTTGGGCAGCTCAACATGACACGAGAGATATTTCTGGACACTATCTCTGGAGTGAACACACTACATAAGGAACGAAGGTGCACAGACTGCCAAGTCGACTATAGTGCTCTTGATCACGGACTTGTGCAACCGGCACGGATCGCCGTCACCGAGTGTGTCGCGACTGGCCATTCTTTTGACTGCAATTGTCAAAGTATAGACGACTTCACCTCTCTCATGGCGCAGTCTCAACTTCCAAGCTACTCCGGTGCGTACGAGCAAGAAGAAGACTATGATGTCGACCCGGATGAGAAGTTCTTTGACGCAGAGCCTCATTTGTTCGACGATGGTAGTCACGACAAGCTTGATGCGTTCTCTGATATCGCCACTATGCTTTTTCGCGCTCATGGTAGAGTCTGGATAGGCAACTACGCCATCGGCGAAGAGCTTTGTGCGTCTTGCTTTCTATACAGAGAGCAGTATATCAGTCACGATGGTCTAGCCGCGGACTTTCCACCCATACCGAAGAGTTTTGAAGGACTTCGGGTGAAGTGGTGAGTTCGCGCATGCACCTCACCTTGAAGGTGTTCGCGTCTTTCAACCTAGCGATCATTGAGTGTGCCTCTTGAACTGTTGCCCTCCATTGAGAGCAAGAGGGTAAAGAGAGCAGCCCGCAAACCAACAGTACAGGCGACAAAAGCATCGCAGCGCCGCTTTGACGTCGACTACAGCCACAGAAAGCTTGTCGCATACCGAACATGCAAAGCTCAGAGATGGCTTAGCATGTCCAGGAAAGTTGGTAGATCACACGATCGTCGCCAGCTTTTAATCCGACTGCGAAAGCTTAGTCTATCTGAAGCCAAGAACTATCTTAAGTCTAGCGAGCAGAAAGATTGAGATGCACAGCCACAGGTGTCTGAGATGCGAGTATATGATCCAAGTACGTGTCGCGAACAGTTCCTGTCACAGAACCCAGACGCGAACACTCGGCATTGGTTCGCCTTGCGGGACACGCCCCCGAGATATGATGGCGTACGGTACCATCACTGCATATGTTCCATATGATACAACACTGACAGTTAACAGGGACGACATGCTATGAGAGCATCTTGCATCGGTGCCTGTCAACACGGTACGGACACCTGAAGCCATCAAACCCGTTGGAGCATGTAAGCATTCATGGATTATATGGAAGAACAGAGCAGGATTGCAGCACGCGACTTTATTCGGCGCTAGGAGGTCTTTTCGCATGATCTTAATGATCCGTGATCTGGAAAGCTTGGCAATTTGCGTGATAACAATTGTGGGAATGGTAGAGCCTTTGCATTCAAGAAGACAACGCAGTATTGATTGAGGTAGCATTTGAAATGTTCTCTCTGACGTCCATCCCGAAAGTCTCATGGTGTTAAGGTTATTCCCCTGTGAGTCAGACCTGACAAGGCTTGCGCAAAATGGCAGTAGCGGATACGAGGGATTGATTACGCATATTGACGTTTATTGAGATCCATATGAAAGACCTTACGCTCAACATTCCAGTGAGTACGAGACCGATTCTAGTCCTGTGAGGCTTGTTTATGATATGAGTGGTTTGCTCAAAGGTCCCATTGTGAAGGCCGTCACATGATCCGGATTTTCAACTGAGGTGGACGCAACGACATATATAGCTTGGCCGTCAATTAAGTTCCCCCACTGAGAACAATCATCATGTCTTCGCAAAAGAACTGCCCTCAACGTTGCGATTCGTGCTATCATCATGAATGCATCGTAGAAGCCATCGCAGACAATGAGGAGGCAGTGCAGCAGCTGAGTCCAAAGATTTAGATTTGGACCTCAGACATGGATCAGACCACGTTTTACTCAATGAATCCCAACGCTGATGGTTGGCACTGGAAAGAGCTGATATGTACTCCGAGAGAAAGGGTTGAGCGTCCTTCGGACATCTGCATCTCGTAATCAACATTGTGACCCTGACTAGAAATAGGCAAAGCGAAGTACGAAAGCCTCTTCCGTCAGTACACCGTACACAGAACGGAACCTTGTCGGGATCTTTATAAGAAGATGGAGGCTGCCGAAGAAGACGAGGCTGTCACCAAGCATATAGAGAGCCGTAGAGCTAGAAGATATAAAGCTGAACAATACTTCGATTTGTAGATGCAATACTTGGCACATGCTAGCTGGAAGGACTCGACTAAGATGCAAAGATGACTACTCCTCGTAACGCCATGCAAATAACATTCATATACAATCATCTTGCTTTTCGTCGTTCTCCCCTTTCTCAATGCACCTCATGACAAGCTGACTTCGGAACGAGGCGAAAGTCGGCGGAAAAGAACGAACAACTGAGATCGTCCGCCAGATCATTGCGCCCTAAGTCTCCGCCCAGCGAGCGAGAGTGACGCTGGTAGTGTAGATCATGGCCACCAGACCCACGACCATCATCGCGATGTCACCAGCCTTAGCCCATGGGCGCTCGGCAACACCCTTGTAGTGCAGGTATGCCGGGTAAATGTACACCAACGGCACACAGGCGAAGCTGCCGATAAGAGCAACAAACTTGTCCAAATCGCTTGCGCCAAGGGCAGCCACCACACCAGCAAAGATGACTAGCGCGGCCCTGAATGCGTTCTTCTTCCACTTAGTCAAGCTGTCCTTCTTGCCAGACGCGCGGCCGAAGATCTTGAGCTCGATCGTACGCATGGCGGGGAAAAGCTGCACAGGGGTGCCCACCAAGACAGCCATGGCGTACAGGAACTGCACGGCATTGACAAGCTTACTGGATTGGGGGAAGTTGGTGATGACCTCAACAGACACGTTCTCTCCAAAGGTTCCATAGCAGAGAACACCGACCGAGGTGAAAATGACTGTGATGATGCCCATGACAATCAACAACAACTTGCTGAAATGTTCAGGCTGCTTCATGCTCGACTGGATGGGTAGGATGAGACCGATCCCCTCAAAGGTGAAAATCGCCGAGCCGATAGTCATAGTCCAGTCGCGAGGGTTGAAGAGCTCAATACTTGGGTGGAATCCGCCCATCTTGCTGATCCAGGAGATGTCGTACCAGTAGATGTATGTCAGCCCAATAAGGATGAAGACGTCTGCAAGGAGAGCAGCCGGGCCTAGCTTCGAGATATTGCGGATGAAAGCCAAGGGAATCAGGAGTATGAGCTGGATGCCGATGAGCGCATTTGTACCGAGTGGCTTGGAGTCGGGCGTGACCGCGTCGAAGAAGGATGCCAAGTTCTCAGCGGTGAAGATGAGACCCGCACAAACAAAGCCGAATTGTGAGAGGGTGATCGAGATGAGAATGAGCTGACGCAGCCTCTTGCCCACAATCAGTTGACCGAGATCTCCGTAACCTCCTCCGCCGTACTGCTTTCTACACGAGAGGAGCAGCTCGAAACAGACCATGGTGACGGCAGAGACGACGACCAGAGTAACCGCAGAGAAGAGCATGCCGCCGTTCTTGAAGGCCTTGGGCAGGAACATGATACCGGTACCAATGAAGGCTTTCAGCAGAGTGAAGAATGACTTCATGTTGGAAGCATCACCCTGCTGCCGAAGCCTTTTCGAGCTCTGCCTCCTGCCAAGCAGCGGTCGACGTTCGCCCTGCTCTTCCTCGTCATCCTCAACAGCGGTTTCATCGTCTGACTCTTCGAGATCTTCACCGGCGAAGTTGCCATACAGCTCGAGGAAGGAGATGAAGTTCCGCGTGACTGGTTCTGCGATGTAGCTGACACTCCTAGCTTGCTTCTGCAGAAACTGTCGTCTCAGACCTCCTGGTGCCATCTGTTCCTGTACGGGAAGCTCGTCATGCTCGATGTCAGAGACAATAGATGGCGCGTACTCGTGCGTGTTGGAGAAGGTTGCAGCGCGCTTGTGTAGCTGCTGACGCTTACTTTTGGCAGCAATCTTGTAGAGGTCGCGATGGATATCGCCACCCTGCAGCCTCAGCGATGACTCGGGTGCATCCCTAAATGAGTTGGAGGAGCTGTTTGCGCCATCTGCTCCTGGAGTTGCAGGGTCAAATGCATACTCGTACCCGGGATCCAGATGTTGACGCAGAACCTTGGCTCCTTTGGGATCCTCGCCCGCAGTCGTTTGTGGCGTGTCGGTCATCACTGCGGCTTCTGCACGAAACTGCAGGATATTTGCGGATGGATGAAGAAGACTGAAAGACTTTGAGAGATGCAGGATACACGTTCGGGCCTGGCGGTGTGTTGTTGAATAGCGGGCCAATGACAGGGGCGAGTGAAAAGTTCAGGTGCGCATGGACACGGACCCCTGACATCACCGCCGCTTGTTTCACCGCGGAAGAAAACACCAGTCTAGGCCTGAAACCAGCAAACAAAAGCGAAAGTGTGCGCTATTAAGCGGTAGAGATGCGCCACCGTAGACAGTTTTCGTTGCGTCTGAAAAGCACAGCATTGGGAACTCGAATGTTCGAGGTTTGATGTTCTTCAATCTCACGATGCTTGGCGCAGGAACACGTGTGTGGGGAAAGAGCCGCGGAGGCGAAGCTGGCAACAACAACAGCGGAGCTTCACCGATACGTCCCGAAAGAAAAGGCCCAACGCGCGATCACCCATCACAATCTGTGCCGTCGCTGGCCGCCTTGTCAGCCCTGACTGCAGTGCACTGCTAGTTGGCATTGTCCACTGTTTTATGATAAGCAATTGCACGCAGTACCTGTGAACTTTCATTTGTGGCCTCCTCAAACACGATTTCACGCCACGCATCAACTATGGACAAGAGTAATGCACTACATGGCAACGACAGCAATGTTCGACCATATGGCATATTTATTTCATACATGAGCACCTGTCTGGCTCTAGCGGTGTTCACCATCGTCAAGCTGTTCAAGAAGAAGGAAAAGCTACATGCCACAGGCCCATCACGGCTGCCACAGAGAAAGCATGTTTTACTCTTTGCGGTCCTGGCTGCATGCAGTCTCCTCAGTACATGGAGCTTCATGTTCCAATACTTCCGGTGGTCTTATGATAATTGGCTCGCAGTTCGATCACAGTCCGGTCTCGATCCGTCTGTTAAGCATTGGGGCCTGTGGTTGAAAGAGACGTCGTTATTCAGAGAGGCCTGGGAGAGCGTCATTATAGGGCAGAACAGATACTGGTGGTCTCACCAAATCTTCTACTTCGCATGCGCGCTCGGTCTTCATTCGGAATGGAAAGGTATGTCTCACCAGGAGTCCTTCATTACGAGTGCTGACGAAGACAGGTGTTCGACGTGGTATCAACTACACTTGGGCTTTCATGCTCCTAGGACAGATCGTGGCGATCAGCTTCGCTACAAACCTCTACTTCTTGACATTGCTCTTGAGCCCACAACGACAGGAGCCCGCCACATCAAGCAAAGACTCCGCGAAAGACGACTCGGGACCAGTTACCACATTAGGTTATCGGAAATGGCTCGGCCCGTGGTTCATCGATGGCCTATCTGTGTGGGTCATGACTACTGCTGCATGCCCTCCGACCTTTGGCAGCTTTCAAAGGAGTGGGGTGTCAGACTTCACGCCGGAGGTACTGCTTCCCCACGTCGTGTTGATGGTACTACCCACTCTGCGCGCTATTCTAACAGCAGAGCGTCTCCCCTTGGGAGACGCAAAGACCGTGGACAAAATCTACAAGATTTTATGGTTTTGGAACGCTCAGTTCTTCGGAAGGCTGGTTTGGGCTACATATAAGGCTTACCGAGCAGGAAACATCGGAGGCGTCCGTGACGCGCTGTGGGAACATCCTGCAGTCAGTAGTGTCGGATTCGATGTCATCTTTTGCTGGCTTAGCTGGATATGCTGGTGCCAGACAGATAGGGGCACAAGGACACTGTTCAGGCTATGAGGCGTTTTGCCCACAGGGCATCATCCGCGAAGAGCACGCATGCTGTATCCGAGTGTGCCGTTGGGTGCGAGGAGATGTTCAGGCTACCATAATCGTGTTGGCGCCATTCCTGTAAAAGAAGCAAAGATTGCTTTCCGCACAATCATCCGTGGGCTACCGGTCTAGTTGGTGCAACTTGCCTTCGCCACACTATTGCATTGTTACACCACGCAGCATAGAGCGTTACCTCTCGGACATCGTACCAAATCTCATCTACCTGAAGAGGTATCGAGTGGCCAATTTTACTATGAATAGAAGAGACTGCATCCACTAGTCTTGCTTGTCGAAGTATCGGCGCCATGAGATCATAAGAACAAAGCGTATAATGTCCCTTGGCAGATCCTCTGTGTGAGCAAAAGAACTATCGATTTATATAAAATGTGTGCCTCACTTGGTTCTGCTAAAGTTCGGTTGTGCTGTGTAACGCATACTTCGGAAGCTTGTTTGGTACACCCAGCGAATCATCGCGTCATACTACTCGCCACCTCACTATTCTCCGCTACCTTGGACCCTTTCTGGCATCGCAAGATCTCCGCCTACCTACTTTAGGTAGTGCATGAGAGAAAGAGTAGGACAAATACGAGGTGTTGTCAGATTTTGGGGAGCTATAGCCTCGCACGACGTCATGGCGCTGCGATCGGCGGAGTTCGTACACCTGATCATCTGCAGGAAGACATCACACCGAAGTTCAACTCCGAAGACCCGATCAAACCAACTACAAAAGACGTCGTGAAGCTGGAAACATCAAGGCATCACAGCCATCCAACTAATTCACACTCACCAACAATCTCGATCGCTCATTATGAAGCTCACCACTCCCGCAGCTACTCTGCTTCTTGCAGCGTCCACCAGTGCGCAATGCTCGGATAGCCCGCCATTCTACAACGAGACCTCAAAACCCTTCAATCTGGTCCTGACATCCGACAACTCGACAATCAACGGATCCACACTTTCAGCATGCCACACCGGCGCAGCGCTGGAGTCACTCTGCCTCTCAAGTGGTGGCGGTGTTTCCAACCCCAGCGCAATCCCAGCCTCAACTTTCAACTTCAATACCTCTTCCGAAGTTGTCACACCCAATGCCACACTCGGAACTCCCGGTATTTTGACCTGGACGCTGCAGACCAGCAGTTTGGACGTGCCCTCGAGTGTGTACTTCAACTACGATCCTACTACCGATACCGCCCTTCCTATTCTTACCCCCGGATCCGAAAGTCCGCAATTGCTTGCGTTCGACGATAATGACAGGCTGAACGTGCAAGGTTCTATTAACTACGCTGCGAACCCACCGAACTCGACAGGCTCGACGCAGGCATACTACAGATGGTATGCTTGCCAGACGTACTTCTCAGGATACAGCTACGAGAATCTGGTTTGGGGTCTTGGTATTGAGAAGCCGCAGAACCCGACGTGTGTGAGCGTTGGAGTGAAGAGGGTGTTCGTTTGAGCTCGCCATGGAACCATGCATCATCGTTACGATTGAACTTTAACGTGTCTTTGGGCTTGTGGATTAGCGTAATCATAATGAATCTGTACATAATTTGACTATAGCATCTCTATCATCCGAAGTTTCGAGTATTGAAGTCGTTACGCTATTTTAAGAGCGGGTGTCATCACCACAAAGCGTAGAAAACGGCAAAAGAAAGTATTGGAATATCTTTCGATGTAGTCATTTGTATCAACTATGAGCGGGATATCAGTGATATGCTGCCGATGGGTCTTTCCCAATTAAATTTTGCAAGCGGAGTAGTGACCATCAAAGTCATCAAACAAATGTAGGATAGACCTTTAGACCCATTGATCTTGTCCTTTTAGCACCAGAATCTCGACCGAGTAGAAGATGGGAAGCGTTTGCTTGAACACACGAGCCGGGTCGTACGTCTCGTTGAGCACTGATGCGTTGATGTTTTGGGTAGTCGTGCTGTCGATACGCGCTATGGGAAAGTTAAGTACGTTGGTAAGACCGCCTGAGCTCTTCTTAGACTTAGAGCTAACGAAACCGGTTTCGTACTTGGAGTATGCTGCGCGGAGCTTGTAGATAGAGAGGTTGTGGAACAAGGACGTCGCTTCGCTAGGGAGCATGAGGGGCAGAGAGTTGACTGCGAAGCTCCTTAGCGTGTGCACAGCGAACATCTTCATCGCGATCATCAACAGCTTCTAGTAGGATATCATCTCTCATCAATACAGCCAATCGAGGAGAAACGATGCACACTGTGCGGAATTCTGTCCACGGCTTTCCCTCCCCGTCGCTTGGCCCTTCGTGCAGACAGACTGCACCCTCCAAAAGGAAGAACTCGTCCTCATCCTCGACAGGAACGCAGAAGACTGGATGATTCAAGCGCATGTGCATGTCGACCCAGGTTGCGTCGGTGGGGTACATGTTGTCGTAGAGCTTGGTGATACATCGGTCAGTATTCTTCGCTTGAGTAGTAAGAATCTTCATAAGATTATCGAGCCAAACATCGATGGGTCGTTGAAGGTCGTGCTTGTTCATGTAAGGAAGCAGTTTATGCTTGTCGTCCGCTGTGTAGTCACGGAGGCTAGTGTGATTGTAACGGGCGAGGAAAGTGTGCTACGATACTTCGTGTTGAAGATGAACTTCTTGACTATGAATTCTTCGTGACTTGTGAGAGGTACGGTGTCTTTGCCATCATCGCACGCTGGGAATACTTCTTGCAGGACCAAGCTTGTCTTGCTCTCTAGCTTGCCAAGCTCTGCCTCGACCCGGCGTTTCTGAGCTGAAGTGAGGGCGAATACGTCGCTGTACATGTCGAAGTGGCCGAAGATGCGCTTCACGGCCTTAACAGTCCAGAATTTGCGCAGGATGAATTGCCCGATGAAGTGTTGATATTTAAGACAAGCTGCCACCTCGCCAGTGGCGACCGGTCCGTTTCAGTCATGTCCGTGGTGTTGTATGAAGCTTGATCGATCAGTTCACATACTGGACGGCGCTCGTGTTTGGCGGCTGTTACAGGTACACCAGAAGAGAAGGCTTAAGTGCGCTTGTCAGGAAGAGCACGTAGAAATCTCGCATTTGCCTACTAGACTGTTTCTGGCGGATACTTTCACACTCACTTGCCATCTGACACCGCGCGTTCTATTACCGAGCTTGCTCAAGAGTCCAGTCCACCCACTCCGCCACCTGCATTGGCTCCCTTCCAATGACCATCTTCAGCACATTCGAGTTTCCGAGCAGCCCATTCGTGTTGTAGTATTCTCCCATCAGCCCTACAGCCTTCTTCGCATACGGCCCGGAATCAGACGCTCTCTTTATCAGTAGTCCGGCCGCCTCGTCTTTCTCAAGATCCTTGATCTCAATCTTCTTGCCGATCTTTTCTTCGACGACAGAAAGAACTTCGCGTGTGGACATAGGGGAGTTTATCGAGATGGTAGGGTACTGCGCGAGGAAGTGCTCTTCGCGCTCGACCAGCACTTTGTGGAGGGCTTCGGCATTGTCTCGTACTGTGGAGAATGAGAACTTTGTATCAAGGTTCCATAGCTCAGGGTACACCGGCTCCTTCGTTAGTTTTGCAATTGGAATGTTGTCCAAAAACGTAGACGGCTGCAAAATCGTGAAGGGAAGCCCGGATTCAATCAGATGCTCTTCAATGCGTCTTTTGGCGGCATGGTGTACCATCTTGCTGAGCTGGCTGCCAATGACACTGCTGAAGATAAAGTGTTTGAGGGGTCCAGAGCCGTTCTGATAAGATTCCCGAGCAGCGTTGACCATCATGCAGCCGATATTTGCTTCTTCAGGATGAAACGGGGGACCGACGTGAATCACCACGTTTACGTCGTTCATGAGCGAGCTAACGCTTTCGAAGGAATCTAGATTGGCTTGCACCACTTCTGCAGTGGGATATCGAGCTGATAGTTTTTCTGCGGAAGACTTTGAGTGCACCGCGAGTCGAAGTCGCTTCCATCTTGTCAGCAGGGGCAGGAGAGCACCGATTTGCTTCCCGCTCGCCGCTGTTAGGAGGAGCAGGTCGTTGTTGGAATCGGCTGGCATGTTTGACAGCAAATTCAGTATGCAAGCCTAGGAGAGAACGTAGAGTTCATTATCTAAAAGCACAACGCTATCCAAGGTGTCATTGTCATGGTGATGGCAACGTCACATGACATCATAGTTCTCTTAACTCCTATCCCCGACAGTTCCGTCGCACATCGGGTAGAGGAACAATGGTCTGAAGAACAATATTACATTCGAACGTTCAAAAACGAAAAGTAACACAACAACTCCATGGCGGCGCAGTAATCTAAGCGTACGCAACAGCTTGTTCACTGTTGATGCGCTTCGAAACTTGCATGCTGTTTGAAACACCCTGCTGGGGCCTGTTCTGCGCCTGCAAGATAACGTTGTCACTACCAAGAGCCCAGTCTTGGATACCCTTGAAACCGCCATCCTGAGACTCAGCCTTGCCGTTGCCAAACTCCTTCGCGCTCCACTTCTCAGTACCCTGGATACCCTTCCACTTCGCATCAGCGCCGTAGGTGCGGAAGATCTGGGCGTTCAAGCGCTCGTACTCGTCGTATGACTTGGGCCAGCCGCCAAGACGCTGGTATGCGAGCTTCAAGAGCTGCAAATGGCGCAACGCAATAGCAGACTTGTCGATGTTCTCTGCATCAAGCGCTGCGGTGGGCTGACCCTCCTGCTTCTTGACGTCGACTCCCTCCTTGGCGAGCAAGTAGGCAGTCGTGTCGAGCTCATCGTCTGAGTCGTCACCAGAGCCGTGCTCGTGAACGACGAGGCGGAGAATATCCTCATGTATGCCCAGAGCCTTCTTGAAGTACTCCTGCGCCAGCGGGCCCGTCTTCTCGGAAGACGCTTTTGACTGGTATGTTTGACCCATGCTTGTGTATAGCTGTGCGAGGAGCTCATAGGTCTCAATCGTGACGGGCGCCCGGGGGCCGTGTGCGCGGCGCATGTTGTATGCGATGTCTTCGGCGAGGCGGACGGCCTTGATGGGAGAACCGGCGAGGTAGCGAGCGCAGATGAGACGGCGGCCGAGGTTGAGGAGGACCTCTGGAGGCCAGGAGCGCTGAGCATCCCTAGTGTTCCACAGGGTGGTGAGAAGCCACTGTCGAGTTTGTTAGTATTCGAAACAAGAGTGACAGGATGTCACTTACCTCCAGGGTCTCATAATCGTGTTGTTCGCCCAGGAGCACAGACAAGTGGCTGAGTTCAAAAAGTTGGATCTGGGCGAAATTGATCTTGAGGTTCTTGCAAATGTCGAGAATCTTCCTGACAATCTTGTTCGAGAGGTCGAGCATCTTCTTGCGCAACCCGCTATCAGTAGCCTTCTCGCTATCACGTCCAACAAGCAGCGATGCAAGCTTGAAGCCCATGCCAATTGACCTGGGGCCATTGTAGCCATCGTGCTTGCTAGCGTACAGGAAGCCAAGGTTGGCAATGTCGTAAGCCTCTGGAAACTTCTTCGCCTTTGTCAACTTAGCAACACTGTCATTGCTGGCCAGAATGACAGAGCGGTTGAAGTCCTTGTTTCGGCCCGAGCCAAGGTGCTCCAGGATGCCGACAATGAAGATACGAGGTGTCTCTTTGCTGAGGCAATGTAGGTCCTGCGCATCGCGCTTCTCAAAGAGACCGACTGCTTGGTTCTCAACAACATTGATCATCTCGTCTTGACCATTCTGGCGCAGGAAGAAACGAAGAGGTGCAGCCGCAAGCAGAATGTTGGTCAACGACTCGTTGTTCTGCAACGTGTACCTGAACTGCTCGAAATAGATGTACTCCATGGTCAACGAAGCCATTATCTCAGCGAATGTGACATTGAGATCCTTGCGCAAATTGAATTGAAGAGACGCAAGGAAGGCCAAAGAGGCACGGCTGGTTTTGGTAAGGTCGAAAGACCACTTTGAGGCATAGGTCGTATCTTTTGCGCAGATCTGACGGTGCAGCTCTTGTATCAGACTGTGCGCAACAGTAGTCTGCTGGCAAGCGTGGAAGCTGGCCGCAATCGAAGCTGCGGATTCGATCTGCTTCTGCGACGAGGTCTCTTTTTGGACAATTTGGGACACAGCGTTGGTCAAGGTCTTGACAGCAAGATCAGTCTTCTGTTGACGTTGGTACAGGGTAGCCAACTCCCTGACGTGAGTAAGCGAGGATTCATGTGAATAGCCGTGCTTGCTCGTAGACTCGTTTAATTGCTCTTGAGTCATCGCCAGAGCGCGCTCAACATGTTCAGCCTTGAAGCTGGAAGATGACTGAGACTGCATCTGGCGCACGTAGAGCGAAGAAAGAGCCTGCTTCAACTCATTCGACTTGGTCGTAGTGGTTGTCGTCTTGGTCGATCTGGAAGCCTCTTCATAGAGTGAGATAGCTTGGGAGATGTGCTCTTCACTACGTTGTGAGACCTGCGCGAGTGCCAGAGTTGCCTCTACCGCGATGATGGACTGGGCACCGAACACAGCTACCGCTGTCTCGCGGTACTCCTTGGAGACCTGGTATAATGACTCAAAGCTGGCCTTGGTTTCTTCCAGACACTGGTAGTAACGCTCATACAGAGTCTGGACGAACTTCTCCTCGCTGAAGACCTTGTGCTGCTTCGTCTGGCGCACAAAAGTGTTCCATAGGGTTCGATAGATAGTCACTGCCTCAGCATAGCGGCGGTCCTGCCAATAGGTTGTCGTTACCACAATGATGGCATCCAGGGCGTCCTTGTGGCAGACATCCGAGTCTTTGTTAAGGCTCGTGATGATTTGGAGGTAATACTCGATCCAGTACGGGTGATTCCTGGGATGTTGCTGGCAGCGGCGAGCCAGAATGTAAAGGGTCTGGATCGTAAGCTCGTGAGTGGGACCGAACCTCGCACGGTAGGTCACTAGTATGTCCTGATACACGCTGATTGCATTGTCCTGGTAGCCATGCTTGTCGTAGAAGCCAATGAGAAGTGTGCGTGCCTTTTCAAAGGTAGCCTTGTCAACTTCCTTGGTGACTAACGCAGCACGGAAGAAGCGGCTGTAAGTATCTTCTACCCTCTCCATCTGCCGCAGCTGCAGATAGCACTCGGCCAGTCGTTCGACAAGCTCGATCGAATCTTGAGTGAAAGTAGATGTCAAAGTGACGTCGTGAATGGAGCTTGACAGGAAAGACGACCAAGTGCGCTGCAGAGTAGCCTGGATTACACTTATAGCCTGAGTGAAGTTGCGCTCCTCCATGTACTTGGCCGAAAGCTTCTTTGCCAGGGCGACGGTGCTGGATTCGATGGTTTTCGAAGATTGAATGACGGAGAAGAACACATCCTTGTACACAGACTCGGAGACTGTAGTTGTTGTCTCACTCGACGAGCTTGATGCAGCCAAGCTTTGTCGAACGAGTTCTGTCGAAGTCTCGGACACCTGGTTGCTGATCTCTCGCGAGGCGCTGGACTCTTCCTGTCGAACGCTCTTGTAGAAGGAGCTTGCGTGCTTGAAGATAGACAAGGCCATGGTGTACGATCCCATGGACTTCATCTCCTTCGCGACATTGGTCAATCGAGCCACAATGCTCTCTGAGTACGACAGCTGATGGTGCTGGTACTGCTCCCAAACCACGGTCAGCACGGCAGAAGACTCGGTTGTCCGCTTCTGTGTTTTGAGGAACTGACTGTAGGCAATGGCGACCTCAATGTTCTTCTCGTGCCATTCGATCGATTGAGTGGTGCGGCACTTGGAAGAAATCTGCTGCCAAAGCTCTACATAGGTCCGCTCGGCAAGAGCGAGTTCTTTGCGAGATGTGTACGACTCAGCCCTACGGAGGTAGGCGACGATTGAGCCGAAGTCGAAGACCTCAGCAACATCCGCATCATCCTGGTCGTCGTCGAAGAAGGACTGGTCATAGCTGTCAATGCGGCGCTCACCTCGACCCTTGCCAAGTACAACGTTGAGGTGGCCTTCGATGTCTTGCGCTTGGTGACTGTTGCGACCATAGTGCTGGATAGTAGCTTCCTGTATCAGGCGGAAGATCTCCAACGCCTTGTCCTCTTCCTTTAGTGAAGCGTACAGCTCGACAAGTAGCTTGCGGGTCTGGATGACAAGCTCGGATGTGCTTCCGTACTGACGCTCGTAAGCAGTGACGAGCACAACCAGGATCTGCTCGCGACGAGTCATGATCTCTGTGCGAGTTGTAGTCACCATGGACTCAGATATCTTTAGAAAGTGGTTCGCGCAATCCAGTGTCAAAGGATGGATGTCACTGAGGACAGTGCGCGAGATGTTCGTGCAAGTGAAGAAGTAATTCGAGGCGTGCCTCGTATCTGATAGAAGCAGATACGAGGTTGCGATCGCGAGATAGGTCTGAAGAACAGTGGGGTGATTCTCAGTGAACACCGTGCGACGAACGTTGCCAGCTAAGAAATGCAGATCGATGGCCTGTGGTAGCGGCAGCTGCGTTCCCCATACGAGCTGCTCCAAGATGGGCAGGGTAGTCGAGTCTGGTAGGGCTCTCTGCAACTCCTGAGAAGGTTTGAATTCGGCAGGGTTCTTAGGCATGAGTGGCGATTGCTGAAGATGCAGTACCCAATATCTGACGGCGTACTCAAGGAAGCGGTGTTGGCGGAACAGACGATCGGCAATGGCAGGATCGTCATTGTCGATTGTGGGCTCGCCTTTGTCACGAAGAGTGAACTTTGCGTACGTGAGGACGCGGAGCAATAGATCTGTCTCGCTGTCCTTGAGAGGAATTGCGATCTGGTTCTTCTGCGCCAGCTCATGCAGAGCTGAATGCACAGTCGGGTGTCTGAAACGTACGATGTGTTCGTTGAGGGACAAGAAAGGTCTTAGCGCCTGCAGAGTTTCATGGACGTTGATGCCCCGGTCGGTCAACGTGCCGCTCTTGACGTCTACAGTGAAGAGTGTGTGGATCTCTTCTGTGGTCAGGGGCCGTTCTGCGGCAAGGATCCAAGACAGTAAGGTCTTTGCATTGTTGGTAGGCTCAAACGATGTGAAAAGCCTATGAACAAGGCTCTGTACTGTTGGCTTCTTCGATTCGAGATCCTGCAGCGTGGAGATGATGCCGTCGCCGGACTTCTGCGTGTTCAGGAGCTCGCAGGCAAGGATGGTCCACAGAAATGATCCATTGGCGGTCTGGATGATGCGATCAAGCATCGTCTCTTGCTCACTGCCAGGCTTGCTGTGAAAGTTGCGGTTGTGAACGAGTGCTCTCAGGGCAACAGCATGAAGATCGTCTCTGATGTCGTTGCGAGTGACCTCATGGAGCATGCCGTTTGCTTGCACAGGCATCTTGGCTGTAGAGGAAAGCGTAATCAGACGCACACCCTGACCATTGTTGGTCACGCTGACCAGCTTCTCTAACAGTGAGGCAGAGCTGATGCCACCAGCCGCTTGGATTGAGGCCGATTGCGAGGACTCAATCTCATCAAGACCATCAACAACCATGACCAGATCATTTCCGCCGTCTAGAGGATACTTAAGGGAGTCACTAAGTGCCTGCCAAAGATGTTCCTCATATGTCTTGAGATCGGCTGCGCTTCTACAGTTCTGGTACGCCCGAAACAAAGCATAGTACATGCTCATGTTGCCCACTCGTTGATTCAGAAGTTGAGACAGGAGAGACTTAACAACTGCGAGAGACGTGGCGGTAGTAGGAACGTCCGGAGACAAAGAGCAGAAGAGGGTGTCTACCTGCTTGCGGTTGACAGGTCGCTGAAGACGTTCCACGATCGATCCTGCAAGAGTGGTCTTGCCAGCACCAGGCTCACCGGTAACTAGCAGAAAGCTTTTGTCGCTTTGTAGGAATCGGGTGAGGTGCTTTTGGAACCAGATACAGGTCATCTCGACCTGTTGGTCCACGAAGAAGGAGTGATCGCGGTTCAGAGTCGCCAAGACACGGTCTTGGGGATACAACCATCTGCTCAGGACCTTTACGTCTAGTGCTTCGCCATCCTCGAAGTCTTCGTTCTCAATCTGCGACTCCCAGATGAGTTCGATGACCGAGTCCTGACGCGAGCGAAAACCTTCGATGGTCTCGCCGAAGAGCTCGTAAATATCAAGGCTTGCAGAACCTGAAGTCATGCCTGAGACGAGAGTCAGCATGTAATCCGAGGCGTATTTGGGAGATAACATACCATTCGCTGTCTTGTAGAACCGAATAGAGACGTCTACTACCAGGGAGATAAGATCTGTGTATAGCAGGCACAGTTGCTCTCGAATCTCGGCGGTAGCAGCAAGTAGCTCTGAGCGACGGAGCACCGACGAGAAAGACAGAGAGAACTTGTATAGCACAGAGAACGCTTTATCCAGTGCTGCAGAATTCTCATGACCGAGCTGAAGAATGTCAGATATGGAAGAAGTAGAATGTGTGCAGTGACATACCTCAAGAAGGAGACGAGCATGGCCATATCCAATAGCAGCTGCGGCTTGACTGTCAAGCGCAAAGCCTTGGATGGCTTGATCAAAGTTGTGCAATTGTTCGGCGAAGTACAGAGCACGGATCAGCACTTTGTCCCATCGACTCCCTTTATGAGGGAGAGTGGTGAGACGCTCAGCTCTGATCCACTCCAAGAAGTTCACATAGGACACATCCGAGATGTTGTTCGAAACTCCCGCGCCAAGCTCACTGAAGCTTCTCTTCCTCAATGAGATGGCTGACTCCTGAACAAAACCAATCTTATAGCTGCCACCGGACGCGCCACGCTTACTAAGAGACTTCGTTGCGAAGTTACCGCTTGTGGCACGCGACGATGTGAAGGAGCTAAGACGACCTTTGGAACGAAGGGCGCCTTTCGGCGACATGGGAGGGCTAAGCACACCGCTCGTG
This sequence comes from Didymella sp. IMI 355093, assembly GCA_027946495.1. Taxonomy (NCBI): domain Eukaryota; kingdom Fungi; phylum Ascomycota; class Dothideomycetes; order Pleosporales; family Didymellaceae; genus Didymella; species Didymella sp. IMI 355093. The sequence continues at coordinate 1,192,958 of JAPEUZ010000006.1, forward strand.
CCGTTGAAGCCACCAAAGCCGTTAGGCGACGATAACCTCGGGGACATCATAATGGATGATTCGACAGGCGGCTTGGTTGGCTGTGGAGTTGTATGAGAGACAACAGAAACTTGAGACAGTAGGTTTGTTGAGATGGAGTACCGACGTGGGGAGGCAATTGGTGCCTTGGCTGTTATTTTGGCTTTCGGATTTGGGTGGACAGGGTCTGGCACTACGACAGACGTTTCAGTCCGAGGCAAGGAAGACTGCGGTGCAGAGAGCTGAGCTGTCGCGATTTCGCGTACAGCAACTGATTGGCTCGGAACTTGGAGACTTGGCGATGCAGCCAAGACGAACGGATGTGGTTCTGTTGTGGGTAGTGTCGCTACGGGAGAGTCGTAAGTACCCGATTTTGGACGTGACTTCGCACTCGGGCTTGGAATATTAGGTGTGGTGGTAGCGATCTCTATAGAGGATGATCGTCTGAAGCGCGAGGTGAAACTCAAGCGTTTCGATTTCGAGCTTTCTGCGCGGACGGGTGACGGTCTAGCAGGAGACGGGTCGAGAGTAACTTGATGCTCTGCGGATGTAGCCGGTGAAGAGTGAGATGGTTCCTCGTATTGTTCTTCCAATTCTTGGGGGGCTTTGTTCTTGTGCTTTTCTACGAGGAAAAGTCAGTGAGGTAAGAAAACAAATATCGGGGAGCGGGAACGTACTGAAATACCGAAGACCAAGCATGTGGAGATTCGTAGAGATCTATGAGCTACTTGCGCTGCGGACACTCGCAATAAAACATATTCCCTTCCGGAACTAGAATTGGTTGAGACTCCAGCATGAGCATCAAAAGTGGGGCTTTGTATACGAACCCTATCTTTTGTAAAACAAGGTATCGATCACCATTGCATCATTGTAAGCTCTATTGGCCAACGACATCAGTCTTCAGAGACCCACCGCAACTGAGCTGGGATGAGCTCTCGGGGTAGCTTCATGGAGCTCTGAACATGCAGGGATGAGCTGTTGTCAAGCTCCGTTCCAATGATGCAAAAGCCTCGGCGATCATGCAAGGAGACAGTCCGCTATACTGGAAAGTGCAGTCGGAGCTCGTGCCCGATGAGCGGAAGCGCCGTATGTCGCCTTTGCCAGCCGCATTCATCGATGAACGGCTGGTGAAATGGCCCTCATGTGGGCTGACCTCCGGTGAGCCCACTTCCTAACGTCAAGCTAGAAGTGTGGAGCGCAAGACGCGTAGAGGTTTCGACGCACAGCGCTTTGAGCTTGGGACAATCGTTACGATGTCGGACATTTGCTCGTGGGGGTATTAGAAGCGCAGCTGCTGTGACGTCCTTGACGGATTATTGATCGGCTTGCTGAGCTTGGACCTGGAAGTCCAGCCATGCCACTTGACACTCTCTGGTCACTTAGTACGTCCTGGACACGAGCAGATTGCAGTACCGTCCCATAATAGGATCGTTGCTCAGTCAGCGAATAGCCCTTTGTATGAGGTGATTACTTTGAGGCTGTTGGCTTGAGCATGCTGAACCTCATGAGGGTGTTGCGTATTCAGAATACCAGCAGGGTGATCTGATCGCCGAGCAGTCCATTGAAAAGGTGGAAGAAGTCGATCATGCAGTAAGCTGCTAGCCAAAGCACTCTTGCCATAGCACGCATTAGCTGCTGGAGTCGATGCAAGTAGCTCGACACGAGTCATAAACAGTGACAGGCTGCAGAGGGATGGCTTTTTCCAGAAAGGGATGGCTGGCAGATCAAGGGTCTGTAGGCAATTGACGTCTCGTCTGAGAACGAATCATGCCAGGTAATTGGTATCGCTTCTAGCCGAGAAGCGGGTATTCTGGATCTGGAGACTTTGGTGATGGCTGGGGTCCGCTCGCTAGAGCCGCTTAGCTCATCGCAATAGGTGGTGCGCGCCTACCCCACTGATCGACTATACCTGACCGACATGAAGCTTTAGCCTTTGACTGATTGGTTTTGGATTCTGCCAAATTGAGGTCGGCCGGAAAGGTAGAACGACGTCGATGGTGTTTGAAGAAGGGTTTGAAAGAGGTGTGGTCAAAGTTTGGTTCGCTTGTCTCGGAAGGGAAGGCCCGCCATGCTTGGCAGCGATCATCCACGCTCTTCTCCAGCGTTACACACCTGGGCATCCATCTCGCAAGCTCTTCAGAGGCAGAGAAACACACAGTGGTCAATCGAGCTGGGCGCAAGCCACGCACTGCAGATGCGTTTCTGAGGACGGAAAGCGCTCGACGTCATCGAAGCTTTCGAAGGCGTCCCGATTGAGCTACTCTGCAACTTTATGCAGCATCATGCAGCTTAAGACTGGAGCCGAACCCCCCATGTGTCAATCTAGACGAAAGGCCGCAGCACGGCGACCTTTCGAGACTGATCTACTGCATGGCAGGTCCCCTTCAGGAAGTATCTAAGTATTGGGGTCGTTGCTGCATCCACTCCAAAGCGGGCCACATCATCTGGCAGTCCAGGCGCAAATCGATCGCACGTCAACCCTGGGCAGGATCTCATCCCGTACTGATCGTCGGGCCCGCAATACCCTCAGCCATCCCTGTAGCGATCAGGTTGATGCTGCGCTGTTACTCTGACAAGGCGTGTGTGCTTTGAGGTTTTCGCCCGGCTGGCCTCTTTCGTCGCGAACTGTTCTCAATGCGTGAAAAGAGCTTTGCTGCCCATAAGCATCTCGCACTCCGCAGAGACCACAACTCGACCGAGAGAAAGTGCATGGAGCGACTTGCGTCACACCTTTAGCTTCTCGCTTGCTCGAGGCTAAGCACCACGGGCTCGCGGAAACGGCAAGGCTCATCCCGGAGGGGGTTCCGCACTTGGGGACCAAACTTCATCATTCTCCACTTGCAGGCGTGGCCATTTGCGAAATTCGATAGGTACTTGGCGAAATCGCGATGCTCGACGACTTTGGAGATCACCCAGCCTCGCGGATCCACACGTCCCAAGCGACCGCCCAGGTACACGGGCTTATCTTCTCCGCGCTTTACCAAACAATGCAATTGTTTGAACGCATCCGAAGGATAGCAATGGTGGAGAATTGAAGCCGCTAGTGACTTGCTAATCTCGATTGAGCCTACATACTTACTCCAAACAATCAAACTGACAGCTTTCTCCTTCACAGATCCAGTCATTGTACTGCAAAGCTTATAACGACAATATTGCTGCGTGTGAAAAAGAAAAGGAAAATTAATGTTTCGAGTACAGCCACGGGCAATGTGCTGGGAGCTGAGAGGCGCAGTCCGTGAACGGGTACTTAGCCGCTGATCTACGACTGCTCCAAAATTTGGATCTAGTTGTCGGACGTCGCCGACCATGGCAATAACTGCCCAGCCAATGGTGAGCCTTTAGCTGCTGCATGCAGACACCACATACCAAATGCAGTGCATCTCGCAAACTTGTGGACGGCTCTTGAGGTGCGATATCCCACTGCACCTCATGTTGATCGCTGTATGTGTGGCGCAATCTATGTAGAGCAATCGTCACTGCTCCACCTGCGAAGGAGTATCTATGCCCGAAAGCAGTCATCTTACTCGCCTGCGCAGAACGTCTTTGCAAGTACACCTCCGTTTGCAGCTTAATCTGCAGAATTTATCCCACGCAGCTCATTGCCATGCGGCACTAGGTGCGAGATGCGTGGGTATCATATGCTGTCAGGTACAGCCGCCATGCGCAAGGCCCACAACGTCAAAGCCCTCGACGCCAGTCGATGCTAATTTCTCAGATCTACGGTCGATCGATCAACGATGGTCATCAGCAATTCGATCTCGCAAGATAACGTCTGTGACAATCCGAACGCTCTCATCCACCCACTGCCATCTCATACATCACAAGCTCGTATCTACGCCTCGACGGCTCACAGTACAGCATCACAACATTGCTCTACATGTCAAAAAAGCGGTCGATCTTCTATCTTCACACCACATCAACACCCGTCAGCGTCATGAACAATTGAGGTATTCCAATGAAGATCCTATCCGTCTCAGTGCTTGTCTCGCAAACTGATAGTACAGGGTCGTGCATGCTGATCAACAATGCGATGCGACGTGATCTGCGATGCGACGCGACGGCCACACTGATATTCGTGGCATGGCGGCTTGATTTATACACAACTGCCACAAACTTCTGTTCCGACGACCTCAAGGGCTGATGCCATCTCAATGTTAGTGACGCAGTGCTTCCTCTCGATGCTTTATTGAGTACAGATGGGGGAAGACGATGACAACACGTCGGCAGCGTTGCAACAGGTAGGACAGACGCGCATTCGGGACAAGGATTACCATTTTGCACACGCTAAAACATCTTTTGCTCATCACGTAGTGGAAGCTAGCAACTTCATGAAGAGAGCTACGACATATCCTCCTTTGCGTCAGTGTTTTATTGAGCGCCGAAGACCTGCCAGTGATGAGCTGAAGGGACGAAACATCCATACCACAGACCATCTGACATTGGATGCCCCAGACAAGAGCAGCTATGTTGGAGCCTGCTGTATCTCTCGACAACTGTAACCAGAAGATGTTGGTTATTCAGCAGTAGCGATCGAGCACGACTATACTCCTTTGAAAGCAGCTAGTGTTCGGTGGATTTGAGGAGTAATTGGTTCGTTCACCTGAGTTCGGATTCCAAAAATGCTGTCTCACCCTCCTAAGAGGCTGCAAAAAATCTGCGTTGCTGACAGCAGCCTTTCCAAACAGAGACCGCGAATACATACCATTATCCAGCAACAGTGTTTGGGTGGTAATGGTAAAGCAGAGACAAACACATACGACAAACACGATGTGACTTCGATCTCGGAGGCAGTCATCAGCCGGTTCATTGTCGCTTTTGAGCTTGGGCTCAGGGAATACGAGTATGGATCAAATCTTGAGCTTCTCTGAGTTTAGATTGCACAGAATGAAGTCACAGAAAGAACATGTGCTTGTCTATCCGGTTGGTTGCAATTGCTGGCACAGACATACATCCATTACTCGACCCAAAGTGTTGATTTATGGAGTGCAGATGCGTGATGTAGGACTAGCACGCTAGCAACTCGTTTATCATCATATATGTACGCCTACTAGCACAGCTTCAGAGTAGCTGGTGAGAGAAGGCTTATGCGGCAAGCCTGAGCTGTACTAAGAGCTGCAGCGGCTCTAACGGAGAGGCCGAGCATCATGCACCCCATCTCATTGACTCTCTGGAAACAAAGCATATCGAACGAGCTCCGCATTTTGCGCTACACAGTAACCAGATATCTGGGATGGTAGCACACAGCTTGTGCAAGTGCAATTGCATTTACAAGATTAAAGACTACTAGAAGTGCATGATTCCGAGGGCAAAAGACATGTTCATTTTGGCTCCGATCTTCTGAGAAATCGCACAGAGAATATGCCAAGTTCGCTTCCTGCTTTGTACCGCGCTTTCTGTAGACTTTAATGTTATAGTCGACAAGACACTTCCAATAACCCTGTAAGAGCACTCGTAATACACTTAGACGTAGGCCATATAGTGCTAGTCTGCTCACTTTACAGACGGAGCGCATCGCCCTTAGCTGATCAACAGTTTGCAGGAGCGGCAGGCATCAACTCTATTTCCATGCTGATTGGGGCATATCCTTGGATATTTTGAGGGAAGAAGTACAGGAACACACATAGTATTATATGTTGAGAGCACTTTAGCAGGTGAAAGCCACCAGGTTTTTGAAAATGCAGATAAACGAAGACTTTTGGCTAAAAGTAAACCCAACACCGAATGTACGTCACTTCCAGAAGCTATTCCCGTCTGTGATCGCCATTTTGAGGTGGAGGGAGAGAGATCCGGCGCAGGTATGAGATCGTATAGACCTCTCTTGAACATTTGACAGCAGAGGTTTTGTGGAAGTAAGAATGCAATCAGAGCCTGAGAGAGTTTATGTTCATCGCACGCAAGCGATGGTACTAGAGCTGTGTGTTTGCAGAAGATCGGCCGTGCAGACCAATATATTGAGGCGCGCTTCCGACCTCAGAGTGATCAAGTTCAGAGAACAGAGCCCAAACATGTCTGCTATTCATGGTTTTTTGATCGAGACACCGCGCTCGGCTGGAAGCGTTTCGAGCATATCACGAATACAGACCACAAGACAACATGCTGACGCTCCTTGACACCTTCAGGCAAAAGCAGATATGCTGCCAGATGTTGCGCATTGAGACTCGCAGCTTTGTAAGGGTATGTAACAAAGTAGCGCAAGCAAGTCAGGTGCATTCGTACGTCATTGCCGCCGATTCAGAGGCCGGGACAGACATGCTTCAGCGGAACAGTGCTTTGAACGGCTACAAAAGATGCGCCCATAGAACTTGGTGCCAGGTTCTTTAGTGATTGTGCAGCCAAGGCGTAAACACAAAGTATAGCCTGGTTTATCTGGGAAAGGTATAGGTCATGGTGTTGAAACTGTCAGAGTGTATTGTACTTTTCAAGCAGAACGGCACATTTATCGTTGTAAACCCATGGATGTCCGACAACGGCAAAGACATCAAAGCCCGTAAACATCCTTTTCAGATTTTTCTTTCGACAGAAGAAGAAGCTTGAGCAGAGATAGGAGTAGAGTGCTGTGGTTTTAAAACACCGAACGAAGTTGTTGTTGAGGAGTAGCAGAGGAAGACTGAACGCTTTGTACCACGGGGAAAGCAGATCATGCGCTGGGCATGGACATGCAAAGTCCCGGTGACGGTTGCATTGGATCGCAGGAGGAAAGCTCAGGCCGTTTGCTGCCGAATTCTTTGGAGGCCATCGGGCCAGAGACATGGAGTGAATACATATCTGGTAGCAAATTCCACGGTATGAAACCATGCATTGGTTTGACACTCAAGTGTGATAGATTCAAGGGCCCTCCGGAGTTGGAGTGGGCATAAAATGAGTTCAGTGGTCTTCAAGCCCTCTGTGCAAGAGCAGACATATCTTGAGCTTCCGAAGCTTTTTCTTTGGCACTGTGCAAGCGGAAACGCAAGAGCAAACATGTCGGAATTGTCTCTTGCTTTTGAATATGGGACCACAAAGGTTGTGTATGCAGAAGAAAAGAC